>OU026145.1:98930413-100292858 GCA_907269125.1 Eristalis pertinax
TCTCAAAAATTTTGTTCAGCAACTTTTACAGATGTTCAACATGTTCAACATGAGACAAGATGTATCAACACCCACATACCCGGGAGTGTTTTTCATTTTAAAATTTATATATTTTGAGTTCTAGGTGCTGGGATTTTCAATAGCCTCCTAAATTTATCATAGACACAAAAAAAATAAAAATGCTCTTTTTGGGTCAAAATTTACAAACAGTTTTTACGATTTACCTCCTGTATCTACACCCATAGAAAAATGTAAATGTATGTAAATTGTTAGCTATTATAAATGCAGAAAAGTACTTTTGTTTCATAAATTCATAGTTTTTATTCATTTGACATTATTTTCGTATTTCGTTTGAAAAAAAAAGTAAAATATTAAATTTTATAAAAAAAGTGTTATTTTTATATTATCCACTGAATGTTCAGCACAGCTTTTTGTATTCTTTGCAGAATTTTCGTGTTGGTCTTCTTCTCGGACATAGGTAACAATTTCTTTTCTGTCACTTTGTATAAAATACATATACAACACATATACTAAGTCTTTAGTTTTCTTTTTTTTTAGTTTAAAAAATGGAGAGTACCGAGAATGTATGCCAGGAGCAAGCCTACACATAGATATACTCTAATATTTTGTTTCAAATGTTTTTAAAATATTTTCTCTTCAAATTACGTTTAGCCGTCCTTCTTGAGCCCTTAGTGGCAGGTTTTCAACAGTCGGTGTTACTGGGTGGTCCCACATACATTCAATTCCACTACGTGACGGAAAATGTCGCATGGTTCAATCAACTGTTATAGGAACAACCTTCTACGGTTTGTTAAAGTCTTCAAGTGTGGATTATTTTCCATGTTTATCACGAATGCTGCAAATGCAGCCACATCCACAATGTTATGAAAAAAATTAAAAGGACATCTCTTCGTTCTTCTCTTCGTAGTGTATTCACCAAGGCATTTGTTCATATTGTCAACATCTTCTTTGCTTCTGTTCCAAGCAAATAGTAACATTTTTGGCTTTCTTTTATGAGCTTCAATTTCGATACTATAATGGGAATTGGGAAGAACCACAACCGATTTGAATATATGAGCACATACTTGTGTTGCTGCTGCATCCAAAGATTGATGATTCTACTGCTCTTCCTTTTGGATAAGAAAATTCGGTTGGTACAAATTTACGTCTTGTGTTTACAGTTCCCAATATTTCGTATTTTCCATCACAGAGTACACAAAACACTACGTTCTCTAAGTGTTAACTCTCAGTATCGCTTTACACAGCAGATTTTGCTGCGCGACTAAGGATCATCTACCGATTTTGCAGATTGGTAAAAAAAAGTTGTCACATACGATGCTTCGAGCACTTCCACGGAACAGATTACAACACAAATCTTTGACCACACGTTCACCTTGATTGTGTTGTCTTTCTCCAGAAGGTGCCAAGTAATAGCGTCACATACCCACCTCGCCCGACGGTCAGATTCCGTTTCCGCTGATGCTGATTTTCTATATATAGGTGGCGCTACAGACCGTATAAGGGACGGGGCCTAGCTTCACACCAACCACCCGTCTCGTGCGTGCTATTATTCTCTGACGAGTGGAAGGCACCTACAATTTTATGCCGACTTCGAACGGCCAAATTAGAGAAGCTTTTTCTAGAAAATTATACTCTTTTGGCATTCTTTCATAGAGTCCACTGTATGTAATAATAACTAAAACAAAACTGTGTGCTTACTTCCTGAAATATTTTTTCTCAAATACGTTGCATGAGAAATAAAGGTGTCCAACTCCAACCGATTCCTTCAAACTCCTTCCGACGCCCGTGGACATACATATACGCATGGTACACCAGGGTGCGTTGGGTGTATGTTTATGTATAATTTGTTGGGTGTTGACACAAGGGTTAAATATCCATGGCTATTTCTTATCCAAATTCTTATCACTGTAAGTCGTTTGCAAAAACAGCTGTATGGTGTAGTTGGTTGAGTGCCTGCCTCTGGTTAGAGGGGTTCGAATACCCTTGAGAACGCAAAGTTATCCGGTTTTCAAATCTGGTCCAGTCACCATTTTCCGTTGGGACCCAATTAATGGCACTGTTACTGGAGTTGCCGATCAGTGGTAGTAGTTTTATTATGGTTATCACGAGGGAATCACAATTGTCTAAGTGTGCTGGCGATTTCGCTGCAGCGCACTCACCTAACCTAACCTAAGTTATTATACATTAGAACTTTCACTGGTAGTAAAATATTCGTATGTATTAAAATGTGCCCCCACAGTTCCCCAAATTCTTAACAAGAAGGTTTTAAGGAATGCTTTGTGTCTGTGAGCAGATACACCAGCATGGCCACTTTTTCGAAAAAGCTGGCTTTCCAATTTAATCTTCTTCGATAGCAGATTGTTTATCTTGCTGCTGCTTAGCCACGCTTAACCGGGCTTTAATGCAGAAATGCAAAGAATTTACAAAAATTCGTTAAGATAGATTTTCATTGAACAAAACTGTTGAGTCGAAATCACAGTGCGGCTGCAAAATACAAAACCAAAAAACAAAAATTCGGCAAAATAAGCAGCGAACAGTGGGGAAAAAAATACCCAAAATTACATATTTTTCTCGACCAAATGGCTTAGGGTTTTCGATTATACAAATATGAGAACCTCGAAAACCAAAATTTTTGTTGATTTTTGGTGATACGTTTCGTTGTACCGTTAGCTCAAAGTTGGGACTCTGAAATTTGCATACAATTTTTAAGCATATTTGATGATGCATAATTCCTAAAATTAAGTACTTTGAAACCTAATGTTATATTTTTTTGAAGGACATACATTTGGCCTTCAAACTGCATCAATAGTTTTCTGATTTTGCTTACCATTTTCTTAGATCAGGCTTTTAATTAAGGCCACTTTTTGAGGGGTTATTTCAATGTTTGATAGGCTGTGAATTCGTCAAGATACTCCAAAGGTATTTCTGAAAGCCATCAGTATCCTCTATTACTGGTGCAAAAACTAAAACCGGGTTGGGCCCATATCCCCAGAAAGAGGCGTTTAACTGAAGCAATGTCGTGCATTTTTCTGCATTTTCAAACGATTTCTCTTGAAATGCATGGGTTGTACAAATGCAATGTGAGAGACCGAGGAATTTTTTGTTATTGTGAATTAGAATACTTTAGGACACAGAATTGTTATCAACAGAAATTGTTTGCTTTTTAACAGTTAAAGTGTATGTCTGGTTTACATATTGCACAAATGGGAAATTAGGGTGTTATTGCCGATAAAATTGATTTCTGACTTGGGACTTGGTTTTATAATTACTAACATTTTAAAGATTTGAATGGGGAAGATGAAATTTTGCTTTATATAGATAATGAAAATACTTTAAATATTGCAGTTGAATTCAGCATTTACAGAAACTTAATATCGTACAAAATCATCAAAATCAAATAGTTTTTGAAGTGAGAAAAAGGTTTTTGCCACATTTTAACAATTGTGTCAACACCCGAAATATTATACGCAAACATGCACCCAACACACCCGGGTGTGTCATACGTTTTTGTATGTCCACGGGCGTCGGAAGTAGTTGGAAAGAGTCGGTTGCAGTTAGGCACTTTAATTTTTTATACAACGCATTTGAAAAACAAAATTTAAAGAAGTAATTTTTTAGGAGGCTATTGAAAATCTCAAGTCGATACGACACCTTGAACTCAAGATTTATCAATTTGGAAATGAAAAACACACCCGGGTGTGTGGGTGTTGACATAAGGGTTAAGCAAAGCTATCGGTATTATCGAATTCATAATAGTAGAACATTGTCTCGTTCGGCAACAAACTAAGATGTTCTTAATCAAATGTTGGTATCACCTGATCCCTGGATAGCGTATTTAAGGCATGAATCGGAAACAAAAGATTGGCGCAAGCCTTATTACACTTTTTTTTTTACTTAAAAAAAAATGTGTGTTAACAGTTCTTGTAAAATGTAATGGGACCACTGTGCGGCGATCCTTTTTTTGAGCTGCATTCAATTTTACAGTGATAACAAGGGAAATCGCGTCATCAACATGGATTTTTGATGCGGGTTAGAATCTGATAACGTGCTAGCGTTTGTAAGCCGAATCAACCAGAATGCATGTATGTCACTTTCATTATTACATTTTAAGCCCTGTCTTCTAAATGAATAGAATAATCTTAATGTACAGCAATACCATAAAGGGTGGACCAAATAAATACAAGTTTATTTTTAAAAATGCAATAAGATGAAGAAAATTATATAATTTCCATATATTATGACTTTATTAGTAAGAACAAACATTCCCATTAATTATGAAATACAACGTCGTTCAAGTAGCTGTCTCAGCTGGGTTCGCAATACCGTTCTCTGTCACCCGAATTTTCCAAGACCTTGTTGATGGTTTCGGAGTGTAGCTCACGGATTACTTGGATGATATTGGCCTTAAGTGCTTGAATCGTTTCCGGTCCTTCACTTACGTAACTCCGATTCGGTCAATTGAGATCGCCAAGACGGCTGATAACACGATTTAGAAATTTGGTGTGCAAAAGATCCAGCATGAACCAGAGGTCGTCCAAATCCACGTCTTCAATTTCAGTGAAAAAAAAGCCGAGATAAAAATGTGCCTTGTCAGAAAATATGATTTGCTGTCCAATTCAAGCTGCTCTAAGGCCCAAACTGCGAAGCGATAACGAGGCGGGTGCCTTCAATTGCTGAGTCAATTGGACCTTGTAAGCCGAGATCTTTGTGCAGAATTCTTCTCTGGCTAGTGTGTGAAATGTTGAGCTGTTGAGGTCGATGTTCGTAAATTGAGTCACACACTCTCGGCCACAGCAGCCACATTTTCATCTGTGCCGCACCATCCGACTACAGGGACCATGAGTGTTGTCCACTAGCATATCAGTCTCATGATCTTTTTGCACAAACTGGCGTACAGCAGTCGCGATGGGTTCTTCATTTCGGCCAAACTTCTTTTCAAAAAACGTCCTGTTTGGACTACACAGCATTCACTTTGGAAATAAGTTTTCAATATTTCCCAACGTTGTTCAAACGTAAAGCAACTCATTCCGTTCCGCGGTGGTATGATACTGACTTTTCGTCAAGATTTCGAGCGGGAAACAGCTGTTAGTGTCAAACCTATGATTTAAAAAAAAACCACTAGATAGCCCACCCTGTATAAACAATTAATGAAAAGAAAAGAAAGAGCACAGTCCTATCAGAAGGTAAAAAGAAAGAGCTCAAGAGGACCACGATCGAGCAAATAGAGCGGCAGGAATGATATTTAAAGTTCTACCAGAGGATAAAATAAATAGCCAATCGGTATAATGAGACAGAAGCCTGTGACGAGAGAAAGAGGCTCAATTCGTAGTAGAGTCGCAGTTCATACTATGAATCTGAAAAGATAGCTTCTGTAGACTGCTAAATGGCAATGAAGACATCAATGGCAATAAATAGACGACGATAGAAGACAATTCCGTTCGCCCGGCCTAGACGAAAAAAAGATAGCTAAATATCGAGACGAAGTCGAATAAAGCCGCCGGTGCAGATTGACTCTCTGCAGAGTTCTTTACAGCTGGCGAAGCTGCAAAGGAGATACACAAGAAAGGAGACCCTCTTTGACTGCTCCACTTAGGAATTAGTTTCCTAAACATCCATCTTCTCTGCCGTCGTGCCTGAAACCATTCGTGAATAATCTAATAAGTCTTCATCAGTCTGGTTGCAGGAAAGTGAAGTCCACCGTCTACCAAATCTTTACACTACGGCAGTTTGTTGATTTCATATCCGCATATGGCAATTTGAATTGAGACTGTAGCTCGCACATAACACCCGCACTACCAGAGGTGCCAGCACGTAACTTGAAACAATCGAGTTGACCCGATACAATCGAGCATTGGCAGCACTTATTTTGGTTCAATCGAGTATCCTCGATTGTCCTGGGGGTCTGTGGAGGTCATAACTATTATGAAGCATTCTTTGTTCAATCTAAATTGCTGCAAAAAGCTAAACAACATTTATTTTTGCAATGTTGTCGATGAAATTATTGTGGTTCTAAATACTTACATCATTTTCATTCATTTCCAAATTGTTGCTATTGTCTCCTAAGAATTTGCTTTTGATTCTAGCACTAGGCACGTCTTCATTTTAACTTTCCGAAAAAAAATCATTTTTTTAGATCTATCAACCACAAAATTGAATTCAAATAGCTATCAGTACCGAATTGACATTTCACTTTTTTGTTCACAATGACTTTTATTAGCACATGTCACAATGGTCACAATGAAAGTCGTCACAAGTTACTTGCTGCCAGAAAATATTTGTTTCGAGTTGACCGACGATCCACAAAGCAAGTTACGTGCTGACACCCCAGGATGACGGTGTAAAATTCTCGCTGCTTCATTATGGTCGGCAATGAACTCACTGAGGCATCAAATGTCAAAAGGATTTAGAACAGGCGACGCTTTGTCATCTGACTTTTTTCAACATCATACTGGAGAAGATCGTACAAACTCACGCCAACACTATAGGCATGATCTTCAAGAAGTCCGTCCAGCTGTTGGAAGACGCGGATGACATTGACTTAATTGCCAGAGCACAGCGAGACATCAATGAAGTGTTTGCTGGTATTGAGACGGAAACGGAAGGACTTGTAAGTTCGAGGTGGTCTGGGAATTCATCTACCTCGGCAGTGGACTGTATTAAGAAGAATGGTGCCGAGTTCAGAGGCAGACTAACTCTTGCCAACCGCTATTTCTTTGGGCTCAAGAGGCATAGTCTTGGACTACGAAGCTTTGGGACAACGCGCCAGAGGATGTCTGCGTGATACTCTTAGTTTGATTTATCCAGCCATGGAAAAGCTTGTTGGTTGAGTCCCTGGTCCACCTCGGACTGTAGCGCGACACGAAGAAGAAGAAGTATTATTTCAACCTCTCCTTATGGCATGTACTTTACAGCTCATCTCACACAACACCCGCACAATATGCTCTCAGTCGAAGACAATCCAGTCACACTAAGTTCCATTCGACTAGACTGCGGGATCACCACATGAGCGGAATGGTTGATGTTGATGCCACTTTGTATGGCTGTCAATTACCATCAAACTTTCATCAGCGACATCATCTGCCGTCAAATCAGGCATCGTATTGGAGGAGATTACCCAAGAGAATACTGTCGATTGTCGTCGACTGTTTGACGTGCGACATCATTAGACGCTTAAGCGCGTGGTGAATCGTTGAATCGTTTAGACGCGATTAAATTGCATCGATGCTCGCTCGATAGGAATGGGAATGGAATCCGACCGAGGCGTCTGCCAACAGAATCTCCGTATTGTGAGAGTGAGAGCGAGCGGTGGTGTAAAGAAGGGTCAGGAATGAGGATTGATTTTTTTTTTGGGACAAGGACAAATGAACCCGGATAGTGGATATGATTCGATATGTGGCAGAGATTTGGCAACACTTTGGGGCTTAAGGATGGTTTTAAAGTCATCGTTGATGTTGCGGGTTAGGGTTAGCTTTGTTTTTCTTCAGCTTTTTAATGGCTGCTCCCGCTTCTTCAAACCTAGGTAGGACGACTACTAATTGCGACTTTCGTAAAACACACTTGGCGGAACTCTTCGATATCATTGAGCTGGAAGGAAAAGACCTTTTCGTCAGGAGTAGAAGCTTCTTCTTCTTCCGTCTTCTTGCCACGTACTCCTCTCACGCTGCTATTGTTTTTCCTTGCAGCGCCTTTTGATATGCCTCGGCGGTTGCTGTTCCTGCTAACTCTTTGATGGCCGAGTGGCAGTGCGACCACATCTCATTGGCTTTGGTGGTCGACGTAGCATTTGGATCCATCAGGGTCCATTCAGTTAGATGTCATCTGTGTAGAGTGCAAACGCACATGGACACCTGAACTGTACAGTTCCAAAATGGAAACCGGTTATTTTTTCTGATGAATCCAAATATTACAAACAAAATTCAAATGGCATCACCCAAATAAGAAGACCAGCAGGTAAAAGAATGGATCCATGATACTGCATGCCAACCGCCATATTTGGTGGAGGAGCTGTACTCGTCTGAGGTTGCTTCTCTGGTTGGGAAGACTGGGCCTATCTTTAGAATTATGGATCGGTTCACATATTTAGAGATATTAAAATCGGGTGGTGGCCCGTGGCATTGCAGGTATGTGCGTCGACTCCTACGCTCTTGGACCAATCTGTCTATGTTCGATTCCTGGTACGACAAGAAATACTTTTCACGGGCCCACCTCTTTCGAGTCACTGACAATGCTCAATGAGTATAACTGTCTAGAAAAAGCTTCTCAAATTTGCTCCTTCGGAGTCGCCATTAAACTGTAGGTCCCTTCCACTCGTGATAGAACAATAGAACGCACAACACGAGTGGTTGCTGAGAAGCCTGGCCCTCTACGGGCTGTAGTTCCACCCATATTATATTATTATTAAAATCGGGTATGCTGATGAGGTGATGGCATTGATAGGGAGGTTTTGACAGGACAATGATAAAAAACACAGAAGCAAGGTAGTTAAAACCTGGATCGATACCAACAAAATCGAAATTCTAGATTGGCCTACGCTATCTCCAGACTTAAATCCCATAGAGAAATTGGAGGAAATAGTGGATAGATGACTAACCTGAACCAATGCAATAATTTGGTTCAGCTCTACGGGGCAGTGGAAGATACATCGAAAGGTGAACCTATGAACATATTAGACACCCTAATTATGTCTATGCCAAAAAGATGCATGGCTGTGATTAAGGCGGAAGGGTTCGCAACGAAATATTAATCATTTTGTACTTTTTTTTCAACTTTTTTTAAGAGATTTTGTATTAGGGGGTGCTTGTTTTAGGAGGTGCTTTAGTTTTTCGCTGTGATTTTTTCGTTTAATGAATCTTTCTGTGCTCAATGATTTTTTTTTGTAGCAAACTATGTCATACTTGGTTGCTTCTTTTTAAATAAGCTTAAAAAATGAGGAAACAAAAAATTCATAATCGTCACTTCTCTCTGTCACCCGATACAAGGAAATTACTCCAAAAGTACTCAGTTTGCTTATGGAGGGTGATTTGGTTTTGTCCGATACTGTACATTCGAAATGCAATTTAAGGGAGTCTAGTTACAGAGGAGGCACTTTTGTTTCCAAATGAAACATATAATTTGTTAATTTTGTAGTTTGGCAAACGGAAGATTCGCTTCAAGAGGTATCTTTGGAATTTGGCCACTTCATCAAATTGTCTGCATTCCCAGATTTGAGTAGAAAATGCAGTACTTCGAAATAGCTTTATCTTTGAATCGTGTTCCACATATTTGATGTTAATACAACGCCCCCAAATCATAGAAATTGCTTGCTTCACCTCAGCTAACTTGTACTGGAAATGCTTCTTGATATTAAGGTTTGAGGCTATTAATACTCCAAGATACTTATACTCCCGCACCATTTCAATATTATCTCCATTGTATGTCCATTTTTCATTACTTTCCACTATTCCTGAATATCATGACTTCAGATTTATCTAAGTTGACAGTGAGGTTCCAGAGCATACATACTAGTGACAGATTGCCTCAAGATTGTCATTCATAAATAAAATAAACACAAGACATAACTCAAGACACAACCCAGCTTGACTCCCATTGTGGTACTAAAGCTTTCTGAAATGGACTCGCCGTCCCAAACGTATGCCTCGTACATTGCTTTCAGTATCTTGACTTTACTTGAGATTCCAATTCCATAGAGCTTATACCAAAGGGCCTGACGCGAAATTGATTCGAAGGCAGCTCTAAAATCGATAAAAAATGCATAAAGTTTCTTATTTTTGCGACGTTAAAATTTGGTGCAGGGTAGATTAATTTCGTCTAATTCCAGCTTGGCATTCGCTCAAATTCATCCATTCTCTATCCACTGTGTTAGTCTTTTGAAAATAAGCATAATAAATAGCTGGACTGATGAATTCGAAAACGATATGCCAATGTAGTTTTCAGGATTATCATAGGGACCTTTTTTTTGTAACGGGAATATAAACGCTTTTTTGAAGCTCTGCGGAACAACTCCCGCCTCAAAAATTCTGTTAAATTCGTTTGTTAATGCAGATAAGAATTCTAACGAACAATTTTTAAAAAAACTCGACCGGTATCCGATCGTCTCCAGGCGCTTTACCTGCCTTAGACTTCTCGGTTGCATTTCTACTTTTACTAAATGGGACATCCAAAAACTGATCAGTTAAAAAAGGGGAACAAATAGTATGTCTTAGGCGAGTGCTCTGTCTCTGAGTGTTCAGCTCTAACAAGAACGAGGCTGGTTAGAAACAAAAGATTCTTTGACAAGCTGGGTGATTTGAATTGGATCGAGGTGAAAATATGAAAAATATTGATAATAATTAGGGTTGCTTTAAGTAAAGGAAAGTCTCACGGTGGAAACAAAACCCATCAATAGACCCAACTCGTTAGCCTAAGTGAGCCACGACTATACGCCAAAAAGGAACCCGCACTCACTCAAAGCATTCTCCAAGTCCAACTTCTAATCAATGGCAACGCGCTTCCATGGCAAGTAGCTCAAGTGACCACTTTACTGCCACTTGACAACGACCTCAGTTGTTAGCAATTAACAAAAGGGCAACCAATTGGTGGTTTCACTTAACACTTTCCCCGCAAAACACAAAGCTCTCTGATGTAACACAGAAGGCATGCAGATTCCACGCTCGCTGGCGGCCTGCCGCTGCGTCTTGAACAAGTCAAAGCCTGCTCTGACCCCAAACCGTCGACCAACCAACATGACGAACAAAACAAACCAGTGTTCTCGATGAGCCTCCAAACACGTCAATAACTCAAAACCCCAGCCCGGTCCAGGCCACCAAAAACCATCCCAGATGGTCTTGTTAACGTCAATTTACAGACATGCCGCGAGAAGGTTAAAAATAAAGCACACGCTCGTTACGTCCCCGTGCATCCCGGTCCCCCGCACGCATACACGCACACGCGTGAGCGGGCTTTATGATGCGCGATGGTTACTCTTTTGAGTGTAAACCTCTGTAGCAAGCCACGGAAGAACATGGCGTAAAACAAAGAAAGAATCTAACACCTCGTCGTGGCCGGCCGTCTCACCACTTAAAGTCAAAACAAACTCAAAACTCCGAGACTGAGGGATGTCCATGGGCCAGAACGGAGCTGGGCCGAGCTGCTGCTGTCGAATCTTCGATTGGGCACACACCACTCGACCGACCAACAACCGCATGCGTGCGTGTGTGTGTTGTATCTGGACAAACAAATTATCTCACCGGTGAGTTGCTCTGTGTGTTGTTTGGTGTTTTTGTTACTTTTTTTGTTTTCGGGGGGGTTTCCAGGCCTCCAGGTCTTCTCGCTCCGCACACACACACACAGCCTCTTTGTTGGGACCCATCCGAGCAGTCTAATAGACACACCGACCGCAGCCGTGCCGCGCCGTTCTGTTTTGATTTACAATTTTCGAACGAAAGAAAAAGATACATCTGTCTGCTGTTGTTGTTGGCGTTAATGATGGCTGCTGGGCGGGTAGGGGAGAAGGGGATATGGAAATTTTTTGATGTCCACACACGGTCAATCTGGTCAACAAGGGGAATAAATGCTTTTGTTGAACAATATTGTATCTGTTCTAAATTTGTCTGAGATAAGTTACTATTCAAATTTCCGTGTTCTCTGTCACTCGAACAGTTTTACGGTGCATCGGGCTCGGAGACCCGGCTAATGGGAGGGCAACTATGCTGATTTGTCAGCAGGCAAAACCGGGCAGGGCATGGAGTCATTAGCTGGGAAATTTCCAATTCGAACTCGTCTTCGGGGAGGCGAACTTGTCACACTTTTCTTCTGAATTCAAATGCATTATCGTCGCTCAGAGCACAAGCTCGATATAATCTTGGGAGGCCATGTGGGTATTGTACTTGTTTCAAATTTTGTTACTGATCAGTAGGATGTTCTTGCCTGTGAAAGTTATGCGATTGAAGTTTCTGTTTGTTGTTATTGTTGTTTGTTGACGTAGCTCAATTATGCCGCTGGTAGTCGAGAAGGCTTGGGCTTGTATGTAAAGCCAATCTACAGCTGATTTGTAGGAAAAGCTAGAAAAAGCATACCAGCGAGTTCCTCGAGGTAAAATCTGGAGTGACAGCGATTTAGGTTATGCTCATGAAACGCCTCACCGGAAGGAAGGGATCTCGAGTTAATTGAGGTAGCTGCCAGGAGTCAAATAGAATTCGTGGGTATCTCTTCGACGAAGCACAAGGGATCCAGAACTGCGGCTCTTCGGACGGGAGGGATGCTCACAAATCCCACGTTAGCAGGTAGGGTATTGGAGTGGAGGATACCGTCAGGAGAATGGGTCGGGATCTTAAAGCTCAACTGTGTCTCTGGTTCAGGTGTATAAACCAAATCTAGAGTCAGAGTGCGCGGCTTGCCCGAATAAAGATGATGCTGCCTTGGATAGGCAGCTGAAATGGATTCCTATGTTCTGATGGGTGACTTAAACGCTTACGTGGGTGTGGATATACCGACATGGGGGAGGGCGATTGGGTGGAACGGTTGTCCTAATCAAAACGCTGCCGGAGAGAGGGTGTTGTACTTTTTGTGTAACTGAAATGTTTGAGGGAATTCCATCAGTTCCATGGCGTGTACAAGAAGAATGGCGATTTCAACAGCTGTCATTGCCTCTGCACGTGATGTTTGTGGAGTGAAACAGCTTGGAGTGGCGGCTGGTGGTGTGAAAATAACTGCGTAGCTTAAAACGCCGGGAGTTCGATAAGCCATCAGAGAAGAAGACCTAAAGAGACTGGGTTCTCTTAGGGAACTCTGCATCTCGTGACCGGTACACTGAGGGCCAAAGAAAGTTCAAAGTCCTGGAAGGAGTTCGGCGAGATGTTTGAAAGCGACCATGTATACAACTTGTCTACTCCTGTCCGGCGTGATTTAGACACACCATTCTGTTATCTACTATTTCATAGTATTTACTTCCATTGTTCTGCCAATAGTTGTAAAATTAGAACCAAACGGTAATATCGAACACTCCAAATGTTTTTTCTGCAAGCGGGCGAATAACAGGCCCACCCCATAACTGTGTCCACTGTTAATGCAACCCACCAGTTGGCTTAGGTTAAGTTGATGTGGCTAACTACTAGTTCACAGCATTCACAGGGCCAGAGTTGGCCCATTATGTTAGCACGCATATCTAGTCAATCCTATTTCGTAGCGATTTTAAAAAAACGGTGGAGATTAGGTAGAGGATGGTACTTAGTTCCTCCAGGTTGTTGAAATGTAAACGTCGCAGTGACTTCTTCGACGGGGGAGAGAACGCTGCCATTTCACAGACAGTACAATATTTTCTTTCTTCTCCTCGTCTTTATAGGTTCTGCAGAAGTCATTGTAGGGAAAGCCTGAGACGTTTGTTTTAATAGTACAATGACCGGTTCCGGATCCTTAGAGTCTGTCATAAACACGTCTACGCCAACTCATAAAACAACCCGAAGAGATAGGATGTCATAGTCCCATATGCAATATTGAACCACCAAACCTAACAATCTGTCTGTGATTCAATGGCAAGACTATGACAAGAACATCCGATTGTTCAGTACGAATGACCTCACCAAAATCGCTCAAGATTATTTCGAGTGGTGATCTGAGATGTAGATTGATGATAAGACTTTTGAATTTAAGCATCCACCATGGGCGTTGGCCTTCACCAAGGTTGCGTCTTGTCACCTCTCCTTTTCATTATACATATACATATATGGACTGGATGTTGCAGCGCAGCCGAGGCGAGGAATGCTTCACATTGCGAGAGTTGTGGGTAAGTCATCTTCTTTTTGCAGATGAGTTAGTTATCCTCACATCCTCCCAGACGGAGCTCCAGCGCGCACTAGATAGGTTTGTTGCCGTGTGTGCAGATGGTTAACGTGGACAAATCAGAGGTTATGGTAATTTTCAGAACCCTACATGTGAATGGAGTCGCATTGAAGTAGGTGGAGAAGTTCAAGTATCTCGGGTCTTTTTCACGAGTGATGGGACGAGTAATGCTGAACTTTCCTGGAGGATTGGCCAAGGTGGCTCAATTTTAAAACAGGTGGTTTGGTCATGTAGCAGCAATTTCTTCATCATCACGACTTCCGAGGCGGGCCTTGAATGCGATTCCATCAGCTAGGCGACCGCTTGGCGGACCCAGGACGAGGTGGTTGGACCAAGTCAAAAAACTCACCTGGTTGCGCTTGTTCATAAGGTCTGATAAGTTAGAGTCGATGGCGGAGGATCGAGTGGCCTGGAGATATCTTGTGAGTGCATTGCCACTGCGACCCCTGTAGATCGTGCGGGTCACAAGATTATGATGATGATGACATCCACTAAAATCCCTTTCGAATGTTAATGTTGGGATCGGGGTCGAGGGCATTTTGTCAATCACTTAGCCCCAGTTGGACCCACATGGGACTCGCCGAGGTAGAAACGGTTGTGGAGGGATATTCTACGTTGGATCTCCCAATGGGATGAAAAAGAGACTTTTGAAAGCGTAAAGAAATCACAAAAGAAATTGTACTGAATTTATTTTTTACTGCATAGAAACTACAGAACAAAAATGTTTGGTATACTCCCCATCCACCAAAAATGCGATCAGCAACAACTACAGCTACATCCCTGCTCAACGTCGCCTACAAGATCCTGTCCAGTATAATGTGTGAACGTCTAATCGACACGTACCACTTTCGGCCCGGAAAATGGACTATTGACCAAATCTTCACACTAAGGCAAACCCTGGAGAAGACCAGTAAGTTTAAAATCGATACGCACCACCTTTTCATCGAGTAAAAAGCCGAATACGACAAGGAGCTATTCGATGCGATGGCCGAAGTCGGGATCCCCCGAAAACTGATCCGGTTATGTTGCACCACGCTAACACATACGCGATGCACCGTGCAGTTCAAGCCTAAGGATTTCCGAGGCGATTGAAACCTGCACTGGATTTCGGCAAGGAGATGCGCTGTCGTGTGATTTCTTCAATTTGGTACTGGAGAAGACTGTCCAACTGTTGGGATACGCAAATGACATCTAGGCTTTTACGGCGATTGAAGAACAGTCGAAACGAACCGGTCTCAAGGTCAATGAGGACAAATCAAAATATATGCTGTCGACCGAAAGACGTTCGGTCACACACTACCTTGGACAAAATTTCACGATCGACAGCTACAATTTCGAGGTAGTGAAGGAGTTTGTCTACCTCGGGGCAAACGTGAACTCCACAAACAACATCACAGTGGAGATCAGTCCTTCAATCGCCCTTGGCAACCGGCGCTACTTTGGTTTGTCGAAACATCTGAAACCTAAAAACTCCTGACTGGAAGGACCAAAACCATGCTCTACAAAACTCTTATTTTGCCAGTCCTGCTCTATGGACCCGAAAGCTGGACGTGAAACAAAACTGCAGAGATGATTCTTGGTACCTTCGAAAGAAAAATTCTACGTCAGATAAACATATGGTCCCGTCTGCGAGGAAGGTGAATGGAGGAGAAGACATAACCGCGAACTCTGCGAGCTGTACCAGGATGCGGATGTAGTCCGGAAGGCAAAAATCCGTCGACTGCACTGGCTCGACCACATCCAGCACATGGACAACAATGCTCCAGCAAAAGGGGCTTCGAATCCGACACTCCTAGTTCGAGAAGGAGAGAAAGACCGAATCTCCAGTATAAAGACCAGGTAATCGCGGATGGAAGACAGCTTGGTCTTGATAACTGCAGCAATTGCTCAGGCTCGGACCCTCCATGGGTCGCCGGCCTGATAAGTAAGTTAGTTATTAGCATTAATTCATTTTTTCTTAAATTGTTCGTTTCTATTCTTATTGAACACGTATCAATCTGTAGCTTATTTCTGCACATGGTCTTATTGATATTTTGATGAGAAAAAAATATTTCAACACTTGCTGAAAAATGTGAAAACACCTTGTACAATTCCGTATAAATTGCTACATAAACGTATTACATTCATTTTTTAGTAAATTTACTTCTCTCCAAAAACTGATATGTATATTTAGGAATTGTTTTTTACCTACTTCATCGAAATCAGCTAGCGCTCTAAACTCATCATTTATTATCTGTACATTTTTTTGTTCTTTAGGAAAATATTTCTGAAATGTACTGAATTTGATGTACCGACTTTTCCATCCCAGTCTCCCATAAGATGTTTCGGAAGTGGTTTCATTGCTTGAGGTTACTCAGAAATTAACTTCATCGCTGAAAACAATTTTTGATAAAACGAATCTTCTTCCAGCTTATTAAAAATTAGTAGGTCGTTATGTGCATGGTGTAAATAATACAAGGTGTTCTTTCCAGCTTGACATAACTTCCATCATTTTGATACGGCTGAGATAGCGGCTGAGTTGTGCCCAATAAAGCAGTGGTTGGCCGTGGGACTACTACATCGGTTGGAGTTGGGATTAACTTGGTTTCCCATTACTTCAACACTGATAGAAGTCATCCTTTCTGTTGATCTTTTTCGCCCTTAGCCGAGTTGTGATACTTTCACTTACTTAAAGTTTTAGGCCTTTTGCCTAAATCTGGTTCGTCCAATACATCCGCATTAAAAACTGCTGCTGATATCTGTACCAATGTTGCCCATCCCCCGTTATGTCCGGGCGTCTCACCGCTCTTACTTCGTCCACCCCATCTGCAAGTTCATTGGCTTCTCCTCCGAATATCAGCAATCCCAACAAGAGCTTTCACTCCATTGTTGTCTACACTACCAAGAATGCACTCCGGTCCATAAATCACGTTTGATTTCCTTTATACCTGATCCGACGATCTTCTGTTTTAAAGTATCCCTTCATCCTGCAGGCCCCAGCGGGACAAGTACCACACAACAAGCATCCAACATTTCGCGTACTGAGCTTTGACTTTCGAAAAAATAGCACCCAATCTGCAAGCATCGCTTCGACTTAAGTCTATTCATGACAAAAAGTCAAAACACGCTGACAGCAAATCAACTCTCGATTGTCGAATTGGCTGTCACCACGAATAGTGCTGCCAAGTTGAATAGCAAACCTGTTAACATCCACCTCTTATCCACGCAGTAAAAGACTTTCTCACGTTGACCCTGAGACAAAACACTCCGATTACAACACATTAAAGGCAAAAGTCCCATCAAAACCCAGTGAATAATTAGAACAACATTTGTTTTCACTTTCAACCCAGCCCCGATCGAAACCGATCGTCGAGCCACTTTGTCTCGCACTTAAGGCAGTTCCACGTCGGCCTGCCCACGCCACCTGCGTTGACCATTTAAATAAAGACACTGTGTCGCCATCGTTTTCCCCATTAGCATCTAATTAAGTTTCCCATAAAGATTAATCGCCCGCCCCATTCATCCATCTACGCCGTGAGCACTGTGCACACTCGCGCAGCGATCGCGTTCAACGTGTTGGGTCGTTTCCCCACTAAGTCCTGCTTATCACGTACGCCCAATCTATCAGGATATCAAAGAAATTCCCATAAAGTGAATAAAAAATCAACCAAAAAGCCACCCCACAAGACCATATGTAACGCAGACCAGTCCGCATACGCATTACCACTGTCCACCGTGCGCTGTGGCCGGTGCAGTGCGCGCAGAAAACTGCTGGAGCGGGAGCGCACTCAGACAACGCATTTCATTAGCGTGTAGATGTAATTTCGGTTTAAATTGGAGCCCAATTGGTGGGCTGTATCTGGAAGGAGTCTTACGTGACCGGGGTCCATAAAAAACCGTGCAAAAGCAGTGCGGCCTAGGTGGTCATTATGAGGGAGAGCAGAAGTAACTCGGCGATACTCACTCCACACCCGGCGGCGAGGACGAAGGAACTCGGCGGCAGGGGTGCTGACGATGGCGTTCGCAACGAGAGCGGCGGCAGCAGGGAGCGTGCAAAAATCGAATGGACGCACGAAGAACGCGGAATGATTGGTCGGATTTGTTTTTTTTTTTGGTTTGCCTGCTGGCTTGGATGCACCGTCTGGTGGGGCGTCTTGAATGACAGGATGTTGCCGAAGAGGCTGATCATGGTGCCGAAACAGTTCCCAGCCTTGGGTGCAGCCGAAATGATTTGGTAATCCGTTCTGGTTAGTTTTTGTTTTCCGCTCCGTTCTTATGTTTTCGGCAAGATTTGCAGTTATTTCTTTGATTGAGTGATGGAGGCGAAGGGCAGTGAGAGTGTTTCCTTGGATTAGGGTAGGGGATCGTGCCGGCGTGTCATTGAAGCGGAGGCAATAGACAATTAACTTTTTTCTGAAAGCTCAAACAGGGAACACTGTTCGGTAGTCGTTTAATTTTCGTTCGGTTATTGGTGATCCCGTTGTTGGTGAACTAAGTAATCCCTGCAGGGATCTTTCAACCAAAACCAATACCAAAAGAAGGAGGTTTTTTTTTAAATAAATGTCGTATCACGGTCTCTCTCTCTCATTTCGATTAAAATCGCATAGCGGCGACTCTGATTAGTACTAAAGCAGACAACTGACAGTCTCTTTGTACGTCACTGATTCTAAGATACCAGGAAGCTTTCACAATAGCCTTTCTAACCTTATTTTGAAAGGACTATATAAATCGTCTATTACTTGCTTTAACGCAACCCCAGAGTTGTGTACCATAAGTCTATATAGACTTCAGTACTTGCTTCTTTGGTGTACACTCTTAACTTGGAATAATTTTCAAGCAACCATTACATTTCTCTATACCTCTTTTCTTTTTCACGTGGGCCTTCCACTTGAGTTTCGCGTCGAGAGTCATGCCAAAATATTTAGCTTCATAAGCGTACTGTATTTGTAAGATAGATAGAAGATAGATAGAATTAATTAAGAGTGGTTGATTTTCTATATGTCTGTAAGTAAAATCGATATACGTTGATTTGTCCTCATTGAGATCAAAACGTTTTGTCCACTCGCATATCTTGAGGTCGTTGAAGTTTTTCAGCTGCGGACTCAATTAAACTTTCTATTACCATTATAGCTGTGTCGTCGGCAAATTTAGACACATGTGTGCCCTCGGTATGTCCATGGTGTACAACAGAAATAAAGTAGGGTCAAGGACACACTCCCTTGTGGAACTCCAGCAGAAATCTCTTTGAAATGGGAGTAATCAGTTCCGTGATTAAATCTAAATATTCTATTGCCGAGATAGGATCCTAGGATCGTATATAAGGTTTTTAGGAGAAGATTTACATGTTAGGCCTTTGTGACCGATTTTGTCTAAGGCCTATTAAACTTCAAGTAGGGCACTTGAGGAGATGTTTTTCGCCTGTAAAGCTCTTTTAATTTCATTTGTTATTCTGTAAGTTAACACAATCTATTGATAATCACCCTTCTGAGAACACCCATAATGTTTTGGATTGTTGTACTACTTTTTGTAGTTGAAATATGTGACGATAATTGTTCAGGATGTCGGATAAAATCCAACCGACTGGGAGCTTTGATTAAAACTGCTGTCTTAGAAAAGTAAAAGCGGCCTCCTTTTAAAATAAGCTTAAGCACACTTGCACGTAATATTCAGCTATACGAAAAATGTCTCGTTCCCGGTGATATCTACTCCATTTAACCCTACTATTCACTTATAAGAAGTATTCACTTATGCGGAATTTTTCCTCTGTTCCCCCTCATATTCGTATAAGTGAGACTCCACTGTATAACAAAATAATCGATGGTGAAATTGTTCCTCTTCATTAGGACTACTCCACTCTGATATAACAATAGTATCTTCCCTGTACCCGTCCGAAGCCGTGGCTGGTCGCTCTGTAGTAGGTAATAAAATAGCTGACAAAACGTAAAATATTGTTTTGAGAATGGCTGTTGGTTGAGGCTGTGGGGAGTGTGTAGTGGGAAGCAAAAAGTAACAGATGTCAACAACACGCGGTGTTCCCAAGCGGTCCACCATCCAAGTACTAACCGTTCCCGATGCTGCTTGATATCGGTGATCGGACGAGAACCGATTTTTTTTTTTTTTTCATTTAATTTTATTTAGTTTAATTTATGTGGACTTACTTGCTAGACAAAAGTACTTAAAACTAGCTTATCTAACTTAAGAATTTACAAATGTTCTTAATACTAACCTACTGACCCTATTCGGGTACTCTAAGCTGATCTAATCTAAGGTATAAATATGCCTTTCGGCTTAATCTATGTTTTTTTTTTAGATTTTACTACAATATTTTAATAATTTTTTCTAATCTATTTTCTTTTTTAGTCTTTACGACAAATCTTTTATTAATTTTTTTATTTGCAAAGAAAATTTTTAAAAAAACTTGGCTAAAGTTGACTTACTTACTTAACTACTTAAACTACCTTATACTAACTTACCCTAACATAAAACTTAAGACTATCTTAACTATGTCCGTAACAGTACGGACACGTGCCCTAGGGCGTATATTTTATGTATATGCCTAACATATATATTTTATACGCCGTGGTGCACCTTTTTTTTCTTTTCTTATTATATTACAGTTTTTTTAAACTTTTTTTTTGGATTTTTTGTTTAATATTTTTTTCCCTTAAACCTTAAACCTATGTAAGTTGGCCACCATGGTTAACTATCTGGTCATCTAGAAAAGCCAGCGGTGGCGGAGACTGGTTTTGGTGTAACCACCAGTAAAATTGCCGTTCTTTGGCAGACTCTTTCCTGTCACGAGCGGGGATCGCTCTACTGAACCGAAGAAGATCCTCGTGGGCGACATCCGAGCGACATCCGGTTCGTATTGGAGTCGCCTGTCCACTGTTCAGCGTACGACATAGAAGATAACAGGGCATCCGTCTGTATCCTGTATTAGGCCAATCGTGTCTAAATAAAGGAATGCTTCGGGAGGAATAAAGCCGTTAAGGCGCACCCTTTCATGGTACACGTTATTGGGGTAATAAGCCCCAAAGATCAGACTGTTGGAAGAAGTCATTGCCCGTGCAATGTGCCTTCTGATCAGCTTTATAATAAAATTATCTATCCTGTTCAAGTTTGCCTCGTTGTACAGGACCTCGTTAGGATAGTACTTCTTGTACTCGGACTCGGGAGTGCGATACAAACGGAGACAGCTCCGGAGACACTGTCTCTCGAACAACCTCATCTTTTCCATCTGGGAAGGACTCACGTTGAACCACAGGGGACAACCGTACGCCATAATTGGCCGTACTAGTTCCATGTAGCAGATTACCTTCACCCTGGTATCAAGTTGGCTGCTGAAAAACAACCTCCTTGCCGCAGCAAAGGCTTTTCTGGCTTTCGTCAGAGCAATATCTATATGTTTGTCAAAATGCAGATATTGATCTAGCCAAATGCCAAGATATCTAACTACATTTTTCACAGCTAACGGCCGTCCTTGCGGGTCAACTATGCCGAACTTGCGCCAGTTTTGGCGCGTATCCCGCGGTGCCGTGTACAACGGGGTTCTGAAAAGGGTAGTTTCACACTTCAGGAAGTGGATAATCAACTTCCAGTCGTCGCAAAATAGCTGAATTTTTTCGAAGTCACGCTGCGACAAGATATTTATTACTTCGACCTTCGGACCTGATCTGTACGCTACTAGATCGTCGGCGTACGCAATTAAGTGCGGCATGGAACCTATAAGATCCGCAGTGAATATTGAGAACAAGATCGGCGAACCAACCGCCCCCTGTTGTAGACCATTTTTAATGTCAAAGACCGTGGTAGAAGTTACGCCGTTACTTTTCACGACGAACTTTCTACCTGTTATCATGGCATAGATCGTATATAGCAATGGCTTACTTATGCCGAGCCTGACCAGCTTGAGGAAGAGACACTCCAACCAAACAGTGTCGAACGCCTTCTCCAAGTTAATCAGACAGGCACCCGTGCACTGATTTTTGCTTTTATTCCATTGAATGTCGGATACCAGCTTTGACGCGGCATGTATGGTATCATGCCCCGCCCTAAATCCGAACTGTTTGTCCGGTATGATTTTATTTTCATCAGCCCATTGTTTCAGAACTCCTATGACTATCTTTTCAAAAACCTTGCTTATGCAGGGAAGAAGACTGATCGACCGGAGATTTGTCGGGATGGATTTGTCTTTGTCCCGTTTAGGGATCGGTTGCAATTCAGCTGTTTTCCAGTGCGCCGGGTAATGTGCATTACTCAGCGCGTTGTTGAACAATGTTGTGTAAATTTGGACCATTTCGGCGGGAAGATGGCGAAGCACAATATTCGGTATTCCATCGATTCCCACTGGCTTTTTCTTTTTCAGCGAGTTAAAGATACCCTGAAGATCTTCTTGGGAAATCAAGATGAGATTGTCATCATTGGCGACGGCACTATGTGCCATATTATCGTCACTGAACCTGGTGAAACCTGGATTCTCGGATCGCCATTGACTTATCTCGTTGCGGAGATAGAAGTGATTTAGCAAGGCTCTGTTCTCCAGATCGTGATTCGGCCTACTAACCCCCATGACCGTATACACTCGCTGGAACACAGCACCAATAGCTTTAACCTTCTCCTGGGGATCTTCAACCACGAAGAAGTCATTGTCTAGCACTGCCTCACCTGGATCGATGCCAATTGAAGTCAGTAATTGTTCGTTGTGTATCGTCCTGGGAAGTCTAACGACCTGAATGTCAATTTGGTCTTTCCTCCGAAATATTTTATTTACTTGCGGGAACATACCCGGGTTGTTGGATCGTACAACCCGGATTTTATTGCCCTAGTGCAAGCTTATAGCCAAGCTGTAATTTATTCGAATTAACTGTTGGCGGTTCTTGATCTCAGACTTCAGTGCCCTGACTTCCGCGTTTTGTGGATCTGTAAACCGTCTGTGCAAAAGTTTGAGTCTTGACAGCAGTCTACTTTTGCGCACGTTGCACTTCACGTCGCTGTCATCGATTTGTACTACCTTCGGAATGGTTTTCTCCATGGTTCGTTTTATTACGTCGTCCATTTGTATGAGGTACCTGTCAACCTCTTCGTTCGTCAGGTTTCTGTTTGTCGGAGGATTGATCCCACCCGAACGTAGTTCTGTGGATAAAGCCCTGGAGAAACGTGGCCAGCGGGCCTTATTGTAATTATAAGGGTGCCTCTGGACATATTCCTCCAGTTCTTCCACCACGTTCGGGAGCTGAATAGCCGCGAAGAGCCCGCAGTGGTCACTCTCGTACTCAACCGCAGTTAAACAGTTCCGCGTGCGTCTTTCCACTTCCAGTATAGTCAGTCGTTTGTCTATCAGCATCAGATCCAGATAGGACCCGCTTCTGGGAAAGAATGGCCTATCGGTTGCAAGCAAATCTAGCTTGAACTCGATATTGTGCTATACCAACCCCTGGCGTTATGCACCACGTTGCCCCAATCCATATGCCACGAGTTCAAATCCCCTGCTATGACATAGTAGTTCTCTTCCGAGCTCAGTCTAAGGCTTGTAAATAGAGTATCGAGCTCTGAAAAGAAATGGGGATTGATACGTGCCTTGTCAGACGCATAGATCGCGATCACATATAACCGCTTACCACCCCGAAGGGGGATGCTTGCGATACACGCATCTATCGCCTGGAATTTTCGCTATACACGACCTTATGACAAAGGCCTTTTTTGATTAAGAGAGCGACCCCACCAACTAGGTTGGCTCGGTCTATTCGAATAATATGATAATTCTTGTACCTGGGGGTGTGCGTCTGGTTTAGCCTAGTTTCGCTAACCATCAACACATCAGGATTATGGATTTGCAACAAGTTACCGAAGCTTAGTTGACGTTCAGGCCTGATCAGTGAATTCACATTCACTGCTAGGATTTTAAGGTTACGGGCTGCCTGAGCAGCCATTAAACCGATGTTGCGTTTGGCTCTCCGAACAGCGTCGAGTAGATGAGGTCTACTCGCGCTGCTTGCTCAAGGAACTGCTTTTGAAGCTTCGTCCTCAGATCCAGATCAGCTTCAGGTTGCCTGGCCACTGGAACGGGGGCCACCTTCGGCACTGTCTGTTGAACCGGTCGCCTACCCGATGCCATTCGAAAACCGTTTTTTTTTTTTCAGTATAGTATGGTCGTTGACGAAATTTTTATTTGCACATAACGGACTCGAGGCACAGTTGAGATACATTTAAAAGGAGTTTCATTTGATCTTTAAATTAAAATAAAACAAAGTGTGTGTGAGGTGTCATCGAAATTTGATTCCAATGAACTCGAATGAATTGAGAACTGAGTTTATTATTTTGAGATGTATTCAAGATTTTATTTCTTCACTTTTTAGATTTGCTCATTTGACATATTTGTTTGAAAAAGTGAATGAGTACTAAAGCTTTAGTGGCTCACAGCTTTACCCAACCCTTATTTCCAAATTCAAACGTGTATGACTTCTAAACGAAAGAAGTTATTCACAAAGTAAAAACGCAGAATGTAATTGAAATTTACTTACACAAAACAATTTAAGTAATTAACTTAAGCTTATTTATGGCGCAAGCCAAATACACAGTAGCAGGACAAGCAATTAAAGCCAACAGTCCAGCATGGAGCTGGTCATGTCATGGTTTGGGCTTGTATGTCAGCAGCAAGAGTCGGAAAGTTACAATTTATCGAAAGCACAATGGATAAAATGGTTTATCTTGACATACTCAAGGACAGATTGCTCCAAAGTGCAGAGCAATTGGGAATAAAGGACGCTTTTCGGCTTTACCAAGCCAATGATCCGAAACACACTTCAGGAATTGTCCAAACCTGGCTTATTTATAACTGTCCCCTCGTAATGAAGTCGCCGGTACAGTCTCCACATCTTAATGTTATTGAAAATCTGTCGTCCATTTTCTCATTGATTTCCCGATTTTAGTTTGTGAATAAACGTAAAAATGCACAAGAACACGTACAATGACTTAATTAAATTATAACAACTTTTGGTTAAGTTTGCAATTTTTGGACTTTTCCGCCGTCATCAGTCTTTCTTTTCTGCAAATGAAGGAATCAAGAATGTAAAAGAAACAAATTCTGTTGTAAATGACTCTGAAAACTGCAAATTGCATCAAAATACGTCTTTTAAATGGGTTCCACTTGTTGAGAAAAGTTGAATTTTACATTTAGTTCAAGCCTAGAAGATTTGGCTCCCAATGTAGCCCTTTACTTTAACTTTAAACACATTGTAGCTTCAGGAGAGCGTAGTTTTTTCTAGACTCAAGATAATAAAAAATTACCTAAGGACAAACAGGACTGAAGAAAAATTAGGTTTGTACATAATGTTAATCGAAAGGGAGTTATTAAAGCATTTAGACTATGATGATCCCATAATAGAATTTACTAAAGCTTAGGCCAGGAAGTTGGCTTCCAAAATGTAACTGCCAATACTGAAGAATGGGACACTGAACGCACTGAACTGAACACATAGCGGATTTTTAGCTGGGACCGGCTCTGTCTGTGACTTCAAAAAACCTCACAAGAAAAAGTTGTAGGGCCACCTCCATGACCTGCCATCGCCTAGCTCGTGCAGAATTTCCAATGTGGCGTGAGCTGCGTGGAACGTAATGCCGTCCTGTTGAAACCACATGTCGTTGGTGTCCATATCGTCAGATTCAGGCCAAAAAAGGTTGGTAATCATCTGCCTTCAGCGTCTGTCCTTGACTTTTTAGGGATGCATGCACGCTCATGGATCTCATGTGAATTGGTATCGTCCCAAATTCGACAATTTTGTTTGTTGACGTACCCATTCATCCAGAAATGTGGGACAATAAGACAACAGAACACCCATTCTGATAAAAAAAATGTATCATTTTCGCGTGTTGTTGAATACTATGTCCATCCACGGTGATTTGGCAAAACAGACTGAAGAAATGACAGCCAATTTGACAGATGTAGCTTCAACAATATGGCCACTATCAACTGGCAAAGTTTGGAGGTCCCTTTTGGAATTAAGAATAAATTTGTTAAAAGGTGAATTGCGAGTTACATCGAACGAACATCAGCCCAAATCAAGATGTTGACATACTTCCATTCACAATTACCTCTTTTCTCGATCCATACCCTTTGCATCAAAGGCAATCGCTACTTAATCTATGTTCACACGGTTGCCAGATCTGATAATATTGTCAGATATACCAATGTGCTCACAGTGAGCTGCAAACTATCGTGCAATGCGTAATTGCCAGTTCACACGGCTTACAAATTTTGTTCAATTTCATTGTTAGATAGTTGCTTACTTACTTCTCAGATCTGCGATCTATGAACGGTCAGAGCCTGAACAATAGCTGCCTCCATCGTTGATATTGCCCTTGGGCACGTGTTGATTGCGTTCGAGATGACTTCGTCTCTAAAGCGGAGGTTCGGTCTTCCTTTTCTTCTCGAACCAGGAAGCTAGCATTCGAAGACCGTCTGTGCTGGAGCAGTTTGATGTGGCCAGGCCAGTGCAGTCGTAAGAATCTTGCCTTCCGGACTACATCTACATCATGGTACAGCTCATAGAATTGGCGCGACTATACATATATCGGACGTATACATTTTCTTTGGCTGTCAGGGCCTTGTGGTAGTCACTTCCAGCTAAGCATGTTCTGCTGTTTAAGGTCCCTTCCCAGCTGTGTATGCCACCAGAGGTGTGGCCTTCCTTCACCTCGTTGTCCCTGGGGTTGAAGTCGACGACTTGCCGTACCGTAACATTGGTGTACATTCACTCTGCATGACCTAGCTAGCTGAGACAAGAGACTCGAACTCGTTTGACCAGATCCATGTCGCTATACAAGCGGTACAGTTCGTCGTTCAGTCTCCTCCTCCAAACATCATCAGCACATATGTGACCAAAGTTAATTCGAAGGACTCTCCTATCGAAGCGAATGTCCTCGTCCGCTTTGGTCCCTTTTCTAAATCTGCTGCTGTGGCAAACACGCATCCAAATATACGCTGAACTCGTTCTTGATCTCACTCAACATAGTAAATATCAAAGATGTTCATCCAAGAATGGCTGGCCCTGTCCCACCACATTTCTTGAATTGGGGTAATGTCCGCTTTATAGGGGTCCAAGGGCGTACGCAAAATGTTCGACCGCACGCACTCTGTAAGAGTTCAAACGTTCCACGTGCAGACAAGAATATCGTTGTACTTTTAGCGAATGCTAGAATCGTTAGCGCTAAATCATACATATCCGAGGTTTGTTGCTGCTTCTTATCTATAATTTTTATTATCGACGCACAACTTACAACCTGGGGAGCCGTGCGCTGTGCTGGTTCCCTTGAGCAAAATGAGCTCTATAAGGGGGTTCACTAAGTTATTGGCCGACCTTACTGGAACTGTAGGCGACACTGTTGATTTCATCTGGGAAAATTCCTTTTTCGCCGCCGCCTGCAATAAAGGAAAAGTGCATTAGTGGATACACATCTTCTCTCTCGTTGGCTGCCCCCAAGATCATCATACCATCAGGATTACCCACGTGGAGGTGAGAGTAGGAGTATGTAGACAGAGCCAAGAGTGTCGACACACATAAAACTATCACTTGAATCCCGACAGATTGATTGACATTACATAAATCATGATTTGTCAGATAGATCAAAAACTATTAACGTTGGTTAGTTCAATTTTCGGGTGAATTCAGCAAATCCGATAAAGGCGTATAAAGTATAAACCGATAAAGACGAAGAAATTGTTGCCAATTCAATAGACAAATTCAATTGGGCAGACCGCAGAACTCCCAAAAATATCTTCTTGAATGAGTTTCAGAACTTGTTCCTGACCCAATGTCTTTCAACTTGCTTCCTGTATGATTTCGTAATTCTTGGTTAATTGATACTTCTGAATTAGGCCTGACTTGAATCGGCCGACGTGCTGGATCGTTTTTTGTACCAAAATCGTCATATTTTGTATCACAGATTTTCACAAAATAAACGACAAAGTGTATAATATTAATACCCCTGAAACCCGTTTAAATATGGCAGTTAACTCTCTGATGTATCGGATAGACACTAAATATTTCGCTGTCCAATTATAGCACGTGGCCCGTACAAGTCCTCGCCCCTCGCTTCATCCACCAACCATTCATAGTATTCCACTGTCCACCCCACACTCCATCAAATAGCCTAGCCCTCCTTTAACTACTGACACGATGTATAATTTCGCCTCCCATGCCCATAACCTCACCATTGCCTCAACTTCTAGCGGTAAGGAGTGACATTTTGGGTGTAAGCGTAACAAGTTAACTCGTGTGGTGCTCCACATTTAATCATCGAGGCGTAAAACAGTTTCATGTCGAAGGCTAATTATTCGGCGACACGCAGGGTGCCTCTGCATCCGCCCGAAGCACGACTGAGCTGCCCTTCAGCTGACCAATCCTTGAAAACTGCCTTCCCCACTCAACCATTGTTTTGGCAAAGTCAACAGCCTTTGGGTTGCCATTCCCGCCTCGAAATGATTGTAGCCACGGTGTCATGCAAATCCCTGGTGGACACTTCCGAAATTTATTGGCAGTCATACTTGGGGGAGTGAATTTCGTCAACCTTACGATATTCTAAAGGTTTTAGTGTTAGCTGAGTGGATTGTTGGGATGCCACACGCGCCATGTTAACGAGTTCGATTAGCAGATAGAGACATTCAAATCGATCATTTTCGAATGTCATGACTACCGTTCGGGAGGTTTGCGTCATTCTACCGAACTAGATGCGGATGCCAGAAGAACCATGAGTACAGAAAAACCCATTAAAGAGATATTTGCAAGAACTTAAAATGAATCTGTTAAAATTGGTAAAGAAAGGTGCGCTCTATTGACATTCCTTGATTAGGACGCCACAATAGGCTGCTGTAACTGAAGCTGAACGTAAGTGATCATCAGTCGTGACTTAGAGGATAATAATTTTGACATAGGGACCGAACGCAGAGTAACTTAGACCAGTCGTTAGACTTTCTCAAAAGTCTGGGTCACGGCAGATGCATGAACGTATACAGTCGATCAAGTTCGAGTAGTAGCCATAATTCGAAAAGGGTGTTTTTTCTAGAGGCGGATAACTTTAAATTGAAATAAAAAAATTGCAAGCAAAATTTTGATTGTCCATGTTTCTGCCTTTCAACCTGTCGTACAGCAGGCCTGGGGTGATCAGTACCTTATAATACTCTATTAATCTATTGCCCCTTGAGGCCATAGAAATAGCGGTTGATAAGTGTTATTCTGGGTTTGATCGCGGTACTGATGTTGCTTGTACTGTTAACTTCGGCGCCGAGGTAGTTCACCTCGAAGCTATAGCTGCCGCTTGCGATACACTGTCCAAGCCTTCAATATTGCATGTCCTTTCTTAAAGACAGCATATGTGATTGCCCTCATTGACCTCCAGACCCATTTTAGTCGATTCCGTTTCAATACCAAATGCTTCATTGACGTCTTGCTATGTCCTGCCAATCACTTCAATGCCGCCTGCGAATGCTAATAGTTCTACGGACTTCTGGAAGATCGCGCCTCTAGTGTTGGGATGTGAGTTCTGCCTTTTCAAGGACAATGTTGAAGAAGTAACATGACAGAGCTTCGCTTGACGTCGAAGACCTCGTCTTTTTTGACGTCGAAGACCTCGTTGGGTTCATTACTGACCTTTACGCAGCAGCGTTAATTCTCCATCGTCATACTGCACAACCTGACTAGGAATCTCAAAACTAGACTTGGCAGTGTACACATAGCTAGTCTATGCGCTCTATCATATGCGGCCTTGAAATAGACAAATATGTGGTGGTTGTCAATTTGCACCTCTTGGGTCTTTTCCAGGATCTCCCTTACTGTAAAGATATGGTCGATGGTGGACCTCCCTGGCCTGAACTCTAAAGCCGCACTGATATGGACCTATCAGATTGTTTACAAAAGGCTTTAGCCGAGATCTAAAAATGATACAGAAGATTTCGTGGGTCATGTTAAGGAACACTGTGTAGTTGGCGTAGTCAAAAGGGATTTCTTTTGATTTACATATCTCTCTTTACGGATGACGGAAGAGGAGCTGATCCATCATATCGAGTCCCAGTTTGTGGGGCTGTGATTTAAAATAGGCTAACTTTGTATGGATGATTTCTATAATTTCTCAGAGAATAAAACTGTATCGTTAGAAAAAAACAGTATGGCCAAACATTTTGAGATATTAATGACCGAACATGAAAACCAGTATGTACCTAAATTTCACATCTTTTGATTTTAAGACATTCACCCCTAATCTCAAGTCCGCCGGGGACAACCGTCCATCGAAATTGAAAATGCCATATTCCAAAATCCGTTCGAAGTGAATCGTCCGCATTCTTAAATGCAATCCGATCGAATCGAATGTCTCCATACATATCGATCCGCAACCAAATCGTTACGGATTCTTATAAGGTTGAGTATTTTTCTGGTAAAATATAAATTATTTGTATTGTTTTTAGCACTACTTAACATATGAAATTGTAGGAAGAAAACTACAACGTGGCTCAAACTAATCATCCAATTTTGTTTTTCAATTACTTTTTAACTGAATAAAACAAATGGTTTTGAGTGATGGAAATCTTTATTTGGACCTTTACAATTTTTTCTGTTAAGTGGATACACTGTGTTGATACACATTTGTGCCCATTTCATAGCATTTTCCATGACTTTCCGGAGATAACTGTCCTTACAAGCTACGATTGACCAGGCTTTTTGTAGCCCCAAAGAAACAAGTCGGGGATGGTTAAATCGGGTGATCTTGTTGGCCATGCCAAATCGCCAAAACGGGAGATTCTGAGACCAGGAAACGCTTTCTTCATAATATCTATTGTGGCTCGTGCTGTGTGTACGGTTGCACCGTCTTGTTAAAACCACATGTTCACCTCATCCAATTCCGGCAGGAAGAAGTCGTTTATCATGGAATGGAGTATAGCGCTCCATTGCATGTCTGTTTGTATGCTGCAGCTGTCTACTTCACAAATGTCAAATATGATTGACGTACGATGCCATTTGCAAAAATTATAACATCTTCCGATAGCATGATTAGTTTTGCGTCACCTTGTAACATCACACCGGAAATATGGTCAGGTCTCTTGATCTATAAGAGCTTCTCTCATATATTCGAAGCTCTGGTCCATACGAGAAATGTATGCCTGTATAGTTGGCATAGTCAAAGGAATGTCCTTGCTTGCCTAAGTCTAAGTACGTTCATTATAGTTGGCCCATGAGAGGGTTCACAATGAACTAAGCTTACCATAGTCAACGCAGTACCCCGAATTTCCAAACCAATCTTCCCATTTGCTATAAACAACAACTTCCCTCCCGAACTGCAGAATTGAAATGAATTCAAAATAAGAACACAATTTGTTAATGTTTTCAATTTTTTAATAAATTATTCACTTTTTTCTCTCATTTATAATTCATTTTTTTTTTCTTATGTTTTTCTTCGTCTTCTCTTGTCTTTTCATCCATCCTTGCTTTCGTTTTTGTTTTTTTTTTATTTAGGTATTTTTTTGTTTGTTTTTTGATTTTTTATATTTTCATCTTCCTATCTTTCTTTCACATTTCATATAATTTTAACTAGTTAACTTATCAATTAATAAATTCTATCTTTTACATACATATATATATACTATATATATAATTTAAAAGTAATTTATGTATAATAATAATAATAATACAAGTATATTCTGTTTTTGTTTTTTTTTTGTGAATTTTTTGCGGTTTTTTGTTTTGTTAAATTTAAAAGAAAAAAAAACAAATTAATTATTAATTAGCGAAAGTATACATGTTACGAACAAAATTTTTATTTGTTTTGGTTCTCTAAGGTTTGAGGGGGGGGCAGGAGTGGGAGAGAGAGAGGATGAGGAGAAGGATATGCATTTTTTGTGACAAAATATCATGGTTTTGATGGAGGGGGGGAAGGAAAGTGATTTTTTTGCTAACTAAGGGATGCCAATGTGTGTGAGTTTCATTTTAAAAATAGTTGGTTTTTTTTCGATCATTACGTACAATGTTTATAGTTAGATAAATGTCTATGTATAATTTTTTGTTGTTTTTTTTTTTTGTTTTGTTTTTATATTCATTTATTTATTTACAATGTTTTTTGCTTTTCTCTCCATACCACAGATTTCTCTTTCGTTTCTTTGCATAAAAAAGAAATGAAAGAGAAGTACATTCACACACACAACAAGAACAACAACAACAAAAAAAAAGTTACTTTTATTCCTTATAAAGTTTCACCTTGGAATGGAATGAGATGATGGAGCGCAGGGGCTCCTTCAAAGTTGGCTGTGGACTGGGAAGGTGGGAAATGAAGTGTTTGGGGGAGGATATTAACTGGCCAATGCAAGCATAAGATGCATTTTGTTCATTTCTTCTTCTTTTTTTTAAATCATAATGTCAAAACTTACATATTTGTCAAAATAAAGAGAAAAGTTGAAGAATTGTGCTTTTTTTTTAATATATAACAAAAATGGAAATAACTAATAGTAGAATAGAGAGAGAGTGGTAAATAATTTTGTTTAGAGGGTTTGTTTGTTTGTTTGTTTGTTTTGCTTCTTTGTTTGTCTAAAAACTAAATAATAAGAATAATTATTTATATATATATAAAAAAATATGTCGTTAATGAATAAATATATATATGTATATGCATGAATTCTATGTACAAATAGGGGGGGGAGGAGGCTAGGTAGAGGATACACATTCAAGAATATTTTGAAGGGATGTCAAATTAAATGGTTTGTTTGTTTTGCTTTTTCTTACAGTCTAAAGAATGATATATATACATATATATATACTCATATTTTGCATACATATATATACTCAATATATATATATACTTGTTTAAGATAGTATCGCACACTTACAAACTAAATTGGGGAATATAGAGTAAAAAGGGTGAAGGAGAGATTGGTTTTCTTCTTTCTTTTTTTTTTCTTTCATAGTCACGTTTATGGATTTTCTTTTCAACTCAATTTGCTTTATAGTAATTTGCCGCTAATAATAAACACTATACATCTGTCCTATACACAACACAATGAATTCTATCGTATCTCTTTGTTGAATTACTTAAGCGCAATCCGTCTCTGAAGTCTATCCGTGGTCTGTGTCGGTTTCTCATTCAAAATAAATTACTTATGCACTACAAAACTGTGTGTGTATCTAGAGGGTGTGCTTAAATAAGTAACCAGTCAGTCAGAGATTGATTTACAAAATTGTTTGTTGTTTCAGTTTTCAGTTTTCCTTTACTTATCCAAGAATAAAATAAATTTCATTTGTTTTTTTTTTAAAAAAAAAAAAGAAAAATCCTCAGAAAAATGTAAGTATACAGGGATGCACATTCGAAAGAAAGAATTAAGAGAGGAACAGGTCTTTAAAGGACTTAGGCTTATATGAAGACATGACTACACATGATATGAGGGAACTATAAACCTTCAGTTATTTTTTTCTTTTTTCATTTTTTTTTTCTTGTGTTTCTTTTTTTTTGTTTTTGTTTCGTTTTTTTTCTCTTTACAATTCTACGTTTTATATATATATATATATGTGTGTGTGTGTAAAAAAAATGTGTTAATAATTCGTTAATGTGATTCATATTGAATTACACTACATATGCGGTGTCCCACAGACAACTTGTCTCGATGACGCCGCTGGCCATCTTTGACTGCAATACGCTGGATCACCCAACACTGATATCCGTTTACTGCTCTCCTGCTGGAGCATGTATTCTTTGGTTGTAGGCGGACTACTGAGTATCTGTGATGCTCGATGCTGCATCAGCGATGGATCTGTGTTTAGTTGCTTTTGTGATTTGGCACGTGCCAATGGGGTTATTGTGCCAACAAAGCACTCACTATTTGCATTATTATTATCACTATAACCGGAGATCACTGCTGCTCCATAGAGGCTGGAGTTCATTAGGCAATCATCGTTGCCGACACCACCCATGCCGCCGCCTCCACCACCGCCCCCATTGCCGACACCAACGCCGCCGTTGCCGACACCGCCGCCGCCGATGCCACCTGCCACACTGGTCACATTGTTGACACTCTTATCCCAGGTGTTCTTGATGATGTTCGGATTTGTATTGTCGAATGCCAGGGCACTGCTTGTGGTACGCTTTGCTGAGAGTGTGGCCGCACTGCAGCCGCCAAGACCGCCGACACCACCCATGCCGCCGCCGCCGATGCCACCGACACCGTGTCCATTGTGCATTCCATTGGCAGTAGCGTTCTGTTCGTTTTGTTTTCTCGCCTCGGCGTCGTCTTTCTCCTGGGCACGCTTACGTTTGCGTTTCATGCAGATCACAACTGAAGCGGCAATCACAGCGATCACCGGCATGGCAACTGAGAGGATGGCTATCAGGACCACCTGACCTCCGGTGAGACCGTCGCTGCGTCCCTGAATGTTCGCCTCGTATTGACGGGCGTCGAAACTTGCCGATGCCGCTGATGAATATGATTCCTCGTCGCACTGCACACCACGGTATCCATTCGAGCAGACACATTGAAAACTATTCACTCGGTTGACGCAGGTTCCACCGTTGCGACACGGTTGCGGGGCACACTCGTCGATGTCAATGCTGCAGTCCTTTCCAGTGAATCCAGCGCGACACTGGCACTGATAGTCGTTGTTCAGATTCGTACAGCTACCGCCATTCGCGCAGGGTTTCGTCACACACAGATCGACCTTTTCGCCGCAGATCAACCCCAGATATCCGGGCACACATTGACAGCGAAACTGGTTGATCATATCGATGCAGGTTCCTCCATTCAGGCACGGATTGCCTTGGCAATCGTCGATGTTCTCTTCGCAGTGATCGCCGGTAAACCCGGATAGGCATTGGCATCTGAATGAGTTCTCGCCGTTGCTGACCATGCAAGTTCCGCCATTCTGACACGGATTCGGATTGCAGTTGTCCACATGTGTTTCGCAATGCACGCCACTGTATCCATATGGGCATTCGCACTTGAATCCGGTCTTAGTGTCGCGACAGCTTCCATGTTTACAGGGCTTGTCCACACATGTCACCACTTTATCCTCGCAGTGGCGTCCAGCCCAGCCCTTCTTGCAGTCGCACTTGTAGTTGCTGTTCATCGGGTCATCGGTGCATGTGCCACCATTCAGGCATGGCTCATACTCGCAGGAGCTCACTATTACATCGCAATTCTCTCCATTGAATCCAGGCGGACACTGGCAGGTGTACAGCTCCTGACCGGTATTGAAGCAGGTTCCACCGTTTTGGCAGGGTCGATGATTTGTGCAGTAGTTCAGATCTTGGTTGCAGAACAGACCGCCCCAGCCCTCATTGCAGTGGCATTCCCAGGGTTTCTTGCATGTGCCGTGCACGCATCCAGGATAGGGTTCGCATTGATCGCACAGAGGTCCTTTCCAGCCTGGTTGGCAACTGTAAAGATACAAGAGAAGAGAAGAGAACATTTAATAAGATTCCAATGGTAAAGAAAATTGCTGCTCCAAATGGAGCCTGTTGCAGGATGAATTCTGGACTTGGATGTGGGGAGCTGTGTGGAGAGGAAGGGGATGAATAAATTGGCACGAAGAGCGGAGATACACGACGAGAAAACGAAAAATCGCAAAGGAAAAAAAAAAGTGAATGTGGGTCCAACCAAATGGCTGGAATGCAAATAAGCTAACTGGTGTGGTGGTGGCACTGACACCGGTTGCTGGCTTTCGTCTCGTAGGCCGCCGGCGGCTGTGGGCCGCCGCCATATGCAACCATTGCCACATGCAATATGCATGCCCTGCTGCCGCTGTTGCTGCTGCTCATGATGATAATGGAGGATGGAGGATTGAGGATGGCGATGGTGTGTGTATTCTAACTGTCCAACGCGCAACCTGGAACTGAAAGACGAACAGGTGATATGACGACGAAGATGGATGAGAGTGCTGTTGCTGTTGCTGCTGCTCCTGCTTCCACCATCATCACGGATTGCTTCTTTTTGATTTGTTCCTCCTCTCCTCACTGCTTTGCCAGTCTGCCACCTCTTGTGTATCTTCATCGTCGTCGTCACTCGATGGTTCTCTTTGTGCGAATTTGGTTTCCTCGTCTTCTTCTATTTTCTTTGATTGCGATTACTGCTCCTGCTGCTGCTCCCGCTCTGGCGTGCTCTGTTCCTGCTGCTGCTGCGGCTGCTGCTGCTGGGGGTTTCTTTTGAAATCACCAAACGTAGTGATCGCGCGTACGTGCGCCGTGTATGTGATTAAATTTGCGAAAAATTTTTCTCACGCTTGGCTTCAAGCTTCGACACAGGGAAGAGGCGACAAGAGATAAACAGAGAACGACAGAGAGAGGGAGAGAGAGAGAGAGTTTGTGTGTGTTGGAAGTCGAAGCTGAAGAACCGGCTGCTGACTGCTGGCTGCAGCAGCGTGAGAGGGAGAAGAGAAACCGAAACAAGGATGTGCGATGATGGTCAAGTAAATTATGATGAATGCAGACGGCGGCGCGGCAATGGTGTGTGCTGGATGCACTGGAATATGAAAGCCGGAATGACACGTTGTTGGAGAGATTATCGATTTTGTTGCTTGAGTGACAGGCGCCTCTCTTTGTTTATTTTGCACATCATTTTCTTCGTGTTTTTTTGCATTTATTTTGAGGTTATGACGTTTAGGGACAAATGACAACGGCGATGATACCTGTGCGGTTGGGGACTGAGAATGGAATGTCTGCCCTGTTTGACAAGTTTTGTGTAGTGTGTCGTTTGTCTATGACAGGTGAAGGTGGACTGGCAAGTGCGAGGCAGAGATGAGTTTTGGAGGAAGTGTTCTGTTTGGTATCACGGGCGAGGAAGAGGTGCAACAACTGAGAGAGGATATTTGTAAGAAGTTTTAGGGGCTTTCTCTTCTGGTGAAGGTTAGCAAAGAAAAGATATTTCCCACCAAACTGAAGTGAATCAACCGTCATCACCTTCAAGGACCCGGTCATTGAACCATGACGTAAATAAATTGCAATTCCGACAAACCACCCGACGATGAGCATGCGGTTCTCATTAAGCACCGATGAAAGCATGCAGCATCATCCGCAGAACCCAAATCAGTGCTCATGAGTCACTTCACAAATCTGACAAGTGACAGCAATTGTTGATCACTTAATTGCCCGCTAATGGAATTTCCGACTCAAATTCTTAATGCCAACGACTAAATCATCGTTTAAGGCTGAAATGTGAAGACAGATAGACAACCGACAAGAAATACTTCACGAATAGATTCGTCAAAAAAATACCACACAAAATGTAATAGCTTCCCCGTATATGGATATGTTGATCGGGTTTACCTGCGCGCTCGCTCTTCTCTGTCAAATTGCGGCTGGAGTGATTCAAGTGTGCACAGACACACAACAATTACACTGAAAGAACAAACATTCAATTGACAGCTTGAGTTCGACTTTTGGGGCGAGAGAAAGAGTCCGGGGGAGACCGACTGAACAACCGCCCCTCCTTTTGTATTTTCAAACAAACAACGACAGAAGTGCCCACCGATGGCGGATGCCGGGCAGAAATGGGGAGTTCTCAACCACTTGCCGATCAGAAAAGAAGGCATGCCCCTACTTCTTCTCTTTTGTTTGGATGGAGTCGTCGTATGCTCCTTGTCCACGTTCGTCCACCACGTTCGTTGCCGTCGTTGACGTTGCTGCCGCCGCCGTCGTCGTCGCCAGTGTTCACTGGAATCGATGGTCGTTTTGAACTAGAACAATCACAGGTGATTACCACCTGTCCCATTGGAGGAGGTGCTCCCATCACAATTGAAAACCCTCCAGAACGTGAACTTATTCAATGATGATGGTCTCCGTATGATGTCTCCTCTCAATATCTCTCTCTCTTTCCGTCTGTCCCTCTAACTCATATTGAATGTCGATTATCGAAAGCAGTTTTGCGCTCATTAACATTTCGGGTGGCCTCCACTGAATATCAAAAATGAACAGTTTGGAGCAGGCACCCTAAAGAATCAAAGGCAGACAAGCGAAGACAACAAATAAAACCTCAACAACAAGACGTAGGTATAGTCAGAAAGGCAGCAAAAGACATTGATGTACGTACACACACTGGCACCAGTCCCTCTGTGTGACCATAGCCATCGACAAGGTTGCACGATCAGGAATGGCTAAGGTTTTCCTAAGAAAAAATTCTTTTCTTAAACTGAATTTTCAATCATCATTGCCGCAATGTCGTCGAAGCGCTGTTCGTCACATTATTACCATCATCAAGGCACCACCAGCAAGCAACTACTATACCCCCATCGGCTGCCGCCGCCACCGCCGCGCCATCACTAGCTCGGCAGCAGAGTGTGTGCGCATGGTGTCCACACCGCACACAAGCATTCAAAGGTGGTGGAGGTTTGTCCAACCAAAAGCAACAAAATAATGGCACGGTGTAATGTGTGGGAATGTTTTATCAATTCCAAGCATACACTTATGCTTCCAGAATACGAAAGTTTATGACATTGTTTTATGAGGTCTGCTTTGGATCTGTTTTTAGGTATTTTTTTGTTGTTTTTGTTTTTGTTGTTCCCCTCTTCATTTTCGACGACAACGGACAACGTTGACGATGACGGGAGGAATGATATTGAGACTAAGAGACTGTGACTGTGGCCTGTGGCAAGGCTTTCGGGTGGATTCGGCAGTGCACAGTGTGATCCCTGAAGAATTTAGACTGCGCCCGGTGGTAGACTGTTTACGAGAGAGATGATGATGAATTGCAACTTGTATTGTCATGTTTTCATAATGAATATACCTTGGTGACAGAGAGCGAATGAGGGATTAGGTTGTTGCCACTTCACGGTGGATGCAGGTTGATATGTGAGTTCTCAAGTGGTGGATGATATAAGATATGTGTCAATGAACTGAAGTTCGCGTTGAGTGGTCCAGAATCCCCCAAGGGAGAACACAACGAATTTTGAGGAAACAGAACTTCTAATGGAGTTGATAACCGACTGGACCTCATATGTAATCCTGGCTGAATGCATGGATTGAGGAAAGGAATTTGATTGAACAATTTTAACGGGAATGCACCCTGCGCGCGTGTGCCTGAGAAAAATGCAAACAAATATATAAATATAATACTGATGCGTTGAACTGGTGTTTTTGATCTTAGCGAAGAGATATATGAAAATTGACAGTTGAAGTAACAAAACTGACATTCAGAAATTTCGCAAGAAAAACGATTGATTCTTGTGTGTAAACAATGCAAAAATATTCCAAGAAGAGTCTTGTAGCATTTTGATAGATGGCAAGCGACAGCTGACTGACAGTTTGCTAGCAAGTGACAGTTGACTAGCATTTGATTGAATTTCAATTCAAATTCAAGGGAAATTGTGATGTAATTTCTAGGAAATTGTGAAAACTGATGCATTTACTGAATAAATAACGCAGACAGTGGATTTGAGGGAATGTCAAAATGAAAATTGGATGAAATTAGTTTGGGGCCGTTTTTAATTGCGTTAACATTTTGTTCACGTGAGGATTTTTGACGTCAAGCTGTGGGTTAATTTGTTTCAAGCAAATTCCAATTCGACTGCTCTCAAAGAAAGATAAATCGGTATCATCTTCACACATTTCTTGAAAAATTGGCCCCCGGCCTTATCTCAATTTACCACACGCTTTTCAAATGACCCACTCATGATACTGCACATCTGGCAATGCCAAGATGAATAACCAAATGCAACCGAAAAAAAAATCAAGAGTAAGTCAACAAATCAAACAGAATTGACCTCTTCCGTCACTGTCCCACCTTGTCCGCCATTCAATCAGGAACGAAAAGAAAACCCCAATCAATGCCATAAACTTCAACCAATTCACATCGTAAAGTTCACATCGACTTGTTTATAAATTCAGGGCTCAAACATTTGACCACGATGACACATGAAAATTCAATCGATCGGTATGTAGCCCTATTTCAATTACGTGACACCCATCGGCAATCTGTCACCACCAACATCGGCCTGATAGCGCGCTGCTTCGCCCCGTTTATCGTCTCAGAAGCTGACTCATTTGACTGACTGTGAGCCGCCACCCGCTCGGGTTCCAGATGAAGACGACGACCAAACCGAACCTACAATGTTGATGACGAAGCGCTAGTTACGAACCTGCAAAAATTTAAAACCTTCCAAAATCCAATCCTAAAGCAACAAATGTGTGGAATGAAAATAAGAACACACGGACAACAAAAAAAAAATCAAGACAAACGCGACAAAACGAGAATCGAAAGACTAAACCCGAACACCGAACCGGTGTGGTGTGTGGGAAAAATTGAGAATGCACAGGGCAACGCCAAAAAGGCATTCTTCTTCTTCAACAACCTCCGCCTGTGCCTGTGCCCGGCCTGCCTCTCTGCGAGCTATGGCAATCCCCCCGCTCGCGTGTGCTCATCGAATTTTCTTTAACTTCACCGATGCGCGCCGTTGTCTCTTCGTCTTGTGCGCGCTTGAAATCTCTCACAGTTAAACCTAGCAGAGAGCGGGACCAGAGGCGGACCAGCTTGAAGCTGGCTCACTGGCATTTTTGCCCTTTCCTTGCTCGATGCATTGAGCTCAACTCTTTGCTCGTGCAGCATTTTATTCATCGGCGCGTTTTTGGATTTTCTCATTTTTCCACCTCATTTTCTTCTTGTTCTTTTCTTTTTTCGGGGCAGATTCGTTTTTTTTTTTTTCTGTTGTGTAGTAGTGTACCTCTCAGCTTTTCCAGAGCTCAGTTTCTGTGATTAAATAACTGCTGAAGGTGTGTCGTCGTCGTCGACGATGGAGTAGTCGTTGTCGCCGGCAACGTACACTCGTACTTCGTTGTCTGTTTGTCATTAGATTGCAAAAGGGAATGAGGGGCGTTTGGTGCCAGCTGGCAGGCTAGAGCTCATCAGGTAACATCGTGCAATGCAAGCTAATTTATTATACAGCCAAGTCTTAGTTTTCTAGATTTTTTTACATACACAAATACAGGCCGCCTCGCACACACTCACACAAACTAGAGACCATCAGTCACCATCTCACAAAGGGAATCACATTTGGTCCCTGCCTTCATTTGGGCGGCTCTCTCTCGTTTCTGGCCAATTTTTTCGGTAGGCCTTAACTTCAGGCTCCCCCACCAAACCAATGATAGTTCACATTAATTACGAGAGAATAATTTCGCGTAACGCATTGCGAATGGCTAACACAATTCGCTGACAGGCGGGCGGATAGGCTCCGCACAAGCGAGTGCACGGTATACAACAACTTTCTTTTTCGTCAACGGAATTGTCGTTCGACGGTTGTTTTTTTTTTGTTGTTGTTGTTGTTGTTGTCTTCCCGATTCTGATGCGGATTGTAGGTGGCCGATGGTAAGCGGAAAACCGAGCAGCCAGAGGGGGGAAAGGTGGTGGTGCTGTTCATGGGAATATGGGTGGGTATATATGGGGTCTTGGGTGGTGGTGGGAACTAGGTTGGTCATTTCGTGGTAGTAAAAGTTAAATACTTACACGCATCTGTTGGGCTGGTCGCATTGTCCGTGTTCACAACCTTTGGTGCAACGTGCTGAAATAATAAAAAAAAGAGGAAACCAAAAATGAAATAATGCTTGAATACTGAGAACACCACGTAAAGGGTGTTGAGAATTGGATAAAAATGTATGTATGTATTCTGTAATAAATGTCAGTGAGATTATGAATGGATAGGCAAGTGGCAAATGTCATACAAGTGGTGAGACACAATTGTGGGCGAGTACTCTTGTTCTACAAGGCAGATTGGATTGTTTTTCACGCGGTAATTGGTCAGAGTTTGTAATGGCACTAGGTTTATTGCAAAAAAAATTTCCATTTATTCAGTGGTTTGAAGACAGTGGTTTCAGACGTTTGGAAGACTTTGAAGGTGGTGGACCATCTCTTCCAGCTCTTTAATCCAGCGTCTGTCAGTTAGATTCTCTTAAACCCTTACGGGTGGTAATTTGAGTCTGGGATAAGCTTCAATTTATCGCCTTATCTGACATTTTCTCCAGCTCCCAATTGATTCTTCACCTGTCAGCGTCAATCCGAAGAACGCATTTCTTTTTCTCAACCCATTGACAATCCCAGAAGAATAGTCAACAGCTACTCCAATTTCCTCCTTTGTCTTCTTCTCGAATGCAGGGAGTCTACAGAAAATCCCTCTTAATATGTTTGCTTAATCTCCTTTATTCTTCCCTCAATCCAAAAAGTCACAGACAGACTGTATCGACGAAACGATGACTGTATCTCTGTTTGATCTTTCAGATGAATCCTTCTCCGTCTCCTCATTATCGATTATCATCGCCCAATGAGATTAGAACCACAGTTTTGTGTTGTCCATATATCAACAGGCAAAGACATTCCTTCTCCAGTCTTCCCCATCCCTCTCTGTCCCATTCCACGTCCGTCCATAATTGTATATTAATGACGTGATGGACCAGTTCTGAAGAGGACTACCACAAAAAAAAAAAAAAAAAAACTGGTCACACACTGAAATCAAATCAAATTCAAATCTCATCGCACAACGCAATGGTGACAATGAATCTCTCTGCACACAAGTCCACCGAGAGCAAGCGAGAGATAGAGAGACACAAACTGATTTGAAGATGCCTGAAGAGGTCCGAATGAAAAATTCGATTTCCTTTGTGTACACTGCTGGCGGCTGTCTCCTCGCGTCTTGTGTTGCTCACTCAATCAGTTAGTAATTATGGCCACTCTCCTCTCATCGTATCCCCCGTGTGTGTGTCTTACAGTCTCCACGGTTCCCTTGTTTATTATTCAAATTTGGATCGATTCATTCATTCATAAAGAAGGAAAAAAAAACAATGTGTCATCGTCACTCTATTATATTTCCGATTAAATCAAAAAGGGATTTGTTTGATCGCCATCTCGAACCGAACACACACACACATACACCACTCTTGAGAAGGTGTACAAATCGAGAGAGGTGAGGAAGAGATGAAGAAAAATATTCCATTTAAGACCCTTAAGACGATACGTTATGGGCTAAGAAAAATCTTCCCACGCCAGCCCTGGCATGCCTCGGGTGTGTGTGTGTGTGTACATCTGTGCTTGTGTGCAGCGAACTGGTGGATGTATAGAGGAACATATGACTGATCCCGAAACTCCTGAAATGCCTCTCTACCTGTGCATGGACCAACAAACACCCTTCATCCTCGTTTCCTCTGTGAATATTCAACAGATAGTTGCTAGCTGATTGTCCTCCAATTCCAACCCGCTCCAGTCAATGGGGTTCATAGAGCCATGGCTTATTCCTCTTCCTTTGGGTCGTGGTCGCGCCGCGCCGTCTTTTTCTGTTCATTCTTTCATTTCCTTTTGTGCGTGTTCAGTAGGGTTTACCAAAACTCTGGGATCCCATAAGGCTATTTCTTCCTTTTTGGATACCTCCCTACCTGTGCGATGGTTGTGCCTCAGCTTGCCTGCTGGTTTCATCGTTGTTGTTGTTAACGTCTTCGAGAAGGTCTTCGTTCGATGGCGGATGTTGATTACACCTTGTTCAAGAAGATGTTCCTGTGCTCTCTGTTGTTGTGAGAGTGATGGTTGGTGATGCTGGTCGTTACCAAAAAGGAATTCACTCTTCTGCTGCTGTCGCTGTTGTTGTTGTTCATGTGGTGGTGGTTTGATCCTCTTTCACATTCCTTCAAGTTTGCTGTTTCCTTTCGGTCTTCCGTTTTACCACACTACAGTCCGCAGCGAGCACAGCTGCCGAAAATGTTAACCAATTAAGTTTTGAGAATCCAGCACCAACACCAAGTGACAAGTTGTGCCTTCAAAATGCCGACGTTCAAAAGCCTCGCTTCAATTCCGGCTGACGTGTGTGTGAACCAAAACCAGTCTCGCAGGTGAAAGTGTAGACGTACTTGTATCTATGTGATATAAATAAATCCTTTCGATATTCACTTTCAAGATCATCATCCATCGATAGGGAGTGCCTCTACCTTCGCCTCACGATTCTGTGATTTTCAATTCAATTCTACCGCCCTGCTGTCCCCCTGCCCGCAGATGATCAGCATCATCAGCATCGTCATAGTCAATCGGTGGTCTTGATTGGTATTTCATCTTCAGACTCGTTCGTCGTTGTAAGTGCTTTACCGGTATTTGCTAGATTAAGGTACTTATCTCTTCTCTATCTGCGTATGCTTTGGCGGGGAGGCGATTACTCTCTAAATATGTAAGGCTTAAAGATACCACAGCCAAAGATGATCGCCACAAAATGGAAGGCAAACACAAAAACAACGCAACAGATACTTCGGTATCTTTTTGGAGTTCTTGGATAGTTACTTATTTTTTTTTTTTTTTTTGTTTCTTTGTTGTCTTCTGTTTCTCCTCTTGTGCGCGCTGTTCTGGGCTTCTTGTGTTGTGTTCGTGCACCACGAAGGCATGGGAACATTTTTTCCCTCAACTTCAACTCAACTCCTGGAGACTCGATAAGATGCTTGAAGACTTAGTCTTGCTCTCTGCTTTTGGTTTGGAACGTTTTTTTGTTTTTTTCTGTTTTTTTGATTCTTGACCGTGGCATACATATTTTTGTATGCATTTCCCCCCGCGTGCCTTCAGTCCGTGCCGATCGTTTGTGGACTCTCATGAATCCCGGGCCTTTTCATGTCTGCTTGAAAATGAACATCTGATGATGGTCGGCTGATGTGGAAGTGGCATGGTCTTCAATTTTTTTTTCCAGATTGGTGGACACACCACCAATAATTTCAATGAATGATGCCAGCCAGGCATCAGGAGAGTATGTGTGTAAAAGGAAGCAGCAGCACCAGGCAACAGTGCCACCAGCAGGAACGGAAGATTCATCGTCATCGCAGCAAGCAGAAGTTCAAAGCATTTCATTTAACCTCCGAGAAACGGAAGAACACAAGAGGTGAACACAGATTGTGAAGAAGAGGTGGAGGATTCGTCCTAAAATACCCGAACCGAACCATTTGATGATGATCATTTTTTTTTGTTTGCTCTTTTTGTTCATATTTCTTTCTGTTCTTTTTTTAGTTTAATGAAAAGGTATAATTTTCTCCATCGGTGCACACCTCCTCCCGTTGGCCTTCCTGACCATCCTCGTCCGGTTTGGACAATGTGTGCTGTTCATCTTCGGCTTCTTCACATCGTGTCGGTTGTTTTTCCCTCTGGATTTTCGAGAGTTGGATGGATATGTGTGTGCATTTTGAAAATCAAGTGAAAAGGAATTTCTCAGAAAATCCCGACCAGAGTTCGATGCGGACGACGACGACAACGACGATGGTGATGGCGATGACGATGATGAGGAGTCTGAAGACGATGACGATGTTGGTTATGACCAGGAAAAAGTCCAAAACAGGTCTTGGAAAGGAAGTAGTAGATTCGATTGTGTGTTTCTTTTCTTTCTTTTTTTTTTTTTTGTTCCACGTTGTTGTCTTTCATCTCTGTTTGCGAATTTCATTTTGCTTATTGATTGAAAGCGGTGCCCGCAAATGATATATATGCACACATACACACACGAGAGAAGAAATAGGAAAAAGATACAGAGATATCTTTGCACTGTATCTTCACATCAGAGTGGACACACACGAACAACAGGTGTCTCTTTGATATTCACAATGTGGTTTGTTTTGTATTTTGCTTTTGCGAACTGTTATGTTGGATACACTTCGTTATTGTGGGTGGATCGGGGATCCATGAAGGGTGTGGTGGGCTGTGTAGGTCGATGATTGCAAATATCACTGATCATATTACGCAGTATCTCTCTCTGTTGAAAGTGTGACAAAACATATGTATGTGGGGGAGAGAGGGGGATGTACCTCAAGAGTATATCGATGAAGTGTGATCATTGATAAGGAAAAGTTTTGCGTTTTCTTTCTTTTTTTTTTGTCTCTGCTTCTTCTGCACTTGGCAAGATGAGAGATGGAGAGAGAATAAAGTCTTGAATAGCGTATTCGAAGTTTAGGACAAATTTATGACATTTTACGGGATGTTTTGCGGTTGTTTGTTTTGATTTGTTGCTGTTAGTCCTTGTCATCGTGTTGGAGCAGTGACTGTGTGTGGCGCTACAGCCCGGGTTGAAGTTGGGACCCAACCAATCAGTCTTTACAGCTAGTGCGAATGTCATCGCTCCAGGTATGAGTGTCTTCAAATCCAAGTCTCCTGGTTCGAGAAGGAAAGGAGAGGCCGAATCCTCATTAAAAACACTTTGTTTTGGCGATCGCCTTGATGACTACGAGCAGCATTGCTCGCTATCGGTCATGTTCAGACCCTTTATGGGCTGCAGGCCTGATAAGTAAGGAACTTCATCGTCGTAGTGCCTCAACTCCCACCACATTGCTTGACAAGTAGAACTTGAATACCTTAAAAATAATTTTACATAAACTTCACCACTTGTTTAAAATGATATGAGAAACCAAATATCAATCAAATCTAACGCTTAAATTTAGATACTTACGTTTTTCGCAATAATCTCCCTGCCATCCGGATAAGCAGATAATTTCACCATTCTCTGAACATGTATAATGACCGAATTGATCATCACGCGGACGGCATAAATTCGCACAGCCAGCTCCAAAGTAATGTGGATCACATGTAACACGAAAATCATAATCCAGCCATGTGTATGCGGCCTCAGATCGATTCGTTTTCCATTCGGGTGAAACTTCTAAAACCTGTTGCACCGACAATCTTTGGATAAGTAAACCTGGCAAAAGACACAAAAAAAAAGAAACATTAGTATGTACATATATAAGATGAGATACATGAAGAAGAGGTAGACGAGTTGAAAGAATGAAAATTAGGCTTAAATATCAGAGAATAGACAGATTATGGAGATAATTTATGCATAGATAATGGATGAGTTATGGCAAGAAGATGTAACTATAAGCAGCCAGTCCGCTAATTAGATTATTATTAATTTAAATTTGTTTCTGGCTTTTTTTGTGTGTCTGGTTGGATCATTATGATGATGAACAAAAACGAAAAGAAACTACGGCGTTCTTTTCGATTTATTCTCGTGGCATATTTAGGTAGAAGGAAAGCACACGCGAGTGGTCATTGCGTGCCCTTTGCCCATACACCGCGCGCATTTGGTGTTTGCTTGGAGTGTGACCTATTTAGCTGCGTTTGGTTGGTTATGGATTTGCAATCGTTTTGTGCGTTGTTTCTGGTGAACATCGAGTGATGATGCAACAGAATGTAGGATTAGACGACTTAAGGGCCAGCGAGAGGAAGCAAGCGGGTCGAAGGATCGATGCAGAGCTTGGTTGGGTAAGAAGTGCGGGTTTAGTCGTTAAGTTCTTCATCAAAAACAATTGAGTTTAAGCGATCGGATCAACACATTAAGAGCTTGGGACGCTTACACTCGATCCATCGTCGAAGTCTCTTTTCGGAATGATAAATAAAAGTCAGTCTAATTGACTATTCCTTCTCAAAGATGCACGCACACATCAGCCTCCCCTTCCCCTTGTGAGCCACGTCTGCTCGTCTTTCTCAGCCGACATCATCAAAAGGGAAAATTAAACAATAACAATTAAGAAAATGGCATCGAAAAAATGCACTCAATCGATACAAGTTGGACACGACAAAGAGGAAACCTCCACGCAGACGAAGCATGAACACCAGGCCCCACAGAGAGACAGAGATAGATGCGAGAACAATTGTTCAAGGAGAACATCGTTTTAGCTTTGTTGTCAATCGAATCGTAGAGAGAATCCTGTAAGTCCTCCCCCCCGTTCTGCCTCTCTCGGCCACGGTCAATCATTTTCCAACAAAGTCTGATTCCTTCCCTCACTGAGTGTGAGCGGTGTGTCGAGAAGTTGGCTTTTAAAGATGGCACACACCGCAAAACAGGCCACAAGAACAACACACGACAAGGGGGAACATTTAATCGTGCATTGCAAATATCTTTGAAGATATTTATCTTTAAAATATCTCCTCCTCCTCTCCTCTTTGGTCGTCTGCTGTTTAAGTTCGAGTGTGGCGCACGGAGCATCCGCCACCAACCACCACCAGTCTGTCTCTGTCAGTTTGTTGGTCTCAAAGTCGACACTGGCATAGGTGAAATTGTTTAAACGTCTCAACACAACGAAAACGGACAGACTATGGTCACACCGGCTGGGATATGAATTGGAGTCCACGCCAGGATCGTTGCAGTCGAGATGACATCCTGTTTAATCGTGTAACTTTCATATATCGTACAACTCCTCGCGGCTTGTGTCGCATTGCGATACTTTAACGCGACTTTGCGCAGCAATTGGCATTTTTCGTGTCTTCCGATGGCCGGCAAGTCTCTGGATACTTGTTGCGCGCTGTGCATTTGACGATGATGCATGCATTTTTCATACGTAGGCATAGATAAATAGATACTATTCTTTTTTTGTTCATCTGCCATCGTTCATTGTTGCTGCTGCTGCTGTTGCTCTTGTGCGGATGATTGTGGCGGTGGATATGGCGGGCTAGTTGTTAGACGACTGAGACTTCCACCCAATCTAGGCTGTCGGAGGGAGTGTGTGGCAGCGGTGGTGGCGGCGATGGTGGTGTGGTGCTGGTTTTTGTGCAAAGCGGTCATGAAACTGGACTGGTGGGTTTTCGTGAATGAATATCATCGTCGTCTCGGCCGATCGTCGTCTACTTACGGAACACAAACGAAACGACGAAACGAATGCCATCCATTGCATTCGTTGCAATGCATATATGCGCGCTGCGCACTATAAATGTGTATCCAACAACCAAACCTTATTTCTTCTTGGTCCCCCCTCTGTGTCTGTTGCCACTTTTGATGATCATACACTGGAACCGAACTGAACCAAACCGAACCGTGGTGCTGCCAGCAACTGTCGCCTCCGCCACCGCCATCATCATCATGGTCGTTGCCATCTGAGGGTAGCAGGGAGTGGACGACTTCAAGTTCTTCAGGTGGTGGCGGTGTGGCACTACTAGGCGCTGCTGCTGGTGCACTGCCTGACTGCCTAACTAACTAACTAACTGACTGACTGACTGACTGTATGAGTGTGTGCGCAAAAGATGGTGGTGGGTAACCCAAGTTTGATGGTAACCCATGGTGCGATGGATACACCGTAGCGTAGCGCATATGGATTATTGAAGTTGATGCAGATAATGCACACACACTCTGCACACACATACACAGAGACGCTCATACCCACAGATACACGCATCTGCACGAAATTGTTTCGTTGTTTTGTGTTTTTTTCTTTCTGAAATATTTTTAGAAATAAATACTGCAGGTGCATATCTTTTCGCTTCATGTATCCGCGCGCACACACGTACTCCCCTCGGTATGGATGTTGTTGTTGGTTGTATCTTTTTATCGAGTTATTTTTTTTTTTGGTGTGTATGTGTGTTTTTTGTTGGAGTATCTCACTTTACTTGATGTAAAGCTGCTGCTGCTGCTGCTGCTGCTGGCGAAAAAAAGGAACAACCTCGCATAAATCTCCCCCAGAGCGAGTGGCGGCGGTGACGTTGGGTACTCGTACGTTTCGGTGGGTTCGTTACGTTGTACTACTGGCGAGAGTGAAGACGACGACAACGACGGCGCAACAACCACGGCACCGTCGAAGAAGCAGATGAATGCGAAGAGTGAATGGATTGGAGATACATTGCAAGTTAAGTAAGAGCTTCGCATGTATACAAGTGAATACACCAATTATCCATCCATCCATCCAAACATACACACACACATACACCCCCAGCCACAGATAGATAAACGTTATAGGCGCTTGAGCATGCGTAACCTATTCTCTTTTAATTGCTTTTAGTGCACACTTAGAAATTTATGAAGTGACACAGGGACAAGTAATTTAATTAGAGGTCAACTGTCAGAAGGGAAGAAGAAAAAAATGCAACAAAAATGTCTAAATGGATGCGTTCTCATAGTGTATAGACTGCATGCCTGTCTGCACAGGCGTTTGTTAAAATCAACTAAAAAAAAACAAAACTGAAATATTAAAGCCAGTGTAAGTAGATGAAGAAAATGCTGCTTGGTCATGTTGTGTGACAAGTTATTATGTGTGTACACAGAATTCACAAAAAATAAACAACCTCAAACTCGCTTGAGGTGGTGAATTGGCAGCAAAAGGCTGAATTCGTTTGGTATTTCGAGAGAGAGAGAAAAATTCCAGTGTACTCGGTGTACTCGTACTCGGTATCCATGTGACAGCTGTGAATAAATTGATTGGTAGTCGGCTGTGGACGATTGTGGATTCTGGATGGGAAATGAAACAAGAAACAAACGAGAAAATGTGGAAAGTTTCACTTAAAGATACATGCTTCAGATACGAAATGAAACTAATGAAGAAAGCCGAGGATGATGATGAAATAGGTATTCATGCGAAAATCAAAGGACTAGCAATTTATTTAGTTTTTTTTTGTTAGTTTCTTTGCACATTCATGCAATTGCGTTCAGGAAGAGGTGTCCGCCTGAATATGCGACGAGATTTTTAATGAGAACGAGTGCGTGAGGACTTGTCGGTGATGGCAAATCGGAGATCTTTCAATATTGATCAGACATGCAGCTATGTAGTTTGGATCATCGAAGCAGAAATTTGTTAATCATCAAGTCAGTTTCTCTTATGTTAGGACGAGGGAAACTGATCGCAAGTGAAAAAAAATTATTTCTGTTTATTGTAGAGGGCGCTACAAACGCATTCATTTGGCAAAAGTGATCATAAATCAAGATGTGCTTATGGGAATCATTTCAGCAATTGTCTAGAATGATCAAAATAAATATCTTCTTTAAAGGAAATCGTTCCGAAAGCTATTTGGAATGATTGAAAATATATATCCAAACGAAATTAACAAAGATTTCTTAAAAAAAAAACACAAAACCCTCATCACACAGATAATCATAAAAAAAATCAGTCAAACATGAATTTGATAAATGAGAATCCCTGGAAGATATGTAAGTAGCAAGAGGTCTATGGGAAATCTCCTCGTCTTCTCCTTTTTTCCATCGTTCGGTCAAATACCTTTTAAATAACACCCAAGGGCAATAGGTGTTCTTTCAGGACTTTCAGGCGTTCAACTCCTTGTTCTCTCAGTTATGACACACGACGAAGGCAACGCACATCAAGCTCTCTCATCTCATCTCACAGTGTGCACCTGCCTTGTGCGCAGATACCTTTTCGACGGATATCTCACAGTGATGTGTCGGATGGCCGGGGTTGGATGATGGCACTAACGATCGCGGAATGCAAAGTACACAACAAGTATTTTGTCTTCTGTCTTCTTGGCTCTTTAGCTATCTATCAAATCGTTTTTCTTCAGTATTTCTCTCTGGATGCGGTTAATCGTTAAGATTTTCAGACAGTCTCTGAGTAGTTTCCTTTCGCAATCCAACATAGCATGACACAGAATTAAAAACAAGAAAAGAATTGAAAGAAAGAAAAACCAAAAAAATATAATCCTCCAGGTGGGGTGGGCTGAAGACGAGGCTGTGGAGAGTGAGACAGAGGCACGGGAGAGATGGCATGCATTTGGCATTGATTAATTGGAGGCTACCTTCACGACCAGCAGACACACTCACACACACTGTGATGATGTTGAAGCAAGTGCTGGCGCGCCACCACAGCACAGACTTCAGAGGAGACAGAGAAAGAACGAGTACAAGCAGCATGGGCACAAAAGGTCAACTCACCGGCTAACAGATGCAATTTATGTTTTTAAATGAAATTCCATTCTCTCTTCGCTGTGATGTGGTGTATGCTGCTGTTGTTGCTGTTGTTCCTGCTGCAACAGTGAAGTTAGCGGCAGCGACTGTTGCACCACACCATCACTTGAACCCTCGACAAAACGACTGAGTGGAGAATCAAAAGCCGAAGGAAGAACCTCGAACAGGTATTAAACAAGAGAAAAAAACAGAAATAACACCGGCATTTAATGGCCAACAGAGACCAGGATCCGCGGCACTATCGCAGGGATACACTACTCTTGGCCAAGGCGGGGGCAAAAAAAGCGAAAAGATACACCACCAACAACAACGACGACGACGAAAAAAGACGACAGGCGAATGATCATCTTTTTAAAAATGACTTTCCATGTTCGATGGGGCAGCGAAACACATTTTTCAGGCGCTGTGAGAGACTGAGCGGCGGAGCCTTAAACCTTTTTTGCCAACCAACCAAGGGCTTTGCCAGATGAACAGAAAAAATGCAAAAAAAATCGGAAAAAAGGATGATGATTGTCTTGAAATTAATCCCCACAAAGTATCTTTACATGAATCTGTGCTATGTGCCCTTTTTTTGATTCCTCCTTCGACCAAACTCAGATCGAGGCGGGTGAGGAAATTCTGAAAAATCAACAGCTTGCTGGGATACATTTGTCTGTTTTTAACCCCGGCCATTGGCACTGCTCTCACTTTGGTGTCCCATCATGTGCGTCCCTGTGCAGGTAGGTGGCGGGGGGTGGTCTCAAGGATCTCATTTTCAATTTCTTCTTCGACGGATTTTCTTCTAAATTACTTGATTGTGTTTAAGTATCTCCCATGTCGTGTCCTTTCTTTCACTTCTTTTTTTTTTCAGTAAATTCCACTCATCGTCTGCTTGGCATTTAGACGCTTACGATGGTTAAAAGGATGAGAAATACAACACAAAAAAAAAACGAAAGAAAAAGAATTCGGTGTCATAAATCTAAAGCCTGTGGGTAAATGGCTGTTCATCTAGGGTCGGCGGTAGTAAAAGAACACACACAAAAAAAAATGCACACCCAATGAAACTGGTTAGCAGGTACAGAACATGTGTGCATACTACACTCCCTAGGCATGCACCTTCAGGTATCTCAGAGATTTTCTCTGCTGTAGGGTGGGAAAAAATGGAAAAAGAAAAAAAAACCGATCAAGAACAAGAAACCATGAGAGCTATTTGGAAAATGGAAAATCTGTTTTGTTACACCACTTGTTGATTAGTTTACAATGGGATACTGAATCGAAGATGAACACCATGGTAGGGAATGAGTGCAGTGTAATAAGGACACCTGGGTTTGGTTTAATTGAAACTATTCGATGATTGAGTGGGGAAATCCCCTGACCATACCCGAAGGTTATGCAGGAAGTATTTAGCTGAAAATCTCATGAACATACCCGAAGGTTATGTGTTTCTTTTAAATGAATTGGAAGCTGCAGCGTATTGGATTATTTGCCCAAAAATGCTCCTTTTTCCTCCATAAAAATTCTAAGGATGAGTAAATTAGCATGTGTTCATTGAAAACAATTGAAAAAAGGTATAATTCGATGGCCTAGGCACATGTTTAGTGCCACTTTATCAAATCTCTCCACGAAAGCAAAAAAAAAACCTGGGCGATTAAAAAAAAAAGTTAACTAAGTAAGTACAAGTGCCTTTCCAACTAAAATGCAAACTTCCGCTCTTTTATCCGAACTCAAACAACCATAAACCTGGCATAAAAGGAACAACAGAAGCACACATACAACATTTTTATCCTTATTTTTTTGCTGGTTTTGTTTTGCGCTCACGCGCCCATGGTGTCACCGTACTTCATGCGAGTTTTACATAACTTGACAAGAACAATAGTTAGTTTTCCTGTTTCTCAACCTCATATGCAAACCAGCAGCAAACAGTGAAGAAAGAGATAGGGATACACGACGAAGACAGTTTGTGTCAGTGTCATTGTCAGTGTCATTCAAAACCTCAATATGCCGGAAACCATGCGATTCCATGTTCTGCCTTGGATCGATGTGGAGTGTGTGTGTGTGTCCAGGATCCTTGTAGGGAGGATCACAAGTTGATCGCAGAAAAAAAACAGCACACGCACAAAAACCAAAACCTGATCAAGTGTCACATGTGCACACATTCTGTATTTTTTTCGTTTGACAGAAGGATCAAGTGACACATTGGTCCCCAAGTTGTTTTCTGTGTTTTTTTCTCTCGTTTTAATTGATAAACAGGAAGGAAATGAAATTTTCTAACACAATAGATACCATAGTTAGGAAGTCATACACAACCAGATGTTTGACAGGTTTAATTACAAGTTCTGTCATATTTTTTTATAGCTCCTGTCAAAAATGTTGTTACTTACTGTTTGATCTCGCATTTGAGTCATTGTTTGTGTCATGCCATGCCTCAACAATCAGCGTGAAAGTACCCTAAAAAGATACGAAATAAAGGAAGTCAATTAATTAGTCAAAAAATAATCAAAAAATATAAAAAAAATAGAATGTAGACTGTTATACAAAAAAAAATATTATGTATTATCTCTCACAAATATGCTAATTTACGACCGGAAGATGTTGCCGACATATGCAGAGGTGGCAAATATTACCAAGCGCGACCATGGGTAGAGACGCATAGTTTTCACTTTAAAAGCAGACCAAACTCTAAGTCAAAGCTCAAACAATTCCCGCCGATTTTGTCATCAAAAGTGATAGTGATAGTCTTCTCTCCACTCACTCGTCACTAAAATGTAAATTGAAAATGGTAATAGTAAACCGGAGATACAAAAGCCGATCAAAACTCGCATGTGGGTGCTTCTTGTCTTTTGTGAGTGAAGAAGCAGCAGAGAGACGAAATTTCAATTTCATTTTGAAAATTCATTTCCCGACCGTGTGTGTGTCTGTGTTGGGTTGCTTAAGACGTTGAAAGCGCGCTCAGGTTTTTCCACGCATCTTATATTCATCAGAGGGATGGGCAGGAAATAATCCAGACATACATTAGTGAAGAAAAATACACAGAAACACAAAGTCTGGCCTGACTGTTGCACTTTAATGACGTGCATGCATCGATGGTGAAGGTGAAGAAGATGACAACACACAACGCGTCGTCGCATTTTGCATCCATCTGTCTGTGTTTATGTTCGAAATAAACTCATCACACACTTCATAATGGTTTTGCTCAATAAAACAGGGATCCACCGCCCCCAAGCCAAGGATGTGCATGTCTGAGACATAAACATCCATATATAGTCGGGATGCAATTTGTCCAGAAATTGTCGGTATTCATACGCGTGATATGATGCAGCTATTTTTGGAGAGCAACAAAATCAAACTTCTTCATCAGACCCATCATGATTAGATACATTGGGGGTTCTCGTCCACGTTTTTTTTTCCTTCTTTTGAATCTCGTTTATTTTGTCTGTCTTCGATTGGCTGTTTTTTTCTTTTTGGTTTTCTGTGATGTTGTTCTGTCCTAATTGGTATGCGCGCTCCGAAGATGTGTGTGGTGTCTGTTGGCCTCTTTGGAGATTTTAATTAACTCTTCTGACCTACAATCACTGAGATTTTTTGTTTTCTTCTTGTGATGCGAACGATTAAAATTTATGCGTTTCCATCATGCACGATGGCTGAAAGCCTGCTTCGGAGAGGGGAGCGCTGTAGAGGCGAGGGACGACACTTTGAATGTGGACGCTTAAAGCGTGCTAATCAATCAAAATAAACGATTTAATTTGATTTTATTAGATACCCCCTTGTTGACAGAGAGAGAGAATATCGATGATACGAGTCACTTATGGTGGGAACTTTGTTCAGAAAACCGTTTGTGAAGACGTGCATGTATTTCAAAAAAAGCAAAAGAAACTCAAATTTTGCCGGTGGTCGGAGAGTCTGTGCACGTCAAACGATCAATGACATCGATGAGAATGTTTCTCAAATTATTCTCACGTGTTTCTTGGAAGACGTCTGAAATCAGCATTTTTGTGCAAAGTTGACTATGAATTGAATGAAATCGATGAATGAGTAGGATCAGTGGGTAGAGGAGCTTGGAAGGATGGAGATTTTCTTACGATTTTGTCGAAATTGTACGTACGGTCTAAGTACGATCGTGCTGTTCGTATTGTGACAATCTTAAGGAGTCTTGTACAAGATGATCAACATTTAGATGATCTAGTACAGATCATGACATTTTAGATGATCTTGTACAGACGATCCAAATTTAGACGATCTTGTACATCCATGATCAGCATTTTGACGATTTTTTACAAATGTTCTATATCGAATTTCATGAGGGACACAGTTTATCAACATTTGAAAATGATTGTACATCATTCCGGGATCCAATACAAATTGAGGTGACCGAAATTTAGACAACGTCGACATTCAAATTGTGCCCAATTAAGAGCGACTAAATTCAGATCTTACAATCTTGATCCATCCATAAAATGCTTTCTGAACTCCGCTGAATAAGCCACTGATTGACGAGAAAGAAAGAAAGTCACCTTTTACTTTTGAAAATGTAATAATTCATATCGTCGATCAACATTTCATTAACTGATGATCCAAATTTGAGACGACAATCGTGGGGGGATGCCTAATTTAGACGCAGTTTAACGACTGAACAAATTGATCATTTCAACGTTAACACGAATTTTTGGATACGACGCCAGAGATCTGATAAATACGTAACCTCCACACCACTCTGTCATCTGAACAAACTCTCTTTCTCCGTCTCTCCACACAAAACAGCTGAAGTCATGGGAAAGAGATTCAATCTCGAAACTGATCCAGAATCTCGAAAAAAAAAAGAAGCAGACCTTCGAACATTACCTTGAGCGAGAATCACTGACAGACGGAATCGTTGAAAGGCAAACGATCAACGATTGTGAAACGTTATTTTTATGGCCCGACTTTTGGGACTTGAATTAATCTCTGCCATTGCAAAATTCATTTTAATCATGGAGATTAGCGCAGCAGTTCTGAACTGAGAATTGCATATATTTTCAATAAATCCCAAGTGACGGTGTTTTGTGTGTGTGTGTTCACACAAATTAAAGGTCTGATAAAAATCTATCATCTGTCATTTGAGCGTGGAGTGCGCGCGCTAGTGATCCGTTGTTGTTCATTAAAAGAACAAACCTGTTTGCCTACTTTAAAGGAACACACACGTACACTCCACGTATACGCAACAGTGTTAGTATCTCTCCTGCCATCGAGTATATAGTTCGTTTTTGTAACGAACTCTAATAGCAACCACCTTCCCCTAAGTCAAAAACCAAACCACCATCATGTGATGTACATATATAAAGACCGACTTCATCTGATCAGGCAGGCTTTTAATTTCACCCCTATATCAACTGTACACACTTTCAGGGCCTTGGTAACATGATGAGGCTGCTGCTGCTGCTCATGGTGATCGGAGGAAAGTAAAAACCAAACAACAAAAAAAGGGGAGGAAGGAACCTCACTAGAGCGCATGCAAAAGCAGGGTCTTACCCACCACCACCACCAGCACCACTACCATCATCATCATCAACATAATCGCCATCGTCGTCACCACCACCGGGTGATACTTCTTCCTCCGCTTCCCCTTCCTGTGTGCACGATTACAAATAATTTTTATTGTTCTTTCAGTACGACATACGAGTCCAGTATATACCCGAGTAAATTTATTTAAAAAAAAAAAAATAACATAAGAGGAACATGGCGCGGCGTTCAAGTTGGTAAAGGTGAAAGAAATAAACCGCGCGATCATTTAAAACAAAAAAAGATGGAAAAAAGACGGACATGAAGAGCACAAATTATGTTTTGGTAGACTGACGACAGCGGCAGCAAGAGCACCAGCACCACCACAACCGGCAGCACGGCATGGCGAAGATGACGTTCTTTTAAGTGAAACAGGGTGAAGTAATAATTTATGGACAGTACTTTATTCACTGGAGCATACAGTAATCCACGTGCGGACTAGAATAAGAAAAAAAAAACGCACGCACACACCAAAAAAAATATAAGACTCTTCAAAGGGAACTTAAATTGAAGCGGAAAAAAAGAAGAAGAAACTCTGACAGTAATCGTTGACAAATGTCAAAAGTGAAAAGTAGACAACTATTGACACCAGTTGATAGATTCAAGTGTTCAACAAACTCTAACTGGAAATTTGTGTGTCAACAGTTTTTCTTGACAGTTAGTGTGTGCTTTGTAGAGGTTAAATGAAAAATGTGAAGAGATCGGTGAGAATTTGACGTTTCCAGAAGTAGATGACATTTGACAGATGCCTGCAGAAGTAACAGTCTCTGTTGAATGGGAAGTTGATGCATTCCAGCGATGATTCATAATCCAGGACGACAAGTCCCTGAGTTTGAAGTCATTTCAAGGAAGTTTGACGTTTCAATAAACGACAGAGAAATAGATGACATAAAGTTAATTCTAAAGACGAGGAGGCATTTGTAGTGATTAATCATTAGTCCCTGTCAGCTGTGAAGTCGAGGAATCATAATCCAGCGACTGAATCTGATGTCTGTACTGACTTCGACGTCAAATTGTGACGCATGTATGTATCAAGCCAAAACCCGACAAGAACTGATGTCAAGGAATCTGAAGTTTGACACTGACATTTGTCACATGAAATCCCGGTTTGTCCTCAAAGAATCCACCAAACGGAACATAGATTTATTTTTTTGATTCAACTATCATCTGTCAAGGTTACAGTATTGACATTTGTCATGTTCGCTTTGCAGAAATTATCCATCGTTGTGTTCGGCGTCAATCATCGATGTGTACGATTGAAAGACTCCAGAGACCTTCCACTCATCAAGACACCGCTGACAGCTAGACTCTGTCAACAAATGTCTATAGTCGCATGTTCATTTCTCGTTTATCCTTCATCGTAATTAGTTCAATGTCCTTGTGATCGAGAAAACAAGCACATGACTTAAGGTGTACCACACATACGAACACACACTCACCAAGAGGGACAGATGGTCGCGTTCAATGTTATAGAGTGCGAATGAAATTCTTCTCAATTCATCGCACACGGGGTGGTGTTCGAAAGTGTGCGACATCGACTATACTCCCTTTATCAAGTGTTTACATATATGTAACGGTTTTTTTTTTCATTTATAATCCCTCGTCTCATTCTTTCGCCATTAGCTTTGGCAGGAAATCCAGCGCAGACACAAGGAGGGGAGAGGCCACCACAAGGACATTCCGAATATGATTATAAGCGTATCGGGATAAAAATATACTCACAAGTCACAATCAGACCAAGAGAGAGATCTCCAGTCGAAAATGCGTGTTTATAGGAGAGGGTGTGACAGACACAGAGCGAGTGAGAGGGAGAGATAGAGAGTGAGTTGAAATTAACAACTTAAACCTCTCGCGTGTACCATTAATGATCGTTTTTCCCAACAACATCGTGTACACATTGGATGGGGAATATTTTTAGATTTAAACGTCAAGTAAAGTCAAGCAAGTGTTCTTTTTTCGGCGCTTCGCGATGTTTTCGAATATTATGTGTCGTGTTTTTGTTTTTCTCAACTTTTTTGTTTTTACTTTTTTTTGCAGACATCAGACGTGGAGTTATAAATAGAGAGAGGGGAGATTTACTGATGGCTTTTTGTTTTATGTTTGTTTTTGTTTTTTTCTCAATCGACACAACGAATTCTATTTTTTTTCTCACTCCTTCTTGTGGTGGGGCGGATGGTTTCGAAATAGACGATGTCTATTGGTTTTCAATGATACCTGTCGATTGTGCAAGGCATCAGCTGATCGCGATGACATTTTGGCATCAAGCAAATGTGACAGAATGGATTGTGACATTTGCCGCGGGAAAATCGAAAATGTCACCTTTCGAAGTTCGAAATGATGAGGCGTAGCATAAATACCGTGTGAACAAAACAATCAATTTATTCACAATTCAATCTAAATGTAAATTTTGCCCGAAATGACTGAAATAAAAATCAAAATTTAATGTGATAACTTACCGGCCATGCAAAGTTGAACGGAAACTGTATGGGATTCGTGAATTCCACCTTCTTGTGACTCAGCAAATTTGTTAGATTAACAGAATTCTCACCAAGTATGGGTGTTACAACATCACCAAATGTACACTGTGACGTTGTATCGATCTTGGCCTGATAGTGTTTCAGGCAAACACGAAATCGTGTTTTGCAAGTGCCAATGCATTTGCCATTTGTATCCGATTGCCCGCTACAGCAGTGACCTTCATGATCTCGTCCATTGTCATTGTTGAAGTATTTAAGTCGTAACTCAAATAAACCGGAACTGTTCACCTAGAAAAAAAGAAATAGAAAAGAATATAAATATAAGAATTATTTATGATATTTATCAAACTTATTGTTGTGAGTGTACCCAGACGAAAGACAGGAGAAGAAAGAAAAAAACCAACATCTAACAATGCCTGCGCGATCAGGAGGGACTAGTGGAAACCATCACACGATTAGACGTATAATTACTTTAAGGTATGAAATTAGCATAAACTAAACTATTATTAGCAGTTAGGTGTATCTTTATTAATTAATTCTCGGTTTTACAACACGAAAGCCCGAACATTAGAGCGGTAGATAGAAATTATGACCGCGCTGTCGGTATGCTTAGAGATACATAATTTTTTTTTCTTCTGTCATCTGATTTACATATGCGCGGCCTGGTCGTATTTTGGAATAGATACTGTTCTTTTTGAGAGATGTCAAATTTGTTTCTCTTGTTCAAGACAAAGGAAGTTGTCATGGGTACAACAACAACAGGGGGATAAAAAAAAGAACAGAAAATGAAAAACTTAACGAAGCCACAAAAAAGAAAGATGAATGAGCTGAGATCGGATTGGAAGTGTGTCGGTATATAGTAGGTTTGTGCTTCTTTCAAATAGTCGCACGAGTCGCACAGGGCAACAACATCATCATCATCCTAGGCTGATGCTTTGACGTTTATGAATATGTCAGTTGTCTGACATCACCTGCAATTAGATAGTTTGTTGCAATTTGCATCTGTAGTCAGTGGCGTGGAATTTCCGGTGTGTGATGAATCGTATGGGCATGACTGATTGACTTTGACACTTGCTGTCATTGCGTGTCATTTGATTTTCAACAGATTTTGAAAGATTTTCACTAACCATTGCGTTTTGACAAGTGAGAGGTGCACGCGACGATGACTTTCGGTTGAAAGAAAGTTTTGAAAAGAGTTGACAGAAGGTCAACTGTCAATGTGTTGAAACAACTTTCGTTTTGTTACTAGATCTGTCACCGGCCAATTTTAAAGGAGGCTGACCTAGTCATGGACGTTTGGAGTCCATGGACAGGGCTGTCATCGAACAAAATTCACAAAAAACTGTCCGACACAATGACAGTCAATGACAGAAAATGTGCTGATGGTCCCATTTTATTATTTAAGGCCGATTAAGTCGTTCTAAGTTCAGGGACAAACTTACGTTCCCAATAAAAGAAAACATCTAAGAAAGCATGGAGAAACCTGTCAACTGTCAATGAAACTCCCAAAATTAGGGACACACGTTGACATCCAGACTAATCTATTTCCTTCGACCAAGAAAGCACTTATCTTAAGTCACTCCTCACGACTGTTTATTTTTTTGTCAAAAATAACTCCCCTCAGCACAGATGTAACATCGACGCTGACGGTGGCGGTGGTGGCGGCATTGCAATGACATGGCACATGCGACCAGGGACAATTATAATAAATGTTTAAAGCGTGTCACAACTCCCCGAAAAATGAATAATAAAATTGAAACAGCAACCAGAATCCACACATCCACATGCCACATCGGGTCGAAACTAAAAATAAAATCATCGAACTCTTTTTCTTCACTCTGTCTGCTGTGCTACACACAAACAGTGTGTCCCGTCCTCCCATCAGGATATAGCAGCAGCACACTCTTTGCCTTGGTAGCGCACATGCAGCAACAGCAGCGGTATGTGAATCTGTGGGTTTTTTCCTTTTTTTCACTTTTGGTGGGATAACTCGTAAATTACTCTATAGGCTGGCTCTGGTGTTCCTCCTATTCAACGAGAGAAAATTCCAAAGGATTTCTCTTTCTTCTTAAATTCTTCTCCGACCGATCCGTGTCTCGCCTCCATCATCGTCAGATAACCTCCTGCAGATAATCGAATTAAAAAGCCATTCGTTTACTCCTCACCCAAGCCGACGATGGCGATGATGGTGGCGGTAGCGGTGGCGGTGGTGGTGGTGGTGGAGAGTTTTGCTTCGAATGAATGTATGCAACACGATAAATCTTTCATCATGGTATTTAGCCAAAGAGGGAGAGATAAAATTCAACAAACACGAAGACAACTATTTGGACAGTTGACTTAAAAAGCAGTTGTCGAGGAGATTCGGCGGCCCAACCAAACAACCAAACGACAGCTACAGCAGCAGCACCAGCATAGGGGATGCGCGCCGACGGCCTCACTCAGCGTGCTAATGTCTTGCTTTTCCATTAACAGCCGCCGACCATCGTCGTCGTCCGCGACTCTTTAGTCGTATTCACTCTCCTTTACGATCAGGTTACTAGTCAAACATTAATCATTCGGTGAAAATGAAATGCAACTGGATATGGTAAAGAATTTGTGTTCATTTTTGTTTTGTTTTCTCTCCGAGATAAATTCAACCAACAAATTGAACAAGTTCCCCGGGACAGGACAGCAAAAATCATAAATTTCTTTCGATCAAAACAAACAAACAACCAAAACAGTCATTCGCTAGCCACAAAATTGACACATAGAATGAACAGAACTGTCCGTTCCACGGTAAATGATTGCAAATTTATGACATCTACTTTCGGCTGAAATTTCTCTCTTTCCCTCACTGAGGAATACCCCAAGGCATCGCAGCGCGGCCGACTCACTGGGGGGCAAGGAGGGGGATTGGTTATCTTTGAATCTTCGAAAATTGAGGTAAAAGATAAATTAACCGAAATTAAAAATGCATAATAAATTATTGAAGTTATAATAAATTAGAATTAGAATATGTCAAATCTTTCGCATATTGATGTGCCTCCCGTATCTGTTCGATTTGACATCCATACACGCAAACACACACATTCAGTGATTGTGCGGCGGGCCGACAATCAGCGGACAACGACAAAACCGATTCGATGCGTTCCATTATGAATCTTTTTCTTTCAACTCGGCGGAGACAGCAAACGCGATAACAATAAAATCAGCAAAGTTGTGTTCGTTTTTGCAAATTGATTTCTGACAGGTGATCTGAAAATGTGGGAGCAACGGTATCCGCTTGATATGGGAAACGAGGAGTGAGTGAGTTTCTGATTGTTTATGATGTTTTCATCCGACATTGGGAGTACACTTTAATCTGTCGCGAGGGGGATTTATGCTTTTGTATGGTGATTTTGAATGGCGCCAATTTAATTGACAGCTGTCACTGATTTGTCATGCCTGGCGATTGGGCACTTTTTCTTTTTTTTTTCACTTGATCGTTTGTGCGATTGTGTTAAGGTCAAGGACTTTGTTGGCTGGGGATTGTGTCGATGGCCTTCTTGTGATGATGGAGGATAAGGTTGGAGAAATATCATTTTTGACATCGATTATTGCACGGTTTAGTGGATTTAGTCTTTCAGTACGACTAACGAAAACCGAAAGGGGAAATTCATAAGAATCAGACAATGCAGTTGAAATGTCAATTTATGACATTTGACATGAAAAAAAAACCGCAAGTAAAATCACATTCACGATGTTCCTCCTGAGAGACAATCACTGCAATAATGCTGATCAAACATGAAAAATGAAAGAAAAACGTGACAATAAAATCAAATGTCATATCCGCCAATTGTCAGATTCACAAGAAATACAGTGCCATCACCGGAAATTCCAAATGACTAATAACAAGTGCTTTGAGTTCGACTGACAATGTGCAAGGAGTTGCTAGTCAAGACAACCGGAATGTAGCCCATTTCACATGGCAGCTCCTGTCAAATAAACTAACTGTCAGCTGATATAATCAACCTCTCACCTCATTCTTGTGGCAAAAATGTGAAAAAACAGCAGCATAAACTTTAAGTGACCATCAAATTACTGTTTTTGTTTTTTGTTTCTTCACCATCAAACCACTTTCTGCGGGTAAATTATGTGACATTTGAGTTACGAGCTTTTCACCAAGCTTTTAATTATTTGACAGAAGTGGCACGATCTGTTTTCATTTTCCCTTTTTTTGTGCACATATTTTTTTTTTGCTTCATCCGCAATAGTTTGATTTTGAATTTTTGGGATGGAATGTTCGACCATCATCATTGAAACCGGAAGCGAAGTGATAGCTGTCAAACACAATGCCATTTTGGTGATGAATAAATCTCAGCCAAAGAAACTTGATGTGCGGTAACATGTGGGTGCAAATGCAGTGGGTGACCTATATTTTATGCAAACTTTCTGACAGCTGTCAGATTTTGCAAAGTAAAAGAAACAAACAAACAATCAAACAAACCTTCATACATTCCTTACCGCCTTAATTGCTTAATTAAAATTATAAAGAAAAAAAGAAAAAAATCATAATAAAAGAAAAACTACATGAACACAACCACTAACCAAATTATGCAATTAAGAAGGCACTCGACTGTGTGAATGTCTATCTAAAGGTACGTCGTCTCCACTCCTTTTTTTTTGTTTCATATAGAATCAAACGACACAGAGGATAGTGCAAAACTAGACATTGGCAAACCAACGGGCCTGTACGGGGGCCTTCTTTAGTTTTGTGAAATCTGACAACGATGCTCAATGCGAAACAACAAAAGCAGATCACACCAAAGAAGACTAGGCGAGTACACAAACAAGTCTAGGAGAGAATTTACAAAAAAAAATTAAAATGTAAAAAGAGACTGACTAGAGTGAATACTACTCCCAAATGGTTAAGCAGCACGAGCAATAGACCAAGAGAGGCCCAAAAGATAGATCAACAAGGAGACGGAGCGACGAAGAGAAGGAGAGACATAGAGAAGGTGGAGGACGACGACGACGATGATGATGATAGGGGAGGTGAAGGAGAGACTATTAAGTGTATACAGTGTGTGTTGGGTCTGAAAAGGTAGGCAACTCCACAGACACCTTATTTTCTGCCCGACGATCACCATACACTGCCTTCTCTTGGTCACCTCTCGTCTGTCTCCCCATCTTGACCTACCCCCCTTCATATCTCTCACACTACGCCGCTCACTCTTTCTCTCTCCCTCATCGGCATCCGTGATTCATTTCAAGTTTATAGCCAGGAAAAAACCTTATTAATAAAAACTGAAAAGCAAAAAAAAGCCAAGCAACACAACAAACCTCCAAACGACTACGATGAACACAACACACAAAATGAAAAGGCAAGGAAAAATATACACACAATAAAAACACAGAGAACACCACAAGAAGAACGAAACTACACAAGACAACAACAACAAAAAAAAACACAGAGAAACAGAGAAAAAAAAAGAAAAGAAAAGGAGGAATAAAAAAATTCAAGAAAACCGAATTGTTTCCCACGGCATACGATTCGCCGGTCAAACATTGAATCTTGGAGTGGACTTGCCCAGGGACGGGCGGAGCGGCGAGAAGCGCAAGCGAAGAGGACTGGTGTAGAGTACCTCTCCGACTCTATAATATAGAGCTATAGGTGTACAAACACGACACTCCACTCTCCACACACTCCACTTCAGTTCACTCGATCCACACGATCGGCGGCGGCGACGGCGACGACGACGACGACGACGGAATCGTTTTGGTTTGGCCGGTGCTGCTGCTGACTGCTGCTGGGTACTGCCAGTGTAGTGGTATGCACATGGAGTGCATACTTCTGCTACTAGATGGCCCCCATCCATACCCCATACTCAAACTACTGGACTGAGGCTGACTGCCTGACTGGCTGACTGCTGCTGCGTGTTGGATTGCGCTTTCATGCGCGATCGTTGCCGATCGATCGACAGGAGATCGGTGCTGCCTGATGGTGGAGCAGCGAGATGGGTTGCCTCTGATGGCAGAAGGGTAAGGTACCGGGGATGATGGCAGTTGGTTTGGGTGAATTGCTGCTTTGGGATTAAAAGTGACTTTACAAAAGCGACGACCATACACACTCAGGCTGGATATACATATTTGCAGCACAAACCAGTGGCAGCAGCTGAGCTGACTCTGACTCCCCCTAGTGAGGTGTGGTGAGGTGAGGTGAGGCAGAAGATCGATCGATCGGCAACAGCGCACGATCGGAGTAAAGGCAGTTGAGAGGAACCTTCAGCATAAGAATTCGGCCAATTGCCGTGGAACGTAAGACAAAAAAAAACTGCTTGTCTTGTGCTAGAAGACCACCGAATATCAACGCACGCAGATGAGGAGGACTTTCTTTGTCCCAGATGAACAGTCTTGTTTTTTTTTTGACAGATCTCTTGACCACCTTCAATCGGGCCAAAACTGTCAAGTTGTTGCAGAAATAGAAAACGCACTCAATGACGACCGCACGACGGCGATACGCCCTCGTCGTCGTCGGTGTGCCGATTGAAGAGGGTGAAGGAGGAGGCCGTGTGAGTGTGTGTGTCTATCTGAGGGGGCCCAGTGGGACAGGAAAGTATGGGATGATACGATGGGAATCACTCAACCGTTTGGTTTCCAGTTCTACCACCAGAGTGAGCAGAATCATTGTTAAAGTGTGTTACATATACTACAAACAGCAAAAATAGGAACACACTACAGTGGCTGGCTCTGGTGCTGCGCGGCTAGTGCTTCTGTTTCTGCTTTGGGCTTTGACGTGCATTGTATGTAAGCATGTTTTATTAATATAATAAAAAACAGTTATGAGCGGCGCTCTTAATTAAGCCACGCAAAAGAAAAAGACGCACAAGGAGAGGCGGCGGCTGGCACGTAGAGGGGCAAAAAAAAGAACCTAACTTCACCCATTAATTATGTTGTTTTATTATTTTTTCTGTCTTTTTTTTCCGTGCTTTTATTGTTTGTTTTGTCGCTGTGTGTCATCACACATAGAGCAGCACCAAACCATCGCACCAGCAAGCGCACCATAGTCTTGGCAGCCACTAGCGCCAGCGAGTGGTGTCAACGAAGTCAAAGAAAGTTCCTTACTTCCTTCCTTCCCTATACACACGCACACAGCGACAGTACATCAAAGTACAACTATCTGTCAAATGATGACCAACAGATACATTTTAGTTGGAGACACACACACACGTGTACACCTTTTTTTAAATGAGTCCAATATATGGAGCACACGATGATGATGATGATGATGATCGTGGCACGAAGAGACGATCGGTGGTGCTCGCGTCTAGGGCCCAGACGTGATGTGACCAAATTTTTTGGTTTTAATAGATTTCCATGAGATATTAATGAGATGACAAAATGATTCATCGCATTCTGAGGGGAACCGCGATGGGGACTCGTTTTGTTTCTCATATCTGTCACTTGATCCAATCGAAATGAATTGACCGATATGGTGGTGGGGCGATGGGAAAATGTCAATTTATTTGAAAACTTAGGATCTTCTTCTATTGTTTGGGGTTTTTTTCTTTTCTCTGTTGTTTTGTTTTGGGTTAGTAGGTGAAATTGGCCCAATGGGATGTAGATAAATGTTGTTTTGGTTCATTGACTGACAGTACGTGACAGATGATTTGTCATTTTTTTAAGTACCTATGAACTTTATGCTTTTGCACGTGAAATCTTTAAATTTGGGCTTTGTTTTTAGTCTTTTTGTGAATACTTGTGACGCGTTTTTGATCAAACATATGTTATTCAGTTTTTAGAAATGTCACCTAAATTTTAAGAGGTTCATGTTTTCTGATAGACGTCGTAATTTGGAATTTGAATTTTGTCCAAATTTTGACTTTCTGCTTTTTCATCGGATTTTTGTACATTTTTCTGTCAAACAATTATTACGCATTGAAGGTTTTTGCCACAAATTTTACCATTTTTATAAGTCACACAACTAAGGAATATCTTTTCAAACGTGCTTATTATTTCTTACAACAGTCAGTTTACACCGCAAACCGTGCCAAAAAGTTCGTGTCATCATTTCTCCTAACAGAAAGTTAATTTTGCGAACATACCCCAGAGTTCAACTTAACCAAAATCCCATCCACCATGCCACAAAATCCCATGACATCTCCTCCAGTGACTGTCACCTTAAATGCCATCAAGTGTCAAGTGAGTTTGAAATTTCTCTAAAAACACACAAAGTGCCAAACAATGTTCGGTACAATCCATGCAAATGAGCGTATGCAGATCACGGTTGAACTTATGCCGCGTGGATGGTTTTTAATTTAAGCGAAAATGTCAAATGTTAACAACCACTTCCCGTTTGTAACTCTGTCAAATGGGGTTAAGTCTACACTGAGACTATTTGGTATTCCTCTCAAGTCACTTGAATCTCTCAGCAAATGACCTCCGAACTTGTACACTGAACTGCAACAATTCTCCTTTGACAATCGAATTGACAGCAGGAACCAGCCCCCCCCAGGCCAGCGCAAAACAAACATGACTGAACTTGCGCGAGTCACTCTGGCGGCGGGGGCATTACTATCGAAGATCATTAACACCAAGCTTTACATCCAATTTTTGCTCGTCTTTTTTTTGCGCAATTTTTCTTTTTGTCTTTATAATTCGCAAAAGATCTTGAAGAATTTCCACTTCGCCAAGGAGCGATGAAGGCAAGGCAAACAGAAAAAAAAAAAACAGAAAGAAACACATGATCCAAGAACATATGTGCCCAGTGCCAGTGCTAAGATGCTGTCATACTGAGATACATTCTTTTTTTTATTTTGGTTCATAAAAGAACATTCATTGAAGAAGAACCCCAGGAGAGTTATGTTTTTTTTTGTTGCGTTTTATTTTGTTTAAGTAAATCGACACTTTTACCCAAGCGAGCCGCCGCCGCCGGCTGCAAGGGACGAGGAGAGATGCAAAACATTCGAGGCATGATGTCGTCTGTTGGCTTGAACGTTGGTCTTAAGCGAAGCAGTTTTTTTTTTCTCTTGTTCATGCAAACTTTTTGTTCATGCAAAATACTTAAGTTTCTTCGTTAATTTGTGTTTTTGTGTGCGTTGTTATTTTTTTTTTGGAGACAGAGGGGAGAGAAGCTGTTTTTAGACCCGAAACAGCAGGAGAATGACATTTGCGCTTGTTGATGTTGGAGATGACCTACGCTGAGCATATGGTGGTAGACGGGACGGGATAGCGAGCGTGGATACCACACGCTTATTTTTTTTTTTTTGGGGCTTCGGCAATGACCGCGGTTTTTGGGGAAAGAAGAAAGTTTTTACACTGAATTCCACAAGATTGAATGCGTGATACTAGCGGGAGTCAGTCAGTTTTTCAAGGGATTGTTAACGAACTGGATTTTGAAACAAGACCATCCCCTCATTTTAGCCGAAGTTGTGATGAGTTCCTTGAATATGAACAAGAAAAATGGAAATCCAGGAGACAAATAAATGTGGATCCCGTCATCGAAGATGGGCACAAAAACACCTTTTCCGCCTTTGAGGTGTATAGCCACAAGTTTGCCAAGCCAAGACCATCGCGACGTTTTACTCAAACTTCTTTGAAGATGATCAAGAATCAAATAAGGATGCACTTTGTCATCAAGATTGTGAACGAAAGGGCTTTTCTGTCACTTGTCTTCCAACAAGGAATGGACAGAGATGATGATCAAGTCATCCAAACGAATGCGGAATGTCCAAGGACTGTGAAGATACCACCAAAAGCATTGTTGTTAGTCCAAGAAGGCCAATCGTAACAATTTGAAAAAAACCTCAAATCGCAGAGTGCTTTGGTAACTCACTTCAAATTCCCTTCAATTGCCATTCAAAGCATGCTCTGATTTCGATTTGTTTTTCAAATCTTGTCACACGGCATTTGATAGAAAACCTGCCGTGTGCTCTGGCAAATCTCAAACCGCAATCGTTTAAGCAGCAAGATGAAATATGTTGGAGTCTATTAAATATTCTCAGTGGAATTGTTGTACGATCCTTACCTCACTTAAAACTAAAAATAAAATCCATGCAGACAGGCAAATTTTAATCCAATTCATCTTGTATATGAAATTGTGATGCGCTTTCTCGTTCGATTTCTTTTCTTTTGTAGATTGTGTTTGGCGATGTTTAATTGAAGTTTATGTTTGGAACTCTCTTTCGAAAGTGTATCACTTTTTATATTTGTGCACTATTTTATCCGCGGATTCGATGGTGTTAAGGATCACCTCTTGTCAACGAGTGTTTGCAGAAAAGCGAGCGAGAGTGTTGCACAAATGACACACTTTTTCTCTACTTCTTCTTTTTTTTTTTTGGTTTGGTTTGTTGTAGGTCTCGATTTTAGAGTTTCATTTAAACCATGTCGTCAGATATTTCATTTCAATTCTATCACACAAAACTTTATTTTTGAGAGGGGGTGGTGGCGGAAGGGAGGGCTTAGCACAAATTGTTACACACTTTTCTCATTTTGCCGTGAGTTGTAGGGCTCATCCCAGAGACGTGAGGATTTTTTGAAACTTTTTCTTTTTACAAAATGTAACGTTATGAGCACATGTTCGACCGTCACACACACTGAATTGTATTGTCCCCCTTTTATTCTGGTGGGACGACTGTTTATAACGGCTTTCTTTTGACACGGAATGCGAATTTGTTTTTATTTTTCTTATTTTTCCTCCAGTGACAGCGGTAACGCGCGCGTGTATTTGTCGGTACAATTTATGTTCGAAATTCCAGAACCGAAACGATTTGAAACGAACGTTCAACTGCAAGAGCCAACAAAGTGTCAGTTTAATCCTTTCTGTGTTCGTTCGGGCGAAGTTAGCAGAATAGCCGGCGATTATTTAATTTCAACAAAAAAAACTTGACGGAGTACAGGGTGATTGGCGTGTATTCAAGTCGATATTGAAGAGCAAATTAAAAATATGTGAGAGTTTGGTAAAATTAAAAAAAAAAAATATATAATATTCAAGCACGGTATGCGATAGCGATTTCCAATGTCCGACCCGACATTCACCACGCAAACTTCAAAACTGGCGACTGGTTCGGTGTTCAGCTCATCCGTCAACCCGAAGATTTTCAACTCGACGTTCGAAATGAATTTGTGTGCGAGCGGAGCGGCGGTACGGTTGGTGGATGAACTGTTTCTCTGTCGTTCGCACACACCTAGGCGGGTGAACTGTGCACTGCTGCAGCACGAAGCGACTGGTCGAAGGGAGATGGCGCGATGGAGAGAGAAAAAAGACCAAGTCACTCGCTCGACAGATGTTTTCTGAGTTCTCTTCGAAATTTGAGAGGATGAATGCGAATGAATTGCCGGCTGCAAATGTTTTTTCGGATTTCCCCTCCGTTGGCGGTTCACTTTATCGCATTTTCCTTCGGGAGACGGAGAAATGAATCTTGTGTTTTTTGTTTACTTGCGAGAGGAGAGTACTCTGGGCGAACTCTCTTTTGCTGTGGCCACTGTAGTTGTCGGATCGGCCGTACAGAGGCGCTGCTGGGCAGTGAATTTCGTATTGCTAGCCGAGTGGCGGGATGATTTGAATTTCGCGATAAACTCGAGGATGGATTGATGTGTTTGGTGATGGATTTGTGATTGCGTCTTCGAGTGGTAGCTGCGAGTGGGGTGGTGGCCTCGAAGTTGTTCTAGGAATAATAATTTTATAAATGCGATATTTTGTGATCAGTTTTGTCGATATTCTCGAGGGTGGTCGCAACGAGAGACGTGCGTGGAGGATAAAAAAATACAGAACACCTTTGAAGGTCGCTCTAAGCGAAAGGGGTGAGAGAAGACCAATCAAAGGGAGTTTTGTTGACTTCTCCGATGGGGGGATTCTTGAGGTATTGTTTGTTCTTTCGAATCGTGTTTCAAATTCTTGGAGATATAGCATGTAGGTAGCTGAGTCGCAGTCGAACCTCAGTGAGAGGACAATGAGGATGGAAGGAAGACACCAGATCATGCTGTGATCTAAATGGGCGCGTCCATAAGCTGTTGTGCTGTAGCAAGTAGGGAAAGGTATCGATGCGGGTACTGGGTATTTCTGCAGCAGTTCTACGAGAGTTTTAATGTGGTCTCTTAGCCTGCGGAGTTGGTAGGTTAATTGGTGTCTGTCGGTGGTGGATCCAGTCCAGTGCTTGTTTTAAACGGATTTCTGTCGTTTTTGCGTTTATTCATTAATTTCTGGTTAGTCGCACGCAGCTGTCCAGGCACCCCTTTACCCCCAACTAAGAGAGGGTTGATACTCGGGAGATTCTGTATCAGACCAGTGGTAATAAGGGATTTTTTTCATCTGGATAAGCACCACCAATTCAACGTAGATTGGTGGTCTGTCTGGGTTTCAACAGAACACAGGAGTTTATCGCATTAGAAGAGAAGCCAGTTCAACAAGAGTTTTAGCTCTCGATGATAGGCCTCATTGCATTCAGTTCGCAAAAGGGGTTTCCCAGTAAAAACAAAAAAAATGTCATAAGCCATTTCTTTCTGCAGAAGTTGAAGGGAATTCGAATGAGACTTAGGGTTTGACTGCAACAACACTTTACACGGTTCATGACTGATCAGCGATGTGTCGGCAGAACGAAGATGTTGAAATTAAAGAAATAGAGACAGAGAGAGAGAGAGAGATAGAAAAAGGCATCAATGCACGAGTGTCGTTTGATAAGTCAGTGACTTTTTTGAGCAATTACTTTAAATACAACACTGTCCCCGTCGACTGCCATCTATTAATAGGCTAGTGTCCAGATTTGATCAAGCTGTGTCATCCAGTTTATGGTTGACAGCAGAGAACCTCCTGAATTTTGATGAATAAAATGGAAAAGAAGTGAGCTTCGTGTGCTGATTAAGCATTGTGTAAAAAAAACCGGCACGGAAACCAAGGAAAGGCCTCATCAATACCATGGGGACTCTACACAATCAATTTCTGAGTCCCGTTGTGGTCGCATCAGAACTAGTGACGCCGAATCTTCGGGTCGCAAAAAAGAGGTCATCACCCTAGAAACCATTGAATGTTGTTGGACGATCAGAAAATAAGAGTGCGTGAGATGGATAGATTTGTATTCATCTCATCTGAGCGGATACATGACATCTGGACTCGCAAAAGCTGTCAATGGGATTGTTCACACTGGACGCAAACATCGTACCGTAATGGAAGCTTATACGGCGATTGAAGAAATGAGCGAAAGAGTTGGTCTAAAGGTCAATGAGGATAAGGATAAGACGAAATACATCCTGCGACCAAGAAACATTCCGTCACACGCCACCTGGGAGTGAAGGAATTTGTCTGCTTCGGAGCAAAGGAAATCTACGAACGACATCTTAGTAGGCAGCCGACGTAGAATAGCCCTAAAATAGCTCTTGGCAACAACTGAGTCCTGCCTCGAAAGACCAAAAATATGCTCTACAAAACCCTGATTGTGGTAGTTCTGCTATAGGGAGCCGAAACGCTGTGCCTTAGTTCTACGTCGAATATATGACCTAGCCTGGGCGAAAGTTGAATGGAGGAGAAGACACAACCGCGAACTCTACGAACTGTACCAAGATATGGATGTAGTCCGGAAGGCAAAAATCCGTCGACTACATCGAGCGCATGGACACTAATGCTCCAGCTAAGAGAGTCTTCGAATCCAAGACTCCTGGTTCGAGAAGGAGAGGAAGCCCGAACTGTGGAACAGAACTTTAGCAAACCAACGTCAAATGTTGCATTCCCTTACCGCTACATCCTAAACAGCCTCATCACTCGCTGCAAGAGGGCCCTGAAAGCCTTTTTGTTCAAATCGGCGGCAGTGAAGTGACTTTTTTAGTCTCCAGCTATTAGTTTGATCTCGATCTCGGTAATGAAGTTTTTGGTATTGTTTATCGTACAGTCGAGGCAAATGAAGTCCTCTCATTTGCAGTTAAAACGTTGGAACCTATTAGATGGATACAGCTTGGAATAGCTTAAAAGTTGGCTAAACTTCCCCACTTAACGAGGAAGTCGGTGCCAATGTTCTGCTATCTCCTACGCAACTAATCCAGTTTCTGTTGAAATATGAAAAATATCTTTAAGACTGAAGAGACCACCTCCCACCAGGAAATGATACGCTTTCCCAGCAGTCGCCGCACATAAACACTACGATGCAGCTACTAGTCGCCCGGTTTTATACATTTAAATGTTTGTTCATATTTTGATGACTTGTAAGCGATACTCCTCGATACATATGTATTTTCATTTTGTTTACGACTCAAATCTTATTGTCGCCTACCGTCATCCCGTCGTATCGTGATCTTGCATTCAATCGAATTTACAGACGAATCCAATTTTTGGGTTCAAATTGCTGATGTGTTATCGGGATGGTGGTTTGGCCTTTTAACCCGTCTATGGTTACATATGGAATATGGACACACGGATGGACGGACAAACTTGATTACCTAACCAAAGAACAAGAATATCATTACAGAATCCCCGCTCAGTGATCGTCACTCCTTCCAAAAGACGCTGTCAAAGGGGTGCAATTCATCGATCAGTCACTCGCCAAGCAATAGCAACAAAGTGCCATTAAGAGGTAACTGGATTCAATAATGCAACAATCTGTACATTTGTCACAGTGCCCGTTAAGGACTCCTACTAGCAGGCATACTTCCTAGCGACTATCGGTCGGTAGGAAGTCATGCCTGATAATATGATGATGATGATATCTTCTTGATCAGCGTTGTTCATAGAGTCATTGCTGTTGTTCCACTACATAGTCAACTATCATAGTTCTGGCTTTATCCAAAGCTAAGTGGTGTATATACATAAGGGAGTGCTAGAGATTTCTGCATCTTATTTCATTGGATGCCAGTATGGCCAGGTACCCTGGTTTACTGAGAACCTTAAACTTCTCGCTGCAGCATGCGACCAACTTGGATTTGATTGCTATTGCCTATTGAATGTCAATTAGCATGATAATATGTGATGCGGGTATTTCCAATTCCATTGATATCGTTTTGGGCGCTGCTTAGACTGCCAGGACCTCCTCTTGGAAAGCTCTGACATAGTCAGCCATTCTGATTGAGCAGTTCACGTTTAACAATTCGAAAAAAATGCCCGCGCCTGTTCCCTGGTTGGGAAATAGCACCCGAAGGGTATTTGGAAGTTAAGGAACGAAGGGGTAAGGTCGGTTTCTACTTGTTCTAGTATACTTGCATGATCAGAGAGCTGGATTGGCTGATTCGTATGGCCCCCTTTACAGCAGTCATCCGGATGTTGAGGTCAAGTGATAGTAAGTTCAAGCCTTCCACATACGGATCACTAGTATGGCGGCCGGTCCTCGGGAAAAAAATATATCACAAAACTTAACAAGTTAGTGCGCTCCACGGTAGACTCCGTCATGCGCTCTGACGGTTATTATACATCTTCTATCTTTAGACTTACACATAAAAAACACTACAGCACACCGCTTCACACGGCTCAGGAGCCCTATCCTTGAAATCATACCAAGTGATCTCGTATCATCATCTATCAAACGGCTTTGACACTCTCATCCGGGCAGATCATGGACAATCCACACAGACGGTTCGAAGACGGAGTCGGTACGAGTGACTTCTTGGAATTCCTGAACATTTCCAAAGCCTTCAGACTGCCGCATAGTTCCAGTGTGTTCCAGGCGGAACTATTTGCAATCCGGGAAGTGTGTCGTCAAGTCAAAATACAACCAAATAGCTTTCCAAGGCAGAAGGTTACCATATGCGTTGATATCCAAGTAGTCATCAAAGCTATTACCGCCTTTACTTCATATTCTAAACTACTACAGGAATGCCGAGCTGAGCTAGCGTCGTTTGAAGACCAGCTCAAAAGTTCCCTAATCTGGGTGCCTCAGCTGTCACTGTCACTCTGACTTTGCGAATAGTTAAGCCTGGAACACACTTGAAGGCCGCTCTGCTCTTCAGTGCTCCGTTGCAGATGAGGTACACATCCCACAACAAGCGGTCAAGCCTAACATCTCTACACACTTCCTTGCAAAGAATGTGTCAGACTGACAAGCACCCTGAGTGCAACCGATCCAAAACAAGCGATCTCCTTCGCCAGATTGGTGACGGTCTGTACGAGGCACTGGGCGATAGGAGATCATGCGATCAAACTAAGTGTCCCACACAAGGCCTATTGTCGCAGCTGCAACACCACAGCTGCCCGGCCCTTGCTAGAGCCATACAGCGAGCGCTTGGTAGACCCTTCTTCAACTCACTTGACGAGATCTCTTCGAAAGAAATGGTGGACATAATGTCTTTCTTAAATGCCTCATGTTGGATTTAGAGATATCTCAGAATACACCATAAAAATAAAGTAACAGAGCTGTGGCATGAAAACAGCACATAGTGCTAATTATGTAGGTTCTCACCGAACCGCCACCTGTACATACCTCCAAGCCCGCCGTTGGAGTAGTGCTGATTGTTCCTGTCGGAGCCTCACACACCCGATCAACTACTGGAGTGCAGTATTTGTAAACTAGCCAACGCTCAGGGAAACGAGAAGATCTATTTTTGGAAGCGACTTTTAATAGATGGATCAAGTTCTTATCAAGCTGAATGAGATAAATGTTACAAGGCTTTATGAATACAGCGAAATTATGTTGAGGAACAAAAATAATGAATGAAATTCTTTGCCCCATTCACTCCCCAAATTCCTGTTGACTTCGTTGAATATTTGTTCGATTCATTGTTACTTTAGCTAGCGCACATTAGAAATGTAGATTCCCATAGAATGACATAATAAAATAAAAAAAATTACTTTCGCCCAACGTGGGGCTCGAACCCACGACCCTGAGATTAAGAGTCTCATGCTCTACCGACTGAGCTAGCCGGGCACTTGTTAAACTGTTGTCTCAAGGCCTCCCTCGATCGGGCTGCATAAACGTTTATTAATAATGCTAATTCAACCAGCAATACATTTTCAATTTTACCACACTTCCCACGAGGGCGAGGGGCCCAATCGATGACACATCGCGAGATATTTTCGTCCATCCAGCCGATGTTGGGGTTCGCCGTTTAAGATGCCAAAAATAAAGTCAAATTGAGTCGAACACTCCGGTTGTGACAATTCATTTGTCAGACGACCACCAGGGTTTTTTGTGGCTGCTGAGGTGGTGGAACCGCGTGCTGCTTTCGGCAAGTGTGAGTTTTGCCGGGGGCACAGTCTATGATCTTGTAGCTTTTTTGCTCTCGGCTGTGAGAAAAGTGTGTTGACGCTTTGCGAATCCGGCCAGTGGCTACAAAAAAAGCCTAGCCCTCGTGACAAAGTTCAGCAGTCTGAGTCGGTTGTTGAATGTGTCGTCATGCTGGCTTTGTTCCCGATGACTCCAGCTAAGATTTGACTTAAAGTGGGTGCCATAGTCCAATCTAAAGGCAATAGAAGACGACCCTGCTGTTGTCATCTCTGCCCAGTGTATTCTGATGTTGCCAAACGCGGATTGTTGGCTAAATTCCAGATTCAGGCAGAAGTATCCGGACTTCTGCCTGAATCTGGAATTTAGTCTTCTCTAAGTCATGCTGCTTCGCCCTTTGTAAACTAATCAAGAACTGGCAGCATTATTTCAGAGCCGAGTCGGAGAATATGCCGGTTTAGCTTCGGGAAGGTATGTACATGTACCACTAGCATTGGCTACGAATTCAATCACTGATTAATAAGTTCTTGTACCAATATCATTCCAACGGCTGCCAACGATGACTTACGGTGACCAGATGGCTTATCTTGTGTCGCAAGTGGTTAAATAAATTTCATTCAGTTCAAAGACGGTAACATGGATCGTACTTAGAGATTTTGAAATCCGAACTGGCATTACTTACTTACTCATGCATGTGGCCCATGGGCGATCTGGGTCTGAGTAATATGTGCTTTACATCGCTGATGTTCCTGGACGCGCTGCTTCCAATCATCAAGACCAAACTGTGTCTGATCCCCGACCACTTAGTCTTTAACCAGCATATTCGGTCGTCCTCTCATTCACACAACAAGAGGTTCGGCTTCGAAGACTAAAACTTTACCAAAACTCCATACAACTGGCCATACCATACTCCATACAACTGGCCAAGTCAATGCTGACATTCAAATCGGCAAAAGCAATATTAGGCAAAGTGTATGTTGTCTTCGAGAACATGCCTGCTTCCTGTTCATGCGTAGGAGTCTTTTCGTCGTTACTACGCAGGCTTACAAATATTCTTGAACAAATCAGCTCTCGGCCGACGTTTTACGTGTGTCTGACTATTCTTTTATTTAGCGCAAGCTTTAGATCACGGCCAGACGGATCGTCATATTACACGATCAACAAGAAATGCGATCGCTTAACTTCACAGTGAATGTTAGCAATTTGTCTTCTGAAACCTAATAGTCTCTATCAATGTGCTTCTGAAGGTACATCGGGAAACATATGCACCACGATCTGCCTCAGTGTGCAGAGAAACAAGCTTGGAACGATTCCTCGTGCTTTAAAGACTGCGTCAGCCTCACAACTGTTTTTCGTAGACCTGGGCCTTAACCAAGAAGCCTCCGAAGCTAGCGCGATCTCTGAGTAGGTGCCTCGAGCCACGCACACCAAGTTGGATAAGGTCCATCTCCACTTGTACGGCCAACTTAGACGCGGTAGTCTTCTATTGTCCCACAGGCTCGGAATCGAAGTCTCTCGAAGCCGCAACTGAGTGGTCCATGCGCTCTACATGCAAAGCTGCCTAAAGGTAGCCCCAAACGAAGAACATGCTAGCAGACCTGGTTCGGGTTCGCTATGTTTTTCTCATGTAGGGGCTGGTTCTCGAACCGTTCGCTGTTGGCTAAAAATATCGATTTATTTCGTGTTCGTTGGCTTCGATGTACAAGTTTGGCTAGCATGTTCGTCGTTTAGTGCACTGGATCCGTAGATGCTTAACTAGCCTCATGTTGCTGCACAGTGCGTACAGTTCGTGGTTGAATATAGCTCGTCTTTATCCACGCTGTCAAAATTGTTTGCCCCGATCCAGGATGTGCCGCAGTGTGAAGGTCTGGTATATTATGAAATTCTCGGCGCCTTTTCGTTCTAGTATGCCTTGTGTGACCGAGGTCCACGCCGGATTGTAGCGTCCATGTCAGAACCTTTACCATCAGTCATTTGCACGTAGAAAGCATATACACTCCACTCCACACTTAGCCAAGCGAAGGACTTACGAGCTACCTTAAGTGTAGAGCAGTAGAGTCGCAAACTCTACTGTAAACTAAAGCCTGTGTCAAAATAGAACGAAAAGTAGCCGGACGCATCGTTAAAAGTGTCCATAATTGTATCTGGAAACTTACGCTAAATTCCTATTCTCTTTAACATGCGAATGGAGTGACTAATTTCGAAAAGTAGTCGGTTGATTTTGTAGAGTGAATGTAACTTAACGAAACTGAACGAAGTGGATACAATTGTAGTCAATTCTCTGCTATGGCGATAGCTAGGTAGTTTGTTCCTGTTTACATTTATGGAGTCTGGAGTAGATGATTCAATAACGAACTGCATATGGTTTGGTGAGTTCTACTGTCTGGAGAAGCATGTCCTCCGTGAACTGCAGATCGAGATCGTTCTAGGAGCTGTATGATATCATTGATAGGATAGGAACATAAAGAAAATGTCCTCAGCAATAGCCAACATCTTGTCATGTTAAGTAATTGCTTTCTTAGACGATTTTCCAGAAAGTCTTCCAAAGATCCCCTGATCTGATCTGAACCACCTCATATTAATTTTGCGCCATTTTTCGATCACAAAACGGTGCTTCCACAGAAGAACCATCTAGAAGTGTCTCACAGATTTGCCACAGATGATCTGAGATCCTCTGAAACCATCACATCCCATCTCATCTCTTTGTTGATCGCCCTCACTCATCATCGCTCTCAGGTCCCCCCAGGGGATTTCCAAAAAAAAAGAAAAAAACAAATAACCAAAACCAAACCAAACCGGAACCACCTTACGATTTTCCCATACCCATCTCGATTTGCAGTCGACCCAGCTCGGTGCACACACAGGGACAAGTTGCAAACGCCATATGCACCCCGGCCGGGACCCATCTCGAATGCTGTGTGTGTGGGAACGTCATCGTTACCATTTCCATCCGAAACACCATCGCTGCCGTTGCCGCCGCCGCTGGCACCTTGCCCTCACCTTGCACAGTTGTAAACATTTTTATGTTCCAGTTTACAATGCGATCTCTCCTCCTACCCCCGCACGCAGAGCCAGAAACGCACTAAAATTCAGATACACCGAGCAGCGAGCATCTGCGTGGTTTGCCTTATCTTCGTGTGAAAACTGAGAGAAAATCTCTCACAAGCGAGATCGCTCGGTGATCTCAGCGCAGCACTCACTGCACCCTCGACAACTACCTGTTCGACGTTCCACAGTCACACGCATGCAAACGCACACTCGGATGCATCCTTCAATATCCGGAATTTAATTTGATTTTGTGAATAAAAAGGACGAAGTCGAATTTGCATTAAGGACGAACAATCCAAAAGCAACAACACCAAAAAACACACGAAACCCGACGAGGAGCCGAGAGGGAGAAGAGACGAGGCAAGCACCTGAGGATGTTCCATCAATGCAGGGAACATCCTTCCGATTTCACTTGGCCCAGCATACAAAAAAAAGGAACAAGTTCCTCTCTTCCTCCCGACACCGCGCGACAGCGTTTGCATGTGTGCTCGTCTTGGTTTGTTTTTTTTTTTGTTGCTTCGTGTTGTTTGCCAGCAAAGCGGATATGTCCTGCTTCTGTGGGGAACGGGAACGGGAACGCGGAGGCGAAGGTGGAGGAACAAAACAAACACGAAGCTACCTGCCACGGATGAAGAGAAGGATATTCGTGTTTTTCATGAGAACTTTAAACAAACGGAAGTGCGGAATTGTGAGTATTTTTTTTCTTGTCTTTGCTTGGCTTGACGTCGCAAGACGAGGCAGGAAGGACGGAAGGAAGAAGAAGAAATCATCGAAAGGTGCAAGGATATGCCGAACGGAGGATGAATTAAAGTAATTTGATGTTCCTGCATAGATAGCCGGTGTGGGTTGACAGGTCTCGGGATAAATGGCATAAGTGGCACCTGAGGATCGAATTTGCCTTTTGTTGTTTTTTTGACGATCTTGCGCGCAGATCAGCGGTGTCGAATGTCAGGTTTGCAGGTCGATCAAATTATGAAATGACGAACTTTTGACGTCTGTCATCGGCTGGCAGTTGACAGTGATCTGTTGGGGTCAAGAAACGCGATTGGTCGCTGGGTGACAAGATGTTTTACTGGGGGGTTCCCGGCATTTCAGAGCGTCATTCGAAGGATGTCCCTGTCAAGTGGTGCATGTTCGATGACAAGGGAGAACTAGTTATCATCTGCTCGACCTAGGGCGTATAGTTGCAGTCTCCCTTTCGTGCGGAGAGTGACTCTTGTCAACTCATCATGTCTACTAAACTGGCGCCCGACATAAGTATGTAGTGTCATGTCAAGCAGATCAAGGAAAGTTGTCCAAGTCCCCTTAAAAACGACTCAGTGTTTCGAGAACCATATTAATTCCGAATGCCATGACAATTGAGAGGACTCATGGTAGCAGGATCGCCAAGTGGGTGCTAAATTCGTGTGGAGGCACAGAAGCAGATGTAGAAGTCCTTGTTGGAAATCGTTGGTCCGACAAGACGATTCAATCACACACTGTAGCTACAAGGTTTTACCCAGGCGTTTATGGATCCAATGTCTAAGTTGGAGAGACTATGAAATGAGCGCCTAGACAAATTGGCTTCAGCCCAAAAAATCGGCGACTGTAAGCCACAGCAACATAAAGGAAAATGCTTCCGACAACGCCCCCACTGAGTTGGAGGTGGACTAAGTCATCCAAGTATAAAGTCTCTAGGAAAGCCTGACTCTCCTACCCGAAAAGAAAGACTGATGTCCTCCTCAATAGAAAGAAATCGCTCCGAAATAGCTAGTGCCGTGGCTGTAAAACCCTTCCAGAGTAGAGATAAGCTTGAGGTTTCCTGAAGGGTGTGCTGTCATAATCACTTCGTTTAACTAGATGATGATTTCGAACATTTTTTTGACTAAAATGCACGATCGGAACCTGGTCGATATTCGGTTCCAGCACGACGACGCTACATACTACACAGTCCGCGAATTGATGGACCAATTGAGCAGTGAGTTCGTTGTGAACGACGATTTGACTATTTAGATCTTTGGACTATTTTTTATGATAATATGTCAAATTACTCGTCATTATCAGCGTTGGAGGAAAACCTTACACGTGTTATTAGCTAGATTTATTTTATAAAATCAAATAAAAATTGGACACAGTGAGTTTCAGTTTGGTCGACAGCACTAATCAAAGCTGTCAGCTGTAATGCACTCAACCGGGTGTATAGAATGGCTTGCATGTGCATTAGCGGTCTGTTGAGAAGCACTCCGTCGAATTAACTTAACAAATTAATGCACCTTGCACTTCCTGCACCACCACTAAAAGTAGAAACCAGTACATCCCTAAGACTCAGGACCTTTAGACTGTGGTCAGAACTCACCATCGGTCACTTCTTAATGATCTCAACTTCCGAATCGCCAAGCTATCTTCGAGAAAAACTTCTCTACGAGCTTCCCTTCCAAATCGACGAAACAGGACGATGCTCCCCCATATCGATCCCCTACGTACAGTACACTGACGGATCTTGGGATGACGAAGAGGTGCGTTTAGGAGTCTATTCCAAAAAAATCAACATTGCCCTCTCATTGGGACTCCTTAACAAGTGTAGCGTTTTTCAGGCAGAAACAATTGCGATAAAAGAGGCACTGTACTGGCTCCACAACAAGGAAGTATGTAAATTGGATAGACAGTCAAGTCGCAATTGTCCCATGGACAATGTCATCTTCAGCTCAAATCATCCCTTAAATGCCGGTTGTCTCTTAACGACATGGCTGAGCATTTCAATATACACCCAATATGGATGCCAGGGTATTGTGACATAACAGGCAGTTGAAAATACGATGGACTCAGTGTGATACAACCTCCTCCCTCACATCGGGAAGAGATCCACCATCCATGCCACTCACTACAGCCTATCATCTCATCAAGATTCATACAATTAAAACAATAAACTACAAGTGGTTAGAAGGCACCATCTGCCCTCATCTCAGCACATAATCTCAAACGATCACTCTGTCTGCTCAGACTAATCAGACCTGCAGTCAGGACCCTTATCGGTGTAATAACTGGACACTGCAATATGCACACCCGCAGGATGAATGTCCCGTATAATGAATTTGCAGAACCTGCATGGATGAATATAAGGTAGAAACTACACTTTACATTCTCTCGTGGGTGGAGTGCAGTGCATTGGCTAGTCGTAGGCACTTACGCCTGGGTACATAACCCTTCTTAGTTTCTTTGAAAATGCATTCTGATCGAAGGCAAAGCTGGATAACAAACGTAGAGGAGTGTGGCGAGAAGACGGTTCTTACACTAGCAGCTCCTTTCCTCTTTTGCTAGCTGGGTCCTCTTTCTTCCCTTGTTCCTACATTTATTTTACCTTACTATACTCTCTTTTACAAACAAATCATCTTCTTTAGGATTTCTCTCATTTACTCATTATGATCGATTGCTCCGTGGATCCTTCCCGAAATCTTCCTTTTTCTTTTCAAGTACTTTCCATGGAAGTGCCAAGCACTGGCCAAAACAGAACACTTGGTACACATTTCCTTGACTTCCCCGAGGATAGCACACAGACCCCAGGCTTCGGTCGGCACTTAAATCTAAATTTCCTTAGGAAGTACCTTTCTAAGTGAGAGCCCATAAGGCGTGAAGAGTGAGATGGAGTTCTAAATGCAAAGTTAGTCAGATCTCATGATGTTGACCAAGCCTAGTTAATTGTTTATTTCAGTCAAAAGGAGGAAAACACTGAACACACTTTTCATTTACGAAATATTTGTTATTATTCTTTAGAGACAATAGTGCCGGCCGTGGCGTTGTGGGTGAACCTCGGTGTCTGCGTTCTATTCCCAATACGACCTAAAATAATTTTCACGGGCCCACCTTTTTCGAGTGACTGACAATGTTCAAAGAGTTCCTGTCTAGAAAAAAGCTTCTCAATTAGGCCGTTTGGAGTCGGCATAAAACTGTAAGTCCCTTCAAACTACTGAGAGAACAATAGCACGCACAACACAAGTGGGTTGCTGAGAAGCTTGGCCCTGGCTGGCCCTCTAATGGCTGTAGCGCCACCCATATTATATTATTTTTAAGTCGATTACTCTATGATCTTAGACATTTGACGGAGAAGCGAGAGAAGAAGAAGACCTACAAAGACTGCGATCTCTTCTCGTGACTGGTACGCAAAGACTCGAAGAACTTGCAAATTGGCTGTGCGGACAGCTAAAGAGCAGTCCTGAAAGGAGTTGGATGAGAAGTTGGACCGGGGATCAGCGAAAAAGGTGTTCTGGCAAACCATTCGCCGATTTACAGGAAGGAAATTCAACATCATTATGTCACTTTCGAATGAGGTGAACATTTTGCGCAGATCGAGCGATCACTTTTCGGAGATTAGTACATAATACATAATGATAGTTGATTGTTACGTCACGATCATGACACCACTTCACCGCTTTGTCAAAAGGCTGTTGTCGTATGCAAGGATCTGTGACGCACCACAATCGCCGTATCATCTGCATAGGCAAATGGAGTGGCCTTCTTGAAGACTCGTTCATTGGTGTACAGTATGAACAGGATCGGACCAAGTTTTAATCCTTGAGGAACTCCATATTGAACGTTTTCATTTTGGCTGTATGTGTTGTTAATTTGAACGCAAAATTTGGTTAAGTGTAACGAAAGCTTTACTGAAGTCCACGAATAGCACTAAACATGATTGCTTTTATTCAGACTCATTGACGCAATTCGCGAATTCCCCTAACAATTTACAAGTACTTTTATTTGTCTGGAAACCGTACTGGCTTGAGTGTATCAGAGAATTTTTCGCGATGAGGTCTTGTAGCCTTTTTGTTACCCCCTCTTCCATGAACTTATCTATTACTTATCTTATCTATTATTGACTTCTGCAGAAGCTGCATGAGCTCTCCTCTCGAATGAGAAATCACCTGGAAGCCCGTGCGTACGGAAGGGCTAGAGATTATTCCAACCTTGTTTCGCGAGGCTGTCTGCCTTTTCGTTACCTTGGCAACTAGTATGTCCCGGTAATAGGGTCACCGCGTTTATCAAGGATATCTCACTGATGCTCTGTTTGCACAGTCTAACCAGTTTCGACGTCAGGATGTCCGATGCTATGCCTTTTATTACCACTTGGTTATCAGACATCGGTCCGATTCGTGTATCGCAGCCACTTCCACTTGAAAGACGCTGCAATCGTCCCTTAAAGCCAGGGATTTTTCGAAGAGAGCCGTCAGTGTAGCAGACGATCGCCTCTATTTCTATTATAAATTGTGACTATCATTGTATCCGGTCTGGAAATCGCTGATTTAAACTTCTCTCTGGGACTAGGGTTGGTGGTAGATAGTCTGTTTGACCTATATTTTGAGTTGCTGTCCACTTCGTTAGTATGGTAGCGTGAGTCCAGAAACCCGGCTCTCTGAGCCTCAGGGCCGATAAGGCTGCACTGTTGCTACAGAACATGTCGCGAAGAGGGAGGAAGAGAATGACCTCGAATGCTGTCGTCGGTGTTGTTCTGAGGCAACCTGTAATTAAAATAAATCTGCTAGAGCATCATTTGGAGTTTAATTTCGACACTTTTCCTCGACCTTGCACTCATTGCAGCCGTATGTGCGTCGCATAGCATCCTCAAGTCCGTGCAAAGACGATTTCAAAAGTGCTTAACCAAACAATGCCTGTCGCCGGTGACCATTCGTTTTGTCTTTACCTCCCTCGGATTGACCTGAAAAAACAATTCCGCACGAGACGGCTGCTCCTTAGTCCTGTTCCGAAAATAAATCAACATGAAACAGGACGGCGTTCATTTTCGATTGCACAGCATCGCTCGCATTTCTGAGCAGGAAATCTGTCATTAGTCCGACAAAGTGTTTTTGCGAAATCCAGGAACACTTGGGCCCGCCCTACTGGGTTCCTCTCAAACCTGGCACCATACGGATTCATTATCCAAGGCGGCGGTACATGCGTCAAACGGGGACGAAGACGAAGAATGCATCCACCTACCTGCCGAGGAGGAAAAGGAGAAAAAGAAAAGAAAAAAAGCGAATAAGATTCTGTCCTCCTACAAGGATTTCCCTCACTAATCACGCAATGCACGGCATTGCACTCCCATTGTCCTTGCGGCCGCCTTTGTGTGCGTCGTCACACCGCTCAGGAGAAGAAACCATAGCAGGTCTGTGACCAATGTGCGAGTACCAAAGGCAAACCAATTTAAAACCCATCTCTGGGTGGTAACCAGGACTCACCCATTCTGTGCACGCCGCAAAAGGATACTCCATGCCGCCCTGGAAAATCCATTTCGAGCGTTTGTAGAGCAGAAATCACCGCCGCTCCGACAACATGCGCCCAGCCACATGTGTTCGGCGTTGAATAACGACGCTCGGCCGTCAGCGTCACTCGACATTCCTCGAATGCGATCTGATCTCGGAATGCCGCCGCCGCCTCGAGTGGAGATCGCATTTCCACTCAAATTTGCATGTCAGATGGGCACTGAGTACACAAACAAGCGCCCAAACCAGCTCGATCCGTGAAGCTGAGCAAATATTTGCTCGCGCCGAAGCGTGCCATCGATTAGGCGGTGCGACGGTGGCTCGGTGTGGACTGTGGAGCCACCGGAGAACGCCTGTCCCCCTTCCACCAGAGATAAGCCCTCGCGGCTCCGAATAATGAAATCATTTGTAAATAGTTGCGTTATCTTCGCGGCGTGCTGATATGCGTACCGATTCCGAGTCGGGCCAGAGGCAGATGTTCCTCTCACTGTTTACTGCCGTCATTCGCACTTAATGTGCTCCGCCGTTGGATTCTAATGGGTGCTCGGTGCATGCGACTGACTCTTTTCGGGTTCCATCTGTCGGGCTGCAATAAAACTGCACGGGCTATAAACGGGCTTTGGAGTTGGGCGATTTTTGGCAGTTGGACACTCGGTATCTGATCACGTGAGACCGTTTTTACTGTCAAAGGATGACTGACTTCTGAGTGACGGCGAGGTGCGCCGAGGCCGCCCAACAGCGCTGATCACGGGGGTCTTTTGATGTCTTTATTGCAGGCTCGACGGGTATTAATACCTTGTTATCCTTGGAGATCGTAAAAAAATTGTTTTTCTTTGCACTCGGCTGACAGCTGTTGGCTGGCGGGTGAGGCTTCGAATGTCGTCTTGCAAGAGGATCTGTTTGAAGGTGATTTATTATCCAACAGCCTATCAAGTTGATAGGCTTCAATGACATTTATGACATCGCATCCTAGTTGTAATGTAATCACTCAGTGACATCGGAGACGTCGATCGATGTTCGGAAGCTGAGTCGGTATCGAGAGAGCCGAAGCGAATTCAACCGCAATGCGAGAACGTCATTTTGACGGGAATAAGAAGTGTTTAGTTCTTCTTGTTGATGCGATGATTGATGCCCTATCCCATTGAAGGTTTGTAACGAAGATTAGAAAATCTCTGAATAAGTCGTTGTTGAAAAATTCATTGTCATCCAAAAGTGTTGTCATCGGCGATGGATTAAATTTGATCAGAAAGATAATGACAAATGGTATGGGAGCCTTGGGATATACCAGCCACAGTCCACAATGCGAAGTTGTTTACTTAAGAGCTACAGACTTCACCACCAACTGACTGAAGACACTTGATTTCAGGTAACTCCAAGTCTTCGTAAATTCTTTGTACTCTATGAAGATCTTAAATAATGGACATCCAGGAAGTACTTCTGACTCAGTTACAAGTTGCAACGAATAGTCGTCTCATCATCTTGGCCTCAGTTCTGGAGTGGACCTGGGCATCAGCTATCATTCTGTCAGCCACCCTTCAGTCTTTGAATGTTAATTCCAAATACTCACGACTAGCTGTCTAAGCTTCCCTTCTATAAGGTCTTATTTTCTCTCTTGATCTTCGACCAGTGGAAGCTCAAAGAGGAAGCCTCGTCTTAGGTCACGCACACAAGTGGAGAGGCATCTCAACCGACTTGGCATGCGAATCTGGGTCTAAAAAACTAGCCAGAGATCGCGCTTGTTAGAGAGGCTTGTTGGCCATATGAAGATGAAGAAGGTCTTCGTTATTAGAATCAATGACTTAGTGTGCTAGAAGCACTAAGTTAAATGTCCACGCCATATAATGATGGGAACTCGAATTTCGCCTGATCGGATGAATGCCAGTTCGTAATCCAATGCAAAGTATTGTCTTCGTTACAAAGCATCCTCCCTCAAAACCAGTCGGAATCGTCCAAAGATTCCTAAGTGGTAAGTGCCTGGTTTTGGCCGCAATGTCCTCCACTGCGTTTGCAATGGTTTTACAACGTTTCAGTATTGATTCTCTTATTTTTTGAGAGTCTTAAATAACAGCCTGCAACAGAGAGGACAATATTTATGAAAATAAGAAAGAGTATCGTTGATAAAACACAACCTTGAGGTATATGAGTGTGTATTTAGTGAAATCTTATTGCTTTCTGTCCGTCTATTTCTTTTTCCAAGAATAAAATCGCATTCGAAATATACTCGTAAGTCCCATCGTAGACTTCAAATACAACTAGTATCTTGTAGTAACTGGGGCCAAAAACCATAACTGCTAAAGTCGACTTTAAACGAAATTGAGATTTTGATGTCATTAGATTCAGCGTACTCAAATCTTAAGCTTAAGTGACTTTTACGTATCTTTACGCTTTTGTCAAAAACTACACGGTTTTCCTTGTGACCACAGTGTTTGCAATTAGGTTTTAAGTTGTTTCCAGTTTGGTTTCGAAACAAGGATTTGATCCTTCGTGAAAGTATTCAGCTAAAAAAAATAGCGATTGACGACCAATTGAAGTACAGAGTCTGAGCTAATACTGCTTCAAATTTTTTTCGGTCACGCTGCTTCCGGTCATCAAGACCATGCTGTCTTGGGTCCGCGATGACTTGATATTTATGCCGGATGTTCGGTAGTTCTCTCCTTCTCGACCCAGAAGGGTCGGATTCGAAGAATCTCTCTGCTGGTGCGTTGTTGTCCATAGGCTCTATATGGCTGAGCCCAGGACTGGCAAATAAGGGTTTCTCGAACCATGATTTCGGTCCTACGAGTCAGGAGCATTGGGCCTAGATGTTTTGACAGACCGAAGTATCACAATGCGAGTACCGTTCTGTGTCGGATCTCCACTTACGAGATGTCATTCGTGGAGTTCACGTTTGCTCCGAGGAAGAAAAACTCCTTCACTCTCTCAAAATTGTAGCCGTCCTTTATGATGATTTGTCCCAGATGGTGTGTGATGGAATTTCCTGATCGACGGCATATATTACGTTTTGTCCTCATTAAACTTAAGAACAGCTCGTTTCACCTTTTCTTCAAACGCAGTAAAAGCTTCCACTACGTTTGGAACACGCGACTGTGTCAATGTCATCTGCATAACCCAACAGTTGGACCGACATTTAGAAGCTGTTTCAGTTGCCCATCATACTATCTGCTCCAGTACCAGATTAAAGAAATCATGTCAATCGCCTTTCCTTGCAGAAACCCGGTGGAGTTTTCTAACGGCTCAAAAGTCCTTAAACCGAACTACACGTTGCGTTGCTACTGTGTTAGCATGGAGCGACACAACCAGATCAATTTGCCCGGAACTCGGGTTCGGCCATTGCATCGAATAGCTCCTTGCGATGAATGCTGTCGTATGTTGCCTCAAATTCGATGATAGGTGGTGCGTATCGATTTGAAACTTGCTAGTCTTCTCCAGGATTTTCAGTGTTAACATTATCGATAGTCGATTTGCCGGGCCGAAAACCGTGCTGGAACGTGCCGATTAGTGCGATGGCAACCGGATGATGTTCAAACAGTACGCTGGTGAGGGTCTTAGAGGCTATTTTGACCAGGGGTAAAAGTCTATAGTTGTTACAGGAGGTAGAATCGCCTTCTATGCGGCATACTTTCGTCTAACCAATTTCGGCAAATGATCTGGTACAAGCTCGCTACCCGAACATCGCCACATACTTCGAAAAGCTCTGGTGGCAAATCTTCTGAGTATGCATGCTTGTTGTTCTTCACGTTTTTATTGCCGGACGGAGTTTCGAAGGTGTCTTTCTTATGTCAGACTTTTTATTTTTTTGGCGTGTGTATGTGGAATCCTTGCACAGGCACCAACGGTCCGACGTCTATTGGTAGTGTCAGATTCCTACTGACTTAAACCACCTACCGAATCCTTCCATTTATTCCCCCGCGGAACTACCGCTAAGTATTACTTCGCGAGGGACGGATTTGAGGTTTTTGCTTCGCCACGGAGTGTTTGGCGAATTCGCGATCCGCTGCCGATCTTTTTAGTTATTAGATGGCACACATATTTGAATCATATTCCTTCCACTTCTCGGATTCACATTCCTTACCATGGTGAACTCTCATGCATGTAGGTATAATCTCCACCTCACCCTGCGATTTTGGGTCTTAAGCTACAGCCACCACGATACTCCCATTTGGGGGCCAGCTTCAAGTCATCAGTCAAAAAGGGTCTTTCCTGATCTCCCTACAAGCTACTACTATGCTACCATAACATCCTATGAATGGCCGCCAGTTTTATAAAAGTCATTGTTTTGTTTGCACCAATCTATAATTCGGATATGGCACTGTCCACATTTTCGTTTTTCTTTTGTGAGTCTGCTCAGGATTTTAGTCGCCTGTTACGACAGGCATGCCTTACCTCGGGTAAGTTCGAACCCGTACCCGAAGGGGGAAACCCTACGGCACAATCAGGACGCTCGCGTCTAAAGTGGCGCAAACAGGTTAAGGGGGAAGTCACTGAATCGGTGTGCATAAATATGTATTTAGCCAAAGATCTCTCAAGCTAGAGAAGCTTGTTGGTTGAGGCCCTAGCTCACCCGGCACTGTAGCGCCACACAAGAAAGAAGAAGGTTATGAAGTGCATCACGACGTCGATGTTAAAACCGCGCTGTTTCAGGCTGTAGCACACGGATTGCTTGGATGATATTGGCCTTAAGTGCTTCAATCGTTTCGAGATTGTTGGCATAACATCGGTCCTTCACGGTTCCCCACAAAACTCAGCTCCGAGGCGGCCAATTGATATCGCCAAGACGTCTAATAACACGTGATGAGAATTTGATGTGCAAAAGATCGTGTCATAGGTAGTGTGGCATGGTGCGCCATTCTGCATGAATCAGAGGTCGTCCAAATCCATGTCTTCAATTTCAATAAAAAAAAATTGGTTTACTTGGCTATGTACCGCCCACAATTGATCGAAACGTTGTTCCCAGCCTCATTTTCGAAGAAGGCCACAACAGACACATTTTCATCTGTGCGGCGACGGGGACTATGAGCGTTGTCCACTAGCATTCCAGTCTCACGAACTTTTTGCACAAATGTGCCTATAGCGGTGGGTGCTTCATTTCGGCCAAAACTTCGTTTCAAAAAACGCACTGTTCGGGCTATACATCACTTACATAGGAAATAATTCTGCCAACATTTCAAAACGTTGTTCAAGCTTAAAGCGACTCATTTCGTCTTTCTGTCAAGATTTCGAGCGGTAAACAGCTGTCAGTGTCAAAATAACCTATGATTTAAAAAAATCTAATAGATAGCCCATCCTGTATTAAAATGCATTCTCTTCAAAACGTAGATTCGATAAATAAAATCTTTAAAAGTTTCTAAATAATACAGGACTCAAGGCTTATCCCTGAGGCACGTCGATTTGAATCAGTGTCCAATCGCTGAATTTATGCTTGATTACATTTCGCCAACGGTCTGTCATACGACGTTTCATTCCGTTGCGAACTGATGAGCAGTGACTAACCAATTATTCACTGACTACAGTTCTGATCCCCCATATTTACCAAATTTCATTCCACGCAGATCTGCTTTTCCCAATAAAAACGACACAAGATCAACCTTTGAGCTGAATTGAATTGATACAACTTGTTTGCAATTCGTCTGAATCAGTCACATACGTCTGTACATACGTACAAAGTATACGCAATTCGTCCAGAACCCCTTTGCGTGCCCTAGTCTCACCGAACATGCCCTCGTCACGTATGTATGACAAGGCGACACTGAAGGCTCTTGTGCACCCGTCTCGAATCTCTAAACGCTGTCGTTTATCTCGAAGCGAAAACAAACAAACGATCGCCTCCAATTTTATCGCCAAAGGGCCCTAATCACTTCGAGGAATTCCTGAAGAATGCCGAACAGAAAGTCACCCCTGCGCACAATCGAAGATAATTTGATTTGAATATCGCTCCGTGGCCCCCTTTCACTTCGCTTTTCTCCACCGGTCGACGGTCGTGCCGAATGTCTCGGTAATTGCTGCGCGTCCTCGTCCACCGTTACATGCATGTGTGCGCCCAGGTAACACCTGATAAGGGACAACAACAGCAGCAGCGGCAGACAAGAAATTAGATTGCATTTGGATCGGGCCTGGGACTAAGAGCGAGAGAGAGTGAGAGTAATTTTCGTGCATCCGCCGTCGTCCTCATTGGCCGGTCTGCAGCAGATGTTTGAACTATTTTTCCCGGGACCCGAGAGTGTTCCCCAGCAACCCCTTATTATCGTCATTATCGTTACAATCCTTTCCTTTTGTTTCCAGCCATCACCGTCGGGCCGTGCTTATAAGGTCAGCCATAAGGCCCGAAATGTGTGCACTTATGCATCGAATTCCTGCGATGACCTAACGTCGGTGGTGGTGGCACAAGACCAGGCTGCCTGGCATCAGAGTCAGCCTGGCTGATGGATGGACGACGAGGCCGACGACGACTAACCATTCGCTTCAGTTCATTAAAAGTCACATGCTCGCGTTGACGTCAAATGGGGCAGCAGTTGGCGGGAGAGCTAGTCATGATCGGGAGACGATCGAATCAAATTGCATCTAATCTTGTTGGGAATTGCCGTCAGTCGGGGCTGCTTGAGTGCGCTAATGGGTGGCTCAACACATGCCTAAATGTGATCTACTGCGATTATTCATAATTTACTCTTGCTGCGATCGTGCCAAGTGGAGCAGCTAAGTGATGATCGCTGATGATCGCCAGAGCTTAGAGGTGGATGAAGCTTGAGAACCTCATACGTTCTAGTGATCACACGTGATTCTTGGAGGAAGTAGGAAATTATTGATACGTGAGCCAAGGGAGTTGGCTATGTACATATGTGCGTAAGTTGCTGGTGGATAGGAGATCGACTTGGAAGACTACTCTGCGACCTCACTCAAGTTAAGAAGATGCGATGAGTCTTAAATTGATTCCGCCCGACTGTCTGTGGAAATCCTATGAACCACTTATTCTCTAGGAGAATGCGTTGACCCAGCGATGGTATGTATTCACTTCCACAGTAGATATGAAAATTCCTAAAAACTGACGGAGATCTTCAAACTCAACGTCGACCACGATGTTAGGACGGAAGACAACAAGGCAAAGTACCAACAATAGCTTGTTCACTTTGTGAAACCACCGTGCTCCACCCTCCAGCCTCTAGAAGAATTCTTGACAGAATGAAGAAGCAGCTGGAAGACGGACTTTGATTGGAACTTGCATAAGAGCTATATAAGTCACTTTTAAAAACCGCCACAGTACCAATGACGGCAGCAAGATGGTTGAGGCTGAGTCTCTCCCATTGTACAAGTAGCAGAAATAACATTTTTCTGTCCACTTAGAGTTCATCAGTGATTAAGGATGAAGCTTATGCAAATCTCCAGAACGGCGTGCAACTGATTCTTTGGATTTTTATTCGATTGATCACGAAGTCCATACGCTTTGAGATCATGTTTCATTGACGGTGCTTCTCCTTCGGTGAAGATCGTGAGACCGATCTAAAACTTCTGCTCTGCACTTTGGGTCGCAGCGTCCAGTTGTGGTGTAACCTCACGCGAAAATGAATCATACACATTAAGGACACTTTAGTCATGATAAACACTCGCGATTTAAGTGTTAATGATGCTCCTAAAAGAGGGTCAACTGCTCTGATCAGGTTGAAACCGCTGCCAAGTTTCATGTTAGTTGTCATAACACCCAGGACCAGCTTTTGGGATATTTAAAGAAATGCAGCCATTGTAATTATTGTTGGTATAATTTTGATTTTACAGCTAATTTGATCTCAACCCAACCTAAACCAAGTAGAATTGATGATCTGAGATGTCAAGGTTGTTGTCCGCATGCATTTTACCATAGGTAGACGAGAAGTGCGTTCCCTAATCTGAAAGAGGTCATGATCAAGTAAGTAATATTGAGGCTGAAGTCAAACCTCTGAGGCTGCCGCACAGTGGTCCTTTGAACCCGTGGACCGATCTTATTGAAATTTGGGGCATAGTGCACGAGATCTTACCATGATGCAAAGGTGATGGACGTAGCTATAGGCCTAAGGGAGTAATCTTAAGTTTGAAAAATTGAAAAAATCACTTTTTTGGTTTAAATGCGTAACAAAAATAATTTATAACTGTCAATGATTCAAAATTGGGACTTAAGGCAAAGTTGTAATCAGTACTTATATAAATATATTAAATTTAAAGGGCCGATGTTGATTTTGAATAAAACACAAATTATTGAGGAAATTATTGTTATTTATTTTTATTATGATAATACTGGTATGGTTCAATTATGTATGGAACAAAATATCCGCCAAATGACCGCCGCGACCTCGGCGGCACACCTCCATCCGATGGTCCAAATTTTCGATGACGCTGAAGCATAATTGAGGTTCTATGCCGTTAATGTGCCGAATTATCTGATCCTTTAGCTCTTGAATTGTTTCTGGCTTATCGACGTACACCTTTTCTTTCAAATAACCCCAAAGAAAAAAAATCCAACGGTGTCAAATCACATGATCTTGGCGGCCAATTGGCATTGCCACCACGTGACATAACACGGCCATTGAATTTGTCGCGCATTGTTTCGTTAGCTGTGTGGCAAATGGCACCGTCCTGTTGAAACCACATATCGTCCACATTCATATCTTCCAATTCGGACCATAAAAAGTTCGTTATCATTTCACGATAGCGAACACAACATTCACAGTAACTGCCTGACCGGCCTCATTTTGAAAAAAATTCGGCCCGATGATGCCGCCAGCCCATAAACCGCACCAAACAGTCACTTTTTGAGGGTGCATTGGTTTTTCGACAATCACTCTTGAATTATTATTCGCCCAAGTGCAGCAATTCTGCTTATTGACACAAAGTGCACGATATGCATTTTAATTTGAACGCCCATTTTCATAATAAGCCAGAATAACTTTAACGCGTTGCTCGATTGTGTATCTTTCCATCTTTCCAAATTGAGTTAGTCTGAAATTGAGAAATGTCAAATGAAATACAGAAAAAAACTTGACGTTTAGGTGTGGTTCACATTCAACATCGGCTCTTAAAATTTAACCACCCTTTATAATCATTGCTAAGTGAAAGAGAATCTTTTGTTTTCGGTTCATTCCTTAAATACGCAATCCAGGGATCAGATGATACCAATCTTTGAATAATAACATCTTAATATGTTGTCGAACGAGAAAATGTTCTGCTATTATGAAATCGATCATACCGATAATCTTTATTCCAACATTCCTAAGTCTTGCCACTGCTTAAAATGTGGCAAAAACCCTTTTCTCACATCAAAAACTACTTGATTGATTTGGCCGATGTTAAGTTTCCGTGACTATTTGATGAAAAGCTCGCAAAGTTCGAAATATTTCCACCAAAAAAATAATCACACAAGAATTAATATTCAAATATAATACTTGCCATCGCGAAAAACTTAAAATTTTCACAAATAAAAGCTGAAATTCAACTGCAATATTTAAAGTACTTTCGTTATCTACTTAAACAAAATGTCATCTTCCCCATTCAAATCGTTAAAATGTAAGTCCAAGCCCAAGTTCCAAGTCAGAAATCAATTCTATCGGCAACAACACCCTAATTTTTCATTTGTATGGTCATTGCAACAGGTAAACCGGACATGCAATTTGTGACCGAAACAGATAAAAAGCAATTACTTTCCTTTTGATAACAATTTTATGATCTAAAGTATTCTAACTCACAATAACAAAACCTTCCTCGGCTTCTGACATTGCAATTTGAAAATGCAGAAAAATGCACGGCATTGCTCCACTTAAAAGCCTCGTTCTGCACATTTAAGCCCCCCAACACGTTTATAGTTTTTGCACCATCGATAGGAAAAGTTAGTCTCCCGCCATAAAATCTTAAATATCCCTTGTTACAGCCCATCAATCATTGAAATACCCCCGTCAGAAGGTTGCCTTAATTAAAAGCCTGGTCTAGAAAATTGGGAAGCAAAATGAAAAAATAACTATTAATGCAGTTTGAAGGCCAAATGTAAATCCTTTAAAAAAAAATACATTTGGTTCCAAAGTACCTAATTTTAAGAATAACGCAATTTTTGTAAATTTCGTAGTCCCCACTTTGAGCTGACGGTACCACGAAACGGATCATCAAAAGTCACCAACATTTTGGCTTTCTAGGTTCTCATATCTGTAGAATCGAAAAACTTAAACCAGTTGGCCGAGAAAAATATGTCACTTCGGGTACTTTTGTCCGGGTGATAAAGTCCGCTGGTTACTGTTTTGTGTCTGCTTGTTTAGCAGATCATGAGCGTTGAGGCATTGTTGTCCAGGAGCCGTACTCTCAGGTCCCTGATAGCCATGTTTGGATGGTTACCGATGTCGAGCAATTACCCCTTGAACGGTGTCACCACGTATTGCATGAAGCGGGCTTCTTCATAAAGTCTGTTGCTGGGGTATCTCTGACGGTCTTTCTTAAATGTGAGACCGGTGCGTAGTCGGAGTGTCTTCCTTTCGAATATCGAAAAGCTTCACCATGCTCGCCTACAAATAAACAGTGTTTGACTGTGTCGGCCTGGGGTTGGTCTGCTGTGTATATCTACAGTTATACAGCGTTTCTGATATGATCCTTGAGCTTCGATGTTCAGCTTCCTTGAATGGGTAACATGCCTGGCCGTAAAATTAAGAAAGCTGTTAGCTGTTCAGATTAGAAATCTACACAAAATCTACACGAATTAATCAGGTTGTGCTACTCAATTAAGAGCTACAATGTCGTAAAGGGTATTTTTTTTTTGCAGTTTGGTTCTTCAGAGTTCTATTTTTTACATCTCACGCGTAATTTGTGGCATGTGTTAAAGTAAAATGTGCAATGGCCCTTAGTAATAAAGGAATTTAAACTCGAGTTTTACGTTAAACTTGAAACTTTGAGTCAAACATTAGCAGCAATGTTAGTTTAACTCAATATTTAAGACAAAACACTAGCAAATAACTTAATAAAATGAATGTTTACCCTTGTGCAAAGTCGGCATGGTAGCAGCGCGAACAAAATCAAGCCTTAACTGATTGCAATTGTCGTAATTTATCAATTAGGGAAATGCCACGTGGCTTAAAATGAAGATAATGGCGCTCCAAACTGTCTCCCAAAAGGTTCCACCAGGTACAGAATTCCAAAACATGGAGTGGAAAAAAATTGGTGATACCGAGGGTCTCAGGCGGCAATTCAATGGACCAATTGTTCGGTGAATAGTTATTATATTCATATTATATTCAGTCTTGGTTCGTTTTTTTGGTCGGCTAGATCATTCGATTTTACGCTTTTTTATGAAGTACATCAAATCACTCGTCTATGCCAATAAGTAAATGTTAATTGCAGCTAGAGGACAAGCGAGATACCAGTCAATGCTCCAACCAGTCAATGCTCCAACAAAGTGATTCAAAATTGGACTATCCGTATGAACCACTTAAAACGTATTCCTGGCCAACATTTGCATGAAATAATCCTTAGAATGTAAATGACAAGCATTGATCTATCAACTCTAATACAAATTGCATACACTTTTGCAACACTTTTGTGTCTAATTTTATGACAAAAGCGCTTAAGAAATCATTCCTTAAAGGACATGAACGATTCTTTCGGTAGATATTCATAACCTTTGTTTATCATCTATCCTATCTGGCTAATTGGGCAGACAGGGATTGTTACTGGTGCTTGGACAATGGGGATGTCTTTAGCATTGACAGGACGTCGTAGTTTTAAGGCAGTCAGTGAGGTCATGTTCCTGATAAGCAACACTTACAAAATTAAAGTGGATATCAGTAGTAGAATACCGTTGTTGCCATCCATAATGTTCAGATCTATGACAATCATTGGTAAACGATCGGTGCTCATCTCATAACCCGTCACATTGGGTCACTCTTCTTGTTTTGTTCAATTCTAAAACCTGACCGTCCCTATTGGAAAATCCTTTAAAACCGCTTTCGAAATAGGAGTTTTCCTACGGTTTTTCTTTTTTCGCTTTCCGATGGTGAGTTTGGATGGTCATACCATGCGAGTACCAACAGTGACTGGAGTGCAGTGATGTCATGAAAATTCAAGTTGGTGTGTCCGGGATCGTACCATAGACCCTGAGTTTGTCATTCTAAGGACTTTCCCAGCACAACATGCTGGCCACAGGTCATGACTTATGGTACGATGGACCCGCAAACCAGCCAAATTAAACATTTCCGCCAGATCCCAAAAGAGTTCGGGCGCTACATCTAGTTTGTGGTCAACAGTTTACATGAAAGATGAAACGGAATCAAGATTTCACACGTCAATCGCCCGCGAGCCCGTAGTCAATTGAGCGCACTAAGGCATCCCTTATCGCCCAACCGACAACAGAAGTGCCTCGATCTCACAGATTACATCTGTGCCCCTAATCCACTGATTGAGTCATCCCCACGGATCCAGTGCAGCTTCACTCAACCACTTTGATCCTACAAATGGAACCATCTGTAGCCTCATGCCGTCACTTAAAGTGATACCAATCAAGCAATCGAACTCGACAGATAACCAAATCTCTCGCATCGCATGCACCACTCCATTTTTTTTGGCAAACAATAGTGGAAAAAATACTACGACCGACCTATTGATCCTAGAGCACACACCTTGCGTCTGAGCAAACAACGCGCACCACACACGCATCGCCAATCCAACTGTTGCTACAGGCAGGCATCCGTCAGGTAGTTGGTAGCGTCCTTCGAATCTCCACCTCCAGCTACGTTTTTTTTTTTTTTCATATGCTGATGCTTATCTGCTTAGCTGGGCCATGAAATTGTCTACGGTCGCTCGGTTATTCGGTTGTTCGATTCTACGGTTGCTCGACCCACCTACAATGGGACGCCTAATCCCGAGCCAGCTCGCCAGGTATCTGCGTCCCAAGCGAAACCGCTCGGCCGATGATAATCTACGTCCAGCACAGCCTGTTGCACACTCGACAACAGACACAGTCGCAGACACCTTTGCCTTATCAGCGTCGTCGCTTAGGATTTTCTGCTCCGCTCTGCGCGCAGGCAGGGATCCTGTTCTCTCCCGAAGGAGACTCCTTACAAATGACTACAGCCAGTATCTTGTCTCGGTCTTATTGTTTCTGAGCACAGCGGTGTGCGTGGAGGCTCTTAGCGAAACATCTGCCCTCCGAGTGAAAACAGAAGAGAGAAAAAAAAACACAAAAATAATCCCTGACGCCGTGCAAGCGAGGGATACACGACGCGGACGCTCACTCACTGGCTAGCTGCATGCGGATGGATGCCTCTTAAAAAAGTCATCATCACAACAATGTCAAGGTCAGCCTAGGAGACACGGCACTCGGCGCACACAATGCGCGTCCTTCAAGCACGCTCCTAATAGGTTCCTGATTGGGGGCCCACTCGAGGTCTGATCGCAGGCGCAGATGGCGGCGCGGCGCTGCTAATCCGATAATTGCGCGTGCGTGCGTGCGTCACGGTCACAAAAGCGACATCGCCACTGTGATTTTAATTCCCCGCGTATCTAGTGCGTCCGATGGCGTTTCGCAATAAATTACCGATGCCCCCATGCCCACATGCGGAGCGCTGTGTAGGCGCGCGCACCTTTAATTACGAAATTGCCTTTTGCACATGAGGGCGAAGGCCGGCAGCTGCGCGACCAGTTTAATCCTTTCGTCCCTTTCACCGGCCGCTTGCAATTTTGTCAAAGTTGTTGTTGACACAAACGTCACATTGCGCTGGGTGACGTCTCGTTGCAATTGCATATTGCACGCGATTAGGTGCGGTACCGGTCGGCTGAATGCCTCCCTAGGAGCAAGGGGTGCTCGCTGTTGGTTTAGGTGTGCTCTTATCCATTGTCGAACATGGCCTACATTCGGTAATCCATCTAGGAGATTGCCTTGGCTGCAGAGATTACCAATCCTTTTGTTATCGCGCGTACAAAGGACGACGGGGAGACGCAGAAGAGCACTCGGCTGCGTGGTAAGATTGTGTACTCATGCCGAACATTGCGAAACGCAGCCGGATGGGGTTAGCTGTCATCTTTGACAACCAAATGTCACGTGATGTCGGCTGTCATCTGTCGTGACGGTTTGTGGTCGCCCGATGGGTGCCTAGCTTGTTATTTCAGGATGGATTCGGTTTCGATCCGCTAATCGAAAGGATTGGCTGCAACTTGGAGACATTCTGGAAACCTCCATCACGGGCATGACAGCATTGACGATCTCTCTGACGAACGACGGGCATGATTGACTGAAGGCGATCAGAATTTGGAACAAATGCTATCGAGGTGGCTTAAGATGTGAAAGCGGGGCATGACGTCGTCTGATGAGGCTTTATGACGAATTGTGGGTGCTGTCCGTTAACTCTGTAATCACTATAGATGTTCGATCTGTTGGTGTCCACTGGTCAAATAGGCAGACAGTCCGCCAACGCAAGCGCGTCTAAAGATCAAGGACAATAGGAAAACATACTGCTTTTGGGACTTGTAAAAAATCTAACCCCTTGTACTGGCCAGAAAATACTTCAGGATCTTCTCAATATCAGAGATTAAAGACTTTACATTACAGAGCACCGTTTCGTCTTAAGCTTTTTGACACTGATCTTGTCGATTTTGCTTAAGGAGAGAGAACTCTCCGTCTACATCCTGCACGGCCTGAAGAGTTTTGGTAAGAACGTGTTGTATAGCTTTTCTCGATGCATTCCTTGGTAGTACCAAAGTGAATCTTTGCGTGGAATCTTTGGTCCTCATTGTACTGATTGCGGCTGGACGAAATGTACGGGTTGTACGGAATGTATGGGGTCAACCTTAAGATGAAGTCATTGAGCTCACAAAAAATTTGGCTGTTGCCTAGAGGAGCCAGTGGACGAACGAATCAGTCTACTCGAGCGTTTAAGGTGACGCCGTCAAATGGAGAAGGTGTTCAACTGGCATGATGCAAGAAACTGTGAGTTGATAAGTTAGTTGTCAATGACAGAGATCGCGCAGTCCTTGAAAGAATTGATGGTTGAAGACCAAGTCCCTCTTGGGTGATAGTGTCATATTAAGTTTAGTAAAAAGCAATCGATTAATTTACCGATTAAGCTATCGATGTGTCCGTCGATGGAACACAATTCCTCTCTTATGGGCCCAATCTGGCCGCTTCTGAGCGATTGCTTCCTTCAGATGGGCCAATAGTTGACAATATAGGTCCGAATTAAGAGTTTTGACGTAGGAGATCAGTTCATGGTAGATATCATCTCCTGCCAGTCCCACCAAACGCACAGCAAGACCTTTCTGGCCGTCAATCCTGGCTTAGCCACCGTTTGCGCCGACTCACCGCGATTCGACTACGACCGTTTTCGCTTGACGTTATCATAAATGATCCACTTTTCGTCACCAGTCACCATCCGCTTCAAAAATGTGACGATGTTGTTGCTATTCAGCAGTGATTCGCGGATGGAAATTCAGCTCACTAGGTTCTTGGGCGTTAACCCGCGTGGTGTCCGTACATCGAGCTCCTTTTTGTATCCAGTCATCTTCAAATGGTTCCAAACGTTGTTTTGTGCAATGTTTAGCTCCTGGGCAATGGAAACAGTGCTTACATGACGGTCAGACTGGAAAATTCCTTTGATTTTATCGATATTTTCCACAATTGGCCTTCCATGGTGCATTCTTGACATCGAAATTACCCAAATGAAATCGACGGAAACAAAACTGCGCATGATTTACTATTACAATATCAGGATTATAAACATTTTTCACATTTTCAGCCAGCTGACTTGCGATTCCGCTTTTATCGATGCAAATGTGGCGTACTTTCTAGTAGTTGGTGTCCATTTTGTAGTTTGGTCCGATAGGACGTTTACAACTCGAGATATAGATTACTAAAATTACTAATATTTACTGTTGCAAAAATAATAGATCTCTAAATCACATAATATGCGCTGGATGTTGTCTTTAACACGACTACCCTAACTACCCGGGCAGGATTTGCTGCAAGTCTTTCGTGGATTCACAGAACTTGGAGATGCCTAAATTCTCTGCAACGTCGTCTTCTCCAAGGAATATCAGTATTTTTGTAAGACTTCCACGCCGTTTTAGCTTGCGGAGCGAAATTCTGGCGATTCGCACTGTTCTGTCGAAAGAGGTAGGGTATGCGGTGTCTCTCCATGGTCCCTTCCTAGCTAATTTTTATTTTTTTTTTTTTTTTTTTTATTTTTTATTTTCCATCACAGAGTACACAAAACACTACGTTCTCTAAGTGTTAACTCTCAGTATCGCTTTACACAGCAGATTTTGCTGCGCGACTAAGGATCATCTACCGATTTTGCATCTCACAGATTACATCAAATAAACAATATTAATTATAGCATAGTGCATTGATCAATTTTTTAAACTCCAATCGAGACAAGCTAAAATCAATTTCGTTGCAAAGTTCATTAAAAGTGTTTATACATCTTGTAATAGGTTCATTACAACCATAGTTGGTTCTATGCCTCTTATCATATAGTAAATTTCTCATCCGAAGAGATCTTTGGGGAGCATATATATTCATGAGAAAAAGTAAGTCTGGTGAATTTACACGGCAATTAATAATATCGCGGATGAACATGGCTGACGCTGCCTTAAGCCTGAAACTTAAGGTTTGCAAGCCTATTATTTTACATCTATCGTCATATTTAGGGAGTTCTTCGAAGGAATACAATTCATATTTCATCGGTTCTTTCGTAGCCCGGAATACCTTTATGTCCGATTCCGACCAGACTTTGAAGTACGTTTAAAGTCTTAACAGGAACAGGAAATCAGGACGGCCGTAGGCCCATTCATATTATTATAAGAATGGGAACTCCCTTCACTGACAACAACGAAGAAGTAGAAACCACAGAAACTACACCTCTGCTTGCAAGAACAAGGAAAAGGACGATAAGCGAGTATTCATTCAACAGCTTAGAAGAAAAACAACCATCAAAACTCAGAACATAGCAAAATTCATTAAAAAAAACAAACTGGTTATAACCATGTAATGAAGTGGATTACCTTAAGATAGACGACTTGGATACCAGAAGGTACTTCTTAAATGTCAATCAGTTCCCTGGTCCCTGGGCAACGAATCCAAGCAGAATCTATGTGAGTCACAACTAATTCAGATGTGACAGTCACTCCAACCTAACCTAACCTTATCAGTACGTTATCGCCGTCCTCTTTGTCCTTGCCCAAATCATCGATATAGTCGTCGCATGTCAGGCTGCATTTCTGTTCATTCAGTTGGCCGTTGAACTTGGTTCCCAACCGAAATCAGGCGACTTACTCAGGGCTCCACATACTCCATAGAGCACATCTTTGCACAAACCTTATCAAGTCAAAATAGTATCATGCAACGAATCTCAACCATTCGTTGATTCCACCAGAAACTTACATAAATCAAACCGATTCCCAAATTCTAAAAACCCAACCTCCAACCCAATCACTCGAATGTCGTCTTTTCTAAAATGTCTCTCGGGCTCTTTGGCATCCTGAACTGGGAGCTTGTCGAGCATAAATGTCGACTTCGTCGAACAAGGCAAATAAAACTTGTCAATCGGAAAACGTCTGCTTGTGAATCAGTAATTTGCTTGTGCTCGTTGAATGGGAGTAAGGCGCGAGAATGGGGTGTCTTGCTGATTGATTGACGGACCGAAGTTCCCTATTCGAAGCATGGTACAAAGTGGAATGTGGTGGCAGAAGAGCAACGTGCGACCACTAATTTGTTGATAATAAACCTTGAAAGTACATTATCGTTTCGCTCATCATGGAACCGGAAGGCTAGCAGCTTGAAATGTTGCCCTTCAAGTGGCTGAAGCTCGTTCAAAGCGAACACTTTCGTACAATTTGTATGAATAATAATACGAGGGTGGACGACGAGCAGGAATGGTATGAGAAGAGTTTAGTTAAAATAGAAACGTAAGTGACACCATAGTTTGGAGGGAACGTGGCCTCTTAACAGCTGGACTGAAATTTCACCAGACACCTTCAGATTGTGTGTCATGCTGTTCCTCCATTCAGCAGCTCCACTGGAGATCCACTCGAAATGACAGCGAGTCGCGGTGCAGCTGTGTTGTCAAATAGGCAACAGCCTGATAAGACAGGACGATCGCTGCCCCCAATAGATTCATATAATCTACTGCTACTAACTGAATGTGATCGCTGCATAGAAGTAAGGAGGTGCAGTGAAATAACTTCGTGTTCCTACGTTGGTGTACACGCATTGTTCAACGCGGTATTGAAATCATGAAAGCGTGCTAAGTTTCCCACCTACCCATCGTTCATTCCTATTCAGAGTTAAGCCTATTAGCCTTGCTCTAGCCAACTGAAGGCAGCGTGCTGACTCGATAAATGCCTTAGTGCAAGTTTGAATCCTTTCTAAGTCCTTGACCTTAAGACGATGAACAAAAAAGTCACATTTTGGACTATGCTTGCGGGCGTTTGTGGACCAATAACGTTGATTGCGAGTTTCCGACACTCCTCGTATTTTCCTGATTGCAGTGAAGGCAGGACCCCGTCGTCAAATCGCCAGGATCTATCATCACAGGAACACAATTCCCGCCAATTTGGTTCGGCTCATCTCCTAAAATCCTGCCCAGCATTCCACACCAAGGCAGGTGATCTCCAAGACGATCCCTCTGCTTGTTGCACTCCCGATAGGCATCGCAACGAACGCAACACATTTTCCACCAATAACTACAAAATCCCCAGCTATCATATCAATTTCAGACAAGCTGTCCGAATTAAGACCCAATAAGGGACACCCGCCCGCCGCTGATGCGGCATTCAACACCCGCCAGATACAACATGTCCCTCCGACCACAACACGACCAATAACGTGACCGCAAAAAAATTATTCCAAATTCATTAGCAGACATTTCCGATCGACAGGATCGCAATAAGGATAACAAGATCGCCAAAAACTACCGCATCCCAGTGATCGGCATTCGCCGGCCATTTGTTCGGAATCACCGAAGGATGCAACATCATTGTTAATGTGTTGCGTCGTCCCATTGTGTCGGATGGCCATTGTCCACGACGATATTCATTTCACATTGCATCTCAATAAAAGTATCATCTTGCGTGTCCCGATGATGGGAGGATGCGCTATGAGCGAGGATATCAATCAAAAATGCTGCCTGCAATCGGTGCCGGGCCAAAACGGCAGCAGCAGTTGGACACGAGCAATAAAGTGACCATTGATGAAGGTAAACACAGGGATTCACTGTGATCCTTGGCAAATAATCTTTTATGTGCGATCCTAGTTAGAGAAGAATGCGCACAATGGGATACAAGTCATTTAATTCCGAGAAGAAACCGAGCCGAAGACGGAGGAGGATAAGGATTTTCGAGCGCAATTGTCGAGAGGCAGCAGATTGCGAACGATGAGTGCCAGCAAGAGTCCTTTGTGCGACCTGGTGTTGGTGCCAAATAGAAGCCATGCCATATCCTTGACGAAGAAAAGGCATCCACACTTGGGCAGGGAATTGATAAATTGCTGATAGGCATCGTCTAGCTGGACGGAAAATTCTAGAGAATTCGACTTCTATGTGGATTGGGTCGAGGAACTGTGCAAAAATGTCTGGAGTTTGTGTTTTTTTATGTTACGGCAGTGTCAGATGGGAGAGGAGAGTCTGCCAAGTGAGTACAGTTCCAGTGAAGTAGATATCATTCGGATGGTATTTCGTTCAACTAGTCGCAGAGCAAGGCACCACTATCTCATTGAACACCGATAATCTTCTTCTTCTTGTTCGTAGAACGCCACAGTCTGAGGTGAACCTGGGCCTCACCCCCCTTCCAGCACGATCTCTCGCCAGCTGTATCCAGTATCGCAAAACCGGCTGAGGTCCTCCTGGACTTGTGTGCGTCACATTGTGCGTGGACGTCCTGTGTTGCGTTATCCCACAGGCTCACCGTCGAAGATTCTTCGGGCCGGAGCTAAGTTGTCCATATGCTCTACATGGCCCAGTCACCTTATGCGTTGAAACAGTTAACGCTTGGCTAGGTTGTCGCTGCAAAACCCTAACAGTTCGTGGCAGTGCAGCCATCAACGCAAACAGGTCCGAAGATCGCGTGCAGAACTTTTCTCTCGAAAAGACAAAGAACCTCTTCATCCGCTTTGGATATAGTCCATGCCTAGAGCAAGACGGGAATGATCAAGGTCTTATACAGAGTCAACTTGGTCTTCCTAGAGAGGGCTTCGTTACTCAATTGCCTCTTGAGGCAATAGAGTTAACAGCGGTTGGCAATCGCTTTTAATCTCAGTAATGATGTTGTTTGTATTGTTTACCGCGGAGCCGAGATAGACGAAGTCCTTCAGTACCTCAAAGCAGCCTACGGTGACGTTCTAGCCGTGTCGTCGATGTTGGGTATCCTTTCTCCATGACATCATTGTAAGGGCAAATAAATCACAAACTCACTCGAGAACGTAACTCCACAACAGCTTTATTTTAACAGAGAGCGCTAATAACATCGATCAGCCTTTTTATAACATGCGTATAACAGAATGTGTATAACAGAACATATGTGAATGAGAGAATATATAAATGAGAGCTTACATAATTGAGATCATACGATTGTATAATTGAGAGGATTATAGGAAGTTGTTTGCAGAATTGCGTTAAGAATATTTGTGTATACGTACGTGGAAGGATGCAGGGTGACACGATATTTTTATTTATTTTTAGCTTTCGGTAATATATCAGATGCTTACATCATATACATTGTTTTGACCTCGTTTAAGGTCAGACCCAGTTTAGCCACCGTTTCAATGCCAACAAACACCTCATTGACCCGCCGTTTGCGGCGGTCGTCAACAGTTTTCGAGGCAGGTTGTAGTTTCTCGATGTGTTTTTTACGTGGCACGCCCAACATCCAGCTGGGGGGACAGGTCAATTTGTTTAGACACCGGACAAAGGAGTCCGGACAGAGCCATTGGCATTGATTCTTGTTCCTAGAGCTCATCCGCCGCCGACTCTATTCCAAAGTCCCGACCTATCCTTGGGTACCAGGTAGCTCATGCTGATTGGAGTTGTTGATGCCGACGTTGGCCTATCAGTTGATGAAGACAAGCATGGACCGCATGTAAACGCTTTGAACACAGATAAGCATTGGATACAAAGTTCACATAAAGCCTCGAGGCTCGTTACTTAACTGAGTGCCAGCCCTTGGTAAGAAGGGTCCCCGGTTCGAATCTCAGTGAAAGCAAAATTAAGTTAATACGCTTTATCCTGTTTTCAAATCTGCTCCAGTCACCATTTGTCGTTGGGATCTAATTAACGGCACTATCACTGGAGTTGTCGATCAGTGGTAGTAGCGTGACTATGGGTATCTCAATGGACCAACATGGTCTGTTGTCAGCTCCGATTACAAGATTCGGATGGCTTTGGCAAAGGAGTGTACTCAGAGACTTATCCCTGAGTGGCGATGAACGAGATGTAGGTGGGACACTTCGGCCGCTCGTCGCTTCTAACACACCACTAACAGGCGGCCTATTGAAGAATGTGTGTTCCAGCGCGGTAACGCCGACATGAGTTTATTCCACTCCTGGCAGCAATCACATCCAGTTCGACATACCAAATAGAAGGAGTACTCAGCCAATGTCATATGAATCTACTCTATGCAACGAGAGTCCTGTCTTATCAGGCTGTTGCCTATTTGACAACACAGCTGCACCGAGATGCGGTGTCACTTCGAGTGGATCTCCCGTGGATCTGCTGAAAGGAGAACCACCATGACACTCAATCTGAAGGTAGCTAGTAAATGTTCAGTCCAGCTGTCCGGATCTCGTGCCACTTAAGTTTCTGCTCAACTAATCTCTTCCCATAACACTCCTGCCCGTCGGTCACCATCCTCGTGTTGTTATTCCCTCAAACTTCCACAATCGAACAAAAGTGTTGGCTTTCAACGAGCTTCAGCCACTTGAAGCGCTGACTTTCACGTTGCTATCCTCCTTGATCCACGATGTTCGAAACGATTATGTACTTTCAAGGTTTATTAGCGTTGAATTTGTTGTGGCACATTGCTCTTCTGCCACCACATTCCACTTTGTACCATGCTTCGAATAGGGAACTTCGGTCCGTCAATCAATCAGCAAGACACCCCATTCTCGCGCCTTACTCCCATTCAACGAGCACAAGCAAATTACTGATTCACGAGGAGACGTTTTCCGATTGACAAGTTTTATTTGCCTTGTTCTACGAAGTCGACATTTATGCACGACAAGCTCCCAGTTCAGGATGCCAAAGAGCCTGAGGAACATTTTAGAAAATACGATATTCGAGTGAGGCTTCGGTTTTTAGAATTTGGAAATCGGTTTGATTTATGTAAGTTTCTGGTGAAATCAACGAATGCTTGAAATTCTTAGCCGTTCAAAGATTTTATTCTGACTTCAGTGAGTTTTTGCAAAGATGGGCTCTGTGGAATATGTGGAGCTCTGAGTAAGTTGTTTGATTTCGATTGGGAACCACGTTTAACGGCCAACTGAATGGAGAGATATGCAGCCTGGAATGCGACGACGAGGCTGATGGTTTGGGCAGGCACATGTGATGTTCACAGTTCTTGTTCACAGTATGGTCGAAATAGGGTCTACATTTAGAGGTTAATTAAAAAGTTGAAGAAGACTGGATCAGTTATGATTATAGACACTCTAGCTTAATACAACACATTAGATTGCCGATGAATGCCTCGCTTAAGTAATTGTTGAAGAAATACGAGTAACATCCTAGGGTGTCGTGAAATATTACTTATTTCTAAATGTTCGTTTTTTAAAGCGTAATGCTAATGGAATGTTACTTATTGGGGTACCCTTAGCGGAGTGTGAAAGTCGCTCAATAATCTAGCTCAGTAAATGAAATTAACTCAAAGAAAGCTCACGACGGTCCCTAACTTGCCCTTCGATTTCGACATCGATTTGCACTGACAGACTTCAAGTCAGTAAAAATCGAAGTCGAAATCGATATAAGATGCCCACTATATCAGTCTTAAACACCTCCAATGGCCTAGAAGTCTTGAAGAAAAACTGATGTTTACTTCCTTGGAGAGGAAGCTCCTTTGTCTGAATCCACGAATGTCTTGGAATTTCTTACCCTGAGGTCCCTCTTCGATGGTAGGGTTTCAAATTGTGTTTCGATGAAGCAATGTATTGTCGGTATGTATTGGACTCTCATTCTGGACGTGTTCGAAGTGACAATGATTCAATGGCCGACTGAAAGAAGACTTATTCCATGTCCGTCTCGCATGAGCCTGCCAGGTAGATCAAGCTCAGTTGAGTTTTCCTTAAAACGAAATAGTACACACATTTTGAAAGAGTAGGAGCCGTACGTCATTCTTCATTTTCTATGTGCGGCGCTACAGTCCGGGGTAAACCTGGGCCTCACCCACCAATCTTCACCAGCTAGCGAGAACCATGAATAGCTGCTCCAGCACTTGGTACCTGAGTGTTCTTCTACCGTATTCATTAATAATCGGTGGACGTTGAAATAGTCCTTCGTCACATTTTCTTGGTGGATGAGCCAACTTTGGTCGAAATTTTGTGTTTTCTTAATGCTCAACCTTTGAAGTGTTTTTTCTCAGCGGTTGTTGTACGGAACTGTCTTGGACTCGTTGAAGCTTGTCGATAAGCGTTTGCGCAACTGCTCCCTAAGTTATCACACCATAAGGAAGCCTCGACTCTATAAGTTCACAATAAACCATTTTTAATACAGCCTATGGGTCCTTGGCGAGGAGCTGAAAGTTCCAAAAGGTGGAAGTTAAGCAAAACAGCAGAGATCATTCTCGGTCCCTGCCACATCGAGTGCATGGGCAACAACACTCCAGCTAAGAGGGTATTCGAATCCGAGCTTCCTGGTTCGAGAAGGAGTTTCATTCTCTGGTGAATTCCCCTGATGATTTGTAGTTTCACATTGAGCCAATTGCGGATTGCACCACCTCCTCGGATCTCCCCTTTAAGTTGTGTGTCCCTGTTCTCAACACACGCGTCGTGGTGGTTGTCCCCTCATCCATCTCTGTGTGTGGTGCCATCTTGTGAATTATATGATAATCAACTAGTAGAATAGTACGCAAAGATTTAATTTATTTGAGCATATTTGACGAGTTATATACTTTAATTTCATGGAAAATAATACTTTTATGTATACCTGAAATGTAAATCACAAGAATTTATTATTCAATTTAATGCATATAGTACGCTTTCTTCTATAACATATAATTACCTACTTACATCTCTTATGACCACGATATTGTGAGCATATTAAAGTTTATGTTTCATTAGTTTCTTACGTCAACACTGAACACCGAACTTTCGGTATAAAGACCAAGTCATCACGGATGCAAGGCAACTTGGTCTTGACTACTGGGAGCAGACTGCCCAGGACCGCCAACAATGGAAGGGTCAGGCTTTCTTTGCCTATGGCGGAGTACACTGGTCTACGGATATGCATAAGTTTCGATTTTGAAGTGTTGACCATTATCGTGGCACCATTTTTCCAATTTTTTCAGCTCTGCATGCATGCATTCGCAGAAGTGCCTGCATACACTAATTGCTGTTTTATTCGCATAGGCGAAAGGTAGTCTATTTTGGCGATTTTTTTGCATTTCATTATTGTACGAAATAAATAGCAGATGACCTAGTTTTGATCCTTTTGGAACTCCATGATTCAATTTGTTTCTTTGCCTATGGCAAAGGTAGCTGGTAGCTGTTCATCCAATTTAACAATTTACCCCATAATGCAAAACTAATCATCCTATCGGAAGATGTTATAATTTTTGCACAAAGAGCCATTACATCCACTCAAAGCCACTGTGTGGGCCGGGGTACACGCGGCAGGAGTGATTGGATCGCATTTTTTTGACGACGCCATCAGCAATACGATCACTATTACTGGAAAACGTTACAGGGCCATGATAAACGACTTCTTACTGCCGGAATTGGATGAGTGGGGCTTGAACATGTGGTTTCAGCAAGACGGTGCAACCGCACACACAGAGCAAATGCACAATGGAAATTGTAAAGGAAGCGTTTCCTGGTCCCGGAATCTCCCGTTTTGGCGATTTGGCGTGGCCAGCAAGATCGCCAGATCTAACCTTGCCAGACTTCTTTCTTTCGGGATACTTGAAGTTGGGGGGTTATGCCAACAAGCCTACCGTAAATCTTGCGGAAAGTCATGGAAAATGCGAAAAGACTAGTACAAATTTGTATCAACACTGCAGCCACTTGGCGGATATCATCTTTTCCACTTAACAGACAAAATTGTTGTCCCAATCAAGATTTCAATCACACAAATAGTTTTCTTTAATTTAGTAAACAAGTAATTCAAAACCAAAATGGGATGATTAATTGTGCGCCACCTTGTACCAGTTCAATGCAAAACTATTATAAGTTTATTGTGGTCGAGGGTGTCAATGTTGACGTTTACTTAGATCCGTGTTTCTTTCGTTTGCAAAATCTCCGAGTAGTTAGTTGGTACATTATCCTTCTTGCAATCCATTTTGATTTCTGTGGATCATATTGTGCTTGCCTGCTTGTGTCTTTTTATTATTGGTCCTCGAAATGAACACTCTGAACACAGCCTCATATTTTCTCCGTTCTAGAATCAGTCTTATCATCCACCATTTCATTGCAATCGCTTCTCAGTGACTGAAGTTTCTTCGATGTGGAATGTGACTGCCACAGATTTTCAGACAAAAACTCGATAGCATGGGCAATCATCAGCAATCCCTCAAGGATCGAAAAAGGACATCCCATCATTCAAAACAGCACACACGTCGACAAACCCCACTACACACCAATCGCGACAAATTCCATATGGTTGGCATATCTCAGACTCTCTCCCATTCACACGCAACCGGTGATCATCCTCAGCGTGCATCTGCCAGAAAGTTGAGTGTATTTGTTTTCCGGCATTTTGACACCTCTGAGCTTTGAGCTCGGTTATGACAACTCAAAGTAAGGTCCCAGCTGTCATAATTACCAGCTCGGGCACGCCCCTCGCCCATTGACACCTTTTTTGTTTTTCCCCTTGGATCCACTTGGAGTTTCTCTTCACTCGGGGCCCAGACTCGAGCAGGGCAAGAATCAAAAAACAGGTGCCCACACTGTCCGCAGGACTGGCATCCATCATCTCGATCGTTTCCGCTTAGCTTCAAAGCCAAACGAGGTCACTTAGGCCAGCTCCACGTGCTGTCTTCTGCCGAAAACTCTAAACCGGAACACACACACATAGCCCCGGTTGCAGGCAGTGAGGCTTCATGCGAGTGCCACAGAGATAGTCGCGTGGCTCCACTCAACCAGCCGCCCCGTACTCGGGCCCCGAGGAAGTCGAACAAGTGAGCGACCCCAAAACCGGCTCCACGCAAAAAGTGGTCATGCCACCACCACCACTACAGCAACAGGCACCACCACACCGACAGCAGCAGGCGGCACTGCACGGAGGCTCATCCAACGACGGCGCACAACCGACGTTAGGACGAAAGTGATAGACTCTCAGAAGGCACTTGATTGACGCAGATGTCCACTTTTTCGGCGATTCACGAAAAAAAGGCCGTGAAGAGACGGAGGCAAGTGGAGAGGGTGTGGGCCACCACCAGAATGGCCAGCAGAATCGCATCGCACACCTGATGTGTGATGTGTTACTTGCTGCTGCCTCTGGTGGCAGGCAACTCCGGTGTGGAGCTCGGACTCGACATCAGTGCCATCAGCTGCCGAATCGCATGTCCCACAAATAAGCCCCGATTGAGGGGAGCGGAGTGGTCAGGGAAAAAAATCTATTTCGGTAGCTTATATACGAGACAGTAAACCTCGCAGCCCCTCATGAGTATTCCCGTGGCAGGGACGGGCTGGAAACAGGTGTATTCGGTGGGCAACTTCCGTGCCACACAGGCGCATAGCGAGTGCGCGCACTCACACGTGCGTGAGCGAGTGCGGTGCGCAACAATTAAAAGCGCAACACGCGACAGAGTGTCCTCAGCGACGAGGAGGTGCGTCCCTCCTAAGTGGGGGGACGCACCACAGAGTAATGACTTTGGTTTGACGGTTCGCTGTTTTGTGTGTGGCGACTTGCGAAACAGAAGCCACTGCTGTTGTCCGAGCTCGAGCCCGAGTCAAATTGAATTTATGACCAAAAAGGTTTTTCTTTCATTTTTCAAGAGCAGTCAGAGCCAGAGCTGGTGAGGTCTTAATTTGCCATTCATGCCACGATTAGGGAGAGTGCTCTTTGCGGACGCGCACACCTGCCCTCGCTGATGACGATGATGACGAGTGCGGAGCGGAGTCAGATAATCCGCAGGCGACGCCAAATGTGTGTGGGATGATGGCGATGGCTGCGAATTGAGGTCAGTGCGGCGACATTCATTGTGTCGGTGGACTAGTTGTACATCCATTTGGGTCAGGAATGGAATGAGGCCCTTATCCCATGGTCTTTGAAAACGATTGACTGTCTAATGGACAAGGGTTGGCACTTGTTTGCTTCTTAGTCGCTTATGTGGGTGACTGGCTGGCTGTCACCGAGGATGTTGAATGAAAAGTCTTATATTTGGCCCGATTAATGTAGTCTAAGGATTAAGTGGTAGCAGACATAAAGCGGATTCAAGATCAAAATCGATGCGTGATCGACGAGCACCAACGAGCAGCGATCATAGACAAACGGGGATATTTTTTCTAAAAGTAAGTGAGTGTCTAAATGTTTAAAGAGGAGTGGAAGGGGATGCAGATGGGGTAGCTTGGCGATAGGGAGGTAGGATGGTAAGCATGGAGACCGCGCTCACAAGGCAGAACAAAAATGGCCATCCTCTATGTCACCCAGAAAGTATAGGACGCATCAGTTTGATTTGAAGATCCACTGTGTTGCCATGCCTGATTGAATCTCGGTGCCGGTAAATTGCAGCGCATATGTCCTTCTTTTCATCATTCTCATGCATCATCTGAAAAGTGATGAATCTTCTGGTCCATGCTCGCAGTGGGCAGGCATTGCTCCGTTCGTCTCGTATTATGGCTTAAAATATCATCAAATTCCAAAGATCAAATACAGGGTGACCAGATAAGAACAATAGGAAAATAAATTTAAATAACACCAAAAACGGTGTGAGACGTGTTATTAATTCTGGCTTTATTTTGACGCTACATTCATGAAATTATATACACATCATTGCACATATGCACATCATTGCAATGGCTGCCTTGGTTTTGCTGGCACAACTTCTAGCGGGTGGTCGGTCCAATTTATGATGACTCCGTCCAATTTGTGCGGCGTTATTTCGGCAATGGCGTCTCGAATGTTGATCTCGAACTTGTCCAAAGTGAAATAATCGAATGGTGGCCAGTCGCATGATCGCGGCTGCCAATTGATGAAGCTCTGGCCACATTTTTCCCTCGCAACTTCGATCATTACGTCGCTAGTTAGGATGATGCCGCCCTGCCATCATCACCGTTCCAAACAGTCAGTCTTTGTGGATTCATCGGTGCTTAGCCGAAAATTTGTGGATTGTGTTCGCTTTAATAACAGCAATTTTGCTCTTGGCCAAACATAGAATATGAGGTTTTGGCCAAAATCCGGATCTCCAGTCAACCATCTCCAATCAGTGAACTTTTGGTGTTATATACGGTCGACAACGGATATACGCCCAAATTCAACCGCAAAATGAGACTCAATGGCGATGCCCAAATCATCGGCGGCATACCGAAATGTCCGGGTTGTCTTCGATACTGACCGCCACGGTGGTCATGTTATGTTTTTTATTCATTTCGCAACAATCTCTGCCTGGATGATGGTTTAAGGTCCAAACGAGTGTACTCACTTACAAAATTGTACACGTTGCGACGAATTTGCCTGCATACTGAAGCCAACGCGAAATTTACCTTGCAACCTTGAAATGGCAAACCTTACTGTATATTTTGACAGCTGCTGTAACAAAACAAGTGGAAAAACTAGCATTGTTGTCTAGCCACTCTTTATTTGTATAAAGGGCGTAAAAATCCGATATACACATTCAGTCACTCTGGACATAGCTCATAAAATTCAGGCCTGGGAACGCGGTGACACCTGGCGATTGGCAAACAGGAGTAATTGTCTCTTTTCACAAAGGGAACAAAAGAAATTATTCCGACTAGATGGACATATCTCTTGTAAGTCTCCTGAGGAAAGTCTACGATACGGTGTTGGAGGCGCGTTCTAGAGCTATGGTCGACCCAGGGTGAGGGATGAACATGGTGGCTTTCGACCGGGCAGAAGTACAACCGACCAGCTTTTTGATACTCTAGAATGCTTGGGAGTATCTGTAGCTGTAGATTTGGAAAGGCATTCGACGAGTGCCACGAGGTAGCTCTGGAGTGTTCTGCAAGAGTATTGGAGACGGTCCAACTCACTTTTGTATTCAAACTCTCACCTATGGTGACGAAATTTGGGCAATAACCGCGAGAATAAGATCTCGAACACAAGCTGCAGAGTTGATATCTTCGTGCTGTTGTGGGAGTTAGTCGGCGGGATAGGGTGAGAAACACGAGAGTAAGCGAGGAACTCAATGTAGAGCAGCTGCTTCTTCGAACGGTAAGGTTTATGCTTCGATGGTTTGGTCACGTGCCACGAATGTCCTCATCATCACGACTTCCGAGGTGTGCCTTGAATGCGACTTAATCAGGTAAGGCGACCGCTTGGCAGACCCAGGAAGAGGTGATTGGACCAAGTCCATAAACTCACCGGGTTCCACTTGGGCATAACTCCTGATGAATTAGAGTCGATGGCAGAGGATCGAGTGGCATCTCTTATGCGTGCGACCGTTCAGAAGATGATGAAAATGACAGAAGGGAATTCCTTGGACAGACTAAGTCAAAACAACCGTTATCGGCGTAGTAACCGGGCATTGTGCCAGGTTTAGACCTCTCCTATCTGGACTTCTGCAGATGCGTTGAGCCGAGACATCTAGTTTTGACCTTGCTGTCAAGCTCGTCATGCGACGACCGACTGTCGGTACTGCACTATGGTTCGAAACGAGCTCACCAAGACCGTAGATGTTAAGAAGACAATGCGACGTACTGACGTGTGGAGTATATTCAGGTGTTAGTAAATGTCGTCCATTGACAGCTAAAATGGGACTGGCGGTTAATATATGAGGAGAAAGCCAAGATATTCAGACTTTGAGAAATGACACAGATCAGCGAATTAGTCAAAAAGTCAGTCTGGATGGCTATAACTTCGAGGTAGAGAGAGACTTCGTCTACCTCGGCTCCATTATAAACTGTGCAAACAACATCACAATAAATGTAGTCAACTGCCGTATTTTTGCGCTTAAGAGTCTTCAGTAATAGAGCCTTGTCGCGAAGAACAAATCTGACTCTATAATAGACCTTGTTGTGCTTATCCTCACAGACTCATAAGGGAAGTTCCAAAGTAATACGGTTGTCTTCGTATCTGGTGGAGAATACTCAACCGCTTAATGTGCGTGTAGTACAACAATATTGATTTAAGTATCTGCTTGACTCAACTTGACGTAGTGCAGGATATCCCCGTTTAAGGTGTTGTTTAAGGACCTGAATCATTTGGGTATGCGCTATGCGGAACTGGAGTCAGCTATGAAAATATCGAACAAGCAGGAGAGGCTGGCTGATAGTGGTCCAAGTCCATCCAAGAGTGTAGCGCTGGGCGAAGTTGGTATGTCGCGGTCGGGACGGTGTCTAAAAGACGAGGCGGCTAGTTGAGGTCGTTGAAATGTGGGCGAACGGAACTCAAATGAGTAGATCAATGAAAGGGATGAGAATGTGACCTGCGAACAAACTATACAATAGGAGAACAGAGCCTTTGACAACCGCGACCAACATTAGTTTGTCCATGCCTGAGACAAAACATCAGGCTCGAAGGACGAAAAACTAAACGCAGATCCTATCACTGTTGCTGTATTGGTACGGCTGCCAGACATTAAAGACAAGAAAAGAGCGGAAACAGCTCTTGATTACTAAATTCTTCGTCGACCAATGTACCGAATTCAGAAGAATCACGATCTCCGCGGCATGGACGGAAATGGGGAAATTGACTAGAAGATCAATGATCCGTCGAGTGAACAGGGCTTGGCCACACGAACACCGATCCTCTGAATCTTCGAATCTCAACATCCTTATTCGAGAAATAATGGACGGGATCATCCCACTGATCAATTGATCGCGTATGGAACGAAACTTGGTCTCGAAGACTCGAAGAATAGCCTTTTCAAGGATTCCACAAGAATAGCCACGATTGCGTTTCAAGTACAAACAAAACCATCGAGAGGCTGCGATCATAAACTCCTCCATGAGATCACCCAGCCGGTGAAACTCGTCTCACGCTCACGGTTGATTGGCTCCCGAAGAGGTGGCCCGCTCACGAACTGATACCCGAAATTCCTCCGAACAACTAATTAGCGACCGATTGCCAACAATCCGTACTAACGATCAAACATGGAGCGATCAAGGACCGCCACCATCTCACCCATGGATGGATGTGGTTTTCGGTCGGCAGCGACTTCACGCGAACTCGCACCTTTTGACCCACGCAACGATATTTGCCGTGCGGTGGTGTGACTCGCTGTGGCATTCAGTCCGGTGTGCCTGTCAGTACGTGATTGAGATAATAGGATCCTTCAGTCGAGCACACAAACAAACAACTCGACAGCCGACTTGTTGAATCCTTTTTTCCTTCATTTTTTTTTTTCATTTTACAACCTGCTGTCCCCCGTCTATTGTCCAAAGGCCGCTTGTTGCACTCGCATGGGTCGTAAATAGAAGATGCAGCAGTGTAGCACAGACGTGCACACCTTGTGCTGAATGGAAGCGAAGGCAACAACGGCAACAAAGGGGAACATCGAACACCTTCCCCATTTGCATGTCCGAGGGAAATAACGAGCCGAGAGACTGACTGACTGACTTACAGAACAGACAAAAGGAAGCACGTTTCACCTGAGAAAGGTGCATCCACTGAAATAATTGTTTCTGCCTGTTGACCCAATGCGGAGGCAGCAGCAGCAGCAGGTAGGCAGCGGCGCATTTGACAGCCGATAGGCTGCCCCATCCGAGCGGGGCATCAATCGAAAGGGTGATGATGTTATATTGTATCCTTTTTATGTTGCTCGTCTTCGTCGTTGTATCCTTTGCCTTGGCTCTCCAAATCAAAGGGTTCACCCTCTTCACACTGGATTGCCGCACTAATGACCCTCTTGATGGGCTTCTCTCGCTCTCTCCCCGTAGCCGCCTTGCGCGTCCAGAAGGCTTCATCGCTGGTTGGGCCTTCAAGGATGAAATTGTTTTTCTTAAAGGACCTCTCAAGATGATTGCGTTTTGCCGGACGGACTCGGCAGCGCAACACCTGGCGCGAGTGTGTGCGCGCTGGTCGATTGGCACATTTCCATTTGCAGTCAATCGAAGGCAAAGGGTTATCCTCTGGCAATCCTCTGCTGCGTCCCCCCGCGGTGATTAAGCTGTTATGTAACCCTCTGCCTTGCGCGGCTGCCAGTTGTCAGTGGCAGCGGAGTGGTGTCCTTCAAATGTCAAAACTGCGCGGAGAACATCTTCAAATTGGTTGTGTCCTGGAATGAAGGACATGTGCGTTCGTTTTGTGTCCTAAAAAACACACTCGCAGACGTAGGCGTATGACACGTGTTAGACGCACAGGATGTCTGCCAACAGGCGACAAAAAATCGAGACCCAGGACCAGGTGGCTTTTTTTTTTGCTGCCTGCTCATTATTTTTTACGGACAAATGAAAAAAAAATCCTCACAGAGGCATACTGCACAGATAATCCCCGAGCAGGTCGGGCTGTGTACATGCCTAGGATGCGTAAGGACGTTTTCCTTTTATTTTTTGTTCGTCTTGTTTCTCGATATACAGATGCCAGTTGTACGCACTTCTTTCGTTGATTGAATGCCGGTTGTGCCGGTCGGGGGCATTGTGAGCGTTTCGCCTGGGACTGTACCGAGGTGAAACTTGTTGAATAGCTGGCATTTTCGAATGGTTTCGAAATGATTTCGAGTGAATGACGAACAATCAATGCGATACTAAGCCGAGCGGATCATCAGACGCGAAGATGGATGAGCTGTTGCGTCCAGCTGAGTTGGGTGGGTGATTTCTCGTGCCAAGCTGAATAGACGTGGACTTGCGTGATGAATTCGTTATCCTTTGGCTAAGACGGATATGATTCTTGTCGGGACTTTATGACGGGCTAGATGTGGTCCTTTGTTTATTGGAATTCCTTCCCTAGTTGGAGGTTGATCCATTCAGTTTTGGACCATATTCTCATAGAACAATTAACCCAAACTACTAAAAATGGCGCCCAACAGACGACACCTCTAAAATCACGCTACCAAGTTCCTTCTATCAAATCTGTTGATCATTCTTTGAGCATAATTACATTAATTTAAATGTTTTGAGTCCGGTAAACATTACTTTTATTGCATTCATTGGGATATCCCGTGAAGGGGGGAAATAATCGAAAGGTTGGCGCTGTAAGAGATTCACCAAAATTCATTCCCAAAGTTAATAATGGGTGAAACTTGGTATGGTTTGCCACCATGAGACCTACTTAAATAACGTTTTAAAATATAGAATACTTCAATCCCAGCTAGGAAACTACTGCGCAGGCAATAGAAGGGTTTTCAGAGGCACGCCACAAGAGGGAGTCCCATCGCCTCTTCTCTGGATCATAGCAGTTGATATATACTCAAGATATACTCAAGAAATGAAGCTGGATCGGGTGCAAACTCATAGCCGATGTGGATGATATCGCAATAGCCATCACGAAAAAAAAAAACACCATCAGAGGCGTGATGTAATCGTCCTTAAAATACTGACAAATTGGACAGACAGTGTCGGACTGGATCTTAACCCCTTAACCGAACATCAACCCACCGAAGCTAAAAGGGAAAAGGCTGCTTTTCACTACTGCCGTTACTATACCTAGGCGGTTTAGTCGACAGCAAACTAATCTGAAAGCATCGATTGCACTATAGGCCTGTACACTGCAACAGTACTGCCAATACTGATGTATCAATCTATGGCATCCTAGTGTGGTGGACGGCACTAAAAGTCAAATATAATCTTACTTAGATAAGCAGAATATAGAGATCAGCATGCATCTGTATTACAGGGGCACTCACATCAACAGGCGTCTGCCGTTCATCTCTAAAGGAACTAGTGGAGATATGCTGGGTCCCTGGGAACAAGGGTATAACAGAACACGAAATGTCCGATGAATTGGCAAGAAAGAGGGCAGGTTTGACACAGGCACAGAATCAGGCGACACTCTGGTCGTCACAGCCGCGAAGTATATCGGCCTGAACCGTGTCATATATGCCTTTCATATTCACCATTCACAAAATAATTGAAATTCGGCAGGGGATGCCGGGGGATACTTATTTAGATTGCCCTATCAATCCGTAATAAATGGTGACTGCCTCATTGGCAACCAATGCCAGAGAGCTTGGAGCAGCATGCAATGACTTCTGTAGAAGCTGCAGGAATGAGGAGGAGGAAACAATAATGAACAAAGAAGAAGACTGCTAGGCAGCTGTTACTTTAACGAAAACTTGTCAAACACAATTATAAGAGATATCCTACAATATCTAAAAGCCACTGAATGGCAATGAAATGGTGGAAATAGACATCTAAAGTGGTCAATCGATCCAGAACTAGAAACGCAGTAAAGTAAGTGTAAGTGGACAGGAGAACCAGGAATGGTCTAAATGGAGCTTGGCTTATACACAATAAGCAAGCAGTCATCCTACCTATGAGACCTACTTTAGTCCTAAAACTAACCAGATCCGCATATGAATCTTATGAGGTTTTTCAGTTCAACATCGCTTAACTGTTGCTCTAATACCCAGACCAAGCCATTGGGTTTATCTAGGGCTTCGCCTTCTAGTTTTTTTCCTTTTGCAGCTTAGCAGCGTATACCCATATGGGATTACTAGAGATTCTTTCAGCTCCGATACCTTTTTCGAGAGACTTTTCGTTTCCTTGGATTCCATCATGTCGCTGTACATAGCAGATGATCACTGAGTTCAGCTTCAAAGTCAGAGTGTCAGCTGCTAGTGGCCTGGCTATTTGTAGGTTCGCATTTCGGTCTCCCAACACGAGTACTGTCTCGTGTATGGCAGCCGCTTCTGTTCGAAAGACGCTGCAGTCTCTTAGTGCCACGGATTTCTCGAAGTCGCCATGCTCGTGTTTGAGCCGGCATTGTATAGGGCAATCTCCCTTTCAGCTAGTACTGCAACGGAAAGCGTCTAGAACAAGGTCAAAGAGAATGATGAATGGCAGGGGTGATAATATACACACTACTCCTGTGGTTGTGGTGAAGGAGATGCTACCCTTGCTCTTGAAGCGCACCTCGCAAGAGGAATCCCGGTAGAACGCCTGGATGAACCCGATGATGGATGACAGTACTGCAATGTTCTGCAGGGCGTTCCAGGTGACTTGTCATCGGACCAGGTCGAAGGCTCGAAGTCAAGGAATATCGGAAAAATGGACTAGTTCCATTCGACCGATTGTTCGATGACCATCCGACAACATATGTTGTCCTCGACAGTTGGAGAAATCTGGCGTAGGTTCAGTGAGGCTAGTAGCATTCAGGAGTGCGATGCCTCATCAGTTTTTGCACTCGCTTAAATTTCCTTTTTAGGGGTTGGTGACAATGACAAATTCTTTCCAGCTGTCGGGGATTCGGCGTTCCGTCCAGGCCTCGCGGATGATCGGGTACAGGATCGTCGCAATGGCTGCTGCTGCCACCTTGAACAGGGATGGAAGCTGAGCTTACGAATTGTGAGCTAAATCTCGGGGTTCTGTTTGAGGAGTTTTTGGAACATGATAATTTCTGATTTCTGCGGATTTGAGATGAAAACGGCGTGTACTCTTCTTCTACCGGTGGGGATTCAGCGGAGAATTCCTTCCATGGGTTCAGTTTTTGTTGGTGTGAAGCCAAGAGAGTTGATTCATTGATAGCATAGATCCCTCTCAAGTTGTCACAGTGCACAGCCACTTCTTCGATGTTGTTCTGAGGCAACCTGTTATTTATAGTCAAGCCGATTTTTGGATTTTTAAAAGCTGCGTTAGAAGATATTTCTTCTCCAGAGAACCGTATCTCAGAATGGGTCATACTATCATGCTGTATAGCCAGTGGGTTAAGGTCCCATGTTTAAACCCCAATCACGAATGTTTCGAAACGCCATCTGCTTAGGGAGACAAGAAAGGATATGCTACCGCCTTCTCGACGCAAGAGCCAAGATGTTGCTGAAAAAGGGAAATGGGCTCCAATGGCTCTGGCTGTAAATACTCCAATTTCACATCTCCGGATTTCAACTTCGGCACCGCAGTGAACAATAATAACAACGTTAGTACCGAGATCAAGCACGGAATATATGGCGTCTGAAGGAGAAGACTCAGCCACGAATTCTATGGTCTGTGCAGCTATATGCTAAGATGGCAACGCCAAAAGAGTCTTCGACTCCTATCGTATGGGAGAAAGCAACAGAAGACGCAGGTGAATGGATGGAAGATCGTGCTGTATTGAAACTTTTGCTGTTTGAGACACAGGTTACCCTCCACTGCAGCAGCATTCATAGAATATAAAGAAGAAGCCTGCAATTGAATTGATTATCTCCCTGTTGCAAGTGCTGGGCTCACTTGTCAGTGATTAGCGAGAGATGGTACTTCGAACTGCTGACATTGAAAGGGACAAAGGGAATGTCTTAAAACGCCATCACTCCGTCTCACAGTTTAAATTATAAAAATCGGATTTGTGCATGTCTGTGGAGCTCAAACTTCCAATTGCCTGCTCGGATGTGCATAAAACTTGGTAAAAATAATGATTTCGTTCTGGATTCAGATATAGGCCGTATTTAAAACTAATTCATTGACTTGTTGTTTATAGAGCTCACTTTGACAGTGGAATGCGATGAGAGCTATACATGAACATTTCTTTCAAAAGACATAATACACGGCAACGTGATGAGACCATTCAAAAACAAAAATGAGTTCAAATCGCTCGTTCAATGGCCGACCACCTCTCAATGAAAGCCGCAACAGCACAAATCGTGCAACTAAGTGTGGTGAAGGGCTTGTAAACCTTCAGCTTCGCGACTACACGCGGAGTTCTCCACCGATTCATTGTCATTGACCATATCCGCCAGTGAACAAACAAAGAACACCGTCTCATTCGGTGCTGCTAACGTAACGCATTTCAGATTCAAACAACTTACTCATTTTATAGTCTATCTGTCGTTGCCCCCTGATTTACGGGCGATCTATCGGATTTTTCTCGTCGCCCATAACATGTCCAATTCAAGTACAAACATCCATCTATCCATCCACTCAATTAGCTCCGCTTGAACTCAATTTAATGTGTAAGCCATGTGCCCAATAAAATGTACCCACCAACCGCCGGCCGCTCTCCCATGGCTCCTCCGCGAGCATGAACCCCGAAATAGGTGTGACCGTCCAATTCTAGGTACACACCATCCCATCGATGCCTAATTCCGAATGCAGAGCCCTGCTTTGCGCCGTCTTCTCCTCCTGCATCGCCGAACCGCGTCGACGTCTGCTCGGCGATTTTCTAGAGAACTACGCAAATCCCGATCTACATTTCGCATTCCAATCACCTGAACGGAGAGCAATCAAAAATCGCCTAAATTATGGAAACAGCAGCAGCCACTAGCCTCCATTAAACGTTGAAGAGTAGCCCCCCCAACACTCACACACGGCCACTGTTTGCGACGAGTACTCGTATCTTCTGCGAAAAATTGAATGTACCACGAACCGAGCGGCGAGCATGTAAATTAACCTCTCCGCGCAGTACTTACGAGCTCCAAAGCGGGACGTGACGCGACTGATCAAACGGCGGACGCCCGCGATTGACCACAAAGGAATCCCAGGGCATGCCGTGTCATGGAACACAAATCGATGCTCGAAAACGCTCTAAAATGCCCAAAAATGACCGAAAATCGTTGTCTTCCCTCGTCGTTCCCTCTATTGTTGTGTCGATTCCCTTGGTCTGAAGGCCCTGCCCCCCCTCCGGGGACGACTGTGTCACCGATGTGTCGCCAGTGTCGTCGGTGTGAATTTGATTAGCGGAATCGGCCAGAGAGCCGGAGTCAGAGTCGCAGCCAGAGACCTCCTTCTTCATGGGCTTTATGGCGTTTTAATTATTTCGATGGCGTTGCTGCTGCTGTCTGACTGGCTGGCTCGCTGGCTCTTGTTGGCTGGCTGGCTTGCTGAAGACATTTGATTGAAGAATTTATATCTTCCACGCCGGGGACGTGATGAGTTTTGGAAATTGTCTCGTGTGCTTGCCCACTGGGCGGCGGAGGGGAACGACTGAAATTCATTCTCACGAATAACCGATACCGCACCGACAGTTGACGGTTCCGATTCGTTTTAATTCGTTCGGGCAGTTCAGCCAGGGAGGGGCGGGGGTGTCTCTGTCGATTTAATTCGACCATTAAAATACGATCAACCGATGAACGGATCCATTTGGCCAGCTTAATAGGTGTCACATCCTTGGGCCTGGTCGCGGTCTAATGAATGACAATGCGGCCAACTACGCTCGGCGTGCATGAATTCGACATAAAAGACTCGAACGCGCCGAGTTTGGGCTGGCTGCGGGCGGGCGGCTGACAGCCGGGCGGGACAAAGCGAAAAGAATGTTCGCCGAGATACATTGGTTGCATTTTGAAGCGTCTAATGAGCAACTGTAACATCTGGGAACACGGCGGACGTGATGCCTTCGAATTGCACATGAGTGTTGTGATTTATGTCGTGGATTAGCAAATGAGCTGGAAGCTGCTGAATACCGAATTCAAAAAGCGGATTTCGCTGAGCACTTTGTGCGCGGATTGTGTCGCACCGGACTTTGGAATGCCGATCATGGGAATGGAGCCAGTCGAACTTCCCAAAAAAAAAACACATTCCGTGATTCGGAAAAGAAACCACTGATGTGTTGAGTTCCACATTTCGGTCAAATGGCGCTTTGTGACTACAGAGTGACGGAGTGGCGCTGGGTGATGTGTAAGCAATCATAAGCGCAGCGATATATCTGATAACGTCGTCCGAATGGCCAAGAGTTACAAGTCTTACGCGGTAAGTAAGTCGGAGTAAGAAGTGGGTCAGAAATGGGTTCAAAAAGCTGCCGCATTGGCGAAACGCAATGCAGTCACTGATCAATCAACCCCCAACCAGATCTATCATGACTTCAGGCACTCTGCCAGTAGTCTTTATGTTCGAACCATCTCGAGAGACAATATAGACAGTAAATTGCACTATATGCACATGTAAGTAGAAGGAGGTTAGTTCGCAAAAGAATCCACACAGCAAACTGGCAATCGTCGGACGGTCGAACAGCCAACCAAATCGACCATGCACTCATGGCTCGCAAGGCATGCCTAACATCCTGGACGTGCGAACAGGGAGGCAATTGTCGACTCTGACCACTTTCTCATAGCAGCACGATTCAGAGCTCGACTGTCCATTGAGACAGAAAGTTACACCAGCCAGCAAAGAGACGCCTTGACATTGAACGCCTGAACAAACCGGAGATTGCCAGAGCCTACGAAGAGCAACTAAACGAGAGACTCTCCGGTATGCCTACGTCGAACACCAACTCCAACGACATGTGGTTAATTGGCCGAGGTAGCGGAAAAAGCTTTAGACTACCTACCACCACTGACAACAAACCAAATGCATAATACAGAGGAAACGTGCAACCAACGAGGCATCCCTAAAGCCAAAGGAAAAAGTGAGTTGCGCAAAAGGAGTACCTCGCAAGCAGACGGCAGGATAAGAAGCCTCCCAGCTCAAGGATTTCCCAGAGTCTAGGGTTAATCAAAAAATACAGGCCTTTTATAAAAAAAGTCAAAGGATATTCGAAATTGTGAGGACAATCTTATTACTGACTCGCAGAGAGCAGTGCATGTATTTTAGCAGCTTCTTAATGGGCCTGACCAGAAGAGTGTGATGGGGAATCAAGAAATTTAGATGCACTTAGGCCAAGTAGGCTCGTTGTACTGCCACGTGGGTTAACAAAAACGAGGGATTGGGCTGGCTTTCTATGACAGCCACCCAGATTTGTCAGTGAAATCTAGTATTGATTTGACTGGTGTTGCACTGAGGTTAAATAGTTTATCGAAGAAGTAGGAGCTAATAGGGTAGCTACAGAGACAATGTTGTACACTTTCCTTCTCTTCTTCATCTAGGCAGCTGCTGCTGAAATCATTTGAGAATAGTCCTAGTCTCTTTGCATGTACATAGACCGAATATGATATAGTCTCAGGTAATTATTAAGACTGCAGTGCTAATTTTGCATCTCTTTAAGGTGATCAATCTATCTGATATATTTGGATCGAGAGAGGGCCAGATTTGCTTGGAGATTTGGCATGTAGTGCCTGTCTTACATCTGGTATTGGCTTTTTTTTATACAGAAAATATTTAGCTGCAACATGAAGGTGGCTAAGGGAGTGCTCATGTTACAAGAGCTATGTTACAAGGGTATGTTGCCACCATACCACAGGTCCCTTTCCGGTATCATGCTCTCGAAGTCGGTGGATTGTACTATATTGAACTAAATGAAGTAGAAGAACGAACAACTAGTTTAATAAATAGATTTGAACTGAGCACTCTCTGGAGTGCACACAAGTACAAGTCACCATATTTTCATTGAATTTAAAGCCGCATACGACGAGGTGCATTACGGTGTGTCTTCTTTTGGTACCGGCGAAGATAGTACAGCGAGCTGCTGTAATCAATGAAGGAAAGCATCTCCTAGAAGTAAGTCCAACTGTTGGGTTAAGCAGAAGACATGGACATCATCGCGCGTTTCCAACGCACCGTAGTAGAAGCTTTCACGGTGATTAAAGAACAGACGAGCTAGTTAATGAGGAAAAGTCGAAGTACACGCTGTCGAGCAGCAGATCTGATTATTGGTGCCTTTAAAAGAAAAATTCTACGTCGGATATATGGTCCCGTCTGCGAGGAAGGTAAATTGGGGTCAAGAAACAACTGCGAATTACAAGAAATGTCCGGAAGGCAAAAATCCTTCGACTTCACGGGCTCGGCCACATCGAGTGCACGGATCACAGGGGAAGACCGGGGTGCACCGAAACTCCGGTTTCAAGATGAAGTCACCACGAACGTTAGGCAATTTGATCTGGATGACTGGAAGCAGCGTGCCCTGGACCAACGATAGAAGCTATTGCTATTGCGCAGGTTTAGGCCTTCCACGAGTCTTCGGCCTGAGAAGTAACTGCCTTAGGGGCTCCAAATTCAAGTCTGTCCGCCTCGTGTGGTAGGCACTACGTCCAACATTACAACATTTGAAGATTAACGATGCATTGATCACAATGAGGAAGAACTCTGAGCTGTGCTATCCCTTGCTGAATTCTCGAGAATGGAATTTTTGAATCACAGATTGAATCACATTTTTCCCTAGAAGTGCGCTTCCATGAAAATTCTTTAAATTGAATGATCTTGCCCCGTCTGCCCAAGTAGTCCACCGTGTTGACACATTGCACATTTTGTCAGACGGACACCCGGTCAATGGCTTCTATGAATACCCTAGAAACACCAGACTCGCTGCAATAATCAGTGTTCACCACTTCATTGTTCCCGAAGCATTTCGCAGAAAAACCTCTTGCGAGTTGCGCGCTGCGTGAATGCCACTTCCGTCAAAACATGCAACATTTGTCTAAATCGCCGTTCATCAGAGACGATCGCCCCAGGACGCTTCAATTTGCCAACAAATGCCAGCATGGCAGCGTTTCGAAATCATCAGAGGCATCGGCCCCGCAGGGATACGATTCCAAACACAGCCCGGGACTCAACAAGTCGCATCTGAACATCTGTCTCCTCAAATCTGTTCACAATCGGCGATGTGTATCGTAAAAATCTCTTCTAAGAAGACAGGTATATGCAGAGCAAGTGGTGTGCACCCGTCCCGCAGGACAACAGTGTATCCTTGTCTCTCGAAATAATGCCATTCCGATCCACTACCCTCGAGGATTCGATACATTTCCCATGGCACTGTTGAATGTGCCGCAATGCACATGTTCGTTTCAAATCGTATTTCAAGGTGTTCGTCCTTTTTTGCTTCCTTCTGATGGGCTTCTCCGTCCCCGTCCCTCTTGAGTTTTTAATGTGTTTTTCAACAATTCCCTCTTTTTGTGCAGTTCTCCTCGATCCTTGAATGTCCTTTTGCCAGTCGAACATACTGTTGCTTCTGGAAAACGAAAAAAAAACAGAAAACGACAAAACCAATTCCACATGTTCACCGCGCGTATGCAGATGCAAAGTGTCCTTCCACAGGGACAAGGGCTCGTTGGAAATCTGTGCCCATGCGAAGGAGCAGCCTCGCATGTTCACGTGGAGAGTATGTGTGCACAACAAGTGTGTGCTCGCTTCCGGAAGCCTGTTGATTCGAAAGCCAGCACCCGCAGATCCCCCTCAAACAGGGCATCCTTGTTGTTTTGCTTTGCTTCCTTTGTGTGTGTGTGTGTTGTTGTTTTCGCATTCCGTGTGCCTGTCGGTGTTTGTTCAGCATAAATGAATTTGTTTTGTCTTCCGGAAAGAAATGCGCGACGTTTCGAGAGTTCTGCTCTAGCTCTCCAGGCAGTGGAGTGGAGCGCTCATCATTCGTGACGCGACGGATGTGTGCTACGGTCGATGGCAGCACATGTTGGCTGGGCGAGGAGGTGTTCTCCAGAATTCAGACTTCGTGGATGATTGATGTTGATGTTGATGATGAAGAGGAAAAGGACAACACGCAGATTTCTGTTGTTCTTCTGCTGGTCGTCCTTCTGTTGATCCTCTGCAGCATCCTGCAGGGATTTGGATGAGTTTTTAGTGAGAATCTGGATTATTAATCTGCGGGAGTGCCGGATGTGAATCTTTTGTCTTTCCCATTTGCCGGATAGGAAATAGGAAAAATCCGGAAATGAGCACTGCCTTATGGTGTGTGGTCGAAACTTATTATGGTTCTGGATTGGGCGATGGTTGTCCTATTTTTTTACAAGGAACAACAGGTTAAGATGCAAGTGCTCTCGCAAAGGACTTGAGGTCAGATATGTGATTAAACGATGACCTAGATGTAAATGACAAACAGCATAGATGTATGTATATGAACTGCAGGTTGACCTTCTGACGTAAGCAATAAGTATCATGTGTGAGCTGCCAATCCAGCTCTGGTAATGCACTATAACTGTACACTCTAAGTTGCAGTAGGCAATAATCTACAATCAAAGACATCAAGCCTCGAATATGAACAGACATGCTGTTGACAACGCCAGAAAATGCTATAAGAACAATGTAAAGGCAATCCCAAATTTAAACTACAGCTGATAGTTTAGGGTTATTAAAAACGGAGCGTCACATGATACAACAGGGTATTTTTATTCAAATAATGAGAATCTGTAATATATGTAAATAATGATGAAAGTTTGACGGCCATAGTTTGAAAATTTCATACAAAATATAGTTATTTTGACTTCGTAAGCTGCGAAGAGAAAAATTGATGTATTATTCCATAAATGACATCATCATATGTACTTTATGATTCAATAAAAATAACATTTTGTTCAAATCTTGCGTTCATTTTGGCACATCCTTTATGAACGATTTTTTAATCTGGAAGTGTGGAATAGAGGAACTTTGATTCAAACAGCAATTTAAGATAAAAATATATTAAATAGTTGTGCAAATATAACACCTACCTAAGTATTTGTATTGCTTAACAGTTTTGAAGGAGTTGCATGACAGTTAGTAACGGCAGTGTGTGGGATAGAACGACGTATGGTTACCTCGACACAAATATGTACAGTTCAGTAAGTTGTACATACGATAAGTGGATGAATGAAACGTAATTTCAATGTCCAGAGGTTATTTCATAGTGAGACTAAGAAACATAAGCCTGGCCTTATTGCATAGCGCCATGACCGTAGCAAATGTTTATCGCAGTTAATCCTCACAGTCAGATTTAAAGGAGAGGCTGGCAGCAACAACCTTCAACCGTCACAAAAAAATGTAAGATCAAATGTAGAGTTACTATGTATTAGAAATACAATAGGGCCAATGACTTAGCTTTGGGGCGTGTCTATATTTACAATCTGAGCACTACTCAATCTCTCCTCAATTATAATTATTTGGATTCAGTTCTTTAAATGTGAAGTATTTTTATAGACAGACTAACATTATTCAATTTCGTTGTGCTGATTTTAGATCTGAAGTCAGATTTTTTGGACTTGCAACAACAATATTTCTTCAATGTGCTCCGCAGGACAACTTTCTTATTTGTGGCCCATCAAAAATTCCGACTGGTTCATTTATCCGTTTCCCCGGAAACATAGCTTTGCTGAAGGCCAGTCTGTTGTAACTCACTGCTTAGACTTAGCAGTGTTGCCACACAGCCAAATAAAACAAGAATATTCTGTTGTTGTGGCCCATCAACTATTTTTGACTATTTTTATAATGTCAGTTGAATATGCGATCGATGAAGAACCCAGCTTAATGTCATTATGCATAGATACACATTATACGCTACGTTATTATGATTTGAAGGTTCACGCCAGATTATTTTGTGTTTAATACTTGAATTTGGGTCTTTTCTTATTCACCCATAATCTCAAAGACTGAATTCCATACCAGGCATCCAGGACGTCCAAAGGAAATCTAAAGAGATCAAAATACACACGTTTTCCGAACTCGGACACATTTAGTCTAAAATTTTTGAACCTCAGAGATAGTTGGGATCGTTTTTACAGATACGAGGGGCGTTATAATATATTCTCGGATATATATATTATTTTAGTGCATTCATGTAAAATTTCATTTAATTTCATTTAAACAGAATACCCATTTATTGCCGACTTGAGTTCTTCATCATCCGAAAATAATTTTCCACGAAGACATTTTTTCAAATCCGGAAACAGGAAATAATCACTAGGGGCAAGGTCTGAACTATAGGGTGGGTGTTGGATTTCTTCGAAACCACAATCTCGCGCTGCAGCCTTGGAAATTCGCGTCGTGTGAACAGGAGCGTTGTCATGAAGAAGCAACACACCCGCTGCGAGTTTACCCCGTCTTTTATTTTTAATTTCCTTCTGCAAATTATGCAAAGTGGAAGCGTAGGATGTGGCGTTGATGGTTTCACCTTTTTTTTGTACTAGTTGATCAAGATTCCCTTTGAGTCCCAAAAAAACTGTGGCCATGAGCTTCCCGGCAGACTGAGTGACTTTGAACTTCTTCGGGGGGTCTGTTCCTTTTTTATGCCACTGCATGGACTCTTGTTTGCTTTCAGGGTCATAGAGTGGCCCCATGTTTCGTCACCAGTAACAATTCGATCCATAACACCGTCCTCGTTCTCACTACACATCTCCAAAAGCTCTGTACAGCATGCGATTCTCACTTTTTTCTGAGGCGCTGTGAGCATTCGTTGCACCCACCTTGAACTGACCTTTGAAAGGTTAAGATGGTCATGAAGAATGGTTTGAATGGTACCAATTGAAAGCTTGGTTGGATCTCTGCCATCATTTTCACCTTTATTCGGGCATCCTCAAGAACAAGTTTTTCGACTTCTTTGATGCTTTCTCCCGTACAAGCAGTAGCCGGGGCGCCGGAGCGGAGGTCGTCTTAAATGCTCTCTCTGCATCTCTTGAACTCACTTGACCACTTTTGCACATTTGATAATGAAGGTGCGGAACCCTGGTAAACAGCCACCATCTCTTCATGAATAGTTTTTTGACTTTTTCCTAGCTTAGTGAGAAATTTAATTACAGCGCGATGCCCAATTTTCACCATCATCGTCTCAGTTGCCATTATGATTCTGTTTAACTAGAGATAAAACGCGAATTAATAATCACATTTATATGAAATTTTACATGAATGCACTAAAATAATAGTATTACCTGATAAATAAGTCAATTTATATATACAACCACAGCTTCACCCCGATACCGAGAATATATTGAACGCTCCTCGTAGTTCTCGAGCTGGACATTGTAAAAGAAAAATGCTTTTAAAAACAGCTCGATTTTATTAGGCTTTTCGAGAATAATTGAGAATAGATATGAAATTAGAGACCTCGAACAAAAAAAAGTTACTAAAAACTACTTTTGTTCCCTTGTGCATTTGGAACAAATAACTATGTACATGCTTTGTTCAACTTGTTTCGTAGAAACGTCTGCAGAGCCTTGGAAAAAAAGTATGAACTCGAACACATTGACAACCCTTTCTGTGTTAAGTGTGAATACTAATCATCACTAAATCATGGGCGCAACTTAAAGAAAAAAGCCAGGTAGCAATGATAATTTTTACAACTGTTATGTTTCAGTAGCTGTCATCCAGCTGCCAAAATATTCATCAAGGTTTGTCATTTCATGACGCATCGTTTTAACTCTTGCCGAATTTGCGGATATTATTAAAAAATATAGATAGTCGGACTGCTAAAAACGTAACATAAATTTTGTCATCAGTCATCATGGTGTGTTGGCAACGAACCGTGGCAATTTTGTGAGTGAGTACACTCTTATGGATCTAACGCCACCGACCAGACAAAGATTGATGTTAAATGAAGAGAACATAGCCGCCGCAGCGGTCATTTTCCAAATGTATCCATAATTTTCGATTCCGCATCGATCGCCAGATAGTCAACATCCGTGTCGGTCAAGGAATCATCTTCTCGGACGAGGCTAATTTTGGTATCATAAGACACTACATCAATTACACACGCCTCTAGTCATACAACCTTCCCCAATCACTCTTAGAGCAGCTGTTTGTTTGAGGATGAGGTGGATATCGTTCTTCATCACCTCCGCAGCTTCCCGACTCCAACGACTAAGTCTTTGGTAAAGTTTCGACGACGCGTTGGTACTCTCCGAAAGGCACTATCCAGCTTCCGTTGACTGTGACTTTATGGTTGCGCACTGCTTTTTACAGGACCCACATAGCTGCACAATGGACCTATGTTGGTCTACCTGCCACCCAACCAAAGCGACATCAAGCAACAAACTCCATAGTTCGTAATGTATTGATTAATCGAGGAGCAGCCAGAGGCCCAAGATGCCGAGCATGCTGGTATTGCAGTCGTTGCGTGCCTGGTCGGCTTGTTCGCTTCGCAGTTGTCTGAAGCGTCACGGTGGTCCGGAACTCAGCACAGGCTGTTCCACTATCTCTTCTAGTGTTAGTGAGAGTCTGACCCCAATGCTTTGGCGACCACCTGACTACCCGTGAGGATGCTTCTATGCATCTCAGGCATGGAATGTACCAATATGTCCCAAACTGTGAACTAGAACTAATTCCACCGACGAGAGTTCAGTAGTCACCACCTTCACAGCGTTGTTGCCTCAATTTATAAAATGGCCAGAAGCACAATTCAAAGGCACCCATTCATCTCCCTCATCGCTTTGAAATCCATTAGCTTTGGCAGCAGGGACAACCTTTAAATTCAAAATTCAAATTTGAGAAGCTCCCATATACACACAAAAGTCATTCAATTAGCCCCAACGACCAACTTACAACTGTCTCGCTTCCGGAGGCGTTCTCACGTCCGACCTTTGTGGAGCAAATCAATTCGAACGACCTTATCTCCTTCCGAATCAACTCATTGACACTTCATCTCCCGCCCCAACTGGTTTGGATTCGAGCAGAGAGAATGAAAAGAAAGTATTCCCGGCGCATCCATCATGCGGCCAAGTTTCCAACTGTCACCGAAACAGGAAACCGAAGGGGCCGCTGTTGTCCGCCTCAAACTCGCTCCCATCGGAGTGTCAACAGCGCTGCAGCAAATTGACACAAGCTTCATCAAATATACAAATGAACCCGCAGCGGCGCACTGAACCAGAGCGCAGCAGACGCGAGGGCCTGGGAAAAGCAGACGCTGCCCGTGGATTAGGCGATTCATCTCCGAGAGCCGAGAGCAGCCTCGCTCCGCGCCGTAATGGAGTATCTAAACATTGAGTCGTGATCTCGATCACCGGTGCTGGAGATCATTTGCATGTCGATAACGAGGCGGACGGGGACCGTGCATCTCGGCCATCCCGGCGCACAGCTTGCAGGTGATGGCGTGTTAATTGGAATAAAATGCCTCGGCTAAGTGACGGCTCATGACGGCCGCATAATGACATCTCAATTAACTCCGTTTGCTCCGCACCTACACGGGCGCAGAGAGGCGATCCGCTAATTGGTTTTCTATTCGTTGAGACGGTCGATGAGACGGTGAGACGATGGAGTCGACCAGCTCCACGAAGCCCCTGCGAGGGAGCATCTCACGGGTGGGCTGCGGCACGACGCTCCAACCCTACACAGACGCAAACGCGTGCCATATGCATTTTTGGCGAAAGGCTATCACCACCGCCGGAGCATCTAAGGTTTCGGTAATTAAATATTTTCTGATTCGCCAGGGTGTGGGCATGGGGCTCCCCGGGACTTTGATTGGCTTCGCGGTCAATGCCTGACAGAGGAGCAGCGCTCCGTGTGTGCGTTCGTGTGCACCACCAGCAGGCACATTGAAGTGATTCCGAGGTGAGCGAGGCACACAAAAAAACGCTAAATTCTGACGTGCCATGCACCGATGCAGGAGGCAGATGGTTGGTGTGTCCTTTTTTCATCGGCCGGTGATGCGGCTGTGTGCGTGACGATGACTTCTGGGACCGGTTTTTCAGTCGAAAAAAAAATATCTGCTTTTTTTCGAGGATTCTTGTTAAAAAATAGACTCTCGACTCTTGTAAGGATATCCCATGACATCTGTCGGCTGACGGCGGGGATTATTGCTGTGATGACGATTAATCTTATTTTCTCCAGTCTAGCTGCTGCCGATGCGGAGCGGTGGCCGTCTGGCGGGGATGGGAGCAGTGGAATGGGGGGAATCAGTATCGCACACACGCAGTGTCACCTTTGACAACGTAATAAGGATTCTGTGTTTTTTTCCTCGTCTCTGCTGTCGGAAATCGAATCAATTTCATGGCTTAATTCACGAAGGATGACGGATTTGTTGGTTCCTGGCACCGAGTCGGAGGGGATGCGGCCGACGGCTGCGTGGCATTGTGATCTGTGGGTCAGGAGCGATGCTTAAAATAGATGAACTATGTTGTGGCAGTCGAGAGGAGGAATGAATTGGGCGCGTGCTGGGGGAGACAGTGTGCTGAGTTGAGTCTGTGACAACATCAGTTTATGTCTGACCACCTTGAAGTCAATTGGTCTTGTTTAGAGGTTCTTGGCATATTCTCTGATCAGAGGCTGGTTTTGGAAGGAATTCCTATCAGGGATTTCGAAAAAGTGAGTTTCCACCGTGACCATACCTTTCCCACTGCCGAGAGCAGAGTGAAAAATACATAGGCAGGAAGACGTATTGAAATCGTTGAGATTGACGCACTCAGTCTCCACTGCACCACTCACTTTTGGATTCTCCTGTGAATAATCAAGGTACCTAGAGCTAGTCTTTCAGTCTGTTGTGGGTGCATTATGGGCTGTAAACTTGTCTGACGATGTGGTCAGTGGACTTCAATGAGAGAGGTCTTTGGAGTAGACTCCTACACCCACTCCTTTGCCTGTATTGATCCTCTAGTTGTCGTCGATCTGGCGGGGAAGTTGATGCAGAAGCTTTTATTGAAGATGGCTTGGCGTAGTCTTCGTTGGGCAGTAAGTCGAATTCATTGAGAAGAGTTGAGTGACCGATTGTAAGTTCGGACCACAGTCGAAGGGTCTTAGGGTTGTGTTGGCTGCTACTTGTTCGCCGACTAGGTCAAGTAAAGGAATGTGCAGGAGTATATTAAGTGCAACCGACGGAGGCCTTCTCAACGCTCCGCTGATATACGTGTAAGCCAGACTTTGCACCCGCAGCTTTGGTTATTGCTGGCCAACAAAATTGAGACCGTGCATCAGTCCCCGTCTGACAATTGAGTTGAATATACAGTGATTAATGCGTGGCTGTAGTTCCCATTTGCCATCCTTACCTGGATATTTGGTTTCCAGCTTAGTTTGCTGTCGATGATGAGGCCTAGAAATGTTGACAGTGTGGTATTTTGTATCTTTTGGTGAGGAGTACAAGTTCCTTTTTTTGTGGGTTAACGCCAAGGCAGCATGTTTTTCTCCATGCCTGCAGCTTATCGAAGGCATTCTGTATTGTGTCTCTTAGAGTGGAGACTAATTTACCAGACGCCACTGCCGCTAGGTTCCGAGGAAGGGGTGAGCGTATACCTCCTTTTGGGGTTCCTCTATTAACTCCTTTGCAGATCGCAACATCTCGCAGATAATTAATTTTTTTTTTCAATTCTATAATTTTTTATTTTCGATAAAATCGATAATGACTATGTTCTCCAATTCTGACCATAAACCATAATCCCGTGGATTCAGATGTGGACTCTCCGACGACCAATCATCTGCCGCTGCCGCTGCCAGGTATACTGACTTTGATCCAATCCTGTGTGGTTTTGGCTTTGTACGCAAAAGCAGGGTTTCCATTGAAAAGAGTGTTGGTCAAACCCTTCACAACACACTAAAACACAACTTTTTGGTAAACGTTTACACCAGTTTTTACGCCATTTTAACAGGAATGGAAGTATGTGACACCATGTTGAGAAACTCCCCCCGGAAGCGGGATGATGGCCACGTTGAACCCTTGGAACAACTTCCTTAGATGAAGTGGTTCCTCATCCGAAAACAGTATGTTTTTATGGCCATTGTCCGCGTGCCACTGCAAAACTCGCTTACATCTTTGCAGTCTAATTTTTTTTAAATAGCCTTTTAAACGACGATAAGCTTTCATATGCGGATCATGCCGAATCAGCCTAGACATGCATCTATAATATAATATGGGTGGCGCTACAGCCCGTAGAGGACCAAGGCCTAGCTTCTCAGCAACCACTCGTGTTGTGCGTGCTATTGTTCTATCATGAGGGGAAGGGACCTACAGTTTTATGCCGACTTCGAACGGCCAAATATGAGAAACTTTTTCTGGACAGTTATACTCTTTGAGCATTGTCAGTGACTCGAAAGAGGTGGGGCCGTGAAAAGTATTTCTTGTCGTATCAGGAATCGAACCTAGGCATATAGGTCCAAATGCGTAGGAGTCGACGCACATACCCACAACGCCACGAACCACCACATGCATCTGGTTGATGTATAAAATTCCTTGGACATGATCTTCTGCTTCCTAAGGGGATGTCTCCGAATTCGTTCACGCACTGCCTTTACTACCGGGCGACTACTTCTTGGCCTGTCTTCTACTCCAGACAATTCGCCGAAGCGAGCAATAGACGATATTCCGAGTGGCAACTCGGAAAATTGGTAAGCATTTTCTCACTTATCCAATGCTATTACCGCCACTCGATTCTCTTCAACGCCCCACTCCATGTTAATAGTCTGCAAACTTAAAACAAAGTGAGTAGTATTCTTCACTGATCAGTACATGTTACACAATTTATGACAGGACTAGCAGTGAATAAACTCGTCCTGTGCGGGTCTGCGCTAAAGCTGAATGCCTGGGTTGATTACTAAATTAAGCTGGAAATGGAGTATCCAAGAGCGCACCAGAAAATCTGTACGTCTGCAAGAAGGCCCAAGAATACAATGCATGCTGCAGGTCCACTGGCTATGCGTATCAGTATTCAGACCCAAACTACTCTCTGGAGTTGTGACATGGTGGGCTGTGCTTGATAAAGTCATCAACCGCCTCAATCGTGTGCCACAGATGGCTTGTGCGTTACAGACAATCCCATCGGCTGCCCTCAACATACTCCTCAATCGTCCACGTATAGACATAATCCGCAGATAGACGTCGGCCAGCAAAGCTTTGGATTAAAGTCACTGCAAATGTGAAAGGAACTCCGTTTTGATGGATGGGCGATCAATTCATTTTACATCTCATGTTGATGGATGGGCGATCAATTCATTTTACATCTCATGTTGACGAACTCAGCGCTCTTTCCGGGTGGATATATGCTTGAAACGCTTGATCACACCAATCGTAGGTCTGACGGCACAGAAAGCCTCAATGGCCTATTCTCAATCCGAGACGATCACACAGACTGAGCAGGCACGCTCTCACTACACCTATGGAACTCACGCCTTCAGATTGAGTCTGTCCTACAATGCATTCTGCAGAAGGTGCAGAGACAAGGAAGAGTAGCTTAGGCGTTAGATTTGTAGACACGTCACTAGACCCATGTGGATGTAGAATTTGTGGTTGAATCTTCTCTTTGAGATGCCATTAACGCATTCCACTATGACTTTCTAGATTGATCACAGCTGTCATGGCCCCCGTTGTTACTTAACTTTCAGTAGCTGTAGCCTTGGCTGACTTCACTTACCACTCTGCAAACCTAAGCTGATGCAGTGGAAACCAAGTAGTTGTCATTCAAGTCTTACCGGGTAGACGAAGCTTCACTTAAGTCGCTGTGGACCTATTGTGGTGCGTAAGGGAAACAGATTCTTCTTCAATCCTAGCTCGTTTACATCAGAGCAGCATCGCTACGTGTTCTTCAGCCCGTTTGTGGTTCATGCAAACCTACAAAGAGAGGTTTATTTGAAATATCATGAAGATCAAATGACACAGACTGGGACAATGCTTTGAAGCCAACATTCAGCGTTGAATCCTATTTGAAAATCCTTCTCAACGGCAACATGTTACCTTCCTCATTCCCTTCTCCATTCATTCCATTCAACGACAAAGTCACAATTTCCAACGCAACCGTTTAAGACTAAAAAAACGATGACTCTAAGCCCATTTTCCATGCATCACCTTCAACAGGGAACAAGAAATTGTCAAAAAGGATAAATAGGTCTTCCCTGATTGTCCGTCTTAAGCAATTATTTACCGTCATCTCTCCTGTGACCTCCCTCCATCGGCCGGGACAATAAATCATTTTAAAACCAAACACAGCCAGCAGCGAGGAGAATCCAAAGAATCCTCCACTGAATGGCCACTGTGCACACAATCAGTTCCATTCACCGTGAAATGATGACGATGATGAGTCGCAATCTCTCGCACTCTCATTCTCATTCTTCTCCTCCTCCTGCTTTGCCACTGAAGAGGACAACCGAGGACAATCGGTATTGTTCCCGTGCCAATGGCAGAGCATTTCCGTGTAAAGAGTCAGGCATCCGTCAAAGTTCTCGTAATTGTCTTGCGCAACTGAATGTCAACAAAATGACAGTCGACTGCGTTGTGTCAAGGATTTATTGGGGGAGCAGCAGTCTCGACCGACTATCGCTTGTAGTTACCGGGAAGAGACAAGACAATCTTTGGTTATGTCATGTTTGCACTTCTTTTGTGTGCGGAAGTGAGAGTGTACGACCGGCTGCACGGAAGAGCACACTGAGCTGGTTTGAGGGAAGTTCGCGCCTATTTCTTGGACATTTTCGGTCGATTGTGTCTAGCCATTGAGCACGCACATTGAGCATCCAGATGGGGCTGACGGTGAAAGTGTTTGTACGGGATGCTCGGGCAGTTTGCTGATGATGTTCATGTGGTCCGGAGGAGAATAAATTGATGGTTTTTTTGACATGATTCTTGTTTTTGGGTCACAAATATTGTTTTCTTTAAAAAGACTGATTGGTTTGTATTTAATGTTCAAATAGTGTTGGACAAAGTACGGAACCTTGTGGGACTGCACCTCGAAGAGAAGAGAGTTACTGTGTCGAAAGGGGATGGTTCCACAAGGAAGTTGACAGTGTTCCACAAAAATGTTCCGAAAAATGTTGACATTACCTTGCTAACGAGACAAAGGCATGGAGACAGTTTACTGCATAGAAGAACAAGGAGTAATCGTTGTTGAGCTACGTTTAAAAAACACTGAGGTTGTAGCAGCTGCTGTTCGCAATATTTGTACAAAATATGGTCAGAATATGAAAATTCTTGCGGGTACAGTTACTTCTCGTTTTACAAATCAACAGTTTACGCTCCTTGAACACAAGAAGCTTAAGACCAATCTGGCCAAGTGACTAGACAGTTTTTTGGGTCTCAAGCTACGTGACAGACGTGGCCTAATGGGTAGCTGCGGTGACTCCTAAGTCGAGGTTCAATCTCAGAATCGAACAACCTTCATTATTCACGGATTCACTTCTTTCTAGTGGTGTTCAAAGTTCAAAGAGTATTTCTGTTTACAAAAAGCTTCTCAAACTTTGCCGTTTGTGGTCGGCATTAAACTGGCGGTCCTCTTGACTCGTGAGACAAGGGACGCACAGCACGTATGGTTCTTGTAGACGCTAGGTCCAGTTCCACTTCAAACTGTAGACCAACCCAAGCTTGATTTGGGCCTTGACCAACAATCCCTTTTAAACACGATCTTATGTGGTGCAGATCAACAGTTGATTGAGTTCCATCTACACTTCCGTGTATCACTTAAATAGTGGACGCCCTCTTTTGCAGTTGATGATGCTTTATCCATTCGCTGAACACTTAAAAGCCGAACGGAGCGAAAAGTAGATAATACAAAGCGCCCATAATTGCACACTTTCATAATCAACTCTCACTTGCGTGCCTGGAGAATGTAAGCAAACTTAACGAAACTCAACGAAACTTTTCGAAAGTTAACGGAACTTAACGAAACTGAGAGAAGTGGTTACAATGTAGCAGTGTATCATTTCCGTGTGTTAGGTCGATTTGTTCAGTTGTCTACGTCGAACGAGGCCCGTATCACTGATCAGTTCGTAATTGAATCTTCGGCCGAAAATACTTAGGACTTCTTCCCCAGTTCCTTCGTGAAGTGGTCATTATGGTACCATACCTCATTGCAGAATCTGTCCAGTCACGATGGAATGAAGAGCGACTAGATTGAGTCACATGCTACAAGAACCATGGCAGCTGCAGTGTGCCCTCAAATTGCTCTAGTCTGGAAATTAATCAACTTTTTTAGTTGAGTTCGTTCTCTGCTTCTGGGTGTCTGCGAAACATTAGACATGCCTTGAGATGATGTTTACGTATGAACAGCAACTTTTATGAAGTCGAACTTAAACAGAACGAATTAGTTGCTTGGCTAGCACAAATGCTTTCTTCAAGCCCAATACATTGAACCACTGGGGACACAAAATGAGGAAAAATCGTCTTAAAGGAACCAGTTGCCATGTTGTCCAGCCGACACTTCATGAACGACGCGGCTAGATCCAAACGACTCATCAAAACAGAGATTCATTCCCCACTCTGAGATGTCACCCTAGTCGCCTCCCATGGCACTTCCCGTGTAATAAAAAGGAGCACATAGAATTTCATCCTCCGAAAAAAGACTGAACACCTTTAAACTAAGATTCTTACCAAACACCTTTCCTTGCAACTGCCGACAAACACGTCCTCCCCCAGATTTCCCCAGAAGCCCATCGTTATCTAGCGAATTCAAAGATCCCCCTTGGACTGTCTCAGGGAGAAGCCATCACGTAATACGACCACCTACACCCAGGACTCGCCCTGAATTGAGATCATGGGAACGTCGTCAACACAATTCAGCTGAATCAAGCGAATTTGGCGAAATCGATGGCACTTGTGTCCGCATAAGAATAAGGCCGCACGCAGTCACCTACCGACGCCCGCCCGCCGCGCCGCTCCACCATCTATTGGGCTGCCCAATCGCACAGCAATCTCTTGCCAAATTATGTGCATATGCCCGTCAGTCCGTCGATCTGTCAGAGTCAAGTGGTCGGTCGGTCCCTTTCTGTGGAATCACAAAACGAATCCACACCGCAGTACTTGGTCCCTCTTTAAATTCAGGTGATGTAAACAAACAGGTGAAATGATTCCATCCCACACCCCTCGGCTCGCTTCCACTCGGCCTGTGTTTGTGTGTATGTGTTTACGTTGAGGGAGAACGAAGGAGAAACAAAAATAAAGTACCTTGCCTCAACCGGGAGATAAGGCTCAGGTGTGTGCCATTCGCGTTCGCCTGTGTGCGTGCGATGCGGTGCGGTGCTATGCTGTCGGTTGAGCTAACCCTTCTCGGTCCGCCACCGAAAATTCGGGGGATACGCGTGTGCAGGTGTAATTTCATGTCGGTCCTTAATGCCCCGGCAAACAGGTTGAGAGAGCTTCCTTTCTCTCGCTCTCGCCGCACGCTCGCTCTCCGTCCGCCGCGAAGACGATGAACGTTTTTTCGGCGAAAAAAATGAAAAATTACACCACCGGGCGGCCGACGGGTTGCTGGTGGCGGTGGGAGGACGGGACGAGATACAAGGTATCCATCCATGGATGGATGGATGGATGAATGTTGCAACGTACAAGCACTCGCAGCCACTCAAAGCCGGTGCTTGGTGCTTGGATTAAGGGCCCCTGGTCTGCTGAGGCAGCAGGATGCAAGGTGTTTGGCGTTAGCGTCGTCGTTTTGGTGCAGTTTTTTGTTTTGTTGTTTTTGTGGCTTGTTTGTCTGCTTTCGGGTCGTTCGTTCGTGTTTTTTTTTTTTTTTTTTTTTGGGGGAGAAATCGTTTCAATTAATTCTGCAATCATGACAATGATTTGCACGCAACACACAGCAAGACTGTAACGGATCGGGTGCACGTTATGGCGGATGGCAGGCCACCAGTGGACAGTGTGTGCGGTAGAGCTGCACTAATGATTCAGGGGGACAATGAACATTTACAGGGGAGGGTCTTCTTTTTTTTTTTGCCTTACAAATGAAATGGAACAAGAAGGGGCCGAAGAATGGATTCCTGAGGAATGTCTTTCAATCAATTTTGTGTTTGAATTCTTCGCAAGGAGCTTTTGATTTTGCAAACTCTACATCCATTCTAATCAATCTCAACCAGCCTTGCTATAGACACGACGCAATTCAACGAACCACGGCACCCATGCAGTTCCGATAAATCAACACATGCTCAGTCTCATTGTAGAGCTGCGTTAAAGTCCCTCTTCGAATACGTACCACTCCTCTTGGCGCAATGTGTTAACTAGATAGTGCAACTCATTCATCAAGCTCTCCAATTGGATCTCTTGCTGAAGGCGATCTGTCAGGTGCTTTATCTGCAGGTCCCCACTGCGCTCGTAGATGAACAGCTTACTCTCCAGCACGTCTAAGCTTTCTTTGGAGAACTGGATGGAGAGGTTGGGCGTACGCACTGGTTACAGGTATTTTGGTGCCAGTGGATTTTGCAACGTAATACACTTCTAGATTTCCCTGCCCGGACAAGGAGTCCTCCGACCCGGTTCCAGTCTTCACCGACGACTCACTCAAGTCACCCTCAAAAACTAGGTCTTCTATCAGGCAGCTTCTACTACGGCAATTCGGTCGGAGTCGAAACTGTCTTGCTGCATGGGACTATGGTAGCTTCAGCAACGGAGTTTATGGTCCCTAAATTATAAGGGCCGTTTCAAATGGCTCTGAAGTCCTTGTACCGAACGGCACACACATGTGTTAGCGTGTTGCGATGCAATGAGATCAATTCAATTCCTGTACCAATTGAAGAGTACCAACTAATAATGAATTGGATTGCTTTACTCATATCTTCACCGTGTAACGTGGAAAAAGTTGAATGAAGGACTGTCTGAAGTTTATGAAAATAAGGTCACGTTTTTTAGAGACGAGCCAATGCAGTATACAGCGACTGCGTGAAGGGTCGTAAGCATCTTCCCTCAAGGGTCTGATTAGAAAAATGTTCAGAAAAATGTAAATGTAATCATTTTTCGTGTAACCAAAACATCTCACTGTCACTTCTGTGCTGGACCTAGGGCTTAGCCAACAAGTCTCTCGCTGACACGATCTTTAGCCAGCTGCATCCAATTTCGCACGCCAAGTTAGTTGTGGTCCACGTTAGTCGCGGGCTTCGTCTATTGCGTTGTACCACTCGTTCACAGTCGAATTCACAGTCGAGCTGGAGCCATGTTGTCCATCTTATGCATTGAATCCGTGGCTGTCCGTACAGTTCGTCGTTGAATATTCTTGTCCACATCCCATCAACCCAAACTGAAATAAGAAGTGAACGAAAAACTTTTCTTTTGAAAAGACCAAAGGCTTCTTCATCAGCTTTCCAGATTGTGCATACCTCTGCGCCGTACATCAGGACTAAGATGATCTGTGACTTCTGTTAAGTAAACGTGGTCCTTCGTTTTCCGCTTCAATTGCACCTTGAGCCCAAAGAAAAAGCGGCAGGCCGTGCTTGGCAGAGATCTCAAAACTAGACATGGCGTTTGCATGTGCCCTTGAAATCAATAAATAGGTGGTGAATGTCCATCTGCATTTCTTGGGCTTCTTTCAAGGATCTGCCGTTCGGTTGATGGTGCACTTCCCCAGCCTGAAACCACACTGACAAGGACCTGTCAGATTATGTACGAGTGGTTTGAGCCGCTTACACAAAACGCCATTGAAGATCTCGGTAGTTGGGGCAGTTGAAGGGGTGAATCGGGGAAAACGATACTGAGACTGAGACATTCATCGGGCATGATTTCCCCCCACAATATCTTACAGATGAACTGGTACATGCGCCCAGATCATCCCAAACTGCCTTAAAGATTTCAGCGGACAGCTTCAGATTTCAGAATATTGTTATCTTAGCCTAAATTATCTAAATCGTCTAGGTCGGGGGGACGGACTGTACTACGAGTTGTACCTCTTCGTCCCGACTTGTGTCCAAAGTGTATACTCATTGAATACAGGGTGGGCCAAATATAAGTTTATTTTTGAAAATGTAATACAATAAGCAAAATTAAAATTTGTTCAATGTATTATGGATTTATCCGTAAGAACAAACATTCTCATAAATTATATGAAATACAACTTCGTTCAAGTGGCTGTCTCGGATGGCTTCGCATAAGCGGATTCTCTCACCCAATTTTCCATATCCTCAAAACTCAATGCAAACTGCTGCAGCATAGACAACGGATGGATAATAAAGCCCATCAATGCTTAAATCATATCCTCAGCGACATCAAGGTCGTAGCTTACCTCACCTTACTTCTAGTCGTTCCGAAATTCCTAAGAGGACTCTGCAATTAGCCCAGAATATGCACACATCTTGAGCAAGCGCTCTCCAATGTCACCTCGTTCTCAAAGTGTCAACACTCCAAGTGAAAATGTATTCCTTCAGAGGCCCCCATCACAGACCACATCGAACGATGACCAATAACCCCTCAAACTGGCAACCGAAAGGAACCCACCGCCACCTTATCGAATCTCGTAAAACAACTCTCCCGGCCAAACGGTCAATCTGCACAACAAGTGTGCCCCCAATGAGGGGTTCGCCGATGGTGGCGATGCCACCGATGATGACCATCACCATTCCGCCACCATGAGTGAGAGAGAGAGAGAGGGCGCGCGAGTCGACTTGTGTGTGAATCGCGATAATCTCAGCCTAAGCGCCACAATAACGTTAAACGGCCATTTGAACGTGTGCGCGCGCATTGCTTCCCAACTGCTGCTGGAATGGAGACTTCCTGCTTCGTTTTTGCTCGCTGCCCATTCGGCGACGACAATGACCAAGCGAAGACAAAGCACAACGGGCAGCAGCAGCAACAACAACAACGGCAACGAAGCCTCCGACGACGACGACGACATCGGCGACTGATGATGACCACGATGACTACGATGACGACGATGACTACTGTCGATCACCGCACGTCGGTCGTCGCGTCCGAGTCGAATTCACTTGGCCAGTGTCGCCAGTGGTAACCGCTTTTTGTCGTGCCCCATTCCGACTGCGGCTGCAGTGATTTCTTCTCCATTCAGTGTCACCGGCCTGCGCCACACAGATGGCCTCCTCGGCGCTGATGATGATGGAATTAAATTGATTCATAAACATTGGCCGATCCTTCGGCACAGACACCGCCAGGCCTAGACAAGCGACATCGGTTTCAGTGAGCATGGCACGGTGGACACGTAATGAGATTCCACGAGGCGGTGGCGGCGACGGCGGCGGCGGCCTCGACTGTGCCAACCGCAATCCTTGCGCTTTTCCGATGAAAAATTCATTTCATGAAAATTGTCATCATATTTCCACAGGACTTGTCATCCGCACTCACACGCGCTCGCACACGCGTACGCACACGGACACTGGTACACAAGTGCGATGATATTTTCTGAATTTCTTCTTTTTTCGGGCCACTTTGACGGGCTGGATGCTGGCCACTGCCGGCCGCCGGATGGGAGCGGATGTCGCTGGTGTCGGTGTTGGCTCGACTTCATTATCGGGTTGAGGGCAGGTTTTTTTTGTTTTCTTTTTGTATCTGCTTGGCCATGAGCAGATATCCTTCGGGTGTTGACACGGAGTGGCATGCCTTGCTTCGAGCCCGGTTGCTTTCGTTTCGTCTCATAATGAATGGACAGAGACACCTAATGAATAATGGATCCCGCGCGCTGGTTGCGGGTACTTTTCGTGTGCATTTGACTATTTGCGGCGTGGCTGCGAGGAAGAAGGCCCCGGCGGCTGGTTACAGATATGTCAGGAGTGGTTATGCGATGGAATCCGGTGATGGGTGCAGACACTCGTGTGCGCGAGTCGTCGAGTAATTAAGTGAATTTCATCGCGGTGACATGGAACCATGGATGGCTGTGTGTGTGTGTGTGTCTTGCTTTGGAGATGTTTTTTGTCAAGACCAGTCAGTGACCACCTGTTCCCATTATGGACAGATGGCTTTCGCGAAACTGATAGTCGTTTGCAAAGAGATCAAAGTGAAGTTCACACTTTGGTTGAAGTTGATTTTCTTATTTTGTTTTTTTTAAGTGTTCCACGTTTCTCCTTCGAAGTCCGGAAGGGACCAACATAAATGAGATTTGAAAGAGCTACACTGGGAAGAAGATGAGGGACATTTATTTTCAAAAGAGTGGCATAGGGGACGAAGGCTCAGGGTTCGATTATGGACAAAATTACTTTTAAATTCACATCTGAAGCCACGGCCCATGTCAGAAATGTAGAGGCTTTTAGGACTTCGTCGATTGACAGACCTTCTCAAATCGGAAATTGGATGTAGCGCCTGAATGGCCGCTAGATAAGCTAAAGACATATACAGTGTCTCTACACGATTGCCGATAGCGTTGATGTAACCAGATAGACCTTAAAGTAAGAATGGAAATAGAATACGAGTGTTTTAGGACAATTTCATACGTCTCCAAAGAAAACGCAGACGTAGGTCTTCGTCTTAGAGTCGTCTTAGCTCGTTCATCAGCTGCAGCCATGTATCCGCCACGTTGTCACAACTGGCAGAGTGTTGAATATTTCGATGCAATGATGTCCATAACCCGCGACTGATACTCATGGCTGTGAACATTGGTACGCTAGACTGAGTTAATATTGTAACAGTTCCATGAACTCGTAATATCAATGAACTAGTTTTAGCTTCAGTTCCCGACAAGAATCAACATTATAATCCACAGCTCCACATCCTTCTTCTCTTTAGGAGTATACCAGTCTAGAAAAAGCAAAACGAGTGAAGTGCTTGAATGCTGTGGGAATTGGGTAGACACTGATTGCCGTCAACCTGGCGATGCTTAGTGATTGTAACTCTTTCTACACATCAGTTGCGCTTATTTTACCTCTATGTGGTAGCCACCGGGTACTTTTAGTAGGTCACCCAAATTCAACTTGCTAATTGCTAGTGCGACTCCTAGGAATACAAAAGAGGAACTGATCGCCCATATTGGGGGTTGTGCCGTCAGGCGATTTAAACGCAAAGCTAGGAAGAGAGAGAGAGCGTCTTTGGTAGCACTATCGAGAATTACGACACATCCACCGGCAATGGATTTAGGTTGATCGACATTGCTGCTGTTGTAGTAGCTAGTACACTGTTCCCTCATCTCAATATTCACAAAGGAACATGGAGACAACTAGATTAATCACATTGCGATGGAAGGCACTCCTCCAGTATTATGAAATTCCGAACATTTCGAGTCGCCAACATTGACTCGGAATACCACCTTGTTGTAGCCAAGATAAAGTTGTGGACATCTCTCATACCGCCAATACAAGGAAATACTTTTTTTTTGGTTACGTCCATGGATGTGGCAATCTTCGAAAGATACTAATAGCCCGTGCCATTAGCATGCACGATTCGCAAACCCAAGTTCTCGATTTCGGGAATACGCCTACACCCTGCACTCTTCTACCACTCTCCCCGCGGAACTGCCGTTAGGTATTAATTCGCGGGGCTGGTTAGCGACTCAAGCTGGATCGACTGTGTTTGCCTGTTCGGCTCGCCTTACTCTTTCAAGCCTTCTTAGCTCGATCTGCAAGTTTGATATGAAGGAACAGATTTCCTCCCACTTCTCGGCTGACTTCGTCATATGACCGACTAGGAGCTCCGGTGTTGGTAAGTTTATTCTTGTCCCTTCAAATCGTCTGCAGTGGAAAGTCGTGTGTTCTGCGTCTTCTTCAGAGTCCTCACATTCTGGGCAAAGGGAAGAGCTATCGTGCCCGAACCTATGGAGATACTTTCGATAGACCCCCGTGGCCCGACAGAAACTGCGTAAGGTGGAAGTTGCAGTTTCCGCTTGCTCTCTTTGTCCACGTTTCGATTGTTGGAATCAGTCTGTGAGTCCATCTACCTTTGTTTGAGGTGTCCCATCTGGCTTGCCACATTGTCATTGAGGCTGCTCTTTCTTCCTTCCTTATCCTGTTTACGCCAGTCTCTGCCCGGTTCGTCGATCGCCTTAGGTAGACCCTATGCATCTCATTTGCGAGAATGTCGATGGGGACCATACCCGCAATCACACAGGCTGCTTCGTCCGAAATTGTCCGGAAGCCGCTGATTGTTCTTATGGCGCAGAGCCTGTATGGTGACGAGAGCTTCTTAGCTGTCTCCTTTATAGAGAGAGCACTCGACCAGACTGGCGCAGCATGTAGGAGAATTGAACTTACCACTCTGGAAAGCAGAATCCTTCTTGGGTATCCGGGTCCTCCTATGTTTGGCAGCATACCAGAAAGTGCTGCCTGCATCTTTGAAGCTTTCCTGCTGCAGTATTCGACATGCTTTTTGAAATTAAGTCGGTTGTCGAGCATCACTCCTAGGTATTTCAGTGATTCCTTGGATCTAATTAACTGGGAGCCAACCCGGAAGTTTGCATATTCCACAGTCTTTCGGCTGGTTATTAAAACAGCCTCTGTCTTGTGGTCAGCCAATTCAAGGTCGGAAGATTCCAGCCAATTTTTTATCCTGGCGATTGCTTCGTTTGCGGCGGTTTCCACCTCGTGGATGTGCTTGGCCACCGTCACGACCGCGATGTCGTCAGCAAAGCCGATGACCTTGACTCCATGTGGCAGCTTTAGTCTCAGTACTCCGTCGTACATTAAGTTCCACAGGAGGGGTCCAAGGACTGAACCCTGTGGAATGCCTGCAGAGACGTCGTAGTATTTAGTACCATCGTCAGTTTGGTATCTCAGTTTCCTGTTGGTAAAGTAGCTGACAATAATCCTCTTCAGGTACTGCGGTGTACTCATCCTATTCAGGGCTCTCATTATGCAGGACCAGTTCGCCGAGTTAAACGCGTTTTTTATATCCAGCGTAACTACGGCACAGTATTTAAGGATGGACAAGGAAATACTGTGAGGAAGTGCGTGTCGAACGGCTACAATGGCAAGAACTCGCCAATTCCCTTTTCTATCGAGTCTCCCTTAATCTCTTAAAACGTCCTACGCCGTCAACATCATGCATTGAAGACCAGTGGCGATATTGCCAAAAAGCCATCAGAGATGCCACCTCAGAGGTGCTGGGTTTCAATCGTCCACCGCAAAGAAACTCTGCGTACATGGCACTTTTGTGAGTATTTCGACGGAGACCACAAAGATGGGTTTATCGACAAATATGGGCAAGACCAAGTATATGCTGTCAACGAGAAGGGACACCCAACACCGACGTCTCGAACAGAAAGTCACAATAGTCAGATATAGCTTTGAGGCAGTGAGAGGAGTTATAACAACAAGCTTTTGTTTCCGTTAGAGAGGCCGCAAATGTGGACCATCCCCATTTCAGGGAACTTTCCATTAACTCTTAGCAAGCGTCTCAGTCATGGACTGATGTTAGTTAAGAACTGGATGCAGACCGGGGGCCTGAAGCTCAACCAGATTAAAACAGAACTGCTGCTATTTACCAGGAAAAGAAACATAGAAGGAGTTGAACTCAAACTTTCAAAACCGTCATACTCGATTCCAATTTCTCATTTGGAAGGACAATATGGAGGACCATGTAAAGAAGGCATGTGTGGCTTTCTACACGAGCAAACCCGCTTTTGGCAAAACATGGGGTTTCAAATCACGGGTGACATATTGGCTATACACCATGATAGTAAGGCCCATATTGACTTACGGTTCCTTAGTTTGGTGGAAATCACTCGAGAAGAAATATATTCTCACACAGCTAACCAGAATCCAAAGATCGGCCTGCCTAAGTATTACAGGTTGTCTCAGAAAAACAGCAGCCCAAGCCATTCTCTTCCTCGCTCCTCTCGACCTATTCGGTCATTAGGCTCAGAGAAGCGGGTTTCTGGAGGTAGAAGTACAAAGCATATGTCAAACAGACTATCTACCATCAAACTTAGCCCCAGAGAGAGACTTTAATCAGCGATTTCCGGAATGGATACAATGTCAGGAAGAAACAATTCGTGATATAACTAGAGGGGATCAGCTTGTACACTGACGATTCAAAGACGAGGTCTTCTATGATCTCTTCGAAAAATCCTTTGGCACAGATTGGTTGTACTTTTCGGTGAGATATGCGACATCACCAGTATTTCTGCGGAAGCTGTACTGCCCGTCATTAAAAAGCTTCCACGATACAAGATATTTGTGGCGGTTTAGCAGTTTGCCATTGGGTATTTCTCCACGTTCCGAAAGAACTTTACCCGATATATCCTCTCTTTAACCAACATTACGAGAAGTAAAGGACTACCGAATCTCCCCACTGACACCCGGAGCTCGCCAATCAGAAGCTGATTTCCTAGACTCCCGGCTGAGAGTAGGCATTCGCGGCACTCAGGCTCAAACTGCCTGGCACAGTACTCGATCAGATGCAGGCCTTACAAGGGTCGATGTGAACAGGGCACCTTCACGCCAAGGAACGCCATGATAATGTCACCCAGCGACCTCACGTGCATCGGCTTCAACTTGTCTGCTTGACGGCCGACGATCCTTTTTGACAACCGAGCCCCGAACCATGCTGGGTTGTCATTTAATTCCTTGAACTTAGACATTCAGGAACGTGGCCTTTGCACAAACTAAATCTCATGTGTTAGTCGGTCACACACCTTTTTGTCACATGAGCGCATGAGATCCACACTTGATCTTGCGCCCAATTATGGGAATAAACGTGGCTATCCCCCTGGCCTGCTCCAGGGTACACTGAAATTCATCACACAATCTCTCTCTCCCGATCAAAGCACCATGAACTACTGTGCTTCGTTGCGTTCCATTTGGCCGGCACATGACTCCGCAAACAGCACCCATCCCATGCGCTCAAAGATCGTGCCAATATTTTGCGTGTCTGACATAACCGCACATCCTCGGCAGCCGCAGCCGCAGCCGCAGCAGCAGTCGCAGCCGGCCGAGGGACGATGCACCGTCGTCGCACGATGGAAAATGGCGAGCTGCCTATTCAAGGGCAGGATACAGATAACACCACGAAATATAACTCACATTCCCTGTGACCAAAAAATCCATCGCACAGCGCTTAGGGTCCACCTCGGCATCACCTTCACGAATCAGCCAAGTATGCACGGACCCCGCAATCATGACGTTGCATCATTCGCTAGCCACAAACACCCGAAAGAGCTACTCGCACATCCCTCGGTTGAGGCGGCGGCGCGGCCACTGCGACCGAATCCCTCTGCATGTGACACACATTCCTGCGCCATGCCATTCCGAGAGTGCCATCAGGAATTCCTTCCGCGCCCGGTTTTCGTCGCATGAAATGCACCGAGCCACGATTATCTGCATAGAGCAGGAAATATTGTAATAATTTATGAGATGGCTGTTTCTCACGTTCGCATCAAAACAAACGAAGAGCCACAACGAAATCCTTACCGTGGCATGATGCGCCGTGAAATGAGGAATTACAATGGCCACAATGGCCGAGAGGCTGTAGCGGCGACGGCGGCGGCTAAGTACTTGGAAAGAAAGTAGTCATGGTCGTCCATTTAGCACTCTCCTCGGTTCGGATCGCAATTATTCTTCGTCTTCGTGTGCGCATTGACATCGATGGATGACGATGACGTGCACGCAGCAGCACTCGCACACAAAGCAGCACACACGGTGTCAATGCGGATGCTCTCTCCACTCCACTCCACTCTCAAGAGGAGAGCCGCACACTCGAGAGCTCTATTGTATCCGGACTCTTGTGTTGACATTAATGGCAGAAATTGTGTCACTGCGGGAGCGAAACACACACTCTCCATGCTCGTACATCAAATTCACACGTTGAATGACCCTCGATCCGAAGGGTCCAAGCAATAACGATCACCCCGGATCGAGGACAATATCCTCCCATCTATCGTTGCTGCTGTTGCCTTCTTTTGTCGCAAGAACAGAAGTTCTCCTTTCCTCGACGGTGACGACGATCGATGGTTTATTCATGACTTCGATGTGAGGCCGCGCTCTAGCTCGATTCTTATGTCATAGGTAAGGGCGCACATAGCAGATGTGGCACGCAAATAAATTCAATTCAACCGGCGGCGGGCGGCGCGGTGGGACATTGTTTATGCAACTTGAGGTTTCGTGTTGAAAGATTGGACAGCCGAAGAGATATGGGCGCTGATTTTTTTTGTGTGAATCATAAATGTCCCGTTAGCAGCGGTAGTCAATGGATGGCATCAGCCAAACCGACAGGCATGCAGCGAGCATGAAGCTCTGTTGATTGTGCGCCCATCGAGTGCTGTTCCACACAATCGGTCACTGGGGAGTTCTGAGGTTCGCACACCAACTCTTTTGTTTGACGTGTTCTCGATTGGATGATGGGGCAAAGGAAATGGCAGAAATTGTGTCAGCGGGTGTTCAGTTGAGTTCTGGAGTGGGGAGAGGCGGTGGAAGGACATCACTTAAATTGGAGGCGATACGCAGAGAGGGGAGAGCGGCCGTGATTCTTGATTGGTTGGGTCGTTGTCAATTTTGTCACTGGCTTCATCTGGCATTAATATATCCTTCTTTCGCGCTTTTCCGATCCATGCATCGGGACTCTGGTGTCCGTGAATGTCTGAAATTAAGTAGAAACTGTTGACGCTCTATGAACCGAGATCTGCTACCGATTCCCTTGACGTAGTTCATGCTATCAGTGAAGGTTTCTTGATTATTGTTGGAATACAAAATTCAACCACAGCTTTAGGACTCTGGCTACATAAGTCTAATTAGGGGGAGCCGTTAAGGCACACCCTTCTTATGGTACATGTTATTGGGGTAATGAGCCCCAAAGATCAGACTGTTGGAAGAAGTCATAGCCCGTGCAATGTGCCTTCTGATCAGCTTTATAATAAAATTATCTATCCTGTTCAAGTTTTCCTCGTTGTACAGGACCTCGTTAGGATAGTACCTCTTCTACTCGGACTCGGGTGTACGATACAAACGGAGACAGCTCCGAAGACACTGTCTCTCGAACAACCTCATCTTTTCCATCTGGCAAGGACTCACGTTGAACCACAGGGGACAACCGTACGCCATAATTGGCCGGATGAGGGCCATGTAGCAGATTACCTTCACCCTGGTATCAAGTTGGCTGCTGTAAAACAACCTTCCTGCCGCAGCAAAGGCTTTTCTGGCTTTCGTCAGAGCAATATCTATATGTTTGTCAAAATACAGATATTGATCCAGCCAAATGCCAAGATATCTAACTACACTTTTCACAGCTAACGATCGTCCTTGCGGGTCAACTATGCCGAACTTGCGCCAGTTTTGGCGCGTATCCCGCGGTGCCGTGTACAACGGGGTCCTGAAAAGGGCAGTTTCACACTTCAGGAAGTGGATAATCAACTTCCAGTCGTCTCAAAATCGCTGAATTTTTTCGAAGTCACGCTGCAACAAGATATTTATTACTTCGACCTTCGGACGCTACTAGATCGTCGGCATACGCAATTAAGTGCGGCATGGAACCTATAAGATCCGCAGTGAATATTGAGAACAAGATGGGCGAACCAACCGCCCCCTGTTGTAGACCATTTTTAATCTCAAAGACCGTGGTAGAAGTTACGCCGTTAATTTTCACGACGAACTTTCTACCTGTTATCTTGGCATAGATCGTATATAGCAATGGCTTACTTATGCCGAGCCTGACCAGCTTGAGGAAGAGACACTCCAACCAAACAGTGTCGAACGCCTTCTCCAAGTCAATCAGACAGGCACCCATGCACTGATTTTTGCTTTTATTCCATTGAATGTCGGATACCAGCCCTAAATCCGAACTGGTTGTCCGGTATGATTTTATTTTCATCAGCCCATTGTTTCAGAACTCCTATGACTATCTTTTCAAAAACCTTGCTTATGCAGGGAAGAAGACTGATCGACCGGAGATTTGTCGGGATGGATTTGTCTTTGTCCCGTTTAGGGATCGGTTGCACTACAGCTGTTTGCCAGTGCGCCGGGTAATGTGCATTACTCAGCGCGTTGTTGAACAATGTTGTGTAAATTTGGACCGCTTCGGGGGGAAGATGGCGAAGCACATTATACGGTATTCCATCGATTCCCACTGACTTTTTCTTTTTCAGCGAGTTGAAGATACTCTGAAGATCTGCTTGGGAAATCAAGATGAGATTATCATCATTGGCGACGGCACTATGTGCCATATTATCGCCACTGAACCTGGTGAAACCTGGATTCTCTGATCGCCATTGACTTATCTCGTTGCGGAGATAGAAGTGATTTAGCAAGGCTCTGTCCTCCAGATCGTGATTCGGCCTACTAACCTCGTTGACCGTATACACTCGCTGGAACACAGCACCAATAGCTTTAACCTTCTCCTGTGGATCTTCAACTACGAAGAAGTCATTGTCTAGCACTGCCTCACCTGGATCGATGCCAATTGAAGTCAGTAATTGTTCGTTGTGTGTCGTCCTGGGAAGTCTAACGACCTGAATGTCATTTTGATCTTTCCTATGAAATATTTTATTTACTTGCGGGAACATACCCGGGTTGTTGGATCGTACAGCCCGGATTTTATTGCCCCAGTGCAAGCTTATAGGCAAGTTATAATTGCAAGCTTATAGGCAAGTTATAATTAGCACGTATTAACAGTCGGAGGTTTTTGATCTCCGATTTTAGTGACCTGGCTTCCGCGTTTTGTGGAAGAGTGTGCAAGAGTTTGAGTCTCCGGCCATGATGAAGTAGTTCTCCTCCGAGCTCAGTCGAAAGCTAGTGAATAGATTATCGAGCTTTGAAATGAAGTTTCGATTGAGGAGTTCATTGTCAGGTCCGTAGATAGCGATCACATACAACCGTTTACAACCCTGGAGAGGGATGCGTGTGATACATGTTTCTAAAGCTTGATAAAGAGAGCGGCCCTACCACCTTGGAAGGAATGGGGCCGGTCTCTTCGAATTACTTGGGAATTCTTGTACCTGAGTTTGTGAGTCTGGTTTAGCTTAGTTTCGGTAACCATAAGCACAACAAGTTCTCGAGCGTTAGCTGTCGTTCGGGATTAATCAGCGAATTAACATTCACTGCCAGGATCTCAAGTCTACGCGCTGCGGGCGTAGCCATCATGGTGATGTCTCGTTTGTCTCGTCAACCAACGCCGAGTAGAGGATGTCTATTCGCGCTGTTTGCTCAAGGAACTGTTTCTGGAGCTGAGCGATCTGCCTCTGGATAGAGAGCAGGACCGACTTCATATCCATGTCAGCTTCAGGTTGCCTGGCCACTGGGACCGGGGCTACCTTCGGCATTGTCTGTTTTACCGGTCGCCTACCAAATGCCATTTGGGCATAGGAGACGGCCGGAGTAACAGTGGTAGCTTGAAAACAAGGCACTGGCCTCGCTTCTACCATTTTTATCTTCCTCTTAGCTTCAATGCTTCTTCTGATCTGTTGAACGAGAACCGATTTTTTCAGCATAGTATGGTCGTTGACAAAATTTTGGTTTGCAGACAACGCCCTCGAGACAATTTTTTTACGCAATTAGTTACTAATCAAATCAGAAAAGTACTAAAAATGTACTAAAACAGTACTAAAGATAAATTTTTTCTGTCCAACACGGAATTATTTCCAAAAAGCGTTTATCCATGCCTAGAATTGATTCATTAGCACACACAACTCTTTTGTCAATTGCTTGGAAATATAAATTATAATCATTTATTCTTTAAATCATTCGTTACTCATTAGTTTTCTTGCTTTGCATTTAAAATATTGTAATTATTGGTGAAATATGCTACGGATGATTTCCTAATTAATCGCTTATCACTTCGAACGAACTACTTTACATAAGTACACATATAGCCGTGGTGAGTTCGAAGGATGAGCTATTGAGGGCTTTCACTTGTTACGTATTAGTCGCGTCCACTTGTTGTTTAACCACCTACCACAACGCTCCTTGTCTTGATCGAGAAATAAAGTGTCGTATGTAACTTTGTAACAAATGCTGAATTTTTGATTAATTACACTGGTCAACAGTGATCTTGTTGCATGAAGTTTTATACCCAAATCCAAATGGATTTCTCTCGCTGACTCCATTTTCCAATAGCAGCTATAATTATTGAGATACGAAGGAGAGAATTTTTACGAAAATGCATCAGTTTTCGAGCTAACATTTTTTATTACGCAAAATTAAACTTATTACGTAAATTTTATATGACTTTTAGTCGACGCAGGAGGACTACGCTCATCATATTTGAATTCCCGTAACCTTTTTCTATAGAGCGAAGCGAATGTCCTGATGGAATCCTTGTTTTCCGATTTTCTAAGTGACTGAATAGGAAATGTAACTTAATGCTCATGTTGCTGCAAGTGTAGAATTATTTGCCCAATGGGACTTTTTACTTCCCAAGAAATAATTCACTAACCAAACGAACTCATTCCACGCAGATTTTTGAACAGTAGCCATTCATTTGGTTTTTGTTTCTATGTACTTGAAACACTTCCCATTTTTGTTAAGAACTTTCAAATACTGTTTCAGTAACCCTAATTTAATATGCAAAGGTGGCAATATTGTACGGTCTCTTGACACTAGTGGAGCATTTATCACATTCAGCCTGCCCGGGGCCAAAACCTCTCCGTCAAAGGATAATCTTTCTTAATCCAATGCTCGGACTTAGCTCTGCTTTCCCATAAGCAAATAAAACAGGAATTTGTTTATATAACCACCTTGCTGATCCAGGAGAAAGTTTACCATTTTCTACGAATATAACCGGTATGTTTTATTTTCTTCAAAGTTAAGTATATCGTGGGGTATTCTTTAACTTTGATTGAGAGCCCTTTTTATTGCCATTATGCAAGAGTACACATTTAAGACTGCTTTTTGAGGAGTCTATAAATAAACGTCATTCATTAGTTAGAGCTTTTTAATCCCATTGCAGCCCCTTCTTCAGTTTTTCAATTATTTTCCCTTGTGCGATAAGGCCAGATATTTGTGCTGAGAGTCACTAGACTTCTTTCTGTCAATCAATAGGGAAACTGAAAGTGCTGATCCTTTTTTAAACACCTCCAGATTTATCCTAATCAAGTCATCTACATCATTTTGATTGAACGGTGGTTGGTGAACAGTATCTTTGCCATTCTCACTGTCGTCTGAAGGTTCTTCGGATGCTAGATTGGATGTACTGTGTATGGACTGTAGTACTGAATCATCACTAGAACTCAGAACAGATCTAATAGCAGATCGCAAACGAGGATAAATCCACTTAAAAGCAGTTATTACAGTAGTCTCTCGATAACGTGTACAATTAAAATGCAAGGGAGTTCACGTTTGCGAAGCTTCAATTTTAATAAAAGAATAGGGCAGTCTCACTTTAGATTTTTTTTAAAACTTCTCATCTTCAACAAATTTGAAAAAAATGCGTTTTTACTGTTACGGAGTATATTACATACATTTAATTCATTTATTTAATTTAAAAAAAAAAAAAGTTATTGGACAAATTACAGGAACAAACCGACACGAACTGAGGTGCATCAAACCGGAAACTGCTTTTTCGCTTGACGTTGTCATAAGTGATCAACTTTCTCTCACCAGTCACCATTCGCTTCAAAAATTGGTCGATGTGGTTGCCATTCAGCAGTGATTCGCAGATGGAAATTCAGTTAATGAGGTTCTTTGGTGTTAACTCTAGTGGTACTCATATATCAAGCTTCTTTTGGTATCCAGCCTTGTTCAAATAGTTTTTTGTGCAATGTTTTCCTTAGCTCCTGGGCAGACTCGACGATTTCCATGATTTTATCGACATTTTCGACAAATGGCCTTCCAGTGCGTGGCTCGTCTTTGGCGTCGAAATTACCGAAACGGAATAGACGGAGCCAAAACTGCTCACAATGTAGTGTTACAGACCATAAGCTCAATGATTCAATCGCTCATTGGTTCATCGGTCGTTCACTCGAACGTCACATGAGTAGCCAAAGGTGCGTCCCTCAACCACGCGCCAATTAAACGGTCAACCCTTCAATATATTATAATATAGATACACGACTCAGTAGGTCAATGGCCAAGTCAGCAGCTTAATGCTACGTCGCTCAATAAAATACAAGTTAAACACTCAATTGGCTCAATTGGCATCGGTCTTTCGTGTCTCAATCGCCCAGATTTTGCAGTCGCTGAAGAGCTCAATATAACGGTCCGTACAATAGCACACTGCCTAATCTGTCAATAGTTCAATTGGTAAACTCCCCACAGACTCAGTCAATCAATCGTACATCACTCGACGCTTACTGCGTGACGTCCCCCCTACTCGGCCAAGCGAAGCCTTAACCAAATACCGGCGTCTCAAATTAGAATTTCATTTCCTCGTTCAATTTTCGAGTGATCAACAATGTCCACTAGCTCATCATTCACCTGTCAAGCTCTGCTGCTCTCCTTCATGCCTGCACTCATTCGAACTGTTCCTGCTCGGCCGGCACTATATCATGACAAACCTGACATTCAATCGTATCTAGGTTACAGATAACCGTCCAAAAGAAGCACCATCCACTGCCAAACACCCTCACGTCCGCCTCCTCGTCGTTTGTCATCTGCAATCATCTCTTAAGCGATCTGACTTGACAAATAATCCCTTCAACCGAGCGTAGCCCCATCTCCGATGCGCATCCAATTAACCCAGCACCTGACCAAGCCCTTAACTGGAACACATGTATACATCGAGAGCACAAAACTTCTGAACAGTTATCAAGATAGCAGCCATCGCCGTCCGTCGCAGACAACTAGAACACTTCCAAAGATTTTCCGGAAGACTGGGCAAAGTCCACAAACCGCACTCGGACACGGACACCATTCTTTTCGTTTAATTTTGCCTCCCAAGGCGGACCGCTACCTCTCACGCATAATTTCGGACACAAGCCGCCCCCACTCCCCGGGAAATAACCATGTTCTCGCGTATTAATGTGCGTCGACTACAAAGGGAACATAAAAAATAAATAATTAGCACCCTGGTCGGCCATCGGAGATTCCGCACTTGGCCGCTCCGAGACGCTCCGAGCCGCGCCAAGCCAAGCGTGGAACAATAATTTGATAACATTAGCGCGATGGATTGCGGCGGTGGTGGTGGATGGATCTCACAAAACGGCCCCAACAATGGCTGGCAATGGCGTGAAAAGTTTCCGGTGCTCTGCAGCCCCCCAGCACAAGACTGGGTTATGACACAAACGCTGTCGCTCCCCACGGCTGGCAGAACAACAAAAATAACCCAAAGCCCGGGCCGGCTCTCCGATCCCCGAAATAGATCTCTCAGATCGGCCGCTCGGCGAACAATGGCCGGCTCTCGCATTGGGAAAATCTCCAGTATCCGCTTATCTTTTCCCAGTTTCACTGGTAAATTGCTCCGCACAATGGCCACATTATGAATACTTAATTGTTGTTATAGTTTTTATGGAAAACATTTTTCTCCATTAATTTGTTTAATTGCCGTGCGGTGGCTCCAAAATGGATGACGCTCCACTAGGGCTGGTGGCTGGAGGTGGTGGCTGCCGGTGACTGGTGTTGGATTGCATTGAAGCAGTGGCGCTATCTCGGCCAGCGGCACATTGAGGTCATGCAGTCTGGTCGGGGTCGAGCCGAGAGGTACAGAATCTGCAGTGTTGCAAGTAGTGAAACAGAGGTCTATTGACGACGATTGCCTGTCGATCGGGAAGGGAGATTAATGCATCTCTGCAGGTTGATGAGGTGATGTGTTCATTTTGGCGACTGAAGCACGTAAACCAGACGGAACAAAACCAATACCGAACTGCAACTGGGTACGGAACAGAGCAGGAGACTCGGATAGTACAAAAAAAATGTTCATGTGTATGTGCACTGTGCTATCGTTGTTCAGGTGGGGTAGTGGACGTCCTTCCTCGCAGCGACTTATGGTGGTTTTCCTGAAGAGACCTTGCTTTCGCGGCTAGTGCGCCATGCCGTCATAGTAGATGCCACAGTCGCTTTCTCTCTCCGTTAAGGATTCAAGGTCAGGACTCTACATGAGTTTTTTAGCATAGACGAGTTGCTTGAGGAGGTTCCTTGGCACTGGGTTGTGTTTCTTCTTCGTTCTTCATGTTAGGGCGCTACAGTCCAAGGTGGACCTGAGCCTCATTCAACATGCCTCAGCCACCACGATCTCTTGTCAGCTGTCTCCAGTTTTGCACACCAACCTAAGGTCTCCCTCAAATCGTATGCGCCACCTTGTGCGTGTACGTCCTATGTTGCATGCTCAGTGTCGAAGATTCTTCGCACGGGAGCTAAGTTGTCCATACACTCTACATGGCCAACTTAGGCGCTGGATCCGTAGACGCCTGTCGCTGTACAGCCCATACTGTTCGTGGTTGAACCTTCGTCTACAAATGCCATCAACGCAGACGATACCAAAGATCGAGCGCAAAACTTACCACAAACATACCAAGAACCTCTTGTTTCGCTTTGAATAAAGTTCATGCCTTTGCGCCGTAGAGCAAGACAGGGATGATCAGGGTCTTATACAGAGTCAACTTGGTCTGCCGAGAGAGGGGTATATTACTCAATTACCTCTTGAGCCTATAGGAACAGCGGTTGGCAAGAGCTATCATACATTTGATTTCGGTACTGATGTTGTTTATTCTGTTTTCCACGGAGCCGAGATAGAAGAATTCCTTCAAAGTTATAGCTGCTTGTGGTAACGTTCAGGCCGAGTCGTCGATGCTGTGCATCCTTTCTCGATGACAGCATATACTTTGTTTTGCCCTCGTTTACCGCCAAACCCACTTTAGCCGCTTCCGTTTCGATTCCGACAAACGCTCGCTGTGTTCTACCAATTACGTCAATGTCGTCCGCGTATGCTAGCAAGTGGCCAGTGAGTTTTGCACTATCTTCTCCGGGATGATAATATTAAAGAAGTCACATGACAGCGCGTCGCCTTTCTTAAAACCTTTTTAGATATCGAAGATCTCGGTGATTTAATTTCCGACCTTGATGGAGCAGCGGGAATTCTTTTGACATGTTTGGCAGGAATGTCAAAACTTCACATGGCGTCTCTATGCACGCTGTCATGTGCGACTAATAGGTGGTGGGTGTTGATCTGCGTCTCTTGGGTTTTTTTTGTAATATATGCCGTAGTGTCGATTTGGTCGATGGTGGACTTCTCCGGCTGATAAGGTTATTGCCGAATGGTTTCAGGCGCTGACACACGGCAGAGAAGATCTTGTACGCGATGTTTAGGAAACCTATCCCTCTGTATTTGGCGGAGTCAAATGGGCTTCCTTGTCTTTGGCTGTTGGTGAGTAAGATGAAGTTGCCGGATTGCCATCTGCACTTTGTTTTGCCAAACATGATTTGTCCCTTGTTTCACTTCAGGGGCACGCACATGATGATGCCCTTAGGGGTCATCACCATTGCTTTGGCATCCTCGCCCTTCGACGAACTGCTTACTGGTGGGACTGCTCCATACGTGTGTAGAACTGGACCATGGGGTTCTCATCAGTGCTTCGGCTCATCAGTCTTCGATCGGCGCAACCTTTTGGGCAGTCAGCTAATGGCTGGTCCATATATTCACGGGTTTCCTTCAGATCAATCCTCGGGTAGTCAGAAAGTGACTGGTCCACACCCTTGAATGTCTCCTCTAGAAAGTCAAGTGCTCTTTGAGACCTCGACTCCTCTTGTTCCCTAAGATCTGATTTTCCACTCAGCCTACGTATCGCCAGTCTGCAGTTGTGGGTCTTGCTGAATTGACAGACGATACAGAGTATTTGGATGAGCTGCCGACGGAACAGAAGTCGACAATACAGCATATATTTTGTTTTCTCCTTATTGATCGTAGGACCAGCTCTTTTTGCTTCTCCTTCATTTGCTGTAAAAGCTTTCACTACGGCACATTGGGAAGGCGTAACGATGGCGATGTCATCTGCCTAACCCATCAGTTGTATAGACATTGTGCCTTCCGTGTTTGCCCGCCCGCCGCACTTCTACTGTAACGGAAGGAATGCAGCGCATACTCTTGCCGAAATCCGTTGCAGGTTTCAAACAACTTCGAAGTCTTAGTACCGAACTAGAAGGTATCACTTGAGGCCTGGAGATCCTTTACCCTAGCTACCCCTTCAGTGGATCATGCGGGACACTGAAAATGATGATGATGATGAATTACTACTCTTTCATCTGGACTTTATAGCTAATTCCAGCATTCGGGGCATGGATTCAACGAAGTTTAGACGCCCTCTTTCGGGACCGTCTGAAATGCAGGCCACTTCTGTGCAATATGCGGTCAACTGCACCTCCCGCTTCGGATTTCGAATACACACTTCAGAGAGACGTATGCGACTTTACCCACATAAATTTATACATCAAATATTTCGAGCCGGAAATCATGACACAGTACGCCTCAAAAACCTCGACAAGATCGGCTCCAATGAGAAATAAAAAAACACTTGGTATTATTTTAGATCGCACATCACATCCGCCATATCCACGCTTATCCCTCAACTATCTCCCTAACGATACCAATCACATGTCAAGACGCAAACACCTCCTCCCACCGCAACATTCAGCAGTCACATCGAAGTGCAATCGCGCATTGCCATGCACCCAGTATTTGCATGTTCTTCCGCGCGCATTTCATCAAAACCAACATCGCGTGCAATTCCATTCCTTATTGAACGCGAGTCTAATGCGATGACTATCGCCGCCACCGCCGACGCCGTCACTGGAGCGATTATGAAAGCATGCGGCACGATAGAAAATATAGAATCCAATCGAATCGATATTCGGGGCTTGGCTTTGAGTAAACGTAAATGAATTGCTGCACTTGATTCGATTTGAAATCGAAACGGTTGCGACGCGACGCTAAGCAAGTGAATGCATACGAAATGAAAACTGGGTCAACTGTCATGTGAATTGGTTGATGACTTGAACCGATATCGCAAGATATTGCGATATGATGCGGTGTGAAGGGGAGGTGAGTTGCATTCAATTGAGTGCCCACGCATGCTAGTGGTGGTGGTGAGGTTAAGAGACATCTTTGCATATGTGCCGACCATTTCCTACGGTCACCAAAGACCAATAGGGGTGAAGGTCAGACAGTAGCGATTGATTAAGTCTTCTGAATTCTCAATATATTTCAAGCATCACCACCTGTCTACTGTGCGGGTGCATTAAGGCCTCAGCGGCGCTTAAACTCAGATGTACAGGCTTTTTTGGCTGACATACAGTCAGACTATCCTGTCTACTGTGGCAATGGTATCAGTCAAAGACCGCCCTGACGACTTAGAAACGAGCGCTGGTTCAGACATCGATGGCTTAGTCTGGACACCAGCAAGGGCTCTATGGCCGACACTGAGCAAGAAGAGATCATCATCAATGATCAGTCAGTTCATACCGGTCATGGGTACACATGCATTGCGTCTGAACTTCTGCGGAAGCTGCTGTGACGAGTCTGAAGTAGTATCTGTTGGACATCTGCTCTGAGAATGCCCAGTCTTAGCACAAAAAGAAGAGAGTCACGGGCATAGGATCATCAGACCATACTCATCTCCTGGAGTGTTTAGTAGTGCAAAGACCGACAGATTCCCCCAGTGCGACAAAAAGTTGCTAGCGGTGTTGGTTGTACTAACTACTAACCACAACGAAATGGTAATGGGACCAGCTGCAGCGACGTGGAGGAAAAACAGGACACTCCACTAAGTCTGGCCGCAAGCATTAAGAAAGGCACCCATGCTCTTCGAAATTGTCAGGGGAATCTTGTGGAAGCAGTGTCCTGGGGCTAAGGCCCTCCATCTGGTCCTCGATCTAGCTGCCAAACATAAGTTTAACTACACCTCTATACTGCAATGTCTAGTATTTCTCAAATAAGACGCAAGATTCGAAACCCTTCGGTGGAACAGCAGACATGTAAGGGTGCAAGGCTAGTTATCTTCTTCCTATTCTTTGAGGGACACTACAGTCCTGGGTGGACCTGAGAGTTAATCAACAAGCCTAGCTGCCTCTAGTTGCGCGCACCAAATTGGTTGAGGTCCTTCTCTATTTGGGTTTCGTTATCCCACTGGCTCGGACTCGGATGTTGTCTGTGCCACCTTAATTGCTCATATCGCTGTATAGCCGATACAGATGGTAACTCCAAATGTTGTAACTGTGTTAGACTTCAGTCACGACATTGATATTTTGACCTAGCTTAGTAGATGTTTGTTGCAGCGATGCTTTGTAGGCTTCCAGCTTCACTGATACTTGCCTTTACTCATTGTCAAATTATGGGTTTTTCTTTGATGGTGTTATTAAACCCTTCTGACAGCACATCCAATCTTTCCCAATTGCTTGCCCAAGCGACGTCGAACGTACAGAAAGTTTCTGGGACGCCAGAGATCCTAGCAGTCCATTGCGATCGCTACTTTCCGACTTAAAATTATTGTGTTCTTGCCCGTTGTTACTTCGATATCCGAGCACTTACCTTAGCTACAAAACAAGAATGATCAGGATCGATGTTCGTGAAGTTATTGAGTTGAACGTAACTGCAGTCGACCTTGGTAGTCGATATTTAGATTCCGCACCCACGCCTTCGTTCATCTTCGATCTATCTGTAAAGAATCGCAGAGGACCATCCAGCAGCTGGTGTTCAGACTTCATATATGATCGGGATGCTGGTTGAGAAATCCTTCTTGAAGAGGAGCTTAGGTGTCTATCTGTTAGGTATTATCTGCCTAGGAAAGTCATTCCACATACAAAACGATTTCTGACTACTGATGAGGTTTCCCATTTTGAAGATCGTGGATATATATTTCCCAGAGGCCGAAACAGCAACATCAAGCCTAGAATCATCTTGGTATCGACGATAATGCATTGATTGAATGTCCTTTTCTAGATCATATAAGTCAACCTTGCCGTTGTCATTATTGTACTTTTTCGGGCTGAAGTTCCCGAATCCAAGATTGATGCGGTTTGTTATGAGGGTTATGAGTTTTTTATGTTCTTCTTCCCCGGGCCATTTCACAGCAGTTCCTGGATTGTGGTGATGTCTGCTAACTGATTCTATTCCAAAATCCCGTCTTGGCCTTGGAGGACACCATTTAGACTTGATATTAAGCGCGGTTAGCGACACGGACGAGGTGGTTCTTATTCTTTAGCTAGCTAAACTAGAAGATAGAGAAAGAAGTAAATAGAAAGAGAGAAAAACTTATTACTCTGATGGACAGCTATACTATCTAACCTAGCTAAGCTAACCCTAACTAACTGCGAACATGGCTATCCCGTGCACCAATAAAACAAAAGTCTAAAACTAAAGTCACAAAGTACTGAAGCTTCTCTGGAAGAAAAAGGTGGAACATGAGAGGCGCGTGATCGAGGAGATAAGAAGAAAGAAGAAAGAAGAAAGAAGAAAGAAGAAAGAAGAAAGAAGAAAGAAGAAAGAAGAAAGAAGAAAGAAGAAAGAAGAAAGAAGAAAGAAGAAAGAAGAAAGAAGAAAGAAGAAAGAAGAAAGAAGAAAGAAGAGAAAGAAGAAAGAAGAAAGAAGAAAGAAGAAAGAAGAAAGAAGAAAAAAGAAAGAAGAAAGAAGAAAGAAGAAAGAAGAAGAAGAAAGAAGAAAGAAGAAGAAGAAAGAAGAAAGAAGAAAGAAGAAAGAAGAAAGAAGAAAGAAGAAAGAAGAAAGAAGAAAGAAGAAAGAAGAAAGAAGAAAGAAGAAAGAAGAAAGAAGAAAGAAGAAAGAAGAAAGAAGAAAGAAGAAAGAAGAAAGAAGAAAGAAGAAAGAAGAAAGAAGAAAGAAGAAAGAAGAAAGAGAAGAAAGAAGAAAGAAGAAAGAAGAAAGAGAAGCTCCTAGCTTAGCCAAATGCCGCGTCAAAGCCTTTCCAGCGACGTTTGGTGATCGAGGTTTCAGGATCCTGTGAAATGTCGGCAGCTTATAAGCTTTTTAAGCAATGAACCTAAGTAAAGCGTTAAGCTGTCTCCTTTTTCGGTTGATGGCAGGTTATGCTCAAAAGTTTAATTAAGTACCTTCTTGAGAACCTTCTTCTTGCTACTCCACAAGCAAATAATGCCTCAATTCATTAGAGTTCCCCTTGCCTCACACCAACATCCGCCTTGTGAAAATGGAACCCCGTTCCCGGTGCAATCGCAATTTGTTGACCAACTTTCAAATGCACTTCATTTCACGTCGACACTGACAAATGACACCCCCGAGCGCTGTACATTTGGTGCCATTAGCATCAGCGACCATGGCAAGCCCAACGTCTCCTCGTGGCCGAGCGGTCGACAGAACATTTTTGTCAAAATTAAATTTAAGCATCGGATTGATGTAATAATTTAGAATGTTTATCTGACCTAAGAATCACCCCTTTTTCCCTGGTCCCCGAGCAATTATGACTTAAATTAATTATATCACATTTACAGGCACGACTTGCTGGCCGAGTGACCAGCGCCACAGTCAACACAGTCCACAGTCGCTTAATTGCCCCGCACAAAGGAGAATGGAGAACGACTGAGAGATGATCAGCGCGGACTGCCGCACGCACAGCAGAAGCGCAGAGAGGAAAGGTAAACAAATCCAGGAAGCGCGTTCCCCCAAATTTAACACGGAAAACTTTTCGGCCAACAAATTTATTATTATTTCATGTTTTTCTCATCTTCCCTCGGTTCGCCCTTTCTCCGCTCCGATCGTTCACCAGCGTGGCCCGGTTCTTCGAAGTTTTATGATCACTGCTGGAGTCTCCACTCAGCAGTCTTTAGCCACGTTAATTAAAACAGATGTCTTGAGAGACATCAGCTCGTGGAATTTTATGCTCAAGTGAGCCGCCGCGCTGGACGCGCACAATTTAAATGGACGCGCACACACGACGGTGTCCAATCATATTTTGATAACCCCTTGCGTTGTCCACCTCTGCCGAGGCTCAGGTTTTGGGCAGAGTCACACACACACACAGCCACACGCGCATCCACTCACGGGGGACAATTAAATTTAATTTGGTAGCGAAGTGCGCGCACGGTGATGGAATTTTCGGTGCGACGAGAGAGCCCATAGTGTGTCGGTTCAGCTGGCCAAAAATTAGCATAAGGGAAATTAGTTCACAAAATGTATCCTTTTTTTTTTGTTGACAGGGGCGGTGGGAGGCGGGGGCAAGGATTTGGACATGCACGAGTTCTCAATCGAGTCGATTGCGTGTCGATGTGATGGGAATTTGGTAAGGAAATTGAGAAATTTTGACTGCATAGCGTGGCTCCTGGGGAAGGTCCTGAAGCGTAAAGGATTACGGGGTGAGAGTTTTGTGGTCTTTTGGTTTTGTACGAGGGAACTTTGCGTGTGCTTCTGGATATCGAGTTGGGATCTTGCACATGCTGGACGGAGGCACAACACGTTGCGGATGGGACCCTATTTTTAATGGATTCCTCCTTTTTGGGGAAGTTTTAGTTCTTATTGATGGATAAGAGGTCTTCAGTTGCTCGAGTTCGTGTATTTCATGTGCTTATTCAATTTGCCATCAGGAGCTATCAGCACAGTTCCAGGCAATCAAGCATGATCTCTGGGTAGCACGCAGTCGCCGTCCCTAGCTGGTGGACTTCAACTTGAAAGCTGGCACTCTGTGTTGCGTTCTCTGATTGGCTAGGAGTAGAATACTCTCTCGAAGCTCTACATGATACGCATTGCATGCAGAAGATTTCTCTCATCAAGGCTTCTCCATTCGCTTTCGATACTGCCCATCCATCGGCACCATAGAGTAGGGCTGGGGCAGTTGAATGAAGTCATTTTGGTCTTTGAGCCTAAAATCAACGAGTGGCGAGATCTGTGTGCTCCTGCTGTCTGTACTCCGAGCCGAGGTAAATTATGTAGTAAATGGTACTCAAGTTGGATTTCAAAGCGTTGATATGGCGTTTCGTGCACAAGCGACTGCATCTTATCTCTGTCAACGAACTCCTACTTCTCTGGACGGCTTTTTTGTGGACGACTCCGGCAACCGAATTAAGGACAATAATTTTCGTTCTGCACGTGGAATGCGAGGTCCCCTAACTGGCCAATTTCAGCCGATGAACTCGCGGAGGTCCTTGACTGCTGGCAGTCCGGAGATCGATCAACCGTCCAACCATTGATCACGTTGCGATCGACGTCAGACACTCCTCCAGTATTCTTGATGTCCGAACGTTTCGTGGAGCCAACATCGGACCATTCCCTTGTTGTTGGCAAGGTAAGAACCCGGTTATTGAGAAACAACGGTGTCGAGGAAGATTACCACGGGAAGTTACAATCGCAACGGACGGCTAGGATCTTTGCCGATCGATTATCCCAGAAACTCTCTGTAAGTTCGGTGCCGACTGAGCAAACAATAGAGAAAGATTAGAGACCTTGTCAAGAAGCTGTCACTGATATGCTGGGTATTACGACACCACCCCAGAAAAACCCATGGCTTGACAACGAGTGGAAGCAAGCACATGCAGCAAAGCTAGAAGCCTACTAAGCAACGCTGCAACGAACTGCTTTTATTCGTAAGCTGTACGAACAGTATCAATGGGGAGAGACGCGGCTTCTCAGAAAACAATTATCCAATGGACATAATGTTCGGACAGGAGCCTATCGGGACGAAAATGGACGACTGGCAGTAGAGTCGCAGACGATATAGAGAATTCAGAAATATCATTTCCTCATGGTAAATGGCGATGAGGATCGGAATACCGCTGTCAGGCAGAATGCTCCACTCAATTTGGACGTCCCTATTGGCAAATATGCTTTCTTGGTAGCTAAAGACTTCGTATATCTGCGACTACCGTGGTACGAATACCACCAGTACCGAAATTGAACTTGCCAATCGCTGTTTCTTTGGCTTAAGATGCATTTGAGTAGATATAAAAAGGCCCTCGGACCAAGTTGACTCTATCTAAGACCTTGATCATCCCCGTCTTGCTCTATTGTGCAGAGGCATGGACTATATCCGAAGCGGATGAAGAGGTTCTCGGTATTTTTGAGAGAAAAGTTCTGCGCGCGATCTTTGGTCCTGTCAGCGTTAATGGCATTTAGAGAAGAAGATTCAACCATGAACTGGGCTGTACAGCGACATGAGCCTAGCCAGGCGTCTACGGATCCAACGTCTATGATGGCTTGGCCATGTAGTGCGTATGGACAACTCAGCTCCGGTCCGAAGAGTCTTCAACTGCGAATCTGTGTGACAACGCATCAGAGGACACGTCTAAGGTGGCGCACCCAAGTGGAAAAGGACCTCAACCAACGAAGCTGGAGACAGCTAGCCAAAGATAGCGCTAATTGAAGAGGCTTGTTCGTTGACGCCCAGGTCCAAACGGACTGTAGCGCCATACATAGAAGAATAAGAAGGTAGACAAGACAGGGCTTGTTCGAAATCATAGTTCTTCAGTGGGAGTAGTAGGACTTTAGATGCCTTCTTCTTCGGGAGCAGAGAGCGCTGCAAATACAAAGAAAATGTACAATAGTTTCTTCCTTTTTTTTTTTACTTCATTTTTGTTTTATTTTTAATTCATTTATTTACGTGCTAGACAAAAATACTTAAAACTAGCTTAACTATCTTAATAATTGTTCTTACATCTAACCTACTGACCATATACAAGTGCTCTAAGCTATTCTGATGCACATTTAAGTTTGCTTTTCGGCTTAGTCTGTTTTTTTTTTTTTTTTCAGTCTGTTTTTGTTTTTTGTTTAGCCAAGAAAACTGGTAAAAAACTTGGCTTAATTTATCTGTCTTAACCTACCTTAAACTAGCTTAACCTAACATTAAAACTTAAAAACTATCTTAACTATGTCCGTAACTTTACGGACACGTGCACCAGGGCGTATATGTTATGTATATGCCTAACATATATAATTTATACGCAACTATCGCGTCATCATCTTGGAAAGCCAGCGGCGGCAGAAACTGGTTTTGGTGTAACCACCAGTAAAATTGCCGTTCTTTGGCAGACTCTCTCAATAATAGTTTCTTCCTCCCCTTCGTCTATGCAGTTTCTTCAGAACCAATTATAAGGAGGGCCTAATCTAGACGCGAGTGTACCAATGGCGCAGTTCCGATTTATAACGCCAGTAATAGTTCAGCGATCCGAGAGATCGAGTAGGCGATAATTGTTTCGTGATGATGTGTCCTGTGCCAGCTGATCATCTAGCTTCAGTAGATATTTTGCAGTAGCGATTGACATGGATGGCAGAAAGAGTACGGAACCAGTGCCCTTTCTAGACTGTTCGTCAGCTTCACAATTCTCTTGAACGTCACCGTGTCCCGGTTAAAAACGCCCTATTATTTTTCTATCCTATATCTAACGATCGCTTTCCTTCCACAAGACCATATGAAAACCACTCATCCTCCACAAGCCAAACTAAGTCAAGAATCCAAGCCAAAATTGAACACTCAAGCCTTTGAAATTCATTCTTTATTCACTTAATCGCTTGTACCTCGATTTTGTTACTTCCTTGATGTTCCTTTTATGCACGCAAGGAACTTTTCGATGGATCTAATGGTCTTTTAAAAGAAACACGTTTCGGCCACAGGGGCATCGACATAAGCCGAATCCCACCCGGGACCAACTCACGGAAGTTGGGGTGGCTCGAGTTGCGGTTCAGAAGGCTGTTCCAGAGACGTAGGCGGCAACGTCTGCACTTCAATTTCAACTTCAGGCTCTGGTTCGTTGGGGTAAACTTGCACGGCCCTCATTTGGGCTGTGCCAGCCTCTCGATGTTCTCCGAAGCTACGTACTCCAAGGACTTCTTCCGCGACTTCCGGGACTAAACCTCAACTTCGACGTGCGGAAGACGATATAGAACTTCTGGCGATAGAAGTGCCCCTTGTCATGATGGGCCGGTTTATCGTGGCGTATGTTTGGAGAGTATGGAGCAACTAACTACGGGCTGTTATAGTCAGTAATCGTGTACTGACCGGTTGGTGCTGGACGCCACTGTTTGGACCTGTGCTTTTCCTGAAGCCAGCCGAACCAGTCGCGCTTGGATTGTGCCTTTTCTTGTGCCCATATATTGAATCTCATCGCGGCCGGATTTCCTTTTTCTTTCTGTATTTTTTTGGTTGCACTAAACATTTGAAATTCTTGTAACAGAAAGTGACGGACACAACTAAAGTCAAAATGCTTTGTCTACCGGACTACCACTTTTAGTAACGAGCGTTCATATTGATGATTTGGCCCATCAAGCTCGGTTATGTCTATTGGTTCTTGAGAAACGACCTAGTGCTGGTCTTTAACCTAAGAGAAGAAGGAAAATTAATTATATCATTATTGGATAAAAAAAGGTCTAATCATTGTTTGACACAAAGGGTCATATTCTATACCGGCAAGTCTTCCTTCAGTCAATGGTGGCGTTTGCCGATGATTTTACAACATATCTTCTATACAAATTTATACTGATATAGCGACGCTGTCATATGCTACTTTGAAATCGAGGAATAGTTTTTGGGCCACCGCAGTCTGAAAACCTGATCAATTTATGACTATCCTGGCCCGATGCCGTATTGAGAAGGGACTAAACCATATCAGATTGTTCATAAACAGAGAAGATATTGTAACCGATGTTAAGTAGAGTTTTCACTCGATAATTGACGCAGTCAAAGGAGTCTCGTTTCTTGTGGATCTGACAACTGATCCTAAGATTCCATTCGTCGGACTTGTACTCCTACCATATCTTATAGATGTGCTGGTTCAACCAGATCAACAACAGCTGAGTTAAGGACTTCAGTGGAGAGCATCCAAACAATCTGTTTTGATGTTGCTATATTGTCTCGATGTTGCTATCTCGGCTACTGAATTCTCGTCCTTGGGTTAGGTTAGGTTTTGGAAGGGAAGTGTGATGCTTGAACATCACTTCTACTCGGATGCCTTAGGGCCCATTGTGAATCCCTTCATTTGTGTGGTACACATTCTATTAGCCTATACTGTCACCTGATGGCTTAAACCACCCCGTGCTCTTTACGAGCCTTTATATCTCGCTAAGTCCGCAGTCTCTGTGAAGAATCTTTGGCCCAGCGAGGCTAGGCGCAGGTTCTGGATGCATCAGATGTTGGATCGTCTCGGTCTCTTGCTCGTCGCCGCAGAGATCGCTGGATGCAATGCTCCGGAAATGGAACACGCAACTATTTCCGGAGCATTGATCCGATGGGACAGTGTCCTGCAATCACTCCGACTAGCTCACGGATCGAGTTACGGTCTAATGCTAGAAACTTCTTTGTCTTGCCTTTGATAAGCTCTGACCGGGTGTTGGCTTCTTTTTGTATTATGTCGCTTATTGTCGGGTATATATAATGCACTGATCGGTGGTAGCAGTGATGTGTCCGCTTCGCTAATGTCCATTTCAGGCCCTTGTCTGGCTAGTTCGTCTGCTCTCTCGTTCCCTGCTATTGAGCTGTGGCCTGTAACCCAGCAGAGTTAGACCTTATGGTGACTGATGGACCTTAGTGAATCGCGGCAGTTCATAACAGGCATTGATCTCATTGAACAGGATCCTGTTGACTTCAGTGCAGCCTGACTGCCAATAAGGATATCTGATGGTGGGATATCGGTTGTTTGTATGTGTCTGGCTGCTTTCTCTATTGCCAGAATCTCTGCTTGGAAGACACTACATGTATCGGGGAGTCTAAAATATTGCTGTTTCTACAGGATGTCAGAGTAGAATCCAGCTCCAGTACCTGTGTCCATTTTTGATCAGTCGGTGAAAATGGCAATCTGGTGGTCGTTGATAACGGCGTTCAAAAGCCATTTTTTGTTCTTCATCGTTCTGCTATAGTAGATAATTCTGCCTGTCGGGAGTATTTACGCTTACGTCGCGTTTATCCACTGCGACTCTACCCCAAGTTCTCCATTACCCAACAGGATTCTGCCCGAACCTTATATCCATTGTATAATTGCTTCAAATTCACGGATGACATTGACGTGATTTGGAGAAAGTACCAAGCAGCTATATAAGAAGTAACTTAAATGAGTCTAGCGGCGAATGAGGGGAAAACGAAGTATAGGCTGTCATCAAGAAATGATAACTTCGAGGTAGGCAGGGACCAGTGAGACATCAGTACAGAGTGGAACAGCGCATCAGAAGACGCTTTCGTCTAAGGTGGCCTACAAAACTGGAGAATGCCCTCAACGCGCTGGCATGAAGAGTCATTAACCGATCTCTTGAACTGGCATTTCTCCTGCACACATTGTCTACAACTGCGTCCACAACAATATACCACGATGACGCCTTCCATTCGTCGACCAACAGCCAAGCAAGAGCGCCATTCCCCAGTCCGAAGCCGTCAACCCTTCACCTACCACTGCAGCTGCAGCAAGCCAACAACTACCATCCGCTCCCATTGCCTCGTCATCCGATCAGCTTAGGCATGCTCCAATTGCACGTTGAATTGAATTTTGGCGCTCAATGTCAACAGCACATGCACAATCCCATGCCGTAATCTCCAAGCGTCCCTAACCCGACCGACCTAATCCACGCAGACGAGCACATCGCATTCATGCTTGCGGTTAGAAAAATCGCATTTCACAGCGAAACCCTTTTCAACGCGAACAATGCCGTGACTCTGTTCTTAAGCGAAATCCTGTTCTCTCTCTAAGGACATAAACAGTTCTTTCTCCGCTGCGTCGTTGCCTAATCTCCTTGCTGCTCCGTTCGGGATATCCTTTGTTACGTCCGCTCCCGTCCCCCTCACCGCTTGCTCGTGCATAAAGGATTGAGTCTCAAGACAATCGTCTCTATCTTACGACATCGTCATCGTCATCCTCCTCCTCCTCGTCGTCGTCGTCAAGGATTTGAATGCGTGCAGCAGCGCGCCAACACAACATCCGAACATCCGCTCGAGAAGAACTGCAACCAGACGAGAGAGAGGGGGAACACTCCAGCGGCAGCAACAACAACTGAACACAACCCGTCGTAATGTGTGGGAACCGAGGCAAGGATTAGATACCTCCAATTTATTGCCACGGCTGACTCGGCCGAATCCTTTACCGCGCCAGGGATTGGAAAATTTGAAAAAAGAAACTCATTTTTTAGCCCAAGCGAGAGCACTTATAAATCTTCTTACAGCACGGCACGGCGCGACGGGGCCCATATGGGGTTCGGCTGCGAAGAATGGAAAACTATCTCTGCCTGGACAGAACTGTACGCAGACAATGAGTGAGTGTCCTGGCTGCTTTTCACTTTTTTATTTTCTTTCTTCTCGTCTCTAGTTGTTGCTTTGTCTTGTCCTTGCTCTTAATTCCTAGATACTCCCTCATGTGCGACCGCTTGAATGGATCGCATTGCGTCCCGTTGAGCAGATGTGCAGATGCGTTTTCCACGAGTAGCATGGTGCGTAGGTAGGAGGGAAGGACACTGATTTGATTTAATGGGAATCTTCTGTTGTTTTTTATGGATCGGATCCTTTTCAGTTCGGTTTCTCTTTTTTGTGTTCCCTTCTTAAGAGGATCTGTTTTGAAGTGGAACGCTAAGGACATTAAATTGTTTTTCGTGGTCCTGCAGGAGCAGAATGACAGGCCTTCCATCACATGGTGGACTATTTTTAGTCGGATCTGTAGTTGGAGGATGCCCGGGGAATTGGAGGAAACTCACGGAAATTAGGTCGTAACTCAGAGCGCAGTCGATAACGGATGGGGAGGCGTTAGAATGCGGTTTTTTAATGATGAACACTGTCATCGGAGATTGCTTCGAGATCGAGTGACAGAAATTCTGACGTGGAGCGAGGGTGTTGGGCCTGAAAGGAATCCACAGGAATGAGGAAGTATCAACACCGTAAAGAACATCTTTCACTGAGTCATTCACCGGCGCTAAAGGAGTTTTCGTGTATCTTTTGAGTGGTGATGCTGTGTGATGGTGGAGGCTGGGAGCGGGACGAGAGGAGGTACGGATGAGTTGAAGGTTTGAAATTATGCAGGGGAAAGAAATGGAATTTGCAAAGGCATTTCAGAAATCAGATCCATTGAAGCTCTTCCCAGCAATTTTCATGCACACGACGGCTCTGCGAACTAGGATAAAGCAAGCTACAGTTAGGTTACGTGGAGCGACACAGCCACCGATAGAAAGATGTTTGGTATCGATCAGGAACTGACTGGTCCTCTCCAGGATTGGCTAACTGTGAATATCTGGTCTATGAACGACTTGTCGGGCCGAAAGCCCCACCGACACGTCCCTATTAGTGCGGTGCTATGTTGTAGGCGACGTTGACCAGGGATATATGTAGTTTTATAAATAGGGCATTGAAGCTGATATTCCAGTCGTCGGGCATGGTTTTGTCTTCCAAAATGATCTGGTGCATGCTCCCTACCAGAACATCGTCTCCGGCTTGGAAGAGCTCTAATATCAAACCTTCTGAGCCTGTGGCTTTGTTATTCTTCAGCTTTGTATGTCTGGACCAACTTCTTCAAGACTAAGTGCAGAGACTACTTCCTCGACAGAAGTTGGGTTGCTTTTCCTGAGATCATGGAATTCATGATCATCAACCCTGTCAAGACGGAAATGATGCTGTTCACAAATGATGCTGGAAATTCGAGATACCCACATTTAAACTCTTGCCCCTGCCTAAACGGCCAACGATTCTCCCTCTCAACTAGTGCTAAATACATAGGAATCTATCTAGATCATAATCTCAGCTAGAAGACCATTTAGGCCCAAGGATTAAGGAGGCTTTCTATGTCTGCAATACAACTTTTGGAAAAAGGTGCGCTACGACCAAACCTAACTTGATGGATGTACATAGTCTCACTAGTTTATGACTATTTTGGTGACCGGCCTTTAGAAAAAAATATAATCAAGAAGATACACAGAATGGCATGCATAGGTACAACAGGCGCGATAAGAGCAACCCCTCTAGACGCTCTGATGATCATAATCTATCTTCTACTTATCGCCTTTTATAAAATAAGCTTCTGGCGTTAGACCGTAACTCTGTCCTCGTCGGAGTGATCACAGGACACTGCCCCATCGGAGCAATGCTCCGGAAATGGAACGCGGAATCCAGCGATCTCTGCCGGAGCTGCGACGACGAGGAAGCGACCGAGACGAACCAACATCAGCTGTGCCACTGCCCAGCTCTCCAGAACCGGCGCCTGGCCTCGCTGAGCCACAGATTCTTCGCAGAGACTTAGCATATGTAGACATATCGGATCTCTTAAATTCGTAAAAAGCACGGGGTGCTAAAAGCCACCACGCAACAGGACAGGTTATTAGAATATGTACCCCACAAATGAAGGGATTCACAATGGGCCCATGGCCCCCGAGTGGGAGTGATGTTCAAGCATCACACTCCCCTTCCCAAGCCTAACCTATCGACTCTCACATTCAAAATATAGCGACGCACAATACGATCAGCCTCAGAGGGTCTCGGCTGTGAAACTCAAGGAAGACTATACATATGTTCACAGTTGTATCCTCGATTCGATATCGAGATAACTCATACGACTTCGAAAAGGCAGCATTCCACCTAAATTGGATTTTTCAAAATTTTGTCGACGTGCTCCTACCTATTAGTGCAAACTGGGATAGCGTATATATCCCGGATGTGAATGTATACACAGACGGTTCAAAGATGAATTGCGGAGGCGCGCGTATTTGCTCAGATACTCTGAGAATCTCTGCAGCCTCACAAATTATGCCAGCATCTTCCAAATGGAAATTGACTAGGCGAATCGTCAACTTAAATCTCATCCGAACGTAATGCCAATGCAAAGAATAGCTACCATCATTGACAGCCAATCTGCAATCAAAGCAGTTCCACCGACCTTCATAACCTCAACATTAGCCCATGAATTCCGCAATGAGCTTGCAAATCCGAAGAGTTGCCTTGCATAGCTCCGTAACACTCCAATTGACCTTCAAAGCAGGAATTACATCACTTTTTTTTTGAAAATGGTGCATCTCTTTTAACTAGCTGTGCAATATCTAGGAAGACATGGTCAGACTTCAACCTATCACGAACTAACGATCTTTAAAAAAGGAACTGATATTACTAAAATTCCGATAGGGGATCATGCAGTTAGACTAGGAATTCCTGTGCTTGTCAGACCGGTAAATTCTTCCTTGAATCTCTCGGTGGGATATCCAGAAAAAAACATCAAAGAATTGATAATGTTCCTGAAAGCCGTCCGATGGTTTTAAATTTTAAATGCACAGCAACTATCAGAGCTGCGATTCAAACCGGCAACCAGTGCTAATTGGGTTCTCTATAAACCACCACCTCTCTCACAAAACCCACACTCACACACTAAAGATTGGCTAGTCTTTTGGTTTTTATATAAAAGGCCCGTGGTTTTTGTTTGTTCCTATACAAGACCCATTTGATGTTGATTTTGATTAAAGGCTAAGCAGTCATCATAGAGACTAAATCGGCTACCACACCCCCACCCCATCCCAAAAGGACCAACATGGACACACGAATTTGAACAACCCGATGTAAGCATCGGACATTGTAGGATATAAAAAATAAACACTAAACCGATATTGATTTAAACAATGTACATCAGTTATACAGCTTTTGTTGAGCCAACACCCTAATCCTTAGTGTTAAGCATAGTTATAATCTCAAATTGTAAAAAATATTTTTTTTCTTCAGAATACATTTTTAAATCGCTCTAAATCGTTGATTAAAGGCCCTATCAACCTCTGTACAAGGAACGCCCTTAAGCATCGCACAAGAATTCGGATAAAAGTAAACAACGAATTTGTCCCAGCCAGACAAGGAGAAGAAGTATATAAGAGTTACTTTCAACAGAATCGTCTCCTTCGGAAAGAACATCTCCAACCGCATTCAGAAGGCCTAAATACAACTCCGCTACTGTCGGAGAGTCATGTGAAAACTCAACACATTTTCCACAAAGATAAAGAATATCCTGTACAATCAAATAATAAGACCATCGCTGACATACGCTTGTCCGGCTTGATTTCATATTACACCGCACAAAATGGAGAAACTCCGACTCTTCGAACAAAGATGCTTCAGACCCATCACCAATCTCAACCGTCAACAAGACTGCTTCAAATATATAAGGACATCTGCTCTTTATAACAGCGCCGAGATAGATGGAATCGACAGACGCATCTTCCAGTTCAACATCAACTTGAGAAACAACCTCCAGCACATCCCGAATATCCGAACTGTTATTTTAGTATTGGTTATGAACTAAAGAGTACAACCAAGCTGATTTTATGAACCATAAGAATCAATAAATATATATTTTCAACAAAATTCCATAAACTTTTATAAATTAAAAAAAAAGTCTAGAGATCCTAGTTCCTACCAGACGGAACTCCAGCGCTCACTCGATAGGTTTGTTGACGTATGTGCAGATGCTGGGATGAAGGTTAACGTGGACAAATCAGAGGTTATGGTCATATCCAGAACGCCTGTTCAGTGCACTCTACATGTTAGTGGAGTCCCATTGAAGCAGATGGAGAAGTTCCAATATCTTGGGGTATTTTTCACGAGAGGCCAAGCTGGCTCAATTTTGAAACAGCTTGGAAGATCTGTAATCAGGAAGGCCGAACTTGGTGTCAAAGCCATGTTTGCGGTTTTCAATTCAGTATTTGCTCCAACTCTCACCTATGGTCATGAAATTTGTGTAATGTTCGAAGAAATAAGATCGCGAATATAAGCTGCCGAAATGTGCTGTTGTGGGAGTTACTCGATGGGATAGGGTGAGAAACACGACAATTCGCGAGGAACTCAATGTAGGTTTGGTCACGTGGCACGAATGTCCTCATCATCACGACTTCCAAGGCGTGCCTTGAATGCGATTCCATCAAGTAGGCGATCGCTTGGCAGACCCCGAGACGAGGTGGTTGGACCAAGTCCAAAAACTCGCCTGGTTGCGCTTGAGCATAACACCGGATAAGTTAGAGTCGATGGCGGAGGATAGAGTTGCTTGGAAATCTTTCGAGCATGCATTACCCCCTCGACCCCTGTAGTGGATCATGCGGGTGAGAAGATGATGGTTATGATGACGATGATCTAGAGAAATGTAAATACATGTTAGATATAACATAATAGTTATTAGATATAGTATATCAATTTCTGGCTTCTTATGACCTCCACGGCTGGCTCGGACGTAGTCTAATCTGAAGGCTCAATTTTCGGTGACTCTTTCCAACATTTGTGGTCGTATATCGGCAATAACACAGCGAATTTTGTCCACCAAGTGGTCAATCATTTCTTCATCGGAGTAGACTAGCGACTTCGCATATCCCCACAGAAAGTTGGAGACCAATTCACGGTTCCGTAACTTGAAACTATGCGGTTACCAAACGCTTCCTTCAATAAATCAATTGTGGTACGAGCTGTGTGATATGTTGCGCCGTCTTGTTGAAACCACAGCTCCTGCACATCATGGTTGTTCAATTGATGAACGAAAAAATCAGTAATCATGGCTCTATAGCGGTTACCATTGACTGTAACGATCTGGTCAGCATCGTTTTTAAAGAAGTACGGACCAATTATTGCACCAACCCCTAAAGCACGCCAAACAGTCAGTTTTTGTGGATGTAACGGTGTCTCAACATACACTTGCGGATTGTCATCACTCCAAATACGGCAGTTTTGTTTCTTGACTTATGCATTCCACCAAACGTGAGCATGGTGAAAATGGACGTGTAGTGCGCGATACGTATTTTGAACAGAACTTCAAAATAAATTTGCACAATTTGAAAGCTTTGTGCAGGCGTCTTCTGTTCATGTTGAAATGCCAAACCAAACTAAAAATAAATCACTTGACAGTTGACAAAATGGCCGCCAGTTAAAATAGTGTTGCCTTTAAAAAAAAACACCCTTTATTTGAGTGGACAAAGCGACAATGTCTCACCGTCAATGACAAAATTCAACTTCAAAAAATTTTACAGATTGGAATCGTGACTAGAACCAGGACGCCTTACGTTTATGTCTGCATCTGATAATGCTTCGCTTCCAATTTGAGAGACGTGAGTTTCATGAATGCCTATTGCCTCGGGCAATATTTTGCTTACAATTGTTTGCGCCAAGCCGAGGGTGAAGTCATTGTCAGTGCCTTTCTGGTAACCACATTCTGCCAAAATCCTCAGAGTGGACCATAAATTCAAGATAGGTGGGAATGCTTGATTTTTTTCAAGTACCCTTCTATCCACTCTAACTCATCTTCAGATGAAGAAGATGTGCTAATAAACATTTCGGTGGTATTCATTGTAAATCTCAATGAATCTATTTTATTAATCACTTAATACCCCTTATCGATTTAATTCATCATTATCTTCTGACCTGCGTGATATATTACAGGGGTTTCGGGAGGAATGCACGCAGGAGAGATATTCAGGCCTCCCGATCCTCCGCCATTGACTCTAACTCATCAGGAGTTATTTCCAAGCGTAACCAGACTTAGTCCAACCACCTCATCCTGGATCTGGCAAGTGGTCGCCTATCTGATGGCATAGCATTCAAGGCATGATTGACTTAACAAACTATTTTGCTTCTGTTTTGAAATTTAATTTTCGAATTTTAACGGAAAAAATTAGCGGTGCTGCAATTTTTCATAAGAAATTGTCGTGTGCAATTGTACTGCGAAATTGTCGCGTCGTGTAAGTTAGGGAACGCCGATGAAAAAACGACACACGACTATTGGAATCACTCTGAACACATATATAATTTCATAACTACTTATAAAGGTTCAATAAGTAAAATAAATTTAAAAAAAAATATCTTGGAATTGGAAGTTTGCTATAGACCTTTTGTTTAGATGTGGAAGCTTTTTTCTTCCCGTATTCTTGGCCGTTACTCTTGTGGTGCCGCCCTTGTGTTCCGTTGCACAATCTTTTACTATGCCTCGATGGTTACATGTCTCTTCTGCCCATGACCATGGATCTCTTAACGGTGGTAGGTATCCTACGTTAATCATGTAACTTGGCTACAGAATTTATTACTGAGCTTTCATATCAAACCACAGCCATCTTCTAAGTCAAGTCAGCGTAGGTAGCTTGCATGCCTGTGATGAGGATCACTGTGCATTAGATTTTATTAGACGCATAAGCGTAAACCATTTGCAGAGATGCTCTTTTTGGGAAGGAGTGCCAGGACAGTATTGTCTGCAAAATTTGTTGGTTTCACGGTGTCTCGTCACCTAATTGATGTGAATACTGAATATGCTTGCCTATGTCATCGAATATCAACGTAAATTAATGACTGTGTTGGAACGTAATGTCATGGAGTCTAGGGATTTTATTGTAACCTGTCAGAATCTATATGCGATCATATCCCTTTTAGACACAACGTTGTGCTTGAATGACAACATGTTGTCCGGCTGATATACAACGCCGTAGTTGTGGCTTCCGGCTGACGACCTTGTTGCTTCATTCATTTGAGACACAGCTTTAATGATTTTTTTTAATGAGAACCTAGGATCATATTGAAAGATCCTAGGTTCTCATTAAAAAATGATCCTCAGCAAGGTGCAGTTCCAACCTCTTACCCCTTATCACTAACATAACTTTCCTAAGTTGCCTTTATGGGACTTGTACTGCATTCTCGCTCTAAGCCTCTCAGTCTCAGACCAATTGTATGCCCTCCCGCATCAACCAAAACCCACCTGTTGCCTAAGGACACCATTTAATCCAGTGATCTTAAGTCTTCGAGAAAATATTGTTTCACCCACAATTCCTTCACAGAATTCACATCGACCTCGGCCATTGTTTGGAGTTCGTCTGCTGAGCCCGCATTGCGTCAGAGGCGATCTTGTTCACTCTATCGGAGCCCCGTCCAGACGCAAGAATTCCCACATTCTCACACAACAACCGAGCGAATAACTGGAATCTCATTCATTAAAGGAGTGCATCTGTTGAGGATGGAAACAAAAATCAGGGGAACACAATTGACTGATTGTCTCCGGCCGGCTACAGGTATCCGAATTCGGATCGGTGCAGTGCAACAAACCCCAAACTACCTGCAGCGCAACAAAGCCAACCCCTCGAAGAAGCATCCCAGGCATCTACCCACCTGCGCGGTAGAGTTTTGAATTTTCACACGACAATCATGTGCATATGCAACCAGTTCCTCGCCGTGGACACTGCTCGTCGTGGCCGGTATTGACCTGCTTGTCGGATACGAATTCAATTTGTTGCAAACAAAAGGACGGTCCAGCTCCGAGTCGGCAGCGTCTGTCCCCCTGCGAGCACAGGCAAGACTTGACCCCGTTCGAGATCTCGCATCTCGTCTTGGATTTTCCCATAAGTCATAATTATAACATTATAGCACTCAACGAGTGGCTTAATTGGTCGTCATCGTCGCCGGTAACACGGGCACGTCGTTAAACCTTTTTTCCGCTGGTGCAGGGGGCCGGGGGGAGCTCTCCTCGTAATAAGACCTATTAAACGCATTAAACGTTTGAAATCAAGAAGATACCGCCGCACCGGCACTGGTCCAGACGTGCTTGTGGCGGGGACACGGCAACGGGGCAAACGGGCGAACCCGGTGTGATTCTTGTCTTGAGCAATCGTGCGATTCCATCAACACCTCGTAAGGTCAAGTGGCCCCTGGCCAGTGCTAGTGGGACTCGGCTGCTGGAGTCATTATCAGTACTCGCGCCCGTCTCAGTGAGTCTGGTGACTCAAATGGACCACCAGCGGTCGACGGTACGGCACGGCACGGGACGGACGAGTAGAAGAAGTTGCAGATTAGAATTTCGTTTGTGTTCTGGTTTTACGAGATTATGGTTCTTCATGAACCCCCGGCTACGAACACACTTTAATATTCCGTGCGCTGGGATCGTGGGGAGAGCGAGCTGCGGATGGGACCTTCGACCGCATATGATTTCTTGAGTACTATAAAATGTCTCTATAAATGGTCTTCAGGGGTCTCTAGAGGTTTTGCCGCCTATCCTAATTGAGGCCATAAATGCTGCGTGGAGGGACCCTGTGGTCGAGCGGTAGCAGTTTCGCGAGAGTGATTCAGACAGCCGCCGGTGCTGTGGCATTTGAGGTGGTTCTGGGGAAATTGAGTTGATTTTGTTGGAATTCATGTCTCATCGGTGAATTCCGCAAAGTCCTTTGAGATGAGACTGGGCGACCAAGAGGAAGTGTGTCGCCTTTGAGTCACGATTGTAGTGACGTTATGGGAGCGAAGATTTGAGGTCAAGATCGAAGGAAATGCCGCCATAACCAAGGTTGTCCCCTGTTGCGCTCTTTACCAACTCAACATGGAGGCACTGGCGAAGTAGAGGTCAGGCATTGAATTCATTGTCGGATTTGGGACTGAAATCATTATAATTTTTGACGTATTTGAATCAATCTTAAGTTTTAAGTAAATTATATGCATGCCGTTGGAATTGCTTAGGATTCTCTGAAGTAACATTGAACTTTCAACCGCATTCAGTTAAGGCTTGTCATTTTTTTATTTGTTACCCATGTCATTGGGTAGAAGACATAGCCAATAGGATTTTCAGCATAGCATACATACTCACGATGGTTTGCCTCTTCATGGCCAGTGGGTATGTTCTCGTATGGAGTACGCACCAGATCATCTACAGGACATTTGGCAGGACGAAAGCATGCCCGACAACAAAATCCTGTCCAGCGTACCGTGAAAACGTCTCAAGCTGTTTCGCTCCGCACTAATAGGGACATACTGGTGTTGCTTTCATCATCGTCAAATCGGCTACAGACCAAATATTCACACTAAACCAAATTCTAGAGAAGACTAGCCAGTTCGAGATCGATCAAACATCCTTTTTTCGATTTTAAAGCCATATATGACATTATCGCAATGAACTATTCGATGCGTTGGCCGATGCGTTAGCCATTCGAGGTCCCGAGAAAATTGGTCTCAATTTCAATGAGGAATAAACGAACTATTTGCTGCTGAAGACTCCTGACTCGACTGACCAAAATCATGTTAATTCCTTTTTGGTTAACCCCATATTTGCAAGATTTTTTACATAACTTAAGTCCAATTGCGGATACCCTGGATTTGCAAGAATGCAAAGGTCCATTGAACGTTCTACCTTTCGAAATGTTCAAGGAAATCGAAGAGTCGCTGGTTAGACCTCCTTTTTCCTCTTTTCCCCTTTCGCTGTAATTACAGCTCTATAGATCAGCTATCTTCTATGCACAAGCTCTTCCAATGCAAACCCATTTTTTCACCACATAAGGATGGTTACCACAGATATCAAGGATTCCTTTCTAAAACACATTCAACATTGGCGCAAGGTAATGAAGTGAATATCGTTGCCACAAATTTTAGCAAATTCGGCTATTAGTTTCCCGCCCTAAGTCATCGCTTGGCTTAAATCGAACCTTGAGAATAGCCACTACAGAGTAGTGCTCAGACACTCAGGATACGATTCCATTGTTCACTCCTCGAGTGTTCCGCAGGACTGTCTCCTTGGTCCTCTGATTTTTGTGCTAACCATCGATAATGTCGAAGAAGACTCCATTCTATAAATCTGCGAATTTGATATAAACGATAGTCACGCGCAAACGATAGTCTCCAAAATGACCAAATGATTCCTTCAGTATTTGGTGCGGCAGCAACTTTCTCGAACTTATTGTTGGTGGTACATGCCAGTTCGTTAATTTTACTCGCAACGGCCTCCTCACACAGTCACACCTCTCAGAACATGCGACCTTTCTAACGAGGATCGTGCCTAGCTGCTATGTGTTCAAAAGCGCGGGCAGCTCTAGACGTGACTGGTGTACGACGAATGGGCCTTCAGTTAACCCTCTTAAAACCGAGGATGTTCTCTTCACGAGGAGGAGGAAATTCACTGGTCTCACTGAACTGAAACTAGATGATCGTGACACCACTTTTCCGAAGAAGCGGTGTGAGGTGTAAATATCTGCATGAAATCCTGGCTTAAGGCAAATTTCGGCAAGTCTTGAGGCCCATCCCCAAAAAGACTCTGGATAAGGCCTCTTCTCTCATATGCATCCGTCGTCTGGTGGAATTGTGGAAATTCGTTTTGGGCGGAGGAGCGAATAGAAAAAGATTGCAAACGACAATGCAATTACTCAAGTTTTATTTAAGAGTAAACTGTGTACAATGAAGCGACTTCGATTGCAACCTATTTTTTGATGCTCGTTGTTCGACGACTCTCACACCAACTGTCAACTTGAAGAAGAGTTCTTATCGCTCCGTTTGTTTTGGTTAACTCAGTGTTGCCGTTGGTTAAGTTCTCTTCGATGGACTTAGTAGTGCCACATCACTCCCCCTCTAGAGGCTTCCTACTGATATCTAGCCGGAATGATTACCTTACGTCCTCAACGTGTGGTTGTTTGTTTTTGAAATGGTGTTGGAAGTTCGACTGGTTGTTCCACGATGAATGCCGGTTTAAGCCGATCGACGGAAATGCTCTGTGTTCGATCCTGGATTCTAAGTTTGAAACATTTCTCACGTTTATCCACAACTCCGAAGGGGCCATCGTACGGAGCTTTAAGAGGACTCCTGAACACGTCAACATTGACCTTATTGGAACCCTTCCACCATCGCGCGTAAATACGTGACTGCTGCTTTCACTAAGCTTCTGAGAACGCTATAGCTCGGCTGCATAAGGGCTTCCCCAGTACGCCCGGCTCTGCCATCCCACATCCCTCCACCCCTCTACAGTCCTTGATATCCAAATCATGGGATGCACTCTCAGGAGATCTTCCGCTTGAAAAGAAGTGGTTTTGGTAGAACTGGCATTGGAGCTTCTAGCACGCCTGTGGAACGGACGGCGGCAGTGCAGAGCACTTTGCTAGACTAAGGAGGCAGTTATTCGATTTGTATGAGGTGAAGGCTGATGATGTAGGCTCCTTCATCACAGAAGCGCCGCTTGGTATTCCTCCGGAAGACAGACGACTAAGAAATCAAACGTCGAAGGGAGCTAAATTTCCAATTTCACCTTGACCACATGATTCAGAGAACAAATTCTTCCTTAAGCTTCATAAAACGTTGGTTCAAAGAATTCTTGAACCCTAACGTTACCAAATTCATCTCATGACGTTAGCCCTCAGTCAAATTTGGTCTCCACATAAATCAGTCTCTCTCTTCGTTTCGAAGCTGTCCAAGGTCGATTCCTATGTTGAGATTTGGGGTTCTCCCATGGTTTGATAGCCTTGCTATACAACCTTAACAGATCGACTACAGTTGATCGGCTTCCTGAGATTTCTATTTTCCATACCCTTTGTCTACCACCTTTCATGTGCATGTCCTTCTTCGCTTCGACTCTAACTCCAGTCGTCTTAAGTTTGTATTTCTTTTCGACTCCCCCTTAAACGTACCATCGCCAGTTAAAGCCTATCTGCAATCAACCAAATTCCCATAACATTAACTCATTCATGCTGTCTGTTAAAAACGCTTTCCACACGTGCTCATACTTCTATCGCTACCTCCATTGCCATTTCAACAGGGTGACCAGATATGAATGATAGGAAAAGGAATTTCAATAAAACAACAACGGTGTGAGGTGTAAAATTGTTTCTGGCTTTATTTTGAAGCTGTATTCATGTCATTCATGTATGGAATAGAACATCATTCAAATAACCACCTCGCTAGCAGTGCTTCCAGCGCAACATTTGATGACTCGATCCAACATGTGCGGTGTTATTGCGGTAATATCGTCTCCAATATTGACCTCGGGTTCATCCAAATCAGTTGGTTTTAGTTTTTTAGCGTAAAATAAGGGCTTGCCATATCTGCAGATAAAATAGACGAGTCGCATGATCGCGCTGGGTCAATTGATGAACGCCAAATACTCCTCTCACTTTCGGGCGTTGAGTCGCTTGTGCCCCGTCTTTTTGAAACCACAGCTCGGTTACAGCTATGTTGTCGTGCTCTTGCCGCAGAAACACGGATAACCTCGCTCTATACGTGTGACTATTGATGGCAACTGTAACTCCTTTTTAATTTCAAGAATCAGGGTCTAATGTTCTTGCCATGCCATAAACCGCACCAAACAGTCAATCTTTGAGGATACATTGATGCCGTCAAAAAACCGGACCTTCCACTCAACATTTCCATGATGACGTCCGACCTCACGACGAAATTCGCGTAGATTTTAAATAATTTTCATATAAAATGACAGACCTTGCTGAAAGCAGACCCCTCAAAAGGGAAGAACTCACCAAAGGAAAACATCTCGACACTCAATATTTCGTAATACACTTTATTGCCTAGATTTCAATTGAACATTTTCTTGCTTAAAAACTAAGTCTCAATCGCCAACATAATCGCTCGTCGAAGCCCTATTTAACTCCGTCAATTGTCGCCCTCCGGCGGCTGGTAGTAGCCAGCGGCGCTGCGCTCCGATGCGGGACTGGGCGCCGGACTTATGGCCGGACTCCTATTGAGTGGCGTCGCAGCTGGACTCTGTCCCAAAGGCACGACCAACGGCCCAATCGGTTTCCTCGGTCGCGGCGTGCCACGTGTCCCCTGATGCGGCGGGCCGCCTGGCTTCAATCGCGGCCGCCCAGGGCCCCTCTTCACGGGCGGAATCGTCGGCACGAAGGCACCCTCGCCCGTGTTGGTGAGATGCTCTGTCGTCGTACCTACGATGAAAGGAAGAGAGAAGAAACAAAATGTAAATGAACGTGACGTGATTTGCTGCAAACGAGAGTCTTTTCAACGCCATCACGTCGGCAGTGAGTCCTTGCCGCTGTCGCTGTCGGTGATGTCGCAATTAGCAAAAATACGCAACAAATTTAATCGGCACGTACCGCAGGACATTTGAATCTGCTTTGCATGGGATTCTATCACGTCCCAGGGACGCTGCACGGGCACATGCCATACCGCTCCGCGTCTCTGTGCGAAGGAGCTTATTGCAATTATCCTGCACAAATGCGTGCCGGGTGAGGGACACAGAATCGGCAGTAAGCCGATTATTTCAATTAACGCGTTGTAGTGCGAGGGCCAAGCCAGCAGTGCATTTGCCGCATTGTAAGCGGCTTTCATGCTTCATGCTGCCGTGCTCGACCTCGCCCCCGTCACCAGCGCCAGCACGGGGATGATACTAAATCATGACCAGCCATTAGTCGTTAAATACACTCGTCCTTGCACAGCGGCGCTGCATCAGCGCAGGGGGATTGGCTGCGTTTTATTATCCGACAAACAAGCGTCGGCAAACATCCAGGATACTTGCGCTATCCTGGAGCAGATCTGTGCAAATATTTGGGATGACTTGTTCGTATCTGGACGGCGAATGGGCGATGGATTACCATTTTCCGCTCTGGGGGAAGCACGTGCGCGGCTCTGAAACACGAACCCCGACAGCGACACAAAGGGGACTCTCATCCGCACCACACAGACGCAAACACGGCGACCACAGGGGCATACCATGCCGCCAGAAGTGGCTGGCAATGGCGGTGTTGTCTCGTGAATGAGTGACAGGTCCTTGAGGCGAGGGCGGGCAACAGAGACGTGACTGGTTGCGATGTTTCCCCTTGGCCGAGCCGTGATTAAGATGATGCCACTTAAGGGTTTCCGCTTGGGATATGCCCGTTATGCAGTTAATTCTGGAGGATTTCCCTTGTATCTTGGGGGAACGGCCGGGATACTTACCACCGGAATTGGACTCGTTCAATGATGACGTGGATGTGTTGGCCCTTGTGGTATTTGTCTCCGAGCGGCCGAGTGTGCCGTTTCCACCGCCGCGGCGGGAGCCTCGCGGACGACCACGCTTTGTGCCGCGCGGATGATGACGTCGACGGGAGCGTCCGATGGACTCGAAGTGGTTGAACATATCTGAAAGGAAGACAGAGGAAGTGTTAGATGAGTTGAAAGTGTGTCGAATTTGAAGTTGAAGGCGGGCGAGGGGCTCTGACCGGAAAACACAGATTTAATGAGAAGTGGATTGAATTCGTTGTGAAGAGCTCGGAAATGGAGAGAGTATTATTGACTTAGAGAGGACATAGGACATGTGTAATGTGACGAGAATGCATTGAAGAATTGAGGTTGGTCGGATTTAGTTTGAAGAGGCAAGAAACCTAGACCCAGAGGCCATACTTCGTTCAAGCTTTTACAAGCAAAGCTGAGACTGACAAAAATTGAGAGTGAGCATTTGGGACCGCATCTTCAGAGAATTTCAGGTGATAACCAAGGAAATGGAAAGACTTTCTCAGATGAACGAATTATTTTGCAGCTTTTATAGACGGGTGGACGTCAGCTTCGTAAGCACTTAGAAGAGAACAGTTCGTTCGGACGTCTAATTTCTATTAACTAACTTTTCCTGCTAGCGATGGAGTATATGAACAAAGGATGAAGTTGCCTCATTCATGACGTACAATTCAGTATAATCAGTTAAGATAAACCTTAAAAACATCACGTTTGATATTTGACGAAAGATGGACCAAAACTGGTCGGCATAGAGAGCGCTTCGAAAATACAACTTCCGTGTGAAACCCTAGAAAATATATAAAAGTGTGGCAGGTTAGAGATCAAGAAATTAATGAAATGTCAAAGCCAAAAAAGAATTATTCCAAGATAGATTTAAAAGTCAAACTGGGTTATTGGTTGATATACATATATAACTCATCAATACTAATGATGGAAACACGGCCAGAAGATTCTTTAGAGATGAAGAAAAAACTGCCCAAATTACAGGAATAGATACAGAACTCATCAAAAAGTTTCATATCATCTTAGAAGCTCTTGTGTCTGGGTTGCCAACTGATATAGATGCTTTTGAGAGCTTAGCAAAAGAAACAAGGGAACTATACCTTAATAATGATGCCTGGTATTATATGCCAGTAAGTGTACACAAAGTCTTGTTTAATGGCAAACAAATAATTTCTTCTTGTATACTTCCAATCACTTCCAATCACAACTTTCGAAAGAAGCCCAAGAAGCAAGAAACAAGGAAAATATAACGTTTTAGGAATTATTTACTAGGCAAATGTCGATTGTAAATACGAACACAGACCTTCTAAATTGACCTCGGATCCATTTTTAGCAAGTTTTAGATGCTTTGCGAAAAGAAAGATTTATTGAACATGAAGTTTTTCAACTTTTAGATATACCAAATGACCAAGAACATTAAAAAATTGCATGTTTTTATGTTTACACAGTTTATCACATTCTATTCTGTGAACAATTCCAATAAAAAAAAACCAACAGACTTGAACGAAGACATTCATTTGTGAGCACTGTTAATATAATCCCGGTAAATCAGCGATGCGTCACTCTGTGCGTAGTCGCCCTACGAGTTTGGCGGGAATATCAGAACAAAACTGTGTATCTGTCTCACAGGTGAATAATGCACCAAACCATTCTATGGGTCTTCAGCCAAATCTCTAAATTCACGCAGTTTGCCACGCAAGATAGGTGACTAGGAGGGGACCTTCCACCGCCTTAGTCTCAGTGGAGACGTTTTATGAGCTTCTATGTCGTCAATCTGTTGAGGACGCTAAATGTTTACTAGATCTTTGCGGCTGTCACTACCAAACCAGAATGGTTTACCAAATTCATGTCAAATCGTACGCCGCCATCTCATTAATCTAGCTTCATTGCCAATAACCGATGTAAATGGTTCACCTCCCATAATGATTGATTAGCATTCGTGAGAGTGGAAAACAATCCCCATGCCCCTGCTCTCCGGCTGCCTCACAGCCCCACCCACCGTCACATTCGTGCTCAAAAGTTATGACCGACATCCACATAAATGCCATCGAATCGGTTTCACTTTTGTTTTCGTCGCTTTTTTTCTACCGAGTTAAAAACAATTTTATTGATAAAACTTTATGAGGACTACATTCCGAGAGCGATAAACTCAGACCCCGTTGCGAGCCAGACAGCACGTGCCCCCGGATCCGACGAAAATAGTCGACCGCTGCGCCGCCGCCCCTAGCGTGCATCCCCGGGCAACTACTCTACCAGCCCACCGCCGGTGTACTTGTTCGAGTATCCAGTGGGAATTTTTGAATATCTGTACCTGTGTCCCCCCCGAGCAGACGGGGGAGCTCACACATAACAGTGCCAGCAGTCATAACTAGGTAAATGGCAAAAGAATCACTTGCTCCCTCCTCTCGTTCGGGGCGAACGGGAACTGTGCGGAACTCCAGTCATGGTGTCATTGGTTCGCTGCCGACTTGCGGATGTAACCCGTACACCCGCTGCTGTGTCTGTTTCGGTGCATAAATAGACTCGAGGATGGCCGGGGAACATGCAACTGATTTAATTGAGGCCCCCGCTCTGCCTCCTCACCCGGACTGTGGACTCGATGAATATGAATGTAAATGTTTTCAGTTGTTTTAACTGTTACGCGCGGGAGAGCGACCAAGATCTGTCAGAGGCAGTGTCAGTCATTTGGTTAGAGTGTGTCTGATGACTGGGACAGACACAGCAGCAGCGGCAGCGGTATGCGAATGCCCCTGACACACATGCAGCCGGAGTCGTGGCGCACGGACACGGCGAAGATGGATTACCCGTGATGGATAATTCGTGTGAATCAACCGTCTGCCGTGAAATTGATCGATTTTAGTGCAGCGGTTGGACTCGCTGCGTCACTGGTCAGAGCAACGACTGTGCTGAGGTGTGGACGTGCGAACATATGCGGGAACACGCGAGATGATGTGGCAATTAACTCGCGCCGATCTAGCATATGCTCTGGCAACGATTATCCGCTTTTTTATTGTTTTTTTTTATTTCTCGAGGAAGCTAATTGATGCGTTGTACAAATGTTTGTGTAATACGATCTGAGGATAATGCGTTTGGGCAACTGCTAGTGTCTGGGCATGGCTAGTTCTGATGCTGGGTTGGGGTTGGGATTGGTTTGGTGAACAGTTTCTTCTATAAAAGGAGGAATAGAGCCAGAGCAGTTGGTCTTTGATCAAGGCACAATTAAATGGACATCATCGAGGAACGTAGTCTAATGTCGATTATACGCTTCGCTCCAATTGCGATGATTTTCCTTATTGACATACCCATTTGCCCAAAAGTGAGCATCGTCGCGAATGGCAGTTGATTTTGGGCTCATTCACCGACATTTCGACGGAAGAGATGGATCAATTCTTGCACGAGCTGGGTCCTTGTAGAAGTGAAGGAATGGAGGATCAATTTGCGCTGAATCACATCGAATTGACAAATCTTTTTCAACATTGTCCTGAAACTATGCAATATTCTCTTCAGACAAAAAAACTTCTTTTTCTCAAAAAAACTTGTACCGACAACAATAAATTATACGTCATCTAGAAGTTTCAAATTGTGGATTTAGTCTGGTGTTAAATGGTGCGAGCATGGCGCATAGCAGCATACTTTTGGAATCAAATATCCACCTATGTACTGTATACTATCATGGTAAAAATGTCAATTGATTGACCTTGCTTTCGTCCACAAAATGGTGTCCCAAAATCAACGCAAGATTTGAATTAAATAGAAAACAACATTTTTAGTCTATTTTTTCATTGAATCATTAAGTACTTAGGATCGGTTTTTTTTAATAACACATTGGGCAAATGATCCCCACCGCTTTGCTGGCACATACGCACTCTTTTATCGACATTTTGAACAATCAGTACGCATAAACGTGGCTGAATTTCGTTGATGCAGTGTTTAATTCCTCCTATAATGGGACCTATGTAGGTAGGTAATAGGGTGACATGTCGGCCTTGAGCCGTGGCTCACGTAAACCAATATGTTGGGTTGGTGAGACAAACTTTAGTCCTAAAAGCAGTCAGATCCCAGATTCTTTTTCGCGAGACTGTCCGCCTTTCCGTTCCCTTTGATCATAGTATGCCCCAGCACCCAGTAGAGCGTCACAGCGTTCATCAAGGATACCTTACTGATGCTCTTAAAAAACACGGCAAAGTTCGTCTTCCCTATACCAGAGGTGGAGTCCATGGTCACCCAATAGCTTCATAGTGCCTCGTCCAGTGGTTTGGCAATTGATCAGTGTAAAAACGTAAGAATCCGTCGAAGTCTTTTACTCACACTTTTTGAAGAACTAATGGATGGAGTTCGAACAAGGGCCACGATTTACTAGAATCGTCAGCTTACCTGACCCAAGAAGGGTGTAAGCCCGAGATATAGCTGCGTTCCAACGTTGACGACCCGACGACGTTGCTTTCTGTCATCAAGAACGGAGACTTGGTCTTTATGCCGGAGATTCGGTCTTCTTCTCCTTTTCGAATCAGTGGACTCAGATTCGATGAGCCTCTTAGCTGGCGCATAAGATTTTTAGAACTTGTAGAGCTCGCGTCTTTGTCGTCTCATCCATTTACCTTCTTCACAGACAGGCTATATATCCAACACAGAATTCTTTCTTCGAAGGCACCCAGCTTCAGATCTTTTGTTAAGGTTATCGCCCATTTTTCGGCTACAGGACTGGCGAAATAAAAGTTTGAGTTTCGTCATATTTCCACTAATATGTCGCTCATGGAGTTCACGTTTGTCCCAAGGTTGACAAAATCCTTTACTACCTCAAAATTGTAAATGTCGATACTTAATAGTAGAATTTTGTCCCATTTGGTTTGTGACCGAGCAATTCTTGCTCGACAGCACATGTGTTTTTCGGCTTGTACTATTTGGCCTTAAGATCAGTTGGTTTCGCCGTTAAATAGGAGTCGAGTGGAGTTGTGAGTCTGTGCGTCGCACTTGAACCTAGGCGTTTAGGTTTGAATCCCAGCACGACAAAAACAAATATTTTCACGATCCCACCTTTGGTTCACACGGTTCAAAGAGTATAACTGTCTAGAAAAAGCTTCTCAAAATGACAGTTCGAAGACGGCATAAGACTGTACATCCCTTCCACTCGTGACAGAACAATAGTACGCACAACACGAGTGGTTCTTGAGATTCTTAGGTCTAAATCTAGACATGAAATTAAGCCGGAAACTCACTGTAAAAAATACCTAAAGGGTGCAAAAGAGGCTACAACGGCTATTTATATCTGTAGTCAGATTCATACTATTGTATGGGAGTCGCGATTTGGTGGACCGCGCTAGAAAAAAAACATCAATTGCAAACCGCTCGAAATGGTGCAGCGGACGGAGTTTGTATTTATCAGTGTAAAGCCAAGGACAACCCCCGCCGAGGTCCTGAACATACTTTCGCCGATAGACTTATTCGGCAGACGGGATGCGGCCAGCACGGCGATAAGACTGAAATCGCTGCTTATATGGAAGGAACGTTCCGTACACTTGATAGTTATAGATCCTTACGTGGAAACACCGATCTCTTACCATACTCTTCGAGAAGAATTTCTCAACCAGCATACTCCCCAATCATGCTGGAAGTCAAAATCGGACGCTGGATGGACCACTGCGAATTTTCACAGATGTTCGTGTGTCTATTTGATGGAACTAAACATTCAACTGTCATTCCGAATACTAAGTCAGTGTAACGTCTTTCTCTCTGTCCTGGCCATAAAACAATGCAATATCAAGCACAGATATCCACAGCACCCAGGCAGCGATCAAAATTCGGAGCGCAGTCGCTTTTAACTCTAAGACTTCCCCGAACAGCAGCCTATCTCTTAACGAGATGGCCAAGTATTTAAGCATCCAACGTATGTGGGTGCCGGGGCACTGTAACAACCCAGCAATTTGTGAAGCGGACGAACACGCTAGAAGGTTCGATACTCTTTCCGGATATACCATCTGTTTCGGATTCAGACTCATCCTGTTGCTCAACGAAGGACTGATAGCAATTCGAGTGTCAAAATGTTTGATCAGTCAATGACAGATAGGTTGAATTTTTTTCTGCATTTTGGTTGAATTGTAAATCCATGAAGTAAATTAATTATTTAAATAAATACTACTATTCATTAAATACGATCTATGACTATCGCTACTGCAAAGCATCTACTACTATAAACGCTTGAAACGCTGAAACGTGACTTATTACAAAACATCTATGGCCTACCATCAATCCAAAACGCTCACGCAGCCTGATTAGATTGAGTAAACTTAAAGTCAGAACCATTATCCGGGCATTGTGCCATTGGTACACAAGCTTACAGATTAGGCCTCCCCTATAACGACTTCTGCAGAGGCTGAAGGTATGAAGAGGAGGAAGAAACGGTTGCAAATTTTCTATGCAACTGCAATGCTCTCACCTCAAGTAGGAAACGTCACCTAGACGCTTACAATTTGAACAACCTGACGGAACTAAGAAGCATTCGTATCAGTAAACTCGTCGGCTTTATCGACTAGTGTCCTTTCAATGTTGTATCCATTCAATAAACCCCATTCTATAAAAAGGATGATTATGCGATATTCAATGACTTTTTGATCCCATTCCAACCGAAATCAAATACAATTGGTGATTATCGGCATGCTTCCGATTTTACCACGAATAGACTCACGCCAACAATAACACTAGTACCGAGATCAAGAGAATTACTCTTGCTGTTTCTTTCGGCTCAAGAGGCAGTTGAGTAACAGAGCCATCTCTCGAAACACCAAGTTGACTTTATATAACACTCTAAACATCCCTGTCCTCCTCTATGGCTCAGAGACATGGACGCTATTGAAAGCGGATGAAGAAGCTCTTGGTCGTTTTGAGAGAAAAGTTTTGCGTGCGATCTTTGGTCCTGTTTGTATTGATGGCGTCTGGAGGAGATTCAACCACGCACTGTACGGGCTGTACAGCGGCATGCACCTAGTTAAGCGTCTTCGGATCCAACGCTTAAGATGGATAGGTCACGTAGAGCGGATTGACACCACAGCTCCGGCCCGAAGAGTCTTCCATTCCGAGCCATTGGGACAACGCAGCAGAGGGCGTCCTAGAACGAGATGGCGCACACAAGTGGAGAAAGACCTCAACCAACTTGGTGTGCACAACTGGAGGCAGCTGGCGAAAGATCGTGCTGGCTGGAGAGGCTTGTTGGTTGAGGCCCAGGTCCACCCGGAGTGTAGCGCCAAACAAAGAAGAAGAAGAGACTCACGCCGAACGATGGTAGGCCCGAACAATGCTTACAAATGAAGCATTTTATTACAAAAATAGGTGCTCTGTGAAAAATGTTCTTCGCAACGACGAAGCTCATGGGTATGTTAATATACAAAACTGGGGTATTTGGTCCGAAGAGCAATCTTGGGCAATGCAAGGACTGCCAAGGACTCTTTCATGCGGTTCCGGTTCTTATTGTTCCAAATACGCTCGTGGGAAGAGGAGAGCAGTTCTCGTTAATGGCGTCCACTGTCGTTCAATAATATGAAACTTTTTCTTGTCCACAATCATCGTACTGAACCGAGTCGATATGAGGTTCCAGCATAATTGCGCTACATCCTACACGGCCCTCGAATCGATGGACCAATTGATAAATGAGTTCGATGAGCAATTTGTCTCTCATTTTGATTTGGTCAATTGGCCGGCAAAATCGTGTGATTTGACGCCTTTAGCCTGTTCTGAGTCACTTGTATGTGCCGGTAAGCTAGCGTTAATTGCAGCCTTGGATGACATTACACGAGATACCAGTCAATATGCTGGAAAGAGTGACTCTAAATTAGATTATCGGCGTAGACCGGTAAAAACGTAGTTTTAGTCAACATTTACATGTTATTATCCTTAAAAAGTAAATGGCAAGCATTGAGTTATCAACTCTAATACAAATTTTATACAATTAATAATAATATTTCTGTGTTTTTTTGTACGACAGATACACCAAGCGCGTGAAAAATCATTCCCAAAAGGACATGAACGACTCTTTTAGCAGACATTCATAAGGTTTGTGTTGTCCTTAATCACTGCCTAGCTGGCGAATTGGATTTACAAGGATTACTGCTGGTGCTGATGTAGACAATGGGAGTGATCTTAGCCTCGACAAGATGTCCTATTTTGAAGGCTGTCGGAGATATCGTCAATCTTAGCAACACTTCCTTAATCGGAGTGGATATCAGAAGTAGAGCAACTCTTAATAATTGCTGTTTCTTTAAGCTTAACAGGAGAGCATCCCATTTGGACTATCAAGCAGCCACACTCAAGCATGAGTGGACCAGTTGTGTTACTACTCGGAGTAGTCGATGAGAATGTGACGTACAAAGAATTGATTAGACACCTTGCCGAAACCAACAGCTCGAGTTTGATCAGTGGTAGGTACAATAGAACAGTCAGATCTAAGTCCATTCCGTCAGCGCAACGAGGCACCTTCACACTTCATTAACAATTCTGTGCTTCACATTAACTAACACTGATCAGAAACATTCTGTTCACACCATCGACCCGACCTCAACCATCAGCCACATCATCCCCCATTTGCATCACTCGAAGTCAACGCTAAGACCCATTCCGGAATGTCCACCATCAAGGGAAACCCCACGAAGTCGTACAAAGCATCAATGACGTCTCAGCAGACAGCGACAACCTAGATGTCATCACTCTACTTCGATAATGATTATTCCATGAATGGGGTGAGAACAGAAATAAAAGAGGAAAAGTCCACAAACGTGAGTCGAACCCTAAGTAGGCCTTTCAGTTGATCCGTAAATCCGATTAGCCGAACAATTGAACTGTTTGTCCCGCGATAGCGATACAGAAATTGGCTTTTCAGATTTCGGGTCCCGCTCACATTGTCCTCTAATGTGGTTCACTTAAATGCTTGTCTTCATTTGTCCAGCCGATGACTGTGGGCCCTCTCCACTGGCCGCGGTCATTTATCGCCTCCTCCCGGGTGACGTTTGTCAATCGGATTAAAAAGATAAAACCGCCTAATAGCTCGGCCAGGGCGCAGAGGTCTGAGTCTGAGAAATTGGTTTTTCCATAACGAATTGATCTGGGAAATGGACTTTTGGATCGGGCTTAACGCCAAGCGGCGGACTGCCCCCTCCCCCATCGAATGACGGTAAGTTTAGTCACGGTGCATTAGAAGATGGCAGCTCTGCACGGATGTGACAAATGGACGCGTTTGTCGGGAGGAAAATATTGTGACTGCTGGTTGATTTGGATTTGAAATGGTGGCGTAAACACTCCATCCAACAGTGGCTTGGGCGAGGAGCTGAGCAGAGAGAAAGTCGAACTTAAGCTGGATAAGGGGAGCTTATCGCGTCGACGGTTTGTTTGTCGCAAGAATTTAAAGGGTTTTGTCTTAAGTCAACACTTTTGAGTGGCCTATGAATAATATCATGTTTCTTTTCGTGTCTGATAGTACCATTCCGAGGTGACCTATGAAGCCGTATGTATGTTTAGTTCCGATCTAAAGGATGACCAGATATTAATGATAGATATGTTTCAGCAGCTGCTGCCGATGACGTCTGGTTGTCAAAATATTCTGTAAGGTCTACTATTTAATCATGCATCGTTTAACGTTTGCCGATCGTGCGGAAACTATTGAGAAAACTTCGAAATTCGGGCTGTTTTTAATACGCAAATTCGGCTTTCGTCTTGAAGTCGGTCGTCAGCATGGTTTCAATGTGCAGGCGAACCATTCCGACTTATTTTGCCTTTGGATTTTGGCTTATATCCGTATAAGATTGTACTGAAGCAAGAAATTACAAGGTCGAGAGTTCAATAACTGGTCACCAGAAAGGTTGGCTTGGAGATCCGGCATTTGGCTAAAAAAAACACGACGAATACAGACCCTTTGTGTCCTGAGATCAACAACATCGATGTATCCAGGATGTGGTTCTAAGCAGATGACGCTACATGCCACACAAACGACCCAACGCTCGAATTTGTGACTGTGGCGAGCGTTATATTTTCTCTGTGGCTATGTCAAGTGCTTACTCCACGCCAACAAGCCACCCACCTTGGACGAGCTCGTAGCCAACATTCGAAGCGCTATTGCCGGAATAACGACTCACATATTGGACCTTGTCAGCGAAGCTGAGGCGTTTGAAACCTGCACCGTATTTTGGCAAGGAGAAAATAGTGGGACGCTCAACTATGAACATGGAAGGCTCTCTCTTATACAAGTCGGTCAAACTATTGGGTTACGCTTAGTGGGAAACCGCCGTAGAATCGCACTCGCACGGAACGAAGTAGAAGATTTAACCGCAAACTCTTCGAGCTGTGTCTAAAGCCGTCGAATGCACACTGCTCGGACCCTGCAGAGTGTCTTCGAATTCAGGTTTCCTAGTTCGAGGAGAGGCAGATCAAATCTCCGGTACACCAAGGCATCGCGTACGCAAGACAGCTTAGTCTTGATGACGAGAAGCAGTGTGGCCAGAACCGACATCGATGGAAGGCAGCTATTGCTCAGACTAAGACCCCTTATGGGTCGCCAACCTGAGAAATAAGTAGGTAGGTGGGTGATAGGGTGCCCAACTGGTTCATTGTACCCTTGTTTTTGGGTGGTTTACGACCGTGAGAACTAATTTCGTTCCAAAATCACACGGAGCCACATACGAATCCTAGGAGATTTTTCAGTTCAACACGGCTTACGCTCTCTAAGTCTCTACGGAGAAGTGTTTACCCAATGGCACAGTGCCCGGTACGGACTCCTATTAACATGCGTACACACTTGCGATTAAGACGACCAATCAATAGTGTTGATCTCTTTTTGCGTAGCGCCGGCCATAGACCCCTCGCCGTTGCTCCCGTACTCACGCTTAGCAATCGAGCTCTGGCTCTATCTAGGGCTTCGTACTCTAGTTGTGTGAGATGACTGAAGATTCTTCCAGCTCCGAACCTTGTTCGCGAGGCTATTTGCCTCTTGGATTCCAGTATGCCTCGGTAACCACCAGAATCACCGAATTCATCAAAGATATCTCACTGGTGCTCTGTCCACACAGTCTGGCCTTTATTGCTGCTTGGAAGTCAGAAAAAAAGGTGATCGATTTCCTGGTTACGTTGTGATCTTACTGCGCCAGTGCTGCCTCATGTATTGCAGCCACTTCCGATTGAAAGATGCCGCGGTCATCATATCATTTGACCTATATTTTGTGCTGCTGTCCATCACTTTGTTAGTATGGCCGCGTGACCGTATGATTTTTTCTTCCAGAAACCCGCTTCGCTGAGCTACAAAATAGGTCGAGAGGATGGAGTAAGCGAATGGCATCGAGTGCTGCCGTTCTGAGGCAACCTGTAATACCTATGCAGGGCTCTGATTAGCTGTGTGAGAATATACTTCTTCGCCAATGCTTCCCACCATACTAAAGAACGTGTATAATGCCATATATGCCTTCTTTACACGGTACTACATATTGCCCTTCCCAATTAGTTTGGAATCGTGTATGATGTCCAAGTATTTACCCGTCTTTGAGAGTTTGAGCTCAAGTCCAATAAAGTTGGACATATGAGAAGTAAGTATAGCACATATCTAGATCAAGATAGTTAGCTTCTGTCCGAAGAATCCAAGCTTATGGAACAAGACATTAAAGAACCTCGACTACCAAGGTGGCGCTCTTTAGTGAAGAAGACTCTGAACTACCTTGGCGGGTAAATCTGGAGACAGCACCAAAAGTATCGTGCTAGCTGGAGAAGCTCTTTGGTTGATGTCCACTTCCACTACGAACAGTATCGCCATACGAGAAAATGGGCACGAATGCGATTACTTGGGACTCCCAACAGCCCTGAACATGCCATGCCACGTGATGTCACAAAAATGTTTTTAATCATTCTTAATCAATTCTATAAATAAACCCAAGCGAACTTTCGATATTTGACAAGCGAAATTTTAAATCGGCTTCACATCCCTTTTATTTTCATTTCGGCATGCCCACATTAAATCCATCAACACGGAACGAGAGGCTACTTCAAGGTGTCGCAGGTCAGCGACCACGATGGGAGCAGTCTGGATCAGCAAACGCGAAGCCAAAGGAGCCTCATTTAGAACCAGCCGCACGTTTTCGAAAATCTGGACCGATGTCCGATAAGGATTGGACGCGCTTCCACAAGTGGGTAGTCAGACAAACGCCAAAACGGAAGAAAATCCATCCAAACGAGGATACAACTGTGCTCACTGCACGATCGCCGGCTCCGGTGACGCCAAAATTGTTACAACGCAAAGCCGCTGCACATAAGCCCTTGTCGGGGATGCAGAAGCGAGGCCTCCAAGCTAGAGCCACAAGAATCGCCAAGCTGAGTAAGCCGAAGCATCAGCGTGAAAAATACACTTCGCCACCGGCACCAAAGCATCCCTGGACGCCGGCAATAAACCCAAAGAAACCCCCCAAACCCGAGAGGAATCGGCCGTGTGAACCGGTGAAGTTGCCGCGATGGTGGTACCACGAGGAGTTGGAGACGGCATTTTGGCGAGACATGCGCTTCCCACTTAGCCGCAATGCACTGAAGTACAAGATGACAAAGGGTGTTGAGCGTTTGACAGAACTCCCGGAACCGAGAGTGCACTGTCCATTGCCGGAAAAGACCGAGGAACCGCCACCGGCACGAGTCAAAATGAATCCTGGGCAATGGGCAATGCATTTGAGACGCCTGGAGTACCTCAGTGATCCGCGATTTAAGGACACTCGCGCCAGGAGGGTAAAACAGAAGATGCTACATCAGCAACACAAAGAAGGGCATTGTTGCTTCGAGAGAATGAGGCAGTGACGTTGGACTAGGCACAGTCTTCATAGAGTCGATACAACTTTTGTGCCAACCCTCTTCACAAGCCAAGGCTTGTCTTGAGGGTTGACGCTGGTTTAAAGCGACGAGATTCACTTTCTGCTTTGATGTTGGATGACCTGGAGCGCACTGGTGAGTTGGTGGAATTGTTATGTGTTATAGAGCAGCTACGTTCTTGAAAATAGATTAGGATTGGTTGCACAAACTACCTTTGCCGCTTTAGAAGCACCCGCTTAAACTTCCAAGGCATTTTGGTCTGAACCTGGCTGCATAAATTTCTTCTATCCGGAACGATTATTGGTAATGTGTGCTTAGCGGTTCTTGGAGCGTACAGCCGTTTCGATGGCCATTCTTTTCCCAAGTATGAGAATGAGCAGATAGTAGTTCTTTAGTGGTGACGATTTGCAAGTAATTATGGTAAAAATGTGTACTTTTCGTGCGCAATGATCGACATACGCCTATCGGTGGTCTAAATATAGTTCTTCTCGTGGGATAAATTTAGCATGTCCATCGGTCAGATTTCAGAGACTTCACTAGTGTATATTCAGGCCAGACAACACCCGAAGCATCGATGGTATGGAAATCTTTACAGACAATCTGACCGAGCTGACCCAGTTCATCCCAACACAAAATCAATATACGGGCTTGTGTGCCGATAAGTGAAGGTCTGAGCAGACAGAATGATCGCTTAATATGTAGTGCTGACCATACTACCTTCGTTTTAATGCATTTGGTGGCTTCTAGTCATTTGCGGGTGGTTGTTATAATTACGTGAATCTTAACGAGATGGTAGCCTGTGGGGAGCGACATAGTGGGTGGATCTCTTCCCAATGTAAGGAAGGAAGTTGTACCACAACTAGCAAGTTCATTGATCAGGATAGTGTCTCTTTCATCGGAAGTTTCAAGGAGCGGGCAATATCGAGGTTTTTGGAGTAGACTTCTACCCACCGCTTCGCCCGACCTCGATACGCAGGAGAATCACCCCTTGTCGTCGATCTGAAAGGGAAGCTGGTAGAGAAGTTTTTCTTGAAGATGGCTTGGGGTAGTGATCGGTGTCGTTGGGAAGGAATTTCGGACCACTGTCCAAGGGCTTGACTATTAGGGCTGTACGTTCGCATACTCTCGTATACTCTTCTCCAAAAATGATCATAAGTTCTTCTCTGGTGTCATTCTGGTCAAATTTAATTTTGAAAAAAAGCTTTCAGAAGGTTTCCTCAGTTCTGTCTTCCCATGAATGATTATCAGGTTACTTTTAAGTCAGCTTTGGAGTGCACACAGACGCCTTCCCAATCGAACTCAGTCACTTTTGTAAAAAAAAAAAAAAAACAATTTACCTCGCCCCAGCCGTCAGATATTTTATTATGATTTACATTAGTCATATCAATTTTCGAAATAGCATCAACTTGTGTACCTAAATTGTTAAGTTACATTTTGTTTTTTTTTTGTCTCTTTTTTTTCGACATGGTGCGTTCAATCCCACCTGCAGAGCCTGCAATAGCAGCCTCATTGAAAGGCACTACAGATCATCCTCAGCATAAGTCAACAACCAGCGAAATACGCTCACCAATAGATAAGACAAGGAGACTGAGAAAGTTCCAGCTGCCGACACGCTTTCGAAAGCAGGGCCCGATGAAATCAAATGACTGGAAGCGGTTCCTGGCGTGGGCCAAGGTCAACACGCAACCGAAACGCGACTTCAGCGCATCACGGCCGAAACCAAAGCCCAAGTACGATCTTTGGAATAAGCCCATGTTTCCGGACATGAAACGTCTTGAAGTTCTAAGCCGCCCGCGAACTGTGACGCCCAAGTACAGGTCGTGGCAACAATTTTTCACCTACTCACCAAAGATTTTCCACAAAAAACCGGCGCGCAAGGATCGCAAGCGACCGCTGTTTCCCATCCAATTGCCAAGATCGTTCATCAATGACGACATGGAGGCGATTTTCTGGGCCACCATGCGATTTCCGATCAGCAGATCTGCCCTCAAGCACCGACCAACTGCAACCGAGAAGAGATTAGCGAGGCCGAGACTATATCGGGGCAGATCAAGAATCATCAAGGAGCACTGCTTTATCCCCGAACCGGATGATGAGGTGTATCCGCCCACCAGAAAAATGACCCCCCTGCAGTGGAAGAGCCATCTGTTGCGGCTCAAGTACCTAGCCGATGCGAGCTTCAAGGTGACTCGTCAGACGAAGGTTTTAGAAGTAACTTAATTTTGAGAAAATTTTTATGTACAATTTTGTGAGCCAAATTTAGGGAAAAGAAAATTTCTTGGTTCGTCTACACTTAATCTTCGACATGATCGATGAGTGCAACTTGTGACGCTAATAAAAATCGACAGTTGTTGAATTGTTTGATATCCGGCCTAGCTGCATTTTACTGTCTCTCGAGTAGTCAGACACTCATGTGCAGGCCACTCCGATGCAGACTAGGACCATTAAACAAGGTTGAACAAATGGATAAATCTAAACTGCTTGCGTTATTTTTTTTGTATTTTCGATTGGGTGACTTCAGAACTGTGTTTTAAAAATGATGACGATAAAGAGGTATGCATGGAATTGATCTAGTTAAGACTCTTGGAAGGTACAGGTGTTTAAGATGACCACATGTAGCCCATGTGGCTCGCGAATACTTAGGACATGAGCCAGGCATCCACGGTTCCAATGCCCAAAGTGTCGCAGCCATGTAGACCGCATGGACAACTCAGCTCCGGTCTGAAGAGTGTTCGACTACGAACCGAAGGAACGACAAATGGACCCTCAATGAATTTGGCGTGCGAAACTAAAGACAGCTAGCTACAAATCGCGCTTGTTGGTTCAAGTCCAGGTCCACCCCGAATTGTAGCGCCAAACAAAGAAGAATCAAAATGTGCAAGTTTTACTACGATTTCCATCAATTTTTCGAGCATCTCGGGCGGTATCGACATGAATGAAATTTTTTGACAGCACACGACCAGATGATTGAATTGCAGTGTGGCATGGCGCATCGTCTTATTGACAAACATACATCATGTGCCGACATCCATCGGTATCGATGCCCATCGATTGTTTCGCCTTCTCTGAGGAAAACTGCACCAATGATGATTTTGGCGCAAGCGGCCAAGCTCAGTCACTTCTTGGTCATGCAATTCTATTCATTTTTTTTTTGCACAACTCACACCGCGACCAGGATGGATCTATTGTATCGAAGGGTTGGAGTTATCCCAGACGTACTACTTCCCTCATTAAAGCTAGTAAGTCTTTAGTAGTCTTTAGTACTTTAAACCCACTGATGTGAGTATCTCCTTATGGAAGATACGTTTCCTCAACTATATTAGTGTCGGAAATTCTCACAAAACGTGCTCAGAAGTTTCATCCTCTTCGAGGCAGAGCCGACAGACCTTGTCTTGACATAGGTTTAAATTGTTAATATGGAAGTTTGGGCCACAAAAAGAAAACTTGTTAGCAATCTTGTTCATAGATCTCGAGGAGATTCTCCATTCCCCAAATACGGCAATTTTGATTGTTAATGTCGCCAGAGAGTGTGAAATGGGCCTCGTCGGTAATCAATATTTGTTTCCAAAAATCAGTGCGGCTGTTTTCTCGTCAAGTTTGTTCCAAGCGACATTAGCAATAAGTAGGTTGAAGTCTGAACTACTATTACTACTACTACTAGATAGAGACGAGACTGTCTGCAGCATCTCTCCAGTGATCTGGAAGAAGTTGGAGTCATAAATTAATGGCATCTACCTCAGTCTGGTGCTGGAAACACTAGGCACCTGTCGGTTTCGACGGAGGATGGCATCAGGGACACATCAAGCTTGTGTCTTTTACTGACCAAAGTTCGGCTGAACTTTCCAAAATCGCCATTAAGAACGGGAGAGCTATGGAAGGGAGAGCGACTTGAAGTCTTAACGATTAAGCAGATCCCCAGTAGAAGGAGTACTCGTACATATTTGCCGCTGATAGCTCAACGATCCATTATGACTCCGACGATTATCTTAAAGGTATCCAAGAAGGATAGCGAGGAATCTTCGAAAGCGGAACAGCCACCATCCACCTCAACCGTCTGTAATAGACTGACAGCGGTAATTTAGGAGGAGAGGTGCCGTCATGCTGCCCATGAGCCGTTACCGTCTACCCCGTCCACCATTACCAAAGCGGGGAAGTCCCTGTAGTCAGTTTTGGCAACGATGGAAGTGGAAGTGGACAGCTTCCAAAAAATAACGCAAATCCAAGGGAGCACAGATCATGATGCCAATTATATCGGTCTTTCTGACCTTAAGCTTACCAGCACCCCGTGCAATAGCCAGACGGACTCAATATGTATTTGAGGTTGATCTCGATGACCAGGCGTATATAAAAGTAGCGCAGAGAGCATCACAAAACAAATCTAAAGAGAGGAACGATTTCCAAGACAGCCATCTTCCGGGTAACACACAATCTCCACCACTCCAGGACTTCGGCCGATCTCCTTCTCCGTCTCAACACCCTCGGAGAAGATATCGTCCTGGCCCAGGAACACTGCGCAGTCAACGATCTAATTAGTGGACTCAGCAATAGATACAATCGCTTCTTTGTAGGAAATGAAGGTAAACCTAACCTAACACAGTCAGAAACGTATGGCTGTGCTACGCTACGGATATCCAGCCTGAAAAGCAATTCAGTAAAGCACTCAGAAGAAAGAAGCAGTCTTTCACGAAGCCTCACTTGAAATCAAAAATTGTATTTGTCAAACGAACACATTCTCTTTTGAAACCCCAAATTGTGTAGTACGAGTATGAATTATCTCTTTTTTCTGATTTTTGTATAAATTCTACGTTATGACAAAACAATCAAATCCCCAACTCGCACCAGAGCCAAGCGAACCCGAACACCATGCTAACGAAGGGGAGCGAAAAAAATCAAAAATTTCACGTTACGCGCAAATGGCCAGAAAAAATTGGAAACCACCTAAACCAAGAGCTATTCACAAGAGCCCAACACGCTTCCGAAAGAAGGGCCCGATGAATCCAGTCGACTGGAGCATGTTCATAAAATGGGCACAGGCACGAACGCAGCCGAAGAAGGATTTCCGGCGAGCACAAGTCATCGAACGGAAGAAGATCCCCTTGGAGGCTTTACAGCCTCGACTACTGTCACTCAGCCAGCCAAAAAATCCTCGTTCAAAGTTCAGTCGTCCAGAACCAGTGTATCCCTTCTCACCGAAGATTGATCGCCACATGCCACCGCGGAGGAACCGCCAACGTCCACTCCAGCCGATTATCTTACCGCACTGGTGGCTGCACGAGGAACATGAAATGGCCTTCTGGAGATCCCTACGCTTTCCGGTGATTCGTCAGGCACTTAGGTTTAAGGAAACCCCAAACACAAGAAGACTGGCAGCGCCGAGAAGGTATCCAATCAAGGAGCACTGTACATGGATCGAGACGGAGTATCGAATGCCCGACCGGGTCAAAATGACCCCGGTACAATGGAAGGCGCATCTAAAGCGGTTGAAATATCTGGCAGACGGAAGCTTAAAGGTGACTCGGCAGTTCAGGACTAAATTGTAGATCCGAGGTGAGGAAGTTTTAGAAATTTCTTCATGCATTGACGGAGGGAAGGTGTATCAGCCGATTTAATATGACTAATGAAAATGCATTCGACAAGTGGTGATCTTCTGTCTATCAGACAATACTAGAGGAAGACTGGTTCCTGGATTGACAAGGATTTAATGGTGGTTTGAGAGAGATCGACCAGAAACGTAGCCGAGTGGCAAATAAAATGGACTTCAAATAGCAATGCTGTCAAAGAATGTTAGTAATCGACCAGTGACAGATGTCAAGAAGGGAACAGAAGTGGATACCTCAAGAAAAAAAATTGAGTAAATTAAAAAAAGAGCAATTCAATAAGCAGTCGCTGGCAAAAAATGTATATAAAACAATGGAACATGACATGAAAAAAAAATTAATAAAAAATATTTAAAAAAATCAAGATAAGGTGTCACTGTGCATCTTGCATCATTCCTATATGTTCGATAAAAAAAAGACAAGAACACTGACCAACGAGATTACAGGCCACGTCCGATGTTGCATAACAAGCACTCGTGGAAAATGGCAAATGTCAAACATGTGTTAAATGTATCATCTCACTCATAAATGTGAACGTAAAATATTCGATTGTGTTTTATTTTATCACGCATTTGGGGGACAACATGCATGGAGTAGGATCTGATTTAAGTATATTGATAGACAAAAGTATTCGGCAAATGGGTGCGTTTGAAAATGTAGCTTGAAATCGTAGTAAAATCCAAATGGCCCAACCGATTTAATTAAATCTCGTTTGGATATTACACACACAACAGACCGCACACACAAATACCAAGCAATAGACCCCTGATATTAATCCCATCGAACGTCAATGGGATATATTGGGCAGACGCTTACAAAGATAAGGCATGACGATCGACAACTACAAGTTATTGGTAGTGAAGGAGTTGGGGAGGGGATCGTAGAATCGCCCTTGACAACCGGTGCTACTCCTGACTCGAAGGAGCAAAGTCATGCTTATTTTGCCAGTCCTGCTCTATGGAGCCGAAAGCTGGCCATATCGAGCGAATGAACACCACAACACAGAGGGTCTTCGAATCCGATCCTCCTGGTTCGAGAAGGAGAGGAATACCGAATCTCCGGTATAAAGACCAAGTAATGATTTTGAAGTAAATGATTGGAAGCAGAGTGCTCAGAACCGTCAACGATGGCAGGCAGTAATTGCTCAGGCTCGCCGGCCTGATAAGTACGTACTTAAGTACGACGCTTAAGTCTATTCTAGCTAAAGAATGGTGTCAGTTAACTATGCGAGATATGACGAAAAATAAAAACAAACTAACTTTACCATCAAAAACATGAGTAAAGTCGATGTCGATTTTTTGTTCTCGGAGATTTAGAATGTCGGTGTGAATGTTTTACCTCAACCCATCAGCCCAATTGTAGGCTTATGCAGTTCACAACGATGCGTCTTAACATTTCTTCAAAAAAAACCGATCCGTGGCTGACTATCTTACAACCTACGATCGACAGGTTACAATCTTGAGGTAGTTAAGAAGTTTTTCAAACTCAGACCATACGTGAACTAAACACAAACCATACGTGAACTCCACAAAACATTTTTGTGGAGATCCGATGTTTGTCAATCTTAGGGCTGTTTCCCTTTTTGCGGTGGCATGAATTTAAAACCAATTTAGGTAATCTTAGGGAGCGCTGGTTAATATAATTGCAATAAACTCGACAGTATACCCAATTTACTTCATCATCTTCTTTACTCAAACGATTATTAACATTATCTCATCGATTCCGCGCTATTAATGCGATATAGATTCTGTCTCTCATAGACATGCGATATAGATACATTTTGTCCGTCCCACTTGTATAGTTCATGCATTTGCGATGTAACTCGCGAGTTTTATTTCGATATGGAAAACAGAGGGTGCCGCGTTTTAACACAATATTATCGTAAGCTCGATAAAACGCGTACCAACGCCAGTCAAAGACCTACCACGCGAACGCGATGTTGTGATTTGGGCTTAAAGGTTCCATTACAACTTTTTGGTTCTGAGCTCCACATTGGATGTATTAAGCTCGAAAATTGTTCCCCGCCTTCCCTTTCCTGAAGCAAAGTGCTAAAAAATTCATGACAAATGGGATTCGAAGTGTAGTTTCAATTAACTTAGTTCTAGCATTCTGCATGTAATTGCTTTGGATATCTTGAAGCCATTGTTTTATCATCATAATTCTTTCACGAAGCACTCGTACATCGCGACTCGTACATACAACTCGGTCACCGGTGGTGTGTAATTAAGTGATTTCCAAAAAGTATTGAAATTTCCTAATTCGTGTGGAATCATCATGTTGTTGAAGAATATAGGGAGAAAGACAAGGGAAAGCGAATGTTCACCAGCAACCACTCGCATTGTGCGCTTCTTTGTTTTCCCTACGAGTGAAGGACGCGTGCAATTTTATTCCGACTTCGATTAACAATTTTTGAGAGCTTCCTTTCATGACTCCTTAAATAGTACAGTGATGTGATGCATATAGTGCATGATCCTAAGATGACGTCGAAAATCTCCGATATGCGGAGTTTAACAATCATTTCATGTTACTTTGGGTATTATTGCCGTGGATTCGAGAGAAATGGTGCCTTAAAACAGCAGAACGATGAGCACATAGATTGAATAAAGCAACAATTAATATCACCGAGTCTCCTGGAAATCTACTACTTTGCTAACAGCAATGTGAATGTCATACTTTTCTATAAAAGTGGGAAAGCATTGGATGCGAAAATGTTTGAGGGCCATGCCGCTTTTGACTGAATGAAGACTTGCCGCTACAGAAAGTGACTCATGGAATCGTTGTGTCCAGCAACGATTAGACATTTGTTCATACAAGGAATTAGAATGCTTGTTCCTGGACGTTGAAAAGGCCTTCGTCGCGGTCTGGATGGAGGGGCTCATTTGCAAGCTGAATTAGATGGGATTGCCCTCCAACCTTATCACAATAGTCTATAGCTTTCTGCATTCTAGAAGATTCCATGTTCAAGTGGAAGGCAGTCAATCAACTGAACGGAGGGTCAAGGCGGGAGATGCAGATCAACCGCTTCCAACAAACACAATTAACTGTTGTCAGCCCACAGATGGCTGGCTGACTTATACCAGCTCTAAGTCAACACTGATCGCTAAGCGAAGGGTCGAAATCCAGGCAGCGAACTAATTTGACTACTACACCAAACAGGTTATTCGTATCAATGTTGGAAAATCGGTGCTTCGGAGATCGTCTAGAGTGGCTGCAAATCAGCAGCCAAATGTTGGAGGATAAAGATCGGTCAAGTATCTTGGCGTTAACTTTACAGAAAGGTTGAAGCTCAAATGCAACTCGACCCTTAAGAAGGCCCTCGGCTTCCATCGCATCTAACCTTTGTTGCGTAAGCAAAATTAATTAAGCCAGAGGACAATGCTGCTGCTCTACAAGCAGCTTACCGTCCGAAAGCACCACAAAAACAAGAAGCTTTACGGCAAAGCACGCATCATCCCGTTGCAACAGTACATGGTGGCACTCTTCAGAAAGTAGCTTCTAGACATCAGTGAGTCAGTAACCATCCTAAAGTGCCAATCAGGTATCCGAGAAACATAATCGCCGGACACACACTACCTTAACGCGCTAAATTTGCTAAGCAAGCAGAACTTCCCAACGACATCTAAAAACGAGCTACATGGCTTCTACCAGAGCAGCTAAATCGGGTACCACACCACTACCCCCATCCCAATAGAACTCAGGAGATATGTATAGTTCAGACCAGCACTCAGTCGTTTATCAAGAATCAATGAAATGAAGAGCCAATGAAATAAATTCCGACTCAAACCGTCACTTTCTGTCACAAGAATTTCAAATTTCTCGTACAAAAATACAAAAAAAAGTAAATCTGGTCGCGATGAGTTCAAATCATCACAAAAAAGTGAAAAGGCTTCAGAAATTGGCAAAACCGAATTGCATACCAAAAGTGACGAGCACAACGCGGCCGACCAGATTTCAGAAGCCAGGACCAATGACCGCCTCCGATTGGAGGAAATTCAACAGATGGGCACAGTAAAGGGCGCAACCCAAGCGCGACTGGTTCGGCTGGCTTCAGGAGAATGACAAGCCCAAACTCTGGCGTCCCGCACCACCCGGCGAGCACACGTTGATCGACTACCTCAGCCTACCCAAGTACTGCTGTGAGAAATACAATCCGCCGAAGGTGGTCGCTCCCTACTCTCCAAAGATACGCCACGACCAACCGGCCATCATGACAGGGGACGGCCATTTCCGCCGCCCGAAGTTCCCGCTCACTTTCCTCACGTCGAAGTTGAATTAGATTTCTGGCGAGCACTGAGATTCCCCGTGCGGAAGGAGGCCTTGGAGTACGTAGCTTCAGAGAACATCCAGAGGCTAGCGAAGCCCAAATGGGGGCCCGTGAAAGTTTATCCCAACGAACCAGAACCTGACGTTGAAGTGCCGACGTCGCCACCTCCGTCTCTAGAACTCCAGCCTTCGGAACACCAAGATTCGGAACAGCAGCCTTCGGAGCTCCAGCACCCACTACTCCAGCCTCCGCAACTCGAGCCACCACAAGTACCCATGAGTGGATGTCCGAGGTTGGATAATCCGTCCCGGGTGGGATTCGACTTATGTCGATGCCCCTGTGGCCGGAATGTGTTTCTATTAAAAGACCATGAGTTAACCGTTCATCGAAAAGATTTATTGCGTGCATAAATGGAACACTAAGGTGCTAACGAAATCGAGTTACAAGCGAATGAGTGAATAAAGGATGAATTTGAAAGGCTGGAGTGTTCAATTTGGTCTTGGATTCTTGAGTTAGTTTGGCTTGAAGAGGATGAGTGGTCTTGATTTGTTTGAACTCATATGGTCTTGTGCTCTGCGCCAAAGAGCTTCAAAACCTTGAAAAAGGAAAACAAAGGTTAGATATAAGGTAGGAAAGGAATAGGGCATTTTTAAAGCGTGTACATAGGTGTGTCAATTGTATTTGATGCGAGATGTGTGTATGTATTGTGAAATGTGGAAGAATAACTTTTGCGATGAATTCAAAAGACACAACTTGGGTATTAAACGGTATACTTTAAGATTAACTTAACTAGGAAATATTTTGTGACAAATTGTTGACGGGTCGGTGACTGTCGAATGATTTAAAGAAGTTAAGTAGACCTAGTAAGGTTGCTCTATCCACGTCAATAGCTTTTTGTATATCGTCAGTTACTCTTGGCAAGGCTTTATGTCAGCTACGTCATCTTTGGAATTCTGATTGCATAAGATTTAAAAGATTGCGTCTCTCAATATGATTTTTGACGACTAGAAAACACTTTCAACAAAAATGGATAAATGACAATTGCCGATATTCACGCGGGTTAGTTTTCTTAGGTACCGAGACCACATTTGCTTTAATCCAAAGTTACGTGAACGTCATGATTATTGTATTAAAAATGTGGCTGATTTAAGAAAGTAAAGGATTTTACAATTGGGACTTAAAAACTATGAACTTTCACTGTGAACCCACCCTTACCACCTTTTAATTTCTTAATATCCTTTACAGAAATCTCATCAAGTGAGTTGAAGAAGTATCTTCCAGACGGTCGCGGTCGTTGTCTAGCTCTAGCAAGAGCAGGACAGGCATACAAAATTGATGAAAGTATCCCTCTTAGCTATGTTGTTGCAACTACGACAATGTATGTTGTGCCGCCAGACGGCATTAACTCCTATCGGCCAATATCTCGTACAGACCGCCAACAATCTAGAAATATCAGGACGGGTTCGTCGAGGGAGATCTGTTGTGCTCAGGCCACATTTTTCTTTATGTAGCCCGGTTTGTCTGTCTGACCCATATAATTTTTGCGATTTCAAGGTCGTGCGTAGAGATATTAGCTTTGAATGCTTGTAGTGGGATGTGCATCTCCTCTGCAAGTAAGCACTGCCTAACGAGTCCTTCTCATTTTCTGAGATAAAACCCACATTAGGAACATTTGGAGCTCCCCTTCTAATGGCGTTAGCTCACCCTGCTCACCTGTACTAGCTTAGAATATGAAGTAAAAGAGGCGAAGGCTTTGCTGACTGCTTTGCTATCAATACATACATATGCATTAATAATAATGTGTATGGCAACCTTCTGCCTTGGCAAGATATTTGGGTATACTTTGACTTGACGACATGCTTCCCGGATTTCAAATAGTGCCGCCTAGAACACAATGAAATTGTGCGACTCTAGTAGGCCTTAGAAATGTTAAGGAATTTTGAGAACACACCTGCACTGATTCTCTGAATCGTCGGTGCAGACTGCCCAGTTAAAATCCCGGCACATCCGCCCGCTATGCTATTCTGTTCTTTCGAGGATTAGCGTCAAAGCCGTTTGATAGATTAAGTCTGGGGAACGTATAGTCTGTGGAGGATGATACGAGATCTATCGGTAAATGATCTAGCATGGGCATATGAACATAGTGTTTAGATGTCTAAGTGTTTTTAATGTGTAAGTCTGAAGGCAGAAGATGTATGTAGCATAGCCGTCAGAGCGTCTGACAGAGTCAACCTCAGAGGCTCGTAGCGCTTGGGGCGCATTGTGAAGACTAATTAAACCTATACTAAGTATACATTTCCATTCACACACAATGTTTGAGCAGCTTGAAGGATATAACACTAAATTGCTAAAACGTAGGTCAGACTAGATTACTAAATTGAACTGCCAACACTGAAGAATCGGACACTAAACGTTGCTTGTACAGGGTGCTCATTTGGCTCGTGTCGGCGATGTCCATAGTATCACCTTTGGTTGGAGACCCCACTTTTTGCCGAAGATTCTGCTGTAGGCGTAAAAAACTGCTTAGCTGCTTAACTCGCTGGTCTACGATTGGTTTTCTTTGGGATCTCGGAAAAAGATGTGAGACGCAGAAAAGTTGCAACTTGTTTTTCATGCCAATTGCATTGCTGCACCACATTCTGAAAGGAAATCTTTTCTGGTTCAATAAATAGTGCTACACCACGGAATGGTGCAAGTAATGGTTCATGGGATACCACACCGATGGGCTAGCGTAACCAATGGAAGAAGGGTTAAGTCGCAAGTCGGGAATGACATTTTGCACCATTCCCAGTATTTCTGTACGGCCTCGGCTATTTGGAGAAAGTGGACTCTTTCTAAAACATGAAGCAGTCACAGAAAAGGAAAATAAATCTCAGTCTAACCAAAACCAACAACCAGTCGACAGTCATCATGTCTCAATAAATTTGTTAATTCTAATTGAGGTCACTACGAAATGTTAGCGAACTGGTTGTAAAATTGAACCAACAAGCTCCGAGTGAGAGAGACCGAGAGCAATGATGTGCACAAACATTTCCCATGGTGAATACATGTCGCCAATGTGACGACAGTCACCAGAAGAAGGAACCCACCAAAAGCATTGCCATGGTGCCAGAAGTAACACGTAGACGTCTCCTTGCAGTCACATAAAAGCACTTAACTCGCACATAATCCTTGTCCAGAAGAAATTAAATGCAATTATCTCTGGGACGGTGCGAGGCAGTGCACAAGAAACCCAGACACACCGTTGACCATCACGCAGAGACCGGTGACAACCTGTAGCGACTAACAACTACACCTGTTACATTTTGCAATGCATTAATTAAATCGAATATATTTACACCTCATTGGCCCAATACCGAGTGGATTATTGCAGAGATTTTACTAGGTTTACTATTTTTTTTCCTTCCAACTCTGAGGCATGAAAAGCACTTGCAACGAGACTGAAACATGCCGTGGATTAGTGGAGTTGGGTGGTATTCGCTGTGCAGTCGCACTTAATGAGGCACGGATCGGAGTGCTGCTTGATTTGGTATTCTAAACACAAATTCAATGCATGGCATCATGAGTAGCGATATTTTTGAAATTGAGCTAGTTTTTGAATGAATGAAAATTCGGTTCAAGGCGAGTGGTTGTTAAGGGATTGATTACTTTGAGGATATTTTTCTAAATCGACATTGGAACAATCAATGAATCCCAAGTTCGTTTTTAGACATTTTAAGCATTCGCGCATTCCTACCGTGTCGTCTCAGGCTCTCTGCTGACACAGCAATTCGATACTTACCACCTTATCATCGATTTTAAAGCCGCATACGACAGCATTCATCGGGAAAATGTAACCGGTAGTGTCGCACCACGCTAACACATACGCAATGCACCGTGCAGTTCGGCTGAAGGACTTCCGAGCTGTTTACAACCTGCACCGGATTTCGGCAAGGAGTTGCGCTGTCGTGTGATTTCTTCCACAGCAGCGCGGCGGGCTGCTGTAAGCACGGAATCTTCTTAAGCCATTCCAACTGTTGGGTTACGCAGATGATATCGATACAGTCACGCGTTACCAACGTGCAGTAGTGGAAGCTTTCAAGGCGATTATGAGGATAATACGAAATATAGCTGTCGACCAAGAAACGTTCCGCCACACACCACATGGGGCAAGACATCACAATCGATAGCTACAAATTTGAGGTGGTGAAGGACTTTGTTAACCTCGGGGCAAAGGCGAACTCCAGGAATGACAGCAACCGCTGCTACCTCGATTCGTCGAAACAACTGGGCTCAAAACTCCTCACTCGAAGGACCAATATCATTCTCTACAAGGCCCTTATTTTGCCAGTCCTGCTATACAGAGATGAACGCTGAACGATAAGCAAAAGAGCAGAGCGGATTCTTGGTGCATTCGAAGGAAAGACTTTATGTTGGTTATATTCACCGTCCTCGCAGACGGTGAATGGAGGAGAAGACACAACCGCGAACTCTACGAGCTGTACCAGTTCGGAAGGAAAAAAGTTCATCGACTAAAGCTCGGTCATATCAAGCGCATGGACAACAACGCTCCCGCAAAGAGGATATTTGAATCTGAGCTCCCTGGTTCGAGAAGGAGAGGAAGATCGAACCTCCGACTGATTGACTGTTGTTGACAGCCGGAGTAGGTCCATTGTGTTACCACGCGGATCTGATTATTCCCGTGCCGTAGACCAATAATCACCCGAATCCACAAAGGAATCTTAGGAGATTTTTCGATTCAACACCGCTTAAGTGCTCCAGGTCTATACTTCGTCATCTAGTTTCTTCCTTATGTAGCTTAGTGACGTATGCGCGTATGAAATTGCTCGAGATTCTCCGATTTCTTCTTCGGGAGACTGTTTGTTTCATCGAATTCCAGTAGATACGCAGAAGAGGGTCACCGAGTTCACCAAGTATATCTCTCTGATGCTCTTTCTGCAATTGTGTCCGGCCTGGAAATCACTGATTGAAGCTCTTATTCAAGGCTTGGGTTGGTTGTAGATAGACTGTTTGTCTTATATTTTATACTGATGTCCACTTCATTAGCAGGACAGCGTGACCGTATTGTTTCTCCGCCCAGAAAATCATTTTCCTGAACCTCAGGGTCGATGAACCTGCACTGTTGCTACAGAATAGGTCGAGAGGATGGAGGAAGAGAATGACCTTGACTGCTGCCGTCGGTTTGGTTCTGAGGCAACCCAGACACGTCGATCTTAGGATTCTGGTTTAATGTGTGAGAATATATTTCTTCTGTGTGCCAATGTGTCCCAAAATACTAAAGAACCGTAAGTCAGGATGGGTCTTACTATCATAGTGTATAACCAGTCTACCACCCGTGGTTTGAGACCCCATGTTTTTCCGAAGGCCAGTTTCCACGTGTAGAAAGCCACATATGGGTTTGGAAACGAGTAAGGTGCCTAGGTATTTGGCCGTCTTTGAGAATTTGAATTCAACTGCATTAATCGATATATGGACTCAGGAACGTTTTTTTCTGGTAAAGAGAGTTCTGTTTTGCTCGGATTGACGTTCAGTCCAGTTGTTAACTTCGTTGAAGGAAACTTTCCTGATATGAGGATGCCCACATCGTCCGCGTATGCGGCTATTGAGACTCTTCTCTCTCCAACGTTTTTGGGATTTCGTCAATCACAAGGATCCACAGGAGATGTGAGAGTACGCCTCCTTGGGGTGCCACATTACCTAGGGATGACTTGATCACCCGTGATCGAATCATCAGTCCGATCCAGTCGCAGAGCTCTGCCTTAATAAGACTCGTGTGAATCTTGTCATAACGCGTAACGTTGTTTAACGCGGAGTTTGCGTAAAACCTCAGGTCTATCAACTCTTCTTATGACTTGCCTTGCTCAGATTTCGTCATTCGCTCTAATGACCAGAAGAAAGTTTGCTTCTGGGATATTTGTTGCTTGATACACTTCTTTACTAATATCGTTCATAATCGTTTTTTGTCTAGATCTTGATTTGAATCGTCATCATTGTCTGCTGTACTTGGCCAGATTACATTGTCTCGAATCTTCGTCTTCGTCTGACGTTCAGCTTCTTCGTATACATTTCTTAACCTGTACTAATGTTTCTCCACTCTGAAGTTCCACATGTCCATGAATGTGGAATTCACAGAACCACCACCAAATCCACCCCAGGACTCTATGATTCAACACAATTCCATTCTACCCACTGACCCAGTAACCCACCCAGTCAGCTAAATGTTAAGTCTCTCCCTATTCGAAATCTTATCTCCCGCGGGCAACCTGTGCCGCCCCCAGAGACCGAATAGTATCGATAAGTCCGCTTCATGCTGATCACTTGTACAAGCATTCAATGCCTGCATCTGTCTCAATTATTTCCCCAATATGCTCGACAAGATAAGAAATTACAACTACATGTCCTACAACGGCACACATGTGCGATCTCCAGACATTCGGGAAAGTCCGCCGATGTCCATCGATGAAAACTTGTTAATTGTCCAGCCAACTCTCACGGTATGGTCGGGTAATTATTATCGACATTGTCGCGTCCCACGTGAAACACACGCCGGCTGATTCGGCGAGTACTTCCCTCCTTACGATGTACTAATTCGATAGTTTCGGGTCGAAGTTGTCCACGTCTTTGTGCCGATTATCAACTCGCCAACGGACAACGGCAATAAAATCGTCAAACATCAACTACTGGTTACGAATTTCTCCCAAAAAAAACACACAAAAAAGCGAAAACGCGAATAGCAACCACCGGCAGGTCCGAGAGGTTCGGCTGAGCAATAAATAATCAATTTGTTGGATTGGATTTGTAGCAGGAATCTTGATTTGTGGCCACAGAGACACAGAGCCAGATACAGGCAGCATGCATACTGAACTTACTTGGTGAGGTCCGCTGCAGCGGTGTATCGCAGTCGACAATCAGCGGCTCATTGCTGGAATCATCGTTTCGAACAACTGGCGTCGCTCCGGGCACAAACGACTCAATGTGAGATTTTTCACTTGGCACCGGACTGTTTGCTCCTACGTCAATGTTCGAATCATCGTCGAGTTCGATTTTCATTCGCTTTCCAACTGGACTTTCGACTGTTGTTGTTGACCCAGATCCTTCGGCTGGTTGAGTCTGGAAAGGAAACAAAAGTTATGCTAATCAGTAAAGAATATTTAATGTCGTGAAATGAGAGGGAAATGGAGTTTATCCCTTGTCGCTTATCAGGTTTCTGAGCAACAAAAGCAAGGGTTCCACAAGGACTTGCCGTTTATACCGACATTGGAGATATTCAACGGGGAGGACTGAGGACGTGTGATGTAATACTAGCTGAGCTCTGTTAGCGATTTAGTTATTTTGTCCGAAATAATCATTAATTTTGCGTCAACAAAAATTCAAGGATCTGTGCAGCCGGCGTGGCGTGTTGGTACACCAGGTACAATCCCCGAAACTACCAACTTTCATAATGCATGGCCCAACTCTTTCAGGGCATTGACAATGTTCACAGAGTACTCCTGTCTAGAAAAAGGCTTCTCAAACTTCGTCGTTCGGAGTCGGCACAAAGCTGTAGAGGTCCCATCTACTCGTGATAGAATAATAGCACACACAACACAAGTGGTTGCTGTCGAAGCTAGATCCAGGTTCTCCTCGGACAGTCGTGCCAACCATATTATTATTATATCATACTGCGACTGCTCAGTCTGGCCTCTACATGAGTGCTGAAGTGAGCGCCATTAGGATCATCCAATCCAGTGGCTGGCTCCTATGATCATACTGGATACATTGCAAATCGAACAAGTCCAAAGAGACTATAACGCTCCGTTCCTTCACTTCGAAAGACCCTTCGGAATTCGAATGTTATTTCCCAACAAGGGAGGAGTGAACTTCAAATGAACTTTATCAACAATTCGACCATCCACGTCTACGAAGATGGGTCGAAGTTGTTAAAGGGCAAAGACATTTCGAATTGTTAAACATGCACCGCTCCATCGGATCCCGGATTATGACACTGTTTTCCAAGCAGAGGTCCTGGCAGTCAAGTAAGCGGCTAGAATGATGTCAAAGCAAATTCGGTAACAGAAATCAAGTCCAAGTTGGTCGTAAACTGCCACGAAGAGCTTAAGGCTCCCAGCACTCGATTACTCTATGCTGGGTCCCAGGTCAAAGAGACATAACCAGTCTTAAACCAGCGGAGGAACGTGGCATGGGCTGAAAAGGGGCTGAAACTAACCCATCCCAGGCTATCCTTTGGATCAGCCACCTCTTGCAAATGTTATGAAAGAAGTGAATGAGCCAATTATAAAGGTGGAACTCTCGGTTTAACAGTGCAAAACCGACAAACTCCTTCAGTGTAACAAAAAGCTACTGTCGATGGAAGAAGGAGCACTAGCTGCCCATAATCATCTAATGTATCATGAAATGAAACTGGGACTAGTGAGCGGCTTCAATTGCAGAGGCTGCGGCGACGAAGAGGAAGAAGAGGATACGTCGCCTTTATGCCAGTTAATACATGCATATGTAGAACGCTGGGAGAATAAGTTTCTCCAGACCTCCAGACAATAGGTCCAATCTGGACCCAAGTGAGACGTGGCTAAAAAAAAAACGATGAATATGCTCCTCGAAGTTCGTGATCGCTATGTTTTTCTCGTGTAGAGGCGGTTCTCAAACCGTACGCTGTTTCTTCGTGTTCGTTGTACAAGTTTGGCGAGCATGTTCGTCGTTTAGTGCTACCTTTACGCGTCTATCCATCTACCTAACCTAACCTAACGGTTGTGTGTGACTGTGACGTTGATCTGATTACTACATCTTTTGATCATAATTATCAGTTAATATGGAAATTTCTACCAAGTTACGCATATGTGACACTCTTTGACACTCACACTGACTCTCAGTTCTTCAATATCGATTTTTAAGTTTTCCGTAATATTTACAGACGATGTTTGGAATTCAAAAGCTAACAACAAACTTATAAGAACATTGCCCTTACTGAACATTCATGAATATTTACCATTAAATGTGTAACTTACAAAATGTTTATATTAAATTAAACAACAGGCCTATTCTGAACTAGGTGTGACTGCAGTCAGCCACTCTAACCTATGCTGAATTTCTAGATGTTTTGCAGGCTTTGGACAAAGTTTGACACGAAGGCTTGAAACACAAACTTCGCCAATTTGTCCTATCTATCTGATAGAATCTTCCGTGTGAGGCATGGAAAATAATACTCTCAATGTAAATCTTTAGAAGCTGGAGTACCGCAAAGAACATTCTTGGTTCTCTCCTCTATTTGCTTCATAGCAGCGATGTACCACAAAACGTAGGCACCGTATTAGATACATTTGCTGACCACACCTCCATTTTGTTTACTGCCAAAACAGTTCAAGAGTCAACTTGAAAATTGCAAAGTGTTTTATATCGGGTACACGAATTGAGCTTAATGAAGCTAAATCCAGTCATATTAATTTTACGTACAAGAACGTGACTAACTGCCGCGGTTATATAAATAGTGTTCAAATACCCTTCGGAAATTCAGTGGAAATAACCTCGGGATGACCCTCGGTGGTGTAAAGCTTAAGTGGAAGGAGCTCTTCAAACAGAAGAAGATCTTCAAATAAGATATAAAGAGACGTATGTACGCTATGGGAAAATATTCCAAACTAAATATTGACAACAACTTGCTTATATACAGACAAGTGCTAAAGCCCGTCCGGACGTATGGCATAGAACTTTGATAAAATAAAGTAGTGAACCATCGTAAACGTCCCTAGTATATACGAATCGACGATATCCACAGAGATCTTGGAATCTCGTCAATCCAAGATGAAATTAAGAATTTTGCTTGTAAGCATAGGCTTCGTCTGGAAGAGCACATAAACTCAGCTGTCTTTCCAATACGTTTTCTACCATCTTCAAAGGACTACACCCCTTGAGCACGGTGAATCCATCCCGCGCTTTGTTGTGGTATAGTAGGAACTCTTAGTGGAGAACCTCTTGTTAAACGCGTCAAAATCAAGAAAGTCAAATTGCTGGATACGTGAAGCTTAGTTGAAGTATTGTAAAATACATTTTATTTGAAGGGAAGTGTTTTTACTGTGTAAAAGTCTCTTTCAGGAACAGTTTCTATAATGTCCTTTAAAGATTGTCACACAAGAAAAAATAAAAAAAAAGGTTTGGATTGATTGATACACCACATGTTCTAGCCCAGACGTTAAAGAAGCAATTATCTGATTCCGAAGAAACATTGATCAAATACAGCCAAGAAAACATCGCCTCTAAAGACTATGACTGTAAATTACAACTAGGCCTTTCTGGTGTCAAAACGACAGTAGAACATTTGCTGCTATGTTCTATAGAATAATACAGAAAGAGAGTGTAAGTCTTTCCTTCTGAGACAATGTCGCAAACTTATGACAGTTTGTTCGTCGGGCTATCTCGTGATGAGGTACTACTTTAGCATCCATCTTATGTGGGAGCCGGGACATTCTTGAAAAATTCGAAACGACCAAACTAGAAAGGACACTAGAGTTCAGTGCTCTGTCCGGGTGGAGATTTGCCATCTATGCCTTCTGATGCTTGGGGCGTAGATGGTCTGACGGCACAGGGTGCCTAGCAGCGATACAATCTGAAACAGTCTGATCAGAAGATGCAAGCCAATTCTCGGGCTTCTAATTGGCACTTTGACTGGGCCATCAGATTGGATCTGCCCGACAACGCCTTCTGCAGAAGTTGCAGAGACAAGGAAGAGAAGAGAAGGGAACGATTTTTCACCTTCTCTGCAATTGCACTGCCTTCCTCCCTTACTTTATCGATAACCTGGCCGAGCTAAGCAATTTGAGTGTCAGTCATCTCCATCGATTTCGCAAAATACTGGATTGCGGAGTATGATCACCTAGATCCGCAGAACGACCTACATTGACTTAAGTGTGACTGCTGTATGTTGGCAGTCAGCCATTCTAACTTAAGCTTACCTTGTTCGACTTTCTTGATGACTCTACGGCAACGACGACAACAGTGAATGCAGCTTTGGCAGAGCCAGAGAATGCCTGAGAAAGGCAATTCGATATAAAAGGTAAAAACGAAACTCATCGATCAGACCATGAGAACGGCTATACCATCGAAGTGTTGTCTTCATCGGTTTTAACAGCATTCAATTAAACTCAAAGTCTGCTTAAATCGAATCTAATATCCATCGACATGCAAGGGATCCATCACCTCAAATAACATCCACTTCCCAAAATGAGCGTAAAAATGCACACGAGCGATCACTGTAATTATTGTATCCCTTTCGGGACTCTCAACGCGACCGTTATAATGTCCTTTAAATGCTACTGAATTCAGCTCAGAACCATGACACAAGCGCATCCTTAAAACGCAACCGTATCCATGTTTGCAACAAAGTACTATTTTTCATTTTTTCCCCTGTTTTTTTGATGAAAATTATGGCCCACGGGAAACTCATAAAACGCCTCGATTGTATGGTGCCCTGCAACATGCTCTCGAGTGAACAGGTGGATTTTTTCCCCCTTCAATTGTTTCCCCCCCAGTGCGCACATTTCGTCTTCTCGTGGTTGGTTGTGTCCTAATGAGAATATCCCGTCACGGTCCATTTTTCGGCTAATGTCAAGGTGCATACTAATTGTCTTCTTTTCCATCGAATACCTGTTCATACATTTGATTGCTTTCCTACTCCTGTTCCTGTTCCTGTGCCGGGGCCTGGGCTCTTGCTCTTGCTCTTATTACATGCAACCGCGCGTCCATCCAATTATCTTCGCGGCGCAACAACTCTGTCTGTCTGTCTGTCACTATGAAGCGCGCAGAGGAAGCAGACAGTACAGGTGGACGTATACATGGGTAGGTAGGTATAGGAAGGTGTATTACCTCGTATAGTGACCACCGGCAGTCCTTATGCAAACATTAAGAATAAGAAGTTAAAATTGAATCCATTCACATACACTCCATGACTGAGTGTCGTAGCTGGGGTTAGATCTTCTTGCCATCGGTCTCGGTAAATGATTTTGCTCGTTCAATGGAAGACTGATTATTGAAGAAGAAGAAGACGACCACGACGACGGCGACGAAGAACCAGAGCAACAGCAACAGCAAAAAATGCTTCATATACCACAAGAAGTGGAAGAACCTCCTCCTCCGTCAAAATGGGGTGGATGAGGGAACACAAACGCAAACGCACAAGAGGAAGAGTTCGTCTACATTAACTTTTCATCGTCTCGACGACGACGTCGTCATCGGAGGAGGGAGAGAGACACAGAACGAATCAGTAACAAGAACGCTCTGGAAATCATATACCGTACAAGACCTATTGACAACTTTGTTTGGCTCCCCTTTGGATTCTTCAACTTCAGCAGTGAGTGCTCGCTTTTGTTTTGTTTAATGTTGTCGTTGTTATTTTATTCTTCATGCTCCACCTTGGTTCTTTCAATTTTTTCTTCTTCTTCTTCTTCTGCTGTTCCATACACCGGATGATGCGACGCGATGCCACGTTCTGTGAATGAATGATGGCAAGTGTGTTGACTAACGATCATGGCGTTCGTTTTTTTTTTCCATTTTTGCAGATAGGGTCTCTTGCTCTTGCAATGAATGGAACGATCATTTAGGTGAGTAATTTAATGATTCGTCCAAAGTGGCCTGGATGTGTGTGCGACTGCGGCTACTGGTGATGTTTAAAGTGATTTCATCAGTTACTGCTGTTCATGTTTCTTGCGAATTTGGTTCACTAATTCCCGACGGGGAGGGGAATCACGCTTGAGGAGATCGATAAATTATTATGCACTGATGAGAGGAATTGATTGAATATCCTTTTATCCTGTTTTTTGTTGCCTCTTTAATCTTGTCAAATTTGTGCGGATGTCTGTTGTGTAGTTCCTTAACTTCTCAGTTCACAGTTTGGAAATTGATTAAGAGCGAAGAATGGATGTTTGATTGTTTAGATGAGATTAACAGCTTGTGTTTGAATTGAGGGACAACTTCATCCGAGCATTTGCTTTCCAGTAGTCAGGTGGTGCGGTCTATTGGTGTCACACTGACGACGTCAATGTTGAGTGGCGAAGTTTGCGAACATTCCCGTCACTGATAGATTTCCATTAGCAGGCTGTGGGCAGTATATACTACTGTATATAGTTATATGTAGTTTCCTTTTTGAGCATTGAGCATTAAGCTTATTCTGTGCGAGGACGAAACATGAACCTGCCAGAGGCAACGATGCACTTACTCAATATATCCGCCTCTGGCCATACTCTCCATCAAACTAAGTCTGTTTGGACGAATTTAAGCTGCATCCCAAGGCAACAAATGAGGCAACCGATTCGTAAAACTGGACCTTTCTGTTCAGTTGCAACCACTCACAGTAGCCAGAATATGTGAGCGTATTTCCTCAATAAACCGAATAAAGTTGACTTCCAAAGCGGCTACTATTTGGTTTGGTAGCGTCAAATCACACCATCTTGGAGTCCTGTTCACAGAGTAAACCAATAAACTGATTTGTGTATTTCAGATATTGCACATAGCAACCACACCAATGCCACACGTCTTTTTCATTCATGTAGCTCATTCAGGAAACGTACAAGCCATTCGTTGCGGCCTTGATTAGAAGCTGGACGTACGGTGAAGAATTTATGTTTGATTCTTTAAAGAAGATTTGGCACTTATTTTTGAATTAAGATATATCTTCCCAGCATTCGCTCTCAGGTTGTGGGTTCTATTGGCGTCACACTGACGAAGTTGAAGATCATCTGCGTAAGTCCGAATTTGGCAACCTGCTTTCAATCGCATTCGTCAAACCATCGAACACATTCGGCGTGAGGACTCTCTTCACCATGGCTTCAGTGTGAAGGCAATTTGTTGCACCATGGAAAATTTGAACGTGAGTAAACTCTTTTGGACACCGCATTTGCCGCAGTTCACAAATTCAATGAACGAAAGCCATGGTGCAATCGATTGCGAGGTAGTGAAGAACGTTCCCATGGTCGGACTAGGGTTTGGAAAGAAAGAACACGTCATCTCTGATATGGATCTCATTGAAAAGTCGGTTGGGGTTGGTAGGGTGTGTATTGCTTCCACATTCGTTGCTAATGGCCAACGAGTCCAGTTTGAAAGCTAGAAAACGGAAAAGTACTTCTTGTAGATGAATAACGAATTATTCTTCTTCTTCTTTGGCTGCCGCTACAGTCCGGGTGGACCTGGGCCTCAGCCAACATGCCTCTCCATCTAATACGGTCTTTGCTAGGTGCTTCCAGCTATCCACGTTCAGCTGATTGAGGTATATTTCCAGCTACGTACCCCACCGGAGACGTGGTCTTCCCCTACCGGGTTGTCACTCGGGGTTGGAGCCAAAGACTTTCCCAGCCGGAGAATTAGTCTACATGACCTAGGCATCTGAGACGAGAACCTCGAACTCGTTTGACCAGATCGATAACAGCCCAGAATGATGTTAGAAATCGCATAACAGTGCCTCGCCTTGTCTAAATCTATTTTTTACATTAAAGGTTTCGGTGAAATCTTTACCGACCTTGAGGGAGCAACGGGCATTCTCCACCGTCATTCTGCAAGGATGGACGAGTTTCGGATGTAACTCACTTTGAACCAGTTTATAAACTCGAGCTAACCCATCACTATTCCCAACCATCATCCCCTTCCAATCCTAATGGATGTGTCACTACCAGACGCTGGATGCAAATATTCACAGATGGATAGAAGATGCGCGAAGGCGTGGGTTTCTTTCAGATTGGAATTATAGCGATTACGGCAGCTTTCTTTTGGCTCACTAACAAAGTGAGATATCGTCACATGTATGTAAACATGCCATATGTCATGATCAGTCTGAGCAGGCCGACTTTCAGTATTCTTATCGGACTGAGTCGACCCTACAAATCAATTCTGCAGAACCTGCTCTTGCAGCGCCCTATTTTCCCAAAGTAATAGTCACTAAGCTTACTTCTACGACAACCTAGACGCACTAAGCAGTATTGTTGTCTGTCACCTTCACCGCATAAAGAGTAGAACCAAATCGATTTCGCAAGAACTGAGACTGTGCATTATATTGGTCTCCAACTGATGAAGTTGAACTTCAGTCTGAATGGAGATCGGTGGTGAGAAAAGAACTACGTGGTTTAAAACACAGCGAGTTTAAGAAAACATCAAAGAGAGGAAAACATGCAGAGATTGGATTTGCTTGAATGACTCTGCTACTCGTGACAAGTACACTGAGGTGCGACCAAATTTCAAATTGCATGTGCGAGCAGCTATAGAGCAGTCCTGGAAGGAGTTCAGCGAGAAGTTGGCAAGCCATCTGCGAAAAAGGTGCTCTGGCAAACCATTTGCCGACTCAGAGCAACGAAGTTCAACACAATCGAAGGTATTAAATCCAAATAGTATGATGTGTTGCTTTCCAATGAGACGGACATTTTGCTCAGATACGAGCACTTTTCGTAGTTGCTCAATCCCGAACAGGGCACTGAGGATGACAGTCCAACGGTAGAGGAAGTTATTTTGGCAATAGAATCGCTGAAAGTTGGCAAATCCGTTGGTGTGTATTTAATCCGGCCAGAAAAATAGATAAAGACGAATTTTATAGATCGTTTATAGATACGATACGACAAGACATACGACCGAGTTTCCTGGGTAAGCTCTGGAGTGTTCAGCAGTAGTATGGGATTAATGGTCCTCTTTTGAGGGCCATTCAGTCTCTATACACAAACTGTATCAGCTGTGTTTGGGTTAACGGCGCTAAATCAACATTTTTTACTGTGAACGTTGGACTTCGCCAATGATGCGCCTTTGTACTTCTCCTCCTCATATATGTATATGGACTGGATGTTGCAGCACAGACGAGGGGAGGAATGTTTCATATTGGGAGAGTTAAGGGTAAGTCATCTTCTTTTTGCCGATGACTTGGTTATCCTCACATCCTCTAAGACTGAACTCTAGCACGCATGCGATAGTTGGTCGAATATGCTGAAGCTGGGAGATTGAAGGCGTATATGTTGTATGGACGAGGAGGAGACAGAAAGTATTCCACATCTGACATCCCTTAAGCACAGATTCCTATGATTCTGCAATGATTTCAGCGAAGACTTAAGTGAAGCATTTATCGAATGTCTTCGTCGCTAGCTTAGTACACGCCGTCGCAACTTATCTAATTAGAGATATATAGTGGTTGTGAGCCAATTCACCACTCTATGGCGTCACACGGAGAAGTTTCTTTCAGGGCGAGCTACCGCATCTTAGATGTGAGAATGGTGAGAAAATGTGTCTCATTCTCGATTATCATTCCAGCGTCTTTCAGGCAGAAATTATAGCGATCAAGGAAGCTTTGACTTGGCTAAAAACAATGTGATATCAAAAACTCATATCGATAACCAAGCGACGATTAAGCCTCTGTATGCAGTCAAATTTAACCCTAGGACTTCCCTGAATTGTAGCCTATCTCTCAACGAGATGACCAAGTATATTAGGATTCATTACAAGTAGGTGTTAGCACACTATGACTCGCTAGAAGTTGCAAGAAAGGCAACTAGCTCATCGTTCTTTCTGGGTGTGCCATCCATGCATATTGCTACTCACGGTCTGCAGGATGCCTCATTACGAAACAACTATGGCCTACTCTTAATCCGAGATGATCACTCAGCCTGATCAGAATGAGCAGGCCGACTCCCGGAGGTCTTATCGTCGTCATTATTGGGCACTGCGGGATTTCAACTCACGCCTCTAGATTGGGTCTGCTCTACAAGCTCTCCGCTGAAGTTACAGAGACGAGAAAGAGGAGGGAACTATTTGCTAACCTTCTCTGCAATTCCAACACCTTCTCCTCTCGAATGAGAGCTTACCTGACCGATGACCTAATCAGACATCGAGTCGAGTGCATTCTCCCGGAAGACTGCATAATACAGAATCCTCACCCAACGAGAAAGTTGTCAATCCAGTGAAACGGCAGTGGGAAGGGTCCGAGGATAGTCATCTTCGATAGAGACAGAGCTTATCTAAAATCTGCTCAAGCAATTTTGTGAAGAGGAGATCATTGCCTAGAACCGCTACTTAGAGCAAAACTTTCCCTTAAACGACCATCTTTTCAAAGCCTTGCACACTTGATTCACCGCAATGAGAGTGAATCGCTTTACTTAGTCCCGGAATTCCTGATAGCTTTTCTATGGGACAAGATCACAGACAGCCGACAATCAAAACCCATAAAGGTCTCCACACAATTATTGACCGTCGGTTTCAACCCAAAAGACCATCCGCAGCCATGGCTCTTAAGATAGCTCGTGAGTGTCAGGTGTGGGAGTCTCAATCAGTGAGTGCTCGGCCGTTTGTCGGTAGCTACTGTGCTCATGGGACAAACTCGGGCAAACAATTAGCATAGCATTAACCCACAAATCGGGCGTGGCTTATCGAAGACAATCCAAGGGAATTGAAGCTTCGATTCATAATTATGCGGAGAATGCACATCCAGTAGCGATTCGATCACTATGCTCGATGTGAGGGAAATGTTTGAGATAAAATATAACCCTCTTCCCGGTGATTTCCATTAAACACCAGTTGTGTGGTAAAGCAAGCCAATTAGTCTGTCCAGTAGCGCGGGAGGTGATATAATTGGATAAAATATTAACCGTTCGAGTGGAGGAGACAAGTCTCTTATCAGGAATGAAAATCGAAAGCTACATCGCCTTATTGAGGACAAGTCAATTGGGTGGAAGTGGTCGCATGTGCTTTGGGAGAGATGCATCTGGGTAGGGTCCAGATGAAGATGGTAACGGTCAAAAGTTGCCGCGGATATGGAAACTAAGGTGTGGGTGCGAGATGTGCCACTGGGAATGTTCTACACGTTCTACGAATGGGCAACAGTCGTGGTATTATTGTAAGAACAATATCGTGTGGCGGGTAAAGTTCGATGTATGGGGACAGTCGAAAAGGTGTAATTTTAAATTAATACAAAAAATTCTATGAAGCTATATTTTTTGTTTCGTAACCAAAAGGTACTTGATGTTCGCCTGTAGAATAGTGAGTTTATTACTCACTTAGACGGTCCCAAGATAGACTAGACTTCGGGGAAAACTGGCTGTAGCTAGCTCGCCGTTCTAGCACATCAACATTCATAAAACGACCTAGTTTCGCGACCTGACATGAACCGCCAACCAGGTCGATAAAGGGGCGAACGACGTCAAATAAAGAGCGTTCTTAAAATCGGACTGCGAACCTTGTGAGGAGCCAACATACACTAGGTTCCTCTTCTTCTTGTAGGATATTCAAGAACTCGAGAGGACAACTGAATCAAATAAGAACACTACAATTCTGACTTCAGAAAGTAGTTGAATGTCAAGATCAATAAGACGGATTACTGTGATAGGAGTGCTGTCCGATGGATAAACAGAAAGAAATAACGAAATCCTTCAGGGGCTCAGGACCACTTCTGGCAGAAGAAGAATATAGCAAGAAATCGGCGACTGTGGCGAACAGATTTCGGCCAGCACCCCTATAAGGCGAAGTTAACTCATGAGCTAAAGACACTCGGTCATGTGAAGCGACGTACGTTCTGGGATTAGGTTCTAGTATTGGTGGAAGAAAATCACTAATTTCTGTGATGAAGCTCATTCATGGTAAACGACTTGCAAAAAAAAAAAAAATATGTGTTATTGGTCAGGTGAAAGCCCTCATATGCTCCAAGCCACTTCATCCACAAAAAATAAATGTGTGTTGTGGTTGCTATCCCGTCCATAACCGTCACATTGCAGTCAATCGATCTCCACTGACTACAGAGGAATGCTGCAAAGTTATTTCTTCGGGCAATTGCATTGACTAGTCATTGATGGATACGTGGTTTCAAGGAGATGGCTCCACAAGCCACACAGGGGGTGTAACAATCGACTTATTGAAAACTCAATTCGATGAACGTGTTTTATCGAGAAATGGTCACGTCAATAAATCGCCATTAACATCTAACATCTAACATTTTTTATGGGCAACATACCGTCGTCGTTATGGGAGCTCAGAGGTAATATTGAACGCGATGTGTGGCCGAGTCATCGAAGATTGAGTTCAACGAATCGACCGCTGCAAACGTGCCGAACGGCGTCGAATCCCATGTTTTGATTGTACTTCAAGCCAATAATCAAGTTTTCCGGATAGTTTAGTTATTGAGTAATCGAGTTGCAGTTCGAATCGGATAACTCGGTTTTAAAAAATATTACAGTGGATCCGCGGTAATCCGACAAACTTTTATCAAGGCCGTGTCGGTTTATGGAACTATACAATACTGCCTCAAACTGAGTTTAGTTCAGAAATTTTTGAAGCAGAGTTCTTTATAACCAAACAAAGATATCCAATATTCGTCAAGGAAAATTCGTGGAGTCGCGAAACAGTTGCAACCTGTTTAAAAACACAATAAGGAATGCTGTACGAAATAAATTTTACATACACTCAAGGCACGTTATGAATTTAAGGCTTGTCGAATTAAACAGGATGCCGGTTAAGACTGGGGATGGATTACCGCGGCTGAACTATATACGCAAAAAGAAAGAACGAGAAGAGCCATGTGCCATCGTGACTGTTTCATGGGAAACAAAACCAATACCGAACATAAACTGGGTATAGAACCGGGCAGTATCATTCGGTTTGAACAAAAATAATGCTCTTTGTCATAACCAACCTAAAGAACTCGGATTGAGTTGACCCATGACTATCTCAAATGATTTGGGTTTTATTTTTGTCGTGTCCTTATTGGAAAGCCCGATATAGAGACAAATTAATTAAAACAAATGATTGCTACAATAGTTGTGTTGTGTTTGCGATCCTAATTGCCACGAACTATATTTTGAAGAACAAATGAAAGGGGCGAAGTATTGCGTGTCTGTAGCGACAACCAAGTTGTGCTTGTTCAAACACTTTATCCACTTTCAGGTTAGTTAGAGGAATCCAATTCTTGATAAGGAGTCTAAATTCGATAAGACTTTTCTGGGTCCTGGGCCACCACGGATAATGAAAGGGCCGATGAAGGATCAAAGGAGGTACTCTCAGGACCTCAACCTGCGCTGGGACAGTCTGCGTCATTGATTAGGGCTTCCATCGATGGTTGGTCTGCTTGAGAGCACAACCGGAGGCGACATAACTCTCCAGGATGTAGTCATACCAAGCGTATGCCCCTAAAATTTGTAAGAAATTCGCGGGATTCTTGTCATCTCTTGACGACGACGACACTTCCTCTACCACTAGGATTAAGTAGCAGTTATTCGGTCCTCATGAGGTAAATGCTAATGATGTAGATACAGAAGCGCCTGATGGACTTCCTCCTGGAAAACCAAGAAATTCCAGCAACAGTATGTTGCTGCCTGGTAATATAATGGACCAGGTTTTTTTAGTTTGAGTGATCCAGTGCTGTGTTAAAAAGCTTCTAAATCTAAACTAATCGTCCTTATCCTCCAGTAACTATGCAAATAGGTGCAAGTTGTCACAACGGGCGTAATATCATTTGAATATGAAACAAAAAATCGTCTTGAACCTTTTTTTGGATTCCACAATTCCACCCATTCCCAGGATGTAAATGACACATTCGCTGGTCAGCACCCACCAGCCGCTGAATGGAAACATTAGCAAGTCCACAATGAAACCGTCCACTTGATAGTTTCTCTGTTGATAGTTTCTCCAGCCATGAATTATTCGTCGAATCAAAGATTATCTCTCACGTTGAACCCAAACGCAAACGTTTCAACGCGTTCACATCCGCTTAATACCCAAAGAAACAACTTCAAACTACAGTTGCCTCCTCCGTATCCGTTACCGAAAAAAAACAAGGCATTTCATCCCAAATTCCACACCATGCTCTGACAAGTGATTCATTAGCTTCGCCTCAGCATAATTAAACTATTTGCCCCAAATGTGAGAGCGTTTAAGTCTCGCGCAACTCACCTTTCCTGTGATTCTCCGCTTCTTGTCACCGCTCTCCTTGGGCGTCACCTCATCGTTCGATTTACGTTCCTCTGTCTTCTGGCGATCTAGACGAAAAGAAAGAAAGAATTTCACTCTTCCAAATTGATTTCGGGAAAATGCTGTGTACTTACACTTGAGTTCTATTTCTTCGTCATCCAAGAGTAGAGACACCACTTCCTTTGGCTTAAGTGTATCTGGCTTAAAGTTTCCTCCACTTATGACCATGCGTTGGATCTACAATGAGAAAGAACGATGAGAAAACAACGATAAATGTTTATCAAACAACAATCGCTGAGAAGAAGAAGCCTATTAAATATTAATAATCTCATGAACGGGGCGCCGCTACCGCTGACGCCGCCGCCGCCACTGCATTGCCCCACCGATGAACTGATGAATGCTCCCCCTTCAGCCTTTCGTACGATTTTTCATCATTTTTCTTCGGTCTTGTGTGTTGAAGATCACACGCCCCGCTCGATCGGAACCGAGCTTCCGGTGGAAAGAAAAATTTACATAAATAGCATCAGAGGCGATCATGTTCCGTGGCATAATAGCATCACCGCATGCAGCACGTGCGCAACAAATGCGGGTAAGTACAAATGGAAGGTTTTTTTTTCTTGTCTTCTTCTGCATAAGTAGTTCTGCCCTCACTTCACTGTGGCACAGCGAGGTAAGGGTCGTTACAACAAAAAATGAAAAGATAGGTTTACCTCGCTTTTTTCCCGCGCTCGCTGGAGTATCCTTTCCTCGATGGTACCTTTGCAGATCAACCGGTAGACGGTTACCTGTTTGGTCTGTCCCAGACGATGTGCACGATCCATGGCTTGCTGATCGACGGTAGGATTCCAATCGGAGTCATAGAAGATAACCTACAAAGAAAACAACACACAAAGAAAGGGGTTAAAATACAATTATTATGCAACACTTGGAGGGTTATAGGGTCACAGAACAATGGCTCCTACTGTTCACAAGATACGCACTATCGAGTTGGATTTATCTGTTAAATTGAGGCTAGGGTGTTGGTCGTCTTCGTACGTGTGCACGTGACGAAAATGCTTGATCGTTTTCTCTCTCTCAAAAAAAAAGTAAAAAGAGGCGGTAATAGAACTAATGACAGTGGTAATGGAAATGAGAACACAAAATGCATCCCTTTGTGCTGTGTCTGCGTTGGATGCACGTGATCCTTTTATGTGTCGCCTGCGGGAACGAGCGATTCAAAGAGATTTTTTTTCTTTTGTCTTCATGTGTGCCGAATTTTGAAGGTGGAGGAGTGGAAATCATGTACGACTATATCCGGAGGAAATTGAGAAAGAAAAGGATTCATCAAAGGATCGGAGAGAATAGAATATTAAATCGGTCGGAAAACTGCAGACAGTGGAACAATCCCTTTCGGCGAACATCGATTGTGTTGACGGTGGGCTAATCAAGGGGCACATGACAATTCTGGGAGGATGTCAATGAGAAACTCTGAGGATATTTTTAGATGCTGTGTCGATGTCTAGACAAGGAAAATGGTTGTTCTTGAACGGAACACGTTTGTTTGGCACTTTCAGAGCCATGTTTTAATGCGATGGTTTTTCACAGAATTGGAATTAAATTAGATGTAAATCAGGCCACAGTCATCCTTTCTAGACCGGAAATATTATTATTCTGGTAGGGAAACGACTTGTTTAACATTTTCGTTATCTTTTATTTGAATTGTGCAATGAAAATATGCGTGCATATATTTTTAATAATTGTAATACTAATAGTCATCAAGTTGGACCATTTTTCTTCGAAAATGAGGCTGGGAACAACGTTTCTTTTAACGATGGGCGTTACAGAGCCATGTTAACTGACGTTTTTTTTTTACTGAAAGCGAAGATTTGGACCTTTTCTAGTCATCCTGATGATGCGCCAAGCCACACAGCCCATGCTGCAATCGTTCATTAACGCACCAAATTGCCAAATCGTATTATTAGCCATCTTGGGATGTCAATTGGCCGCCTCGTAGCTGCACTTTTTTTCTGGGGAACCGTGAAGGAGCGATGTTATGCCAACAATCCGGAAACTACAGTCTGAAACCACCAACAAGGTCTTGGAAAATTCGGATACTATTGCGAAGTCAGTCTAGGCAGCCACTTGAACGACGTTGTATTTCACCATTACAGAGATGTTATCCATCCGTTTACAACTGGTTCAGCAGAGTTCTCGAGAACTTTATCATTTCTTACAATTTATTAGTTTTTCAGCAGTAAGGTAGTCTATACCACATCTCTTTAAATTGTGCAATGTTGTTTTTAAGAAAATGTAGTTTATTGCTACAATAAAGAAACTAATTAAAAATTGCAGGTGACACCGGGAAATTCGTTAACTTTAGCTGCCTTGAAATATATGTAAGCACTCTTTCATCTGCAGAAAGTTCAGGAAATATGCATTTGATACCATCATTCATAAATCTGCCGATTGTAGAATGATTTGTCCTTTCGAGCTGTTTGTAGGCCACCAAATAGGATGAAGAATGCTCTGGTTTCAATGCAGCGACACTGAAATTTGCATTGTAACTGCCAATACTGTCTGTAGTCTCGTCAGCTGAAATCCAAATAACGCTGTCCGTGAGTTCATTGCATATTTCTTCCAAAACGTGTCGAGGTCGATCTATTGGAATGTTCATTTATCTCACATCTAGTACATATCGATTCAAGCAATATTTTATCAGTTTGTGAAAAGGAATATTACTTGCAAGCAATGCTTCACATGAAAGCAACGCTCAAGTTTTTTTATTTTTGCTGGTCTGTGAAAGTGATGTTACTGGTACTTGCACTGTCAAACGTTTTTCTTGTGCGCCTTTGGTTTGCAAAATTGCAACATGAACATTTACCTTGATATGCTTGCACTCAAATCCCTCAATTGAGTGACATTTCATGGTCATGGCATCCCAAAAGCTTAATGACTGAAAGGTATGTTTTACAGGTTCGGCAACAGGTTCACTTGTGATTTGATGGCATATCTCACCGATAAGTGAAACCAATCCTTGCTCAATACACGCGAAGCCAAGATCATTGCGCTTGATACTGCTAAGGCATTTGACAGAGTTTGGCATCAAGGTCTTTTGTGAGCTCTGATATACACTAAATAAACACTGGTTTTCCACAAGGTTCTATTTGGTCTGCGGAACTCTATCTCCTTTTCATAAATGATCACCAGTCATCTACATTTAACTGAATTAACTTCATCTTTTAATGCTTTCCAAGACTCATCACCCCGCCCTTGGGTCGTATATTTGCAACGCTAGCGTATTTAATTATATTGAATTCCTGGAATAAGAACAATAGAGTCAATAGAGTGTGGAATTCAGTGCTTCTAAGACTCAATGCTGTCTTATGTCACTTAGCGAATTGCTTAACAATCAGTCATTATCCCTGAAAGGAGTTGGTGCCGATGAGACTCAAACCTTTTTGGACCATGGTACCAACAACTCAACACGATCACGGAACGATCACAAACGAAATTGCCAAAAAGGTATGAAATCGGTCTAGGTTTCCCCAATTGGTGCAAACAATATTTCAGCTCCTCTGACTTGCCTTTAATTTATATCCGCCCTAAGCTTTAGTATAACGCTCATATCTGTGCTAGTGCACCCAAGACCACTCTGCATCTTCCAAATATAATCCAAAAGCGAGGAAATAACTCACAGGAGACAACAACATAGTAGAGTTAATAAAATCGCTCCAACTGTATCGTCTTTGTCCTCGTTTTATCGCTAATTTAACAAACGACACTCAAGAGAACTACAAAGCTACTTTTGACTTTTGAAGTCAAATTCCCATGGGATATCAAAATTAGTTCGAGTTAGAGGGAGTTCGACTTAGAGGATGTTTGTTGTATGGAAAATTGAGGTCAATCCCAAAATATGGCGAACAAAAAATTAGAGTTAGAGGGAACTTCGACTGAGAGCTGTATCTCATTAATAACACGTCAAATATTGTCTTCCAATACTGCCATTGACACTTGCTAATCGGTATGGACGAGTGATTTGACGTATCCCCATAATTGTAGAAATCGTAGGATCCAGTTTATTTCTCAATTGGTTCATCTATTCGCTTGCTATGTAGCCTAAAGTCACGTGTCGAAGAAGGTCAGTTCGTGTTCAAAAGAAAAAGTTACGTTCATTGGGCGAAAGCTCCCCTCACATGCAGTTCTATTCAGAGTTGATGATTGTGGACTGCTGTTGCTCATAGGTGGAAGAGATTTATTCTAGAGTATTCTCTCTAAGCCAGTTTCCTATAGTAATCTGAAAATAAGAGATGATTCTAGTGACTTCAATTCTTCCTCTGATACCAGTTGCTTGACCAGATATCTTTGCCTTTTGTGAGCTAATGCCTCACAAAATCCTAGTACATGTTCTGGAATTTCATTAGATTCTCCACAGAATCTGCAGATACCTTCTTCTGATACCCCTAATTTCCTTAGGCGCTCCTTGAGTCTATAGTGTCTTGTTAGAAAGCCTGTTAGGATACGTTGTTCCTGCTCATTTTGATACATGCCGCAAAGCCTTTTTCGGTTATGGGCCAGGGAAGGGTTCCGATGATCCTTTTCGCCATTTTATTGCCTTCTATACCTGTATCAGAGTTTTACTCTGTTAATCCTACTTAGCTTCTCAAGCTTCAGTAGACATTTCTACACGAGCTTGGATTGATATATGATTCTAGTGCCAGGATACCGGACGACTGTCCGACATTATTGCTATGTCACAGTTGGCAAAGTTCCTGTCCAGTTTGATCTGAGCGCATCTGTCTTTGACATATACATATTTCTAAGGCAACAAAACAGTAGGTCCCCTGAACACGCGAGTGGTTGCTGTAGAAGCTAGTCCAAGTCAACACCGAACCATACCGGCCTGAAGAAAGATTTATTTCGTGCGTAACGAGAAATTTGTGGTCAACACCATTCTATTTATGGGCTTAAGTAATAATTTAAGAAAACTGGTTCAGTTGCGAATAAATTAACAGCTGCGTTCATCATCGTGTCGCATCTTGGGGAGAGAGGGTTGCTTATGCAAATTAGATCGTGCGAGAACACCAGAATCTCTTTTGATTATCGCAGTGCTCAAGAACTCGTTTCCAATTAATGGCGTAAGAAGTTCAACAAACTCAATAACTCAAGTTAGCCAAAGACGAAGTCTGGTCTTGTAGCGCATTTCAAAATCAATGCATTTCCGAAAAAAATATACAAAAAGGACGGATGAATAGGAGACCTTATTGAAGACTGACGAATATCCAGAAAATCACCAACTGGTGCCGGCTTTTCATTCAAGGCGTACAGGCTTTCATCGATTTCAGACCTTTTGTCAAATCGATCGTCCTTGCCGTTATATAACACTCGGCTAGAACGAGAATAACCTCTTTGTTTATAAACTCCATGTAGCTGAGCCCGTCGAGTTCCCCTCTGCACTCAGCCAATTAATGACCGCCCGCCGTGAGATGACCCAGTCGCCAAATATCGCCTTCACAACATCGAACACTGCGTTTCTAGTATGACATGAGAGATTCAAAATGAATCACCAGCCTACATTTCCAACGCCCATTTAGCGAACTCATGGCATTGTTTATGGTCATCATACAATTTAAGCCCAAATCTTACTGCAGACAGTTATGTTTCCTTTCATTTCGCATCAATGTCAGTCTTTGTTTGGTGGGTGGCTTAAGGTCGAAGACAGTGTACTCGAGCTCAAACTTTTCAACGGTGTGACGAATTGGCTGCATCCTAGAGCCACGACAAGAAGAGACTTCAAAATTCACGTTACGTATTTTTTAGCCCGAACTTCGGTAATATTTCCTGATAAATACGCCTCTATGGCTTAGAGCAGAGAAGGGATGTGAAAGGCCATGTTACCAACTTTGTTGTCTCTTGGAACCTAAATAGAGCGATTGACAAGTGTTATTCTGCGTTTGATCAACATCTACTGTTGAAAGACAGTAGTGCATACTCTGCTTTGACCTTGTCTACTATCAGATTGACTTTCATCTCCTCCGTGGCTTCATTGGCATTGAAGACTTGCTCTCGTCTTACTTACTCTGACTGCTTCATCTTGAAGGTTCTGAAACGAATCCTGGGTAGACGAGACTATAGAGGAGAGTCATCTCTATCTAAATCGCAACACGTATACACCTCAAAAAAAGATCCACAGAAACAGCTCTCCATGAAGTAATGCAGACAATAGAAATAGCGATAAATTATAAAGCGTACACAGTAGCTGCCTTTTTAGAGATAGAAGGGGCTTTTAATATCGTTCATTCCTGGCTGGAGCAGCGAGTGTTAATGTCAAAAGGAAACATGGCGTTGTATAACTCTTAATACAAGCTGTCATAACAGCCCTTGAAACCGACTAAAAATTTAATTGTTGACCTGTGCACTTCTAGGGTGTCCTTTTGTCAGAATCTACTTTCTCATCGATCATTGTCCAGATTGAGGCCTAGATACATCCCGGATTGTAAGGACGTTAGAAATACAAGAAGAAGAAATGATTTATTCTCAGTTCTCAGCATTGGCAGAAATTCTTTCAGTCTAAAATTTGTAGATATCCAGATTCCAGCCTACTTCTGCTTCACCAGGCAGACGCTTCTCATGCTCTCTCCTGGACATTCCGGGTATCTTTTCTTTTTTTCTATTCACTGATCCCCCTAATAAAAAATATAACCTGATCCCATCCTTAAGATGTGATCTTGCTTTGTGGCAGATGCACGCACTTGAACTCGTTGTCAAATCGTGATTAGAAGTGACAAAAATGTCAGTCATCTTCGATTGTTTGCACAGACTGCGCCGAATTTCCTGAGACAGAAAAAAAAGATCCTCCGAATTGCGCCACGACCTGCGTCTGATCTCATTCCGAGAGTTCAACGAAGACGCCAGCCAGCCTCTGCCATGGTTTAGCAGGGAGCTGCAAAACGGCCATATGGAAGACCTGACCTCAATCCTTCGGATTTCTAATTATGGTCCGATTTAGACACTCGAAATCTTTAGCACTTACAGCAGTTCATTGACTTGACTTGAAGGAGACCCTCTGAATTGCGTGCGCCAACTATAGAGGCATCTGTCTTCTGAACATCGAGTGCACGATATCATCTGCCGTGTTGTATGAACTTATTAAGCCGTTCGTCAACAACGTGGACTGGTATTGGCCATACCAGTGTGACTTTAGGCCAGTTAAGTCCACCTTCGATCAAATATTTACACTACGCCAAATTCGAGCAATAAATCGACACCTACCATCTTTACATCGATTTTAAGGCCGCGTATGCCAGCATCTATAGAGGCGAGCTATACAGAACAATGTCTAGTTTTGGCTTCCCTCCAAACTCGTCCGTTTGTGTAAGATTACGATGAGGAATGCACTCTGCTCCGCCAAAGTCGGTGAATATTTACCTAACCGAGACGACTTCTTCAACATCATGCGACTTCTTCAACATCATTCCTGAAAGAATTGTTCAAAACTCGAGTTCGTGCGAGACACCAGAGGCACAATCTTCCAGAAGTCCGTCCAACTACTCGCCGACGATATTGACATAATCCCACATAAACGCAGCGTGTCAATGCCACTTTTGTGAGTATTGCGACGGAGGCTGCTGGACACCGTCACCACCGTCGTCTCGGAAAGAACGTCACAGTAGACAGATAAAGCTTTGAGGTAGTCAAGGACTTTGTCTACCTAGAAACCGTCAAACGAAGCTCTCGCCAATCTGAGACGAGCAATAGATAAACAAAGCCCTCTCTCGAACCAAACCGGACTGTAGCGCAACATTAAGTATGTAACAATGAGGACATTACTACACAAATGCGTTGACTGAACCCAGTGGCTGCCATCACAAATCATCTGTCCGTCACAAAGTACAAAAGTTTACCCTCGGGAAGTACCCGATCAAGACCACGGCCTTTCGACACTCTCCCCGACTGTCAATCAGCCACAACCGCAAACATTATGTTCCACAAAAAAAAAAAACCACACATTTCATATGAATGACAGATCGAGGTGAACGCACTTGAACTAAAAATAAACTTGAAACGGTAACACAAAGTGATTCGAAAATCAGCTCCAGTCTGCTTGCCACTAACCCAAGTGGCATCCCATCAATAGAACATCAAAGGTTTTACTGGCTTCCCACTATACACCGTTAAATACTCCCCCAAGTCAATTCTCATCAGTTATGCTAGCCACGGTCACTGTCACTGTCAACAGATACCTAAATCAAAAACAGATTCCCCGCTGTTACAGGTTTGTGCCCACAACTCACCCCTATTCCCCAATTCAACCGCGGTGCGCACTTAATTATCCGCAAAAAGCAAAGCAGAACAACAAAATCTATTCCGCCGCCCGCATCCAGTTCCAATTAAACTTTCAAATGAGCCCCTTATCAGGAAGCCATTCACATCGGAACCTTCGTAATCACTCGCATAAAAGTCCGTTGAGCTGGCGAAAAAGTCACCACTTTCATCGTCACTTCAGCCGGAATGAAGTCTTTAATCGCGATAAGCTTAGCGGTTCTATTCTGCGTGCCGTCGTCGCAGGGTTCATCGCTCTTCGAGAGGACTTTCAATTTCCTCCATCAGGAGCCGCCACCGCCGCCGTCAACGAGTCGCGTCGCCGTCGCCACCGGATGGATGGAGCAGAAATTGGATCAATTCAACGAGAGTGACACACGCACTTGGCAAATGGTTTGTTTTTACCCGAAGCCTGGTTTTGATTGATGAGGAATTTTACACCAATTCGCAGAGGTACATGGCCAACGATCAGTACTTCGAGGACGGTGGACCGATTTTCATTTTTGTTGGCGGAGAATGGGCGATTTCCAGGGGTTACCTGATCGGAGGACATATGCACGACATGGCCAAGGAACACAAGGGATACCTGTTCTACACCGAGCACAGGTACTACGGCGAGAGCAGACCGACTAGGTGAGTGAGACGCGATATAAAGTGCCACGACTGAGCTGGTTTTTTCGACAGTGACCTCTCTACGGAGAACCTGCAGTACTTGGACGTCAAGCAAGCCCTGGCCGACTTGGCGCACTTCATCCGGACTGTTAAGTCCACAACGACCGGCTTGGGAATGTCGAAAGTGATTCTAACAGGAGGCTCGTACTCAGCCACCATGGTGACGTGGTTCAAGCGCCTGTACCCAGACCTGATTGTCGGGGCCTGGGCCTCAAGTGCACCGCTTTTCGCCAAGCTGGATTTTGTTGGTAAGCATCTTCACCTGGCCACTAACATTTGTAGCATCATTTAAACGTGCGACCTCTTTAGAGTACAAAGAAGTCACGGGTCAATCAATCAAACTCCTCGGAGGAGAAGCTTGTTACGTTAGAATTCAAAACGGCATCGCTGAACTGGAGAACATGCTGGCGACGAACAGAGCAGCTGAGGCGAGGACCCTGCTCAAACTTTGTGACAACTTCGACGAAACCAATGATCTAGACGTTGCGTCATTGTTTGGACAGATCTCCGACATCTTCGCCAGCATCGTTCAAGGTCACTCGTAAGTAACTAACATTGGTTTGTACGAACAGATGTTCAGCAAGCTTCCTCCTTAGCAACAACACCATTCAAAAGGCTTGCGAAAAAATCATGAGCGGCGAAAACGACGTCATGGGGGTGTCAAAATTCGTTCTTTACTTCAGCGGCGCTGCCAATTGCTCGGACGTTACGTATAAAAGCACGATTGCCGACTTGAGCAAGACTGAAAATGACAGCAATAAAATGTGTAAGTGACAGATGTCAACTGACAGATCAGACTAATTTTCATGCCACTCTCCCCTTTTAGACAGACAATGGTTGTATCAGACTTGCAGTGAATATGGTTGGTATCAGACATCTGGATCGAAGTCGCAGCCTTTTGGTTCCAAGTTCCAGCTACCGTTATATGTTGCTGCCTGCCATGACGCTTACAGCGAGCGATTCACCAACGCGTCAATGCACGAAAATGTTGACAAGACAAACGAGTACTTCGGTGGACTGAATCCAGAAGTGGAGAACGTTTACATGACTCATGGCGCCTTGGATCCATGGCATGCGATGGGCATCACCGATGAGGATGAGGCAACTGTTATACCGTGTAAGTAGAAGTGGCGCAGTCTATGGCGATAAGGTGGTTTTGATTTCTCTAATTTTCTTTAGTGTATGCTCATTGTAAGGATTTTGGTTCGATTAAGGACACCGATACACCAGAGATGAAAGCATCGAAGGAGAAAATTGCCGAGCTGGTGCGAATGTGGCTGAAAGATGAGCAAGAAGGCGAATCGGCTGATAAATAGAGTTAAGAGAAATGTCTTCTCGAGAGGGAATGAAGATTTGTTTGGTCTTAATACTGCCACTAAAGGGCGAATGTTTGAAATCTTATTAGGTCTAGTTCGGAAATATATACACTTTTAAATAGACAAAAGCAAAGTTTGACTGTAAAGAGTTGTTGTGTGAATCGCCTGACTTCGTTCGTTAATTAATTAGGGACCAACAGCGGAACAAATTCAACTAGTCTGGATGCGAAAATATACATATCGAGCCGGTAAACGATTGTGGCATACTGGTTATAAATAATGGTAATTATACCCATCCCATCTTGATCCCTGGTTTGGTCGCAAACGCTAGAGATGCTAGACGCTTTTTGTTTTCACCTGACGAAGATGCTAGCACTCGAATCAATTTAGTTCCCCATAACCCCCCATAACGCATGGTGTTCAGTATCACAAAAGTACAAAAAAGACAGAAAAAAAGCTTTTCCGGTATTGTCATTCTCTGTGCGAAATCTCTGAGCAAATCGAGTGGCATAGACTATCTAAAGAGTGTTCCAAAATTAACGCAAGATTTGAATTTGTCGCCATTTGTGTAGTAAATGGAAGCACTGAAAAAGAAAAACAATTTGACAGCTTATAATTGAGGGTTAGTAAAAATGGAACTAAAATACATTAATAACGTGTCACTGTCACTGTTGTTGGTGCGGATCGAGGAATCCTTGGGACATGCTTTCTGAAAATGAGGCCGGTCAAGCAGTGACTGTTTCTGGTGCGACATGATAGCACGGGTCTTTCTGCCGGAATTCGATACTATTGATGTGGCCAACATGTGGTTTCAACAAGATGATAAATTCAGCCACATTTGGACAGAGTGGTCGGGCAAAATTTTAACAAAATAGCTTTGGGACACCCTGTACGATCCTTACAGATAGGTGGTCAGTGAAGAGCTCATCATTCCATCCAAATGTCTTACCGCTCAACCATTTGCTCATGTCACAGTTTATACCTCAATTTATGAATTTTTTGCATTATCTTGATGGAACAGTACTTTTATCATCGCCAAACGCGACAATCATTTCTGTTTCAAATCTATACCGAATCTTTCCAAAAACCATCACCATCTTGTGCGACAGAGCTACCTTGACATTTCCCACATGTTCATCAGGAGACTCCCACACCCTGGTCTGTGGTTTGTTGTGACGAATCCATGTTTCATCCACGGTGACGAAAGGGCGCAAAAACTCTTTGTACTACAGACTGCGACGGAACTTCGTCAAACACTTCTTTGAAGTGTTCACACGATTGCATTTATGGTCGAGCGTGAATTAAGAATATAACCTGTTCGACATTTGTTCTGCGAATGTCCAGCTCGAGCAAGGAATATGGATGCAGTCCTCAGAAAACACTTCTTTGGAAAGCCTAAAGACTAAGATTGAATCGATTCAAAAAGTCTCCTAAGATTCCTGTATGGATGTGGTTGTTTTTTGAAAGCGAAGGTCTCACTGCTGAAATATGCACAATGAACACAGTGCATTGGTGGTAGTGAAACGTGGCTGTACCGCCACTGATCCAAGGTTCGGTCAGTTGCGAGTGTTTACACTTGGAGCACCCATTTACCTGGCTACATCACCAAGTAAGATGCCCATGTGGGTCAAAGTCCGAGATACAGCCGGGCCTAGCACCCGGTAAGTACAGTAGTAAGTATGCCGACACCGAACGGCGAAGTTGGAGAAGCAGATTCTAGACACGTGAACATTGTCAGTGACTCGAAGTGTACTTCAGTGTATTATGAAAGTAAGAACCTACACGGAAACGCCTGATAATATCCCGCGGCAAATTTCTCCCGACAATTAGTGCGCTACTAGAAAATGCAATAAAAACCCTACTCAGATGGACTTTACACGCAAAAAACAGAGTTGTTCCTTTTTTCCAACAAAAGTCAGCCCAGTGCACTGAGTATTTTTGGTAAAACATGTGGACCAAACCCCAATACACAGCGATTGTCAGACCCGTGGCAGACTTTCCTGAAAACAACCAACCAAGAATACAGAGACTTGCATGCCGGGTTGTCACATTAGGAGTTAGGCTTAGCCAATCCATGGCAAGCACTGGATAGATTGCAAATTGAACAAGTCGAAATACTCCTCCGTTCCTTGACTTTAAAATTCATTTCCGGCGAGTAGTTAACTATAAATGACCTAATCAACGATTCCGCCATCCACGTTAACAAACATGGATCGAAGATGCTACAAGGCACAGGCGCGGGCTTTTTCTCCGAATTAGGAAACATGTACTGCTCCATCTGAATCCCTGATTTTTACACTGCGGAGGTCCTAGCAGTCAAGGTCAAGTGGCCATCATAGCAAGTTCGACAACAGCAATCAACTCGAAAAGAGTTCAACGAAGAGCTTAATATTAGCACACAGAACACAACTACTCTATACTGGAAACTTTGCCAGGCAAGGGACCGAGACTGACTCATCCCAGGCAATTCTATAGATCAATGTACCTCATGTCAAAGCGCAATTATGGAGTTAGCAAGCGGGGTGGAACTCTCTAACAACCTGCAAGATCACTCGGATGCTGTGTCTCAAGTTTAGCAGTGCGAAAACCGACAAACTTCTTCAATGCGACAAAAAGTTGCTGTCGATGATAGGTGGCGCACTTACCGGCCATAATCATCTGAACTACCACGAAAAGAAAATGGATCAAGCCAACGACGTCATATGCAGAAGCGGTGGCATCGAAAGGAAGAAAAAGAGGATACTTACTCCTCACAACCATTGTCACTGCTCAAGTTTCTGCCAGTTGAGACATAGAACACTGGAAGCACATTTCCCAGACCTCCGGATCATAAGGCTTTCAGAATGGCTGTTCAACACACTAATGTGACGGGCCCGAGGAAGGTGTAATGATGTATAGAGCGAACGCCAACGTGCATCACAATGGGTCCAGCAGGACCTAAGTGAGACATAGCTTACGCCCGTCTACCCATCTACATTTCTAAGGCATTTGACAGAGTTTGGCATCAAGCTCTTTTGTCGAAAATGCGTGCATATGTATCGATGAATCTCTTCTTCTATGGATTACCTTTCGAACCGTTCAATTCAAGTTGTTTTGGATGGGTTCAAGTCTGATATCCACCAAATAAATGCTGGTGTACCTCAAGGCTCTGTTCTGTCTCCGACACTCTTTCTCATTTTTATTAATCATCTCTTGTCTGCTACTTCTAATCCAATCCATTCCTTCGCTGATAACAGCACCCTCAGCTTTTCATATTCGTTCCGAGACACACGACCCTGCCATTCGGCCGTAGCATTGGAACGGCAGCGTATGTTAAGCACATTGAATTCCGATCTTGACAGCATAATTAACTGGGGAAACAACAACAGAGTGGAATTCAATGCTTCAAAAACTCAATGCTGTCTGCTGTCACTCAAGCGAACCCTTGTTAATCAGCCCTTATCCATGAATGGTGCTTGTGTCGATGAAACCGGAAAGCTTTCCATCCTTGGTATGTGTATCAACACAACACTTAGTTGGAACGATCACATATTTGAGGTCGCCAAAAATGCTGCGAAATGTTTAGGTTTCCTAAATCGATGCAAGAAATATTTCACCACCTCTGATTTGGCTTTCATTTATAAGGCGTATATCCGAAATGTTGTAGTAGCCAGTACAAGATTCCCACATCTCGATATTCACAAAGGAACATGGCGATCTCCTGATCAATCAACCGTCAATCAGATTGACCATATTGCGATAGACGCAAGGCACTCCTCCAGTATCATAGATGTCCGAACGTTCCGAGGCGCCAACATTGATTCGGACCACCACCTTGTTGTAGCCAAGGTAAGGCTGCGGATATGCCGAACACCGCCAAGACAAAGAAATACTGTGAGGAAGTTCAATGTCAGCCGGCTACAATCGCAAGAGATTGCCAAATCCTTTTCCGATCGTGTCGCCCTTAACCTCTTAAGAAATCCTACGCCGCCAACATCAAGTATTGAAGACCAGTGGCAGCATTGCCAAAAAGCCATCAGAGATGCCGCCTCTGATGTGCTGGGTTTCAATCCGCCACCACAACGAAACCCCTGGTTTGACAACGAGTGTCGGCAGGCGAATGCAGCCAAGCAAGAAGCATACAAAGCGGCACTGCAAAGAAGGACAAGAGCTGCTCGGGAGCTCTACGAGCAGAAGAGGAGAGACGAACACCGGCTTCTCAGGAGAAAAAAGAAGGAGCATGAGAAGCGCGCGATCGGCAGAATAGAGGGATATTACTGCAGGAATGAGGTGAGGAAGTTTTACCAAAGGGTAAAGTTAACCAGTCAAGGTTATAAAGTCCGAACCGAAGCCTGTAAGGATGATCAAGGGAACATCGTAGTAGAGTCACAGTCGATGCTGAGGATATGGAAAAACCATTTCTGCAGACTGTATAACGGCGACGAAGAACCAAATCCCGCTGTCAGGCAGAACGAACCATTCAACCCCAATGAATGGGACGACGAAGATCAACAATTCCGTCCACCCGACCCGGATGAAGTGAGGATTGCCATATCTAAACAGAAATCCAACAAGGCTGCGGGAGCTGACGGCCTACCCGCCGAGCTTTTTAAAGCCGCAGGCGATGATTTGGTAAGGAGCATGCACCAACTCATCTGTAAAATATGGTCGGAGGAAAAATGCCCGATGAATGGAACCTCAGCATTGTTTGCCCGATCCATAAAAAAGGAGACCCTTTGAACTGCGCCAACTACAGAGGCATCAGTCTCCTAAGTATCGCATATAAAATCTTATCTGCCATACTGTGTGAACGCCTAAAGCCATTCGTCAACAACCTGGTCGGTCCATACCAGTGTGGCTTTAGGACAGGAAAATCCACCATCGACCAAATATTCACACTACGGCAGATTTTGGAGAAAACCCAGGAGCAACAAATCGATACCCACCACCTTCTCATCGATTTTAAGGCCGCGTATGATAGCATCTATAGAGACGAGCTATACAGAGCAATGTCTAGTTTTGGCATCCCTACCAAACTCGTCCGTTTGTGTAGGATGACGATGGAGAATGCACGCTGCACCATCAAGGTCGGTAAAGACCTAACCGAGACCTTTGATGTCAAAAAAGGATTCAGACAAGGCGACCCGCTGTCATGCGACTTTTTCAACATCGTTCTTGAAAGAATTGTTCAAAACTCGAACGCCAACACCAGAGGAACAATCTTTCAGAAATCCGTCCAACTACTCGCATATGCCGACGATATTGACATTATTGGAAGAACGCAGCGTGATGTCAATGGCGCTTTTGTGGGTATTGCAAAGGAGGCCGCGAAGATGGGTTTAGCGGTAAACTAGGGTAAGACCAAGTATATGCTGTCAACGAGAAAGGGCACCCAACACCGACGTCTCGGTCAGAACGTCACAGCAGACAGATATAACTTTGAGGTAGTCAAAAACTTTGAGGCATGGACTTTGTCAAAAGCGGATGAAGCTGCCATTGGTTGCTTCGAGAGGAAAATTCTTCGTGTGATTTTCGGTCCCGTCTGCATAGACGGTGAGTGGAGGAGGAGATATAATGACGAACTATACGGGCTGTTCAGCGACATCGACTTAGCCAGAAGAGTGAAGATCCAAAGACTGAGATGGCTAGGTCATGTAGAGCGGATGGAAACCAATACTTCGGCCCGAAAAGTCTTCGAATCCACTCCCGAGGGACGGCGCAGTAGAGGAAGACCGCGACTCAGGTGGCGCACGCAAGTGGAAAGGGACCTCAACCAACTATGCGTGCGAAACTGGAGACAGGTAGCTAAAGATCGAGCTGGCTGGAGACGCTTGTTGGTTGAGGCCCAGGTCCACCCCGGACTGTAGCGCCACCTTAAGTAAGTATCCGCCTAAAGCTTGAGTACAACGCTCATATCTTGTCTGGTGCCCCAAAGACCACCCTGCAGATACTAGATAGAATCCAAAAGCGAGCGATAAAACTTATAGGAGACAACAAGATCGCAAAGTCATTAGACTCGCTCGAACATCGACGTACCGTTTCTTCTTTGTCCGTATTTTATCGCTATTTCAACAAACGATGCTCAAGTGAGCTAGCCAACTGCATTCCTCCTCTCCATGAATTCACCCGCAATACTCGTCTCGCCAGGAATGCTCATCAGTTTACCCTTAAGCCTACTTTCGGACGCACAGTTAAATTTAGAGACTCGTTCTTCAGCCGTACTACGCGAATTGGGAATGCTCTTTCCAGGCCTATATTTCCCACAGACTACAACCCGCAGATATTTAAGACCAATGTGCACAGGTACCTCCTCTCCCTTTCTCCCTCTATACCTTCGGGTCGTGCTGTGTCTTGACCCCGGACACTTAAGGGTATTAGCAATCCCTTGAGCGCGCGCAAAATATAAAAAAAAGAAAAGAAAAAACTTAACCTAACTTGACTTTAAGTCGGGGATTGAACCCAGAAGCTTCAATATTTGAATCCGCACACCTACCCAGTAAGCCACGGCGGTCACTAGCTCCAAGTTTTGCTTTGTTTAACTCCACTTTAAGGATGAATCTCGATTTAGTAATGAAATACTTTTCCATGCCACCTACAATTAGAATCCCGAAAACCTTTCCAAATGTTTCAAAAGTCAAATCTTTAAAATACAGAATACAAACGACTGCACTGACCTCCCTAAAGCGTCCACGGCCGCCACCAACCTCTTGAAGCACGCTCATATCAATTTCGCTTAGGCATTTTGGCTAATCTGGCCAAGATACAGGTAATCGCCGCACTTATCTCCGAAAAGCCCATTCTATCTGCTATTCAACTATCATGCAAGCCGCGATAAGGCACACTCAAGACTCGCTAATCTCACGAATAAAAGCGGTAATTCGTAAGACATAACTTTCAGTTATTGTCTAACTTTCAGCCTGTCGTGCAATTCAGGATGAAGTTTGCTGTCGCACTCATCTTTGTCGCACTCTCCGCCACCGCGGTGGTGCAGGGAACAAACGTTTTCGAAAAAGTCTTCCGCACAATGCACCAGGAGCCACCGCCACCAGCACCAACCAGTCGTGCAGCCGTCGACATTCTATGGATCGAGCAAAAGTTGGATAACTTCGATGACAGCGTGACCAAAACATGGCAAATGGTTAGTCCGTCAGTCGTATGATATGGCAGTGCGTGACGTTTAACACAGTCCTCCCTTTCAGAGGTACATGGCGAACAGCGAGTACTTCCAGGCTGGTGGACCGATTTTCATATTTGTGGGCGGCGAATGGTCCATATCGACTGGATACCTCACAGGGGGTCACATGCACGACATGGCCAGGGAGCACAATGGATATTTGTTCTACACCGAGCATAGGTTCTATGGGCAGAGCCAGCCGACGAGGTAATGAAAGTGTTACGCAACAAAAGTTTGTGGAACTCACATGGGAATTTCGAAACTTTTCAGCGACCTTCGCACGGAGGATCTGAAGTACCTGGACATCAAGCAGGCGCTGGCCGATTTGGCGCACTTCATTCGGACTGTCAAGTCGGAAATCGTGGGTTTGGAGAACTCTAAGGTCATCCTGACAGGCGGCTCGTACTCGGCTACCATGGTGACATGGTTCATGAAGTTGTACCCGGATTTGATCGTTGGTGCCTGGTCCTCAAGTGCCCCGCTGCTGGCCAAGGTTAACTTTGTCGGTAAGGTAGCCCGAAATTTGACACTTGTCGCGACGATAGCTTGACACTTGCCCGCTTTAGAATACAAGGAGGTTGCTGGACGATCAATCAAATTAGTCGGTGGTGAGGCTTGTTACAACAGAATCGAGAATGGAATCGCCGAGTTGGAGTACATGATGGCGAACAAGAGGTCCGCTGAGGTCAAAGCTATGCTTAAACTCTGCGACAGTTTCGATCCCACGAATGACTTGGACGTTTGGTCGTTGTTCAGTGAAATTTCTGACATTTTTGCTGGAGTCGTTCAGACTCACAAGTAAGTTGCTCACTTTGGTTGGAAATGGAGTTTGTCTGACATGCGTTCTCTGTGATTCACAGTGATGGCAACATTCAGTATGCTTGCAAGAAGATTATGGAAGGTGAGAATGACGTTATCGGGGTTTCGAACTTCTTCCTGTGGTACATTGGAGCCACGTCATGTGTTGATGTCTCCTACAAGGCTTTGCTCGATTATCTATTGGATACGAGATATTCCGATGGAATGAGTGAGTTTTCAGTGTTCTGATCTGACAACTTTGACATTTGACTAAACATAAATCGCTTTGCAGTGCGCCAGTGGTACTATCAAACCTGCAACGAATACGGTTGGTATCAAACCTCAGGCTCAAGGGATCAACCGTTCGGCACTCAGTTCCCGGTCACCTTGTACATTGCTGCCTGCAATGACGTCTACGGTGATCAGTTCACCAATAGCTCAGTCTACGCGAATGCCGACAGCACGAATGAATTCTTCGATGGCAAGGACATTCAAGTCGAAAATGTGTACACCACCCACGGCCAGTTGGATCCATGGAGCGCAATGGGCATCACCGAAGAAGGCAAAGCTACCGTCTTACCACGTAAGAGCTCACCTACCTTTATAGAGCTTGCATGCAAATCCCTCACAACTCCATTTGTTTTATTTCAGTGTACGCTCATTGCAAGGATTTCGGATCGATCAGTGCCAATGATTCAGAGGAAATGAAGGCTTCCAAGGAAACGATTGCCGCTCTTGTTCGCGAGTGGCTGAAGGATGGTGCCGCAGTGAAGACTCAACGGAAATTCCCAAGGCAATTTCTTAGAGTCTAAATATCACTCAGCCATCAAGTGTGAATCTTAATTTCAGAGAAGGCAATAAAACTGTTTTTTTGTAACAAAACATAAATCAATCGTGATCTCTATCGAAACTTAAAGCGTGTTCACTTAAGTCGTAAATAATACAGGTTCCACTTTGATAGGTCTTGCTGATAAGTGCTATCAGGATGTTTGATTGTAGTTCGATAAGGCGTACATTTATTGGCCGTTGCTGTCGATAGAGAGGCATTTTATCTCTATCAAGTGATTTAGGAGCACTGGACTATCGAACAGTAATTGAACAGTAGGCGCAATAAATTTTGTGGAAACGATAGTGAACTATTGCTGCTGGTTCATGAATGGAAAGTTCAAGATATTTCAGCAATAGTCGGTGTGAGGCGATTAAGAAGTGCAGGAAATTGCCGAGACGATTCCTCTAAGGGAGGGAATAGCATTTTCCCTAGACCCGGCAAGCTTTCGGTTCTCCCTCCAAACGACTGATGTCACTTCTTCTCTACGGTGGAAGGGCCCAAGGTGCACCTAGGACTTAACCAACAAGGCCCGTCCAGCCAACACAATCCTCTGCTAGGTGTCTCCATCTTCCGACACCAGGTTGTTTGAAGTCCTCCTCACTTTTATGAGCCGCAACGTTCGCTGTTGTAGTTGGTACACGAATATCGAAGACTATTCTGCTGATATATTGCCACCTCTAGGCTCGTCTGACCATTTCTCGTTGTCACCACACACAGTTAGAGAACAAATTCTTAAAAGAACAATATGGTACGAGAAAGCCAATTGGAGCGGACGCAAGCACATTCGACAGTGACGTGGATGCCGCTGCTGATATGATCACAAGCATTCTTCTGCTGGGCATGAGATCATTCATTCATCATAGAGCGAAGAGTAAACTCGAGCTGTAAAGAGGCTATCAGGATGAGAGAGATGAATGTCCAGATTTAGAAAGTCAACCCTACTGAGGAAAACCGGAAAAAGTGTAAACGGACCATACGCGCGGAGTCCACCACGTTATCAATTCCCACGTTAATTTACAATGGCATCCCAGCTATCAGCTGTTTAGACAAAAAACAACCTGTTTGCAGCGCTTTTTGCAGCCAGGCCAACACTGCCAGATTCTAATTTGTCTCCAATTCTGTCTCATAATTCGCAATCGCCCAATCATCTATTGTCTCCGTCTTTTATACATATTATTCCACAAATAATTGCTGACACAGTGCCTGGGTTGGATTAGCGTACGTGGAGTTAATTTGCAACTAGAGCAATTAATGCGTATTGACAGCAAGAAATTGCAGCGTAGGTAAAGATCGGAAGCATGTTCAAGTCGTACAGATCTCGAGGTGCACAAATCCGCTGGCCCGGATGGTATTCCAACAATACTTCTGAAGAGGCGTTCTTCTTCCCGCTTAATATTTCTAAGGAATTTGACAGAGTTTGGCATCAAGCTCTTTTGTCGAAAGTACGTGCCTATGGTATCGATGATCTTTTCTTCTCTACCTCTCAAACAAAAAATTCAAGTTATTTTGGAAGGTTTCAAATTCGATATCCACCAAATAAATGCTGGTGTTCCCCAAGTCTGTTCTGTCTCCGACACTCTTTCTCATATTTATAAATGATCTGTTTGCCACTTCTAATCCAATTCACTCATTCGGTGATGACAGCACTCTCATATTTTCATATTCATTCCAAGACCCACGACCCCGACTTTTGGCTGTAGAATTCGAACGGCAGCGTAGACTAAACCTATTCAATTCCGATCTTGACAGTATAAGAATAATAGAGCGTCTGCTTTCACTTAAGCTAACACCTAATAATCAAATCACCCATGAATGGCGCTTCTGCCGATGAAACCGTAAAACGTTCCAAAAATACGAAGTACGTACATGCCGTCGAGCAAGAATTGATCTGTCACACACCACCTGGGGCAAAACATAACAATTAGAAACACAATTTTTGAAGGAGTTTGTCTACCTCGTGAACTGCACAAACGACATCCTAGTGGAGATCCGACGTAGAATCGCCCTTGGCAAACGGTGCTACTTCGATTTGTAGAAACAACTGGGATCAATACACCTTACTCGAAGCACCAAAATCTTGGTCCACAAAACTCTTATTTCACCAGTCCTGCTCTATGAAGCCGATAGCTGGATGATAGGCAAAAGAACAGGGCTGATTCTTGGTGCCTTGGAAAGAAAAATTCGGATATATAGCCACGTCTGCGAGGAAGGTGAATGAAGGAGAAGAACTCTACAAGCTGTACCAAGATGTGGATGTAGTCCGGAAGGCAAAATTACGTGGACTACACTGGCTCGGCCACATCGAACGCATGAACGCAGATGCTACAGCAAAGAGGATCTTCGAATCAGAGCCTCCTGGTTCGGGAAGGAGAGTAACACCTAACCTCCGGTATAAAGACTAAGTTACCGCGGGCCTTGATGATTGGAAGCAGTTTTGTAGCTGAAGGTCAGATGATGATGTTCAGCTATAAAAGAAGATATAACATGCTACAGATAGATTTTATTGACCGCAACTAGTCACTCAGTCCAACCAACCATATCGTTACTGTCTCCGAGACAGTGTTTGAATGAACAACAAAAATAAATTATTACTTCTGTAGACGACAGTTAGTGCTGATGAACATCCGTCGATCCATCGCCGTCGATTCGTATCTCATCAAATTGAGCAGTCTTCTACAGTAAATGTAATAAAACTCTGCTGAATTTTCACTGATGTCGTAATAAGGAACGGAACAGGGGACAAATAAATCATAAACTATCGACCAACAAGCAACTCAAGGCGTCATAGATCGCTTAACAACAAATATTGCATGGGAACAATGACAAGATACAAGCAATTGTCGTATAATTCATGGTTTATGACCGACATATAAAAAAGAAAGATATCAAAATAAATAATACGACGTGACATGAGCTGAAGTTGGTCGGTTGGTACGTAAATGGGTGAGACGCTCTTGAAGCAAGGGCTCTAGACTCTGTTGTCGAATTAGTTTCTAACAACCAGCAAGTAAATCTGTACGCTTTTGCACAGGAAGCGATTCGGACAGAATTAACAACCTTACTCGCTAACAGATCATAAAATATGACTCGATAAATCAATGTCACAGTATTAATGATGATTCAGCTTGTACTATGACCTTCTAATGGCGTGAAGACAGACACAAGAAATAGATATTGTCGTTTATCATTCTACAACTAAAGTTTTGATATAACAAAGTGCAGGATTGACAAAGCTAAATTTTTGTCTTCTAGTTCTAGTTTCGTATGCGAATACGTTGCTTAGCTCCATATGGAAACAAAATGAAATCCGAAGCTCTGGATAGAGCCAGAACTACCTGACTTCTTCTGGGCATTGAAGCAACAGCAAGGACTCTATCCGACGCTGAGCAAAAACAGATCGTCATCATCGATCGGCTTTATCCCCAAGGAAGTGTACATGGTAATAGTAAATTGCAGAAGCTTCAGAGACGAACAAGAAAGAAAATCTGCCCAACATCAGCTCTGCGAATGCCCTAGTAAAGAAAAGGGGGCAGTTCCTAACAAAGCAGTTATTCATACAGCTGGAGTACTTAGCGGTATTAAACTGAAACCCCTTCTAATCTGGATGGTTTTAGGAATAAGATAGTGTCTGGTCGTAGAAGAACATTCCCTATTAAGGGCACAATGGACCCAACGCGTTGCTCGAAGCGAGTCCCGGCCTTCGTCGGGGCACCCATGTAACTTCCGATCAAATTACATTTCTATTTTATTTGGTTTCTTAAACTACTCCATCCCACTCAGAGGAACCGCAGGATTTCCCACTTTAATGGAGAAAAGAGGACTGAAACACAATCATGCGTTGCTGCTGCCGTCGTCTATTAACACACCCATTTCAATGGGAATGAACAAAATACTGCTACCTACATACTTACTACGTTTTTCTTCCAAATTGTGAGATTTTTGTGTCGACTGACATTTGAGGACTGAAAACAGCTGATTTAACGATAAAAGTCATGCAGCAAGGACGCAATATTTTTCATCTGGCATTCGGTGAGAAAAAACAGATGATAAAATGAGTTATCATTTCAAACCAGATTTGCGCACTCCCTCCGTAACGCGAAGTCGGCTTTAGCAACGCATGATTGCATTTCAAGCTTAATTCGTAATTCCGATTTTTCATCATGGCGAATGCAGCATTCAAGATATGCAAATACAGTTTGCTAAATGACACGAATAATGCTAAATATTACCATTTATATCTAGTAGTACAACGAAGTGGCGGGAAAAGCCCAATGGTTACAGCACAACGGACCTTAAAGGTCTAAGTGAAGCAAATCCCCGGGGGAATTTTTGCCAGTCACAACTACCTATCTACCATATAACAACTAACTTAAACCTCGCCGCTTCGCCAGGCAATTCACCCAAAAATATCGAATATTAATACAAATTAACAGCGCCACCTATCAGGTCCACAACTAATAATTTGTTTGTCTTTACAAAAAATCAACTAAATTGAAAATTACGGTCGGTAGAGGGAAACATACGCAATTTGCCGCTTAGTTTCATATATGTAATATATTATAGACTGAGCAGAAATTATTTGAACATGTTCCTTTATATATTAAAATATATTTAAGAATTTTTATTTTAAATTTTACCGACACGGATGTGAGAATATGACTATGGACCTGGATAAAATGAACAAAATTAAATTCTTTCCATGTGTTATGGCATTATTAGTAAGAGCAAAAATTCCCATTATGAAATACAACGTCGTTCAAGAGGCAGACGCGGTAACGCATTCTGTCACCCCATTTTGCCAAGATCTTGTTGATGGTTTTGGGCTTTAGCTCGCAGATTGCTTGGATGATACTGCCATTAAGTGTTTGAATCGTTTCCGAATTGTTGGCATAACATCGGTCCTTCAGGGTTCCCCCCAAATCGCAGCTTCGTGGCGACTAATTACATTGCCAAGACGGCTGATAACACGATTTGGCAATTTGGTGCGCAAATTATCGATTTCAGCCTGGGTTGTGTGGCATGACGTATCATCCTGCTTCAACCAGAGGCCGTCCAAATTCATGTCTTCGATTTCAGTTTAAAAAAAGTCAGTTAACATGGCTCTGTAACGCCCACCGTTGACCGAAACGTTATTTCCAACCTCATTATCGAAGAAAAATGGTGAAACGAATTATTACCACTCCACAACCCGCATCAGACTGTGGATGCATTGGCTTCTCGACAAAAATGTGCGGGTTTTCCTCAGATGAGTCAATTTTGTTTGTTAATGTAGCCGCCGAGATGAAAATGCGCCTCGTCAGAAAAAATGATTTTTCGCCCAAAATTGTTGTCCAATTCAAACTGCTAGGCTCAAATTGCAAAGCGATAGCGAAGCCAAAGTTAATTGGATATTGTAAGCCAATAATCCGAGATTTTTGTGCAGAATTTTCCCCAGGATAGTGCGACTCTCGGCAGCAGCCACATTCTCATCAGTGCGCACCGTTTCGCGAACTTTTTGCACAAGCAGCTGTCGCGGTGGGTGCTTCATTTCGGCCAAAACGTCTTCTTTTTAAAAAAACGCACTGCTTGAGCTACTCAGCACTAACTTTGGAAATAGGTTTTCAATATTTCCCAACGTTGTTCAAGCCTAAAGCGACTCATTGCGCGGAGGTATGGTACTGACTGTCTGTGAAGATTTGGAAACAGCTGTCAGTGTCAAAATAACCAATGATTTACAAAAAACCACTAAATGGCCCATTCCTTATACGTTCTATTCTATCCCCACAACAATCACCTACACAAGAAAACAGGTTGATACAAAATGTGAAGGGGACTACCAAAATCCCTCGGATCACAGCAGAACACCAAACCACGGTAAGCTGTGGACTCCCGACTTTGCGAACCAAAGGACAGTTAACACAGAACGTTTGCCACCTCGGACTCCTATGATCCACAAGAGGATTTAAGCATTCAATGAAATAATCCCCCTTTCTCCTCTGAGCGCTACTCCGTGCTCTACAAAAGGAGCTTAAACAGCAAATGTTTACCGGAAAAAATCTCTAAAAACCAATCGAACGTGAATAAATAAAAAGCTGAACAAGTATGACAACACCGAAAAGCTGACATTAATCATTAATCAGTCGATGAGTTGCAACGTCATAAATTTAAAAAACTTACACAACCAAAAAAACTGGCCTTATCATAACAGGCTACACAGCCGATAGGTCATATCTCGGAGATCGCCTAGCGACAATCTCGCGACGATAACCATTCCCTAGTTTGAAGTTCGATGTGGATTTTCCACACTCATTGATCAAGTCACAACCCAGATTATTAATGGTCATAATCAGCTCAGTCCGCAGTTTGTACAGCAAATCACTGACATCTCCATTTTAGCTTTACAGCACATTTCCATTTAAAACACTCCAAACGGCATTTCATCAACACCACATTACGCACGCCACTCCACACTCTATAAACTGCGCATTGGACATGAATAATTACTCTTCTTCCAACCATAAACTGCGTCCACAGCGTAACCAGACGCTGTATGTACCCAAGATCATTCCAAAATATTCCACTTCCGTTGCGAAACGGACACCCAACAGAAGACACATCCATTCACATCCATCCCCCGGTAAGCAGCTTCTCTTGCTAATTACCAATAAGGCTATCCCATCGTACATTCAAAGGAATTTTTCAGTGCTACCACTCGATTCCTCGTCTGTGCCTGCAACAATCTATCGCATGCATTTGCACAACTCCTTGTCGCGACAAGCAACAAAAATCACCCAGCAACTAGCAACCTGTTATGAAAATTCCATAAACCCGTCGGTTTGGCAATGAAATCAAAAAGTCTGAACAGAGCCTGCAGACGACTGAGTACGAGAGTACATAAAGTTCAAACCAACCGGTTGAGTGCGCCAATGCAGTTTCTCTTCAACTCAGGCAACCGGCAAAGCAACAACAAGAAGTATTGAGCCACCTTCACCGAAAACTATTCCCAGATGTGCAGCAAGCGACAAATGTCGCATCCAGCCTTACTTCATAAATCAATTAAACTCTGCCATTTCTTGCTCTGCCAACTGCTCGTCATCTTCGCAGAGATTCCTCCTCCTCCTCATCCTTCCTCCGAGTAGTCTGTGTTTTTCTTTCTATGAAGTGTGCACCACTGGCTTGGCCTGAACTGAAGCTGGGGCTAGTTAAACAAACTCGTCGTTGTTCTCGTCGCCGTCCACGGTCGTAGACTGCGGCAAAGGAGCTTTTTAAAATGCAACTATCGCTACCGATTAAAGGTGCGATCAATAAATAATGACAACGATTCAAACCAAAGGAGCGCGTTGCGCTCTCGAGAGGAAACACTGATTCAGCCAAAACATCAGCCCCGATAGCCGGTGTGGTGTTAACAAATATAATCTTTCCCACATCTGCCTCATGCATGACGCATGCGCTAAACTCTCACCAAAACGGGGGGAGAGAATTACTCAGAATTTATTATGGGTATTGTGTTCGATTTCCTGATAGTGGGATCCACATTTCGAGTAGCTCCCTGCAAATCAACAGCAACTACTTGGTATTCCCCCCAAGCGGCCGATGCTTACCCGGCGACGACGACGACGACCGATCAATTGGCGGAGGTGTGTTTGTTCATAGAAGAGACGAGTCACCAACACCATCGCATCAGTAGCACCACACGACGGACGGGAACGATGTGTTCTACAATCAATCGAGACGATCTATAATTTGCTTCTGCAATAAATTAACCATTTCTGTTTGCCATAGATTCTGATTGGTATTCCGTGGCGATGTATTGGGTGCCGAAATCGCTTCTGGGAATAAATGCTATCAACGGCCCTTGATACGCGCGAAATGGCCATCGGAGGAGGTTGTTGTAACCCTTTCTTTAATTTTTCTTCTTTTTTTTTTGTGTCCATTGCAGCCTTCACCTGGAATGTCGTGTCCCCTCGTCTGCTTCTCTTTTTTTTTCCCATTCTTTGTCTCAATGATTTGGAGCACAACAGCCATTACACTGCGTTCGTGTGATGGGAAAACAATTTGTTTCCACGATTTTCGGGATTAAGTCGCGCGGAATGAGCACCGCATGTTGTGTTTGTTCTAAGGTGAGAATGCCTGGAATTTAAATACACACCAAACTACCGAAAAAATAAATACAAATCCCACTGGTGCTGTGCGGTTCGTTTCGAATGCTGCTCGAATTTGTCAGACTCGGAGAAAGAGCGAGAGACATCGTTCACGACACAGACACTTTTCCTAATTTATTTGGAAATAAAATTCACAAATTCCACACATGTGGGAAATTTACGAGATCGATTGTGGTTCACATCAGAAAACGATTGGATTTTTAAGCGATTTAGCCTGTCTTCCCTTCACTCTTGAATTGAAATTTATGTACTCTGTCCATTTGGTCGTGTGATGTAGTGCGTTTAACTGTGACTCGAAAACGAATAGCATGGACTGTTGTTGCCGAAAGATTTTTATTACACTTTGAAAAGTCGTGTGCGAGCATACGAAGTGGAGCTCTTTTTTCGAGAAGTGATTGTGTTGCCGTCAAGGTTGTTTTGGTCTTTTTTTGGTTTTTTTTTGAAAACAATTTCACAATCTCCCCAAATTGACGTGTTCCCCTTTGTTTTTATGGCGACATAATTACAAAACTATTCTTTAAGTGTCTCCTTTGTATGCAGGGGCAATAGCAGATGTGACTAAATGAAAGGAAAAAAGGCCGATTTTACGGCGCGGAACCTTGTTTAATCTCACATGAATTAAACCAAATTAATAGGTAAGAGAAGGCGGTTGCTCTGCCGTTGGCATTGTTTGATGTGGATTGACCACCGGCAATCTACTTTTTGGACATTCGCCATGGATCCACAGCAAGAGTGCGTCTGAGACTGATTTGCTTTGCCATGCGATGTACAAGAAAATAATAAACATGTGTGGATTTAGAACCGATAGGACGCTGATCTGAAATTGCATAGTGGCAGTTCAAAATCAGGACATTTCTACGACAACTTGATGAAAAAATCATCGCTTTCATTATTAGCTCATAAAAGGATCACTTCAAAATATTATTTTATTATACTATATGCTACAGTTCGGAGTGAACCTGGGCCACAACCAACAACAACAAGCATCTAAGCCTCCAGTTCCGCACGCCAAGTTGGTTGAGGTCCTTCTCCAGTTGGGTGTGCCAACTTAGAAGTAGAAATAAGAGAGCAAGGAGATATTCAACTCAGGTGGTACATACATAAATGTGAGAGTAGTAGAACTCCCTTGTATATCAAACATACTTTTACAAAATCCATGGACCCATGTGGGATAATGGCTGCAGATTCGTAGATTTAGTCGGGAAATGGCGGCATATGTCTGAATTCGCTCACAAGTGCTCAAAAGTTGACTCATATTTTTAAGAGCACATAATGCTTGTGTGAATGGAAATGTAATGCTACGCTATATTTACAGGAATATTTGGCATCACTTTAAATCTTCAGATTAATATATAGCTGATTTACGAGGAGCGTTCAATATATTCTCGGTATCGGGGTGAAGCTGTGGTTGTATATATAAATTGACTTATTCATCAAGTTATACTATTATTTTAGTGCATTCATGTAAAATTTCATATAAATGTGATTATTAAACTCGCAGCGGGTGTGTTGCTTCTTCATGACAACGCTCCTGCTCACACGGCGCGAGTTTCCAAGGCTGCTGCGCGAGATTGTGGTTTCGAAGAAATCCAACACTCACCCTATAGTCCAGACATTGTCCCTAGTGATTATTTCCTGTTTCCGGATTTGAAAAAATGTCTTCGTGGAAAAACAATAAATGGATATTCTGTTTAACTATAGATAGAACGCGAATTAATAATCACATTTATATGAAATTGTACATGAATGCACTAAAATAATAGTATAACTTGATGAATAAGTCAATTTATATATACAACCACAGCTTCACCCCGATACCGAGAATATATTGAACGCCCCTCGTATATGCAGTGAGTGGCAAATCAACTCAGATGTATAGCCTTCATTTATGAATTTAAATTTCATAATTGTTCAGAACAAAGTCAAAATAATGCAAATAAAACTAACTCATAAAAATGGTTGTCAAAATTTGAAATTGAAATTGAAAATGAGCAAAGGAGCTGTTTTTCTAAGTGATTCATGCTAATTTTTCTATAATATTGTTATTGTTAGTACCGTTTCGTGTGACTGCATTTTAGAAGTATTATTCATACATATACAAAAATACATTCATTAAGCAGTGTATTCATTTAATTCAAATTCAGGGCTTCAGACACTAAAGATCAAATCGCCATAGCGCGTTCGGTCTTTAATAGGCATTGATACGCGCTTTATCGAATTTACGAGAATGTTATGTAAAATGCCCCATCCACAAAAAAGGCGATCCTACCTCTTTCAACAATTATAGAGGAGATTATGGAGCGAATTATATCCCTGCTTAACGTCGCCTACGAGATCCAGTCCAGCGTGCTGTGTGAACGTCTACAGCCGTTTTTCACCACATTAATCGGCACGTTCCAGTGCGTCTTCTGACCCGACAAAACGACTATAAACCAAATCTTCACACTAAGACAAATCCCGGAAAAGACTAGTGAGTCCGCCCTTGGCAACCGGTGCTTTGAATCCGGGCCTACTGGTTCGAGAAGGAGAGGAAGACCGAATCCCCGGTATAAAGACCAAGTAATCGCGGATGCAAGACAGCTTGATCTGATATGGGTATAATTCCCACAAGTGGGAGTTTAATGAATCTGCTTCATGAACATACACTTTAATCGTTTGTTTACCCCCTTTATTGTGTTGAAAATTTAACACCGAAATTGGCAACAAAAAGTTCAAGTAACAAGAGAATTTTCAAATAAGAACTCTACTTCACCTCACTACTACGGGTGAGGAAGGGTATCAGCTGTTCGCAAAGAGACAAATACGACACAAAAAAGACGAAGGATATTCCACTTCATCTCCAACAGCATTGGTTATTCATTAAAAATAGTGCAAAAAGCTTTTAAGAATAAACCGACAAGAGACTCTCATTTTTCGTCGTCGTGGACACGGGGTAATTCTGGCCGAAGTTGGATAACTCCTTGCTCTCTTATTTCTGTTAAGAACTACGCAGAATGCCAAAATGCACTTTGCCCAGCGTAGTCCCGTTGTGTTACCATGCGGTCTCGTCTATCCTACTCAGCAAACAAGATGGCATTTCTGACAAAGCGATGACGATGGCTGACATGGTGCAATTGCAGAGAAGATTCACAATAATTTTCTCCTCTTCCTCGCCTATGCAGCTTCTGCAGAATTCGATGCAGAGTAGATCCAATCCAAATGCCTCAGTTCCATGAGACAGTGCCCAGTGATAGTCCTGAAAGTCGGTATGCTCATTCTGAACGGATTGTGTGATCTTCTCGGATTGAGATTGAGCCATAATTATTTCGTAGACAGCATCCTGTGCTGGAGCACTGAACTAATATCCTTTCCATCGACTTCGTCAGTCTACGATGTCCGAGTGTAGTCACGAAAATGGGATCAACGTATTGTGTGTTGAACGTATGATATAATGCAAATTAAAGGAATTAATGGCAGAACTGAATCATAAAGCCATCGATCATAGTGGTGGTAACCTGATGGTGTGGGCCTCTTTATAAATGGATTTATGATGAACGAATGATATACAGTCTAGAGTAAATAAACAACATGTAGCGCGGTCTGTCAACTGTCACCTACTGCGTCATTCCCTGCTGCATTCATCATTTGCCGAAATGCAAGGCAAGCATCATTCGGTAAACGCGTGCACAATACTCAACTCAAATTGTTGATTATTCGGTTCCCAAGAATTCAGACGGCGCTCATATTCACCCCTATCGTGATTATGTCTGGAATTGTTCTCCTTATCAAACTATACCACAACAGGCATACTTGAAATAAATGCGCTATCATATGCTGAAGAAGAAATGCCGGATCCAAAATGATTTAACGCAGTGTTCAAATGAAAATAATCCAAACACCTCAGATACCATTTCTGCGATCTATGCCAATATCAACCAATATAAATGTTGGTGGTAATCACATTTCATTAGGTTAGGTTTTAACAGCAATGTTGAACCAAACTGACGTGGGACCACTGAATTAGGTCCCACGATGATCATGCTTTCACCTACTCCTTGACCCATCTGCTGCTAACAAAGCTTTTAAGCTGAATGGTGATAGATAACGTTATCCAACTCGTTCAGATTCGAGATTCGAAGTGTGTTCCCGTGCAGATCTTCTTGATACCTGATGCTATTTGCATTCTTGTTCTGATCAATGATCCTTCTGATCAAACAGCGTGAGCACTTTAAATGCATTCAGTCACACTTGTTTAATCATGAGGCACGTAGTAGTTGGAGTCTTCACACATTGTACATTTATTGTCATTTGACATCTTCGTGCTCCAGATAGAATTCCCCAGAATTATACTTTTCATTGGCACCCACTAGATATTGAGATGACCAAACTTCGACTGTGTCACTTGACCAAACCATCGAAACATCGAATCATAGTCCTTCCCGTTCGAAGAAGCAGTTGCTGAACATTGAATTCATGGCATTCTGCCGTCTTTCTCACCATATCACGGCAAGTAACTCCCACAGCAGCACGAACAAATCGCATCTAGGGAGCTTGTATTCCCGATATTATTCTTTCGGTCATAAAAAACGTGAACTTGACTTTGGCGCCAAGCTCGGTCTTTCTGATCACAGATCTACCAAGCTGTTTCAAAATTGACCCAGCTTGGCCAATCCTGCAGGAAAGCTCAGCATTACTCCTCCCATCACTCGTGAAAAGGAATCCGATATTCATAAACGTCTCCATCCGCTTCAATGGGAGTTAACTAATATAAACGGTTTTCCAATAGGGACTTGAAAGCTTTGAATCATCAAACTGTCAATTTATTCAGTGAACTCAACATTCTCATCATGGTAAAGTACACGAACGAGCAACGTCACAAATTATAAAAAATGTCTACCGAAATTCGGAGTCGATGATCGCAACTTTAAGAGCGCAAAATCATCTTCAGTGAGCGCTTCGCATATTTGGCTCAATGGGTTCGTCAATAAGTAAAATATGAGTTATTGGTGGGGTGAAAATCCACATGTGCTTCATCAATCACCACTTCATCCACAAAAAATAACAGTTTGCTGCGGTTTGCATGTGGGCGGCGTTATTGGGCCACAAGCACACGTTACAATCGATTTATTGAAGAGTAAGTATGGTAAGCGTGTTAACTCAAGAAATGGGCCAGTCGATTGGCCGCCTCGTTCGTGCGATTTAACGCCGGTTGACTGTTTTCTATGTGGGGTTCAACGAATCGACGACTGCAAACGTGCCCGCGGTGGCCATATGAACGAAGTTAAGTTTCATTCATAAATGTTTTGATTGTACTTCAAGTCGATAATAAAGATTTTGAATTATATCAAATGGTTTGCGTTTTATTTAAAAAAAATAGTTGTCAAGTCAATATTGGATAACCCATTATATACTACATGGAACAGGCGTTCTTGAAAGGACCAAAACCTCTGATTTGTGCACGTTAACCTTCATCTCATCAGCACGTTCGGTGACAAACCTATCAAGTGCGCTGGAGTTCCGTCTGGGAGGATGTGAGGATAACTAAGTCATCATACAATGGAATTGTGAAACATTCCTCGCCTCGGCTGTGCTTCAACATCCAATCCATATATACAATAAAAAGGACGACCAGACGAACCCCTGGGGAAGTCCAAAATCGTGTTGACTTAGCACCGTTAACCCACAGCTACTACAGTTTGTGTATAAACACTGAATGGTCCTAAAAAGTGGACTATCAATCCCATACTCCTGCAGAACACTACAGAGTTTACCTCGGTCGTACGCTTTTCTAAATATTTAAAAGAGCTATAGATCGGTTTGACCTGTGTTAAGAGTAAACAAAAATAATAACAATTTCGAATTGAGTATGTTTTTGTCACTTGTATGCCATATCAACGTAAATTTAAAGAACTGATTTTGCAGATCACTAATGTACGGACGGGTTGTATAATGCCGAATCCAGGATTTCCACAATTGGACAGGCGATTTGTGACACAAAATCAATTATTGTGATTTGAAACCCATGACCGTTCACGGCGTGATCGTCATCAATCCGTATCATCGGGTTAAGGAATGCGTTGAACAAATATGAAGTGAATATCAAAACGATCTGTACTTGCACAATTGCGAGCTTGCTTATATCGCTTTTACATGTGCGACTTTTTGCTCACGATTCCACTTGCCTATAATATTGAATTTAGCATGTGCAAAAGCGGCCTTAAAGATTTGAACGTGCACAAAAACCTCTGGTTGCAGCACAGAACGTGGCCGTCCCTGGTTGCGCTGTCTCACAAGCAACAAGTCGAAGATTTCATAACGTTAATAAGGCGGTGTACACCAACTTCTACTCTCATCCGCAAGTAATAAAATCTAGTATCAGCTACAGACAAGATAAGGGGAGAGAGAGACTCTTTACGAGAGCTCATCTCTCTTTACGGCTGACGACGGAAGAACTGATCAACGGACGGCAGTTTCCAGTGCTCCAGTTATGAGGAGCTACATGGTGAACACTCCTTTTAGAGATACTCCGACATATTGCCAGCTCAGGTCTTGAAATAGAATCGGAGGAGGATGAGTCCTATTCTCTAAGTACCACCCGCGATGCTCACGACCTCAATAATGCCTTTGGACGCTTGGATCGAGTATCAAAGAAAACGGCCGCCCAGTTGCGGGTCGTTCCTTGAATACGGACGCACTTTCTGAAATAGAGTTGAATGCTTCTAATTCAAGTCTGTCGACTTTCACTGTCACACAGTGTCGAACAGCTCGCTTGGAAACAGACACAACGTACCTCCTTTGTCTCTGTTTGGCCGCTATTTTATTAATTTTAACACAAGTAAGCTGGCCAATTGCATTCCTCCTCATCATGATTTCGACAAAACTACTCGTCTCGCCAGAAATGTTCATTGTATCACTCTTAAGCCTGCCCTCGGATGCACAATTAACTAAAGAAACCCGATTTATAGCCGAATCACACCAAATGCTCTTCCCAGCCTATTATTTAGCACTCCCTACAATCAACTGCCATTTAAGGCCAATGTGCACATGTCTCCCGTTCTCCCTCGACACATTCGGTCCTTGCTGTGTATTGATTCCGGATACTTAAGGATGCTCGTACCCCCATAAGTCCAGAATGTCATCAAATCTTGAAGAAATGTTTGCTAACAAAGGACTGACTACAAACCATAAATAGACAACGTTGACCAGAAAAAGAACAAAAAAGGCAATAGATTGTAGAAGCCATCGATATCGAGAGTAATGAAATAATTTTCCAACCGTCACAATTCCAACTCACCGTGTCTGCCGCTGTCAAGTTTATACCCAATCCGCCAGCTCTCGTCGATAGAAGAAAAACAAATATGTCTGCTCGGCTCTGGAAATCGGCGACCATATCACGACGTGCCGATATTTTACTAGAACCATCCAATCTCATGTACCGATGCTTTCTATGCCACATGTACTCCTGAAACACATAAAAAAAATTCCATGAATTCCAAACCAATTGCACTGGCAAATCCAACTCACTTCCAGTAGATCAATCATTTTCGTCATCTGCGAGTATATCAACACTCGATGTCCCTGTGCCTTCAATCTTTTCAGTAAACTGTCCAACACCGCCAACTTGCCAGCATCGGACACCAGTGTCTGCTTATCGGGTATCACAATGGAGGACCAACCGTACTTTGGTTTGCACAGCTCTAGGCTGTCCTGCACCAAATTGTAGCCCTCTTGGTTGTCACACTGTATGTGGCGAATATGTGCCCACTCCGCTGCTCTGCTCTCGCAGCTGTGAAACAAAAAATAAACAAATTTCACTCATTAATGTCATCAATCGATTTTCGAATGCATGGAAACCTACTAAAGCCGCCTCTTGACAGCCTGGACCTTCTGACCCAAGCCGTAGAGGAATCTGGGCATGTCTATAGCCTCGCAGTAGTACTTCGTCGGTGGTCGGGGAATGTGAGGGAATTCTGGTAGAAGAATGGTTGCAGCTTTCAAATTCTTGTCGGGATTCTTTGGAGGACGTCCTCTTGGTGGAGATGTAAATATTTTCGGTTCCTCTTTGAGTACAACTTGTCGTGGGAAATCTTCATCCAGTCCTATCTCACTTTTAATCGATACATCTGCGCTTGTGGTGGACTTCATTTCGATAATTTTACGCTTTCTACTTCGGATGACACGATGTTCGATGGTCTCTTGCATATTGCTGGTTTGATAATCTCCGAAAGTGTACACCGAACTTTCCGATGATGTCTGAAATGGAAGAACAAATGGGGAATTAAAAGAATTTCTTGCTCACTGTTGTTTCAATAATTTGGCAAACATTTTATTCAACAGTGGATATGTATACTTGTTTCCCATGGACAAGGCGAATAAGGAATCCGGCTTGATGTTTAGGCAGCAAAACTCCACTTGAACCGTGTTATTTATTGGGTTTTGGTGTGGACAGTGCATTCAGGAGTGAAAATGAGCGCGTTTTATCAGCATTGCAATGAATTTGGTCTCTAATTATGTAAAATAGAACTCAGAAGTACAAGGAGACCAGATAGAAGGGATAGTGAAATAAATTTAGATGGAACAACAATGGTTTGAGGTATACAGCTGATTCCGGCTTTGTTTTGAAGCTGCAGTCGGTATGGTGCAGCACATCATTCGCAGTGGTTGCTTCAAGTGGTCGGTCAAAGTTATGATGACTCGGTGCAATATATGCGGAGTTATTTCGACAATAACGCTTCGAATGATGGTCTCGAGCTGGTCCAAAGTGGTTGACTTGTTAGCCAGTGTGGATTTGGACACAGTTCTATAAGGAAGGTGACAACGAGATGCATACCACAGGGTGGAGTTCTCTCCCCCCTACTGTGGCGTCTTACAGTCAACAAAATCCTTAAAATCTTCATCAAGAAAGGCATAAAGACCATAGCATATGTAGATGATCTAGTTATACAGATAAAAGGTGAATTTCTACCAATTGTTAACGAACTAATGGAATCTGCATTGAAGGAACTCTCCTCGTGGTCAAGTCAGAGCGGTCTGAATATAAACCCCAAGAAAACTGAGCTGGTTTTGTTCACCAGGAAAAGGAAAATCCCGATATTTGCTTCCTCCAATTTAGATGGAACTCCACTCAAACTCACAACGGAAGCCAACCATCTAGGCATCATTCTTGACTCCAACCTCTCCTGGAAGAAGAACGTGGAGGAAAGGATGAAGAAAGGATAAAATGCCTTTTATGCTTGCAAAAAGACCTACGGCAAAAGATGGAGCTTGCAACCGTACATCATTCGTTGAATGTACACAGCAATCATTAGACTGTCAGTAAAATAAAAAGCTATAGCTCAGCAAACTACAAAGGTCAGCTGATCTTTGTACAACGGGAGTTTTAAGGAGTACGCCGCAAGCAGGTTTGTACATGATTATCCATCTGTTTCCTCTTGACTTATTCATAAAAGGCTGCGGCGCAAAAAGCGCTCTTAGACTAAGGGAGTCCTCTCTGTGGAAAAGGGCCAACTATGGACATGCGGCCATAATCAAAATAATAGATGACCTGGGAAAGAGATATGGTAACAGTAGCCTGTTACAAAATACCAATTTCGTTCCCCGTCCGAGGCAAGTGGCTTTCGAAAGTCGTTTTCACCGACGGATCAAAAATGGACACATGTACTGGAGCCGGATTCTACTCGGACCCCTGCACATACAGGAATATTTTAGACTCCCTGATACATGTAGTGTCTTCCAAGCAGAGATTCTGGCAATAGAGAAAGCAGCCAAACACATACAAACAACCGATATCCCACCATCAGATATAACCATCTTTGTAGACAGTGAGGCTGCACTGAAGTCAATAGTATCATGTACAATGAGATAAAAGGCTGTTATGAAATGCCGCGATTCACTAAGGTCCATCGACCACCATAAGGTCAAATTCTGCTGGGTTCCAGCCGACAGATCGATAGCAAGGAACGATAGAGCAGACTAACTAGCCAGACAAGGGTCTGAAATGAAATGCTACCACCGATCAGTGCATTATACCGGACTATAAGCGACGTAATACAAAAAGACGCCGACTCGTATTTGCTCGCAAGAAAAGACTGTCACACGAGAGAAGATCAACGTTGCTAGAGCTTAATAACGGGAAAACAAACCATAACTCGATCCGTGCGCTCGTTGGAGTGATCACAGGATACTGCCACATTGGAGCAATGCTCCCGAAATGGAACGCGAAATAAGGGCTGATAATGCCGGGATAGAGTCAATCTTTGTGAATGTCTTGATGCTTGGTCGAACACTTGTGAATTATGTTCGCTACAATAACGGCAATTTTACTTGTTCGATACGACGATTGCAGCGATTAGCGAACTCACTGTATTGTAAATGGTTGTCCAGCTTCAATTCTTGAGTCAGCACACTCTTTTACGGATAGGCACAAATCCAAACGCAAAATAAAACGAGTTGACTCTATGTCGATGATGATGACACACGCGACGGCATTGCAACTGGCACGGTGTGTATACATGTCTTCCACTCCAACTGTTCAGGCACGAACGGGCCAACATTCCACTAAGTAAAACAATTCCAGAGCAACAAACGTCCTTCACCGTGCTTTCCGGATTGCTTTACATGGTGCATTTTGAAGATTCCATTTGACTGGTACCAATGTCGTTGAACTAAAGTCGCTTGAATTCGGTTTTACACGACCAAGTGACTGGTTTGCAGTCAAATTCGATGTAGAGGCAAAATTTTAGGCCAGTTATTCATAAAAACACTTTTATAAACACACAAAATATGTTCTATAATCCGATTTGATATTTGCAACGAAATTGTCTTTATGCTTACGCGAAACACGAAGCGAAAAACCGATAAGAAAAAAAAACGAGTGGTTCAGATAATGAACCGAACCATTTATTTGAGATGTTACCCTTTCTGTGTAGTAAATCTAAGTACTATAACTTATAGCCACTTTCGGTTGGTTTGCCACCACGGTAACTGGAATACTGCCGGGTTATTTTGTTTCCTTTTTAGCATCATTCTTCTAAGAGAATTGAAAATATTCAAAAAAGATTTACGCGCTTTGCATTAAGGAAACTGAGATGGTCCGAAGATTTACGTAATTATAGATCTAGATGTGCATTAATTGATATAAAACTTTAGAAAGTCGGAGATAAGCTCATAGCGTTCATTTTATTAAGGACTAACGCAATGGTAGGATTAAGTCCCCCGAATTTACTAGCTCTTATGCCTCTTTATGTCCCAAAGAGAAGCCTGAGAAATAGGAATGTTCTCTTATTTTTCCATATCATAGAACGAAATATGGTTTAAACGAACCCATAACCCGTTGTTCATTACTATTTAACTCAATTTATCATGAAGTCGACCTTCAAATGAATAGAAATATGTTTAAAGAAATTGTACCGAATATTTTTAACAAAATCAATAATAATTAATTAAAGTCAAAAGATTATGTATCCATTGATGAATAAATAAATAAATGTATACGATGCATTGTGCTGTTCGGTTTAAAGATCTCTGAGCCGTTTGAAACATGCACCGGATATCGAGGATGCTCAATCGTGTGATTTCTTGAATCTGGCACAGGGGAACATAGTGCAGCGGGCAGCACAAAAGGCACTACCTTCTAGAAGACAGTTCAACTGTTGCGTTAGGCGGATGACATCGACATCGTCGCCTATTCCCTAAGTGCCTTCGTGGAAGATTTCACGGAAGAAGAGTCGAAATGAGCTCAGCTCGAGGTTAATGAAGAAAATATGAAGTATACGCTGACGAGCAAAAATCGATCCTTCGCCCATCACCTAGAACAACACAACATCGATATATTTAATTTATCAACATCGATGATTTGTGAATATCGATGAATATCAATCATCCTTAATTCAAGGTTTTAAACGACTCTTAAATAAAACTGAACAAAAGAAATAGAAACAACAATTTAATTTATTTAAGCAAAAACCATTTATTTCACCGTTATTGGCTAAAATTTAACTAAATTTTGTTGCAAAGCATTTGTTTTTGAATAACGGCTTCAATATGTTTTGGCATGATGTCGATTAATGCTTGACAATTTGAATTGAAATGGTGCACCATTCCACTTGCATTATATGTTAGATTGTAAGCATGTTAGAGTGTAACATGGTTGAGTATAAACATGTCAGAGTCAAAGTCGACTGCCATCAGATTTGTGTCTTGTCTTAAGAGACAACCTAGTAACCGGACGTCAGATGTGAGAGTGCGCCGCAGAACTGATATTTTTTTATTTATTTACTATTAATTTCTAGCATATATTCCACAACCATATAATTTTGATGGTTTATGAGATATTAATTTTGAGCTCCTTTCATAGATGTTCTATTGGATTCAGGTCGAGTGACTGAGACGGCCATCCTACAATTTTAAATTGTTTGACCTGGAATCAATCATATTTTGCCGAAGGTTTGGGTTCGTTATTTTGTTAGAATCGCCACTGATTTCATACCTAATCTGAATGAGTGGATACATGGTGGGTTTTAGCAAATGTCATACCTTTTTCTTTCTAGGAACTCAAGCATACAGTTTTTCGTTACGCGAATCCTGTCTAGTCTTGAAGCTCCTTCGACGATAAAAAAAAAGTTTGATCATAGCTGCTCTCAGTGGAACACTCTTGTCTGCAATTGTCATTTTTGGCGGTCGTCCTCTTCGTTCCGAAATTTGTTGGCAGTCAATGCATTTAATACTCGTTAGTGAGTTAGTTAAATGATTTTATTTTATTTTCTTATTCAAATCATGTATGTACAATATCAAATCAAATATAGAATGGCAATGCTGTCTGCCAGATTGACTTTTAAAATAAATTATATAAATACTGTAATTTTGTTTATGTTTCTTACACATGAGTATCTACCACAAATCTTTCTTATTTATTTTGAATTCAGAAGCTTTCGCTGAGAATTCTGTTTCGATAAGCTTGCGCTACTTTGCAGTACATACAAAGTGTGTGCACCCTCGTTTCGTTTAAATACGATACCATTACCGTGTAAGTTAGATAATTGCAGCCGAATAAGGATCGAGTTGTTCCTACTAGGGCCGCGCATTTTCCTAGAAAATGAGAGACATCTTTTCCGGTTCTCCGGTTACAAAGACTGCATAAGCCGGGACGATCCTCTCTATGTGTCATATAATTCAATTGTAGAAGCTCGGCAAGATGTCTCACCATATGTAGTTAAGGTAAGCTCCACAATTCTCATCTCTGAAGTAGTTTCTTGGGAATTGTAGACTATATGATGAATTTGGATAAGGCGCGTATTGAATCTGCATGATCTCGGAGGGTGATTGCATTTGTGCATGCGTGCAGTGTTTACTTCGACGAATTATTTAGGAATTTCTGAATAATGTCGGAAAACTGAATTATATTTTAAAATCTTAGTTTTAGTCCCTTTTACATCTATTCTACACACCGCTACTTTACTCAAAAAATATCGACTGTTTTTGAGATTAAATTAAAGTGTTAAGCATATGTACAATATCGGACACAACTAAAGCACCCCCCATAAACAAACTGAGTACTTTTACAGTGTTTTTCTTGTACCAGGTGACAGCACCCCCTATGTACCAATACAAAATCTCTTCAAAAAAGTTTAAAAAAAAGCATACAAAATGATCGCAACCCTTCCGCCTCAATCAGAAATATAAATCTTTTTAGCATAAACATAATTAGGTTGCCTATTATGTTTATAGGCACGCATTTCCATACATCTTCCGCTGCCTCGAAATGCCGATCAAAATTGTTGTATTGGTTCCGGTTTATTCGCCTGTATATCTCCCAAAAGATCTCTATGGGGTTTAAGTCTGGAGACTGCATAGGCCAATCTAGAACCTCGATTTTGTTGGTATCAATCCAGGTTTTAACTATCTTGCTTCTATGGTATCAATGCCATCTCCTCTTCTGCATACCCGACTTTAGTATCTCTAAATACTTAGACCCATTTATAATACCAATGATTCTAAAGAATGGCACTATTCCCCAACCAGAGATGCAACCCCAGACGAGTAGAGTTCCTCCACCAAATTTGACCAGTATTCGAATCCATCCATCCATCAGGGCCCATTCAGTCAGGTGCTACCAGAGCAGCGTTTGCACATAAACACCTGAACTGGACAGTTGCTTAATATTTTATCTGAAAAATGCAAATATTACAAACAAAATTCAGATGACATACCAGCAGGTAAAAGAATGGATCTATGATATTGCATCCCAACCGCCAGATTTGGTGGAGGAACTGTACTCGGCTGGGTTTGTTTCTTTGGTTGGGGAATAGGTTTTGTTACAAATTATGTCATGCTGGCTTGTTTTGTTTAACAAACTTTAAAAAACGAGGGAGAAAAATTCATTCATTTTCGTAACTTCTTCTGTCACCTGATACAAGATATACACTCTAAGTCTTCCCCTCAGTTTGCTTATGGGTGGGTCCTTTAGTTATGTCCAATACTGTATATTTTTTTTTAAATTACTTAAATAGATTTATTTTCGCCTTAAATTTTCATTAAAGACTACTTCTGATTCAGTTATTGCCACAACCTCAATCAACTGTTCGAATGTTTACCAGTCGCTCTTACTGAGAGCGTACTTTATTGAAATTCTTGAAATATTTTAATATGTAAAATATCCCCCATTTATCCTTAATCAAATAGAAACATCCATAGCGGCTTATTTTCGCTGCACCTCCACCCACTGCACAAATGTCATAAACAACCCCTCGGCATCAGGTGCCCTTTAAATACCACCCAACCTTACAAAGAGATCCTCTCGACTCCACGCCAACCCTTTCCAATTAAGGCGGCATTCATCAGTTAATATCTCCTCATACATTCCACTTCAAATGAAACAGCCGTAAATGAGTTCTCTTGTTCTATTGACAGCGTGAAGTCATCTCATTACTTTCGCACAATTTTATGCAAAAAAACACACAACTCGACTCCACATATCATGCTCAAGCAGGAGAAGCCAAGTATGCGGGGGGTTTAATGATTTATCTCTTGTTGAAATGTCAAAGGCCGCTTCTGGAAAACACGTTCACATCACATCCATAAACATGCTGCATTGTCGACTAATGGGATTTTCTCTTAAATTCCGGGCAAAACATCAGTTTCTGCTCCGCAAATAAATGCCACTGGGAGATATTTTTATTAAATTCGTATGGGAGGTGGAAACGAAAATAAATGTACGTTTCCATTGCCATTCAATTTGCAACATCAATATGTAATAGCTCAAAGGACGCACAAATATTATTGGAAAAATGCGGTGAAGCGCACACAGAATTATGTTTTTTTTTATAGCAGTTGCTGCCCTGGACAACGTCAGAAACAAAGCCTGATACAATTCATTTCATTTAACATGCTTTAAGCAAACACTTCAGATTAACCTTGACAAACAATTCGATTTGCTGTTTACTGATTTGAAACGATTTGTTGTTGGTTATGTTGATTCATTTAATGCGGAATGAAAGCTGTAAGTTGAGAAATTAGCAAACAAAAACAAAAAACACAGTTCGTGGTGGACCTGGGCATAGCTTCTACAACATAAAATTTCTAGACACGCCAAAGAACATAGATGATACAACATCGACTTCTTGGACAGAGTGTGACAATGGGCAGCTATAACTTCGAAGTAGTTAAGCACTTCAGCGCCGCAGTGAACAGTACAAGCAACATCAGTACCGAGATCAAACGCGGAGTAACACTTGTCAACCGCTGTGTCTATTTTTAGCTGATAAAAATGAAATTAAGAACTTTGCGTATAAACGAAAGTGCTTCTTTCAAGAGCATATAAACTCCGCAGTTTATCTGATCCATGAAGAAACTAATGTATTGCACCGACTTCAAATGACTAAACCCCTTGATCTCGTGCGTTTTGAAGACCGGCTCATGGTTGCGGTGTTAGCAGGAATTTTCATTGGAGAGTTACCTGCCAAACATATAGAAATCAATAAATACAAGCTACTGGATAAGTGCTTCGCTAAGTTCTAGTATAACATGATATATAAAGGGAGGTGGTGTTAGTGAGAAAAAATCTCACACTTCTATGGGCGGACGTCCGCCATAGAGTCGTCTTGAAAATTTCCATTTACAAAAAAAAGCTGTGTCTTTGGGCTCAAGTAGCAATTGAGTAATAGAGCCGTCTCTCGAAAGACCAAGCTAACTTCCATCCCCGTCCGAGGCATGGACAATATCAAAAGCGGATGAATATGTCCTTGGTATCTTCCAGAAAAAAGTTTTGCGTGCGATCTTTGGTCGTGTTTGCATTGATGACATTTGGAGGATGAGATTCAGCACGGCCGGGCCAGGCGATCCATAATCAGGAGATACCCCATCCTTACAATGACCGCTGTAGAATGGAATGGGTTGAGGAAGATGATATGATGATACGATTTACTTGACAACCATGCTTGATGGTTTAAGTCAGGTTTTCATGAGTAAACTCTTGCCTTTTTTGCAGCATCCAATATTCGTGTTGACGTTTTTTTTTTGCTTGCTTTTTTGTCTGTTACTTATAATCTTACTAATAAATATTAATTTTAAGACTTCACTCATTTTAAATGTAGTGAACAAATTACCTTGAAAACTTGCTATCCCCGCTGTTGAAGCAAAACTGAGGAATGACATTCATGAGTGATAGTGGATAGTGAACGAACAGTAATACCATCATGCCGAGTGTGACATGGCCAGAAACTCTGTAAGTTCGAAGTCGCCTGCAGAAACAATCGAAGTAGATTGGAAGGGTTGCCTGTCGGAACGAAGATGGACAACTCGTAGTAAAGTCGCAGTCTATACTGAGAATCTGGAAATATTGCTATCAAGCAGAATGCTCCACTTCACAATGATAGACGAGATCGCAATATTAAGACCAACGCCAAAAAAGATTGCAGGTGCGCTGAAATCATTAAGACAGCTGGAGACGGTATGGTGGCTACCAACAGCGTGTATAGAGACGAGCTATACAACGCCATATCTAGTTTTGACATTCCTGCTAAACTTGTCGGACTATCCAGAGATGAGGCCTACGTTTGCAACATTTTACATACAGACTGGGCTGGATTGGCTCTGACAGGACTCCCCATATGGGCAGAATGTACAAAGCCATAGGGCGCAAAGCGCTTAGGGGCGCTTGGTAAAGATTAAATACACCTAGCTGAACGCTATCTGAACGTTATTATTTTCAAATGACACAAATCATCATGATCATCTCGTCATGGTCGCGTGGGTAAAGCATGCACTAGCCTTTGAGATTTCCAGGCCACTGGATCATCCGCCATCAACTTTAACTCAAGGCGCCTGTGGGCAACCAGGTGAGTTTTAGAACATGGTCCAACCAGTCATAGAGAAAGAAAAAAACATAACCAGTAAATATTTGTAAAGTCCGTCTGTTATTTTGCCAGTAATAGTTAAAGTTTTGGAAAATACTAAACATAGGTTCGACTTTATTGAGCCGAGTGTTGGACAATAAGCTAGATAAGTTGGAATCAGAGCAGATTTTGGGTACTTTTGAGAGAAAAATGCTCCGTCGAATTTTCGGTCCAGTATGCGAGAAAGGCGAATGGGTGAGGAGATACAAAAGCGACTTCTACGAGCTGTACCAAGGACTGTACGACTGGACAATAACGCTCCAGCAAAAAGGATCTTTGAATCGCGGCCCACAGATTCGAGATGAAAAGGAAGACCGAAACTCCGTTTCACGGACCAAGCTTTCGCGGATGCCAGAGCTCCGCAGGGCATGGAAGGCTGCCGTGTCTCAGTCAGAGAACCTCCATGGGTCGGGAGCCCGTTAAGTAGGTAAGGAAACAGATACTTTGGTGAAAATGCGTTCAGATGAAATATTTTATGATTATGTTCAATTCACGAGAGTATAGCTAGTAATTTTGAAATACCATCTAAATTTGTAGAAACTCACGATAACGTCAGCCAAAAAGACTTTATGCTGATGAATGCTCTGAAACTATTTTTTAACCGAAATTACGATTTGATGTAGAGTTTTACTTCAAAATACACAATTCAATTCCGTATATTCAAAAATGAAGAATGAAAAACAGGAATTGAATTGCAAATTGATGTCTGATGAATGGGTTTATTTCATTTATGATTTGTATAATACAGTAAAATGCAACAACGTGCAGTAAATGTTTGCAGAAACTAGAATGATTAGCGAAATGTTGAAAAGAATCAGTTTTTTTTGTGCCTGTTTGTGTTTATCTGTTTCCGCCTTTAGGTTTCTGTTGACATACAAATTCTCGCGATGACGTCTCGCAGGGCCTTAATAAAACTGGCCACCACACCTTATATTCGTTACACCACGGATCAAACGATTCAATCAATTATATAAAGTTTTCAGAAGCTTGAATGAAAGATATTACACACATTTTTCAATTTTGAATAACGAATGTTTGAACAAAATAATTTACGTTCATCATGCCTTAATTCGCACAGCGTCTTAACTTACTGAATGTTTAAAATTTTAGATTGGGAAGAATTGTATCAAGTGTTAACAATATTATCCCCGCTTGTTTGGGAGCTCATATTTGGAAATGTTAAATTTTATATTTAGTTCAAGCCTAAAAGATCTGGCTCATATTGTAGTTAGTGCTCTCCAAATATAAAACACATTTCCAGTATGAAAACTATTCCAATCCAAAATTGTTTGGTTTTTTATTGCTTCGTTCAGTTGTACCGCTAAAAGTTACACATTAGAAATCTTTAAAAAAGTGCATCTTTTTTTTTTGCTATTTTGTTGTTAAATATTTTCCCACATTCGGTACTTTGGTGAATGGAGTAATATTTAGTGGGCATTAGGGCATATATTTGACATTCAAAATACATTAACAGTATTTTTTAGTTACCAATCTCTTTAATTACGGTCTTAATTATATACACCTTTGCAGGGGGTATTTTAATGTTTGTTGGACTGTAGAAAAATGCGGATGTATTTATCTGTTAATTGTGGTGTTATAAAAGTTATGTCCGGTCCACATCTGACAATGGACATACAAAATAAATGTTAAAGATTGCATCTTAATTTTTCAGCTACCTCTACAGTTCTTGGAGGTTGAAACGAACTCTTCCCACTTGTAATTAGTGCAGTCTCGAATTTTGCAACACTCGATATTTGCAACGAATGTAATGGACTTACCGATTTTCGATTTTTGCAACAAATCGAACAAAAGTGTTCGATTTTCGCAACTATGTGTACGCTTTAATAAGTCATGTTACAGCAAGAGAGATCTGTTGACGACATCATAAATCGTCTATACATAGTGCCGTGCATCGCTATTTGTTCTTCATCAATCTTATCCATCTTGTTTCTTCCTCTAACTATGAAGAACTGAAAAGCATAAATTTGAAACATGCCATCTGTTGATAAGATTAGTTAAGAGAAGAGCTAAAACTGCAGTCTGCATGGATTTATAGTAAAAGCGGACTTCAGGTCAATAAACTGATCAAATGGTCCGAAGATATTTGGTTTTGTTGTTAGATATCGTTGACTGTTCGAAAACGATTTTTTGCACAAGGTGTTTTTTTTATATTCCATTTGGTTAGATTAGGTTGTAGTGGCTGACTGCTGAAGGCAGTCACACTTAGGCCAAAGTTGGTCCAATGTGACACCACGCGGATTGACTTCTCCTAAAATCGCAACATATTGGTGCTTGCAGTGAAGCGATTTAGATAGCATATGCTGACGCTGTTTAGCTTATTGAGATTATTAAAATAGTAGGCCCCTAAGTGTATGAACCTAAGACTAGCCAGATGGCTGCACGAGCAGAGTAGGTGATCTATGTTTTCTACCTCCTCTTCATCCATGCAGCTTCTGCAAAAATCATTATATGGGAACCATCCTGCGAGCATGAGTGCCAATTGCACAGTGCCCGGTTGTGACTCCTATGAGAGTCATTAATGAGGATTAAATAATGATTTGGTCAGATTTCTTTTGTTTTAAGGCAGGTGGTGCCTTCTGGCCATTTGTTATTGGTGGTTTTTATTGTATGTATCTTCAAAGTGATGGTGGCCCGTGGCGTTGTGGGCATGTGCGTCGACTCCTATGCACTTGGACCTACCTGTCTAGGTTCGATTCCTGGTACGACATGAAATACTTTTCACGGCTCCACCTCTTTCGAGTCACTGACAATGCTCACAGAGTATAACTGTCTAGAAAAAGCTTCTCAAACTTGGCCGTTCGGAGTCGGCATAAAACTGTAGGTCCCTTCAACTCGTGATAGAACAATAGCACGCACAACACGAGCGGTTGCTGAAAAGCTAGGTACTGGCCCTCTACGGGCTGTAGCGCCACCCATATTATTATATTATCTTCAAAAGATGGTAGGCTGTAGCGATCGGCATGGAAGGTGGTACCGCTGCTACTGACACCTGGCGAGTTCATTGGCTTTGCAGTTGAGGTTTGCTCATGAGGCAGCCTGCAATTAAGGGATGTTTTTGAGTTGAACATGACATTGTCCAGGGATTTTATTGCGGCGTGACTATCCGAACAGATGGTGATATCCCTTTTAGATATCACGTTGTTTTGAGCCACGCCTCTTTAACCGCGATGGTTTCAGCCTGAAAGACACTACAGTGATCAGGGAGCTTCAGAGATAGCAGTATTGACCATTGTTCTTCTTCAATTCTTCAATGAAAATACGCAGCGTCTGTCTATCAGACATCCAATCAGATCTGGAAGGAATGCTGGTAGAGAAATTCTTCTCGAAGATAGACTGGGGTAGTAGGCGGTCAGTGTCGTTAGGGAGGAAGCTGATTTTTTTAAGAATTGTTGAGTGGTCGATGTTGAGTTCGGACCACAGTCGAGTGTTTTGAGTCTCAAGGCTGCTGTCGGCTGCTATTTGTTTGCCGAATATTTCCAGTGTTGGAAAGTGGAGGGGAATATTCAGCGGTCTGACAATCCAGATGAAAGTCTAGTGAGCGATGCGTGGTTGTAGTTCCCATGATATTCCATTATGATGTGTATATCAAGTCGCCTACAGCATAGAAAGAGTTAAAAGCGATTATAATTGCTAAATGTTGAAAAAAGTTATCAGAACTTCTGCCTTCCTCCTGACATTACAACAATGCTTAACCAAATGTCTCCAAATGAAAACTTTGGCGTCTTTGAATGGATCTCCGAAAATCTCCAAAACATAGAAGCCGGAGAAGTTTCTGATAATAGTGCGTAAATGGAAGTTATTAAAATAGCAGAAATAAATGAGTAAAAATATATTCAACTTCAGAGATTTTTATCCCTAGTCCATGGCGGCAATTTTTAAATAAATTCCCTTGTACATATATCACACATGCTTTTACAAGATTCCCATTGACCACGAAAATGGCGGAAAATTCGTGTATTTTTAGAAACATGGTCGTCGATTCGTGAATTTGCCCACGATCATGTAAGGGGTGATTTTTTAGCTATTATCTTTTTGGCAACACTGGTTTGAACAGCTGACGCACGTTTCGTGTTTTGTTTCACTATCAAACATCTTCAGTTTGGTCTATAATTTAACCATGAATCGTCTTACAAACGAACAACGCTTGCAAATTATTGAATTTTATTATCAAAATGCGAGCTCTGTTAAGAAAGTTCATCGCGCGCTTCTTCCATTTTATGGTCAGCTCATTTTTGGCTCAATGGGTACGTAAATAAGCAGAATTGTCGATTTTCGAGTGAATATCAGCCAGAAGCATTGCAAGAGCTACCAATGCATCCAGAAAAAATCTGTTTGGTGCGGTTTATGGGCTGGTGGCATCATTGGACCGTACTTCTTCAAAGATGATGCGAATCGTAACGTAACTGTGAATGGTGAGCGCTACCGTGAGATGATATCCAACTTTTTTTTTGCCCAAAATGCAAGAGCTTGACTTGCATGACATGTGGTTTCAACAAGACGGTGCCACATGCCATACAGTACGCCCAACAATGGACATATTGAGGGACGAGTTCGGTGAACATTTTATTTCACGTTCGGGACCTGTCAATTGGCCACCTAGATCGCGCGATTTAACGCCTTTAGACTATTGGGGGGGGGGGCTATGTTAAAGCTCATGTCTATACAGACAAGCCCGCTTTAATTGCCGCATTGGAAGACAACATTGAAGCATTTATTCGTGACATACCGGCCGAAATGTTGGAAAGAGTATGCCAAAATTGGACTAAGCGGATGGACCATTTGAGGCGCAGTCAAGGTCAACATTTGCATGAAATAATCTTCAAACATTAAATTATATGAACCGTACTATCGATTCAAATAAAGATTTCATGCATTTTTCTGAATTGTATGTGTTTTTTTTTGAAAAACTTTCCTATAGCTTTTAAAAAATCACCCTTTAGTATTATTCGGAGGGTGTTCAAAAGATGACTCATATTTTTAAGAGGACATATATATATATTTGTAATAGGGACTTGTGTGAATAAAAATGTAATGCTACGCTCTAGTTACAGGAATAATTTGCACCAATCTAATTCTTCAGAGTAATAAGCTGATCTATATTCCATGACTGGCAAATAAACTTGGTTTTATAGCCTTCATTCATGAATTGTGAAAACTTATGAACTCAAATTACTTAATTTGTTAAGAACAATGGCTACATATTGCAACTATACCTAACTCATATTTTTGCAATTAACTTTCATTCTTATTTATGTAAAAAAAAAAGGAAAATGAGCAAAGAAGCCATTTATTTTAAGTAAATGAAGCAAATGTTTCAATAATATTGTTAATTTTAGTTACCGGTACACATGTTTCGTGCGAATGCAATTTTTCAGTATTATGCATATGCAATTCATTAATAATTATTTGTGTATTCATTTATAATTAATGTAAATAATGCAACAAATTTTCCCAGTACCTCAGACTATAACTTGCAAAAAGCTACTTCATGTTCGTTTGTTTACTTCTCCTTACTGTGTAGAAAATTGTATACCGAAATTTGAAAAAAGTTCAAGTAACGAGCGAATTTTCAAATAAGAACTCTAATTCACCCCACGACTACGGTTGGGGAAGCGTATCAGCTGTCGGACAGCTGTTCGCTGGAGCTCACAATTATTCACAGACAAGGGACGAAAAAGCGTACAAAAAAACGCTGTCAGACGAAATCAAGGGGCAAGAGAGGAAGTTTTCTTTTCATTTATTTCTGTTGAAATAGAGTCCAGTGAAATGAGAAGACGTAATAAAATGCAGTGGCCAGAACAAAATTACCTTGAAGAAATGATGCAACTGCAAAATATGCGGAATAAAGCTGTTGTTAAGCTATCTAAAAAAAAAACTTAACTTGTGCATATATATTTATTTATTTACCTGTAACTGAGTTTTATTGCATAGGCTTTTTTAAAGTGTTTTAAATATCTGTTTGATAATTTAAACAGGTCATGTTGTAAAAATCGAAATTACACCGTATGTTCCAAATTTCATTATAATCGGTACTCTAGTCTCTATGTTACAGACTTTTTCCCATCGCTCCCTTATAAGGAAACCACTGTGCGGCTCTTCATGCAGAATTAATATTTCCATCTTTACGTATATAGGAGCTTCTCTATGAATGTAATAGCACTCATTGTGTACCCGAAATAACTGAAGGAAAAGAAATTGAAGTCGAGATCGACTTCGGCATGTTCTATAAAACCGGAGAAGAAGAGTGGGTGGTGTAATGAAAAATTAAACTCGAAATATGTTCACATCGTCCGTCAAAGATTTCAGATTATCTCCTTCACATGACAATTGATACATCCGGTCATATGCGTCGATTGACATTAACATTGACTTATGGAATCGCAAAACTTGAGCGACAAAATACTAGACACAAGGGGACATAAATACGGCATTTGAGTGATTGTCACCCAAGATATGCAAGATTTACAGTCCAAAACAATAGCCATCAAGTCCTCAATGTTCAAGAACCATGTCGTCAGGACTTGCAAATGATTCACAAAATAGTGCCCCATATTTGCGGTTCAATTCCCGACAAAGTCAGATACCATTTCCTGTACACACTCAAGATAAGATAAGATAAGATAATCACCAGGCAACCATCTAAACTGAAGCGTGCACAACACGATTTGGCACGGATTTCATTGATTCATTGGAAAACAGTTTGCAACATTCACACGATTAACTGCGATGGCGTAGTCTCAAAATCAAAAAAAAAAAAAATAATCACACTTACCATTGCAGTGAAAATAAGGCCGTTCAGCACACTCTCGCTCGACTGGAACCTCCGGTCTAGCACATTGCTCAAGCTCGGTTCCAATAGAATCATTTTCAGGGATTTGTAATGCTTCCACCACTCAAACTGATACGCACGATCCTCGTACGACCTCAAAGTGCGCAGGTAGTGCTGCAGTCTTTAACACAAAAATTCATCATGAAACACTGATTGAGATCGGAATAACATTTCTGTGAAACTTACAATCCAAGGAGTCCCGCAACTGTTACTTCCTGCATGTCCTTCGGACTGAGATCACAAAAGCGCGTAAAGCTGAAGGCACTACTCACGCCCAGGTCCACGTATCTGGGATAGTACTCGGACTTGCGAGCCTCTCCACTTCGCGGTGGCTCCGAAAACAGGGAACGCTGCACTTGTTCGCTTTTAAAAATGCTGAATCTAAAAGAAAAATGCACACATTAGCCACGCATCGAATCGAATAGGAAGAGCGCACAAACCGATTGTAGAGCAAGTGCCTCTTGCTGGGTATGCAAATGCTGAGCAGTGCCTCGTTGTAGACCAAGCGCGGCACAACGTACTGCTCACACTTCATGGAGAACGGGCTCTTGGCATCGCGCCGCTCGAACAGCTCCGGATGGTTGCAAACCTTTCGGAACTGCATCACCAAGTTCATCAGGTTCGACGTGAAGTTCCTGTCCACGTGGTGGCCATCGCCTCCGCCGCCAATCGTGAAGTGCAGCAGATCTTCGATGCGAATCTTCTTCTTCAGTGCCATGTAGAGCAGCTTTTGCCTAGTGGTCAGGGGGCAGTACACCATGATCTCGATCTTGTCCGAGAGCTCGTTCTCCACGTCCTTCTTGATCCTGCGCAACATGAATGGCTTGAGGATCATGTGCAGCCGCGAGATCTGCTTCTCGTCGATTCCCGTCTTGTTCTCCGCGTGGCTCTCGATGTCTTTGGAGAACCACTCGTTGAATTCGTCGTGCGAATCGAACAGCGTCGGCATGATGAAGTGGAGCAGAGCCCACAGCTCCGCCATGCTGTTTTGGATGGGGGTGCCACTGAGCAGGAGTCGGTTGCGACAATTGAAGCCAAGCAGGAGCTTCCAGCGCATCGATGAGGAGCTCTTGATCGCCTGGGCCTCGTCCAGGATCATGTACTGCCACTTAATGCGGTTGAAGTACTTGTAGTCGGACACAATTAGCTGGTAGCTGGTGATGACCACGTGGAAACTGGCGTCTTTTGTGTGCAGGTCCTTCTGCTCCCAGAACTGCCGCAGGATCTTTCGTTCGTTGGGCGATCCCCAGTACGGCACCACGTTGAAGTCGGGCACGAACCTCTGCATCTCCTGCTGCCAGTTGTGGAGGGTGGACGCTGGCGAGATCACCAGGAACGGACCCCAGACGCCGTACTTCTCGGCGATGTGGCAGAGGAAGGCGATGGACTGAACGGTCTTACCCAGGCCCATCTCATCGGCCAGGATCCCGCTGATGCCCTGGTCGTAGATATTCGCCAGCCACGTCATGCCTTTGAGTTGATACGTCTTCAGTGTTCCGCGGAAGATGTTCGGTTGAGGGAGGTCCGGTTTGCAGTCCGTGCCCGAGGTGGATGCGCTGTTGCTCTCATCGCTGATGCTTACGTCAAACTGCTGCGTCCTGGCGCGGTCTGTGTCAAAGGCATCTGTGGCGTTCTTCTGAGCGCGCTGCTTCAGCATCTCAGAGTCGTAGTCGTCGTAGGCGGACAGCCGGGGATTTATTTCCTCGTCCAATTGGTTTAGGATCCGCAGCTGCTCTTCCTCCGTCCCGAAGCCCAACTTCTTCGACATGAAGTGAGCATACAGCTCCGTCTGTGTGATGAGGAAGTTCAGTTTGCGCTGCTGGCGCTTTGCCTCGATGATCTCCACGTCGATCTTACGCTGCTCCTCGGCCTCTTTCTCCATGCGGCGACGCGTCTCTCGTTCCACGCGGTCGTATCGCTTCCAGTAGCCTTGCATCTCTCTAGTCAGTCGCTTCGCCCGCCAAACTGTCTCCTTCATGATCTTCTGCGACTGCATGGCCTTCTGGCGCGTCACTTTCATGCACATCGTGGCAACGCGCTTGCAGCCTTGCAACATCTCTTTGTGGTTGTTCGCCTTCGCCCGCTGGATCTTGCCCAGCTCCTTCTTCGACATCAGCTGCCAGACCTTGCGGCGCCTGGCTGCCATCAGTTCAGGCGTCTTCGCCATCGCCGATTTCTTTTTCCGACCGCGACCCGAATGGAGCACCTTCATGGAGCTCATAGGGCTGTGCGACTTGGAGTCAAGGTCATCGTCGCCGCACTCCGACTTGATTTGCACCGAGCCGTGTGTGGAGCTCCACTTCTGGCTCTTGGTGTCGTTAGAACCGGATGGGTCTCCGTGCTTGCTGCGCCTCTGTTTCCTTGGTTTGGGGATCTTCGGTGGCTTCTCCTTCTTCTCTCGCTCCTTGCGACGCTTCCGTACGCCAACTATCGACCGCTGGTGCTCTGGGAACATGTCGTACGCTGACAGCAGCCCCGTCCCGTAATAGCCGTACTGTGTGTTCTGCGAAAAGAAAACACAATTGTTGAGGGACAATCCATGCACGTAGCCAGACTCACCTTTTCCTTCTTATAGTACGATTCCCTGTACCGCTGCTCACGCACATGACAGCGCAGCATGTCCTTTACGTAGTCGTCCTCGTCTGAGATCTCCGATTCCGTCTCGGTGTCACTCAGTAGAGCGTCGCACAGCCATTCCCGCTCACTCGTCACGCTGGACAGATTGTACACATGTGCCTTATCGCTCTGCCTCTCTGCAATACAACACGCTTACGTCATGCACTCCAATTAGATTCAATCTCTCGGCCACTCACCTTGTTTGGATCCGTGCAAGCCCTTAAAGCGTCCGCCCGCTCGGCGCACTCCATCATTGTCATCTTCGTCCGTTTCCGAGTCTGTACTTGCCAAAGGCTGCGACAGCGTCTTATGGGCAAACGACATGAACGGACGCATGTCCAGACTCGCTTCCAATCGTTGTAAATGCAACGGCTTTGCGAATTTCTTCGAACTCGTGCCATTCTCGCTGTTCACTGTTTTCGCCAAATTCATGACTCTAAACTAACCTATATTCGTGCGCGACACACGAAAACCTGATATTACGTTCGTCGTGCTTTATTCACGGCACAGCCTCGTCGGACTCGCGGATCTTTGGCGATATTTACTTCCACTTTTGTTTATAAACACAACTCTTTCGGTTTCCTTCGACGCAACTGCAGTAAGTGCAGATATTGATGAATAAAAATTTCCTAGAAATGACTTGCCATTTGGCTAATTAGTGATGTGCGTCAAATTGTCTCAATACACGCCACTAGCAAGGCAATAAAACAAATAAAAGTAAATGCCAAAGAGGTAGAGAAAAACTTTGAAAAATTTGACATGTTATTGCCGTACGCCATTCTCGAGTGACAGTTGCTTATCAAGTTAACGAATGATTTAACGAAAGGAGCCGCTGATTATTAAATAAAGTTTTCATATGTAGATGGCGCTGCGATTGATTTCGATGGGTGAGTGTGTTCGAAGAAGTAAGCGTAAATTAAAGTTATCATGGAAATAGTTCATTGAGCGAGTTCCAACTGGTCCGTCGTATGTAGAGGATGAGGAAGATTGGCGACTGTTTTTAACATCTGTCATTGGTTCTTCACGGGATGTTTGTGGAGTGAAGCGGCTTGGACTTTCGACTGGTGATGAGAACAAAACTGCGCGACTGCTAGACGAAGACCTACAGAGACTGGAGTTTGACGGCTTTTTCGTGTCATTAAGGTGGCATGTGAATGCGGTAAGACTCCTGGCGATTGGTAAACCGGGTTGATTGTCCCGCTTTTCAAAAAGGTGAACAAAAGAGATTGCTCAAACTGCATCCGAGGAGAGGACTGTTTCACATTGGGAGAGTGAGATGCAGATTCTCACCTCCTCCCAGACGGAAATTCAGCGTGAGCTCGATAGGTTTCCAGCCGTATGTGCTGATGCTGGGATGAAGGTTAACGTGGACATATCAGAGGACATGGTATTTTCCAGAACGCTTGTTCAGTGCACTCTGCATGTTAGTGGAGTCCCATTAAAGCAGGTGAAGAAATTTAAGTACTTCGGGTTTCTTTTAACGAGTTATGGGAGGAGTAATGTTGAGCTTTCATGTAGGATTGGCCAAGCCGGCTCAATTTTGAAACAGCTCGGAAGATCTGCAATCAGGAAGGCCGAGCTTGGTGTCAAAGCCAAGTTCGCGGTTTTCATTTCAGTATATGTATTCCAACTCTCACGTATGGTCATGAGATTTCAGTAATGATCGAAAGAACAAGATCGCGAATGCAGTTACCTAGATTCTTCGTGCTGTTGCGGGAGCTACTCGCCGTGATAGGGCGAGAAAAACGACAGAGCGCGAGGAACTCAACGTTGAGCAGCTGCTTCTTCGAAAGGAAGCGTTAATGCTTCGACGGTTTGCTCAAATGACACGAATGTCCTGACTTTCGAAGCGTGCTTTAAATGTGATTACATCTAATAGGCGAACGCTTGGCAGACCCAGGACGAGGTTGGACCAAGTTCAAAAACTAGGCTGGTTTCACCTAGGCATAACTCCTGATGAGTTAGAGTCGATGATGGAGGATCGAATGGCTTTTTAAATAAATAGAAAATGAAACGCTTATCAATTAGACAGGAATAGATAGAATTAACATCCGATTCCTGATGAGTCTATAAATCTATAAGTAACCTATGGTTTTCTGCTATCATCACCAACATTAAAACCAAAACTTTAGCCCTGTTGAGTAAAAAGATATTTTAGGTATTTCTTCGTTCATGATGCTTTCAGTAAAGTCTAATTCCTCGATGTTTTCCTGAGCTTTCCAAATTATATTCTTTTTCGACCATGTTCTGAAAGGTTTGCTCCACCCTTGAGTATAGGGTGCAGCAGAATTATCTTCTAGTAAAAGTTTGCGTTAAGCTTTGCGTTGAAATTTTCATACTCAGCTTTCTGAGTATCTCAAAAAAACACGCCTCATGCAAGTTCCTTCGTTGTAGTATATAATTTTTTTTGTTGGTTCGTTGCATAAAATAACACCATCCCAGTATTGGTTTGGTTCTCTATGGTGACCGAAAAGAGTTTTTGTACGTTTTTAGTTGAAAGCAGTTGCTTTTTTCCGAGCAACTCTTGATGTGAACCCATGTATCTTTTCTTTTTTTCCCTTGTATGTACAAGGCAACGACATCGCAACCAGGATAGATCTCTCCATCCAATTACGAGAGTCGTTTAACGACTTGTGTCGAAACACCTCTGTGATGTCGGTATTACGATTGTCGATAAAGTAGTCGTTTTACGCCATAAAACGACTTCTGGCGATAAGCTTATGTGGAACGTATTTTTTGCGTGACACTTGTCGTGGATCGGTATTCCGATTCACGAAAAGTTGATTTACTACACCAAAACGACGAGTAAAACGACAAAAGAAGGCGGTTTGAATTTTGTGAACGACTCTAATGGAAAAATAAGAAAAAACTGGAGTTTTCTTTGTGTTTTAACTGGAATGGTGTAAAATGTATTTAGTGTTAATTATTTACATATTAAGAATGAAAATTTCCAGCCCAAAACAAATAAAGCGGCTGGTTGAACTGATGAAGAAAGTCGCACAACTATCGCCACCTTATTTAGTCTAAAATACTTGTTAAATCTTTAAGACACTTATTAATTTATTCACAATTGTACAATGCATGTACTCTCTTACTTAGCATCTGGTAAATTAAATGGATGGCGTTTTAATCTAATACTTCTTCTGCAATTCTTGATCGCCGTTCTCTTCACTAATCCAATAAATAGCCATAGCAATGCTGTCCATATTTAATTTAAGTTCCACGAAAACTACCCCATTTAACGAATTGATCTGTCAAATTGAAAGTAAGCTTTTGAGTGGCAGTTTTGGAATGTGTGTGGAACAAAAGCTAGATTCGATTAAGGTTCGTAATACCGATGCTTGAATGCCTGTAAAGTGACTCGACTCTCAAAACGCCTTGTGTCGTTCAAGTGACACGACTTTCGTAATCGGGGTGATTGTCTCGGAGGGTTGGAGTTCTATCAGAAGACGTACTACTTCCTTCATTAAAGTTAGTAAGTCCTTTGTGGTGGACTTTTTGGAATTTAGAAATGTGTATTCCGGTAGAATAGGATCTGAGGATCTCCTTATGGAAGATACGGATTACGGAAGTATGATTCGGGACCGATGAACGCAAATTCCGAGCCAGCCTTCGCGAGCTCATCTGCGGATTCTTTGCCTGCAATCCCCCTGTGCCCAGGGACCCAGCCAAGTTTCACTTTGTTGTGTCTGGAAAGGGATAGCAATATTCGACTGTTTTGGAGCCAACTAGATTTGAAGAAAGTGCCTTTAGTGCTGCTTGACTGTCTGAAAATATCAGAATATTAGCACCCTCATGCAACTCATGTATCTTAAGCACTTGGTCTACAGATTCGTGAGAAACATTTGTGCAAAGGCAAGGCTCTAATAGATATTTTCTGGTTTTCAACCACTTTTTTCTGTTCGATAACTTGTTTGATCTACCCTTTTAGAGCGTTTCACGTTCTGCTCTGTTTTTGATATAAAATTTGTAACTCATCCGTGCACGAAACGCACGTTATAGAGAAAATGGAGAGGTGCTATGGCAGCAGTGATGTCCTAAAGTTTTACGAAAGGATAGCACAACTATCCAATGGGTATTAACAGCGGATAGAACCTTGTCGGGACGAAGAACAACTCTTAGTCGAGTCGCAATCGAGACTGAGAATCTGGAAAGATGACTCCTGTAGAATGCTGGTCACGAAGACACGAATACCGCTCTCGAATATCCAACTCGTCTGTAATATATGGTCGGAGGAAAGCGTGCACGACGAGTGGAACCTCGGTATCGATAGCCAGATCCACACAAAAATAATGAGCTCCAATTACAAAGGGCTATGTCTCCTAAAACATCGCGTATAAGATCTTCTCCTCTACCTCGGCTCCCAAGTAAACAGTGCTGATGGTATTCCCACTGTACCAAATATAAACGCAGAATTACTCTTGCCAATCACTGTTTCTTTGGGATAAACAAGTCTACTTCAAAATTAAGTAGTAGAGTCCTCTCTCGAAGGACAAAGCTGACATTATACCTTGATTATAACTGTCCTGCTCTATGGCGCGGAAGCATAGACAATCTCAAGACCAGGTGAAGAAAGAGAAGTTCTGCGTTTGATATTTGGTCCAGTTTGCGTTGATGGCATTTGAAGAAGAAGATTCAACAACGATTTGTACCAGCTGTGCTGCGATATGAGATTCAAAGTCAAAGATGGCTAGGCCATGTAGAGCGGAGAGACTACACTGCTTTATCTCGAAGAGTCTTTGACTCCGCATCAGTGTGATAACGCAAAAGAAGACGGCCATAAAACCGACGGCGTGTGTTATGTATCACGTCTCACAGGACAAAGGCATTGGTAAAATTGTATTCTTTCAATGATCGAAACAACGTCGGACTACTGGTTGACATCAAACTAAATTCATGTAAACAAGATCCCATAAACCGATACATTGGCTTGTTTACACATTTTTATAAAAGTAGACGGCTGTGTATTTGAGGATATTCAGTTACCGTCAAACCGCAATACTTTGACCAGACTGGTAGGAAAAATTTTCTCAGTGTTTTTGTCCGTTTCGTTGTGTTCGATTTTAGTCTTAAGTTGTCGGCTGTTAAATTGTGAACATAATCTATACTTTACTTCAGTGTTTTCTTTGTGCGGTGCGCTTTAAATTCTTAAAAAACATCCTGGTCAAAGTAACACCTGAACACTTTTAACTTTGACTAGAGACAACGAGAAGTTTTAGGGTATTTTATCACGAAAACGGAACTAATCAAAGTAAAACTAGCAATAAAAGAAAAACTGGTCAAAGTAAAACTGTCAATCAAAGTTAAAAATTGACGGTCAAAGTTCTAGGATTTTTCACATTTTAGGAAGACGTCTATATATTTCGGCATAGATCCTGAATCAAACGGCCAATCGTTGCGATCTATACCTCAATCAAAAGAAAAAAATAGTATTCTACTTACACTGAGTATATTCAAGAGGATAACACAGCGTTTTGATTAAAAATAACATCAAATTTGAACTTGAAAATTTTCACCAAAACGGATTTACCTCAACTCAGTAAATATATCTAAGTTTCGATCCTCGCTTACTGCACTAAATTATCTCAAATAGATATGACGCTAGAGTTAAAGTAAAAGCCTTATCGGTTTCGGTCAAAGTTATCATCACTGGTCAAAGTGTTGCTGTTTGACGGTACATGCTAGAGTAGTTCCAAAGAATGTGGAACTAAGTCATAGATCAGTAGTAGATTCAGCTCCAAGGAATATGGAACTTTAATTATAATTTGTGTGCATTATAAAAGTAATCAGTTTCAGAGAGCATGGGACAGTAAGAATTGTAAATTTTGGAAACATTATCAAAATCTAAATTTTGTTAAATCAAATAATTTAATAAATAAAAGGTTTTAATATTTTAAAAACAAAAAAAGAGCATTCAGCTGGCACAGTCGCGGCCCCACATTTAACCTAAACCTATAAATCGTGCGAATTTTAAAGCAGCTGGATAAACATCAGGTTGAGCAAGTGTCACAGTGATTGAAAAATCGACTTTGATTTAAACAGCGATTGCGAGTTACTACTTTTTCACAATCGTAGTTTACATGTATTCTGTATTCTGTATATCATGGTAGGGCATCAGTCAACGAAAAATGAGTAATCGGTGTAGATAGAGCGATATTTGGCGCCAGTTTTTCAACAGGGGAGAATCTGGAGAATTTTCCCGGTATTTTGAGAATTATATTGTTTTTTTTCAGTTGTTTGGGAGTGAATATGTAAATCGTCGTATTTGAAGTGGGTTAAAAAAAACTATAATATGTATTATATAATTTTGTTCTCTATCGATAAACGTTAAAACACATTCGTTTTTGTGGAATTTTTTTTATTACTTTACTTTGGTGGATGAATTTTTTGATTTCTTAGATTCTATCGTATATCAATGAACACTTTCGCTGATTCACATCAGCATACATTTTCGCATTCATATAGTTTGAATTCAAAACTTAAAATCGTAGTTTTAAATCACTGTGATTAGAAACTCGCAATAACAGTTATACCTGTGAATATGAAAACCTAACACTGATGAAGACGTCCTCATTCCTCGAATTAACATCATTCCGTTCGATACAACATTTCAATTCAAGCAACTACAGTTCGCTGTGCGACTAGCGCTCGCAATCACTATCAACAAAGCTCATGGTTAATCTTTGGAATTGTGTCGTCTATATTTAGGTACGGATTGTTTCACTCATGGACAGTTGCAGGTTGCATGCTCTAGGATTGAGAAACCAGATAACCTTTTCATTTGCGTAGCTGATGGTAAAACCAAAAATATTGTATATCCACAAGTATTGAATTAATACAATTCTGATGGAAGGGTTACATTTCTTATCCGTTCAACGAATATGCGCCACAGCGAAGCCTTGCAGGGTACAGCTAGAAAACGATAAAATGAATGCATTTAAATGACGTAGTTATTGTGTATTTTCGGGTTCTAAAACGCATTAGATTTAAATAATATGAACCCGACTCGATAGTCGATATGACGAATAAAATACAAACAAACACACGCCGTTTTTCGGATTCGAGAAATAAAAATAAAAGTGATGAGAACACACCGTTCTGTTGGTTTTAGTTGTCGGGTAATTGGCAGGGGGCAGGGGCAGTATGTGATGCGGAGACAAAAAGTTGTAACAAGTGTCAACAACACGCGGTGTTCCCAAGCGGTCCGAAGCATCCAAGTACTAACCGCGCCCGATGCTGCTTGATTTCGGTGATCGGACGAGAACCGATTTTTTATTGTTTCTTTTTTCCATGTAATTTTGTTCCCTTTAAATTTTGTGGACTTACTTGCTAGACAAAAGTACTTAAAACTAACTTAACTAACTTAAGAATTTACAAATGTTCTTAATACTAACCTACTGACCCTATGCGGGTACTCTAAGCTAATCTAATCTGCGTTATAATCTTTCGGCTTAATCTATGTTTTTTGTTTTTTTTTTTTAGTTTTTACAACAATCTTTTAATAAATTTTTCATTTGCCAAGAAAATTTTTAAAAAATTTGGCTAAACTAAATATATACTATCTTATACTAAATTACCCTAACATAAAACTTAAGACTATCTTAACTATGTCCGTAACAGTACGGACACGTGCACCTGGGCGTATATTTTATGTATATGCCTAACATATATATTTTATACGCCGTGGTGCACCTTTTTTTTCTTTTCTTATTAGTTTTATAATTTTTTTTTGGATTTTTTGCTTTTATTAATTTTTTTTGATTTTTTGTTTTTCAATGTTTTTGGATTTTTTTTTTCCTTAATTTCTACCTTAAACCTATGTAAGTTGGCCACCATGGTCAACTATCTGGTCATCTAGAAAAGCCAGCGGTGGCGGAGACTGGTTTTGGTGTAACCACCAGTAAAATAGCCGTTCTTTGGCAGACTCTTTCCTGTCACGAGCGGGGATCGCTCTACTGAACCGAAGAAGATCCTCGTGGGTGCGAACGACATCCGGTTCGTATTGGAGTCGCCTGTCCACTGTTCGGCGTACGACATGGAAGATACCAGGGCATCCGTCTGTATCCTGTATTAGGCCAATCGTGTCTAAATAGAGGAATGCTTCGGGAGGAATAAAGCCGTTAAGGCGCACCCTTTCATGGTACATGATATTGGGGTAATAAGCCCCAAAGATCAGACTGTTGGAAGAAGTCATAGCCCGTGCAATGTGCCTTCTGATCAGCTCTATAATAAAATTATATATCCTGTTCAAGTTTGCCTCGTTGTACAGGACCTCGTAAGGATAGTACCTCTTGTACTCGGACTCGGGTGTACGATACAAACGGAGGCAGCTCCTAAGACACTGTCTCTCGAACAACCTCATCTTTTCCATATGGGAAGGACTCACGTTGAACCACAGGGGACAACCGTACGCCACAATTGGCCGGATGAGGGCCATGTAGCAGATAACCTTCACTCTGGTATCAAGTTGGCTGCTGTAAAACATCCTCCGTGTCGTAGCAATGGCTTTTCTGGCTTTCGTCATGTTTGTCAAAATAAAGATATTGATCCAGCCAAATGCCATGATATCTAACTACACTTTTCACAGCTAACGGCCGTCCTTGCGGGTCAACTATGCCGAACTTGCACCAGTTTTGGCGCGTATCCCGCGGTGCCGTGTATAACGGGGTCCTGAAAAGGGTAGTTTCACACTTCAGGAAGTTGATAATCAACTTCCAGTCGTCGCAAAATAGCTGCATTTTTTCGAAGTCACGCTGCAACAAGATATTTATTACTTCGACCTTCGGACCTGATCTGTGCGCTACTAGATCGTCGGCGTACGCAATTAAGTGCGGCATGGAACCTATATGATCTGCAGTGAATATTGAGAACAAGATCGGCGAACCAACCGCCCCCTGTTGTAGACCATTTTTAATGTCAAAGACAGTGGTAGAAGTTACGCCGTTACTTTTCACGACGAACTTTCTACCTGTTATCATGGCATAGATCGTATATAGCAATGGCTTACTTATGCCGAACCTGACCAGCTTGAGGAAGAGGCCCTCCAACCAAACGGTCTCGAACGCCTTCTCCAAGTCAATCAGACTGTGCACTGATTTTTGCTTTTATTCCATTGAATGTCGGATACCAGCTTTGACGCGGCATGTATGATATCATGCCCCGCCCTAAATCCGAACTGGTTGTCCGGTATGATTTTATTTTCATCAGCCCATTGTTTCAGAACTCCTATGACTATCTTTTCAAAAACCTTGCTTATGCAGGGAAGAAGACTGATCGACCGGAGATTTGTCGGGATGGATTTGTCTTTGTCCCGTTTAGGGATCGGTTGCACTACAGCTGTTTTGCAGTGCGCCGGGTAATGTGCATTACTCAGCGCGTTGTTGAACAATGTCGTGTAAATTTGGACCGCTTCGGGGGGAAGATGGCGAAGCACAATATTCGGTATTCCATCCATTCCCACTGACTTTTTCTTTTTCAGCGAGTTAAAGATACCCTGAAGATCTTCTTGGGAAATCAAAATGAGATTGTCATCATTGGCGACGGCACTATGTGCCATATTATCGTCACTGAACCTGGTGAAACCTGGCTTCTCTGATCGCCATTGACTTATCTCGTTACGGAGATAGAAGTGGTTTAGCAAGGCTCTGTTCTCCAGATCGTGATTCGGCCTACTAACCTCGTTGTCCGTATACACTCGCTGGAACACAGCACCAATAGCTTTAACCTTATCCTGGGGATCTTCAACCACGAAGAAGTCATTGTCTAGCACTGCCTCACCTGGATCGATGCCAGTTGAAGTCAGTAATTGTTCGTTGTGTGTCGTCCTGGGAAGTCTAACGACCTGAATGTCATTTTGATCTTTCCTCCGAAATATTTTATTTACTTGCGGGAACATACCCGGGTTGTTGGATCGTACAGCCCGGATTTTATTGCCCCAGTGCAAGCTTATGGCCAAGCTATAATTAATACGTATTAATTGTTGGAGGTTTTTGATCTCCAACCTCAGTGCCCTGACTTCCGCGTTTTGTGGATCTGTAATTCGTCCGTGCAAGAGTTTGGGTCTCGATAGCAGCCTACTTTTGTGTACGTGAAGTGCGTCGATAGTAGCATTTCGGCAGACGTCGCCGTTATCGAGTTGTACTACCTTCGGAATTGTCTTGTCCATCGTACGTTTAATTACGTCGTCCAATTGCATGAGGTACGTCTCAACCTCCTCGTTCGTCAGGTTTCTGTTTCTCGGAGGTTTAATCCCACTCGAACGTAGTTCTGTGGATAAAGTCCTGGAGAAGCGTGGCCAGCGGGCCTTATTGTAATTATAAGGGTGCCTCTGGACATATTCATCCAGTTCTTCCACCTCGTTCGGGAGCTGAATAGCCGCGAAAAGCCCGCAGTGGTCACTCTCGTACTCAACCGCAGTTAAACAGTTCCGTGTGCGTCTTTCCACGTCCAGTATAGTCAGTCGTTTGTCTATCAGCATCAGATCCAGATAGGATCCGCTTCTGGGAAAGGATGGCCTATCGCTTGCGAGCAAATCTAGCTTGAACTCAATATTGTGCTCTACCAACCAGTTATACAATGAGGTCCCCCTGGCGTTATGCACCACGTTGGCCCAATCCATATGCCTCGAGTTCAAATCCCCGGCTATGACATAGTAGTTCTCTTCCGAGCTCAGTCGAAGGCTAGTAAATAGAGTATCGAGCTCTGAAATGAAATGGGGATTGATACGTGCCTTGTCAGACGCATAGATCGCGATCACATATAACCGCTTACCACCCCGAAGAGGGATGCGTGCGATACACGCTTCTTTCGCCTTGAATTTTCGCACTTCACCGCTGTTCACGACCTTATGACAAAGGCCTTTTTTGATTAAGAGAGCGACCCCAGCAGCTAGGTAGGCTCGGTCTCTTCGAATGATATGATAATTCTTGTACCTGAGGGTATGCGTCTGGTTTAGCCTAGTTTCGCTAACCATCAACACGTCAGGATTATGGATTTGCAACAAGTTACCGAAGTTTAGTTGTCGTTCAGGTCTGATCAGTGAATTCACAAGGTTACGCGTTTGGCTCTCCGAACAGCGTCGAGTAGATGAGGTCTACTCGCGCTGCTTGCTCAAGGAACTGCTTTTGAAGCTGAGCGATCTGCCCCTGGATGGAGAGCAGGACCGTCTTCAGATCCAGATCAGCTTCAGGTTGCCTGGCCACTGGGACCGGGGCACTGTCTGTTGAACCGGTCGCCTACCCGATGCCATTTGGGCATAGGAGACTGCCGGAGTAACAGTGGTAGCTGGAGCACGGGGCAGTGGCCTCTCTACGAGAACCGATTTTTTCAGCATAGTATGGTCGTTGACAAAATTTCTATTTGTACATAACGGAATCGAGGTACAGATGAGATAAATTTAAAGCAGGTGAGATACATTTAATTAATCCGTTACTTTGATACATCCCTACGATAATTAATTGATGGCGCCAACAATTGACGACTGTTTTCGGTAGAGGGGTCTAAAACAAGCATTATGTTAGATGGGAGGGGGAGGGTCTATCTTTCCCTGTTTAGATGTTTGGGGGAATTTAAGAAAACAATTACTACGAACGAAGTTATTAAAAAACAACGGCAACACCAACCAAAATCCACTATACCGGTTTTGAAAGCCTAAAACCTGTTATTTAGTCCTATAATCCTGCAATTCAATTTTATTATTCGTAATCTTTGTAGACTTCTTCCAATTTGATACTTAATAGTTTTTTCGTATTTTATATAATTATATAATTATTCATCATGTCAAATACAGTAGAGACTCGAAAAAGTTAAGCAGTTTGCTTTTGGGGTACTTAACTTTTGCGAATTCCTAAATTTTCCAAGACATTTCATACATTTTGTCCGCAAAGCATGCATAAATTGGGTGACTGTTGATGTGTTGCTAGATAAAACTTCACCACACCATACCGGCGCTTGAAATTGACAAACCAGCCGTGACTTGCTATCAGCAAAATCAGCTCGATTTTTATTTGGATAGATTTGTAGAAAAAGCTCCTTCGCCTTAACTTTCAAAATAGAACCACTTATTGGATAGTTTCTTTCGTCTAAGAACCATTTGTACGTTTGCTTCGATTAGCCAAGCATTTTTCTACTTTCTCAAAAATGCTGCATTTTTCAGCGATTGATAACCTTTTATGAGGATGTCCTTCCTCCTGGATACTAAGTCGGATACTAAGAACAGTTAACCGATATGTGTATATAAAATATAAGCTTCAAACAAAAATGGCTTGGAAAAGTTAAGACAAAACTTAGCCTTTTAGAGACACCCATGGCGACTGAAACCTACTTAACTTTTCCGTATACTTAACTTTTGTGTATCTTGACTTTTTCGAGTCTTTACTGTAGTAATTCATATTTTGCTCAGAATCCTCAATGTTTTGTGAAGTTTAATTATCTCTGTATAGAATATCTAAACAATAATAGTACAGGCTTTTCAATAATTCATCAAAATATTCGCAGCTTAAGAACTAACTGTAATTCTTTTTTTACTCATCTTGCATCCCTTGAACATTTACCTGATCTAATATTTCTTTCGCAAATTTGGATTTTTGAAGAAGAAATCTCGGATTATGGAATTCCTAATCTCACTTTTGTTGATAATTGTAATAATTCATATTCAGCTGGAGGTGTAGCAGTATTTCATAGAAATAACTTAAATGGCTCTGAGAGCAAATTATTGAGGTTTTATTTGTGAAATTTCTGGTGCACGTTGCTGCTGTTGTATTTATAGACTTCATAAATATTCAGTAGGTGTCTTCTTAGATGAATTCTCGAGATTCTTAGAGATACAAACTTGTAAGAATGTTGTACAGTTGGGTGATTTTAATAGAAATATTCTGCCTAATTCAATAGTCGTTGATAATTATGTATCACTTATGGCCCCACAAGGTTTTGATTCTCTATTGAATCGACATACTCGTCTTGATTCCTGTCTGGATCATATATTTTTAAGGCTTCACAGAGGCAATTCTGGTTATCAAGTTATGCACCATGACCTGAGTATAACAGATCATTTTTCAACTTGTACTCAGTTCGATCATTTAGAATGTAAGCCTGGAAACACCTCTTATCAAACGTTTGTAAGAATTTATTTCAAAGCTCTCAAAAGTAGACTTAATTTTGAATTTTGGGATGAAGTTTACAATTCTAGTGATCCATCCTATTTTTTTGATAAATTTCTTAAAATATTACAGATTCATCTACCATGCTGCACTAGTCGTTTGGATAAACAATGCAATAAGATGAAGTGTATTAAATCGTGGATGACTTTTCGCTTGCTTAGAAAAATAAAAAAATAAAAATATGCTGTATTTTAGTGTGAAAGCATCCCAATAATAAAAATCTGTAGAAAAACTACGATAAAATGAGTATGGAATTGAAAAATTAAATACCCATCTGCAGATTTTAGAAGCAAACTATCCAAAAATGGCTGGAATACCAAAAAAGATTGGGCAGTAGTGAATGAGATACTGAACAGATTGAAAAAGAATGAAGGTGCTATCTTAAGACATGTAAATGTCCCTACTTGTTATTATGAATATTCATTTAATTCAAAGAGTGTTGAATCCCAAACATTTTTTTTCTGTGAATTTACTGGTGCTTAGATTCATAAAATAAGTCACTTGAATCATCGAATTCATTCTCTTTTGATTTAGTCTCCAGCTCTGTTCTGAAGCAGATTTCGCTGTATATTTCCGACGTCCTGTGCTACATTTTCGACATTTGCGGTAAAAATTGTATTTTTCCAGAAACACGAAAAGAGCTGTAGGCTATACTCAGACCATAAATAATTATCGGCATATATCTCTATTGTCTGTATTTTCAAAAATCCTAGAGTTATGAATCTATAATTATATCGTTTTTAAGTGAGACGAATTTTTTCAACAACTGTCAATTTGGCTTTAGAAGTGGTATATCGACAGAAACTAATAATGATAATATGTGTGACGCTACAGCCCGTACAGAGCCAGGGCCTAGCTTCTCAGCAACCACTCGTGCTGTGCGTGCGAGTGGAAGGGACCTACATATTTATGCCGACTCCGAACGGCCAAATTTGAGAAGCTTTTTCTAGACAGTTATACTCTTTGAGCATTGTTAGTGTACGTAGGAGTTGACGCACAGACACACAGCGCCACGGCCGCCACATTGACAGAAACTGCCTTGCATGAATTCTAAACGATGTTTAGCCCTTTTTGTGGATATACATAACTATGGCATTTGACACATTCGACCACTCTTTATTGTTAAATAACTTAACTTTATAAGGCGGGCTTTAGAGGTTTAATTTTTAACTGGTTTGCTTCTTACCTAGCAAATCGAATGCAAAGATAAAAATTTGAGAGTCGTTTAGATCGTTAAAATTTATAAATACAGGTGTACCACAGGGATCGGTTTTGGGACATATTTTGTTTCTAATTTATGTTATGTCTCTATTTAGCCAACCTTTCAAAGGAAAAATATCTGCGTTCGCTGATGATATTGATATTTCGTACTCTCATAGTAATTATTTTAATATTTTTTTTGGATGTAAATCACGATTTTGAATTACTGAGAATATGGTGCAATCATTATAAGCTCGTAATCAGCATGGGGACTAAGTTTATGTTCATTAATATCAGAAGCATGTACAAGTCACGATTTTTCCTTATCTAACCATATCCTAAATTGTACACGTTTTCCTTTAAGCTATCGTTCGCAGAATTCGATTAGTTTTAATCACAACACCAGTTGTTTTGATTCCTATTTCGATATTAACTGTGTACAACAATTTAAATATTTGGGTATTGTTTTAGACCATAAACTTATTTGGAAGAATCATACTAATTACTTGAAACAGTATTTGAATAGAACAGTATAACAGTTCTACCACTTAAGACTGTACTGCAACGCAACTATCCTTAAGCTAGTTTACTGCGGTTTGCTAAAATCTAAATTCCAATATCTTGCTGGGGTGGGTCGTAGTACAAGCAAATTCAACCCTTCTTAATTAAACAGAAACATGCAATCAGAATTATCTGCAAAGCGAATCGAACAACTCCCAGCCCAGAACTCGAATTTCTTCCTATAATACACTTATGCCCAGTTTCACAGTGGAGGTTATTGGGGTAGTAAGCTCTAGGATTAAACTTTTACGATGAAACGGGTGACACCTCCAAAGACACTATCTCTCGAACAACCTTATCTTTTCCATCTGGGAAGGACTCACATTTAACCACAGTGGACAACCGCACGGATGAGGGCCATGTAGTAGATTACCTTCACCCTGGTATTAAGGCAATATTTACATGATTAAGTTGACGCACCTACCCAGCACGCTACTGCGGCCTACTCGCTTTACCCAGTCACCGTTTATTTCACAGTCGATTACTGACTGATTGCGTTTTTTCATGACCGTCCATTGACAGTCCATTGTCCAATCTAATTTGATTTAATTGATAATCACGAATGACGCATTTAGATTCATCATTACCATACGTCATTCACCACTCCATAAGCATTAACCGCACCAAAAAACGCCAGCTACACAACGAATCCTAAAGTACCCTCGGGTAAAGTGTTCAAAGCACTCCATTTCAAACATCTGATATAATTTAATTTTATCGTCCGCCGGCTCCGCCACCAACTCCCGAACGCGCGTAAGTCAAACGTCTCGAAACTCATCCCGGCCAGTATACTACCAACAGAATGAAGCAACATCCTGACCACCCTTCAGATCGAGCACCTTCAAGTGCTTCATTGAAAGCTGACAATAAACGCAGATCCATACACACGCAGCTTGCGGCTTCTACTTAAAATCATTAAAACGTCCATTCTCGTCGACTTAAGGAGGACACAAATTTCCCCAAAGCCCCACAGCGCATTGTGTTCCAAATATACATTCCGTTCCCTCCACAGTTTCCCCACCGCGAACGCGTTCTCAATGACTCCTGACATTCAAAACGATTTTCATTTTCAAATGTCCAACCAAGCACCCATCTTCCTGCTCCCTCCCCATCGGCGTCATCCCTTCAGCCTGTGCTTCGGTTTCACGTTAGCCATTCATTATGCCATCATAGCCCACTTGAGTAGGCCACTATTCAACCAGACCGCAACGCGTCCTATCAGCACCGCTTGAATGGGCCCAAAGCCACCTCTTCGGGGTACCCACGGCCATTTCCTATGCATGCTCGTGAAGATTAAAGGACCCGACCCGTACGCGTTCCCTGGAAAATAGATCAAACCTGTTACACACACTCTTCTCGCTGCGCTCTGTGCCTCTCTTCAGATGGTCCCCGAAAAGCTCTGTAGCCAGCCCCTCCGATGTTCAACAATTTAACCAGCTTTCCCCATCTAGAGCATCGACGGCGCATACATAACTTCTCCCACCTGTTAGGAGAGCAACAGGATGCCATTTTAGAGCTCTCCAATACACGAGCAGAAAGCGATAGAGTCCTCCGTGCTAAGTGCTCTATCTCGGCGGATGTAGTTGTGAAAGGAGCACCGGAGCCATACTCGCACACAAGGGCATTCGCCCGCTGTCCGCATGTGTGCGTGAGAGTGGCGTTCCGTTGCGGGAAAGGTCAAAGAGTAAAGCTCAGCCCGAACAAGGCTGTTTTTCTCCAGGTTTTCTCTTTGGTCCTCTGTGCCCGCGTTCGACTTTATTGCCTTCTCCGGTTCCAGGCAATCTAAGGAACAATTGCCTGGCCCGAGTGCGGCAAAATTATTTCCGAATAATAGTTTCTTGACGTTTTAATTTGGGCTCATCAAGGATGCTGGGCCAGTGGGAGTAAGAGGCGGATATAGAATGGATTTCCAAAGGAACGAAAAGCGAACAAAGAATGCTGGCGTTCGGGGGGTGTGGGACGTAAGAGCTTTTCTGTGAATTGAAGGCAGACGACGAGGACGACGGTCGAGTGGGAGCGAGAGTTGAATGAGTGCTGTGAGCCTTGAGTGTCCTTGGATTGTGGGCATAAGTGAGGGAGAGTTTACAAATCCGAACAATCGACACGGTTAACCCCTTTATGACTCAGACTTTGTGGTGTTGTATGGCGATATCTGAGATGTGACATGGTGTGCATTCCCTCTTGTTCCTTTTTTTGGGAAATTGAATAGGAGATTGATAGGCGAGTACATGGTTCGGCCGGGTGTGTTATTTCAATGGTCGGTCATTAATCATAATACGCGTACACTGCTAATCATGATAGAGTCGCCTTGGGTACTAATTTACGGTAGGCGCACTGGAAGGGTCGGAAATGCCCTTCGGTCACCATCCATTCGTCACATTCAGGTTTCACGTTAATGACACGGTCGGGTTGTGTGGTCAGCAAATGACAAGCTTCCTCTTTCAGTTGTTGTGCTAATCATTTCAATTTTGACTTAGATTTCCTTTGAAAGGGTTCGAGGACGACATTTTCTGTCAGTTTTCCGGACCGGTGAGATCGGCAAGGATAGGTTGTGGTGGACTAAAGGGTCGGGGATCATCGTTTTGAAAGCCATTTCATCGGCAATTCAAAACTTCAAATAAAAAGGACTAAATAACGAAATTGGTGTTAAAAAATGTTGTTCGAGGTCAAGTTCTTATTTCCAGAGGTGAAAGTCATTTGGTTTGGTATGGCGGAATTGCATTCATATACATACATATATTTCATGTTTTGAACTATTGATCGTTGAAAATCTTCATCAAATCCTAACACACTTATTTTTTCCCTTTGAGCTGTGGTGTGCCGTAAGAGTGAATACTTGGACCATATGTATTCAATGTATTTATGCAAATCATTTCATCGTGTAGACTTTCACCTGCCCAGAATGCCACTCCACTCCCTGAATGAAACCACTGAAAAATCTCTTGACTAAAAGGAATTCACCCTTGTGGCAGACATCGAAGCTGCACTTAACAACATCGAGCCAAAGGTAATTTCACTTGCGTTTAACAACTTCGGGATCGGAAAGTCCCATTCATCAGTAACTCACCAGCAGGGTAATCCACTCTCATCGGGTCATGATGCGATGCATAGAGGAGTTAATAGGGGAGCCCACAAGGAGGTGTACTGTCACCATTTCTTCGGAACGCAGCGGTTAATGAACTTCTTTTAAAACTGGAAATGGTTGGCTGCGAAGTCAATGCCTATGTGGATGTTGCCCTAGTGGCATCTGGTGAATTCGTTTCCACGCTAAAAGGGATGATACAGAATGCCTTTGTAAAGCTGCAAACATGGACTTGGCGTCAACCCACAAAAAATTAAACTTTTACTTTTCACTAGAAGATACAAAATCCCCTACATTGACCTCCCACACTGTTTGGCACTTAGCAACTATCCGCCAGTGCTAAATTTCTGGGTCCCATTATCGATAATAAACTAAGCTGGAAACCAAATATCCAGAATAGGATTAGGAAGGCTTCCACTGCACTATAAGCTGTAAAATAAAGACATTGGATGCAAATGGGGGCTACAGCACCACGCACCGCTTACTGAATTTTTACATCAATTGTCAGACCGATACTAATGTATGGGGTCTCAGTATGGTGGACTAAATTAAGCTGCTAAATGTAAGTGACTCAACCTTGTCCAAAGCTGGGCTGCATGTGTATCAGCGGAGCCTTTAGAAGCACTCAGTCTGATGCAATTAACATATGTACTCTTACAACTTACTCCATTGGAACTATTTGACAAACAATTAGCAGCGAGCACATGCTTGTGACTAATAACACTGGTCCGAACTTATCATCAGGGAAACAAATTAAAATCATGAAGGCTAACGGATTTCTTCAGGAATATCGGAAATGAACGGATTGCTTAATCATTTTATGTTATGAAACTCGAATCTATGTATCTATAGGTTTTTTAAATGATCCCATGTATCCCCGAAACGCCGTGCATTATATTTCTTTGCTTTTGGCGTTTGTACGTTTTAGTTGCGTTAAAAATGCAATACTCAAAATTAATATTCCATTTATACCCGCTTTTGTTGATTAGCTTATAAGAATGTTGACAAATGAATTTGACAGCACTCCACTCTAGTTTTCAAACTCCAAATTGAGGAAACGAACATATATTGAAGACATTTTTTTTTCACACCAAATTGAGTGTTTCACTAACGAAAACACTTCACACCACTCACTATCTTTCATAAGGAGAAGCAGTACGTCTTCTGGATTCGCGATTTGTCATTGCGGCGAGGCAGAAAGAAATGACTTCCCACACACATATCCAGGCCACGACTTGTAGCCAAATTCATGTACGAGTAAAATGTGACAAACACACGACCCTTAAACTGTCTAACTGGCGCCAGGAACACAAGCTTACATCCGTGTTGTTAGACTTCTGTTAGAATTTAAATAATTCAATTGTGTAACAACAAAACGCGACTGCAGTTTGAGGTGTGCTGGATCCGGGGCGGGATTAAGGGTGAATATTTTAGAAACATTTTTTCTAATTTTGCACATCTTCTCTTTTCTACTTCACCTTCTTCACATTTTCCAGTTCGCGCTCTGCTATACAAGCTCATTCACGAATAAAGAGAGTGCATAAATTTCAATAATTGTGTAAACGACGTACGTCGGTACAGTTATGCGGACAAGTTCTTTTTCCGTGCGCACATTGAAGTTCACCCTTGCGGAATCCAGCCCCAGGAGTCTTGCAGCAGCTGGGGATGATCTGCTTCAGTAATTGCACAAGTTAATCTGTTAGATATGGTTCCTGGAAAGGATGACGCATAGATTGAATTTCAGTGGCGTTCAGCAAGAAAGCACGATACAGTGACTGCTTCAATTCATTCGCGTAGGATTTTCTCTGCCGTACATTTAGCATTTGTCGGTAGAAAGGAAGGAGTCCGAGAAATGCGAACCGATGCGCACAACCTGTTCCAGACTGCATGTGGCAGCTTGTATAAGGTCGAACTGTACAGCGATTTGCTTAGATTTGCGGATGTGCCTGACAATATTTAAGCGGATCACATGTGATTTCCTGAACATCCTTTAAGACAGGGAACAGACCCAGCTAAGTGCATGGTCTTCCAAAGGTTTGCCCTTCGAGCACAATTGGTCGAGCACAGCAAGGTGCTTTGAAATGGAAGCGGGTAATGTGTGTTTAAAATGTGTAACGTCTAATGAAGGAAGGAGAAAATGTAGCTTAATCGCTGTTTATTTGGGTTCAAGAGCCAATTTAGTAGTAGAGCCCTCTTTCGAAGGGCAAGCTAACACTATACATATAACACCTTGATCATCCCAGTCCTTTTGTACTGCGCAAAGGCATGTACAATCTCCAGAGCAAATGAAGACGATCTTGGTCTTTTCGAGATGGGAGCTCTGCGTTCAATCTTTGGTCTTGTTTGTGTTAATAGTATTTGGACGAAAATAAATTGGCACGAACTCTATGGACTGTACAACCACATATGTCTAGCCTGGCGTTCTATTGTATAGATAGAGGCGAAGGCGTACTCGAACACTCGAATCTTTTCCATTAAGTTCTCTACCCCATGGAAGAACTAAGACAATCCGGGCTCTGGCCAGATGCCTCCTTGAAATCTACTTGTATTATATGATGCCTCCTTGAAACCAAATTAATCCAGAAGTATATTATTGTCCTCAGCCCACCTGATTAAGGCTCTATTGATCACTTTTTCGAATACCTTGCTGATATTCGCGAGGAGACTTATCGACCGGAGATTTGACGAATTGGAGTCCACTGTTATCTTCCAGTGCTGCGGATGATACGTATTATTCACAGCATTGCGAAAAAGGATGGCGTCGACCGCTACTAGAAAGACTTTTCGAAGCACAATGTTCGAAATACCGTAAATTCTCAGTGATTTCTTCTTCTTTCAGTTATGTGAAGATTGTTTGGAGTTCCACCTTCGAGCAGTGAGTTCCAATGGTGCAGTGCCCAGTGATTGGCCCCATAAGGTCTGCTCTGGCTGTATGTTTGTTATGAGTTTACAGTGGGCCATAATTATTTCGTCCAATCAGACCATCTACAATTTGTTTGATCAACAGTTTCAATCTTAAGCAGATGTTTTGTTATAGCGATAGGCATGGATAGTAGACATTCACTCACATTGCCCTTTCTACCGAGTTCGTCAGCTTCGAAATTTCCTGTAATGATGTCTGAATGTCCTGCCGCTCACACAAAATGTATACAAAAATACTTTACCATACCGTAAAGAGACAGACGACAGTACAGGTCACAACAAATGATGATTTCTGTCCTTAATATTACCTTGATTCTTAGCCAAGACAGAGCTAACTTGATCGGTATATAAAATTCTGGCTTTATTTTGAAGCTACATTCATGCCATTACGTATGGAATAGCAAATCATTCAAATGTCGGTCCAATATTGGATGACTCGGTCCAAAATGTGCGTCGTTATTCCGGCAAGAGCGTCTCGAATCTTTGCCTCGAGCTCCTCTGAAGTCTTTGGCATGTTAGTGCTTGTGGTGTCAAGTAGCATGGGCGATCAAGTGATGGACGCTCGCCGTGAGATAAACCAGTCGCCAAAGTTCTCCTTCAAAACTCCGAGCTTGTAGATATGGTATTCAGCGCTGTTTTGTTGGAGCCACAGCTTGGATATATGGATGTCGTCGCGCTCTGGCCACAGACAGTAAACTAAGACCATAGACCTGTGTCTCCTTCCTCATTTCGAAAGAAATTAGGTCCGATGATGGTCGACTTGTGAATTGTGTTCCCTCCAACAATGACAATTTTGCTTGTTGACAATTGACATAGCCGATGAACCAAACATGGACGTAGTCCGAGCAGTTGCAAGGCTTCTTTACCAAAATCTGGATCCGATCAACATTTCTATCGCCCAATTAGCGAACTCGCTGCCTTGTCTATGCTCGTTCGGCATATATTTTTGCGTCAGCACAGATGTAGTTCCAAATCCAACGAAAGGAAATGAAGTTTCCATAAAAACGATTACCTTGCACAACTGACATTACGGCGCTCTCTCTTCCGAACATAGCAAAACAATATCAGTGTGCTTAAATGCAGAACAGCTCTCGAACAATCGCTGTTTCTTTGAAATAAAAGAGCATTTTGGTAATATTACCCTCCATCGGCTAAGCAGACATTGTAAACAGCATTCAAAACACTTGTCTTGCCAAGTAGGGCACAACTAACTAGACATATGCTTGGAGTGCTTCCAGTGCCTGGGAGCCATTGAGATCCATTGAGATTGAAGTACCATTTACGTGGAAGTAGCAGTGTTGACTTACACACATTTACATCCCAATCAAGGACAGTCCCTCCCTTGTGCATACATTGTTGAAGCTTATCTCATTGATTACTACACATTGTTATTGAATGTAAATTGTTTTGGATACACATTGGCCGCTAGCCAAACTTGTTTAGTAAATAAATACAAATCCATTGAGTATTTACTGTAGACCAGAACAGATTTCAATCAGTTACTGAGAATCGGAATGAGGGATTTCTTTTTGGATACAGACGTTCGTCTGGTGGAATCCTAAATCTAAGTTACCACCGAAAAATGTTCGATTCATTATAAAACAGTGCGGTAGGTATGTGGTGCTTTAATTGCTTCGCTGATTGGGTTTTCAGTATTCTATTTTTGACAGCCCACGCGTGCTACCTGAAATGTGTCAAGGACAAACATAGTCGGTTAGCTCTGCCATTTCATCACGGAAGTCACTTACACCCGAACAGAGTTCACAGGTTAATTAATTTTATTATCAAAATACGTGCTTCAGCTGACAATGTTGCCAGATATCTTAAGAGAAATTCCCAATCATTGAGATCATTTTCCATTGTAGTCTAAACAAATCAGCAAAAAATACAAAGACACCACCAAAACGAGACAAATTATGTGAAAAATTATTATGAAAACAATAAAAAAAAAAAAAGAATTTCAAATGAGGCCACAGCTGGAAAAGTATCGGGAAGTTTGATTCTGCGTAAAAATGAGAAGCCAGAGTCCTCAAAGGTTCTATGGTATGTCCAAGCCTTATCGGTAAATAAAAATCCTTCCCATTCGGCAGATCCAGTTTCGTAAGTGTTCGCCACGATTCAGGCAGAAAATGTCTATATCTCGAAAACAGTATATAGAACATATACGATATAGGATAAAACGAACTGGACTAAGGATATACAATTGACATTTAAATAAATAAACCTTCCTTGGGAATTATTGCATTTGGCCGCACATTCAGTAAGTGAATGAATTTCCATTTCCATTTCCGGCATCTATTTTGTTCATTTGTTTGGGTTATTATTTGTTTTTAGGGCTTTATTGCACAGTTGTCAATAAATTGAATGGGAATGTTTGGTATTTGTATACGTTTTCAGAAACTGGCATGCTTAAAGCGGAGCTTTGGAGCGAAAAGCTGCGAAGTTTCATTGTTCTATGTTTGGAAACAAAAGAGCAACAAATAATAACTTTCATATCACAAAACACGATTTTTAGGTGAAACACAAAGTTCGAACTTTCTCAGCATCCCAGAGTCGCCAACGAACATAAAACGAAAAAGCGAATCGCAATTGTTTTCTTATGAATTATGAAAACAACGAGTCATAAGACACAGTAAAAATAAGAATGTTTTGATTTTTTTTCATGACTGTCTGACTGTGCAACGTAACCACGAGATCAACCAAGTGACAATGCATCTGCAGTCATTGACATTTCCATCACTATCAACAACGAGTGCTATTGAGCGATGATAATCAATTTAGTTAATTGGATCATATGGATGTGAACGCGTGTGGTTCCACCTCGACAGCACTACGTGGCACATTTTCTTGTGGGGTTTCCATAAGTCGTAGATCTATGCCAACACCGATAGCCTCAACGACAACATAAACCTTGCCATCGCTCAAATTCATCCTGATCTATGAACCAGATTCACTGTAAATTGAAACACAGCAGTGCCCGATGAACCGTATGAAATTTCACACATAATGTCATTGATAGGGCATTCAAGTAATACGTAAAAATTCGTTGAAAACCCAAACACATACACTACTTGTTTTATTCAATGTTAACCTCTATCCATCTCTATTGGGAAACCTTTGGCACCTGAGAGTGATAAACGCAGAGCAGCATTGCAATTTATGGCGGTACCTTATTGGTTTTTCATCAATAATGAATTTCTTCCTTTCGCAGTATTTTTTTGAAACATATGTACATAAATCGTAGCTTAAAATGTTCACTGGCATGATGATTATGAGCATAACTTTATTGGAATGACTTTTATCTGCTTGTCAACTCTTTGCAGAAAAATGATTTGTTCGATTCGCCGGCAGAAAGTGGGCATTCGATTAGACTTTGAATAGGAAGACAGTGTTCAGTTTAGCAGTATTCCGATGCAGAGAGAGAGAGAGAGAAGGAGAACGAGAACGCGCAGTATATCGCAGGCTGTCGATCATAAGAAGTGGACGAGAACAGCAAGTTATTTCAAAAATTATGCAATTGTGTTTTTTACGCCTACAATACCAAACTTTTCTATCCGCCGCAATTGACGACGTCACTAAACGATGCCTGATATGATTGTTTTTTTTTTAATTTTTGTTTTGTTTTATAATTCATTTTTCTTACATGCTAGATAAAAATAATTAAAACTAGCTTAACTAACTAAACAATCGTTCGGGTACTTTAAGCTATACTGAAATAAATTTAAATGTGCCTTTCGGCTTAGACTGTTATTTTTTCTTCTGTCTTTATGGACAATCTTTATTATGTCGATTTGGCCAAGAAAAACTGGTAAAAAACTTGGCTTAATTTATCTATCGTAACCTATCTTAAACTAACATAAAAACTCATAAACTATCTTAACTATGTCCGTGCACCAGGGCGTATATGTTATGTATATGCCTAACATATATAATTTATACGCCATGGTGCACCTTTTTTGATTTTTGGTTTATGTATATATTCTATTTTTTTTGCATTTTTTGTTTTGTAATTCTTATCACCCTTACTACTTTTGTGGACATCGGGGGAACTTTTAACAACATCGAACGCAAAGCAATAACATTACTACTTAACAGACACGTGATCGAAAAGACCATAGTGCATTTTATTCCCCAGCTATTCAGGCGATAAGCTCCCAGCTCGATGAGCCCAACATATGCAAAGCGGTTAACAGAGGTACAATGTTTTATCTCCTCTATTTCCCTTTTTATTTTGTGTCAAATGATCGATGCTACCAACTTGTCCAAACGAAATCCACGTGTGATACACGAATAGGCATTACATCCCCTCAAACCACTGGTGCGGCGTTCACGTGGGAGGAGTGATTGGGCCGTATTTTTGAGAACGCCATCGGCAATACGGTCACTGTTACTGGCGAACGCTATATCATAAACGACTTCCTACTGCCGGAATTGGATGAGAGGAGGTTGGTGAACATGTGGTTTCAACAAGACGGTGCAACCGCGCATACAGCCACAATAGATATTGTGAAGGAAGCGATTCCTGGTAGCGGTTTTGGCGATTTGCCATGGCCACCAAGATCGCCCGATTTAACCACCCCATGCTTATGCCAACAAGCCTTTGTAGTAAGGATTAATTAAAAAACCCGCTTTTCCTTTTGCAATTGCGCTTTATTTTCTCGTAACACGTTTTTCTTTCTTTTCAACTTTACATATATGTCTACGTGGCGATCTCTTCCTTTTTTTAATGGCCGATCCCGACTCGAAGTTGGCTGCGGTTCGTAATAATCGATAACACCGCGCAGCTGTCATCGAGTACAGGTTCGGTCAAAATAACATATTTATTTAATCTACTACACCTTAGACAATTGCAGCCCTTAAAGAAAATATTCAACAGTAATACGAACGTTTATCACCGGAAATCTTGCGGAGAGTCATGGCTCAAATGCTATAAAATGGGCACAAATGTGTATCAACAGTGACGGTAGCTACTTGGCGGATATCATCTCTTCCACTTAACAGAAAAAATTATAAAGGTCCAAATAAAGATTTTCATCACTCAATATCATTTTTTTTAAGTAAAAAAGGTATTCGAAAGAAAAATTGGATGATTAATTTTACGCCACAAATTACCATGTGGCTGCGAGGAAGATGAATGAAGGAGAAGAGCTAACCTCGAATCGGCTCCCACATCAAACGCGTGGACAACAATGCTTCAGCAAAGAGGGACTTCGCATCTGAGCTTTTTGGTTCGAGAAGGAGAGGAAGACTGAAAATCCGAAAATGCTAAAGATTGATAGTTGCAAATCTCTTGTAATAATAAAGGCAGCAAGGCGGCCATTTGGGTCACTTACTATTTTTTTTCTTCATAAACGATGTTCTTGACTTGTTTAATTACTGCGATATACTCACATTTCACATTCTCTTCCCAATAAATTTAATATATATAAATAAATAAAAAATATTCACGGCATATAGAATAACATCTCCGATTGTTTATGATTATTTCATAATCAATCGTACACTAAATCGCCTAGAATAAGGCAAATATTTTTAGGTACCATGTAGTACCATAAATTGGATTTTTCATTGCATTATGACTGCATTATTTTTGATTTTTGAAAATAATTAGTAAGGATTTTATCTAGTCGAAAGTTCATCCATAGTTCGTTCGTTAAATCGTACTTTGAATATTCTTCATCATTTGGGATTCTCCATACGTTACACAAGAATTTAGACTCAAGTTCAAATGAATTTCTCGAGATATGCTTTCCGAAAGTTGTATTCCTTTGAAGAGCTTCCAAAGTTTAACGATAGATGTAAAACAAACCTTAAGAGTTAGGCGTAAGTTAACGCCAGCCATGTTTATCCGCGATATTATTAATTATCTTATAAATTCACCAGAATTACTTTTTCTCATGAATGTATATGTATGCTCCTCAAAGATCTCTTCGAATCATAAACTTAGTCTTTGATAAAAGGCATATGACCAGAGTTGTGTAGTTGCAATGAACCCATTAACAGGTACATAAACACATTCAATGACCTTTGCAACGAAATTGATTTTACCATGCCACGATTAGAGTTTAAAAATATCGTTTATTCATTATTAGTTAATGAATATTGTTTAATGTAGATGATTCTTAGTCGCACAGCAAACATCTGCTGTGTAAAGCGATACTGAGAGCCAACACTTAGAGAACGTAGTGTTTTAGGCTTTCAAAACCGTTGTGTTACCGTTGTTTTTTTAATATTTTTATTTCATATTAAGTAATTTGTTTGTTATATTGCCCCTAGCTCCTATGCGGGGCGAGATAGAAACCCCATTCCTTGTTTTAGACCCCTCTACCGAAAGTGAAATTGAAATTAAATGTTGCTATGATAAATACCATGTGGTGACCCGTGGCGTTGTCGGTATGTGCGCCGATTCCAATGTGGACCTACCTGTCCTAGGTTCGATTCCTGGTACGATAAGACTTACTTTTCACGGCCCCACCTCGAGTCACTGACAATGCTCAAAAAGTATTACTGTCTAGAAAAAGCTTCTCAAACTTGGCCGTTCGGAGTCGGAATAAAATGTAGATCACTTTCACTCTTGATGGAACAATAGCACGCACAACACGACTGGTTGCTGAGAAGCTAGGCCCTGGCCCTCTTCGGGCTGTAGCGTTATCCATATTATATACATGTATTATGATAAATACCACGTCCAATTGTCATCTTGAAATCTTTGAGTTTTTCTTCCGTACAAGACATTTTATTGAGCAAATAACTCTGAATGTAGTCAAATTTAACATCAAAAGCTTTCTCTTGATATTCATTCATAACATCAAACAACTGCTTCTGAGTTAGAACTCAAAAGCCAGACGATCCTTTCAACAAAGTAATTTATGTTACGATAAACAGCCTTACAATTATTAACGACGATAACAGACGACGAATAGCGTTCTTAGCGAAGTTTGAAGTGAATTCAAAGACTACAGTATTAAAACAAAAACAAAACTCAAAATCACAACTATCATCTTATCATGATTCTTATCGGCATTTGAGTGAAATATTTCAAAAGCAACAAGATACAACAATCAAAGGTGAAAAGCTGCAGGCTTCATCCACTTGTAAGAGACAATCGTTCAAACAAAGAGAATCCTATCGCAGGCGACCATCACCGACTGATACGGCCCTGGCCGGGCAAAGAGCAACAGCAGCGCTCTCAGTCCTTTTTTTAATTCAGGGTTGTAATGCTACCAAAACATAGCATATACCCAAATTCCTGGGGGTGGCTCTCTAGTGCTTCAAGTTGAACCAAATCAGGTAGATAACCCATGAACTAGAGTCATTTCTTTTCCATTTTATTCATACCAACCAGGTGGACACTGGTGTGGCGGTGTGCTGGGATGCCTCGACTTTCACATTTACCCCTACACGTTCATTGCGAGGCTGTGTGCATATTTCAGAAGGATACGTCAGAAGGGAGACTGCCTGTTACCTACGCATTACTTTATCATGACCCTGTGCTCTCGGCGGTGGTTTTTTGGTTCTCTCTGACTCTGTGTGTGTGTGTGTAGAAATATGGATATCCAGTTTGGTGGGGGAAGAAAAAAAGCAGAGAGAGAGTCAGTATATTAGGTTCGCGAAAAGCTCAGGACTAGTCAGTCGAGTTCTAAACTTGCTCTAGTCGACAGAGTATCAGGAAGCGAGTGACTGTTTTGCTCGTACTCACCCGTAGTGTATTTTAACTTGAGATATATATAATTTTCTTTTCTAAAAAAATAAATAAACAAGAAAAAAAAAACTACAATTTAAATCCTTGAAGTTTCCACTTCTCTCTTTCTGGGCGTTCGGGTGGTGCGTTTTATTTCGGACTAATTAGGCATTTTCCTCAAGTGTCCTGCTCGTTGAGAAAGTTGAATTTTTCCTTTCATTTTTTTTTGCGTCTGAAATGTAGATACATGTCCTGAACGGATACATATGTGATGTGTTGCTCAACTTGTAGAACAGTCGCAAAGTCGATGAAGTCCTTTCAGATACACACACGTATGATGACAGCCAACCGTGTCGCCGTGAGAGAGAATTGAAAAATTCGAGGAAATGTGATTGAAAAAGTGCTAGTTCAAGTTTAATTCTTAGAGTGTTCGTGGATGTCCTGTCCATTGTCGTCGGTGTTTAATTTTGCCCCAACCCCTTCTTGGTTCTTCTTCTAGGACAATCTCCAGCCAGGGTAAAATTGAAAATATGACTTAATTAACGTGAAAACCTTAACAAGAGACTAAACAAACAAAAAAGAAAATAAAGAAAAAACAGAACACCTCACAAACAACTAGACGACGAAGAAGAGCAAAAAAAAGAGCAAATCAAAAATCTCGTAGCAAGCAACTTTGAAGCTCGCGTAGATCGTCCTTTTTTTGTGTCAACAGTTTTTTCGTTCGCATTTTAATTTTGTTTATTTCATCACTTACTGTGTACACAGCTACGCATCTGCATTTTTTTGTCTGTCTTTTGAATTTATATAATCTAAAAAGGAAAGGAAGAAAATCAATTTCTTGTAAACGGGAAGCAGAGCACCCTAACACCAGAGATTCTTTCACCAAGACAAACAGATAAAAAAAGGACGCGCTTCTTGCTCTTGTCTCGTGCGCTTCTTGCTGTAGTGTCGGTGGTGAGACGACGACCACGACGACGTTCCCCCAAGGACGTTAATTCCGGATCTTGTTTCTTTCTGTGCGACAAAAAAAAAAACGAAAATAATTCTCCATCAACTGAACCATAACAGAATGTCCATAGCAATGTGGTACTTCCTTCCGTTCGGCGTGCTCCTGGTCATGCACCCACTCAATGTGGCCGGGATTGATTTGAGTCGCTTGTACGGGCACATGGGACAACCGATTCAAAAGAGAAGTGGTAAGTTTTTGTTGTAAGAATATGTATTATTTTTCATTTAATCCTTGTTGCATACAAAGCCAATCACGTAGTTCGTGGAGTTGGCCTGGTGGGTGGGAACACTGAACAGCAAACGAATACACACTCAGAATTAATTTGCTTCTAATTTAATTGAAAAATATTGATTCACGGGTCGAGGTTAATGTGTGTCGGTGTCTGTGTGCGCCATGGCATTCCTTGTTTCTGAAAAAAAAAAAGACGACGTCCACATCTTTCGCCCCTCGCCAGGATGTAGGTAGATCCTTTAGGAGTTAAAACAAAAAATTGCACACAACACAAAGGAACAAAAAAATGCCGCAACAGGACAAGCACAAGCTTGAAGGTGGCACCAGTGCTGACGGTGTCGGCGGGGGCGCTGTTAGTAGCTTCACCGACCGAGTATGTTGAGGGTGGCTGAGAGAGGAGCAGAGCAAAAAGGATTGGCGAACGAAAATGTTGTATAAACGAAGTCGGTTCGAGGAAGAAGGAACCACACCGCCGCGCTGCACATCTGAACGTACGAAAAGTTTTTCAATTTAATTAAAGGATATGCGACCTAAAGGCCAATGTGTACGTGTTGAGTCCACCATATTACTACTCCGCCTTTTCATACATAGGTACACACGTCTCATGTACACCGTCACCCTCGTCCACACACCACCAGCGCACTGCCTCTCGCTCACTCTCCTCTCACGTCCCCATGTCTCCCCTTATTGCTCGTATTTCGTTGGGATTACTTAAACGAAGTCCTTTTTGCTGTGCTTACCGCACTCACCTCAGTCAGGTACAGAAACGAGTATACACGTTAGTGATGATGACTAAGTAATGTTCTGGGCTGTGCGGCGGTGGCGGATCCTTTAAGAGCGACTTAATGGCGCTTGACTGGCTGTGCTAAGGCGAACACAATACACTGAGTGTGGCCGACTGGCAACAATAAAATCGGACAAAGGCATGAAGAAAATGCTCCTTCGATTCTCATTTAAAATGAATGCTCTCCTTCCTGCTGCTCCTTCCCCCATCCTCCTCGTCCAACACCGCGACCACATTTCATGGTCGGGGCCGGGGTTATCTTCGTCGTTCAGCAATCGATGATGATGCATACATTCCGACACATGACGTCAGTGCGGGAATAAATTTCATTTATTCAATGAAATTGCCAAACAAAGGATTGCCATTGAGGATCTGTGCCGTTGCGCTCGTCTCGTCTTGGCTGCCGACTGTATGTACGGCCGTACACGCGATATGCTGGGGAGGACGACGGATGTGCAAGGACGAGGAAATTAAGTGAAATACAATTAAGTCACGAGGGGGATGAGGCAAGACGACAACGAACTATATTAAATAAATAAATGACACCCGTCATGGTGACTAAGTAAGATTGGCTTCAATTCTGTGGGCCTGTGGTTTGCCTGTCTGAAGTGGAACAAATAACGATGCGAACCGGATGGATGGATGGTTGTAATGAGCGTGGTGATTCGCACCGTACTGATTGCTAATTACACATGCACGCACCCACGCACCCACGCACCCACGTACGACTGGGGCGTTTGAGGTTTGAGGTGAAAATTAGGTGTACATGCCTTTGATCGGTCGCGCTTCGCTGTCTGCGGTGTGTTCTGAATTAATTTGACTGCAAATTAAAAGGATTGCTTGTTTAACGTGTCGATGGATGGTTGAGTTTTGCCAGAGAAAACTGCCACGGCTCGTATTAGATTACAAATTGATTATTTTTGGGGACCAGGCGGTTGAGAGAACGCGTGGAAGAGCAAATTACTTTACAAATTTGCGAGGATTGATTGACGGCAGCATGTGCGGTTGCAATAAGGAATCATGGAAAATTGAATTCGATTCATGTGTCAAATATTGGAATTTTTGTTGGCCTTTAGGCAGAAAATTGGATTTATGAGAATTGAAGGATGCACATATATGTAATTGAATGGAGGTTGCTGCATATTCTGTGCAAAATCTGATTTAAATTGGGGTAATTTCAAATTAATGGAATTCGCAACATTTTTACGACGAGTTTTAATATTTCCACATTTAATCCAAAGCCCAAATTTGCAATTTTAATAAATGGATACATAATATGGGTGGTGCTACAGCCCATAGAAGACCAGACCCTAACTTCTACAGCGCAACCACTCGTGTTGTACGTTATATTCTACTCTCACGAATGGAAGGGACCTACAGTTTTATGCCGACTCCGAACGGCCAAGTTTGAGAAGGTTTTTCTAAACTGGGAATCGAACATAGATACAATAGGTTCAAGTGCGTAGACGCCACGGCCGCCACTATTAAGATACAATAATGCCAAATTTCATCCTCGGCTCTGTCTACAAAAATATTACTCTTTTGAAGAAGTTTTTTGCACAGCTTTTGCAGAATTGTGTCTGTTTTGTCCGGAATTTCCCACTGGCGGTTTATTTTGTTGCATATTTGTCTGCGAACTGACACAGGCTTCGTCTTTAATCTCTTCAAAACTACTATTTCGTCTTCAAGATCCTTTTTCCACCTCCAGTCACATATTTTCCAACTTCAACCATTGAGTGTACAAATTGCTTCCATATGTGCATCAGTGCGACTGGAAGTATCATTGGTTGTTGCCTACTTGACATGTTGTTTTCTTCCTGTCAGATTTCTAATTGACACTCTCCTCCCACCGAAACTTTGTGCTTCTACAGACGATTCTTCATTCGTAGATACACGGCGTCATGCTAGGATATTACACTGAGTTTCTGTCAATCTGTGGGCCACTTAAGAGCTGTCAATGCCAAGGTAACACATGATTCAAAGAAACCGCTAAAGATGGCTCACCCAACCCTTGCGCGACCTTGATGGCGATCTGGGAGAGTCGTTTAAGGCGTACCTTGCTTGATGACAATTTAAATTCAGTCTAATAGATATCATGAAGATATGCTTAGGTTCTCCAGTTCTTACTCATGCCGACATGCCGCATAGTCTTTTCACAAATGAACAGATGTACATATGTATGTACAGTGTTTTGCCATTTGCGAACGGAAATATTTAATAGAACTCTCCATTTTATGTTCTCGGCGTCTTACAGGTCAGTTACAGGTAAATCTCAGCTCCAGTTTTTCCTCAAAAATAGAGCCTATTGTGGAAAACAATGGGGTTATAGCTCACTACTGTTGGTCAAACACAACGAAGATATGTTGCACTAAAGTTATATTTCCTCTTCTACTTCTATTGGCGCTACATTCCATGGTGGACCTGGCCCTCAGCCAACAAGCCTATCCAGCTTGCAAGATCTTTAGCCAGCCAATATCCACTTATATACATCATCAGCTTCATGGGCGTTCTCTTTTACGTTGTCCCTAAGATTCGGAGTCGAAGGTTCTTCAGGCCTGGGCTTAGTTGTCCGTACGCTCTCGAAGACGTTGAATTCGTAAATGCCTGACCAGGCTCATGTCGCTGTACAGCATATATATTTAGTTCGCTCTCATATGTCATCAACGCAAACAGAACCACAGACTGAGGTCTTGGAAAGACCAAGTTCATCTTCATCTGCTCTTGAGATTGCCCATGCTTTGCGCCATAGAGCAGAACAGGGGTGTTCAAGGTGTTGTACAATGACATCTTGGTTCATCGAGCTGGGTTGTTCTACTAAATTGTCTCTTGAGCCCCAAAGAAACGACGATTGGCAACAGGGATTCTGCATTTGATCTGGGTATTGATGTTGTTCGGATTGCTTACTGTAGAGCCGAGTTAGACGAAGTCCTTAAACGCCTCAAAGCTATATCTGCTCATCGTGACGTTCTGTTCAAGACGCCGACGTCGTATGTCCTTTCTTGAGGTCAGCATGTACTTTGTTTTGTCGTCATTCACCGCTAAACCCATTTTGACCTGAGCGACCTTGAATGATGTTAAAGAATTCATATGACAGCGCCTTTTTGGACATGGCAGAAAAGTCCCGGTGAGTTCGTTACCGACCTAGATGGAATAGCGAGGATTCTCCATCGCCATCCTCCACAATCTGATGAGTTTGGCATATGCATTATGCGGCCCTTAAATCGGCAATAGGTGGTGCTGTGTTGGGTTGCACTTCTTGTGACATTTTCATGATCGGTCGTAGTATGAAGATTTGGGGGATGGTGGACCCCGTCTTGAAACCAAGCTGATAAGGACCTGTCGGATTATGTACTAGTGATTACAGCAGTCTTATAATTGGGTAGTTCGCGCCGTTAAAGGAGTCTCATCTTTTGAGTAAAAGCAATACAATCATAAACTGTGTAACTTTATAATATTCTACCTATCATAAGACACAGAACCCTGTAGAATTACACCAGCGGAATTATCTTTACTTTCACGAAGCACGTATTTTATGTGCTGTTTTTCAACCGTAAATCTGATGTCTTGAAATGTAAAACAGTCGCGGCACTACGCCTTCTGCATTTTATGAGTAGCATCTCCTAGGAACCCTTTCCTGCTCGTTAATGGATTATTTCATTTTCAAGATTCCTTGCCACTGCATGGTTTATAAAATCAATTCGTTCTAAAAACGACTCCTTCGGTGACATGCGACAAAACCCAAGTCTCAGCATTTTTTTTATAAAACGTACATAAAAGCCGATTCATGTTTGAATCAATTATGCCCTCCATTAATTTCATCCGAAGACGAAACATTCTATTTCTTCTTTAATCCATTACCGCGCCGTAGGATGACAATCCCACAATGGTTAATGGCAGTTTCACAGTCCACTTGTGCTGTGCCTAGTAATTATGTTATCCCTGTCGCTTCACTCTTCATTCAACTTAGTCAGGGAGCCTTATGTTATTTTCCGCTTTGAATACCGTGAACTATTTGAAGTAAGCTGAGAGTACTTGCTTGTTAAATGTTAAGAGTCTTTGAAACCCTGAAATTGATATGCATATTTTATTTGATGTGATGCTGTTTTATTGTAGAAAACTCCCTTGAATGCATTGGTGGCCAAATCAAACAAACATTCTGGCTCAGGAGGAACTCTTGTTTGAACGCGGAAAAATTAGGCCATTTGCATATGTAGGTCCTTGAAATTCCTTCGGCGAGCGAGGAGGATTATGAGCTGGGAAGCTGACTATTTCTGTGTAGTCTTTTGTCATTTCATTTATTTAAGTACAATTAGTGTATAAATGGGTAAGGACATTCGTATTTAGTGTTTATTTGAATGAGGGTGAACATCTTTATTCGATTGATCAACCAATGCTACATTTTATAAGTGTAACACCTACATCCTGATACTTGGCAGCACTAAGAAGAGTTTCTCAAAGTATTCCGGATGACGGCATTATTGGTCGAATGCATCATTCATAGCGAACAGTAGTTCTTTTACAAGCAACAAAATATTAATTGAGATGAGTTTATTTTTAATAAATTAATAATTGTTGTTAAATAAGTGTTCTTATTTGGAAAATGTGGAGAGGATCAGGTGCAGCCGCGTCAGCGATATGGGTGACTGTAGGTGGATTCGTTGTGGGAACTATGCCGCGCCAGGATATTATTTGATGCTAATCTATACAAGGCAACGCACACACAAAAAATTATCCAATTTAGTTTTGAATTATTTTTTAATAAATAATAAAAAATATGATTTTGAATGATGGACATTTTTATTTGGACCTTTACAATTTTTTCTGTTAAGTGAAAGAGATTATATTCGCCAAGTGGCTGCCACCAGTGTTGATACACATTTTTACCCGTTTTATCGCATTTTCCATGACTTTCCGCAAGATTTCCGGTGATAACTGTTCCCATTTCTGTAGAATATTCTCCTTAAATGCTGCGATTGCCTGAGGCTTATTATAGCCCCAAATAAAGTTTGGGATGGTTAAGTCGGGAGATCTTGCTGGCCATGCTAAATCGCCAAAACAGGAGATTATGCGACAAGGAAACGCTTCCTTCACAATAGCCATTGTTGAAACCGCATGTTCACCAAGTTTTATTATGACGCTCCATTACTTGTCTATTTGTGCACTGCACCTACCTAGTTCACAAATGCCAAATATGATTGACGTACGATGCCATTTGTAAAAATTATAAAATCTTCCGATAGGATGGCACCAACTTGTACCCAGTTGCTCATTTGCGAAGCGAGGAAAATCCAAATTGGTACCGCAAACTTCGACTGGGCTTGCAATTTATTTATGGTTATTGCAACTGGCCAGACGGACAAGAAATTATAGTCGCTTATTCCGCATCCAGTCCCAAATTATCCTGACATCGACTAATTTGTATTTTCTCTGGATAATCTTTGCTAGGCAATTATAGTGAATTCAAAAGTTCTGTGAAGTAGTTAACTACGTCGACTGAGTTGAAAACAACTGTCTCGGAGGAAAATTCTGAACGGTCGAATTAAGATCATCGTTTGTAACGCCGCGACGCGCCGCCGTTATTGTATCGTTTACTCACCCAATTATGAATTCTTACGCTTTATCCGAAAAAAAACCGTTGAATAAGCTTCTCCTTCGAGTCTATGAAGTAGCAGAGGTCTGTGGGTAAATGAAATGTAATGAATATGGTCGAGGTGTTATTTGCGACGATCCCGTTTAGAATGTCTAACAACCCTTCGAAAACACATTTAGACTTGATCTTGTTTCAAAAACACTCGCATGTTAGTCGTGAATTGGATTCTCTTCACATGCCACCATAAATCTGACGTTTAAGCACGCGTTTAGTCCGCCAGATGCAGTTGATCGGGGAATAACTAGAAGAGTCTGACCAAAATCATCGTACAACAGATACATGGATCCACCAACATTTTTTTGCTTGTCACGAAGATCTTTCAATGTTCTGTTTAGTGCTTTCAGTGAACTCTTTCAGACTATTGTACAGCTGGTTCTTCTTCGCCTTTTAACAAAGTCGCAGCTATTCCCTATGAAGCTATTCCCGATATTGCTATTACATATTACAATGCAACTTAACTTTGCGATCTGATCCTCACCAAAAGCAGTTGTATTAGGTTTTTCCAATTCCTTCAGGGCCATCGAAGAAGTAAATTCCACCAGTTCACAACTTCTATCAAAGAATCGTACGCAATCCTCTGCTGTTGACTCTACTGCGGAGCATTCACAAACTGCTTCTGATAATAGTTTGGTGTTGTACTGTTGTTCTCCTTGTAACTCGAGATTGAATGCATTGTGCTTTGTGATGGCATGCCCAAACACGACAATGCTTTATTTACCATCAATGAACACATGTCTTCCATCATGATCTCTATATTTCGCATAGCTCCAAGATATCTGTAGTGCTCGGACCACCCATTATAAAACAGTCTTTCCGTGTACGTATAAACTAAACTTATATCGTCTTCGTGCGTGTGTAATGTGCGGCGTGTAACACATTAGCGTCCAAATAATAAAAAAAAACATTGCAAAATTAACGTTATTACCACGATATGAAATGCCGGAGACAAATATAATAAAAGAGTGTCGGACCGGGTACCTTGAGGTATTCCAATCCAGAACCACTTTGCACAGAAGATTTATCATATTGTACTTTTTCTATAATCTTCTTTTATTTAATCAACTCTGGATGAAGTTGAAATAACCAGCGCGAAGAATGCTTTGTTTCCATTTGCATCAAATACTACATTTCAATAAGATTAGGGGTTTTAAAGACCATATTTCCATCACCTCTATTCAAAGGAACCACTGTAAAATGCCATATTTATGCACAAATTTCAACAAAAGAGCACGTATGTTCCCTTTATTGAACATGCAGGCTATTCAGCTAATCTTACTTTCCTCACATACCATCCCTAAACTGTTAAAAATTTACGAATGGTCACATTTTTTAATTAAAAACCTGTGCTCTCTGAAAAAGTTATTGCTTTTGGCAATTTCGGAACACCCTGAATTCCCAAGGGCTTCCTGGGCAGTTTTCTGTGCTGAGTTTATTTTATCGGATTTTATGGGTATGCTCTCTGAAGTTGTCCTTTTTGTTGTACAACTGGTAAGAGCTCCTACCTTGTGCTCAAGCTCAAAGTGAAATTTACTTCCTCCATTGTTTTATGGGTTTGAAAGTGCTCATATAAATTGTTGGGGTTATGGGTTCTTTTCTTAGCACAATTCGATTAAGATAATAACTTTTTTATTATTATTCTGAGAATATATTTGACAACGATTATAATTGGTTCAACGGTGTTTAAGTTGGCTTTACATGGGCGCTTGAAATGCAAACGCGAAGTTTGACGTTCAATTCCCATTTGAAAAGCGCACTCGTCTGCACATGCTATTATGCATGTACAGTGTACACATCAGTTGAATTGAATGCTAAGTAGCGGGGATGTACTCAAACAGACGCTACAAAGACAGCAAGCTGTCAAAAAAACTATTTGTAGTTCTTAAGGATGAAATTTGAATTCGATTCTTTTGCAACTTGATCTGACATACGAATGGTTGTTGCCAGTTAAAGGGTTGATCATAATGAACGTACGTAGCCCTATGCTAACATAAGAACCCAAGCGAATACACGGGATTGATACATTGTGACGGAAGCGATTTGAATTGCTCTCTACGTATTTACGAGAATGATAGATAGCATTGAAATTTTGCTTAAGTTCGCAGAAGCAAAAATGTAGGTCTTTGAAATTTCACGGTAACCATGTCTACTTTTTACCTACGCTTATTGCTGCTGACATGATGAGTGGTTGGATTCGTCATATATTCTTTGGATTTTACATTTGGTGAGGTTTGTGATAATTACACGGTGACTCGTAAGTCGTAGATAGGTAGGTTAAAGGTAGATAGGTTCCACTTAGACCCTTTTGGTCCGTTGTGCTGTTACTATTCGGCTTTGTAACCTGTCTCCCACGTTGATATTTCTGCGTTTTCTGTTCTGCTTCAATTGGTCATTTTAAGATGTATGGTATATTTCGACCATTTCATAACCATTTAGTGGCTTTAATATATTGTAGGACATCTCTTATATTTATGACAAGTCGAGGGAGTTAAAGTAATAGCTGGCATGCAGTCTTCTTCATGTTTCTGCTCATCCTCCTCCTCATCACCGCAGCCTCCACAGAAGTCGTTGTAGGGCGCTCCAATTTAGTGCAAGTCACATAGTTTTCGATGATACCTATAATATCATGGCCTGACCTAAAATAATAATGTCGCTTATTGCATTCGTCAATAGCAGCGATTTTGTTACCTTCAGTAGGCTGTGTGGTGTCTCCAAATTCTGTGTCAATGGCAAACCCGCCCCCTTCTTTGCTAATGCTTAGGCCACTTCGTTGCTTGGAATACCCTTGCCACCGCGGACCCAATACAGGGCAAGATTGTATCCGTCCGCTATCACCTTTAGAGATAGATGGCCATCTTGGACGGCGTTCCCTGTGCCATCATCCGATTTGGATTTTTGTTGAAGCCAGGTTACGGACTTTGTCTACATCCCAATCTTCTCTCGTGGGAAATACAGTACTGTGCTTTTTGTAGTGAGATACGAAGTGGAGCGAGTAAAAATAAAAATGCACCCGATCAGTTCAACTGGTATATTAAAAAAAGGAATTCAACATACAAATCAGGGTATATATTCGAAATGTTGATGATTGTTGAGAACGCCTAAGAAACGTTTACATCAATTTCGAAGTCTAGGAAAGGCGTCAGATAGTCTGTTTCATTTGGGATCTTCGAATTTTGGAGAATCTCCATGTGCATTTTATGTGCGTTAGACTCCGGCACTCTGCAGCGGTTGCATTATTTTAGCGTTATTGCAGCGTGTAGCTGTAAGCATCCCGTAAATTTCCATGGGAGAAAAATGAAGTATCATTTCTAGGGCGCTTGTAAGCGTTGATCTGAGTGCCCCTGCAATTCAGATGCGATTTTTTTGACATGTAGTACCGTCCAAAAGACGAGGTCATCATACAGTATTGATATGTCACGTGATTGTCATATAAGCCGCATAGACTATGGGTTTGCACCCGATCAAGTTTAATCTCTTGAGTATATCGTTAACTACTATGATCCAGAAAAGACGAGATAAGACCCCCCCTAGTCGTGTGACTCCGAAAACACTTCTTTCTGGACAGTAGTTTCCTAGCTCAGATTGAATTCTTCTATTGGTTAAGAAGTTATTTATTCATTCTCGTACACAGATTTCAAGGTGATTATCGGATTTCGCCTTACTTAAACCTTGAAATGTTCAAAAACTAAAGTCAAATGTTTACCTCTGTCTATAGACTTCACATACCACGATCTAGCTGGCTCATTCACTGGTCCAAAAAAGGCATAAATTGTTTCATTTCTCAATTGGTCCATGTAGCGCCGCGCCGCCCAGTGATCTGAGAGCGGAAAAAGGGTCTTTGGAGGCTGTCATATGTAGCGTTTTTAATTTTATGTCTAGTACTCTTAGATAACCCGGGCTTATGATAACAAAGTATTTTTTAATATATATATACTATGCACTTATTTCCAAGCTCTCAAAGATAACAAAATATTTATTCAAGTTGCAAACCAAATTTTGAATAAAAGTTTGTGTGTATTTTTTTTTCTTAAGCTTCTTAAAACATATTCTGTATCTTTGCATATAATTTTATTGGCATATTCGTGGCTATATAAAATTAAAAAATCTCCAAACAAACCTCCGATAAGCAGCCTCAAACATAGGCACTGACAAATAGATTTTTTTGAGTTTTAAAATTATCTACGCGTTATTAGCTACGTAGAGTTATGATCAAATTTGTTACACTGTATCAGACTTTAAAAACATGGTTTTGACTTTGGTCATGTTACGAAAGTTATAATTTCTTGGCTAATAATGCTTGGAAAGAATGCATTTAGGACTTTTAGGACAAAAAAAGAAAAATCCTGTCCTGTGCCAAATTGACCGCAAAATATGAATCTGTAACTCATTTTTCTAGGAAACTAATATTAACAAAGTTATAATTTTTTAAAAAAAAATCCGGGGGTGTGTTTTAATGTTTGCTGGACTGTAAAATAAAATGTCTAAGATGCTTTAATAGGAAACCCAGTTTATCTGAAACCATGGTGTAAAAATCATATTCATCTACAGACAACTTTGGCCACAAGAGCCTTTTAAGTGTGGTAATTTGTTGACCTAAACTGCAATCCACATATTGTGTAAATTTTGTATTAGAGCTATAGAGGGATTGTATTGATGCAAAATATAATGGAATCAGTTTTGAAATATTAATGGTGTTTTTATACGTTGTTTATTGTGGTGTCATAAAAGTTATGTCCGGTCCTGAAGTGGCAATGGACATAAATGTGGCTAATTGGGTTGTAACTATTAAGTAACTGGATTCATGACTTCCGGGAACGGTTGTTAGTTTCTAATTATAAAGATATTAGGGTAATGTGGGGTAACTATCAGAGGAAGCCTAGGAAAGTAGAAACAAAGCAACACAAAACTAAGCATGTTTCTGTTTGTCAACTAATGAAGATGTTATTCATCAAATGCTGGTATCGTCGGATCCCTGGATTACTAATTTAAGGCCAAAAATGAAAGATTTGCATCCATTAGGCAATGAAGCGCAGGCCTTATTAGATACATTTTATTGGAAAATAAATGCGTTATGTATGATAAATATAAATTATATATATATTCATCAATTGAAATACTTAACTCGACATCAGAGATGAGGTTCGAAACATATTTTAGATAATAATTTTTTTTATGGAAATTTAGATTTTATGTCCTAATTTTTAAGCGACCTTTATATATTTTGGATCATAAGACAAACTCTTCCCATTTGGAATATGTTGCAAATTTCACAAAAATCGGTACATTGGTCTCGAACAGACTTTTTTCCGCTCTCCCATACAAACCATCCCACTGTGCGCCGTCTTGCTGAAACCACATGACGACCACCGGTTCAACTTTTGCATTTTGGTCACAACAAAGATAAGAAATCATTGAAATATACCGGGCGCCTTTACCGACAACGCTGTTCTCACGGCCGTCTTTGAAAAAAATAGGGCCCACCCGAAGCCGCAGTGTCAGCTCTTATATTGCCAGATATTGCTCATAAGACACTATTCATTAACATACCCATTCAAGCTGACAAAAAACTTCATTATAACGATCTTCGTTATGAAATCTGACTACAATTGGAACTGGGTCCTTAAAAATTCACCATATCATGGATAATTATTCCCTCGCCTCAGCTGTAATAAACCACACATCGTATTTCGAGTGCATAATTGACCTTTCATTCGTTCTTCCAGTTGCATTCACAATAAATGAATTGTCAACAATTGGTTGATAAATGTATTTCCCGCCGTTTGCGGACTGCATACAATTTGCATAAAATTCTTTTCCCTTGATACGAATATGCATGCCACCAAAAGCAAACAATGTCATGTTCGTCAAAACGTGTCCTTTTATCATACACCCCAGTCCTTCCTCTGGTACTTCCCTTAACAGCAACAGCTGCAGCCATGAAGAAGGAAGTGTAATTTGCATACGCACACAGATTTCGTTAACAAAAGGAGAACCCATTTTAAGCTTGTTTTGTTTAAAAACACTCGTACATCATTTCAGTTCGTATCTCCTTATCAAGATGTAAGGAAAACGGGGGCATTTGCTCCATTCGTTCACCTCGTCGTTGAACTCCGAATGTTGAGATATGCAAAATGCACTTGCCTCGGGGGGACATTACAATGTTTCACTTTACCTTTTATCACACATCGGGGAATAGTTAATGACGTGTAAGTGTGCCCGGGACGGTGATCCTATTTTCGTGCCAGTTAAACTGCTTCCCAGCACAGTAACTATCAGAGGAAATGGCCGAAGATTAACCTTATGGATATTGCCAACTTTATTTGCGGTTTGATGAAGTGAAGACATAACGACGTAAAACGGAAATGCTAAAGGTTCCTTATTAAATGTGATCTTCTGTTCTGTTGTACGGAGGAAACGGTCAGCTGCCCGGTAATTGTATGCATAGGAAGCTGTGGTCATCAAAGTGGGCAACAGGGCAGCCATTGAATTTGTTTGCATAAATTTGTGGAAATTCTAGATTTGGAACCTCAGTTTGGTTGAGTGTTCGTGAGGATTCGGAATTACAGGTCCATCAATGGGGAGCTAAATCGTATTAAGTGGACTAAGCAGATGTCCAGATAAGAGCGTTAGGAAAATAAATTTAAATAAAACCACAACGGTGTGGGATATAAAACTGTTTATGGCTTTATTTTGAAGCTATAATCATTCCACCATGTATGGAATAGCAAATAATTCAAATAGTTGCGGCTATTTATTATATTTCTCTGGCAGAGCTTCGAACAAACATTCAATATGTGCGGCGTTACACCTGCAATAGCGTCTTGAATGTTGACCACGAGCTTGTCAAAAGATGACTCAGTGCCCAAAGTTCTCCTTCACAACACCAGATTTTATTTGGTCTGGCTGATTATTAAGAGTTCACTTAAGTGACAGCAGCCAGCATTGAGCTTTAAAAACATTGTACTCCGCTCCATTCATCTTACCCCAGATAATTACGCTGTCATATGCTGCGGCTCAAATTCTACTGCCGAAGGACGCGGTCGTGAGCCTTGGAATGAATATAAAAAGCTGCGGGTACTGCAATCAGCGGAGATCATTTATAAATGACAAAGAGTGTCGGAGTCGGAACAGAGCCTTGGGGAACTAAATTACTTAAGCTGGCGCTACAGTTCGGGGTGGATCTCAACCAACAAGCGTCTCCAGTCATCGTCCCCCGCGGGTGGATTCGCAAGTCTTTCCGGGTCTGAGCACTGGTTTTCATTCGCTCTAAATGTCCTAGCCATCTCAATCGTTGCATCTTCAATCTTATGGCTAAGTAGATGTCGCTCAACAGCTCGTACAGTCCGAAGCAGCCGCTTTTGACAAAGTCCATGCTTTTGAGCCATATTGCAGGACTGGGACGATTAAGGTCTTTTAGAGAGTTACTTTGGTTGTTTGAGAGATAGTATTGTTTACCAATTGCTTTCTTAGCTCAAAGAAACAGAGTTATTCTTCGTTTGATTTCAGCGTTGGTATCATTGTCGGAATTGATAGCGGTGCCTAGGTAGACAAAGTCTTTGACTACATCAAAGTTATACCTTTCCTTTCACCATATATTTGGTCTCGCCTTAATTTACCGTTAAACCCATGTGCCACTGACATCACGATACGCTCTTCCGATTATGTTAATATAGTCGGCATATGCGAGTAGTTGGACTTCTAAATGATTGTTCCTCTGGTGATGGCAGTTTTGAACAATTCTTTCAAGAATAATGTTGAAGAAGTCACACGACAGCGCGTCGCCTTGTCTGAATCCTTTTTTGACGTCAAAGGCCTCGGATAAGGATTTACTGTGCATCTTACACAAACGGACGAGTTTGGCAGGGATGCCAGAATTAGACATTGTTGCTTGTGTCCGATCACTCCACCGAAGATATCTTACTTACCGATTTTGGCAAGTCCCCGAGCACGATTTTGACATTTGATCACTTCGGACAGGCTCCGTAAGCACCGCCCAAGAGGTCGTTGTAGAATCTGCCTTTAACGCGGATAACATTTAAAGTTGATGACCTTTGCGCTTATCCGTTTTCCCACAACGAATCCGTATCCCAATATGTGCAACCGTTTGTGGCAGCTGTAATATACGTTGCACTTTTTTTTCCTTATCTATGTGCTATCCAGCGTATTTCCTGAATCGCAGTAATATCTGCTTTGTACAGCGTGAGGATCTTTTCCAGTTGATGAGCGGAGCCTGGAGTGTTGTAGAGTGTTCTTACATTCCAGGAGCCCACTGGCAAATCGTTGAACACTCGCATTAGGTCGCTTGTTTGGCATGTAGCGCCCGTCTTGTTGGAAACTCAACTGGGATTGGTGGAGAATTTATTCTCGAAGGCAACTTGGGGTACTAGTTAATATTTGCAGCCCAAATATTGCTTTTACATTTCATGTATGTACATATGTACATACACAGTGCATATATACATTTTAATTGAGTGCTAAGTCTAAGGAAAATCATGCTTTCGATCAACCTATTTGCCCCACGAACTCACAGTATTTGGTTTCCTTTACCAGGCCCACTCGCGCTTTATTGATTCCCAACAACCAACAAACTTCTCCAGTCTCTTCTCATCAAAATTCAGAAGCACATCAAATCAACTCGTTCCACGAGTACCAGTCTCTGTTCCATCATCCAAGGCCAGCTCTAAGATCTAAGATCTTCTAAGAAAAACACTTTCCGAATATCAAAGCGAACTCATGTTTAAAGCAATTATCCTTCTCATTCACTTCCAACTCAAAGCAAAACTCTTTATTGCTTTTAAATCCCTTGCCGGCGAGTGAGAGAGAAGAAGTGATGGCTCTTCCGCCACTAAATGGGCTGTAATTCCTGCAACCCACCTCATCCTGTGTCCTGTAATTGTGTTATCCTTGTCGTTTTCCTTCCTCTTCAATCAAGTTACCGAGACAAGGAGATGTTATTTTCTCCTTGCAAAACGATTACTTGTCACTCACAAACTGTGGTCACTCGACCAATAACCAAATCGATTCAGGATGATGCCTTCTTCGGAGAAACCTTGTGCGAAGGAGGTCTTTGGGAAAGGCTATCAAATATTTATTCTGCTTAATTATGATGTTTGTACATATTGGTTACTGTAAGCAAATTAATATACGACATGTTGTGTACCGCTTCGACAAATGCGAACCTTAAAATGACGATTGTTCACTGAAACAAAACACATTGTAAAAGTGCTCTGATTTGCATTGTAGTTTTCAAAATAGTTAACACCATTGCATTTCAATGCCTGCAAAAAGATACATAAATTTCACTCCCATATGTATTATTAATTTATTCCTTAAAAGCAAAATGCTTACGTAAAATTCGCCATATGGTGGTTTTAGATAGGCCCAATAGATATTTCCAGTTGAACGACTGATACGAATATGCACTGGTGTTTTATCTCTCGTACCGAGCCAGTGAACTCGAATTTTTTAATTAACTTCTTTGTGTCAGCGTCTGTTGGATGGTTATATCGACCAAAAATATACACTTATCTTGCAAAATGTGGTTTTCACAGGTCTGTTTTTACTGTTCTTGAACTCATTGAACTCATTTTAGTAAATTGTTCACTTACCCCTTGACACCAGTCAAAAGATAACACAATCTGTCAGAAACAAAGCACTGTTGAAAAAGAAACTCGAACTTGAAAAACCCCGTATGTATGTGTTAAGGTTAAAACTTGAAAATAGAGTTTAAGGGGACATTGGTTAGCTCCTGCAGCTCCTGGAAGGACCATCAACTGTCAGAGAATGTTGCTGTGATAAAGTGATTGAGGAGTATCCTCTTTCTATTCTTCATCACCACAGCTTCTGCATATGAAGTCGTGGTAAGATCCATTTTGTTTTCATAATACTTCAGATGATTATGGGCAGGATTAGCGCTCCAACTACCATCCTAGGCAGCATTTTGTCGCATTGTAGGAGTCTTGCAGTTCTTACACTATTGAACTTGGGCCAAAACCATCCGAGTGGTGTCACAAGTGGTTAGAGAGTTCCACCTTTCATTTGCTGGTTCTATGCTTTTACCATCCACTTTTTTCTTGGCATCTGCAAGAGATAAATGAATGCATAGGATTGCCGGATTTGGGTCAGTTTCCACCCCTTTCCTGGCAATTTCATCCACTGCCTCATTATCGGATATGTCCCTGTGCCCTGGGACCCAGCATATAGTAATCGAGAGCTGCGTGCTGGGTACTTGGTTGATTAAGACCGGTTTCCTTTCTTATTGTATAATTTGCCCAAAAGTTTAAGGTTGACACCAAATCGAGACTTAAGCGGAATGTTGTTGTTTGAAATTAGGTGCCAGAAAGATGGCCGATCTCACGACGAATTTAATAGATAATCACGAATTTTTTGACGGTTATTTACGATTTCTTGACAGTTTATTTAGGAAATATCGAAAAATAATTTTCACGGCTTAACCTCTTTTGAGCTATTGAAAATGCTCAAAGAGTATAAACTGTCTAGAAAAACCTAAACAAACTTGTCCGTTCGGCTGATTATAAGTTCTGGCTAATGAATATGGCTAACTTATAATGGAATGGGCAAAGCGATTTTAAAAATGTGCTTTGGGATCCCCAGTAAATTCAAAAATTCTGTTTAATAACTTACTTATAAAGTGTGGTTATATCTTAAGGGCCGATGTTGATTTTGAATAAAACGCAAATTATTTAGGAAATGTTTGCCATTTCTTTTCATTATGATAATATTGGTATGGTTCAATTATGGATGAAACAAAATATCCGCCAAATGGTAGCCGCGACCTCGGCGGCACATCTCCATCTGATGGTCCAAATTTTCGATGACGCTGAAGCATAATTGAGGTTCTATGCCGTTAATGTGCCGAATTATCTCATATTTTAGCTCTTAAATTATTGCTGGCTTATCGACATACACCTTTTCTTTCAAATAACCCCAAAGAAAAAAAATCCAACGGTATCAAATCACATGATCTTGGCGGCCAATTGACATCGCCACCACGTGAGATAACACGGCTATTGAATTTGTCGCGCAAAAGAGCCATTGTTTCGTTAGCTGTGTGTGCAAGTGGCATCGTCCTGTTGAAACCACATATCGTCCACATTCATATCTTCCCATTCGGGCCATAAAAAGTTCGTTATTATTTCACGATAGCGAACACCATTCACAGTAACTGCCTGACCGGCCTCATTTTGGAAAAAATACGGCCCGATGATGCCGCCAGCCCATAAACCGCACCAAACAGTCACTCTTTGTGGGTGCATTGTTTTTTCGACAATCACTCTTGGATTATCATTCGCCCAAATGCGGCAATTCTGCTTATTGACGAATCCACTGAGGTGAAAATGTGCCTCATCACTGAAGATGATTTTCTTTCGAAGTGCACGATATGCATTTTCATAATAAGCCTGAATAACATTAACGCGTTGCTCGATTGTGTATCTTTCCATGGTTGAAATTGAGAAATGTCAAATGAAATCGAGTATCGAGTACCAATATACCATATTTGAGAATTACACAGAATACTTATCGAAGGTGACGCCAAATAATCTCTTCGAGTTTTGAAGACATTGGAGTAATAGAACTTCGAGTTATCAAATAAAAATATCAAAGGCACTATGTCAACCGATTTTCGTTATCGAAGTTCGATTGTATATTCATGCATGAATTGGGTTTTATTTCAGGTTTCAGACAATGATTCACACAATCAGCATGTAGTCAACTGACATTTGAAAACTCAAAATAGTTGATTGAAATTAAATTAACAACAAAAGTCATTTGAAATCAGTAGGTACAAGAAGGACAACTGCCCACAATTTAAAAACAAAAACAAACAAAAAAACAGCTGAGACATTGAATTCATATTTCGAAGCTTAAACGCACTTTTTTTTATTAATTTACTCTTTATTTCAGACATAAATGTTTACAAATCCATCATAATTAAAACATTTTTATTATAGTAAGAATATAATTGCAAGAAATTGTAAGAGGTACAGTCAAGTGCCAAATGAGATGAGTAGAATGTATCTATGAACATATATAAATATAAAGAATTCAATATCCAGCCCATAGAAACAGTTGCGTGCGTTGCGTTTGAATTGTAACTCACGCCTTAATGAGAGGCAGAGATTCCCACAATTGGAATGCATCACCACGATTGATATTGATCAACTGCAATTAGCAATATTGTTAATATCTTTGTCATTTCGGAATCTTATGATTTATTCATAAGATCTTATACCTTTTGAATGTCTTAATCACTATTTGTTTGTAATAATGTTGTAATTTGTTTTTTCTTCGATTTTCTAATTGTGTATGCAACGCATTCATTGGGTCGGTTATTTGCATCGCGAGAAGACATTTTTTTCTAAACGCAGGGCACGCAACGTTTTTTATCGACTGGATCCTTAACAGGAAGTCGGCAGCAGTAACGTATGATTGTGTTGCAGGCATAAACCTAGGTTCCTTCCATGTACGGCCAGTACCGCGTTTCATTACAGGGCAAACAATCATCTATTAGGTGCATTGTCGTGTACTTTGAAAGTCGAAAATAGTAAACAACGTCATGGACGTCCCATTTGTCCGCCCTTGTCGTTAAAATAAATGTTCTACCCGGCCACAACTCACATTAAACAGTGACGTTCTGTGGCGTTTTCCTAAGTGGATGACATGCACAATGCACATACCATCCACTCTTCATCCAAAGGTCACACTGACAGTGGATCACAAAAAGGAAATAATGGAAACTGTCAAACTGTGGAAACTGCCTGTCAAACCTTTAAGTGACTCCAGTCTACCCGACGTGCATTCCTCCTCATTGCATCTCCCACTCTGTCTTCAAAATCAATCATCCCCTCTGGATCGGCCAAATAGGGTCATCCTTGCTTAATTACGGTTGCCATCAATCAAAATCGAATATCTCCATCTCACAATGCACATCCAATTAAGTGTCAAATTGACAATCAACACCACTGTTCCATATACGCTCATTTGGCTCAATCAGGTGTCAAGCCAACCATAAAGATTGTCAGCGCCGTGTTCGTTTGTGCTCCTGCCCGACGTGACTCTCGGTTCTTATTCAAGTCAGGTCTCAACAATAGATTAACTTTGATTGCTTTTCACACGCTTTACGACGGTAGTAATGAATCCTGGATGTCATTCGCACGCAAAGGATTATCTAAAATGTGTAATCTATTGAGGAGGCATCAGCGCGCCCGTATTTCATTTAAAATTTGTTGGTTTCCCCGTCAGAAAAACATGTTCAACTGCATGTGGTCTTGACACATAATTTCCTCGTTGGATGGAAACTGTTTGCACAGAGAATTTACCTTCAATACATTTGTTGTGTCTCGACTTGTTAAGATACACTGCGCGCGGTGACAGCTTTGTGAATTCGCCACCATTTTGGACAGCGAACAAATGCAAATACGCTGCTGACACAGAAAATGTACAACTTACACGCATACGCTTGCTGCTCCACACGCAAACTTCAAGGTGCGACAGTCACTTAATCTTTCCCGGTACGTGGCACTACTAGTTCGCAGCTGTCAAGATGACATTTATTATAACCTCATTTCGATACAAAGACAAGGCAAAATCGAAAAGAACAACAGTCGTCAGCTCTAATGAGTTTCTTACAGCGGTTTGTTTGCAGACTGGATAATTGAAAGCATGACATTTTCGTTTGACATTTGAAAATGACAAACAACTACCACCGACTGGAGCAGGAGGGAGACAATATACGGTTGTTTGTTGGAAAAGTTTTTTGCCGGCTGATGGGAAAGTTTAAAAACATGAACTCATCAAAAGTGACATACACAAACGGTGAAAGTTGGAGGAGTTCCGACATCTCTGCTCGGTCGGGTGTCGTAAAAATGTGCGCGCTGCAAACACGTTTGCATGACATTACTTGGAGCTTGTTTGTACATTGGTGGTGTGGAGTTTGTGGATGAAGGACACTTATGAGATGATTTTCTGCAAATTGCTGTGTCTGATTGCTGCGGTCGGTAGGTACAAATAGAACACTTTATATGCACACTTTTGAGGTCCTCTGTTGGGTGTAAGGCAAACATCAAATGCTCATTAAACGTCCAGTACCATGTTTGCGTTTGTTTTGGCTGTAGGATTTGTGGAGCTATATAGTAAGCAATCAAAATAAATAAATTTTCGGTGAAACTTGTGGGAAAGTGTTGGTTTTTGGGTGTATGCAAATTTAGTTCGGATGCACATGGTGACTGATGAGTCGTGAATTTATTAGAGTACCATTCTGAGAAAAGGTTTTTCATTCAAAAATGGATCGCCATCAAAAGGGTCTAGACTCCACTCAAGTGCGTGTTGTCAATAGTATCCCAAACTGCTGCAGTAGGTCATCGGATGATTGGATTGCCTTTAAACACAGCCTAAGAATCATCAAAAAGGCAATTGTCAGAGCTAATCGCGACTCGTGGCATAATAACTGTAGTCAAATCATGACAACAACATAATCTGCAAAGCTGAGGAAAATCCTATTCAAAAACCAAATGACAACTGGACACAGTAGTCAATCGAGACTTTACGTCTCTTAAATGGCACTCACTTCCCGGGATGTTCAGAGGCGAACAACTCCCCAACGGAAGAAGAGATTTTAGATGTCGAACATAATGTTCCGAATGATGTTGTTAGCGAAGGCAAGAATAGATGGCCTCCAAAAATTCCCAGGAGTGGACGGTATTCTAACCATCATGCTGCAAAAGGCAAAGAATATAATCACACCACTAGCCTACATTGCGGAAATAACTAACGTAATAACAATTCCGAAGAAAACCAATCCATCCGTATATCGGCCTATTGCTATTCTTCCGTTTTTATAGAAAGAAAGTTATTAGTTATTAGTCGAGACATCTGAGATTACATTGCGCGACGCAATCTCTTGAGCCCATCGCAATCAGGTTTTCGCAAAGGACATAGCTGTGTCACAGCCATATCAAAGCTAACGGACGATAAACGAAGAGCTATCGAAGAATACAAAACAACCCTAGCATTACTTGACTTCTCGAAAGCATTGGACTTTGTTAAACCAACGATACTATGTCATCTTCTCGAATCCCACTAATAAATTCTTTCTCTCGTATCTTAATAACCGAGTCCAAGCAGTTTTTCATAGTTCAAAACAGTCATCTTTTTCTGATGTACATTGTGATGTTCCTCAATGTTGCATTCTCTGTCCGTTATTATTTTCAATATTTATAAATGACCTTCCAATGGTGTTCCTATTGTTCCCTGTTGTAAATTTCATATCTATGCTGACGATGTTTAAATATATTTCCCTCTTCGTATGGTTGAAAACTCAGTTGCTAAATGCTCAATCCTGCCAAAACCATTGAGCATTTTTATTCATCTTCCCAAAAATTGACAACAGGAATCAACGCGGCAACATATCGTTGCATTCTGCTGGGATGCGAATTGGATGCATTCTTAGGCTACAGATAGTGCATATTAGTCTTAAAAATTATTCACAAGAAACTGCCAAATTCTCGGTATGAAACACTTTAACAATCCATTCATACTTGTTTAACAATTTGACGCTCGAATTATTTCTGGTTGTTTAAAAAATATTTATCGGTCAAAATAGGTAAATAGGAGCCTAAATAAGGTAAACAGAAAGTTTGAGTCTGATATTCGGAGTGGGAGTGGGGAGAAAATGTTGCGTATACGCAACGTTGGCCAACTGGGTGTACAAACAATTTCCTTGAAAATGCCATATAAATGAAACTATTATACTTTAGAGCTTTATTTTGTATGCCGCATAAAACAATTATTTTATTGTTTGTGTATTGCAACATGATTATAAACAACATTTTGTGCACATGGAGTTACCATTACTTGGAAAACCCTAGTAGTCCCTTCTACCCAATGAATAATTTTGTTGAATCTTGTTTCCTCCATGGGTACCACTACGTATCGCCGTTTTTCAGATATGTATGGTGTGTTTGTGGTCCTGGATAAAGTTGGCGTATTCCATATCAGAGAATCAGAATACATTTGGGATGGATAGGAAGGACGACCTCTTTTAGCTTTGTTTTTTGTATTTCTCGTTTTACATATGAGTTCGTGAGCTATTTGTGTTTGAAACTTAATCAGTGGAATATGTTTTTGGGTTAGATCATGTGCTTTAAGATGTCTTTTATATTGTTAGAAATCAGCCACTGGTAACTACAGTGCCAATACCCCAGTAGATTATGCGTGTATAATACTTAGACATACTCGACTTATGATTGATGCCATAAAATTCAATAAGCAGTACTTTCCGCAGTACTCCTTTGTTTTTGCATCGCTGACATTTTCCCAATGGCTCTACAGCCATAGTTGGAAATGAGTTGGACACCTTTATTGTTCTACCAGCGAATAGCTCTCATGTTGTATTCTCGCACAATACTATAATCATACGAACTTCGCCCTGACGATGCCAGCTCCTTGTGCGTAAATTGCAGTTTCCTAACCTATTACCACGAATTTTGCCCACAAAAAGTATGCCAACTTCCTTCAGAGCCACCATCTTATGGAACAAAACCAGTTGTCGAAAAATAACTCGTATTTTTTTTTATAAAGAAGACGCAAGATGTAGGTAAATAATAATCATCCCTATTAAAATCCATCATAATATTTATTTCGTCCACCGTTAAACCCTTACATGAAACCATTATTGTCCTAACAAAAATAAAACCAATTTAATATAACAGTGGTTGCCCAATGTTGCGGCAATGCAACATCAAAATTTTAAAAATGAAATGAAATCCTAAAAAATCGCTCCATTCTGCCTAGCCCGAGGTTATATACCATATGCTTGCAGAGAAGCCAAATTTGTCTTCGTTAGGTACGTATGTAAAGCCAGCACAACACATCGAAAGAAATCCGATGTGATTGAAAACCCCCTATGTAAGTGTTAAAGAATTCGTACTTCCCGCATTCATCGATTCCGAAGCACCCTCCAATAACGAAGAAAACAAGACAACCCAACCTGCTCTTGAAATGCCCAAAGTTGAGCAATCTCTTACAATCGTAATGACAAGCTTGTTTAGCTAAAGAAAAATCAATGCAACCTGGTGACAGCTCTTGCGTCAAGGGGTACCCCCCAGGGCGGGCGGAATTATCTGCTCACTCCCTGTCGTTGGTGCTAGTCATTAACAAAGTCTTAGAATGGCTCAAATACTCAGCAACCAAGTCAATCGCCTACGCCGACGACGTAGCGATAATAGCCCGTGGTAAAAATTTCTCCCGATAATTAGCGAGCTAGTAAAAATCGCAATGAAAACCCCACTCAGTTAGGCGAGAGATAAATCCGCAAAAAACAAGACAGCCGTTTAACAACACAGAAAAGTGGAGTTAAGGCAAATTCACATTGGTACACGTCTAGTGAAAGTGAAGAAAACAATCGCCTGCCGGCATTAAAAGAGAGCATCCCATGTCGGACCCAGCGCAACAAGCGCTCGTAAGTACTTCGTACAACCTAATCGAGGGTAGGCGGATAGACATAGCCTGCAATAGAGAGTAATAGTCCATTGTGGTCGTTTTGGCGTTGATCATTGAGGCGATGCCCTGGTTAGCATGGAGTGCACGGGTTTGTTATACAAATCCAAAGCAGACTCAAAATAGGTTAAGACACATCGCCTCGGTGACACTTCTTGACGTTAATTCTTCTCGTTATTCGTAATTTTTCTTCTCTTCCTCGATGTATTGTACTTTAAGTAATTAAGTCGCAGCAGATATTCTGCGATTAAAGGCTCTAATGTTGATTGAGAACCATTTAATCCATTTTATCTTGTTTTAACTGACAGCTCACTTCAGAAGGGAAGACAAAATTAAAAGAGGACATGAAACAGAAATCATGTCTGTGGACAAGGGACAATGGCATCGACGAATTGAAACGAGTTTTTGACAAATTATTCAGGAAATCGGCTGACGCTTCTGTGATAAGGAGCCTGTGTCATCAGCTCTCACATCATCAGCTGCTACCTGATCCGAGCAAATGCGGGACAGTAGCCGATGAAGTGCTTGGCAGTTTCGTCGTCCTCCCCACATTCGTCGCATAGGGTTTCATCGCTTTGGTCAAGCGCATTTAGGTGTTTTGCGAAAGTGTAGTGGCCTTTTAGTATGCCGGTAACTCGTCTGTAGTCTTTCCTGTGAAGAGATGACAGGCATGCCCCGGATTTCTTACAGAGGTTTGGGAGTATGCGTTTGGTCTGTGTATATCTTGACAAGTCCCGCTACCTCCGATTGTTCTCTCGAGAGGTCCAACCGTCGTTGGAAGCTCTAACTAACCTCTTCTGTTCCTTGTCTAGCAAGTTTATCGGCGTCGCCCTCCACAAAAGCGCTAGGGCCAGCTGTTAGGTTACGCAGATGAACCGTTTGACGTTATCGTTTGGACGTTAGTTTCGCTGCATGTACGCGTGAAAAAACTATAGCGACTGAAAGATATGTATTGAGTCCTTGCTAGGCTGTATTATACTACCGTGAGACCTACAGTTGTCATAAAACCAGTCAGATTCGCATATGAATCTTAGGAGGTTTTTTAGTTCAACATAGCTTAAGTCCTCTAGCTCAACGAAGAAGTTTCTTATGAACTGTCGCCTTTTCTTTACTAGGACTGGGCAATCGCAGAGCAGATGTTGGATAGATTTTGTTTCTTCATCGTCTCTGCAAAAGTCAAGGAGACCGGTAAGGACTCCTATTAGAATGTGTACGTCATCGCGACTAAAGCTGATCAATGTTTATGATCCCTTGTAAACTGTGTCGGCCATGGCCCAGTGTCGGCCTTTGGTTTTTCTCTTATACGAAGACGAAGCCACAGAGTTCTGGCTCAATCCAGAGCTTCGTCTTCTAGTGTTTTCCTTATGTAAGAAAGCGGCGCACAGTGCGTTATTTTCGACATCCAGAGGAACTTTATTCCTGTTGCCCTTGGCATAGCTAAACTATGGATTTTCCTATTCGGTGATGGAAAAAAAGTAATTCTTTCAAATTTTTGAAACAAATAGCTGTATGTGGTCACTGATATATGCCCCCCTGTATAGTCTCCGTAAACCTCATGGATACAAACGTCTGTAACTAAAAGCCCACTGAACCGATTTTGTTCAAATTTTCAGCAATGTGTTCAGAAAAGACAGTAGAAAAAGCACTTCTTTTACTCTAACCCTCTAACTTTTGATGAATGTTAGTTAGTCGCTCTCATCATGGGAACTGCTACTAGGTGGTGCTACTCGTACTTTGGGAGCCTTTAACAGGGCAAAACATTCTTGAGGTAGTGGGTTCCTTTTTCTTCATACCTTGGTTTATACCTGTCGTTTGATACCAAACTTTTGTCATTCGGACGACTGTTCGGCGTGAACGCATAATGGATTGCCCGAGATTATTCCAGCTCAGATCCACTTTTCGCAAGATTGTACGCTTTTTTGTTTTATTTTATTCACCAAGGATATCTCACTGATGCTCTGTCTACATACCCTAATCAGCTTCTGATGTTATGGCCATTATTGCCGCTTGGCTATCAGAGAAAATGGTGATTGATTCGCCGGTTACGTTATGGTCGCCCAACGCAAGTGCCGCCTCATGAACCGCAGCCACTTCGGCTTGAAAAACGCTGCAGTCGACCCTTAGTGCCAGGGATTTTTCGAAAAGGTCACAGAAGACCCCCGCAGCCGTCAGTGTATAGGACGATTTCAATCTCTGCTATTACCGTTAGTTCCTGCCATTGCTTTCGGTCCGGTAATCGTTGATAAAAACTCTTCTCCGAGGGTAGGGTTGGTGGTAAGTAGTTTCTGTGCTGCTGTCCAACTTTTTAGTAAGGCAGTGACCGGACCGCCTCTCCAAGCCTCATATGATGACACAAGTTCGATAGATGACATCGCTTTTCCAATGATTACGTTTTGTTCTTTCTTATTTGCAATTTTCAATTCATGACTGCCCGTAGAGGATCAGAGCCTAGCTTCTACAGCAACCACTCGTGTTATGCGTTCTTTTTTGTCCGCTCTCTGGAAACGACACGTCAGGGCACCCTATTTCCAGGTTGGGACACCCTGTATGATGAGGTAGGTAAACAAAAAAATGTAGATAGGTATCTCCTTATACAGGGTGTCCGAACCTGCAAAGTTGTACTGAATCTTAATATTTCTCCACAGCCTTCGAACGGTATATCAACAACAGTCAACCAATGTCCCTCAAAACCTCAAAACAAATTACCAAAAATCGACTCCGTGACTACATCAAATCTAAATCATTTCGAGCATCCTGGTTCTAATGGGAAACGATAAAACGTCGACATAACCAAAAACACACCACAATTACAAACAAAAAGCGAATGTAAACGAAAATCTCTAAATACTCCTAACCCCCTAGTGTGAGCAAATTGTTGTGATGTCAACCAATAGATAAAGGGTTGAAACGAATTCCGACAAATGCAGACTTTTCAGAAAAAAAAAACTAAAAATTAATTGAAACTTTGAGAGTGGACGAACTTTTGAAACCAAAAAATATATGAAAGGCATAGAGTTGTACTTTTTTTTTAACAACAATCACTTCAACTTGCATGAACACTCAGTCAGTATCTGTAGTCCTCTTCAACTACTTTATTGTGTAACCAACGGCCTTTGTGTCGAAGGTGAGTTGTTTTCATATCACAACATCGGAAATGCTGAAACGACGAGTGTTATTTGTGGATTGTATTTGTACCTGTCGAGATTGTCGGGTTTTAATGAAGGGAGTTTGTAAAATGATTGTGGTTGCTTGGACTCAAGCAGTTTCTTGTCCTCCCACATGCAGACACCACCCCCTGTTGAATTCAAAATATGGCTACCAGGGGATAGACAGAACTAAAATAACCGAAGTAGAAAAAAACGAAATCCAGATACCCAAAGTCTTCAGACGGACGCCTAAATTGGATGGGACACAGAAAAGAAAACTTGAGTGTACTTGATGCTGTTGACACAAGTCTCGCCCCCATCCTCCCTCACGACAATCGGCAGCAGGGTGCTTAAAAAATTTCAAATTCAAATGACATTGTGACTGCTCGGCATCGCCCCTCTTTGGAATGTATGTTAATCAACTTTGGGGAACTTATTCTGAAAATACTTTGAATCGTTTATTAAATTATTCTGATATTTGTGACTACGAAGTGTTCGCACGTCTCCATTTAATTTTTCTTTACTTTTTCTGGAAAATGATTAAAAGAATGGAAAGGAAGCAAGCAATCGGAGTTTATGACTTTCTTTCATTTCGCTGACAACAAAATTAATTAAGAGATTTCCCTTTTTCGGGTGCTTGTTGGTTGTCGCTGTGTTCACGTTGATTGCTACGCCAATCTCAGGGTCGTTTGCCTAGAACAATGCCAAGCATAAAATGAGTTAAGCTCTAATTGAATTGGAGGATTTAGAATTATATATAACGCGCAATTTCTTAATGACACTGCGGTGTTTATATTCAAAAAGCGCTGTTACTGGATCTAAAATTCATTAAAGTTCACTTTATAAGAAGGTACGTTTTTTAAGCCTTAATTGGCATGTGGTGAGTAAGCTCACTCTCCTATGGAATCTAACTCCATTAGTCTGTTGATTAAAATTAGAAGCATGAGTCTCACTGTCAATGCTGGGTACTCCCAGATTAATGCGCTTTTTATCATCAATTGGCACTCTTTTAATGAGGCAAGAGGAACAACAGGTAAATATGCTCCCTCCACCACACATCTTCCTTTTCAGGCCAGTGACCCATGGAGGGTCTGAGTCTGAGCTATAGCTGCCTTCCATCGATGACGGTCCTTGATACGCTGCTTAGCATTGGTTTCCATGCGCTAGATGTGGCCAAGACTTTGTAGTCGTCAGATACCCTTGGTCTTGGTACTTCGATTTAGAAGTTTTGAGCCCATTTGTCTCTACAGACCGATGTAGCATCGGTTGCCAAGAGCGATTCTACCACGGATAACCATTAGGATGTCGCTTATGTCGTTTGTGGAGCTCACGTTTGCCCCGAGGTAGACAAACTCCTTTACTGGCTCGAAATTGTAGCTGTATATCGTGATATTTTGCCTCCAGATGGTGTGCGGTCGACGATCTATCATTTCCAATACCAGATTGAAGAGGTCTTACAACAGCGCATCTCCCTGCCGAAACCCGGTGCAGGTTTCGAACGGTGCGCACGGATCGGTTTTCCTGGGATTCCGAATTCCATTATCGCTTCGAGTAGGTCTTTGCGAAGAGAGAAAAATAACACAAGGCGATCTACCTTTACTGTACCTATTAAAAGTTCTTAAAACCTTGTGATCGCTGAACATCGCTCAATAATGTAAGGTACAACGAACCATCAGGATCTAATTGAATAACCAAATAAGAAGCTCTGATAGAGATTTGACTGTCATCAGGAAGTGTGACTAGTCGTATGGGTAGTAGAACTTGCAAGTAACTCTGCTTGTTCGATTAGCACTGAGATTCCAACACGCTATAGAACGTCCACGTCTCTTAAATAGGCTCAACGGGATGAAGTTGATTGCCTCAGCATCGTAATTCTCTACACGTGGAAGACGTTCTGAACGTTAGGCTCCCTAGACAATTGTTTTAAAGTTCTAAGTGATACATATTCTGCACAAGGAGAGTGTAAAAGGCGAAAAGTTTGGTAATTTGGTATTCGTTGAGAAAAGTATAAAGTATTACTTCACTTTTACGCATACCCTTTCAGTTTTCATCACTTTCAAATTGATGCTCATACCCTTGCCTAAAAGTTCACAACGGAAAACTGGTGATAGAAGAGCGTGTGGTGGTCATCAGCTCTGATTCTGACCCTGATTCATCCCCCGAGGCAAACATTTCCACGCCTGGTCGTTGACATACAGTCAGCGTCAAACTTTAGTGTACATCTGATGAATGTTCCTACCCGAAATAAATAGTCATCGGTGTGACTTATCATAGACATGGATACATCAATTTAAAGCACACTTCATAATACATTTTATTCAGTGATTTGGAATTTAAACACTTGCTTTTAGTTTTCAAAGTGTCTCGTATCAGCGCTGTATACTTTCTACCGATACCTTCCAAATAAAATATGAGCTCAGAAACTCTACAAAATGGGCAGTTGTTGCATCGTTTTTGTTCTATTTTGAAGCACGTTAGCCTGCAGAAGTACGCTGTTCCGATTACTCCTACATTTCTTCCGTTGCAACGTAACTTGTACCTTCTGGGCGCTCAGCATCTATTTTGCTCTTACAACCGCAACGAAATTCTGGGAACAACTTGCACACCGTCCCATTCGAGGTGCCAGATTGTCCTTAATATTTGTTAAAATCTATCTTCAATGGTTTCACCGTCCAAAAAGTAGTGCTTGCAGGCACTTAACCAACTGCGCCATCCAGCTGTTTCTTCGAGCCATAAATGCTTTTCTTGTAATCCTCTCTGGAAGGATATGCCGTAGCGACTGTGTTCTCTTAACTCCCGGTCTTCAATTGAGATTGGATCCCCATGGCGAGAGAAAGGTGATCTTATTTTATATGGGTATTGTACAGCAGCCACTCTCGAACAATGTATGATGCGTTTGTAGATACGTTGTCTTGTTGGAAAACCCAATTTCTTTTATCCATTTTCGAGTCAATGAAAAATAAATGTGAGGTGCCACGAGCTGCCATATATTCCCATGCCTTCACATCACACATAAAGTTACTACCAAAATTAAGTGTAAGTACGCTACAAAAGTAGAAGCATTGTACCTCTTTTGATAGACACAAAATTGCTTACATGAATATGCCTGTAATGATTCGGGAAAGTATTGTATTTTGTTTACCAGCGAAACCAACCTGTACTTACGAGTATATGGCTGCGAAACGAGACAAATGTTCCCGGAGCGGATAACAAAATCTGTCTCACACGGTAAGACATGGATTATGCTATGTAAGTTAAGGGGAATGTAACATAACTAGCAGTTTTGTGTTCATCGAAAAATTAATGGAAAAAAAATGGAAATAAATATTCTCAATTAATAAATCGGTGGATCAACAAGATAAAGACTCAAAATACTTCCCACTTACTTATCAGGCTACCTTTGGAGGGGCTGTGCCTGAGCAATAGCTGTCTTCCATCGCTGACGGTCCTGATCACGCTGTTTCTAGTCAGCTGTCAAAGCCAAGCTGTCTTGTGTTCGCAATAAATTCGTCTTTATACCAGAGTTGCGGTCTGTATATCAGCATGATTTTGGTCCTTCAGGTCAGGAGTTTTGAGCCCAGTTGTTTTGACAAACCGAAGTAGCAACTGTTGCCAAGGGCGATTCTAGGGATGTCGTCTGTGCAGTTCACGTTTGCCCCGAGTTAGACAAACTACTTTACTGCATCAAACTTGTAACTGTCGACCGTGAGTCTCAGATGGTGTGTGACGGAACGTTTCTAGATTGACATCATGTATTTCGTTTTGACCTCATTGACCTTAAGACCATATCGTTTTGCCTGGTCCTCAATCGCCTTTTACGGCAGCCACTATGGCTCGTGGGGCACGCGCAACGAAGTTGATATCATCTGCTTAATTCAACAGTTGGACTTAATTGTGGAAGATAGGATAGGATAGTAATGTGGGTAGACGTGCGGAAGCACGTCTCACTTAGGTCCGTGTGGACCCATTGTGTTGCACAGAGGGGGAAATGTTCCTCCTTGTACCCTTATCGCACTCATCGAGACGTTGTATTCATTGTTGACCTCTCTTCGTCTAGCCGGCCCGACATCCTAATGAACTTGAAAAAGTTAGATAGTCGGATGTTATGGATTTCTCGCAGGTCATGGCAGAAGAATTCTCCCATGGTCCTGTATCGCAGTTGGCTGATGCTTGGGCAGTAGCAGAGATAGTGAGGAGTATCCTCTCTTTCTTCCACATCGCCACATCCTCTGCATATGTAGTCATGGGGTAGTCCCATTTTTGTTTCATGGTACTTCAGATGAGAATGTCCCGTTAGAGCTCCGACCACCATCCTCAGTAGGCTTTTGCCACACTGAAGAAGTCTGTCGGTTTTAGTTCTATGTATATCGGGGAATAGCACCTTAGTAGTCTAACAGGTGGTTAGGTTGAACCACCTTTTTCTTGCTAATTCTAGAATTTTATCATCCACCTTCTTCCTGACATCTGTCAGTGGTGGTTGAATCCATTCGATTGCCTGGGATGGGTCTATTTCGGTCCCTTTTCTGGCAAGTTCATCTGCTGCCTCATTGCCCTGTATCCTAGGACACAGCATAGAGTTAGCGAGTGTTGCACGCTTAAGGCTCAACTATAATGCGCATGAGCGAGCATGAGCTAGTGTCAAGTTTGGACGAACTGCTTCGTCATGTTTGCGAAAAAAACACGACTAACTGTAATAAACACATGCGCGCATAGCCTCCTGTCAGAAATTCTTCCGTTGCTTGCTTTATTTTTTTATTTAATTTTGATTTATTATGAATTTCTTATCTTTCCAGTTCGATTGTATGTGTATGTATGTACGAATACCAACACAATGCTCATTTTTCAAATTTGTTTTCTTGTCTGTGTTCTATCTGTCACATTCGCATATGCGCGGTGCGATTCATTTCGCACTAGCTCATGCTTAACGAAGCATTTGTGTTTTGCACATGCTAAACGAAATGTCCGCAATCTTTCATGGACAACATTATAGGTTGCCTCATAGGGGTGGGTGTATTCGCTTACTCACCCATGCGCGTTTGACACGAGCCAATGCTCGCTCATGCGCATTATAGTTGAGCCTTTAGAGTTTTGAGCTCCTCGCGGCAGCTCCGTCATTTTGGACTTGATTTCTTTCGCTGAAATTGCTTTAATGGCCGCTTGACTGTCAATTAGAATGGTAATATCAGCCGGTGGTATTCCCAACATTGTTATCATTCTGGCCGCTTCTTTGACTGCCAGGACCTCTGCTTGAAAAACACTCCCATATTTAGGGATCCTGATGGAGCAGTGCATGTTTAACAATTCGGAGAAAATGCCCGCACCTGTGCCTGTTTGCATCTTCGATCCAGCCTTTTGTTGGTGTTGGTGAATAGTACCAACTCAGTTTTTTGAGGTTTGATTCCTAGACCGCAGGATTTCGCCCATATTAGGAGGGCTCTCATTGCGTTCTCAATTAGCTCGCGAAGAGTCGGGAGAAATTTACCGCGAGCTATAATCACCACGTCGTGAGCGTAGGCAATTGCTCTGGTTCCAGTTAGTCTGAGCTCTTCTAGTACTCCCCCACCCAGTCCAGTTACCTTCGCTGTCTTTGATGTAACCTGGAATCGTGGGGCTTTTTGAAAGGAGCTTTGTGGAAGATAGTGAATTCCGTGTTTACAGCGGCCGGCGCACTGACTACTTTTAAGTATCAGTTTGAAGAAATCACAAGAGAGCACATCTTCTTGTCGAAATCAGGTGCAGGTTGAATGGCTCCGAAATCCTTCAACCGAACTGCATGGCACGGATGAATGAAACAGGACGTCAGACAAATGTCCACCATTTTGATCAGTCGCAGCGCTATGCCGCACAAAGCCCCCGATTTCTTCAATGCGAATATTTCGATGAACATTTCAGGGGCACTTCAGTGAGAACCTCATCGTTCCTCACAACTCCGATCAAACTAATAATCATGAAGGCGTTAGGAGCCGACCCTGAATTAAAATATTGGCGACATTTTCGTTGCTTCATAACAAGAACTCAATTATGACCTGCAAAACATATACAATCATGATGGAAAGTAAAAAGATATGGTCCTATTTGGCACATTCAAACCCATTGAAGTGAATATTGTTAGTAAAAAATGTAAAAGTCGAAGTGAGGAGTAACAATAGCTCATCAAAATGAACATTTATTTCGACGATGAACCTTCATCAAATGCGTGTACACTCACCTTTGACGCTGACTGTAAATTACTCGGTATTCTGACCTCGATGTCCTTCTCTGAACTACCAAAAACCTCGTTACCGTAAAATGTTATTGCAGATATCGCCAAGCTAGTCAACTATGAGCATGCTATGCCACCAATCAACCTGTGAGGCGTCAGTTTCTGAAGTCCATAAAATACAAGTGACCTTAAAAAAATAATAAAAATGTCAATCAAAAAGCGATTATCCATCCATTCTCATTCGCGAAAACCACCTATCTATGTAGTCCCTTAAAGTGGCACGTCAAATAACTGAGACCTTTCCACCACTGACGACGTTCCTTGACCTTGCCAACAAGTCACAATCAAGGGATCTAGAAAATCCAAGACAATTCAAAGGATGTGCGTTGACCTTTTAAAAATGAAATTCCCCACCCAAATGGGGTACTTTAATAGCTCCACAAAGACGCCGCACCTAAGTTCCGTCATTGTTTATGTGGCCTCTAGTGCACTGATGAACCACCAGAACAATAGATCGCGCTATAAAAAGAAATACATATAGGAAAACCGTAATAAAACGGAGCCACAAGAGTGAAAAAAGATAGAAAAGAAATATCGAAAAACGAAAAAGAGTCAGCAGCAGCCGCCGCCGTTGTCGTCGACTGGGATTAGAATTGAAAGGCAATGAGCCTAGGATTGAAAGCGAACGAGTGAATAACGCCCCAATAAATCCAAAAAGGAAAAGGAAATACTTTTGCATTTCGTAACCAGTCCAATGCAAATGAAAGGAAAGGTACAACGTCATGGAGCCCACTCCGAGCGGTTCTGAACAGCGAAGTAAAACGTCTCTTAGCAGAAGGGAGAGAAATCCATTACACGGTTACGAGGAAATGAATACTTTTTCAGAAATCAAGGACACTCTTTCTCATAAAAAAAAGCAGAAGAGAAAAAGACGAAAGGGAACATGAGTTCGTTTTTTTTCTTCCCTTCTGTTCGTACTGATGTTGGGGGCGGATTAACCACACATACTCACTTCGAATAGGCATTCATACGGTTGCGGAAAGCAAATAGCTCTGGGGGTGAAAGGTGTCAGAGTCAGATTCATCACCCTCTGTTTCTTTTCATGGGCCCCAGCTGAACGTTGCCTTCTTGAGTGGGAGCACTTTGCTTTCGCAGGTATTTACGAAACGGACGTGGAAGCAGCTTTCACTTTTAAGCTAACAGCCTGAAGATTGATTTCGGCATACAACTGGAGGGGCGGAAAAGAATCCACAAACACCATCAATTTGAGTGATTTTCAGTTTGGTGTTGATTTGACAAGTTGCCGTCAACTGCATACTTGTTCGATGACAATGGGCGGAGATCAATTTGCGAATGACAAACATATTCACACAAGTGGTTCGGTGTGTATATACAGCGAGGGGATATCGATAGGCTGCCGATTGCTGGCGTACAATTTTCAATCCCTTTCTGAATCAACGGCGTCACACACCACCAGGCTCCCCTTTTTAGTCGATGGCGAAGCCAATTAACTCAGGAAGGAAACAATGTGCAAAGAAGGCAACTTTATAAAGCACTTTCCGAACAAGAATCGTCTTTTTTCTTACCTTGTGTTGCTATAGTCCTGGCCTAACCAAAAAGCCTTACCAGCCATGTTGGCGGAGGTCGCTTCCACTAGTGTGCGCCATTTCACACACACGCTTCCTCTATTGCGTTATCTTACTCGTAATCGAAGAGCCTTCGAGCCCAAGCCTAGAAGTCTTCAACAAACCCCAACCCCCCATTGCGCCACTCTGACCAAAACGTAGATATTGGATGTGCTTTCATTAAACAGAATAGATAATATTTTCCCTTCATTCGCCGGCAGGCTCATCGCTTCCATCCTAATGCAATGAAAACTATTTACGTATCATATCAATGACATCCGCATATGATAATAGTTGCACGGACTTCTGCACGATTGTGGCTCCATTTTGGCGTGTGAGTGCACGATCTTCTCCAGAACGCTGTCAAAAAAGTCGCATGACAGCTTAGCGCCTTGTCAAAAACTTTTTTTGACGCTGAAAGTCTCGGTGAGTTCGTTACCGAGCGTGATCCTGTTTAACCTGACAGAGTTGTAATGAAATGACAGAACCAGTCGTGACTCTGTATAGATCGTCTGTATGCACGCTGTCATATGCGGTCTTGAAATCGAGGAATAGGTAGAATCTGCAGCAGTGTACAAATCTAGTCTATTGTGGCTCCAGGTTAACCACTCTAATGAGGACTAGCGTTTTAGCGGTTAAACAAAATAGAGCGAGGACGATATTATACCTCCATATCCCACGATAGTTGGAGCAGTCAAAGGGGTTGTCTTTATCATGACTCGGGTGAAAAATACTGGATTTCTGTTCCCTTCGTATCAGCTTGTAGGGCACACTCAAAGTTCGCGTTGTTCTTTGCAGAGTGTTTTGTAGGCTTCCAGTTTCGCTGCTTGTACCTGCCCGCAGTCGTTCTCAAACCATGGTTCTTTTTTAGTGGTGTCATAAATTAATGCTGGCTTTGTCGAAATTACATAGCGTGTCTGGGAGTATTGAATGGCTAAGACCGTCGCAGTCCGTTGATATTGTACCTTTCCGACGACAAACCGTAGTGTTCTTCTTCGACTCCGTTGTTCTCTTAACAACAAATAAATTATCCTAATCTGTGTTACCTAAGACGGCTTTATACATCAAGAATACTGTGCGAGTGTTTGAACCGGTTGAACAGGGTACCGTCAAGTCCTTTTGTGAATGTCAAAGTGGGGGAACCTCGAACGGCTACAGAGAGTTTTCGCCCCGTTACAAAATCCACAACCCTCACGTGTGTCTCTTTTCGGACGTATTGTCATGCAGACTGTGTTTTACGATGATTCTAGCAAAGCCCAGGACGATGTTGATGTTTCATTTCTAGGAGATCATTGAAGTCATCACTGCTATAGTGATATTTGTCCTCCGTCGCTTGTGTCCTTAAAGCTTAAGACTTCTTGCCTAAGACTGCCTCGAACAACAAACCCGCATCCGAACAAGCGCTGCCTTCGCTCTTTGCAACAAAACCTCTGCATGTTCGGCCTATCCCATCTCAGCTTCTGGATTATCGGTGATGTCTGCCTCGCAGTTCACACCTCAGTCTCTGTATATGTCAACTGATAGAGCCTGAGGCAGAGGCAGAGCTATTTTTGGTGGTTGGTGAAGTAGAGGAAGTTGCCGGACTACAAGCTGCACTCTGTTTCACCAAATTCGGCTGGTCTTTCCCGCCTCCATCAGCCTTTGTCTTGTCAAAACGTCCGACCGTTAGCTTATCTACTGTTAAGACTGCTCCATTAAGAACGTGCTTCCTGCAGAGAGGTCTTTGGGCAGCAAGAGACTGGTGCGTAAGCTTTCGCCTCTAGAAAGTCAAGTGCTGTTTAAAGCCTCGACCTTTCGTGCTCATTAAGTTGCACGATGCTATACTGAGAAATTGGATGAGCTGGCAACCGAGCAAGAGTTATCATCCACGATGATTAAGTCAGATAGGCTGACATCAATTGCATCGCCACCAACTACATCCGAAGTCTTCCGAGCTACTTCCGAGTGATTGTAAGAGGATATTTTTCTTCTCCTCCAAAACGGATTGCCTCAAATGTAGGGAGTTCAATGCATATCAAGTTATTCCCTCTAGATCTGCCTCCTAGGGTCCTCACACATATTTTCAAAACCAGAAATTGGTTAGCAGCGAAGTTTTTGGGTATCTCTGAGTTTTATAATTTGTTTGCACAGTACATTCTTTCGCCTCTAAGTGGTTGCAGTAGAGGCTTGCCAGTGGACACCATGAGGAGCATATATGTCAACTTTACACGTGGGTTTGCAGGAATCTCTGCTGGCATCTCACCAGGTTGGAAATAATCAACAACTTTACCCCGCATGCACAGGTCCATGCCCTCCAATGCTCCTTTTCTCTGATCTCATCCCTAGTCCTGGTGATTTAATTTCTGTCTTAATTGCATCCTCCTCCCCAAGATGCGAGGAAACTTTGCTCGAATTATTTCAAGTTGTGTCCATAAATCACGTGCCCATTAAAACAATTTACGGTTTCTTATGTTAACAAACATCGTGGTTAATACTCGTAATATCTCCGACGAAGTTTCAGCCGACTTTCATATCAGTCCCAGCCTGCCTTGGTCATAATAGCCCATTAATCATCAAACTTTTCGATTAATGTGCTCCCATGTGTGCAGACCTGTGTCAAATCCCCGGCAGCTTGTAAATCAAAATTCAGCCCAACAAATAACTTCATTCTCATCAAAGTTCGTGCACTGTAATTCAATTCCAATTCAATTGCAATTCAATGCAATACCAATGCAATGTAATTGGAATATTTGCGTGCAATTCGGTGAATTTATGGTCGCGGTTCGGCCGCAAACCAATTACAAATAATCCTGTTTAGCGGTTCAGTACACAACTGCCATGTGGGTATAGAAGTGGGTATAGGTCTTTTGGGAGTATCCCGGTCACAGCGGAAACAGTGCCGTTGAATCGTGTCATGTCCCAGGGATCAAGTGGATACCCGGAATCCGCCTAATTTAACAGTGATATGCGTGATATGTCGGATTTTGCAAATTCAACAGCTTTTCCACGTTTCCACGTAAATGTGAGCATTCAGGGCAAAAAATGATATGAATTTGTTTCACTGTATTTCTTAAAACAGGAGTATTTTAAAAGTTTTTAGAATTTCCCATGTTTTAGTATACATTTTAGCGAATTGTCACTTATTTTTTGCTCACCTTTGATAAACGAATTGGAAACCGATTCAAGCGCACTGCATGAAGATGACGGTGGATGTGATGTGTAGCTCTCTTTATGAAACAAACAAGCAGATTCTTTTCTCACCACAGTTCAACCACATCAATCACGACTGTTCATGTAATCTTATCTCATCACCATCATCATCTTTAGCGAAGAGTCTAGTGTTTCATCTAGGAGGATGTGATCATCATTTTATATTAAATTTTAAGATCCATTTTGTTGGTTTAGTAAAATGGTACAGAAAAACATGAAGTTCTCCTGACAAATTTTCCTTGAAAGTAATTCTATTTTCGCAAGAATGATTCAATTAAAGTCCGTATTTGTGACTTGGAGCAGTTGACCACGATCGACTCCGACCCATTTGAACTGCGCAAAGGAGTATGTCACCGCATTTAAGGCGAAAGGCATGATTGAACTTGGTGTGCTAAGTTTGGAGTCCGAAAATATTTCTTAACCCTTATTTTAATTTTAATTCTGACTAGAGCTGTAGATTTGCTCTTTGATTTGCATTGAGCTTTAAGTTTTACTCGGAATCATTCGTAGTCTCTGTTTTCTTTTTAGAGATATTAGTATGCAATTAATTATAAAAATAAGAGAAATATGATCAACTTAAAACTCCAGTGCAACGACTGACATGTTAGATAATTTGCACCCAAAAGCGCAGATTTACACACTAAAACTATGAAACGGAACTCGCACTGGTTACTCCACGATTAGCAACAAGTTCGGCTACCTTCCCACAGTGAACAGCATTCATAGCACGGAACTAATCGAAGCGATAGCGGAATTCCGGATCCCGGAATGCTTAATTCAATTGGGTCGAATCAGGTCACAACATTCGCGATGAACCATACATGTTCGGTTCAAGCACGGTTCCGAGCCGTTTGAAACCTGACCAAAGGTGTGAGTTAGTCGCGCAATCGTCTGATTTATTCAATCTTGTGGTGTAGTGGTTCTAAAAGAAAACCCTAGTAGCACTATGCGTTATTTGCATACCACAGAGAGACAGACTAGAGTTTATGAACATCACTAGTACCTATGTACCTAGCTAGATGTTGTACATGTTGTGGCTGGCCACGTTCAGGAAGTACGCTGATATTCTTGCCTTGACCAATCCGGGCGGGATCGGCTGATCATAATCTTGCAAGTTCGTGTCTTGGAGCCCAAACTAAGGTGACGTTGCACTGTTCATTCAACGAAGCCAGCTTATAACGAAAGTCCCAGACTATATTTGAGGTGGTGCATGTGGCCTAATTGCTTGACTGTCAACACATGTGTAGAACAATGCCTTGCTCTAGTCTAGGGTTCTGATGTGAACTTATGAAACGATAGGCTTCTCAAATAGCGACGATTTCCGATTGGAAAACATTAGCATAGTCTGTATGCCTGAAATCCTGAAATTTTGTCATGTAATATCACATCTTGGACGAGACTGAGACGTCCTCCTTTCCATGCATCCCTTGGGGAATGCAGTGTGGAGGACAGTTGTAAACTCAAACGGCACTATATTCTATGAGTCAGTGCAACTTTTGGATTACGCAGATGACATTGACTCTGTCGCACATTCCTAACGTGCCGTAATGGATGCTTTCACCTCAATTGAAGAACTGGCGAAACGAGCTGATCTTAAGCTTAAAGAGGAGAATACAAAGTACATATATGCTTTAGAGCAAAAATCTATCCGTTGTGCACCACCTGGAAAAGTGAAGATTCACCATGAATTGTATCCAACTGAAGAGGAACAAGTTAAAATTCGATTTAAATGTTTCACAGTTCCCCATGAACTACTGAAGGAGGGCAGCCACCACCATGTCAATCCAATGCCCATGTTTTTAGCTTATCCCCCTGCTGCTGAGTAACTGGTGAATAAAAACAATCAATCGACTTTTCAATCCCGCGATTGTTAAGGGCAAAAATTATGGCCTTATGTTGGTGTCGATGTTGTTGGCACTTTACCAACAACACATCACTCTCTCAGCACATTACGTAGTGTAATTTGTTTGAATTCTGAAATCACACGTTATTCAACACAACCTTCAATGGAACAAAGCCAATCTCAGATTAATGTCAATTCATGATGATGATTCAGAATTGAGTCAACAATGACAACACCTTACACTTTCTCTCTCTCCATTCAAAAGAGAAGATAATCTGTTATTCCAAGAATACAGAAGCAGGATTCGGTCTAACGCTCTCGGGAAAATATTCACAGCACTGTTTTGCATTACCAAAGTCTTAAAATAAGTATCCCCAAATTCTCCCTGGCGTCGATAGATGACAAATGTATTTTTACCAACATGCCTTCTTGTTGATTCTCACTTGATTGATGGATTTGAAATTTTGTTTTCGATGTCAGGGGGATTTGCCACAAACACTGACTTCCTTGTAATCGCATCGAAGCAAGGATTTTTTCAAAGAAAAGGATGAAGTGGAAGCAATCCATTAGTCAGTTTTACCCCAGCTCATAGGAGCAACCAAGGACCATCAATCGATTTTATAAAAGCTTTGATTTTTTTTTTAGGATTGACTAGAGCAGAATTTTGTTATGAAATATTTACTTATGGATGAAGGAATTCCCTCGAGATAATCCCACTGGGCATTCATCTACACTTAGGGTATAACCTTGTGAAAACGCATTGCGAGAGCCATTTCTTTTTCTCAGAAATCGACCCGAAAAACTTTTTTCATTTCCAAGTTTCAACTCGTCGAAGAACTTTGTTAGTTTACTTCGTTAATTATTGAATATCTGATGTCATAGAAGCAGAAGGGATAAAAGTGTAGAAATTGTAGTGCACTCGTAGGATGATTTATTTGAGAAATTCATAAAGCTTTGTGCTTCACAATACGCTCAAAATAAAAGGTTTATCTTCACAGCGCCATCAAGACTCCTGGTTGCGTCAGAGTAGAGTTGAAAGACATTGTCAACTTGGAGAGGGCAAATTTATCATCTCAGAAACAAAGTGCTGCAGACTGTTTTGTTGGTTTTGCAAATTGCCCGTAGTCAGGTACTTACAGTCGTCGAGGATATACATAATCTGGAATCCATAAATAAACATTCAAAAGAAAGGAGGCTTGAGTCTTCAAAATCAAGTTACTGGGTACGAGCATGACTTGTGAAGGGATGCCTCCTTTACGTCTGCGATAACTTTGAGTTACGCAGAAAAGGGAGGATTCGAAGTACTTTAAATGGCTATGCTTTGTCTTATAGGGGATAAGTCGAAGGCTGTTTTGAGTTAAAGACGTACCCCAATAGACTTATCAATTCAAAGTCTCTACAGCGACAGCGTCTTCTTCTCCCACTGGTGGGGAGAGATATATTTACATACCGATTTCGAACGGCAAAGACTAAGAAGTTTAACTCTTCCGCTTTTTTGCTCTCTGAGTGAAAAATATAACTGAATTTTGTTTCGGACTTGAACAATGGCCTTCTTTCATGGGAAACGACATGCTCACTTATATTGCCAAGAACTTGGCTTTATGTCCAATTGTGCCATATTTTGATCAGTACTTGCGTGATTCGGGACAAAATCAAACCATGCTTAGTCAGCATTGCCATTTCATCCTTCATCAAAAGCGCAAATTGGTTTGCGGAATAGGATTTCAGATCCGTGTGGCTTCACAACGAAGGATCTTTACAGTCGCCTTATGTGGTGAACACGTTGGCCGTGCAACTCATGTCGTATGGTTCATGATGGTGCTCCTTTCTGCTCTTTCGAGCATTGCTAAAGTCTTCTTCTATTCAACCATTCGCTGGCAAGATTATATCCCATGGAAAATACTGAAATCATATCCGTATACTCAGCAATATCCTCATAAGAATGGAGCAAGTTTCTCTTTTGAATAATGGATGAGACAATGTTTTTGCTAGAAGGAAAGATGCAATAATAAGTTCTATTACATATGCACAGTGAAGAAAATATTCAAATTGTCTACATCATCATTTTTCATAAAACACTACGAAACATGAGAGAGGTGTTACTGCTTCCACGCATCAGCAACTGAATGGAAATGCACCAGAAATGAGACTGGAATCAACTGGCAGTCCACATCGATTTTTGAGTTTTGGTGTTGCGGACCTATCTCCAAATAACTAGCTCTTGCTCCAATACAATACTCTGGTTTCAGCAGACGTGTGTAAAGGTCCTTAAAGTTGTATCCTTCTTGCAAATTGGTACAGTAGCTGTGGCGATGTGCAATCTGTTGCAGCGGACTGTCTACAACTCAATTGACGCAGTTCACGGTTCGTTACTTGTGCGCCCCCAGTTGAGCATCCTTCAGCGGTGACATCCCCGAGCGGAGTGATTCTGTCCGTAAACAAACATCGCCGGGTGCATTGGAGACCTTTTTGCTGCACCGTAAATGTAAACAGAAATGTACGTAATTGTGTTTTCTTGTTCATCGTCCGTCGGCAAGCAGTTGCAAAACTGCTAACGGCACACTCCGTACGAAGGTATATCAAAGGTGTCACTTATGGTTTCCTCTAAGGTGTGGTTTAGAGCGACGCAGCCTGTCTAAACGGTATACAGTGCTCTTACAGCGAGTAACTTTGACACGTTTTCAAAGTCTCTCGTTCTTTATGCGTTCAAGTGGATGACAAAAAGGTGAGATAGAGGAGATTGCTCCTGGGCCCGAAGGCCCCGGATACACTGCTTCCACGCCTGGTATGAAGCTTTTCACCTTATGATTCCCTACACAATTGCCAAGACAGTGAGCAATTCCCATCAAATCCTGGGCTGAACAAAACTGGCTCTTGCAGAAAGCGGCAAATGGTTCTACTTTTGGAAATCTTAAATCCATCTAGTTAGCTTGTTGAAGACCTCCCGCTCCTGTTAATTTCCCCAATCAACTCCTAAAAAAAAACTTCGTTAAAATCTCTGCCAATCAGGACGTAGGTAGTGTAATAAAGTCGCAAAAAAATTTAATCACACGGTGACGGCAATAAATCGCTAACCCAGAAGAAAGGCAACACAACGCCTTTCCGCAGCAATATCCCCCGCCTTCTGCTTAAGTCCCATTGCTCAATTTCATGGCGTTTTATGACGCATTCGCTGTTAAAATAAAGCCCATTGTCGTATGAACTCACATATGCCTGGATGCCCCACATTCAGCAGGCTCCGGCTAGGCGGAGTGTCCCTAATGCCAGATAAAGTCTGTCTGTCGTAAAATTAAACCTCACCACCTCACAGGGATGAGACAGAATTCACACGTCCACAACGAAGGCACGTACAGCATGTGTATGCAAACGATCATCATGTTCAACCATTGCGAAGAGGACTTCGTTAGTTACAATCTGTGTAAAGGTAAGCCGTCTTCTCTCCTCATGGCTTAACCGCAATGCGAAGCATGATGTCTGTTAATTCCTCCAAAAATGGGACGGCATTACTGTGTGAAAGTCCTCCACCCACCTCCATCCCATGCGGAGTGCTCTTTCAGTTGAATGTCTGTCAATTGAAGCTTTTTTGTGTGCGACAGATGATGACATTCCGGCTGTCAATGTCAGTTCCATCAATCAGGCCGTGTCACGCGGGTGAGGTGTAAAATTGTCAAGTAAATAAATGAACTCTTCGGTGACTAGCTTCGCGTTGCGGTGACGTGCAAATTCCTCTGATGAGGCTGAGGCTTACGTGTGATGCATGACACCGTCGTCCTTGAAAGCCACCCACCCCAACCACAACCGCGACAAATTGAACATTTGTACGATGTGATTCAGCAGTTTTGTGTCAAATGTGGGTGGGTTAATTTGACACAAGAACAAAATTTGAAGCAAGCCTGTGCCGCCCACACGGGCGAGTAACGAACGCCTTGATTGACTGGCAAAGGGAAACTCGTTGTTCATGCTGGAGACGAGCCGAGCGAACATTAGACAGCCCTCGGAGGGGGGTACCGGAATAAAATGCGTACATTTTACAGAAACGCGATTCCCCATGGGAAACGAATTGAATTAATTCCAATTCTGCTAGGATATTGAAGCGGGATTCGTCCTCATCAGCCGCAGATGCGGACGGAGGCTGCTTTGCATGTTTTCGTGGCGATGACTGATGGAATTACTCTCGGTTCAACATGGCTGAACGTAGAGTGGTCGTTCGTTTTTTTATTTTTTTTAGGTGTCACAAGCGCCTAATGAGGGCGTCTCAGAATCTATATCTTGCCTGCAGCACTTATCAACGGGATCAAAATAGGCTGCGCGCAAATACACACTCACCGTGCCGTGGGCTGGTGATTTGACTTATGAGCAGTTTGTTGACTGGGGAATGAATTGGAATGACAGAGCGTCACTGGAGGCATAATTCATTTTAATTCCCTTGCAAGTCAGCGCCAGAAAATCGTTGCGAGCATAAATGTCGAGGGTATTGCAAAAGTTCACAGAACTTCACTCTCTCCCTCTCTCGCGGCAGAGTAAAGCGGCTTGAGGCGGCTGATGTTTTGCGTTGAACACGGTTGAAATAATGCCCGAAATGAACGTCAAAGTAATTTTGGGATGGCGCTCATAGGAGACGTGAGTGTTCACTGCGTGGGATGGAAAATATTTATTTTCAAACGGGCATGTTTTCCTTCCGGTTCTGACGAAAATTAAGTCGCTTTGCAAATGTGCTCTGTTCTGGATGTGAGATGTTATGTGGTGTTTGCCATTTCGAGTGGAAGCCTAAAAATGTCTTCAGGCGCCACAGGGTGATTACTTAACATCCTTGTTTCATTAAAGCGACGACACGCTTGTTTAGTTCATTTCATTTTTTATTTATTCGTCTGTCAGTATGACAACCCTTCTGTTGTAGAAAATGGCCATAAATAAAGGCCAGTGAAGACAATCTTTGTGTATTTGAATAAAAGTCGTCGTCGTTACACGTTTTTGTGTTTAGACAATTTCAAATCGGGGTTTACACTGTGGAGTTCACGTTTTCACTCGACATGGATTATGATGGGCTAGACAACCAACCTTATTTAAACGAGGTAAAGATATTGAGTCTGAAATCTAACGAAGCTGTTGTTGATGCAGGACTGTCCACTGAAATCTTTAAGACAGTTGGAAATGATCTGCTTGGGCAAACGCAGTAGCTCTTCTGTCACAACATAGTTTCCAGGGCCACAAAAAATTAGACTCCGCTGACAATCAAGGAATAAGTCTCCTTACCATTGTGTACAGGATCTTCTCTTCCGTTATGTGCGCTGGCCTGTAGTTGAGTCGTTAATCTGATAGGTCCTTAACAGTGCTGCTTCAGGCCACGGAAGTCTACCATCGACCAGATCTTCACACTACGAAAGATCCTTGAAAAGACCCAAGAAATTCAGATCGACACTCACCACCTTTTTGTCGATTTTAAGACCGCTTTTAACGGCGTTCATAGAGGCCTCCTGTACAAAGTATTATCTAGTTTTGACAATCCTGCCAAACTCGTCAGAATGTGCAGGATAACGGAGATAATGGAGAGTTCTCGCTGCTCCATCAAGCTCGATAAGGAACTCACCGATGCCAATGCCGAAAATGGATGTAGACAAGGAGAAGCATACCCCCGCGCCGATGACATTGTCGTGAATGACAGAATACACCGAGCCATCAATGAGGCGTTTGCTGGTATGGAGACGAAGCTGCTAAAATGAGCCGAGCAGTGAATGAGGACAAAATGAAGTATATATTGTCCTCAAGAAAGGACATTGTGTGTGTAATGTAATGAACTTGTCATTAAATCGCGTCTGTTGATCTCTGACTACCAAAATCAACACGCCCCCAAAGTAGGGCGAAAATTGGTTCGTCTCCAAGATAAGGCAGAGTAAAGCCAGTCCGGCGCAGACGAATGGACAATCTCGAAAGCGGAGGAAGAATCCCTTGGTCTCTTCAAGAGAAAATCTGTGTGCGATGTTCTGTTCTGTTGACGTTGTTGTCATCTGGAGGAGAAGATTCAACCAACAACTGTGCGGGTTACACACTGACTTAAGTCAAGACTTACATCAAGGCGATGTGGAGCAGAAATAAATGAGTAAAGAGATATTCAACTTCGGCCATTTTTACCCCTAGTCCATGGCGGAAATTTTGAAGTGTAGGCCGTGAAGGATTAGTGTGTAGTGGAATTCCCTTGTATTTCACACCTACTTTTACAAGATTCCCGGATTGACCACGATAATGGCGGAAAATTCGCGGCTTTTTTAGCAACATGGCCGCCGATTCGTGAATTTGGCCACGATCATGTAGTATTATTCGGAGGATGTTCAGAAGATGACTCATATTTTTAAGAGAACATATATTTGTAATAGGGGCTTGGATGAATAAAAATGTAATGCTACGCTCTGTTTACAGGAGTACTCTGCATCAATTTAATTCTTCAGAGTAAAATATAGCTGATTAAGATGCCATGACTGGCAAATGAACTTAGTTTTATATCCTTCATTCATGAATAATGAAAACTTCTGCAAATAAATTACATAATTTGTTAAGAGCAATGGATACAACTATACCTAACTAAAACAAATTTTGCAATTAACTTTCATGTGTATTTCTGTAAAACAATTAAAATGAGCAAATAAGCTATTTATTTTAAGTGATTCAAGCAACTGTTTCAATAATATTAATAATAGTTACCAGTGCACATGTTTCGTGTGAATGCATATGCAAACATACATACACTACTTCATGCATATTCATTAATAATTAATGCATAAATAATTAATGTAAGTAATGACAAAATTATTAAGTCCTAGTACCTCAGACTGTAACTCTCAGAAAGCTACTTCATGAACAAACGAACAAAGCGTTTGCTTACTCCTCCTTTCTGTGTTGAAAATTTAACACCGAAATTTGAAAAAAGTTCAAGTAACGATCGAATTTTCAAATAAGAACTCTAATTCACTCCACGACTACGGTTGGGGAGCAGGAGCTCACACGTATTCACAGACAGGGGACAAAAGAGCGTATAAAAAACTCTGTCAGATGAAATCAAGGGGCAAGAGAGGAAGAAGTTGAATATCTCTTTACTCATTTATTTCTGATGTAGAGTCTATACATGGTTCTAGTTCGAAGAGCATTCGGTTCTGAGGGACGGTGCATAAGATTGACCCCGTGGCTTAGGTAGCCCACACAAGCGGGGATCACGCTCGTTGGAGAGGCTTAAACAGGCCCACCCCAGACTGTAGCGCCACACAGAAAAATAGGTTGGACTAAGTCTGATCAAGTAACCATCTCCCGTCTGATCAGAAAAGCTCATTCCAAAATTTCAAGAAGAGATTTGTCGAAGTTCAGGCTGAAGTATTTATACCAAACGCAAGAAGCCCTTAGTATCAATAGTTAATCGGAAAAAGTGATTAGTTTTTGCCTTAAAATCTTTAGGTAAGCCTGATTAATTTTGGAATGCGAATAACTATTAGGTCGTGGGAGCAAAAATGGAACAAGCAATGAAATTACAAAAACTTAACCCGTCGCGTAAGGATTGTGGTGTTCCTATTTTTAGAAATATCAAAATCAAAACATAGATCTGTTAATCTGAAATTAGGCTATGTTTTTTGGTCGGTACAACGTCAAACAAAAAAAAGCCACAAAATTCATTTTATGCTAGCAAACGAATCTACGGATCGAAGTGGGGACTGCAACCGAAAGTGACTCACTGGATCTACACCTCCATAGTAAGACTTGCTGAAGGGGTATGGCGGAAACGCTTGGAAAAAGAAGGATCCACTGAGATCCAGGGAAAGCTTAAAAGAGCGCACTAACGTCTTAGGTGCATTGGCCCCGGTTTGGTTTTAAAAAAAACATCTAGCGCGTCACTAAATATGTCTTACACCTACTTCCCATTAGGTTATTTGTCAAAGGCGTTGCTGCTAAGACTAAAAGAGTCTATGTAAGAATTTTAAATTTATAACTTTTCGGGGCATTACAAGTTTATGAATATTGCCATATTTTGGCAAATACTACCCCCTTCGAACATAAATTTACTCTGTATACAAATCCTGACAAGAGACCACTGATCAGAGCCCATATCTGAGTCGCAAAACTCCATTAATGATTACACAGATGGCTCTAAACAATACGCAATTAAGGCAGTGCAATTAAAAGTAACACTATAAATTCCAAACCCGGTACTCAAATGTTTTAATGCGCAGCAGGAACTTTGTAGTAACAACGCATTCTCCCTTCAATGGATTCCTGGGCACATGGGAATCCAGGAAAACGAAACAAGTGACGAACTAGCTAAGCGTGGCGTCACAATGTCATCTGACAAATCAAGCATCGCAGCTCCGATACAATTTTTCTGGAGATATTCGATGATGACCTTAACTTAAGGTAACATCAGCACACAATGCGGGAAAGAGGACTCATACTCAACACATAACACATAACTCAAAACCAAGATTTTTTGAACCGAATATAACATCTCCAAAATTGAACTACTAACAGCAGTATACTAGTAGGGATAATTACAGGTCGCTTCCTGGTGGATAACTATGCTCATAGGCCTTTTTACCACGGACAGATGCGGAAGCTAGATAGGTAGATGGGTATGCATTAATGAGTGTACCGCCACGTTTTTACTGCAATTAATAGAGAGTGTTGCCGTCATAGAAGTAGGAGGCTGTAGTGACTCTCCTAGTTGAGGCAACTGCAGGACAGCTGCAAAGAAGATGGTGAATGCATTCCTCCTCATCTTGGTCTAGGCAACTTCTACACAAAATCGATGGCGAATAGGCGTAGTATTTTTGTGTGATACCCTAATAAACAGTGTCCGGTAATTTTTTCCCACAGCAGTAGTAATTTTAAATCTCATTAGGGAGATCAAGCTACTTGACCATTGCGATCGCGATGAGGCCAGATTTGTTTTGAGGTTCGGCAATTGATGCCTGTCAGTCACCTGTCGCTGTTTTTTTGTATGTAGAAGTTATTTAACTATAACTTGAAGGTAGATTTCATCAACTGGCAGTCTATTGGCCCATGTAGCGAGTTCATCAGTTTGCAATTTCCCGGGATGTCCCTATGGCCTGGCACCTATCACATGCGAATGCTGAACTGTTCGGATATCTCGTTAAGAGATGCTGAAAAATTCCAGGTATTTTATTCCTGCTTGACTATCCAACAGATGCAGAAATTGAAAGAAACTATGGAGCATCTCATAAATATAAAATTCTGGGTCAACCATTCTATAAATTATTAAATAAGCTTAAATAAGGCTACAGTGGACTACAACTATGTTTACTCTGTTGAGTGGTAGCACTATAAACCAATAGTTCTATGTGAGTCTCAGTCGCCACCTACCTAAGCGAAGCATTGTGGTGGCAGAGTGATAGTTTGATGAGGTATTGCAACAGCTGGGCCAGGAGATTTATTGATGAAGACATCTTTGTGGAATTTCATTACACTGTTTTTTGTGGTCATGGGTATGCGCCCACTCTGTGGGTAGGAAGGGTTTGATAATTTGATGGCCTTTCAACAAAATTGAGGTATCCCAACGATTCTCACTTCAGTGAATCTGATGAAATAAATTAATACGGTTGAATTATTGTGAAGCCCGATTAGGTTACCTACCAGGGACATAAGGAAATTCAGATCTATAATACCCTCCAGACAGAATCAAAGTGAAATTCTGTAGTATTTGAACGGCAGAGGTGATGAGCTTTGTCGTAATTTAATTTGATACCCCATTTGGAGCCATCACACGTCCAGAATCGGTGGTTCATATGCGTCCTGTGGTGTTCCTTCAGGCAGTTAGAGTTGCCTCCCATGCGATTGGACTGTAGGTGAGAACAGTTGCAGTATTCCACAAGCATTGGTTTGTTGTGTACACCTAAACAGTGTGTACTCGCTCGCGGAATCCAGCCCCAGGACGCCCGATGCCGCTGTACATCCAGTACATGTGTGGAGAATGGTTCGCAGTGTTTTTTTTTTTTCAACTTTTTTCCAAAACTATTATTTCCTTCCTGTTAGTCAGTTCTCGACTAATTGCTGAAATTTAAAACTTTTCCTTTTTTCTTGAACGAGTGTTCAGATTTGTTTGCTTTCACAGAGGGAATCATTTCCCCACATCACTGATTCTCTATCTCTATTTCGCTGCTAATGACACCCATCAAACTTCCTCTTCCCCCACACATTACAATCTGCGTCTGGATATCCTACCGTGTGACTACCTGACTTATCCACCTGCAACGAGTAAGTTCGCATTTACAGTCCAATATGTTGGTAGTGAATCCTCCTCTCTCTTAATACTAATAGTTCTGAATAAGTTTCATTTCATATAAAACAACGTGTTGCCTCATAAAAGTTAACTTAAAGTTTTACTGCATGTTCTTAGTTTTCTTTTCTAGGTTAATTGTGGTTAGAAATAAATTGAAAGCTCGCAACGGGTTGAAATACCTCAGTAGTTACAGCAAAATAAATTGCTGTCGGAATGCATTAAAACAAAATGACTGGGTTTTCCCCCTTTGCAATTGTTGCTCGTGCCGAAGTTTATTGCCTCATTAGACTCCTTCGGGTTCCGGAACCGTAAAAATGTTGAGGATGCTCGCGAAAGCTACACAAACACCAGCGAGTTACTTAGTTTTATTCGGTTCTAGCAATTTATTCTTAAGACTTTTTTTTCGCCCCAATTAAGGAGGTGTTTTTTTTATGAGGAATTATCACGATTTTCAAGAGCTGGCGTTGCAGTTTAAAATTTTATCGGAAAATGTTCTAACTTCATTTTAAAGCCTATTCATTAAGCTTTCTCTTTCACTATGTATGATTTCCCTGAAGGATAAGCAACATAGTTTATGTGTGCTCCAAATATGTTTCCTGTAATTTGTGGGAACGATTACTTTTCAGCTCCTAATTTGTGGAAAGGGGTCATCGAATGCTGCGAGAAGCTTACGGGAGACATGCTCTTGAGTTTGGTATAGACGTCATATGTCATACCAGGCCATACGACAAAATTGACGGCAAATCCGAACGCTCACGGTGGCAAAGTTATACTCTGTATTTGGTGCGGCTAATTGGGCGTAGTCTGCTATGAGCTGCTTAAGCTGGATGACACCATCACACGACATATCTACCGTACTCAATTGATGCACTTGGACCTAGCACTGAGGGAAAAATCCGCCACGAAATACGTGTAAAGACACCACAATATGATTTTTTAATATAACAACGGCCTCAGCCACATGTTGCCCAGCCGATCGAAGTGTCATAGTAACTTCAGCACTTCTGCTCTTTCAAAGAAGTGTCCACAAATTGGACGACTTCGTGGATCGCGTTTTTTCTTAAGAAACCAATCAGAAGTACTCCGTATTGCATGACGCGGATGACCAGCTCTTCGAATGAACTATTCTTGTGCAATCGATCAACTACTAAAGGTTTGTGGCTAGATGCGTCAAAACACGTCTCACTTCGGTCCTAGTTGACCCATTGTGATGCCCAAAGGGAGAATGGTTTTCTTCTCGTACCCATCAATCCTATTGTAAACTTTTCTATCTACTCTCTTACTAGTAGCCCTTTTTTGTACATTATTCCTAGAACTGCTACAATCGATATTCTGTACATTGTTCCTAGAATCGCCACACTGTCATGTCCGCTCACTAACATCGCGACATCCTGATAAACTCGAAAATAGACTTTAAGTTGATATTGGTTAGCTCCTGCACTTCCTGGAAGAAGTATTCTTTCATTGTTTTGTGCTTAAATTGACAGAAGCTGGGGCAGTGGCAGAGACAGTGTGGAGCATCATGGGTAAGGCCCATTTTAGTTTCATGATACTTCCGATTCATTTCTCCAATTCAAGCTCAAACTACCATCCTTAGCAACTTTTTGTCACATTGTAGGAGTTTTTCGGTTCTTTCACAACTGCTCTTGGGCCATACCATCCGAGTTGTCTCACAAGTGGATATCGAGCTCCATCTTTTATTTGCTAGCTCTCTTTCTTTCTTCTTGACATCTATTAGATGTGGTTGAATACATAGGATGAGTCGATTTCGGTCCCTTTCCTGGCAAGTTTATCGACTGCCGGCTATGTCCCTGGGACGCAGCATAGAGTAATCGAGCGCTGCGTGCTGATAACCTTTAGTTCTTCGCGACAACATCCGACTAGATTGTACTTGATTTCCATTGCCGAAATTGCTTTAATGGCCGGTGGTATTTCCAACATTCATATCATTCCTCTTGAACCTCTTGAAAAAAACACTGCCGTAATTAGGAATACGGATACAGCGGTGCTTGCTTAACAATTCGGAGAGAATGCCCTTGCCTGTGCCTTTTTGTATCTTCAATCCAGGAAATAACACCGGAAGTGTATTTCGAAGTCGAGAAATGGGAGTGAGTAGTCGGTCTCGAAGTGTTCAATTTGGAGTCTCACCAGTATACTTGCATGCCCGGTTCAGCTTGGAAGCAGGCATTTGGAACGCAATACTCGTTGTGCCACTTAGTTTCCTATATATAGATTCTACATCAATGCTTTACACTGCCCAACAACATGTTAACGAACTATGTCTAAAATAAATGGATGAATCAAACGTGATTTAAATGCCTTAATCCGGGTGAAAAGATCAACTGCGCCGCACATGGCATAGTTGTTACATAGTCAACACATACATATGTTGGTTAGTTCTTATTTTCATAATCAAGGCCTTCTCTCTCATCAATCGATCTTTGTCTGACTATTTCTTCTTTCAGTCCAATAATGGTGTTTTTTTTTCTATATAGACCAGATACCATCTTTGATGGTTTGAATGTGGTTTATTTGTTCCTACGTCGGTTTAGTGTTTTCTGGTGCACATTATTTACTTGACACGATTTTCGCCTGGAAACAATACGCGTTTTTTTCTCCTTAATTCGCTACGGTTCCGAGCAAAAATGGAGTTTAATCGGCCTCTCTAAAAGAATTCACGGAGAGTTGCTTAAAGTTATCCTTCAATTGTCAGACAGGCTCAGAATTTTACATTCATCGCCCGAAGCAACGTTCTCTTGTCAAATGCTTGTAGGGAGAGCTCTAGCACAAAAAAACTTCTCAAATATAATCAGGGTTGTCGTAATTTTGACCACTCTGTCATCAATGATGTCGTAAGTCAATCGCTATCATTTATTTTATATGCAGCTTGAGTACTGCTGAGAACATTATCTCCCACGTAAAACTGAAATGTGTCCTTTCAGTTCAGTTTTGCAGCCAAAACTAATATAAATGCGTTCTATTACTCTGAAATCATCACAAGTGTGTAGAACAAAATATGTATGCATAATTCTCATTTAATACTCCTGATTTGTCGTATATTCCTTGCCGTTTTGAATTCAATCTAAATTTCACTCTTTATTGATACGCCTATTAACATACACGCGAGACTTTACTGAAATAATTATCGTCAAAAATCGGTTGTTAGGGTAATAATAATTGACAGTTTTTTAGTTTACTTGCAACAGACGAAACGATATCTTTCAGATGGTATCGTATATGAAGCGAAACGCTAACGTCAGACGATTATCGTCATACGTTATTAAAGCCCTGGTCAAAACAAAACATATGTACGCCCTCTTGTCTCGCTCTCTATTCAGGAATGAACTATTATAATGATACCCTGATTTCTAAGAAACTCTTCGGCTGCACTTCGACTCAGTCACAATAACTGATATGGATCAGGATAGGCTCCCACAGCATGTGCTTAAACACATCATATCAGGAAAAGGAACATTCTACCAAATCTGTGAATGCCTAACGTCTGAATGTGGTCTTAATCTTGGTATATAAATAGTGGACTATGGCGCAGCCCTAAGATCGAAATTTAGCATATTATTATCTGCAGTTGGCAATATTGTGTCAATTGTGTCAAGCCCGGAGTTCACACCATCGACTATATTAGTCACAACTTAGGTCCGATCTTAAATATGAAACGTATTTTATTAACAGCAATTCTACTGACAAAATAAGAACGGAACTTAAGATTAGAGGTGAGCTACTTGCATTAAACTTCATGCCACATCGTCCTTGCAACCTAGGCAAGCACAGTGAGAGATTCCATTTCTTAGCAGTTTACCCTATCCTAAAAGATTGCCGTCTCAAATATTTTGGTGAACGTACGCTGGATATGGATAAAGCACTAAGCGTCTTAAATGAAAACTATAGATAGTATGCATTATATAACTAGTCTGTGAAAGTGCTTGCGTACAGAAAATGTATTATTGTGAAAAGTTTTTGAAACCTGTGAGAGGTTATGTATAAAAATAGTTTGTTATATTTTGTTAAATATTTTTTTTTTATCTAATGGACCATAAACGTCGGATGACCCAAATTTTGAAATATGTATGAAATTGTATTCAAAATTCTAAGTAAATGAAATATGTATGAAATTGTATTCAAAATTCTTAACTAACTAAATATACGCGTCTTCACACCTGATTGCATCCTTGTCGACCGACTAACTTGACGGTTTTTTTTGACAGTTAATCACGTGATCATGTAGGCGGAAAACTCCAATTGGTCAGTCCGTTCTGAAAAAAATGTCAAAAAAAATGGTTTTAAATCGGCTAAGCAAACCCCGCAGTTGCCGCGCAGATATCTACATGCAGTTATGGATATCTGCTGAAGCGCTATTGATTTTCTGCAAATCTCTCTTTACGGCTCATAAATACCACCGGATTGGGTCCATTGTAGGTTTGTTAGTTTTAGTTCAGTCCAGAGAGCATTCAGTTTAGTTCAAATCTGTTTATTGAACTAGTTCGTTCTTCTAGCTCTTTTTGGCGCAATGGACACAACAAGTTGGTCTAAGTGAACCACGGCCTAAAGTGCCGACAGGCCACCCTGTCACCTACCATGTTCATTTAGTTCAATGTAGTTCACTGCTCAGGAAATTGAATCTTGTGAGATTGCCGATGTGCACAATGCTCATACACACACAAAGAAAATCACTCAATTTAGCCCAGTTTAGTTTGATTTAGTTATTCTTTGAATTTGATCTGAATTACTTGTATACAGAGTAAGGTACGAGTATACCTGAGTTTGTTGTATAACTGAACTAAATGAACAAACAAAATGACGTTGTAAACTACTTCACTTAGTCCACTTGTTAGATCTCTTTTTTGAACTAGTTCGTTCATAAACTGCACAAGTCTAGACCATTGCGCCGATTTAATAAGGGATGTCTTTCTATCGTGAAACCGTCCTTATTCATACCTGTATCTTAGGAGCATTTTTAGTTGAACCCTATTTAAGTCCTATAGCTACAAAGAAGCGTTCTTCCAGGATCTGCCATCTTTTGAGTGTTCAGGCATTCTGCATTCGCAGAGCAGATGTTGGACAGACTCTATTTCTTCCTTGCAACCAATATTGACCATTAATGAAACTCTACTCGCCAGTTTCCACAATTCTATCTGTTCATTCGCTTCCTTGAATGCCAGTATGGTCCGTTACCCAACAACAATCTTGGTCTTCAAGGACATAAGGACCTTAACTACACATCAGCGCAAATTTGGGGAAAAAACATCAAATTTTTGTTTGCGCCTGACTGAATCTTTTGAATCACCCATCAATAGGTAATCAACAAGTAACTAATCAATCACAGTTGTCTATTCCATCGTACTCCATATTCCTAGTCAATTAAAGTCTTGATAGCTTTTATAATGTCGCAAAATTGCATACACTTGACACGTCAAACATTATATACGCGTCAACATAAAGCGGAAGTATTCGTCTAAAGTAAACAGCCTTCATTTGGTGCCAACACTTGTGCTTTGACAAAACGATCAATAAATGCACTCAGAAAAAGTCTTACCCCCACCCGAGGACAGCCACAATCCAATCGCCTCACAGGGAAATTAATAAAAGGCTTTTATCTGTCATTCCCCGAGTGGGAAACACGATGTGCTAACAAAGGGCTTAACATTTCCCAAAAGTGGTTTTAGGCATCCTAACACTTTCGATACATGACACAAATTCCCATCAGGGTAAGCTCCAATCAAAAGTGTGGGTGTTCGTACGAGTTTTGTAGCCGCTCTAAATGACATTTATTTGGGGGCAAAATGCCATTTTACGCTGCAATGGGATATATCATAAAATCCAACATGTTTACACCACCCACCCCACCAATATCTCGATATGATCGGATTACACTCTCCAGTGAACTGAAGACATCGTGTGCATACACATCTAACCCCTCGGATAAATGTCGCCTACGCCAATTGCTGCGGAAAAGCACTGCAAACAGTCGCACACGGGTGAGTGTGTGTTTACATTTCGAATATCGACGAGGCGATGCGTGTAAATTGAAGCTTAGAGTATTTCAATAACACCGCGACTTGATTCAAGAGCCGAATGCAAACTCAGCACAATCAACATGCGCCACGCAAAAGAACACATTTGAACAGACGACTTCTTTTTTTTTAAAAAACAAAAATGCTCCCCTTTTTGTGCGTTACAATTTCCGACATGAAACTTTTCGCAATTAATATTCATACGTGAGCACATTAAAATTTCAAATTTACGACTGTTTTGTTCAGAACAAACTTAATTATAAATTCCACTTGCTGCTGGTGGTGGTGATGGTTGATTTTAATTTTTGACTCTTATTGCGGGAGGGGGGTAGGAATGAAAAAGAAAGCAAAACAAAACGCCAACATACTCTCGCATTGCATGCCATCAAGTGAATTAATTTTATGGAACATGGATGAATGTCAGCGAGAAGATGGATGGCAAAAGCTGGCTTGCATGTTGACATTGGATGACGGCAGTCTAAATAGTTGTACTTTTTTTAATTTTCAAATTGACGTTCAATGTTTATTCTATAAACAAATTACCGTAAGTGGTCGCAGTGACATTTGCCTTGACAGTGGGTGTGTTTGTTTGCTGCTAATGAAGCATTAATCGAATTGTGTGTGCCGTTATCTGTCATCATTGTGCGCGCACCCGGCATCATCATCAAACTTGCTATTTGTGTCACATTTGAATGAGTGAATTTGCATACGTAATCTCAGGCAGAATTCATGACATTTTGAAGGTAAATGCCGGAATCATGGGATGTACGACTTGTTGTTTATGTGCCTTTTACAAGGCAGACTCGATTAGGTTTATTTCATTACGACAAGCTTAATGTAATCGCTCACTAATTACAAGTGCTGCGTCATCTTAGCGCAATTTCCATAAATTTGTCCGAAATTCACTTCACTGCCTTAATCTTCAGCTACAAGGGGGAATACGTATAAACAAACAGTTCTGTGTTCACACATCAGACTGGTCCTCGGCTGTCTGGACAGGGATGTTAGGCGCTTTCGTACGTCGTTTGTGTCGTAAATAATGTAGATGCAGATGCCACGTTTGATTACCAGCCCAGTTGACACACAGACGTCAGGTCAAGTGACACATTGGTCTGAATGAAGTCCACACGTAACACAGAAGCATTATATAAATATTTGCCACACTCGTCCGTCGTCCACTCCAGTGTTGAGCGGAGAGTTGAATTAATTTGAAAGTGGTGACGAGATATCTATTTTGGCCTTGTCTGAGGGATAATGAATTTGAAAAACGTGCTTCACGTTTCACTCGTCCAAGCCTTCGGTGAATTTTCATTCATTGGAAACATCGCAGCCTTTGTTGATGTGCATTTTACGACCGTGGGTGGACTATAAAAAATATATATTGAAATTAGGAACGATTGACCGTCCTTTTACGACTTGGATGTCACTTTCATTTTATGTAACACGAATAAAATTTCTTATTGGCACACATCGAAATGTCGAGAAGGATTCCCAATTCTTTTGTTTCGGGGTTGTTTCGAAGGTCGTGCCTGTAGTTTGATTTGAACACTAAAATGCGCGGGTACCTTCGGCGGAGAAACGCGTCCAGAAGCATCTTTGTATTGTTGACACGCATTCGGATAGGAATCAAATAAATATCAGCTGTTTCTGCGAAATTTTTAGGAGTGTCTTGCTCATTCAGAGTCATTGTTAGCCAATTAAGGGAATGACAGAATAAGTATGTCCGTTTGATTAAAATATGTTAACTCATTTGAGACATGCCTGAATGGTTCATCGTTGATGTGAATCTCAAATCAAACTGCACGTCATTCAATCTGGTATTAGGGATGAAGTCGTCTGTCACCTTTTTGGGCAGGGATGAGCATGATGAATGATATTTGAGCTTCGTTCGCATGATTCAGAAGAAAGAAGGCAACTTTGACTTCAAAAGACTTTTCTCTGTCGGCAATCAGAAATGTAATCCATTCAGATTTTTACTCTGCGGCAGATCCTTTAAAATAGCCAAGAAGTGTAGATCAAAATACATAAAATGATCATTGCTTTGTGATTGATCATTGCGCCATATCTAACTCTGAGATTACAGCTAAACTCGTCTGATTACAGACTCTCGCTGTTCCAACAAGGATGTTAAGCTGCGATCTGTACGAATAAGTGTTGAAGCTAGTTTCAATTTTCTCGTACCAACAGGTGTAAAACTTGAACTAAGCCATTGCTCGCAAGAAATGACTGTCACACGATAAGATTAACTTGTCCAGAGATTTATAACGGCAAAACAAAGAAGTTTCTGGCGTTGAACCGTAACTCGATCCGTGTGCGCCTCGGATTGATCACAGGACACTGCCACATCGGAACAATGCTCCGGAAATGGAACGCGGAATCCAGCGATCTCTGTCGGAGCTGCGACGACCAGGAATAGACTGAAATATCTGCTCTGTCACTACCCAGCTCTCGAGAATCGGCGCCTATCTTCGCTGGGCCAAAGATTCTTCACTGAGACTGCGGACTTATATATCGGATCTTTTAAGATTCGTAAAGAGCACAGGGTGGTTTAAGCCATCACGTGACAGTATAGGATGACAGAATGTGTATTCCACAAATGACCGGCCTCCGAGTTGAACTGAAGTTCAACCATCACACTCTCCTACCTAAACCTAACCTGAGCTAAGCTAGAACTTTGCGAAGGCATCGAAATTCTAGCCTGAGCGATGATTGGGAAGGAATTGAGGGATACTATTTTATTAGAAATGGGAATAACTTCCGACTGCTCCGTATTCAGGTATAATCCATTTCCTTCATTAAAAAACATGATTTCAAGTTCAAGTCTAATTACATTTGACTGCAAAACCCTGGAGTGACTGAAGTGAAAAACCAAACCCTCAGCCGTCACACACAAATGTAAGCACCTGAATCATCGCCTTAATAACACACGTGTACAACTTGATGAATGTTTCCGACTAAGTTGCTATTCGATTCTGCTTTATCGATGTAAAATAACGGCTTCACATTTTCCCGCAGACAAGGTCGCAAAGGTGTAAACGTAACAAGCACTTGATAGCCAATTCATGGCATCATTACGCGAAATTATGAACCAATCGAAGGTGTACTCGAATTCACGGAAAGTATATTCTCCCGCTGTGCTGCAGTTTCCGATAACCCGGTGTAAGCACCGGTTTTCCGCGTAAATTGTAATTCAAGTGCGGAACGAAAAAGTCGGCAATCATGGACTTCAAATCGATTTTAACGATCGAAACCGCGTAAATAATTCCATCTGGCCATAAAGCATTTCCAAGGAAAAACACGAACCTTTTGTGCGGATGTTGAAGGGCGCATTGTTTCGATTGTGGCAATTTGGCTTGTTGACGTAGCAACTCAACCAGAAATTAACTCCATCACTGAACACAGTTCTCTTCGGTGCGAATACGAATCGAAGGAGAATCCTTTTCCGGACATTTCATCGACAGCACACAATAGGGAAGTGGCTTTAATTACTGCTAACGACCGACCATAACTCAAGTGGCCGGCGAAAATTGACTGCTGACGGAACAATTGTTGCCGAATCAATAAAGGGTGTCTGTTATGAAGGTTTTACTGGATCTTTTGACATTTATGTTGTCATAGCTTGTGAATTAAGGCATGGAAGGTGTGAAAAGTATTTCTGTCAAACTTGTTAAGGGACGAGAAAGGAAGTGACACGAAATTTAAACTGGACGTTTAAGGAAATAGGACATAAAAAATGGTTTGGTGGACAGGAGAGAATGTAAATAGAAAGAAAAGGAGAAGTGTTATCTTTTTACCAGATTCAGAAAACATTCAATTTGACGCAGTATGCACAAATGACTTTCTTACTCAGATGCCTGAGTAGGGAGTTGTAGCTAATTATGGGGCTTCCATTCGCGATCATGATTTGATAAACCTGTTTCCGGCTTTAAGGATTGTCATTTTGCACTACGGATCGCTTATCAATAGCTGTAGGAGCTAAAATTGTGAACACTTACTAAAGGGTGAACAGATAAATATGATAGTTTTGCCAAATGTTATGTTTGGGAGATGCCAATTTTACCGATGACATCCAGACAACGAATGCCATTTCATTTCACGCAATAGCTTGAGTCTCTAGCCATTTAAATAAAGATTGGTGTGAAATTACGAAAACATGGTCGACCACCAGATTAGACTGCGTCCGAGCCAGCCGTTGCGGTCATATTTGAATTATAATGCCAGAAGATTATCTTTCGAATAAAGTAAATTTCATGTCAATTTAAAAAAATCATCTTTGTTTCATTCCATATCAAAGTTCTATAACTCCAAAAACAAAAATATAATAAAATAATTTTCAGACATATCTCTGTATATACAGACAATGTATTTGTTGTCGATAAAACTATGGAAGAACTACTGACAACTGTATAAAAATACATTTTGATCAAACAAAGTATCAATCGAAACTTCCGATTTGGGAGGGGGAAATTATTGTGCACTTTCTCTGTGCTTGCAGCGCTCACACCTTCCAAAGGAGAAGAGCTGCATGCTGCCAGTCAGTCACTTTAAGCCCTAAGCTTATCTTACGCATTCGCCTTCATGGTCATTGCAGCCATAGGATACTCCCAATAAACTCAAAAATCGATTAGCCTTATGTAAACAGTCCTAGCAGCTTAAAATAAGTTGTAGTAAATAACTGAAAAGGGGTATGTGTGTTTTAAGTCAAAAATCGATCACCACTGTAAGTACACGGTGTCCGATAGATACCGAAGAGAAGTTCCCTTCAGCCTTTTAGAAACGCTATGAATAATGCGCAATATCCGAAGGACTGGAAAATAACATTGGATCTATTTCGGCACCACTCTAGATCCTTGTTGGTATATTTCCTTTTATTGGCGACGAAATTGAATAATTAATAATGTGAACAGCTGTATTGACCGCCTCTGCCCAGCTACCCAGTACTATTTGTCCACATCTGCATCAAACATCAAGCACTTTAGTTACTTACTTATGTCCTTTAACCCCTCAGGGGGCATAGGGCGTCAACAGCACCTGTGCTCCATTTCGTTCGAAGTTCTGCAATGCATTTGAGTTCCCTCCAACTCATTTGTATAGAACTCGATTCCTCTTCAACTACTCTGCGCCACGTTTGCCTAGGGCCTGTCTGTGTAAGTGGATTCCACTGCATGACGTACTTCGCCACGCAAGATCCATTATCCGATGCGAAAGTAGACAAACATCGTCAGCGTTGTCTAGGTGTTTAAGGTAAGATTTCATAGTCCATCGAATGCCATCATTTCCGTCCGTCAATACTGCTCGGAGTACATCGCTGATAACCACCAGAAACAATAGTGGTGATAGTATGCACCCTTGACGAGCTCCACTTTGGACATCAAACTCCTCTGACAACTTACCATTGTGCAAGACGTGACACTTACTACCTTCATAAATAGCCTTTATAATAGCTATGAGACAAAAATAGAAAAAAAGCGTACTACACGTATGCATTAGAAAGTATCTTGCATCGCCGATAGCTGTATTAGGTCATGCAAGCCATTCGCATACGTCCTTGAATGGTTGAATGAGTTATGAGTTTCGAGCATGTTTTCCGTCATAAACGCTTCAAATCATTCGCATCACCACTGAACAGTTACCTTTATCAACTATTTGGCCAACCGACAGAAAATTTGTCACTAGATTAGGAATATCACTTTTTTAATGTCAATGTTTTGTTCACATTTTAGAAGCGTGGCATTATACACTTCATTTACTTGCACTCTTTTATTGGTCGCGGTTTCTATTTCGCTGATTGAGGAACAATTCATATCCTTAACCCAACGCTTAATAATCCACTCGTTTGAACATTTCTTATTTTCACGAGATAAGTATACACTGAATATATTTCGAGATCGGTTATCTGTATTACAAGATAACTTTGTTGTCCTATTATTTTATTTCCTTCCAACAATAACCAGTCTCCAAAAACAGGAAAGGATACCTCCAATTCAGCAAATTTCCTAATATCAGAAAGGTATTCTAAAAACTGATCAATAGAGCTCTACTCAAGTGAGTTGAGGACAATCATATGCTTCTGTATAAACAACTCGGTTGCAGGGAGGTATTATACAATCCACAGCGCGTCGAAACTGATTTCGGATATGGAATAAAACCCAAAAAGAGTTCACTGGTTATGGCTTATTTGAAAGGATGAGAATTCGCGAAGTTCGCAGTTCACAGATTGAAGTTGACTCCTTCAAAGTTGACTCCATTTCAATTTCCTTTAATTGCAATTACATTTAGATTCAAATCAATGTCGAAACCAAATCCATTCGGATTATCATAAAATCAAATTACATTGAATGACATGAATTGTTTTCAAATAAACCCAATTACTCGGTATCGGCAAACCCTTCACCACTGACATTGTGACATTCAGAACCCCTTTACATACCGCATTAATGTCCACGATCCTGATGTCAAAATGCAATTATCATCGAGTACCACGAAAATGTCGGTTTCAGTTTTCCACCCGCACAGTTTCCACTCTAATGACTCACATCCCATGACAAGTGTCGGCCACAGTCATTGAACAGTCATTGTCAAATGTCTTCCACGCCAGCTACGTGCCACGGAACGAAATGTCTTTATGACAAGTAATGCGATAACCCGACTTCTTTCAACTTCTTCAAACTCCGCAAGAAGGGGATTTTGAAAACATTCTCACCCTTCCCAGCGTCGGTTGGCATTCTGGTTTAAAATGCTTGTAAATGGCATCGCATATGATACACTGCACGACAGCGTGGCACGTACCGCCTTTGACGCCTGCACGTGTGCACTGCTGATTTAGTTCTTTATGCTGGCAAACTTTTGCAAAATTATTTCGTGCATTTAGATGAGTTTTAAACTAGATAAGGAATATTCAAGTTATTCTCGGCAATAAATATATGAGATACCAAGGAAGGGGCCAACTTTATGCATATTAATGGCTGGCAGCTGGCAAAGGGAAAGGTCAGCATCGAAAAGAGCAGCTCTCCGCCTTGTTATTGGGAAACAATAAAACTTACTTATACGAATACGAGGCAAGTCCTGAGAGTTTCTTTCTTCTAGGGAACACTTGTGCCAACATCGCTAGACAATCAAGAGGAACTTTAACGAGGGTCCATTCTGCCTTTTGCGAGAATTTTGTGTTTGACTTATGCGATGGGAGATTTAAATGTGAAGCCTGAAGGTGTTTTCCAAGAAGGTTTATGTTTAAGGATGTTCTTTTCAAAAAATGGAGATAAGTTAGGGTGGAGATGTTGGGATTATGGTCTACGACGGTGTTTTTGTTCTTCATTTCGAACCGAAAATATGTTAACTAAGGACAAGCGCTCACATACACTCGTCTGTATGAGCGAACACAGCCGTTGGATGCGTATAAATCGATTGATTCCCTTGTGTAATAAGGCCAGAGAAAGGATTATTGACGGTATGTTCGTCCCACGAAGGCGAAGGAGTGAGGAGAAGGTTGTATAATCAAGAAATGTGCATTCCAAGGATTTAATTAAATATTCAGCTCAGTCCGTATTATCCCAAGATTATTTGAGGACGAATGGAAGGACAATTGAATATAAGAACGATTCCTACGTCAAGTCATTGTCGCGGTGATTGTGGGCACTTTAGGAATAAGTAATTGGCCTCATTCAAGACATGTTCTTTACGACGTTCAACTTTCTATCTTGGTGGTTTGTTTAATTTAGAAAACTGATGGAGAAACGGAATGATACGAGGGCAGTTCCGCATTTCTCGCGATGTAGCATTTAATGCATCACTGCCTCCTTCAACTTTCAGAGACTACTGTCAAGCTTTGAGGAAGCTGCGTCATTTAATTTATGTTTGACAGTGATTGAAAGCAGGAAAGCGAGCGAGGAAAAACATCACCGAAACCAAGGTTAAGCCTTGCCACATCAAATTCAATAGTTAATAAAATAGTTCAATAGAAGTGTTTGGCGGAGTGTTTTGAATCGTAGCAGCACAAGTAACGCCAAACGTTCATGTCGCTCAAAAAAGGTTGTCACGCCAAAAATCGTCTACCGTCCAGCCGATAATAATAAATGGTGGCGCTACAGCCCGTAGAGGGCCAGAGCCTAGCTTCTCAGTAACCACTCGCGTTGTGTGTGCTATTGTTTTCTTACGAGTGGAAGGGACCTACAGTTTTACGCCGACTCCGAACGGCCAAGTTTGAGTAGCTTTTTCTAGACAGTTTATACTCTTTGAGCATTGTCAATGACCGAAAAGAGTTGGGGCCGTGAAAGTTATTTGTGTCGTACTATATATTGTGGGTTCTAAAATACTTGAAAGTATATACAATTTGTTTCTTTTGGTATTCTCCAAGCGATTCTCTCGCTAACCGGCATATATTTGTGGAAGGATCTCAATGAGATTGGCATACGTGAAAAATAGACATCTTGCTTACTTTACTTACTTACTTATCAGGCCAGGGACCCATTGAGGGTCTGAGCCTAAGCTATAGCCGCCTTCTAAGCTGTCTTGAGCTCGCGACGCTAGTTGTTTCGACAAACCGAAGTAGTATTGGTTGCCAAGGACGATTCAACGTCGATTCTCCACTATGTCTTCCATTCATTTTACGTTTGGGTCGAGGTAGACAAACTCCTTCACTACCTCAAAATTGTGAACTTTCGATTGTGATGTCCTTATTTCAGGTGGATGGTCAAACTTCGTGAAAACTGCCACATTGGGAACGTGCGACTATGTCGATGTCATCTGCGTAACCCAACATGTTAGTATCTTCCTGTTCACAGCTCTGCCAGACTATCTTCTCCAGCACCAAATTGAAGAAGTCAGAAGACAGTGCATTTTTTTTGCCGAATTTCGGTGCAGTCTTCAAACACAGCCGAATACATTTTCTAGGGATCCCCAATTCCATCCTGTCCAATAAATCTGTCGTATGCGGCTTTAAATTCGATTAAAAGATGGTGTGTATCGATTTGTAACTAGGTCGTTTTCTGCAGAATTTTTATTGTGAAAATTTGGTCTATAGTCGACTGCTAATGTCGACGGCAATGGGCTTAATTGAAATTTCGTATCGCATTCCCCTTCTAAGCTTTATTCCTTTAATGTCAAGTCCACTCGAATACAATTGGAGTTGACATGATTCACCCTAAGTTCTTAAAAATAATCTTGCCCATACTTCCACATTTCATTACTCCCACCTACAAAATAATGCGTATATATTAAGCTTGCTCTTGATGCACAGATTTTCAACCAATTACATTGATTTCTTTTCTCTCGAAAGTTTTTGAGAGGATCATGCAAAAGAGGTTAAAGATCGCATAACTTCCAAGCAGTCAGACTTTCGCCCTAAGCGTAGATACTTAACTGTATTGCCTGCAATAGTACATAACATAAGGCAGAATATTGATACCGGCCAGGTCACGTTTCTAAGTCGTGTGACACACTCAATCACACGATTTTATTTCATTAACTTTCTAGGGCGTTCAATTTTTCATATTCCGCTGTCTGTCGCCTATCTTCTTACATGAGTAAAGGTCATCAATCTATTTTTGTGGATAATTCCTTGTCATTTCCTCCCAATCCGTGCAGCTTGTCTCATCATGAATCCGTCCTGTGTCCTCTAGTATTTTCTTTATATGTTAATGAGTAACCCTCTATTGTTTCTTACTTTTCGAAATTATATTTTAAGAATCTCTTCACAAGTAAACCTTAGCTTAATCTCAGTGATAGCCTTGCACTATTCAACATCTCATATCGCTCAAAGGATTCTGTTTTTTCCATCGCATGCTTTCATTTATTCAAGACGGAGATCCCTTTTCGAAGACAGTAATTTGCTGAAACCGCGTCGGTCTTGTCCCAGCCAGCTTTTCATTCCAACGTTCTCATTCCGGTGGCAACAGTTTATTTATGTTTGCACCTGATTTCGGGATAAATGGGCAACCAATTGGTTGGTATTTGAACTAGTGTACACGCATTAATCCGCTAATGTAAACCATAAACAGGTACACGAAATGCTACCCTATCTTGCGACTATTTCCTGTTTTTAACCCTGAGGAAAAGGCTAGGAGGTAAGAGATTTGGGTCGAATGGATAAGTCGTCGCTTAATTTGAGGCCTTTAAGAACCTATGTTTTAGAGGATGGAAGCACATATATCGAGCTGAAAGGTTTTTGTTTTGTTTTGTCGGACACTAACTTTCAAAACGTCTTCAAAGCACATGTATAAAGATAACTATAAATCGTTGGCGTTGCTGAGACGAATGGAAATAGATATAGACTACGCTGGTTAATCATCACACATCGAATTGGAACTCATTTGGCTTGGTGTCCATACACATTCGAATCAATGTCCGTGTTTGAAATTTGATGCATTTGAATTCCAAATCCAAGCCTCTGGCATTCAATTTTCAATTATTTATATTCGTTAGAATACAATACGTGTTTATATCCATTCGGGATCAATTTCAACCGCATGCCTCGATGACTTGCTCTTGCTTTGTTTGGAATTCTTTTTCAAATTATTATTGTAGTAGCAGTTGGTCAGGTTTCCATCGTCGCCCCGCTGTGCACACACTCCAGACCATCATATGAACTCACAGTGTTTGATCGTTGAACGGAAATGGCGTGAATTCATTGCTTCGTTAACCTTCCTTCAAATGTTTACTCTTTCATTCGACACAGAAAAATCCAATTTACTTGCATCTAGAATTAGGATGGTCCTTGAGAAATTGGTACAGCGTTTGTCAGACTTTTTTTTTTTGCTCTTTCGACTAACGAATGAGTTTTTGTCGAACAACTTCGCCATTTTACTTCATCGCTTGTGTATCTAACATTGTGTTGGTGTCCACCATTCACGCCGATGTGAGACAAACTTTTTTGTGGCTCTATTGAATGTTTAGCGACTTAATTTTACCTTGTACGCGAGTGCTTGATGTACGTAGTACTCGTCCTTCGAAACGCCAAGAGACTATGGACTTCGACGAGTAGGTTTTCCATATTTCCTTTGATTGTCCGTAATGTTTACACAGTTCTGAGCTTTGTGCAGCGGATAGTTGCATTAGAGAAGTGACCAGAAAGTGTGCCACATAATATACTTAGATCCGACTTGTTCAGTTTTAGAGTCACCTCGGTTCTCCTGGGATCGATCGAGTCCCTCCTGGATGTTCCAGAATTGATTGCGGCATTTATTTCACCTGTTGTTTAAGAGTTGTAGTGTGTCCACGTCCACACTAAATCTATAAAGAGCGAAAAACTAATGAAGGTGTTCTTGCTTGTATGTCTGCCTTTTCATTGCGTGGTTGTTACATATCATATTTTTCTTTGCCAGCACGATAAGTGTTTTGTGGCATTCCCAGACAGCCCTGGAGTTGAATGTAAAGTTCAGGGCTTTAAGGACTGCGTGGATATCTACGAATATCGATATGTTTGAATTGTGTGTGTTCTTATTGTTGATGGAATGGGTTGCTTCATTTAGGTCTTATGATTCAAAGTTTGGAAGATTGTGGACTTTCTGGGGAGTTCTAAACCAATTTCTTGCCCAAAATGCATTAGCTGTGCCTGGTTGACGTGTGGTTCCAGTAAGACGACGTTACATCCCACACAGCACGCGAATCGATGCACCAATTGGGAAATGAGTCACTTGCATCCTTGCAAGACAAAAACACACTTGTTATAGGCGGTATACTAACTAATTCGCTTAAAAATTACACAATACTCGACCACTTACAACATAGTCGAGATCAACATTTAAAGGGGTTCTTCATCAAGCGCTACCTATCTTTAAACTTTAATAAAACAAAGCGATTTCATAAAACAAAAATCTAATGAGGTCAAATCGTATCATCTCAGTGGCTCGTTCACATCATCTCTTCCAGTTCTCGAATCGCTCGTGCAGAATTTCCAATGTGGCGTGTGCTGTGTGGCACTCATTTAATTTATTTGCATTCATTCAATCATCATCGACCTATATCGATCGCCGTTGACGGTAATGGCCAAAACCACACCAAACACTGACTTTTTCGGGATGCATTGGACTCTCTTGGATCTCATTTGGATTGGCATCGTCCCAAATTCGACAATTTTATTTTTTGACGTACCCGTTCATCAAGAAACGTGCCTCATCTTATGGCGACCGTAAAATGGGTGAAGCGCGCAGAATGTTCGCCGAACAGAACCCATTTTGATACAACTATGTCCGTCCAGACTGAACAAATTTGACAGATGTAGCTTCAACAATATGGCCGCTATTAACTGTCAAACTTCAGAATAAACGGGATATCAAACATTGATTTATCAGTTCAAATTTAAATTCTATACACTTTTGCTAATTTTCTTTGGTTTTTTCACAATTAACGGGATATCAAACATTGATTTATCAGTTCAAATTTAAATTCTATACACTTTTGCTAATTTTCTTTGGTTTTTTCACAATTAACCAGCTTCATTTAAAAAAAAACTGGGACTTACTCCGTGTGGCAAATGTAAATATTCATGGTTATCTGCCAAATTTCTCGGTGGACTAGGGGTTTTCAACTGAATGATTGATATATGACGAGTAACTGATGTCCAATTAGGGGTATTTTTAGCGGATGGTTTGCTATCTCTTTGTAGTTAATTTCTATTCACGTTTCAGCATCGTGTGTGTTAACATCACAAACTATGAAACCTACATGCAATGTGCGACCAATCTCACTTCTGGTGATCCATCTACGACAATGAAAAACAAAATTGCCGGATTTGGAGTGAAGATAATCATGGAGATGTTCTATGCTAACAAAAGGTCATTGTTTTTTTTTTTTTTCTTGATTTTTGTTTTATTTTTAATTCATTTACTTACGTGCTAGACAAAAATACTTAAAACTAGCTTAACTATCTTAACAATTGTACTTACATCTAACCTACTGACCCTATACGGGTACTCTAAGCTATTCTGATCTTCTAATTTAAGCATGCCTTTCGGCTTAGTCTATGTTTTTTTTTTTTTTCAGTTATGAAGTCTGTTTTTGTTTTTTGTTAAGCCAAGAAAACTGGTAAAAAACTTGGCTTAGTTTGTCTATCTTAACCTACCTTAAACTAGATTAACCTAACCTTAAAACTTAAAAAACTATCTTAACTATGTCTGTAACTTTACGGACACGTGCACTAGGGCGTATATGTTATGTATATGCCGAACATATATAATTTATACGCCGTAGTGCACCTTTTTTTTTTTTGCTTATTTTTTTTTTTTTTTTTTTTTTTTTTTTCTTAAATACTACCCTATAATCTATGTAAGTTGGCCACCATGGTCAACTATCTGGTCATCTAGATCTAGAAAAGCCAGCGGCGGCAGAGACTGGTTTTGGTGTAACCACCAGTAAAATTGCCGTTCTTTGGCAGACTCTCTCCTGTCTCGAGCGGAGATCGCTCTGCTGAACCGGAGGAGATCCTCGTGACTGCGAGCGACATCCCGTTCGTATTGGAGTCGCCTGTCCACTGTTCGGCGTACAACGTGGAAGATGACAGGACATCCTTGTGAATCCTGTATTAGGCCAATTGTGTCGAGATAGAGGAACGCTTCAGGAGGAATAAAGCCGGTGAGGCGCACCCTCTCATGGTACATAACATTGGGGTAGTAAGCCCCAAAGATCAGACTGTTGGAAGAAGTCATAGCTCGTGCAATATGCCTTCTGATCAGCTTAATAATAAAATTATCTATCCTGTTCAAGTTTGCTCGTTGTACAGGACCTCGTTAGGATAGAACTTCTTGTACTCAGACTCGGGTGTACGATACAACCTGAGACAAGTGCGAAGACACTGTCTCTCGAACAATCTCATCTTTTCCATCTGGGAAGGACTCACATTGAACCACAGTGGACAACCGTAGGCCATTACTGGCCGGATGAGGGCCATGTAGCAGATTACCTTTACTCTGGTGTCAAGTTGGCTGCTGTAAAACAACCCCCTTGCCACAGCAAAGGCCTTTTTAGCTTTCGCCAGAGCAATATCTATATGTTTGTCAAAATACAGATATTGGTCCAACCAAATGCCGAGATACCTTACTACACTTTTCACATCTAACGGCCGTCCCTGCGGGTCAACTATGCCGAACTTACGCCAGTTTGTGCGCGTATCCCATGCTGCCATGTACAGCGGGGTCCTGAAAAGGATAGTTTCGCACTTCAGGAAGTTGATAATTAACTTCCAGTCGTCGCAAAATCGCTGAATTTGTTCGAAGTCAAGTTGCAGCAAGTTACTTATTACTTCGACCTTCGGACCTGATCTGTACGCTACTAGATCGTCGGCGTACGCAATTAAGTGCGGCATGGAACCTATAAGATCTGCAGTGAATATTGAGAACAATATCGGCGAACCAACCGCTCCCTGTTGCAGACCATTTTTGATGTCAAAGACCGTGGTAGAAGTTACGTCGCCACTTTTCACGACGAACTTTCTACCTATTATCATATCATAGATCATGTATAGCAATGATTTGCTTATGCCGAGCCTGACCAGCTTGAGGAAGAGGCCCTCTAACCAAACGGTGTCGAACGCTTTCTCCAAGTCAATCAGACAGGCACCCGTGCATTGCTTTTTGTCTTTGTTCCACTGAATGTCGGATACCAGTTTGGACGCGGCATGTATAGTTTCATGCCCCGCCCTGAATCCGAACTGGTTGTCCGGTATGATTTTATTTTCCTCAACCCATTGTTTCAGAACTCGAATGACTATCTTTTCAAAAACCTTGCTTATGCAAGGAAGAAGACTGATCGACCGAAGATTTGTCGGGATAGATTTGTCTTTATCCCGTTTAGGGATTGGTTGCACCACAGCTGTTTTCCAGTGTGCCGGGTAATAAGCATTACTCAGCGCATTATTGAACAGTGTTGTGTAAATCTGCACGGCTTCGGGGGGAAGATAGCGAAGCACAATATTTGGTATACCATCGATTCCCACCGACTTTTTCTTCTTCAGTGAGTTAAAGATACCCTGAAGATCTTCTTGAGAAATCAAGATGTGATTTCCATCATTGGCAACGGCATTATTTGCCATGTTATCGTCACTGAACCTGGTAAAACCAGGATTCTCAGATCGCCATTGACTTATCTCGTTTCGGAGTTCGAAGTGGTTTAGCGAGGCTCTATCCTCCAGGTCGTGATTCGGCCTACGAACCTCGTTGACCGTATACATTCGCTGAAACACCGCACCAATTGCTTTCACCTTCTCCTGGGGATCTTCAACCACGAAGAAGTCGTTGTCTAGTACTGCCCCATCTGGATCGATGCCAACTGAAGTCAGTAATTGTTGGTTAACTGTCGTTCTAGGAAGTCTAACGGCCTGAATGTCGTTTTGATCTTTCCTCCGAAATATTTTATTTACTTGTGGGAACATACCCGGGTTGTTAGATCGTACAGCCCGGATTTTATTGCCCCAGTGCAAGCTTATAGCCAAGCTATAGTTCATACGTATTAACTGTTGGAGGTTCTTGATCTCCGACTTCAATTGCCTGACTTCCGCGTTTTGTGGATCTGTAAACCGCCTGTGCAAGAGTTTGAGTCTTGACAGCAGCCTACTTTTGTGCACGTGAAGTGCATCGATGGTAGCATTTCGATAAACATCGCTGTCATCGATTTGTACTACCTTCGGAATAGTCTTGTCCATGGTACGTTTAATTACGTCGTCCATTTGTATGAGGTACCTGTCAACCTCTTCGTTCGTTAGGTTTCTGTTTGACGGAGGATTGATCCCACTCGAACGTAGTTCTGTGGATAACGTCCTGGAGAAGCGAGGCCAGCGGGTCTTATTGTAATTATAAGGATTCCTCTGGACATACTCCTCCAGTTCTTCCACCTCGTTCGGGAGCTGAATAGCCGCGAAGAGTCCGCAGTGATCACTCTCGTACTCAAAAGGTCATTGTTTAATGAGCTTTATGAGATTGTGGATGCGTGACAGATAGGGATAGCCACGGTGTTACGGTATATTAAGGCAACGTTGTCATTCCCCAAGTGAATGACATACTAAATGTGGAAGGACTCCAATTTTAACAGCAAGCATACTCATTCAATACCAGCCACAATCAACGTATTGAATGAGTCCTTTGTAAATACTTGATTACACGTTTATCTGTACATGCGAAGAGAGACAGTGTGACTTCCCATAAATTGGTGGAAAATGGATAGGATTCGCTGAAATTCTAAGGAACATTCAAACCAATGAAGCTTGCCTGAATCACCCTTTTTCAATTCATAGCGGACGTATGTATTTTGCTTATTTCCTGATGTTTGGTGAAGCAATAACGTCTCTTGCATTCGGCGTGAATTGAAATAGGCGTGAGTCTATTCAAGATGAATTGCCAAACCAAACTAACCTCAAAACAACCGAAAACTGTCAACTCAGCTACAACAGAAAACAATATTAAAAGTTCATTGTCTCTAAAAAAAGTCATCCTTTATGTGTGCAACTGGGTGCTCGTGAGCGCAAGCACAACTCGAGTAGTTATTTGAACGGAAAGTGGAAGAAGTTCTAGAAAAAAATGCAATAACCCTAGCCCCGAGAAGTCCTTCCATTTAAATTGTACAGACAATGGCAAGAACAAATGGTAGCAATAGAAGAGGAAATCCCCATGTACACTGACGGGGGATCTTCTGTGACCACTTCGAAAAAGTCCCAGCACTAAGTGATGATTGTCGGTTTTTTTTCAGGCTGAAGTGGCTGCGATAAACTAGGCAGCAGCTGCGCTTAGAGAACACAGTTAAGCTGTGAAATCGATCTCCATTTTTTCCGACAGCCAGGCGGCATGGCCTTAACATCGGACATTTTGACTTCGGAGCTGGTCAGGTTATGAAGACAAAGCGTTTGTGAGATATCTTTGGTGAACACGGTGACTGACTTTGCCGAGTAGCAGATCCCACTGACATCGAAGGAAACGAAAAAGCGGATAGTCTTGCTGAATATGAGCTGGGAGAAATCTATGCATGCGTGTCGCTTGGCTCCCTGAAAATACTCTGAACTCGATGGCTTTGTCTACTCAAAAAGAAATCAGCATCTCTGATAAATTTTAGTCGCAATGAAATGCGCATGTTAATAGGTTTCCTTACTGCACGAGCTAGAGAGATGAGGAAGAAATAAAATCTGTCCAACATCTGCTCTGCGAATGTCCAGTCCTAGCATTGAAGCTAGACACTGGCCCTCTGCTAGCTGTAGCGCCACCCATATTACTATTATTATCAACCATTTTAACTTTAGTTTATTGATCTAGATCATAAAACAGAGACATTGACCGGGGAAGACCTCACAAACGCTGCCAGAAGTTCAGTTTCATGATTTCAAAAGCCTTCATTGCAGCCAAGGCATATCGTAAGATGTCGTTATGAACCAGCAGACGTCCAACAAAGCTGCCTTACCCTTGCTCCAAATTGAGAGCAGGCATATTATTAATGAATAAATTGCCCTTGCCATCCATCGAGCTTGGTGAATAGCATCTGATGGCGGTAGCTTAATCTTCTTCTTTGAATCACCGCCCAGAAATATCATTGAAAGTTCAATTAATTCTCGATAGTCATATCTAATAATTTGCTAAGTCAGTCGGTCGCTTGATAGGTTTTCTGTTGGGTTTTGCATTTTTTTGGGGAACCACATTATTCCAGTTGTTTCGGACTTCTTTGAATAAGGGAATGTCAGTGCTGGAAGTAATTTGCTTTAAATACTAATTCGTTGACGTAATGGCGACAAGCAAAAATTATCCTTTCTTTGTTTACTTTTTCTCCCAAAAGAACATAAACATTATTAATACGACCTGTACCTGAAATCGCAACAGCGAATTTTCACTTAATATTCAGGATTCCAGTCAATAATAGCGTCATAAACTGCCTGCCTCTGTTTGCTTCCCGAAGAGTTGAACAATTTGGCACAGCGATAATTTGTTCTTTTCCGTTTCGAATTCTTTGATTTGTTTGACTTTTTTGTAGGAAATTCATTCCCGTTATGTCCAAACCCGACACCTATCAAGTGACTTTGGAGTGATAAATTGAAATTATCCCTCATGTAACTTCATTTTGTATTGTTTTCGACCTCCAGGGACTGTGTGGTTCTTTCTTTTCTTGTAAAACAATTACTTTAGAATAGAGAGATAAATTTGCCGTCAGTGGTTCATTAGATGATATTGCAGGAGCTAAGGCTGACATGTATTTATATACCACGCCGCACATGCTGCTTAATGTTCCTAAGTGGCCTCTTATTCTCTTTGTCGGCCAGTTTTTGATCCTTTCCAGAGAAATTTTTGTTAATTCCAACGCATCGGCATGTGCAATGTCAGACAAATTGTTTGAGTTTGTAAAGCCCTTTTAAATGCAGCTTGGTAGAAAAGAAATATCAAATATATTTTGGAAAGGGCCACCAACTCTGTCGCATAGGATCACACACTGAATGTATACAGGGTACATGTGTAGTATCTGTAGATGGCGTGAATAAATAGTAAAAGCTAAACAGTGCAGTCTCTCTCGAGTGCGGTAGTAAACACGTACGATTCTGTTTCAACGCAAAGTCTTGGAGCTGAGATCTTGGAGCCATCAGAAGCATTCAGAAGAAGTGTCGGAAAATTGGAACTCACACCCGGTCAGCCTGCAGAAGCCATTATTAATTCATAAATAAAATAATCTTTCGAATAAGACCGTGAGATTTCCCTTGAATATTAATTTGTGTACATGCAAAAAACACCTTGTTCTCCACGTTATTCCATATTCCTTGCTTCTATTTTACACAGAAACCTTTGATAAACATTCGGCATAATTCCCCGACAGAAACAGTTTGTTTTTATTTATTCAACACAATCCCTTTCAAATGGAATACTTAATGTTCTCAGTTTCAGCGAATTTTGCAGATTCATGAATCAAATCAAATTTTCACCCCACTCCCATCAGATGACATTTAACTTCAGAATTTGCGAAAGAGCAAGAACCAAGTTTGCTTAACCTCCTGTCTGACTCCCCATAAAAGCTGCTTAAGCTAAGATTAGCACGATATGCGCCAGGCGGGAATGTTTCTTTCTAATGTCAGAATAAACAGCAAATTAGTCAAAATGTCAAATGTAATTGGAGTTACAAATCGAATCCGTGTAAGCAGTCACATTCCCTTCGGGGAATTATAAGGCAATTTGTTACCAGTGAAACTCACCAAAGGTGTAGGCCCGACCAAAACAATTTCAGAATCCGTGCGGGAAACAAAAGTAATCCCTTCTCGCAGGCAAATGGTTCGGCTAATTTCAACGATTAACGATTAAAGATTGACGATCTCTGTCACGAAACGGGTGGAATGTGGATATGTCAAAAGGTCGCCGCGCCGCATCAGCCACCCACTAAATGGATCTCAGACAGGGAATACATAAATCAAACGCGATCTCACCGAAACATCTCCGGCAGTCACCGTTTAAAGTCGCGCAGAAGGGGTGGGGGTGTAATTTGTTCAGCCCCATTTACGTCAGATTAGGGAACGAAAACACAAAAGCTATACGCGGTCAGGTCATTAATCCTTTCGTTTTTGTTCACAGTCGTCGCAGTCTTGGCTAATTTATTGCCGAAAGTGACTGTTTTTTTCGGTTTCGCCAAGACACACGGCATTCTGGCTCATAAATCACACATTAAAACGTAACAATTGGAGGAAAGATTTTATCGCCACTCCGGCACCGGCACGGGCCATGGCACCAAAATGTGTGTCTCACATGCGGCCATCAATACGAATTTAAACCGCAGACGTAGAGAGTCGCTTCAGTGGGGCGATGGCATGTACGTACACATCGATAGAAGCCACGGCCTCATGGCCTCGTAATCTGTTGCACTCCACATGGGCCCTTTTTTGTGCCCATTTTAACACGCCACCGAGGTCCGCCGGAGTCGTGGCGATGAAACGAATATGACTCCATTAAAGGACATGATTTGTACGGTGAACATAACCCCATGGGGTGCTGAAATTGTGGCCCACCCACTGCCTGCCATCTGCAGAAATGGGTTTCATCGATTTTGCTGGGATTTAATGTGGCCTTCCGGTTGTGCCAAGAACCCATTCACTTTGCCACCTCATCACCTTACAGCTTGGCAACAGGATGAGTTCTTAAATTATAAAACGGATTGAACGTGAGCGTGTGTACGAGTGTGTTTGCAAAGAAGGGAGTCCCTGTTGAATACGTAATTGACGCCGCCTCCCGCAAAATTGCCTTGAGGAAACATTTCACGTTATGACTGCAAAAACTGGGATTCCAACATCAAATCAAAGTACCACCTCCCTCCTATCAGGGCGACTCACAAAAGAAAACCCCGACCCTGCTGCCGAATGTATTCTGTACAGTAATTGAGTTCAAACAATATTTGCATAGATTCCGAATTGTGGATTCGGAATGAGATTGCAAACAATCTACTTGCCGTTTATCTCGGGCACGATTCTTTTATGCCAATCGAAATCCTCCCAAGGATCAACTGACAAGCGTTTGTCTGTTAAAGCGAGCGGCAGCAGCCGGTGCCAGACGGTCGAGGTCGAAATTGTCGTCCTCCGCCGTTTCCCTTGTTACAATTACACGATAATGCACATCGCCGACACAGTTGAATGGTACAGTAAGGGGATTTAAATGACTTTTTCCTCTTTCACTCGTTCGGATCCAGTGGCGCGGCAGGGATATGCATATTTTAGTCCTTAAAAACCAGCGTGTCCTCCCACAGAAATGGTTTATTATTCAGCAATTTTCGGTTGGAATTGAGCTTTCCTTCTGCGCTACAAGTCGCTCGGAAACGAGCGAACGTTTGTTTGTCTCTCTAGCGTCCGCCCCTGTGCTGTTCTTTCGGTTCAACTGAACACACCCCGTCGTCATTTCGTTTGAAACCCCATCGTGGGTGGATGCAAATCATCCGGTTTTTTTTTATTTTCTACGTTTTACTTTTGCATATGGGACTATTTGCCATGTTTCACGATGTCAAAGGTCAAGTGGAAAATGCGTTCATGTAGAAGCGTCCGCTCTAGAAACAAAAAATTGCTCTAGTTACTCCCATCCTGCATACTGGACAATTTTTTTCCTTTTTTTGCTGTTCAGCCCGCCTCTCTCAATAAATTTTGCGAAAACTAGTTTATGCCAACGTGAAGGTGGAGCTGAGGCACGTATCCACGGACAGGGCGGGGACACTACTGCTGCTGCGGCTGCTAGTTTTGGATGGAAGGGCGTTCACAGGAGCGAGACAGGCGAGGACGCACAACATATGTATGTGTACGAATGTGATAAATTAAGCTGCCAACATGTCGGTGTGGAAAAAATCGCAATCAATTTGGCGAAACCCGAGTGTTTAACCGTCAGCCGAGGCGTAGAATGTTAAATTATACTCACTAACAGCAACAATCTGCACATCACAAGTGGGTGAGGTGTACGTGTACATACGCCACCACTAGCATATGAAAGTGTATCCTGCCTGAGTGCAATTTAATAAAATATCCCTTTGTGTTCCACCCAGTGAGCGGAGTGGATTTATGTGAAAATTGTTGCGCAAAATGCATTAAATCATCGCACTGCGAACACTGATTTTTTTTCTTCTTCTTCTGTGCATAAAATCAATTTGTGTGGGAAATTTATCGCTCAAATGTCAGCTGGAATATCGGATACAAAGTTAAAACTACTCTCGTCAGATTGTATCGCTTTAATGGGTATTTTTTTGCCAGAAATTTGATTCTGCATTTTTAAGAGCTCATCTCTGCTTTAATTATTTTCATCCCACATGCACTTGAGCGGAAAGTGGTATATGATTGCAATTTGAGCACGATCCAGTGGCAGGGTCATAACTAAATGTCAGAGTGACATGTTGGTCAATTTTGTAATCGAAGTGGGAGTGCATAGCAAATCTGCAAAAATATCTCAATTTGCATGATGGCCTGTCTGCACGAGCAGTTCCTATCATGTGCACATTCCCGCAAGGATTGGTAATCACCTCAAGGATGTTCTTTCGTGTCGTTCGTGATGCATTTGGAATTCCATCAACAGGACTCTCCGACAAATATTCTTCTTTACTCAGATTCCAAAATGCATGCACCTGACGTTTTCATTAAACCCAAAGGCATGCAGGACTTCACTGTGTTGGACTGCATGCAAAACAACTATTCATTTTACCCAAGACATGGTGCCTTGACCGTAGCTTGATCAGAAATGGGTCACAGTGCCATTTGTCGGAGAATCAAAAGGAACCTGTCAATTCAAGTCCATCTACAATAATTACCGAGTCATTCCAACCCATGACTCGGTAATTATTGTGTTTTCATCTTGTACAACCCATGCCGCCGGGGCAAACAACACCGCGAGTTAAAGAAGTCTATTGTATCAGGATATTGTATCCTCCTCCAGGCATAGCTGACATTCCCTGACCTGGGACAGACTCATTTTGTTAAAGTGGTAATTCAGACCGCAATGGCCAGTAAGAAAGCTCACTAGCATTCTTATGCTTTCCATGTCAAGGCGGGAGATTTCCTTGTTGTAATATGACCTAATTAATAGTTTGGATTGCCTAAAACCATCTCCATTGCTGAAGTAATCTAGACGGAGTTTGTTTTCCTAAAAGTTCTATACCTATCTTCTAGAGAAGGAGAGGAGGTACTTGTGCACATTGGTCTGAAATATCTGCGGATTGTAGTCCGTGGAAAATATTGGGTTGGGAAGAGCATTCCATATTCGTGTAGTGCGGCTGAATAACCAGTCTCTGAATTCAACTGTGATTCCGAAAGCAGGAATAAGGGTAAACTGATGGACATTTAAGACGACACTGGAAAACACACTTGAATGCATGGAGAGGATGAATGCAATAGGCTAGCTCAATGAAGCAGCTTTTGTTAAAATTCTAGACACAAGCGCCATCCGAAGAAGAAACGGTACGTCGGTGTACGAGCCAGTCTAATGACTATGCGTTGTTGTTGTCTCCTATAAGTTTAATAGCTCTTCTTAGTAGGGGCATGGTGCTCTTGGGAGCACTGGACCAGATATGAGTGTTTTACTCAAACTTAGGGCTGATATAAGTCTTATAAAACAAAGCCAAATCAGAGGGGGTGGAATATTTCTTGCATCGATAAAGGAAACCTAGACATTTCGCAGCAATTTTGGTGTCCTTTAATGTGTGATCGTTCCAAGTGTTGTGTTGATAGGTACACATACCAAGGATGGAAAGTTTTCTGGTTTCATTGACACAAGTGCCATTAATGGATAATGGCTGATTATTGAAGACACCTTGGAGTTCTTTCCCCAGTTAATTGTGTCAAGATCGGCATTCAATGTGCTTAACATGGGCTGCCATTCCAATTGTACTACCGAAGGACGATGTCATGAATTTTGGAACGATTGTGAGAAGTTGAGGGTGCTGTCATTAGCGTCAGTTGTGAATTGAATTAGAAGTAGAACGCAGGAGATCATTTATACAAATGTGAAAGAGTATCGCAGACAGAACAGAGCCTTGCGGCACACCAGCAATTATTTGGTGGGTATCAAAATTGAACCCATCCAAAACAACAGCGGTTCAAAAGGTAGTTTCTAATCTAACCGTTGGCACGCATTTTCGACAAAAGGGCTTAATGCCAAACTCTGTCAAATGCCTTAGAAATATTAAGCGCAATTATCTTGCTTTCGTCTGTATTGTGCAAAAGATTGGTTCCACTTTTCGGTGCCATCAAATCACCAGTGGACCTGTTGCTGAGAAAACCTTACTGCTAGTTATTAAGACGCTTCCGCGATTGTATTACCACTACATTACGGTACAGGACCTATGAACGCAGTTTCCGAGCCAGCCTTCGTGAGCTCATTTGCCGAACTTCACTTTGTTGTAGGTTGGACGCCTGGCTGTCGTAAAATATTTTAATTCTAGCTCCCTTGGTACCCCTGTCTGATAGAACTCGAACCCAGGGTTCGGAAATCACTGTGTTGGGTCCGAAGAATCTAGCTCCCACTCCAGACTACATTTTTGATCCTTCTGTGAACCATTCCAGACTCCTGGGGTCTAGTGTAGGAACACCATTGGTGCAATTCTTACGACCTTCTGTAACTTTTTTGCCGTTGCCTTTTATAGTTTTCTTTCCCACCCGACTATTGGCCACACTTTTGTGGTCTCTCTGCTTGATATGTGAATTCCAGCGAAGTTGCTTGTCCAGGATTACTCCAAGACTCGGTGAAATAGACTAGTGTGGTGCTGTTGATTACTATGGATTCAACGTTGACAGTGTCCTCCTTAGAGAGGACTTCTTCTGTGTGCTACATCATTCTACGACCTGTGCACTTTATGCACTTTACACTAAATGCGTCAAATCGCACGATTTAGCCTGCCAATTCAGTTGCCCAAAATGAGAGCTCGACCTAAAGCCATTGGTTTAAGAAACACTCTTGAACCATTGCTCAATTCTTTGAAGTTGGCGCACTAGTGGGAGCGTTGTTGTTGGTGTGGTTTGGACAGACGAAATGCACCAATTTGTGAACGTTGCTCGGGTAACTCGTCGGTAAACAAAACGTCTGTGATCCTTTTGAGATCCTGGAATTGAAGTGCAATTTTGAGTACTCTGATATGCAACCACATCTTCATGGTTATCGGGCTGGATGTGGTCTATTCGGTCGCGTATTGTTTAATGACGCTCACTGATAACTGACTGGGAAGGTCGATGGTGCACACCATATGTTGCTCAACAACATTTTCCACAGAACATTTTTCACAGGTGATAAAGGAAAATTCACTAACTGCTGAATGAAACCACGGCGTGGAGACTTCAATGACTATTATGCAACTCCACACCGACTAAGATCACGCCTCGGAGTCGCACACACTGTCTCTCATTAGTCGTTATAAAGACAGCGACTTTGGGTTTTAAATACCAGCCACCACGACACTCCCACTAGCGGGCAAACCTCAACCGATCAGGCTGAGACTAATGCAAGTCTTAAGGGCTTTCTTGATCACCCGTGGCATCAGACTATGTATCAGGCATCAGCCTTTGGTCAAGCTGTCGCAACCGAACGGTTACTATCAGCAGGATACCATAACATCCAGAACTAGCCGTCTTGTGTTAAATGTCTTTTTCCCCATGTGCTTCAATCTATGATAGATATAGGGCATTGCCAACAAAACTGTTTTATTTATGAGATTGAAACCGTCATAATAACGAGCACTGGAATAGGGACGTATAATAGTTCTTAGCTCATGATTTTAGTCGCCTCTTGCGACAGTCATGCTTTATCTCGGGTATAGCACTTGTTTCACAGGTGATAAACTGAGGTATCGGCAGAAGGAAGTGTTTAAAGTTCCACGCAGAAATGCCTCTTTATGTTTTGTACAGATTAGCTCCACGGCCGCAGTTTCTAACCACTTTAATGGTTGCCACTGCTGGGAAACAAACTGCAAAAGTACAAACAACTAGAAAAACACATGAACTCAGTTAATTCTTGGCGATTCTCCCCTATCTAAGTGTTCGAAAGGATCAATTTCACAAGAATGTTCGGTACACCACATTGAATCACAATTAACAAGTGAACAGTTCGGATAAAGGCGGATGCAAGGTCTAATTTAATTCAATTGAAGTGAGTGAGCAAATGAACTGCTTGAGGAACAATCTATTGGTATTGCCAATGGAAATTCCTGGAGAATAGAATTAAATGGTCACATGTAGAATAAGAAAAAGCACGAAATCTACCAAAATATTTTAAAAAACATGCATTCACAGATAAACTCAACCGCATTTGAGACCCCCTATGGCCACCAATTAAAGCTTATCTCGTACGACCAGCTATAAACCCCAGAGCTCCTCCCAAGATGTCTATCGGTGTCTTCATGGAATAGTTTCTTACACAATCACTTCACCATTTCAACGCCTCGCACTTGTGCCCTATTCACACAATCCCCAGTGAAAGAGTGAAGTGTGAACCTACCATCAAATTATTCCCAACTAAGTAAATCCATCTCATGGGTGCCATCTGCTGTCTCTCTTCAAGTGTTCAAAACATAAAAAGCACGTCTCATTCTAAGGATTCCACATTGAGATAAGATTCCCTACATCGAGCGGTCAGTCTATCTTCATTCGAGTGCAATTACAAGGCCTCGAGCAACAGGATTTTATGGTTGAAGAGACCGTAAAGTAATTAAGCAAAGCAAAAGCACTTCGCCAAACCCCTAGTCATCGTATGCAAATTTGATCAATCCTCAGCAACGCCAAGCCATGCGTAAAACTTTCTCGTAATTACTCGTCTATTTTGCAGAACTCTAGATATTCATCTCTTTTTCAGAATGGAGACAAATGACTCCATTCCCCATGCCGCAGCCTCGCACTGGCGACGAGCGTGAAAATACGACCAGGAGACTGATACCGTCTGCCAGGAGGGGCTCAGAAGGATTTATGATTCCTGCTGTCAAAACTAATTAGGATTTATTACGTTTATATGCACGACTATTGCCATACCCCCATGCGTCCCGAACTTGCTCGGGGAATACAGAATAAAACAGAAATTCGAACGAACCCCCCAGCGTAATGGATTCTTTAAGTTTTTGTGTTTTTGTGCTTTCAGCCTTGATTACTTAGAATGGGAAGCTACCGGTGTTGGATGTGTTTGCCTTTTTCTTCAATTAATCATCATCAGCCAAAAATGTTTGTTGCCACAGGAATGCTTCTATGCCCAGGCAAGCTTAAGTGATTGAATATTTATCTTTGGATTCATCTAGTGCGTTTTGACGTGCACTATTTGCCAACACATGCTACATGTGACAGATAACACAATGCAAGCTAGCATCTACGAACACACCCTTCATCTGTCATGAGTGTCAATGTCAATTCCCTGGCTCCGGGTTGATTCTCATTTTTTATCCCCCTTAATCGATGCCATCCCTCGATGACTGTCGATTATTCTATAACTCTCCGAGGATGAATGCTAGATAGATGAATCCACATTTTTTTCAATCCATCGAGCCCTGCATTGGTTGGTGACTGGAGTGTGTGCATGTGGGTGGTTGTGACATTTGAACTTCAGCTGGCAGAAAAAAGAAGCACCCAAACTCGGGTTCGAGTGACATGGGATTAATTTAAGTTGCTCGGCTTTTAGCTGGATGTTATCGACTTAATGATGCTCAATCAAACTGGGAAAGGTGGACTAGTTCCATTTCAATTAGGGCTTAGCCCAACGTCGTGAAGTTAAGGGTAAGTGAGAGCTTAATTATTTTATGGGTGTGTAAAAATAATTAACGCAGTCAATGAGAATTTAATTAGATGTGTACAAGATTTCCACACTTCGATTTCAACTAACGGTACCACATTTCGAGTGAGGCAGAGAAATTCTATGTCAATACTAATGACAGACGTCATATGAAATACACATTAACTCGCTCCAAGGGGGATATTGGTAAAAATAAACATGAAAAGTTGTCTTAGTCTTTTTTTATGATCGGACTATTTTTCACATCAAGCAGCAGCAGACTGTTAATTGGTTGACAAGCTATAAAAATTGGCATTTAGTCCGTGCGTCGTAAAATGGGATATTTATGTTGAGTTGTTGGACTTCAAGGCGTTCACTGTCGTAAAAGACAAGGCTGTTTGCCTAGAGGACACTAAATTAGATTCAAATGCGATATTTTACGAGGCAAATGATAGTAGGAAGGTGGATATTGGAAATTATGATCACATAATTGATTTTATCATGGGGAGTACTTGTTAGAAGCTGAACACAATTCTTGTTTTCAGTCCGCAAGGACTCTTGGTAGGCTAAATAGTAAATAATTCGATACATTTTTGTTGATAATTGACTTCATGGCTAAAAGCATAAGGCTTCTGCTGCTCTTCTAATATATAGTATGCTTATTTATTATATTAAGTTATTGATATTAAGTTCCATATGAAACCTGGCAGCACTGCTAGTAGTAACGTCCATTTGGGACAATTGACGTACATATCCCTCTGTCGAATTAAGAAACAAAGCGGATAGGCACAAATTTTACTATGTGGTTAAATTCGCAGTTTCGGTCACTTTCGTTAAGTTTCTTAACTTATCCTTACTTAAATAGGTTGAATTGACTTCTGCGTACGTAAATAACAGTTGGTATTGGAATTTTTTTTTAACTTCCCCCACCACTTCGGGTTGAGCATGTTTCTTACCTACTTTTCGATCGGTTTTGACATACGCCAAATGTTACGTACGCCCATTATAGTTAGGCAAGGAAACTTGAGTCAATTTAAGTTGACACACAGAGATGATAAGCTGTGAGAATAACATTCACACTTCACTCAACTTCGTTAAGTTACGTTTTGCAGTTGGTGTCGGATTTCTACGCCAGTCCTCACTATAGACACTTTGAAATCAGACGAAGCTGTTGACTACTTTTTGTTTGGTTCTGACTTAAGCTTTAGTTTACATAAGTCAACTATAGCTGGACCCTTATGTATCGCTGTTTTGCCACGAATAGACCCAGATGGAAATTTGTACAATTGTGGCTTGCATAACACAGTGTTTTACTTGATCAGCAACCAGGGTCGCTCCTATTGGAACATGTAGTTCGGCAAGCAGTTAGGTGGCCACCCACCACACAGAGAGTGAGATGTTGACATCATTAAGAATCGAAGACCCATCGTGTTGCCAAAATGATGGGTGAATTTTCAGACTTTTCTGACGCTCATATTGGAAATGTCGAATAATTCTCTCAGAAAACAAACTTCCAGAATACGTTGCCTTAAGAAGGTTGGCGGCGGGCAGCTAGGAATGCGTTTCCTCCTACTCTTCAATCATGAATCATACGCAGAATTTGTTGAAAGGGAAATCTAATCTTACTGTATGTATTCCCACAGCGCAGTTTCTTTTTCCCAATTTGGGCAGGTTGTTCGTTGATCAAATCTGGTCAGTTTCGCATGGTTGCAGTTAACTAAATTCTATCTTCCCACGTCTGAATTAGCTTTTAGACGCATTGGAGATTTAGTACCGATTTTTCTTGTTACATATGTACGTGTGTTCAAAAGAAGAATATGCTTCCTGTGCGTGTAACAGAGCACCTGTTATCAGAATATACGCCATTATCTGGACTCCATTGACTTGTTTAACGTAGCCCACCTCATCCAATCCAAAAGGTAGTTACGCCTTATGTTCATATAGGTACTATCACCGCTATGCACAGGCATTGTATCACTTTTGGATTTATTCCCATTTTGCTTCCAAATGGTTACATGGGTGCAGAGTGGCTGCCGGTTTCTTGTCCCTTTGTTCATTTGGTGGAATAACTACGTCAATAAACAAAATTGCCAGATATGAAGTGAAGATAATCAACAACACTTTATGGAGTCACCGGTATACGACGTCATTGTATGGTGTACTTTATGAGCTGTTTGCATCATCGTTCCCATCGAAATGTTTCTTCTTCAAAGATGGTACCGACCAGATCCTTATTGTCCTATGTTTATCAATGAATACTGGGGTTTTCGTCGGCGAAACATGCCATACATCATGCGTCATACCCACTCAATTTATTGAAGCATTTATTTGACGACCGCACCATATCGCGAAATGTACCAGTTAATTTGGGCACATCATTCCATTGGACCTGTAAACATGTATGTGCAGTCACAAGTCAATAGAGATCAATCAGAGACTGTGTACTAGTTCGGGGAACTAGTTCCGAGGAGGTACATATGTATAATACCGATATATTTACATTGAAGGAAAGATAAATGTCTGTAGTTCCGTGTAGTTCCAGTGCTATGTTGCGATTGTGGGAATCATATATCTCCACATAACTGCTGTATATAATTCACGTTCGTATTGAAGGAAAGTGTGATTTGTTGTACATGTTATCCATAGTTCGCGGATCTATGTAGTTCTTTTGATGTATGCGGAATGATAGTAAGTAGTACCGATAGCGGACATAGAAAGGTATTTTGGTAACCACCCAATTCTATTGTAATATCACTATGTTTAATTTACTTCACCTTTTTATTGTACTTTATGTATATTTTAAGTAGTTTTCGAAGGCACTAGACGAGATGAAACGAAGACGTAACAACATTGAGTGAAGAAGTATTATTCTGATAATAAAGTGAATTGAGTAAACTGTGAATAAAAGTCGTTAGATAAGTCGTGGTTCAAGCCGAAAGTCATCAAAAGCTCAAAAAACGTATCTTCCTCCAGCTTCTCTAAAGCTAACTCTCCAAAAATTAGCCGTTGTAGTAGGTCGTTAGTTGTAAGATGTAAGTGAGAAATGGTAATGCTAACTACGAATGTTTGACATTAAAACATAATACGAATCACGAGTGGTTTCTCAAAAACTATTAAAAATGTAGTGAACTCTCGATAATTCGATTTTCATCGGACCAGGGAAAAATTTCGAATGGCAGTTTTCGTGTTACGGAGTGGATGTGTCTGACAATTGTCTTAAATTCGTTGACAGAGTATATGATGGGATTCTGTAACGTGCCGCTTCGTTCTTTTCCTTCTGAACTTCTTCTACGGCCTGGACAATTTGCTTCTTCTCAGAGACAAGCAAACACTTGTACTTTTTGGAACTCATTTCTATATCCAATCCTCGGTAAAATAATCAAGACAAGATAGAAATAAAGATTTGATAAAATGGGATTAGAATACTTTTAATGTACCGATACTCCAATTCGATTGGGTCTTTAAGAAAGGAAAAATTGAAACACTGCTGCCAACCATCGGCACACCTTTCCGTTCAATGACCAGATAGGGCACACGAATCTCTCATGCATTTGTTTTCATGGCTCTCTTTCGTCACGTAAGCATTTCCAATTAACAGTTGAAGAAAAACAAATAAACTTGACTTCGAATTATAGAGGTAAAAAAGCCATAATTTTCGAATTAGAGAGCTTTTCATGTTATTCTGTACAATGGTAAATTTTGAATTAATGAATGGGACAGATTGCATGGGTTTTCTTCAATTTACAGAGGTTTTTTTCATTGGACTGTGAAATTGCTTCTATATATATGGGTTTTCGAATTATGGATGCTCGAATTATCGAGAGTTCGTGCATAAACCGCAGTACAGTGGGCCAGCCACATAGGCAGCTATGATAATAAGGTTTGCAATTTGGGGCAACGGGAAAATAATTTTACATTTCATATTTGATATGAAAAATGCTTATTTTTTGTTGTTTCCCATCGTGCTTAATCGAAACAACAAAGTTGGCCAGTTTTGTGTGATTTTTTCATTTAGAGAATCAAGAAGTGGTTCGTAGTATTTCTAACATTTCTTTCGCATATAGTTTCATCTCAAGAAAACAAGTTTTTTTTATGAAGTATCTGGTAACTTTACAGCTTTCTGGAAACCAAATTTCTTTGGAAGAATCCTTGCTCTTCGTCTTGGCGCTATTGCCGTCCATTCAAAATCGATTTCTACAAAGTGAGCAACGCAATGTGAGGATTGACAACGTTATCCGTGAATGAAAATTGAAAACGGATTCCAAAAGAATTCAAACAAAAGTCTGAATTAAATGTTTAGCACCACAAGTCTGGTTTACACACGATTAAAACCGAAAATACCAAATGGCTACAAGGCACCACATGTCTTAAAACAAAAGAAAATTTGGCCATCACTTAACCTAAAACAGTCACTCAGGCTGCTTAGGCTCAGCAGACCCTCATTAATGACTCTAATAGGAGTCACAACAAGGCATTGTACGTAGGATGGGTGCCCCATATAATGATTTCTGCAGAAGCTGCATGGATGAAGAGGAGGTAAAGACCACAGATCACCTACTCTGCTCGTGAAGTGCTTTGGCTAGTAGTAGGTTCCTACACTACTATTTCAATAATCTCAATAAGCTAAATAGCGCCGTCATAGGCCAGCTAAATCGCGTTACTACAAGCACAAACTTTTTCCGATGTTAGGAGTAGTTAATCCAGTTTTTTTATAGAAACTCTATCCCAATCAAGATTTACGTCTATTTTAGTCTATAACACACAAAAATGTCCCTATCTCAAATATAATTTATATCGCAAAACTACTACTCTTACCCCACTGTGGGCTGATGCCACGCATAATCGACGCGAATCATAACTGATCCTTTGAATCGGAGTTGCATCCACAAAGACGCGTACTCCTCCTGATATGAGATTAACTTTCGCCATCCATCAGCGATTCATGTGATATATTAAGCGAAGTTTTACACATGCGTGACAGTTTTCCCATGTATGCATTCGCACAGAATGGCGATTGAAATGTTTGAGCTGGTTGAGGTACGGTTTAGGCCATCTTTTAAAAAAAAGTGCGTTCATTAATACATGCACTTGTAGAAGGAAAAACAATTATTCAGTCGTAAAGCTAAATCATACAAATTGAGTACTCTGCAAAGCAATGTACAATTGCACTTATTCTCGCTCACTGCCTCCATACGAATGCTCCTCACTTAACTAAACCCAATCCCAATCCTTAATGTTGTTGTCGGCTTAACTGCGTCGCATAAAGCAGACGTACATGTGCCTATATAGGCGCAATAAAACCTACGAATTGGAACACTCTGTAATCAGACCACCCACGAATCGCACTACAATTCACGCAACCCCCATGCTTTTCCAGACAAATTACCCTCTATGACCGGGACATTTGGTAATCAGACCATGGACCACTGCTGTGCTATGCATGACTGATTGCCTTTATCTGGATAATTGGGACATTTCGAATTGCTTTGCAGTTGTTCGTGTTAGGCGATTATCTGTGTAGGTGTAGCCGATGAAATATCAGAATTGTCCGGTAAAATGAATAATTGAGAAGCATGTGGCTGGCTGAAATAAGAATAGGTTCACATAAGGTCAAGGGTAACAACTGCTATGAAAAGTGGTAGTTTGATACAAAAATGAAACAATTGCTTAGGTAACAGTCACTTGTTGTCTGTGCTAATGATTTCCGTCCGCTCTCGGTTCCTGGAATCGATACTAAGAGGTTTGATGTGGTCTGTCAACTGTTCAGATTTACAACAATTGACGAACATGGAGACTGGGGTGATTAAATAGGCCTACAAGACTGGAAACGAACTAAGTAAAGGCCATCTCCGAAAAGCAATGAGCCTTCACAGTAACACAATCACAAAAGCCGCCGACAAGTGGTGCCATCAAGTAGATTTTTAACCAGACTGGTGAAACAAAGCCAGTACTCTGAAACAACTGTCTTATATGAATCCTGGACACGATCATTTTTTGTCAATGAATTGACCAGGAGTTGAACATCGTTTAACAACACTTTGTCGACCATATAGCGCCCATATGGTCCATATAACGATGGTAGTGTTTAAGACCAATATTCGCTCAACGTTTTCTTCAGCTATTCACTTTCGGGTGGGAATAGCTATAGCATGTTAGGTTAGGTTTTTGCGTAGACGGGTGTAAGCCAGTTATCACATAGGTCCTATTGAACAACTTGTGATGCCGCATTCTCTCAGTAATCCAGCCCTATCTATGTGTTGTTCAGCCATCCGCATAAATTTATAAATCTAAAAAGCGATTTTAGTGGAATATTTGTCAAATCCGCTCGTCTTCAAATAAATATTCTCCCAGTGTTCTATGTCTCAACTGGCAGGGACTGAAGCAGTGGCAGAGGTAGTGAGGACTGAGGAGTATCATCTAATCCTCCTCGTCGCTTCAGCCTCTGCATATAAAGTCGTTGTTTGGCCTCATTTTCAATACATGCTACGTCAGATGATTATGGCCATTTAAGGCTCCAACTAACATCGACTGCAACTTTTTGTCACTTTGAGGGTGTCTGTCGGTTTTTGCACAAAGCATCCGAGATGTCTCGCAGGTGGTTAGAGAGTTCTGCTCTGTTTCTGGTCACTGTCACTTTTTTCTTGACATCTCCAAGAGGTGGTTTGATACACAGGATTGCATGGGATTTGTCGGATTCGGTCCCTTTCCTGGCATGTTCATCCGCTGCTTCGTTGCCGGTTATGTTCCTATGGTATGGGAGTGCTGCATGCTGAGAACCTTGAGGTCTTCGCGCCAGCGTTAGACCAGCTGGAATTGATTGATTTCTGTTGGAATGGCGGCTTCACTATCAATTTGGATGGTTGGTTTTATTCCCAACATTAATATCATTCTGACCGCTTCCTTGACTGCCAGTACCTCCGTTCGATTTACCTCCATCAGGGATTCTCATAAAACAGTGCATAGTAAAAAATTCGGAGAAGATTCTTGCGCCAGTGCATTTTGCCATCTTCGATCCGTGTATCCTTGGATTGTTTCCTCCTCCTTTGTTGGGAAAGAGTACCAGAATGGTAATGTGAAGTCAAGGAACCGAGGAGTATAGTCGCTTTCGACTTGTTCAATGTGTGATCGATCTAGTATAGGATCAGTCAATCAAGCAACCAGGTACTCGATTGGCTGATCCTTATGTCTAGCTATAGCAAGTGTCGCACAGGTTGCAACAGCGACGATGTGTTTTGTGTGGGGTACCTAGTTCGACGGCATGATCTCCTATCGGTCAGTCTCCAGTTCTGACCACAATCAATCTAGCGACGTCATGACGAGTTTGCCAAAGGAATCGCTTGGATTTGTGGATTGGTTGTACACAGAACATATTTGCCTCGATGTTCACAGCTTGCTAGTCAGGCCCATCTGAGGGTTGGCCTCGACTGCATCAAGTGGCATGTGCATTTCTTCGGCAAGCGAGTACTGAAGGGCAGATCCCTGTCTAGTCTTCTCATTTCCTGGGATGTCACTGCGACCTGGAACTCAGATAAGGACATTTTGAGCTGGCCTTCTAATGATGCTTCCTGTACTATTCCTGAAGGGAAGATGTTTTAGTGTTTTTTTGACTTGACGACACGCTGGCTGAATGGCAAATAGTTCCGGAAAACACTGGAATTGTCCAGCAGTCTGAAGGCGTTGGAGATGTTAAGAAATTCGGAGACTCCGTCCTTGTAGTTTGCCCAGTTAAAATCCCTGTACATCCGCTCACAATGCTGTTCCGTTCTTTCAGAAAGCCAAATTGCCAAAGCCCTTTAATAACTATCCAGCACCCAGACTCTCCGAGCTTGATGGCACTGTGTGCTTTAGTCGTTTTTATGTGTACGTTTAAAGGAAGAAGATGTAGCATTACAATCAGGGCGTCTGAGCAAAGGTACAATAAATTCAAAACGGAATGTCTACTAAAGGCCTCCGTTTAATACACACATCTTATCATGTAGACATTCCCAAAAACGCATTCTGGCTTATCGACAGAGATGGTCATGAAATGGAAACTCCTATCCGCTTTATGTGCAGTAATTCGGGTCTTGCAAGGATTATGTAATGTGCTCTTGGCAAAATAACTTTTCAACCATTTTAATAATGTCTCTAAAAAAACTGATTAGCAAAATTGTGTTTTCGTTCATAGGTAGTTCGTTTTGGGAACACTTTTATCATCCAGTGCGTTTATTCGTTCGTTAGTAACAAATGATAGACACCACTGAGCTACATCCGACACATTTTCAGAAACAACCACGTGTACTGCTTTACAGAAAAGCCAAAGTATTAGGTCTTTTATCGTCGCGACGGGGGTTTTCGTTCTATTTCAGCTGTGCCCTACAAGCTGCTCCTTTGTGCAGCGGTGTGCGTTCTCATACTACGTGAGCATAGTGTTAGTAGTTATTTTTTAATAAATCTTTCAGACGTCACATGTATATTTATGCATTCCTTAAATTTACACATCATACATCTACCGCCATCCACCGCCGAAATTATGCCCTCCAACCGATTTTGATGTTTCCATTTAAGTTTTCTCGCCACCCTCCTTGTTCTTCCATAAACCGCATCACGTGGATCCTTTATTCAGTCAAATTGCCATAATTCAAGTAATACACAAAATATTGACATGGTTGAACACCTTAAATACTCTTCAAAGCAATATGAATAAATTTAAGCAAGAAGAAGCTCACGTGTTTATCCGTAAAGTCTTTGCAAAGAATTTAAAACCGACTTAGATATTGGCCTTCAGACAAAAAAAATACAACGTCTTAACTTTTCAGCGAATTGAGTAATGGTCTCTTTATTTTTGTTTGGGTACACCCAAGCGTTAATTCCTTTGTGCAGGTATATTGCTTTTTTTTGTTTGGAAACGACGTGAGTGAAGAAAGAAAAAAAAATGGGAGGAAAATCGATTTTTTTTTTGCTGGAACTGGGCGGGATGTTGGTTATTTTCATTTTCCATTTATCTTTCTTTGTTATTAACTTCGGAACGTTATACATTTAGGAAAAATTATTTTACAGGTTTAATTGAATGTGGAAAGTTTTTTCATTGTGACAGTTAGCGACTTAAATACCTCGAGATTGTGATGGAAGTACGAACTTTCCACAATTTAAATGCGTTTATCCAAATACAAATTGAATAGCAGCATATAATATTTTATATTAAATATTTTAATTCAATAACATTTTCAGCAAAATTAAGAAATGTCAGATTTAGAGATTTATCCGATTTCAAGCTGATTAAATTATGTGAATCGCCCTGAGACGTGTGACCAGCTGGAGGGTTTGTTTTTGCATTTTTACGTTTATTTTGGTGACAAATTTAATACAAAATGGAAAACAAGGTCTTCTCGACAGGTTGTCAAAACCGTCGTCTTTTTCTGTGTCCTCTTCCGCCGCCCATTTTTGGTCTGATGTTTTCGTCTTATGAGTATAAGCGGAATCTTGTTGCAAGGTTCGCGGGTTATTTTCGAATAGTACTATGCTGTGAGGTTTGACAATGTTCTCTAAAACTAACAGGTATTTTTGTATTTTATTTTTCTAATTTGTTTTGTAAACTTTCATTGAGGTTTTTGTGGAGACTGGTGAGTCTACCTTAAACACTAAAGTGTTAACACCATTTGCCGCAGAAATGGGGCTTAGTGACTGCATCCAAGCACGCGCCATCGTACCATCACAGGGTGTTGTCTTGGAATGACATCAGATGCACGTCATGATGACCAAGCATAACACTCAGGAACTCGAATTTATTTGAATTTTTTCAATTCTACATTAGAACAAAGAAATCATTTTTTTATCAGACCATTGTGGCCAGTGCCAATTAACTTGACGTACTGTTTTTGGATGCACATGTTTAGCAGGCCCTTGTGCTTTTTTGCTTGAATCTCGCTTTCAAGTGACCGTCGACTAGACAAACTAGGTTTTATACCCATTTTGCAAAGAGTCTCGGCAACCTCTAGGCGAAAGTCTGCACATGATAAGTGGCTTGATTGCATTCTTTTGTAAATATTTGGTGATTCTTTTGTACAGAATCCATGAATTGGCCATTGTGAGATCAAGGTAATTGCTAATGTATTTTGTAAGTCTCCATGATGCTGCCAAGAAGGTTGACGCCGCCTATATGGGGATTTTACTTTCCTCCCCGATTGGGTGGCTTTATAGTCACGTACTTCGAGATCCGCTTGTCCTATCTAAGAACATCAGTTTCAGGTGGGGCAAAAGCTAAGATGCCACAGTTGAGACATCGATCCCTTTGACGTCGGCTATGTAAAGAGAAAGATAGAGTAACCTTTTTCCTTTTCCATTATTACCCTTTCAGTTGACAGCTCCCAAATCGGGATTATGTATCTTCCGACAGTGCTCAGGCTGAGATTGCCTTCATTGGATAGATATTTTAGCAACCGAAGAGAAGTAAACTTATCTGGGTCCCGGGCCACCACGGGATCACGGGAAATGAGATCGCCGATGAACTTGCCAAATAAGGATCAGAGGAGATACTCTTAGGACCCGAAACTGCTTTGGGACTATCCGCGTCCTCGGTTAGGGATCCCATCGATGGCTGGGCTTCTCAAGAGCAGAACCAGAGGTGGGATGAGTCGCCCGGATGTAGACAAACCATGCGCATGCTCCCTAATGCCGGAAATCCGCGGCATTCTTGTTATCTCTTAACAGTTGCTGCCTGGTAGTACAATGGACCAGTTTTTGAGTCTGAGTGCACCAGTGTAGAATTCAGAAACCTCCGACAAAAAGAAAGCCTAAAGTTCTGTCGATGGACTAGTCTCATTACAACGTTAGATAATGCACATAAATCTGGTTCTCCATCATTTTCTTTGCCAGTTTCGATCTATGCCCTATAGGCAAAACCAGTTACACCACTCAACACGATTAACGCCTTATAGCCCCATTTTTGGGGTTTTGTTGCGGTTGTACCTCTTAAATGTGTTTCGTCTTTCACAGAAACATTTTTCACACACATAAAAACAAAAAACGGATATCTTTTCAATATTTTCCTACCATTATAGTTTCTGTAACCTTTTACTGTAGAGTCCTGCCATCTTGCATCAATTTGGAACTCAATTCCTATTTTTCATTCTTCATATTTTAATTTATGAAATTGAATTGTGAAGTAAGCTTAAGCAATACATCTGTCCAGTGTCGAAAACCGATCCTGAGTGATGTTACAAAAAAAAAAGTGCGGTTTTCTACAAGCTGTCCAGCGCACACCTTATATTTCTTCCATCATGATCTACACTATGTTACAGAGTTTGAACCCGACGCTGATAAATATTTTCTCATCAGTAAAAAGGATTTTTCAGCGACCATTTATCGCGTTCTGGCGAAGCATATCCCATTTCATGATTCCTGATAAATGAGGTTAAAGCGTTTAGCGAGGAAACTTTCCATAAATCTCACTTGGTAAATAGCAGTCAAGCTCTCATCATTTGCGTTCAATGCTTTTTGAGAAATTATGAGTACAATATGTCACTTACATTACACAAATATTTTATTCATGGACATGATATAGTCGCATTTGCTTTGTTAGCTGTAGGACAGTTAAGTGAAGAAGCGAATTAAGACTTAAAGAATTACAGAGAACATTTCTTTTTACTTGCATTACTATGGGAAATGCAGTCGAGTACAAATGAAATTATGATAAACGGACTTCAGAAATTTGATAACGGCCATATTGTTGAAGCAACATCTGTCAAATTTGCTGTAATTTTTTTCAGTCTGTTCTGCCAAATCACCATGGACGGACATCGAGTTCAACAACAAGTGCAAATGATAAAATTGTTCTATCAAAATGGGTGCTCTGTTAGAGCAACGTTACTTGCGCTTCATCCATTTTACGGTCGCCATAAAATGAGTCCCATTTCTGGATGAATGGGTACGTCAACAAACAAAATTGTCAAATTTTGGGACGCAACCAATCCACATGAGATTCAAGAGCGTTCAATGCATCCCGAAAATGTTACTCTTTGGTGTGGATTTTGGGCTGTCGCCGTCATGGGTCCTTATTTCTTTGAGAACGACGTTGGCCAGGCCATCACCGTCAACGGCGAGCGCTATAGGTCGATGATGATTGAATGGAGGAAAATAAATTAAATGAAAATTACCAACTTCTTCTGGCCTGAATTGGATGATATGGACCACATGTGGTTTCAACAGGACGGCCTTACACAGCTCCGGCTGCAAGAATTCTGCAGGAGCGATTCGAGGGCATGGTCATTTCACGGGGAGGTGATGTTAACTGGCCATCGAGATCGTGCAATTTAACCCGTTGGACTTTTGTTGTGGGGTTTTCTGAAGTCGCAGGTCAGTGCGAATAAGCCACAGCGACCCTTAAAGCCAACATATACCATTCCATCGATCGAATTCAGACAGATTTATGCGCCAGAGTCATGGAAAATTGGATATTTGGGATGCGTGTCATCCAGACAAACTGCGGTGGATATTTTAACGACGTTAGATTCCATACATAATGGCATCGATAGGCGTTTCAAATGAATAAACCATTTCAAAGATATCTTCCACACACTTTGTTTTACTTAAATGTAAAGAGAGATACTAGGAAGCGCTTAATGACACACCCTCTGATGTGACAGCTAAGTACCAGAGTTTAAAAAAAAACGTACCACCAGAGAGCGATGTTAAATAGAATTCAAATTTGACGAAAACGTTTTATAATGCAGTGTATACTTTGTTGGTTATAACTCAATTAGTTTTCGTACCACACATAACTTCAAATTTACTGAAGCTTAAAGGTGTTACAAGAGAAACTTTTTTAACAGTGTATCAAGGGGATATGTCGTTGGTTTCTGCTTGACAGCGACTTGAGGAGTAAAATTAAAGTTAATTGCTTATGGTTTATAGTAGTTTTTAACGCGTTTTCAAATGTCTACTACAAATGTGTACGTCATTTTCATTACTTCACGGAATTAGGCACTTCGACGCGCCATGATATCCTAACTGTTTCAGTAATAAATGTTAATTTTCTCCTGGGGCCCACTTGTTGCTAAGCAGATGAATTGAGATGAGATGATATCTCCACGCTCCTTCACGTAAAAGTATCAAAAATGTCATCATTCTCAGTAAAAGACCGTTAAACACGTAACACGTTCCCCAATGTAAGTGATGTATCCAATCCAATCTATCTCCCTCCAAGGATAACCGCGAGAGACCTAACCACCGGATGGATGGCTGATTGTTCTCCTTAACAACCTTCGCTTCATGTTGGCATTCAGCTCGTCTAACTTTCTTGTTTCAGCTCATATCCCGTAACTAAGCACGAGAGCATAATGTGATACAGTCATGGGAACAAAGGCAAACATGATAGTGTCATTAGTGCGCTTAGCTTGGGCAAAAGACTTTAATAATTAAAAAGTAAGATCTCTTCAGCGAATCCGACTGCGAGACTGTGTGCAAACAAAATGAGAACAAATGGCACCAAACTTGTCATTCCGCAAGGCACTCAGCCGAGCGTACAGTGTCGCACAGTGACTTCCGAGAAGGGCAAGGACGAGAAATGACTCCTCATTTAATTTATTCCCTTGAAAGTTTCGCGAAAAACTAGGAAACTACCGTAATTGTGTCTCTCAATGCATTCGCAGGGGTTTGTCGTGTATATTCGACCCAGCTGTGCGCGGTTTAAACTTTAATCGGATGCAATTATCCTGCGACGGAAATTTGCGCTTTAGACAACAACAAGCACTGCTCGAAGTTCCAGAGCCATTATCAACCATCCATCGAATGAAATTTAATGAGGGAATAAAATCAATACTCCTTGCACGACGAATAACATTTAACTGAAAGCAATCCCATTTCGCCGGAGTGCCAATGTGGTGCTCGCTTTTCACTTCAGTTCCATTTCATTATGCGAGCGCTTGTGTCCTTTGGAATCGTCCTTTTTGTGCTCTCATTTCATCGCTGATGTGAATGTCGACAGTCGGCGTTCCAACATTCTGTTGTCAAGGACACACCGTTGTTGTCGTTGTCTTACTACTTTGACATTGCTCTGAAATTGCGAATTCAATACCATTGTGTGGCGGACTGTCTATTGTCACCGGAGTTCTGGGTCTCCCTTTTATTGTCTGGGCTTGTGTGTCCCTCTGTCACCCTATAAGGTGACAGTCATTTCGACCTCCTTCGAGCCCGTTCTGTGGAATACTCAATTGCACATTTCACCGACTGAAGTCGGCCATTATCAAGCGTATGCCATCGGATACAAATTGTTTTTTTCACGCCCAGCCGTTCCCCCGTTTCGGTATCCTTATGACAAACGAAGGACAAAGGAGGAGTGTTGGAGTAAAAAAGGAAAAAAAATTGAAACAGGGCTTGGGAGCGGCCGTACTGTGGCATATCGAATAAATGACGATAATCGTGTTTAGCGCTTAAATTGATATTAAAAGTGTTGACATTTGCATAATAATAGTACATTACACGCAAATCCACTCGCATAAACGTGAGCGTGACGTGGTTGTTTTGTTGTTGGACTTGTAGGGTGCTTGCCTCCACCCGACGGTCATGCGGAAACAAAGTCAATGCCAAGTGACCCGAACGGTAGATGGAGTGTATTATTTTTATTGTGAGTAAAACTGCATGGGGACGAAACATAAGCTAATCTTCAAATGACCTGGAAGGGAATCCAAGTCGCGAGCGAGTCTCTTGTCACTTATTAGTTGAACATTGTTCCATAAACGAGTTAATGGCAGCATCTTTTATGTAAGACTGTATCCTTTTACGGAAAGGTTACACTTCTCTTGATTGGATGTGTTGGGGGACTTGGCCAGGTGATATACGTTTTTAACATTAGCATTCATACTTTGTTGGGTTTAGTTAGCCGGTCTGAGGTAAATAGGAATAAATTAATGGAAAGTTTCTTTTTAAAAATGTAATGAAATGAACAAAATTAATTTTTTTTCCTGTATTATTGCTTTACTAGTAAGACCAAACATTCCCATTAATTATGAAGTATAAAGTTGTTCAAGTGGCTACCTTGGCTGGCTTCGCAGTAGCGCATTCTGTCACCCCAATTTTCCAAGACATTGTTGATAGTTTCGGGCTGTAGCTCAGGGATTGCATGGATGATATTGGCCTTTAGTGCCTTCCGGGTTGGTGGCATAATAACGGTTTTTCACGGTTCCCCAAAAAATGTTCAAAGGCGTGAAATCGCAGCGCCGGGGCGGCCTATTGATATCGCCAAGACGCCTGATAACACGATTTGTGAATTTGGTACGCAAAAGTTCGATTGTGACATGGGCTGTGTGGCATGCCGCGCCATCCTGCGTGAACCAAAGGTCGTCCAAATCCATGTCTTGAATTTCAGTAAAAAATCATTTTACACGTCACTGTAATATGCACTCTTTGGGCTACACAGCACTCACTTTGGAAATAAGTTTTCAATTTTTTCCCAACGTTGTTCAAGCGTAAAGTGACTAATTTCGTTCCGCGGAGGTGTGATATGTATTTTATGTCAAGATTTCAAGCGGAAACAGATGTCAGTGTCAAAATAACCTGTGCAATAAAAAAAGACACGAGATGGGCCACCCTGTTCATATATCGTAAAGTATATATAACACTGCTCTGTTTATATCTGTTCCATTAAGCATCATTAAGCAACTTTACTATCTCTGCCGAATAAACAAAGACTTCCCTTCAATCAATCGCAAGACTAATTTGAAAGATACTAACGCCGTCTGATCAGAAACAATTAAAATATGTCCCTCCAAAGCGGTTTTCGACGAATTCCAGTCATCAAAGACCATTTCGAGTGGTTCTCTGTCTCTGAGTGATGATAAGACTTTTAAATTTACACATCCACTTGAACCCTTTTCCGAACGATAAAGTACATCCCCCAAAGTGTTATCGCATCTTTATGAGTGTACTTCGCCGTAAAGTTAAGCGATTAAAAAGTTTCACAATTGTGCGGATATTTATAGAACTTCAGAAACAATGGAAATTCAAAATTGCATTACCTTTTCAGGAAGGAGGCGTTGAAATGCTTCGAAGCGTAGAATAAAACCCACGACACCCACGACACAATCGGATTTATATCCGATTGGTGCTTGTTGAAGTCATTTTTGGGAATTATTTGAACAAACTTGTATCAGTTACAAGCAAGCAAATGAAAGTTGACCCAGAACCATCAGCTCTCCCCATGGGGTGATGATAAGGTGCATCACCAGGTTCAACACACCGTTGGAATAAGCAAAGTGCGGTGTAAACTTTCGCCGGCCAACACTGTTTTGCTTAGGGATTAACTTTCTGTGGAGACATGGGTGTAGTTACACGTTCGCATTGATAAATATACAAGAAGTTTTTGAGTAGAAAGGGGTTTGTTTCTCTCCGGGTAGGAGAATATGAGCTGACTCTGTTCTGGAGTGTTCACGAGATCAGAATAATTTAAGCTCTGATTATGTTACATTACGTCTTTGCGAAGGGGATAGGTTGTTTTTGGTGTGCTCATGGCGCTGTAAGATGAGAAGTACCTCCGGATATCACTCAGATACATAGAACTGAAAATTTAAAAATAATAAATCCCCCGGGGTGGATGGTATTCCAGCCTCTTTTACTCTTTTACAACTAAATCTTCAATGCTGAAGTAATGCCAGAGATGTTTTTAGAATCTGTGATTTTAGCTATCTTTTTAAAAGGCGACAGCAGTCTACCAGAGGTCATTTTCCAAGCAGGTTTTCGTTCAGGGTTTTGGACAGTGAACCAAATCTTCGCACTAACAACTTATGCTGGTAAGTTCAATAAAAAGGGAAAAAAACTATATGCCTTATTTTCGATGGTCCTAGATCAAGAACACATCTATCGTAGCCGCAATGCTATTTGATTGCTATAGACACTCGTTATTTTCTTCAATTCAATTCAAGCTGCCGGTGCAGACGGACTGTCTGTGGAACTCTTTAAAGCAGATGGAGACAATCTTCAAAGCTTGGTGGTTGAGGTTTTCTTTCAAACTCTTATGTTCAATCAGAAGGAAAGTGATTCTGGCGTTCGACATCACGTCTCCAATATTCTTGAGGGCCAGAAACCACCATCGACTAGACTTCCCATGGTGTAGCCACGATAAGAAAACCGCATACCGAGAAAACAACAGAATCTTGGACAAGCAACACGGATTGATGTCGGCTAGGTGCAATCGCAGTAGACCACTAGAAACTTTGTCGACACCCGTAAACCGCTCACAAAGTTTAACGTCGTTGGCACAAGCAATCTAAAAAAATTAGAACCGTTGCCGCAAACTGTTAATGAAGCTTCTACTGATTCTATTGATTTTACGCTGCCCTTAGTGGCACATACATGAAGTATAAACATTAGCTATCCCGAGCTCTACGAGTAGAAGACAAAAATACCCTCAAGATGTTGAGGTTGTATGACAGGATTACAATGTACATAATTCTTGCTGAAACAATTGACGAATGGACAGAAGTGTATCGGAATGAAAATCAGAGTTTCAATCACATACGTCAGACCGAACTGTACAAGACTTCCTATTTTTCATCGTTTAAAATTCGCCCAATGTGTTAAAATTGTTAAAAATATTGATTATGTAGTGCGTACTTTTCGTGTAGGACGACCCAATCTTGTTCCATTGCACGAAGAATGTCCTGGCAATCAAGATCGTACGAATGGCGTTAATTCGATATTTTTTATTTATCATGCAGTGACTAGTGCTAAGTTCGGAGCATAGTCATAGTGTCTGGATTCTGAAAGCGGTCTTCAACTTGCCCTCCAAATGCGTGAGGTTTTCAATAGGCTTTTTTGACAGATCACACGTGACTCCTATCAAACTGCTTTGTCATTTTTGGTCAGTATCGTTTGGCAAGTCATCATGAAAAGACTCACACCACAACATCGTCTTCAGATTGTTCAGCTGTATTACGAAAATCAGCGTTCTGTTGGAAATGTTTTTCGTGCAATTCGAGGAGCATAATCGACCTATTGAAACCACAATTGCCAATACCATTCGCAAATTTGAGCCCCAGTTTACATTAGTGGATGATACTCGACCGGTTATACCACATCCAGCAAGTAGTGAAGAGACTAAGCAGCTGTAGCTGAGACCATGACGAATCGACTCGTCGTCGTTCTCAGCAGCTGAGCTTGGGGTATTCGACAACTTGGCGTATTTTACGTTAGGATCTCGGCCTAAAAACTTGTGTTAGAATTGACGCCAGACGACCAAAATTTGCTTCAGATTTTCAGTGAATCTCTGGCAAAACTCAATGAAAATCCAATGTTTTGTCGTGAAATTTTGTTGAGTGATGAAGCCCATTACTGGCTCTATCGATACGTTAATAAACAAAATTACTGTATTTGGGCTGGTGAGCAACCCAAAGAGTACCAAGAACTACCATTACATTCATTAAAAAACAACGGTATTGTGTGGTTTATGGGTGGGTGGCATCATTGGTCCATATATGTTCAAAAATGAAGCAAATCAGAATGTTACCGTCAATGGTAAACATTATCGCGTCATGTTAACGAACTATGTGCTTCCTGAAATTCAAACACATGGTCTCGGTGAGCTCTGGTTTCAACAAGACGGCGCTACGAGACAACGTCCAAAATTGGACCTTCCGATTGGACCACCTCAGACGTATTCGTGGCCAACATTTACATGATATTAGTTTCGAAAAGTAAATGCCGTAAATTATTCTTTTAACTGACAATACAAATTTTAATCTCTTTCAAATGTATGTATTTTATTTTACATTATAAATCAAACCTCACGATGAATCATCCTTTACATACATCCCAGTCGCTGCAGAAAGCTTTGAGACCAGCAGTTGACCCCTTTATCAAGGCCTATGGAAGTGTACAAGTAATACGCATTACGAAATAGACCCAATGACATTTTCACAGCATTAAAGCGCCGTGAAATCTTTCTTGACTCACTCCTGAATGTTACTAGACGCCATTATGGCCATATCATTCGCATGGGTAGGCACTTTGCATCCAACCCGCTCAAGAGCTAAGAGCAGTTCATTTTCCATGTTGTTGAATTTTCAATTTACATTGCATCTCGACCGACTTACCTATGTTGTGCAGCAAGTTGGAACAGGATGTCTATTGTGTTGAGCTGAGGTTTTTAATAAAATAGGAGAGTCACTAATAGGTCATTTGGTTGTACCTGGGAGCTCTTTCCTCTCTTCAGTATGGATACCACTCTGACTTCGGGACGGGAATATGTTGTTGGCTCATGTACAGGAAGCTCTTAAAGATTTACGAGCCAATGCGTAATTTGTGCTGCAACTGAATGAATTCTAGGCAGCAACTATACCATTATGACACGATTTGAAGAGTTCAATTCTCCTGTGGTTCTTAGTCAGCAACACGTGGTATTGGAGGAGTTTTCCTGATAGGTTGTTTTGCAAGAGCAACATCTAGGTAAGTGGGTGTTCATGAGGACAGTCTGCCTGTCGCTGCACTGGGTGAGGTCCAGGCACCAATGAATTAGATTGTATTAGATTGGTGTTCACACGCGGCTGAAAACGCGTAGCTACTATTTATGATTATGCTGGTTGATAGGCCCTGTTTTCCTGCCTATTGAGTCTATTATATTCGATGGGACTTCGATCCTCGAGCTCTACGGTATTAACTACCCTTAGGCGGTAACAAAAATTATCTCGCTTAGAGACATTTACGATTTCATCCACCGTACACAGGAGTGGTGAGAGTAATGTTCTAAATTTATTTTTCAAGCACAAAACTTAAATTCTTATTAACTCCTCTTTGGTTAAATATGCCAGTAACTTTAACGACAATCTCAATTTCCATTGAAGGAATCTACATGTTTCAAATATGCACACATTTGCAACGAAATTCAAGTACAAGCAAGTCTCACGAATAGACTCGATGTTATTGGCTTAACCGGCAACTGGATAGTTGATGAACTTGCCAGAGACGAATCCAAGACGGATCCATATCAAGCAAACTGACGAGCAATCTCTCTAGATGACACTCCTTAGTCAGCTCTGAAACACAAACTCCAGCGAAATGCAACAAGAAGCGGCCACCCGCTCACCTCCCTGCCCACCATTTCGAAAAACTCTAAAATTACCTTTCCACAAGCTGTCCAATCATCAAATTGTTCAACTCCACTCCTCTGCACCCTCTTCTACTGTACGCTGCACGTTCACACAGGCTCTTGGACGTCTCATGAATTATTCAGAAAATAACTGCTGCCCCTTTGACATGACCCACTAACGTCAATCATAACAACGAACTGAAGAGCTCCTCTGGCACGTTTTCAAAAGCAACTGCACCGTGTCACAAATGTTCGCTTCAAAGGACACATCGATGTCCAGCGTAACGTGCGAGCAGTTGATCATCGCTGACGACAGCCAACTCTCATATGGTTTCATTGTATTCCCTGCAAATCCAGTTACTCAGAAATGCATTTGCAGTGCGATTGTATCTCGTTTGTCATCAGGTCGCCATTCGAGAGAGCATTTCAAATCACCGACCAACTTGTTGGGCTAACTGGGACAAGTTACTACTTGTCGCTATTGTTTCTGTGCTACACCGATTTCCATGACATACATAAATGCACTGTCCTTGCTCTGTTGACCGTGACGTCGAGCAGAAGTGTGGAGTTCATAAATACCCAATAGACCGTTAGTGCTCCCTCGGCTCGGTCTCCACACAATGCCATGGCGTGGACGCGAGCACGACAGATTGCATGAACTTTCGACTCACCAAAATGTTATTAACCATTCAAAAATTTTCCATTTTCAGACGCATGCCATCCGTACGAGCCCTTCAAGTGTCCCGGCGATGGAAACTGCATTTCGATACAATACCTCTGCGACGGTGCCCCCGATTGTTCAGACGGATACGACGAGGACATGCGACTTTGTACAGCTGGTAAGTGGGAGTATTGATTTTACTTGATCATATCGCCAAATACATGACTTGTACACAACCGGATCTAATAAATAGCGCCCATCCGTACGAAGAGATAAGCTAAGTTTGTATTTGCTATGTCGAAGCGCTCGTGGACACGGGTTGTGCTTAGCGCAAATAGAAACTTAGAAACGAAGTAACCACAACTAATGCCGAGTAACAAATTGCCAACTGGGGACTGAGGAGGCACACACATGTGTACACGTCCACACGTAGTGATGTACACAATCCAAGAACAGTCGGACACGTATACTCCTGCTGCTGCAGGAGCCTAACGAATTCATGTATACGCTCATCCGGGACATCCCCAGAGACGTTGGGTAAATCGATTTAGTGGCCATGGCTGGGAACATAAAAGTGGATTTCCATAGCAACAGTGGCTTGCTCGTACACCCCAACCGCACCGTCGTCGGGAGTGCAGTCAAAGTTGGACGTAGCACTTAAAGTTTCGCAGAAACTCGCCTCAGTTCGGCTCGGGGTGTACGTGGGTGGGTTGTTCATTGAGTTTTGATTTAAGTCTTGTTTCCTATTCATGGAATAATTGTCAGCCCAGGAGATGACGGCGAAGCGTTAGTTCGAAGGAGTAATCAATTTTGTATTTGGTTCTCAGAGTGCATTCCGAGGGCACGACTTAATCGTAGTTTCACTGGGCATAGGGCATTGTTATCAATGCCAACTCGGGGGGAAGAATTTTGCGGCGCAATGTTTATTCATGAGATTGGCAAAGATTGTGGGATGTCCCATTTAGGTTGCCCGAGCTTAATAATTAACACTTTGGGTTGACATTCAAATTCATATTTAGCTGCCATTAGCAGTAGCTCATCGTAGTAATATTTTGAAAGAGAAAGTTTGGATGTTTGCGGAGCTCTACCCTCTAAACGGCTAGAGGGATTTGGATGGAACTTCGTGAAAATATAATGTCCTGCCTTGGGATATAGACATCTGTGTGTGGTATTTTCTAGTTATCACCGCCAGCCATGTGGAAAACAGTACGTAGTCTTCATTGGCCTCTTTTAAGAATATACAAATCTAGGCATTATGAAGTACATTTAAAAAACCATTGAATGATCAAAAGAAATCAAAGTAATTAATCCAAAATTATAAATGAAAAACGAGCTTAACCTCTTTAGACGTTACTATGGTGTGACCAGATAAAAACGATAGAAAAATAAAGTTTCTATAAAACAACGACAGAGCTACATTTAAAATGTATTCTAGCTGTATTTTGAAGCTACATTCTTTGAAATAGCACATAATTCAAATGGTCGCATCGCCTTCGGCGTTGGTCCAATATTTGATGACTCTGTTTAACATGTTCGACATTATTTCGGCAATTGCGTCTCGAATGTTGGCCTGGAACTTATCTAAAATGGTTGGCTTGGACTATGGACTTGATGGAGCCCAAGAGTAGAGTCAAGTCGCATGATCGGGCGGTCAATTGACGAACGCTCGCCGTGAGATGACCCAGTCGCCAGATACCTCCTTCAAAACTTTGAGCATTGCGTTGCGTATATGGCATGTAGAGCCGTCTCTTTGGGAATCACAGCTCGGATATTTCGATGTTGTCTGTGGCCACAGAAAGTCGGTTAACTTCGCACCATACCTGAGACTATTGAGGGCCTTAGCTCTCCTTCTTAATTTCATTTCGAAAGTTAAAAAGGTTGAACACTTGTGGATTGTATTGTGTTTGCTCCAATAACAGCAGTTTTGTTTGTTGACATAGCTGTTGTAGACATAGCCGGCCATCCTGCAGCTTCAGATGAGAGCGCGATCGTCTTTTAAATATACCCATGGCTTGAACTTGCCGAAGGAAGCGGTGGAATTTATTGGGCCTTCATAATTTGCAACAGCACTCACAGCATAGCGGTAATTTCGCATAACGCATACGATATAATGCGGGCCACGATACTTCGGTTGCAATTTGAGTCCAGGACCGAATATGGCTAGAATATGGCACGCCAAGTTTGTTGACATTGTCTTCCGCTTGAGCCACCTTAGACGCTGGCGTCCTCTATTGCGTTGTTTCACAAGTTCGGAATTGAAAACTCTTCGGGTCGGAGTTGAGTTGTCCATACGCTCTACATGGCCCAGCCACCTTAAGCGTTGAATTCGCCGGGACGCCTGGCTATACTCATGTCGCTCTACAGCTGTTTCTCGGCATTATTGCAACCACCTCACACACAGCATATGCTTTTTCTTCCTCTGTTGTACCCGCTTATATTTTCAACTTGTAGATCTATCATTTGTGAGGATCTCCAATGGATACATTAGACAGGACAGGAATGATTACTTGGTGAGTCGTTCGACCCACTCGAAACGACTACAAAAATATATCTATCATTCTTTGACGTTACCGGCAACGGCCCTAGATGATTCAAGTGAAACGTCTGCAGAGGCGATGCGCGATACTGTTGCTTGCCGGTCTTCCCTTTAGAAGGAAGAATGCACGGGACACAATTCACAGCGACTTCTTCAACTTTGTTTGCTAAAGTTGGAATAAATTAATTGCAATGGGCAATGGCAATTACATTGCGAGCATTAACGTGACCATTTTTATGGATTCCTTCCAGAACCTGGAGTTTGTAAACTTTTCGGAACGTCCCTCTGACAACTTGCAGACGACGTCTCGGCGGATGACCAAGTCTTCGTAACTGACGTTTTAAAATGGAGGATATCAAGCACCAGCAGTCATACATTTGCTGAGAAGATACTATTTTGAATGGGAAGAACGGTCGGAGAGCGATTTAACGCGTCAACATCAGATACTCTTTGCACTGATATTAGTGCTCAGCAATGCGGCTGCAAAGGATCCTCTTCTCCATCGTAAGAACAAATGCCTTACAGTCTATGAAAATATCAAAATCAAGTCCTAACAAATACGCTCTTAACACAAAACAGCTAAAACCTACTTTTGCTGTTTTTTCCTAGTGTTCAAGTCAAAGTCTTAAAACTGAAGTCAAACACCGGACGCCATTGATTGTCTTCACCATGCTTTTGTAAGAGCACACCACCATATTTTCTTGATTATTTCACTTGTAAAATTATTATGCACATCAACATCATCAACAGCTGGATGACGCAGTTGTTTGCCCCTGGTTAGAGGGTCCCCGGTTCGAATCCCAGTGAAAGCTAAGTTAATACTGTTTTATCCGGTTTTCAAATCTGGTCCAACCACCATTTGCCGTTGCGATCAAATTAACGGCGTTGTCACTGATGTTGTTGATCAGTGGTAGTATTCTGGCTATGGGTATCACAATGGACCAACATGGTCTAAGTGTGCTGGCGTTTTCGCTGGCTAACTAACTTAACTTATGCACATCAATAAGGAGGATGATTAAGTTTACAATTATCTACATGCCTTGGTCTTCAATATCGATCACTGTAACTGTTACGTTAAGTTCGTTCAATCCGCGAAATTGCCAACCACTGCAACAACAAACAACAGCATCCGGAATTTCGTTATTTTTTCAACTATTTCCGAATTTTCGACAAGCGTGGAGCAATGAATGATAAAATGACTAAGCTTACCAAATATTTTTGAACAGCTGGATGTCACATGGAAACTTTGACAGCTGGTGAAACATAACTATTATTGAATTATCATCGCACGTGGTTAATGGCTCACATGTTTTTCACACGTATGATGTATGTCTACATCTTTGTTCAGTTATACAATAACAATAAGCGAGATGCCACAGTTCGAGATAAATATAGGCCTATCTCCTGCAGCAGCCACTCGTATTCTGCGTCGCATTGTTTCCCCCTATTTATCTCCCAATAAATTGCCATTCCTAAAATTCAATTTCCTGACGGAACAAAAAACAATAAAACTGTCAAACGTTAATTGAGTGTCAGTTGTGCTTGATGTGCATAGTTATTCGTTTGTCAGAAATTCTTATGAAATATTCCCCCAAGGATACAGATATTTATTCAATTACATACACAAAAATGCTCAACGTGCCAGAATGATCCATCAAAATCAAAACGAGTAGACAACATTCCCAGTTGGACTGCAAAAAATATAATATTGCGGAAGCAAGCAGATGGTGACCTATTGATATGCGTCAGAGTTGCAATTTTGTATCCTTTGGAAGTCTATTAAAGCCAACATTTGCATTGCAAAATTATTTGACATGCATTTTGTAACGATAACTTCTTCATTTCATAGAATAATGATATGCATCCTATTGCGGTTGTCCATTAGCATTCGAAACAACAATAATTGTGGATTTGTTGGTCATTGTAAATTCCCAACAGCCAGTCTGTGAATTATAATACTTTTGAGTTCAACTTTTCTCGTGCGTCATAATATTGAGGCGGGAACTGGATAGGGTGAGCGTGCAATTTCACAGGAGATCCAGGGTGCAGATGGATAAATTACGCTAATACAATATAGAAAGAGAACATTTTTTGATCTAAGAGTACCTGAGGGTTATATCTTGGGACCAATTCTATTCCTAATTTACATCAAGACTTCGTTCGGTCTTAGTTTGAAATATTAACCTAGAGCTTTTGGTGAATATGTGAATGCCTTAGTTTTAATTTGTTACCTATTTCATTATTTATATGGCTGTGTGAATAGTTATGCCCGGATTGGATAGCCCCTGGTTTGGTTTTTGATACAAACTGGGATCAAAACTTGTAAAGTCTTCCGCAATGTTCTCCCCCTAGACAAAATCATGTAATAACACCTACCATTGTGACAATGTTAGGTCTGGTAAAGGATAACAGCTTTTTGGTGCATGATTGAGTTTCGCACAAATCTTTCCAATAGATGCCTTCCAGACATCCTCAGTTGATTATCTGTATTGCTTCTATCACAATTGGTAAAGTAAAAAATCTAATAAAAATAATGTACCCACTGATTTGCAGCTTACTGGAGAACAAACTATTAATCTATAAATAAATAAATCTAAAAAAAATAAATTCAATCCATTCTTATGTATAGTGCACCTGTTTGGAGCGATTGTGCGAAAACCCGCAAGTTGAAATTGCCTCCTTTACTACACACTCTAAACTTGTGGAGGAATGCCGGCCCGAGTTAGCATCATTAGAAGTCCAACTCAAAATCTCCCTCATCAGCGACATCCCAGGCAATGAGAAGGCCTACAAACTGGCTAGGCAAGGATCTGCCCTTCAGTGCTCGCGTGTAGAGGTAGTATATGTCCCAATACAAGCAGTCAAGGCTAATACCTCTGGATTCCCTTGAAACAGCTAACCTCAGATGGGCCAAACTGACTAACTGGGCTATATCAAGTAAAATAAGGTCTGAGTATAACCGATCCAAAAGAAACGATCTCCTTTGGCGGACTCGACATGATATCGCAAGGTTGATGGCAGTATTCACCGGCACTGGCCGTTAGGAGCTCATACCGCAAAACTAGGTATCCCACACTGTATTTCAGGATATTAAGGAACTAATGTCCTCCCTAAAGTCCTCAGGTTGGATTTAGTGATATAGCACACCCCACTTTCAGTATCAGAGCTATTTTATTAAAACGGCACATAGTGCTATTTAAGTTCACATTGATCCACTTCTAACAACCTACCTACCTTTTCGATGATCGTGTCGCTCGTGTTAGCGAGTGAGTTCTGCACGATCTTCTGAGGGAAGGTGTTAATGTTACATTACAGCCCGTCGCCTTGTCTCAATCCTTTTGTGATATTAAAGGTCTCGATGAGTTCATCAGCGACCTTAATGTGAGCAGCGAGAATGCTCCATCGTGTCATCGTGTACACAAAAAAAAGGAGACCCTCTGAATTGCGCCAATTTGTCTTCTGAACATCGTGAACAAGATCTTATATGCAGTGCTATGTGAATGCCCAAAGCCGTTCGTCTACAACCCGTTTGGTCCATACAAGTGTGGCTTTAGGCCAGGAAAATCAATCCACCAAATGTTCACACTACGGGAAATTGTGCAAAACAAAACCAATGGATACCCACCACATTTTCATCGATTTTAAACCGCTAATGAGAGAATCTATACAGACGAGCTATACAGAGCAATGTCGAATTTTGGCATCCCTACCGTTTGTAGGATGACGATGGAGAATGCACGCTGCTCCTGGCAATTGACATATGAATAAAACGCCCTCCCGAACAACCAAAGTAACCCTCAATATGACCTTAATCGTGCCAGTCCTGGTATATGGCGTTGAGGCATGGACTTTGTCAAAAGCGTACGAGGTTCGCAGATCGGGAGCCAGGTGGAGCACGCAAGTTAAAGAGACCTCAACCAACTATGCGTGCGAATATGGACGCAGCTAGCTAAAGTTCGAGCTGTTCGAAGACGCTTGTTGGTTGAGGCCCAGCCCAGGTTCGGATTTTTTCAATTTACACAACTAGTCACCATCTGTATAGCTCGTCTATGCGCGCTGCCATATAGGGGTCCACTTTCTTGCGGTTCAAGGTCGTCGGTTCAGGCTTAATAACTTCGGCCTGAAATGAGTCATCGATGTGACAGTTGATTTTTTTTAATTAAATGTCAAGTGATACCTTCTGTTGAATAACTTCTCTTTTGGAACGGTCTTCTGGGGATTTGTCTCCCAATGATAAGATTTCACAGCCTGAGAAACATGTTAAAACGTTACACCTGCATACTTGCCAAGTAAAAATCCCCCTTGACAGTTTGTTTCACATTCTTCCTAAAGTAGTTAACAGAAGCATTTAATTAAGCTAAAAACTTAAAATTAGCATACTATGATGAATACCTAGCCTGGACACTTCATTGCTGCTCATTTGAATCAGCCCACAACATCTAATGAGTTACCATTCCATTTTCATTCCATCAATATCCACGTTCAGCATGCATAATTTCCCTTATTTTCCCTCAAACAATTCATCAACATTCGGTTGGATTATTTCAGGGGAACTGCTCTGCAATGAATTTCATTAAGCGTGAGAAGAGCCACAGTTGTTCAAGATGTTTATGAATCCACTTACGCCTTGGAAGCTACTGTATAATCAACATTTGGACTCATCTTTATTGCTGATGGGGGGCCGTTACCAGACAGATGCCGCCAACTATCGCAATTATTTCAGATCGTCTCAATTAGTTGCTCACATTGGGAAACATCTTTGCCGGCACCTTAACACACAGTTCACTTGAGTGCTTAAAGGCTTTTCCAGGTCATCGTGAATGAGTGTCTTTTAAACTTTCGCTACACTAACCGAATCGATTTTCTGAAAAGATATCAATCAACTCTGACAGCTCCACCGCACTGACGCGGCGAACAATACCCCTTTTTTGCTGAATGGAAATAATGAATTCATTGTCACCAAATCTCAAGTGCTCGGTGAACGCTATGAACGAAAGCATTCAAACTATTTGAATGGCGTCAACGTGGCACATAAATAACACTTTCAAACGAGACTTAATGACAGAGTCTATAGGTCACGAAACAGCACTCAAAACGGTCAAATAAATTACCAAATAGTTAGCGTACCTAACGTCCTTTTCGTATGACCAGCGATCATTTATCTAAAGCCAAGCCAATGGCTAATAAAATTAGAAACCCCCAGACCGCAACGCCCCTTATGGCTCAGTTTGCATTCGCTTTGACAATCAAAACAGAAAACAAAAACAAAAAAAAACCTCCTTGAGACGTTAACATTACACCGGTAATCACCTGTTTAGGAACATAATCTTAACATTTCGGGCAAGACACGCGAATTTAAGGGCCTACCCGTACACATGGCATGTCTCGTTGCGTGCGAACGAAACTACTTGGAACCGTTAAATTCGTAAAATTTTCATGACTTTTCCATTGGAAAGTTATCACTGCTTTACAAAAGTGCCGAAGGTTGTTAATTTACATGACGACGAACTTATTTGAATGTCAAATTGTATGCCATAACGAACCGCATTCAATGCCACAACATCTTGATTCATTTTCGGCTTACCACGAATGACGTGACGAGTTCTATACAGTGAGCGGCAATGGAAAGTGTACACTTCTGTGGTGCATGTTTAGACGTTCATAAAATGAGTTGTAGGTCTCAGATTTTTGATTTTTTTATGTTTATTTGACTATCGCGTTTGCCAACTCATGTTGGTTATAGTATTATCTGTCGATACGCTTCATTTTAAATATGTATCCAATCCACTTGTGCCGCACAAGGGCATAGTTTATGTGAAGGTCTCGAATGAAAGTTGAACAAAATAAATTTTGCAAAAATGATTCTTAGAAATCCGGTGGTGACATGAGCACGCCTTCTCTAACCAGGTGATTCGGATTCTAAGACCATAGCTGGATCATTGGTGTATATGCGCTCGACGTGCCCGAGCCAGTGTAGTCTACGGGTTTTTGCTTTCCGGACTACATCCACATCTTGTCAGCTCGTAGAGTTCGCGGTTGTGTCCTCTCCTCCATTCACCTTCCTCGCAGGCGGGACCATATTATATCCGTTGTAGATTTTTTCTTTCAAAGACACCAAGAAACAACTCTGTTGTTCTGTTTATAGTTCAGCTTTCGACTCCATATAGGAGGACGGGCAAAATAACTGCAAGATTTTGGTGCTTCGAATTAGGGGTATTGATCCCAGTTGTTTCGACAAACCGAAGTAGCAATGATTGCCAAGGGCTATTCTACGTGGTCTCGTGATGATTTATGGCGTTTGCCCCAAGGTAGACAAACTGCTACACTTCCTCAAAATTGTAGCTGTCGTTTGTCCCAGGTGGTGTGTGACAGAACATTTATTGGTCGACAGTATATACTTGGTTTGGTCTTAAGGTCAGAACAGCTCGCTTACTTACTTAGTTATCAGGCCGGCGACCCATGGAGGGTTCGACCCTGAGCAATTGCTGCCTTCCATCGTTGACGGTCCTTTGCACGCTGCTTCCAGTCATCAAGACCAAGCTGTCTTGCCTCCGCGATTACTTGGTCTTTATACCGGAGATTCAGTCTTATTATCCTTCTCGAACCAGAAGGCTCGGATTCAAAGACCCTCTTTGCTGAAGCATTGTTGTCCATGCGCTAGATGTGGCCGAGCCAGTGCAGTCGACGGATTTTTGCCTTCCGGACTACATCCATATCCCGGTACAGCTCGTAGAGTTCGCGGATATGTCTTCTCCTTCATTCGCCTTCCACGCAGACGGGATAATATATCCGACGTAGAACTTTTCTTACGGATGTACCAAGAATCAGCTCTGCAGTTTTGCTTGAGCTTCTATAGAGCAGGACTGGCAAAATAAGAGTTTTGTACAGCATGATTTTGGTCCTTCGAGTAAGGAGTTTTGAGCCCAGTTGTTTTGACAAACCGAAGTAGCACCGGTTGCCAAGGGCGATTCTACGACGGATCCCCACTGTGATGTCGTTTGTGGAGTTCACGCATGCCCCGGGGTAGACAAACTCCTTTATAACTCGAAATTGTAGCTGTCGATCGTGAAATGAAGAGAGAGAGAGCACAGCTCGCTTAGTCTCTTCTTTAATCGCCTTGAAAGCTTCATCACGACAAGTTGGGAGCTAGCGACATGTCGTCATGTCATCTACGTTACTTGGACTTTCTTGTAGAAAATAGCGCCTTTCGTGTTTACAACTGCCCGACGCACTTTCTGAAATCGAAATCACTTCCAGTCTTGCAGAGCCTGAGTGGTTTTTCTTAAGCATGAGGCCAGTGTCTTTATTTTATAAAGGACTCTTCGTTATTTTGAGGTAGCGAGAAAACTTTTCATTGGGGGCAAAAGCTTCCCGTCTTCTAGTACTCCTCTTGCACCTTTTGGTATGCCTCGTCCTTTGTACGTTTGTTCTGTTCACACTCGACGGGTTTCACGACGGGTCTAGTAAATAGCCTAAAGTGGTTTCTGCTACCACTTTGGTGGACGAGTGGCAGAAAAAACCACATGCCGTAGAAAAACTTAGATGTTCCCCAACTTTTAGCTTGTTCCCTAGAAATCACGACGCAGGAAAACAACGAGAATCTTATTTCGCCTTTGAATACAATAATATTGCACAATAATACAATCATTTCTCTACGAAATTTCATGTGGATAAGATTTCAACGCTAACTGTGTAGCTAATGCTTTGATATTGGGATTCAAACAGCCAAAAAAGAAGCGCAAATGCTCGTAGGTATGGCTTAAAAAGAAAGAATGAAAAGTATGTCATGTGATTTTAGAATTTTTTTGCAATGTCCTTTTTTGTTCTCACCTCTGCATCGTCTGTCAATCGATTACGCTCAGCACACAAATTATTGAATATTCTGCAAACACAGTCAACATTTTCTCAATAAATAAAATAATTTTGCAGTTGCAGTTGCAGTTGCATTTTGCATTTATGCAGTAAATTATGTCAGATGATAGTTTAGGGTTAGTTAAAATGGATCGCCACACGATATAGCGTGTTTTCATTATTGAAAAATATCTCAAAAATAATGAAAGTTTGGCGGCTTTAGTTCGAACATTTTCTTACAAAATATGATTGGAATAGTGTTTTAATGTCCTACTTGATGGCTTTGTTTATTGCCAAATTGCCGTGTTTGGGGTTCGGAGAACCAACATGTGATCATCGAAGAACAAATGCATCCACAATGTGTCTCTGTTTGGTGCGGATTTTGGGCTGGTGACATCACAAACAGTGACTGTCACTGATGCTCTCACTGTTCTTTCTGCCGAAATTGGATGAAATTGATGTGACCAATATGTAGTTTCAAGAAGACAATTCCACATGCCATACACTCCGTCAATCAATTCTATTACTGCATTTTAACTTTTCCTTGTCGTGATTTAACACCAAACGTCTATGTCAACAAGCTCAGAACCACTCGTACATTACGGGAGGAAATTAAATGCAGCATAAACAAAATTTAGCCACCTTTAGGCTATACATACCAGGAAAGCCGTAGAGGCCATTTGCCCGATGTGTTCTTCCAAAAATAACTTGTATGTACTTTATAATTTAATAACAAAATGATCATCTTCAGTGTATAATATAGTGGGCTTATATAAGAAAGGGTTTGCGGGGGTTGCGGGGGCAAAGCACACACGGGAGATCTTCCGACCTAGAATCTAACTCATTAGAAGTTACGCCTAAGCGCAACCAGCCGAATTTTGAACTTGGTCCAATTACCTCGTCTTGGGTTTGCCAAGCAGTCATCTAGGCATTCATCACGTCTCGGAATTCTTGAGGATGTGGACATTTGAGCCTCGTGACCAAACCATGTATGCACAGCACTTTCCGTTCAAAGAAGCAGCTGTTCAATATTTGTTTCTCGCGTACTGTCTTGTTTCTCACCCTATCACACCGAGTAACTCCCAAAACCGCACGAAGAAATATCATATCGGCAGCTTCTATTCGCGATCTCATTCTTTCGCTCATTACCCAAATTTCACGATCACATAGGTAAGAGTTGGAACTGAGCTGAAAACCGCTAACATGACATGTCTTCCACGCTGTTTCAAAATTGACCCAGCTTGGCCAAACCTATAGGAGAGCTCAGCGTTACTTCTCCCATCACTAGTGAAAAATACCCCAAAATACTTGATCTTCTCCATCTGACTCAATGGGACTCCACTAACATGTATACTACATTGAATAGACGTTCTGAAAATTACCATAACCTCTGATTTGTTCACATTTATCCGAACATCAGCACGTATAGCCACAAACCAGGAGGATGTGAGAATAACTAAGCGAGTTACAAAAAGAAGATGACTTACCACCAATTCTCCCATTGCGAAACATTCTTCGTCTCGGCTGCACTGCAACTTCCAGTCCATATACATAAGTGCATAATTAAAATGAGAGTTAACAATGATGAAATGTGTTGATTTAGCACCGTTAACGCGAAGACAGCTGCTACCGTTTTTGTATATAGACAATACCTTGTCGCTTTGCATATCGTTTCTATTGAGAGTCGAGAATTTCCACAGTATAGGATTCGACCACTTTTTGGATGGCTGATAGGTAGTGAAAGCACACCTTGTTGACATTTTCATACCACCTAGACGTACGGCAGTTTTTCGCCCCCCTGTGGGCGCCCCAACTCACCCCTAGTGGCACGAATTTTTGGCGCCTAATGTCGGTTGCGAACATGTGTAGTTGTGCTTTCTGACAATTTGAGGAACAGCATGGACGGCAGCTGAACCTAAATGTCAATCAAAAATTATTTCTGTTCCAATTAAAATATATCCCATTGCAGGAAATTGATTTAATGAAATGCGCTTCATTCGTACACATAAAATGTCCTTATTACCGTCTCTGGGATTTTATTCCATCCATATTCTCATCTCCCTCCATAGGATTTGGTTTAATGATACTGGCGTTGAATATCCTGCCGTCACTCACTTTGGCAGCCGAATCATAAAAAAGTGTCTGTTTCCAATTTAAAGTCTTGCGCCATTCCAAACCGGACGTAATTCGAGGAGCTCATAATGAAATCATTAGTTGCATTGTATTCACACTTCGGTCGTAATTTTCATTTTATCGAATGAAAGGCTGTGAATTTTGCATTTAATTGATATTTTTTTTGATTTCTTTTATGCACATTAAACATGAAATGCAATTTAGAGGCGAATATTAAATTTCGTAGCCCAGTGCTTCAAAATTAATGTTCCTGCCAGAACTAGTAAAGTTTTTTCACACGAATATCGACATGTATTTGGTCCTGTGGAATGCAAACAAACTGCAAGTCATGCATTATTTAAGGACCAATTTAGTTTCCCCACAGTTCTCTGAATTAAAAAACTGGATTGTGAAATGAAAAATTGATTTCATTGCGTGTTATGGATATTTGCAGATGGAATTTTTTGGACTCGGAACTTTTTTATTCTCAACCTTTTCGTTTTTGTTTGTTATTCAATTCATGGTCTTTTGAATTGTGTGCTCTTTCCACGAAATTGTAGCGTTACTCTCTTTAAACATCACTACGCACAGGATCGTCCACATTGTGGTTTCGGAAATTAATTTAAATGTAACGCAAATAATGCATGGCTGTGCTCTTGACGCACTTCTGAATCGCCCCATCCTCCGCTTAAAAATAAGTGGTCTTTCGTTCAACTCGCACTGGAAATTTGATGGTCTTGAACACCGCATTGCCTTTGATCCAAGTCGCATGGATTTTGACGTCAACACCAAGCTACGACGTACATACAAAGTCGACTTTCCCTGCACTTAGGACCAACAGAATCGGGGCCAGAAAAAGACTGTAGTAGAATCTTGAAGTATGACGCTGGCGCCTTCGTAGGCGACAACATTAGACTGCACATCTCGTTAGTAATTTGAGTCGGTTTTCCAAGCAAAATAGTGTGAAGAACAAGTGGAAGGCATTTAACCACTTCCAGGATATTCCAGGAAAAAAACTACATGCCTTTTCTGTTAACTTATAAACACGTTTCGTTGTCAAGAAATTTGACAGACACATATAGTCGTGCATAACTTTACCCTGTCCCGCACCATAAGAGAGTCATCTTCTTGCTTTAGAGAACGATAGCTGTTCGAGTTAGTCAAACTACGTTTTTGTCAAAATTGAAGTTATTTTTCTACTTAGTCTCCTTTCACATGTTTCGTTGTCAAGACATATGGTCGTGCATAACGTTAAGCTGTCCCACGCCATAAGAGAGTCATCTTCTTGCTTAGAGTACGATAGCTGTTCGAGTCAGTCAAACTACGTTTTTGTCACAATTGAAGTTATTTTTCCACGTAGTTTCCTTTCAACACGATATAACAACATCGATATTCCAATTTTTGCCAAAAAAACTTGTTTTCTCAAATTCTTTAAAATAGGCATTTGTTGCACCATTTTTGACTCAGGGGGGCACGTTCGCAAGCAGAATGTACCCTCATTTCTGGTGTGTATTAGTATATCCAAACAATCATTTGCTGTTACGAAACACCAAATCTGTAGTGAAATAACACGTAACTCACTTCTTAATGGTAAATGGCTGAAAATCTAAATGGTAAGTAGATCTATTAATTTATTTAGCACCGATGCCCAGGTAGAAAGAATGTTGTTAGAAAACATTCTCTATGTGGTGCAAAATTAATCATCCAATTTTGTTTTTGAATTACATTTTTACTAAAAAAAAAAACAAAAAATATGATAGAAATCATTGCATTCCTGTCGAATATTCTCTTTAAGGGCTTCGATAGTCTGAGGCTTGTTGGATTAAACCCGCGAGTAGAGCTAGATGGTTAAATCAGGCGACCTCGCTGGCCATGCACAAATCGCCAAAAAGGGAGATTACGCCAACAGGAAACGCTTCCATCACAATATCCATTGTGGATCGTGCTAGGTGTGCGGTTGCATCGTCTGTTGAAATCACATGTTCACCTAGTCCTCTCGGCAGTAAGAAGTCGTTTATCAATGTCCTATATGTACGCTAGTCATATCAATGTCATATGTACGCTAGTAGTACTTACCGTATTGCCGATGGCGGCCTCAAAAAAATACGGCCCACTCACTCCTCCCCCGTGAACCCGCACCAAAGAGTGGCTTCGAGTGAATGTAGTAAGTCTTCGTGCATCACACATGGATTTTCAGTGCCCCAAAAACGAAGATTTTGCTTTTAGACGTAACCGCTTATGTGGAAATGCCCTCGTCGCTTATGACTATTTTCGACACATCGTCCTCTTCGTTGTTTAGGTGATTTTTGATACTCTTGCAGAGTATAGCACTCCATTTGTTGTTTATTTGTATTCTACAGCTGTCTAGTTCACAAATGTCAAATATGATTGACGTACAACGCCATTTGTAAAAATAAATACCGTCTTCCGATAGGATGATTAATTCTGTATAAGCAGTCCTCGTACTAGAATGCATTCATAGAATTTGAAACCAAGAATTCAATATTTTTATATTGATGATTAATCAAAGTCGAATAAGAGAAATTTATTCACCATTCGTGACTTCTCTTGAAGTCAATGGTTAATGCATGAATTTTTAAGCAATCACCAATTGAAATCATTTATGAAAGTCAATTAAATTCACTAAAATGAATTGAATTCAGCTGTGAACTCATCTTAAATGCATTGAAGTTAGCAATGAATACGCTTTAAATCGGTTGATGTCAGTGATTTCAACAGAAACTATTATAATCTATTTAAAGCTAAGGGATGCCTATCATAGCAGGTTTTTATACAAATAGCGAGACTTCTCGGTAATCTGGAACGTTGAGGGACCGTTAACATGCTTTCAATTTATTTGCATAGGTAAACATTTTTAAAGGGAAGAATAATTCACGCAAATAGTTTTATTGTTTTCATTTTATTCTGGCATTTTGCCACATTAATAAATTAAGCAAGATATCAACATAGTATATATAATATTTAAGGGTCTTTAAAATTCCATCAAATTTAAAAAGCCGTTCAAAAATTGTCGTCGAAATGCGCTCCCAGCCAGGAGTTTTAATTAAACTCGCAAAAGGCAACCATTTTTCGACGTCGGCTGAAGATGGATATAGAGTGTTATATTTAGGAGTTGCTTGTTTAATTACTGCTTCTTCTACCTCTCTTGTCGTCTAGCACTTTAGCCAGTGGTTTTTATAACGTTTTCTCGAAGCAAACGACCAATCAGACAATGCCATTCATTTGATTACGCGAATAACTTCTAAAAAAATCGTAAAAAATGTCACAATGTCTCTCTCAAATCCGTTGGTGGATAAAGAGACGGTCGTGTAATTTGGGCAATGACTGAAGGAATAAGATCGCGAATGCAATCTGCCAAGATGAGATTTCTTCGTGCTGTTGTGGGAGTTACTCGCGATGATGGGGTGAGAAACACAGCAGTGCGCGAGGAACTCAGCAAGTGGCCCGAATGTCCTCATCCTCACGACGAGGCGTGCATTGAATGCGATTACATCAGATCGCCTGCCGCTTGACAGACCTCGGACGAAGTGTTTGTCCAAAAAGTCCAAAAAGGTTCTGGTTCCACTTTGGCATAACTCCTGTAGAGTTAGAATTGATGGCGGAGGATCGATTGGCCTGTAGATCTCTCGCGTGTATTTTGCCTCCGCGACTCTATTAGTGGATCATGCGGGTCAGCATAGCTAATTTCTGCTTTTAACAAACGTACGAGTTCCTCTATGAGACCAAATTGTGCTGCTTTTTGAAATAAGGTTCTCGTAAGCTCGAAGGGATGCGTTCCTGTCAACGTACAAATCCAGTTCCAATTAAGCTTAATATTGCTGGTCCTGATAGAAAAATACCACACACAATACCACTGGTTGCTGTAGATGCTTGACATAAACTCGCCATGAATTATTATGATCACATTAAGCATTATTATGATATCCTTAGCTAACACATTCAATTAACGAATAATGAACTCATAAATCATTGCGTTAATTGATTCATGTTGCTACATTCCATAGAATCTAATATCACTCCTACTACCATTCCCACAAGCTGTTAGAGGATGAATTTCCCCCCGCCCATTCTCCTTCATCTATGGCGACTAACGAACGCCAAAGGGGGTGTAGCTTATCATCTCTGTCTACTCAACCATCATCAATTGCGACCGAAACTAGTTATTAGTGGAAAGACAGTCGAGCTGATTGTTGCGCTTCCTGAAATCGAATATCCTCGTACCACACAAAGTCATCAATAATTGCTTGACTTGAATCTCGCATCTCCTTGACAAAAAGATGAACAAACTAATGCCTGATTGAGCATATATCTACAATCCACAAAATGTAATCCACTTCGTCACCCAGTGAGCCTCGAAGCGTTCAGAATATGATACAAATTGAATTCACACAAAGCCTGAGGGCCGTCTGCCACCTGATATCCGCCAGGACATGATTTCCTTGCTAAATTGATCATCCTATATGAATGTGTTTGTCAATTGATTGATATCGATTTGTCAGCCATCAAATATGAAACATGCGTAGGGCGAGGCTTAGTGCCAACTAGATGGATGATGAAAGATGATGGCTCACTCTCCCACCCCGGGACTTAATCGAAAACCGAACCGAGCACAAGAAACAGAAATTAACTACCGAACCCAGAATTAATTAATTTATTAATATGCCAAAAAGCATTATTACAAAGTTTCCCTAAACTCCGCACTCACTCTCGGTCCGCTGTCCGATGTCCCTTCCGCAACGCATTCACCCCAACCACCCCAGCCGGAGCCCAGGCCCAAGCCCAAGCCCAAGCCCGAACCAGAGGAACACGCAACATCATTATAATGGGACAAGCAACCCTTCAGCATTGAGTCAATTATGAAAGAACTTGTAGTATCTCGTAACGAACTTACGAACTAGAATTCACTCTGTCGAATTATTAAAACTTTGAATTACTGATGACCCTTTTTTTTGCTACCCACACTTTAAGAGCCTTAAAGACTTCAGGCATGACGAAGAAGGATGCACCGTTGCGAGGAAGCGGTGCTTTGAGAATATTTTATTTTATTTTAAGCAACCATGAAGTGGCCGTGAAGCACGTCCTTTTGCCCGGACCAACACTGGGCACACTGTTATGCAATTGAAATTCGAAGCCGTCAAGTCACCCTTTTTTCCATTTAAGTTTATTCAAAATCTCTCTAGTGATTTGATTTGTAAAACTTTTCAACGACATGCCGCCCTCGGGCCACCCACACCCCCCGATGTTACGTGCGACGACGGCTGATGATTATTTAACTTGTCGTCTCATTCTCCGGGCTCCTCTTCAGATGCAGTCCTTTGGCGCATTCTTTGCTATGTTGTTGACGTCAAGATTTTGCTGGTGGTGGTTTAGCTCAACTCTTCTGGGGACTTTAATTACATAAACGGCATTGCGTGATGGGGAAAAAGGAGGAAAAGGGGATAAAGTAAACGTTCTCATTAGAACCCAACCCAATCATCATCAGGGAAAATGTTTTTCAGATCTTTACTCTCAAGGACTGGAATCTTAAGGGTGGATTACGTGAGTTTAGGTTCCTTTAACATACATTTTCCTTTGCATTTCTTTTTCCTCTTTTTAAGCGTAATTCGTCTGCTTCGTTCCGCAAGTGTAAGGTTACGTTCTGCCCCCTTTCCTCGGGAGAGTTTTTAATTAAGATTGCTTTCTATAGGTGTTCTGATACCTCAAGGGATTGTATCCACACAGAGTGGGTTCCTTACTTCTACATCCACTTTCTGAGTAACTTCAGATGTTTCAGAACGAAGTGGGAGTTTAAACTGTATTCCATTCAGGATTCCAGGTAACCGCAATCCTTGAAGTCAATGCGTTTTAAGGATATTCTTTGCTCTGTGCACACTTTCGCCGAAGCGTTGGATGTACTCGATCTCATTGTGAAGTTGGCAAGGTTTTTCTTGGAAGACTGGAGAAAATAAATCTTGCGAGTAATTTATCGTGTGTTGCGCACAGATGGGAAGTTGTTGTGGCATTGATTAAGGTGAAAGATTTGAAATCTTTTCCCGTACACAGTACGTAGCACACTTGTTGTGGCATCTAATGAAACTAAACCAATGCAACTCAATGCCTAGATTCCTAATTTCAATTGGGCTTAGAATATCGCTACCAAAGTGGAACATCTTGGCCACTGAACATTGCTTCTCTAAAAAGATGTGGGTTAAGACCTCTCTTTGTAAGGCATTCTGTCGCTGTCTTGCATTCCACAACATCGCGGTCATCGTTTAACTGGTTTGCGGACGTAGTAGCTCATCTGTATGGCCGGATGAAAGTGTGTCCCATGAGTGGAATCTTAGTAACGTGTGCCTTATTAACAAGAAAATGGATAATTCTCAATGGATAATTCTCCCTAACGTCGCTTACAAAATTGTTTCTACAATTTTGTGTTCTCATCTGAAGCCGCTTATGATGGACCTTAACACTACGGCTTATCCCCGGGGAGTCCACAATATACCAAATCATACAATTTGGCAGATCCTGAAACACACGACATCCGCCGCTTATTCACTAATTTTAAATGTAACAGCGTGTATCGAGGTTGTACAGGATAATGATGGAGAAATCCTGCTGCTCCGTCAAGGTTGGTAACGCACTCACCGATACCTTCAATGTCAAAAAAGGGTTTAGAAAAGCGACGCGCTGTAATGAGACGCCTTCAACATTGTTTAAAAGAAGGTCGTCCAAAAAGGCCGACATTAAGATATGATCTTTCAAAAATCCGTTCAGACGTACACTTCAATTGTCATTGACGTGATTGGTCAAATGCAACGCCAGCTCGCAAAGTCACTAGCATGCAGGCGCCAAAATGAGTCTGGTGCTGATTGAAGAGGGTGAGGTGATTGAAAACGAAGTACATACACGTGCAACACTCAGCAACACGACATTTTGCACGGAGAGTGACAATGCGCAGGTAAAACTTCGAGGTAGTCAGGAACTTCGTATACCTCGGCTCACCAGTGAGTACTAACAAACATCAGTACCGATATTAAATGCAAAATAACCTTTTCCAACCGCTGCTTATTTGGGATCCGGACACAATTGAGTAGTAGAGCCGTCTCTCAAAGGACCAAAATGAGTGTATAAAAGGCATTGGTTTAAATTCGTCTATGTGCGAAGATTGAGTGTCCGTTTACACATGAAGAGATTCATCTGATCTGATCTAGATGCGAATCTGTGTAAATCACCAGATAAGAACAGAGACAGTGGATGGATATTAATATTGACTACAATTACAACAATTCAATTAGCTTACATAAGATTCAACATCAAACAAAATGATTTTATATCCTCACTACCTAAAATAATTATCTGGGTGTCTTAATGAGTTATATTCATTATGAATTGAATATTCTTACTCCCGGCATATTGGATAAATTTGACTACTGATTGAAGCTTAATTTTGTGAGCTAATTTGGCTCAATTTTGTATATTTGGAATACCACATCATTCAAATGGCGTCCTCAGCTTCACAGGCAGTGCTTCAAGCGATCGGTCCAATTATTGATGACTCGGCCAATATGTGCGCCAATATGTGCAGCGTTATTCTGGCATATTGCGCCTCGAATGTTGGCCTGGAGGTTTTCCAAAGTAGTCGGCTTGTTAGCGTACTTGACGGAGCCCCAGAGAAAATAATCGAGTTGGTTTGTCAGTTTCCCCATTTCGAAAGCAGCAAGATACACTTGTGGAGTGTGTGAACGCCCAACTAGTGAATTTAAGGTGTTGTCTATGTAGGCCCAGATCCAAACCGCATTATAAGTGGGTTTGACTCTCACGTTGCGTATTTATAACTGAGCCGAAATTTCCATAATTTTTAATAATTTCCGCACGTTTGGCAAGCACAACACAATGGGATGGTGAAATGGCAAGCTTCACTGAATATTTTAACCACTCAGATGCTGAAACAATACACTTGGAAAAACATCATTTCTATCTAGGCACCATTTACTTAATCTGTATTACACAATTATCAGAACGCGTGCACTAGGGCGTATACTTAATAAATACCCCGACATTTGTTCAATGTAACAGTGGCGTGCCCATTTTGATTTTTTTTAATATTCGCGCCTATTAAAGATTATATATATATTATATACATCTAAATAAGCTACCCATTGAGGATGTAAATATATTGTGATGTGTTGGTTGTGAAAAGACAGTGGTGGACTGTACTGAACTGGAAAAGATCCTCGTCACTACGAGCTACATTCCGTCCACTATACGGCATACGACACAGAAGATAATAGGAAAACATGAAATGACATGAAATTTCCTCATTCGAATTATATAATCCTCTGGCTTTATAATTTAAATATGATTTCTGGCATATGACCTCGAACGTAGTCTAATCTGGAGGTCAAATTTTCGATGACTTTTTCCAACATTTGTGCATATCGGCAATAACGCGGCGAATGTTGTCCCCAAGCGTCAATCGTTTCGTTCTTATTGGCGTAGACTATCGACTTCACATATCCCCACAGAAAATAGTGAACGGCCATAAATCGAACAATCTTGGAGCCCAATTCACGGATCCGTAACGTGAAACTATGCGGTTACCAAACGGTTCCTTCAATAAATCGGTGATGAACGAAAAAGTCAGTAATCATGGTTCTATAGCAGTTATTATTGACTGCAACGTTCTGGCCAGCATAGTTTTTAAAGAGATTTTCAAAATAAATATGCACAATTTGGAAGCGTTGTTCTTGTCTATTCATGCTGAAATACCAAACCAAACTAAAAATAAATCGCTTAACAGCTGACGAAATGACCGCCAGTTAAAATAGTGTTGCCAACTTAGAGTTCTACACCTCTAAGAAAAAATCCGTTATAATTATATTCAAATGATTAAAATCTATCGCCGGTACGATAAATTCATTTCATTCACGGCTCTACCTCTCTCTAGTCATTGATAAGGCTGAGAGAGTTTAATTCTTTAGAAAAAGCTTCTCAAACTTTGCCGCTCAGAATCGGCATAAAACGTGTGAGATGTAAAACATGGATGATTAGTGTAGATGTTAGGTCTAGCTTCACCACAGACAGTATAGTCACCCATAACTAAATTTAGGTTAGCTAGGACGGTAAATAGGCTTGACCCACGTCTCACTTAGGTGCTACGAAACCCATTTGTGATTACCGTTGTGGGAATGTCTCCTCTTTACAACCATCAGGTCTAAACCTGAAACGTGATTTTAATGAGATATTTGTCAGATCCTGGAGGTCTTAGAAGTAATACTCTCCCAGTATTCTATGCCTCAACTGGCAGACACTAGAACATTCGTTTTTCTCAACCTCTCTTAAGCAGAAGTTTTCACCACTAAAAGTCGAAAAGGTGGTAATCACTTTGTTGGTCAGATGTGGATTTAACCAACATCACAACCGAGCTCCGGAGTTTCTGGTTAATCACTAACGATGGTCGGGCGTCGTTGGTTAGTATTATTTATCAATTAAATTTAATTCAGTTGATTATGGCCAATTAGTGTTCCAACTACCATCGAAAGCAACTTTTCGTTGCACTGAAAGAGTTTGTCGGTTCTTGCACTGTTCAACTTGTAACTTTTGTTTGCTGTCTCTTTTATGGCGTCATCCACTTTTTTCTTGACAACCGCAAGAGCTAGCTTAACGCCTAGAATTGCCTGTTGTTTCGTTGCCAGTTATTTCTCTGTGACCCAGGACCCAGCATAGAGTAATCGAGTGCTGTGTATTGAGAAACAGTTTGAGTTTGTTTTCTTTGGTCGAAATTTTTTTGTCTACAATAAAAATGTGGATGGCAGGTGATATTTCCAACAAACATGTCATTCTTGATTGCCAGGACCTTCGCTTAAAAAACAGAGCCGTAGTCAGGGATTCTAATGGAGCAGTGCATGGTTAAAAATTCGGCCAAAATGGCCAGGCTTGTGCCTTTTAGCATCTTCGTTCCACCTGGATATACGTGGACGATCGAGGTGTTGATGGGTTCACTTGTAGTCCAGCCCTCGCTCTTTGCGAAATAGCATCCCATTTCCTAAGGATATTTCGAAGTCAAGGAACAGAGAATTATAGTCGCGACTTGTCCAATTTATAATCTATCCAGTAAACTTGCATGATCAGTAGAGCTTGGGAGCCAGCAACTGGATTGGTTGATAATTAAGGTGCTCCTTGCAGTAGTCGAAGTAAAGTAAAGCCCAGGCATGCAAGAAAGCCTACCACCAGACTAAGCTGTCAGTCTTAATTAACGAATTTAGTGTAAGGACATTTCCACACGTTCGTTCTGGCTATTTTGTCCTGTTCCTTAATTCCATGACCTCCAGAAGTTGTTTGTCGATCAAATTAGCTTAAGGTGTCAAAACAAAACTTTTAAAAACACCCAAATCAGGAATATTAACACATGCATACATAATATGTAGTCGTCCACACTTCCCACGGATGAAATTGTCTAGAAAACAAAGTGACCCCTTGAGAGTTCCTTTAATATTCAATTTTGCAAGAAAAACATTCAGACTGACATGTGTTTTGCGCGGTATTCAATCAAAACATTTCATATGGATCCCTTAGGCTACGACGTGTACCCCAAGCAGTATTTGCATATTGTTTGCTTATTCTACACTGGGAACCATGCATTAGGCAACCTGTCTTGCCTCATCAAATAATTAATTTCTGCCTACGTGACCTGGTTGCCTTGTTGCTTTCACATTTCAGGAATTATGCAGACAATTTCACACAGATCTGGGATCCGTTGACTAATTTGCGAGAATTAAAACTTTGTCATCTTATTTGTCGTGCCCATTGATTCGGAATTCAACTGAAATAAGCAATTCGATATTCAGAAACAGGACCTACGGATTTATGCCGACGCCGAACGGTGAAGTTTAAGCAGCATTTATTGACAGTTATACTTTGCTACAAATTGGGAAAGATGGTACAGTGAACACAAAAGTTTGTCTATACCGCCGTGCCCCCGAATATAAATGGAACACTTTGTTGTTTAGTTTGGATTTTCCTCTACGAGGAAGTTTTATTAAAGAATAATTAAAATGCGGTAAAGTTCCCGCTTGTAGTGCTTCTAAGAACTAACTTACTTTGATCTTATTCAATATATCAGGTTTTGTTAGCGGTGGTCTTGGCTGCGTTCGTCACTGCTGTAGGCCTGTGAAACCTGGAAAGTCTCTACCTCCATCTCGAGTAGATTACAGGCATATGTAAACTGTTGCGTTCGATACATTTTTAAGATCCGATGGCAGCAAATTATGTTGAACCAAGAATTGTTTTGAATGTCGAAATTAGCCAGCGGAAGTAGCATTGGATTGGCCACACGTTGAGGAGACCAAACGACAAGATCGCGAAGCAGTCCTTCGATTAGAATCCTCAAAGTACATGGCGAGTAGACCAAGACCTGCTTGTAAATCTACAGTATTGCCCTGAAGTAGCAACACAGCGTAAAACGTGTCCACATCTGAAGTATCTGGCCGCAGATCAAGAAGGATGGAGGATGTTTGTCGCCGCTCTATGCCCCACCGTGGGTTAAAGGACTCATATATATTCTCACAGACGCCCTCGTCACTATTGGCAAACATTAAATACATCGGCAGTGTAGTAGAATGCAAATAATAAGCAAATAAAGAAGTTTGTCAGCGCAAATTGCTGTGTATATCTATTTTATGCTTCCGTGTATTCCAAAAAGTAATTCCTTCATTTAAAGTGTCTAAAAAGACAGACGATTCTTAATGCAGATGACTTTGGGCCAGTCCGAGTCAAATGAGCGCCCTGTGAAGGCACTACGTTTAGCGCCCCATTCTTGAGGTTTGGCGAAATTAAATTTAGGAAGCTATAAGATCATCATAGTTTAAAGACTTTAACTCCCTTTCTATTAACATTATATACAAACCTTTCTATCTTTCTTGAGCCATGTTTGTCACACGATCATTATCTTGGGTTACGGAAAACTACGTTCTCCTGAAATTACAGTGAACGGCATGGGAAACCAGATTTTCTGGGCTTAAACTGATTATACGATTTAACACTTCTAAACGCGCTTCCTGGTTTTGCAATCGGGGATAAAAATATTAACACTTGATACAATTATTACACATTTAAATCTTCAAAACCTCCAAAAGTTCAAACGCTTTGCAGATGAAGGAAGGCATGAAGAACGTGCATTAATATTTTTCAAACATTAGCTTATGTTAAACAGTAATAAAAAATGTGTGTTATATCCTTCAAGCTGCTCAAACCTTTATGTAATTGATTAAACCGCTAGATCTAGTATATTTAATCGACCTCAAGTCCTTATTCTTTGGAGATGGCGTAACCCACTTATATTTTCGTTACTTTAATCTTCAAGGCGATGCAGCGGTTGTGCTTACAAGCAAACATCAGAATTTCATCATAGACTGCCATGATTCCAATTTGTCGGTGAATATCGTCAATTCTTATGTTATAGGGATACATTTACATCCACGACCAGGGGCACTATGCAGTCGGCCCTGTCTGTAAACCCACACATAACTAGAGTACCAGCTCTGGAAATACAACATTCCTGCCCTTGACAAATCTCTGTTTAGAACTGATTTAAAGCTGAATACCAGCAAAAATTCTAAGATCATTGATACTAAACTCAGCTGGAAACCCAACATCCAAGGGCGTGACAGTAAAGTCACCACTGCTTTGTATTACCACAAGAAGGATATCAACTGCAACCTTTTCAATCGAATGCAATGGATGCTCAGCGGACGGTTAATGACTACCCCATCCTCAGTTTTGAAAATAATCCTTAACCTTCCCCCGACTTAATAGGCTTAATCGGCAGACAAGTTGCGGCTAACATGGCCAAACTTGAATCGCTGCAAATGTACAATGAACTCCAATAATCACTATATTATTCTAGGCAGTTTGGCATCCGTACCTAGAAACACCAGTTTTCTGCTGTTAAAGCCCTCTTGGAAAAGTGCTATCCAATGAGAATCCCTTATATCCTGTTGGAAGTCTGATTACCAGACGTTAGATGGTCCTTTGAGATTTTTCACAGCTGAATCGAAGGAATGGCCACATCTATTATTATCAATCACTCTTTATGACTGTGAAATGTTAAACAAACCAAAATGACGACCAAATGGACGACCACTTGGAAGATAAGAAGCACTTGTCTTATGTCTCCTTTGCTGGCAATTGTGACATTTAATATTATGCCCCGGTATTTGCAAAATACACTCTCTTATATTTTCCACAAACTAACATTTTCAACAAACGCGTGATAACTGCGTTAACAAATGCCAAAGAATGCCCTTCAAGCCGCATGTATATCTATCAACTGTTTTTGTTATAGGAGATCCTGGTGAATTATGAACTTTCAGTTTGTCAAATAAAAAGGTCACCGTGGCACCATATCCTCACCATTTACCCCGGTACTTGAACAGAATACGTGATAATTAGGCAGAGGACACCGTGCCCTCTAGTATTCGAATGTCACCGGCTTCAAGTCACCATATCCTATTATCGAAGGACGCGCGGATGGAGCGAGATGGGTAATTCTTGAACCGTGAAAATTAAATTCGACCTTTTTGGAGCACCCAACCTAAATGTTCACAGTCCGAAATACAACTTAAAGAGCTTACCACCCCACGTGAGTCTAAGGCGATCAAAAGGTCAACGTGACAAGGGGCCTGGTCCGAACATAAAATGGCCCTCAACAACGATTGCCAAGAGCTCGTCCGCATCGCCCACAAAGCATGCACATCATAAAAGATTTTATTTTCATTTGTCGTCATTGATTCACGCTAATAGCTTTAAATAAACATTCTTTTCTTTCTCTTTTCGTCGTTTAGCTAAGCGGCCACCTGTGGAGGAAACCGCATCGTTCTTGCAGAGTTTAATAGCTTCTCATGGACCTAATTACTTGGAAAAGTTATTCGGCAGCAAGGCTCGTGATGCACTCTCACCGCTGGGGGGAGTTGAAAAAGTTGCAATCGCCTTAAGTGAATCGCAAACGATTGAAGACTTTGGCGCCGCTCTACATCTCATGAGGTAGGTACATAGTGTTAAAATACATTTTATGTAGTCCCCCCCATACACCCTATTTTCAGAATATCAGATATATCCGCTTATGATGTGAATTTCAAAAGGATAATAGAATTTTGTTTTCAAGTTCTTCGCTGAGGATGCACACGCTTGTCTGTGTGGGGATGTGTTCTATAGTTTGCACAAAGCTTGTGGAACACATTTGTTCTTGGAATTGGGAAGTAGTTGAGAAAACATTTGCTCAGAAGACTGCTAAGAGGCAATTGGATTTCTAGTTTCTGCGAAGAAAGGGTGTCTTTTCTTTTTGTGGAGTGTTGCATAATTGAATAAAGTCCTGAGTTGAAGAACTCCATTTGGGGAAAAGGCAGTTCGATAGGTGGGGATGGTATGATGCCCACGTTTGAATATTCCAAGCATTTGTGGATGGGGCATTTAAATTCAAAGGAAACTACCTCTTTAATAGCTATAATATCCACCTGTTCTAACACATTAAAACTTCTCAGAGAGGTGTAATTAAGATAACTAAATAGGCTGTGAGCAAATCTTTAACACCCGTAGAATGCGACATTTTATTTTATTTGCAAAAGTTACAAGTCCGAAAGTAACTTTATTGCCTTATGGTCTGGTAACTTAAATAGAGGTACTGTTATTGCGGTTTCGGTGGATAGAAACATTACATCTTCAATATTGGCTCTGAAACTTGAAATATGTGAAAGCGAATGGATGCAAATATGAGCGACGCGATGGTTTAAAATCTTAAAGTCATTCCAAGTTGCAACTAAAATACTTGTCGAGGGAAATTTAACAATTTACGATTATTATCTGTAGCATATGCAATAAATAAGCACCTAGAAACAAACATCGAAGATGATGAAAATATTATCAATTTCATGGAATGAAGGAAAGTAGTTTCGGAATTTATACGTACGAATGCGAAAAATTTTCCAAGCCATAAAAATATGCAAGTCGATCCCGCAGAAGTGAGGGAACTTGTTAGAAAACATGTGAAGCGAAAATTGGAAAATCGAGAGTAGAGAGATTATGAGTGAAAGGTTCAGTGCCATTAATTATTTATTAGAAGCAAAATGGGATGCTGACACCTTTAATGAGTTTACCATGCATCTGTGTAAACAGATAAATCACAATTTTTATGACCCATTAAAATTGTGTTGAAATAATGCAACCTAGCATTGCTGGCCAATACATATTTACGCATACCAATAATATTGGTATGGTCAGAACGTTGTTTCTCCACTGCAGTAGCCATAATTCAAACAACAGTCAATTATGGGACTATTGGATTGATATTAGCGATAGGAACTACCGAATGAATTGCACTATCGATAGTTAGTAACTGAATGATTCCAACTATCGAATAGTTTTATTCATTCATGTAGTTGGTCTTTAAAAACGTGTAACTCGGGGGCATCTTCACCATCATCGTCCACATCATCCATTTTTTTTTTGAGGTAGGAGGTGCAATGCGACCCGTTTGACTCGATAGCCCAAGTCCATACAATAGAAAAACGGATTCATTCAATGCAATTCGAACATTTTTTCCAACCAAACCACGTGAACAATTTTCCATGCAAATATTTTGGTTATGTGTGTATGCATGCACACAAAATTCTATCTCAAAGCAGCTGCAGAAATCATTTGACTCGATAGTCCAACCAGCCATACAGTAAAAACATTTGAATGTTTTTTTTCATTCGATTGGATGAATACACGATTTCCGACGGTCGAATAACTCGATAGTTTTTATTCGATAGTTCCCATCACTAATAGATATGTGTTTCAGCATACAATACAAAAATAACGCACCGTTCGTAATTAAAATAATTGGCTGTTTTTTAATGCTTCTTATCACATTAATGTAAGCATCCAGCCGAGCAGGCTTTAGCACTATAACAAACCAATATTCTCTAAATATGCAATCAGTTCTTGAAGTATGGGCAGTGACACCACCAGACCAAAGTGCAGACCATACATTTATTGTGAATGCAAATGTCTATTGACAGTTTCAAGTGTATTTTCCACTTCACCCTATGCGACAGTTTTATTTGTATTTTATTTAGCACCACTAAATAAGACTCATAGGTCAAGAAAATGTGGTCTGAGAATTATCAATCCAAAACGCTGATGTTCAAACTCCCGATCGACGTGTGTATATTCGGCGCGTTCGGTATGCAACTGCCTTCAGTTCTTGAGTCTAATTTTATGAGGTTATTGATCCAATTATAAATGTGCCAGAAGGCACACCCAAATTCTTAGCTTATCGTGAAATCCAAATAGCTCTGGATCTTCAACGTTCACTAACTGCAGCCACTTTTTCTGTCAGGACTAAGCCATCTATAACAGAGCCAGTCTCTTCGAGTTTCTTTACAGTTTTGCCTATAGTAACCTCAGAGAGATGAATGTGTCCACCATAATTTGCTCATCTTGCCCGAAACGTATTTTTGTAGTACGTTTTCGATACCGATTGTGAAATTTAAACGTTTAAATTAAGCATATACATATAGTCTCGGATGACATTCCGGTTTGACGCATTTGATTGAAACAGGGCATCAAATCTAGACCACACATTTGATGACACTACGTCACTACGATACTAACCTCTTATATAAAAGGTGAGCTTGGTCCTTCGAGAGATGGCTCTATTTCTCAATTGCCCCTTGAGCCCAACAGCGGTTGGCAAGAGTTACTGCGTTTGATCTCGGTACTGATGTTGTTCGTATTATTTACTGCATGTAGACAAAAACCTTAACTACCTTGAAGTTATATCCGCCCATTTTGACATTCTGTCCAAGACGTCGATGTTGTATGTCCTTTCTTGAGGACAGGATATACTTCGTTTTGCCCTCATTGACCGCTCGACTCACTTTAGCCGCTTCCGTCTCAATGCCAGCAAACGCCTCATTTACGGCTCGCTGTGTTCTGACAATCACGTCAAAACTTCTGGAAGACCGTGTCTTTAGTGTTGGCGTGTAAGTCCTGCACGATCTTCTCCAGGATAATGTTAAAAAAACCACATGACAGCGCGTCGCCTTGTCTAAAACCTTTTTTGACATTGAAGGTCTCGGTGAGTTCGTTACCGATCTCGACCTTGATGGAGCAGCGAGAATTCTCCATCGTCATGGTGCACAGAAAAACGTTTGGCAAAAATGTCAAAACTAGACATGGCGTTCTATAGCTCGTCTCTATGCACTCTGTTATTTGCGACCGTAAATTGGCGAATAGGTGGTCCGTATCAATCCGAACTTGATGAACTTAATGTGAATGCGATGGTGGACTTCCCCGGTCTGAAGCCCCACTGATATGAACCTATCAGATTGTTTATAAACGGCTTCAGGCTAGCACACAAAACGGCAGAAAGAATCTTGTATACGATGTTAAGAAAAGTGATCTCCCTATAGTCGGCGCAATCAAAGGGGTCTCCTTTCTTGCCCACTGCTTCCTTTTTACACTTTTTAGAAGTAGATATACGTCTTAAGAATTATATTGTGAGTAATAATAATATTAATACTTGTTATTCAAGATTCCCAATTATTGCTTTGTAGTTGCTCATTCATCATCTCTAATCGTCTCTTTTTAACCTTTTTTTTTAGATCTGACTTGGAACATCTACGATCTGTATTCATGGCCGTTGAAAATGGTGACTTGGGAATGTTAAAATCGCTTGGTATAAAAGACTCCGAGCTCGGCGATGTGAAGTTCTTCCTCGAAAAGCTCGTTAACACCGGTTTCTTAGACTGAGTAGCACCAGATCCGGCTTCTGGATTTTATTATGCATATTCCCAACCAATAAATCCAAGTTTCTATTCTTACCTTGGCTCTCCATACATGGACGGCTACAATTATTAAGTTCAAACTACTCTATTATTTTTCATATGCGCTTTTCATTAACTTCCTTTTATGAGTTTTGAATTTAAACAATCTTATTTTAACGAAAGAAAAATAACACAAAAAAAAAGTTAAAAAAAAAATTAAACATGCAAAAACCTATCTGCTCTCTACTATTTATTCAAATGCAAATACATATGAAATATCTATATTTTCTTGCATCAAATGTGAAAACATATATACAAACAAATGGAAAAAAGTGAACAAAAAAAAAACAAATCATGAAATATAAAATATGTATAAATAAATATGTGGAAGCAGGATCGGTTGAAACAATGAACAAGAACGTTTAAAAACAATTTTATGAATCTCTATATAAATGTGTTTGTTAGCCAAAGGAAACTAAACAAAAACAAAAAAAAAACATATATATACATATATTTGAAATTAATTTTTATAAACCTTCTCTTCTAAGTGTTTATTGGCAAGCAAAAAAAGAAAGAAAAAGAGTTACAGAAGAAGCAAACGATAACAAATACTTATCACTTACACACATGTCTTATGAATGAAACATGGTTTAATCTTTACAACATACCTACATACCAACTATTTACCTATATTGTGTACCTATTTATAGACGTAGCTTTCTAAAGGTATATACATACATGTTAAATTTCACAAGTCATTAATGTGTAGAGTCCCATAGATAACCAAAACAAGAAATGATGTAAAATGGAAGACATTTTTCAATAAAAAAGAAAAAAAAAACAAATTAACACAAAAAGCCCTGCAGCTAGACATCACATTAGAATGTAAACCTTATTCTTTGAGACTCATTTCTGACCTTAGAACATCTAACAACAACTACTCCTTTTGATTCTTTGTAGTCTCTCATATTTGAACTTCATTTTCAGCTTTTTATGCCTTTTCGTAAAAGCTGCTGGTCAATGTTGTGATATGTGTACTCAAAAAAATAAAATTAACAAAAAAGAAACATCTTAGAAGTAGAATGCATACAGATCATAAAAGTGACACTTAAGCCCTTGCGGCGCGAAAAGAATTGCAAAGAAATCATCAACATTTTTTGTAGAATAAAAAAGTTCATAGCTGATCCGAAGATCGCAACCAGTTTGAAAGGAGAAAAAGGAATTTTTCTCCCATTCTTTCGCTCTTTCTCTCTAAAACTATTGTTAATGGAGTTAGGTTTGTGTTTTTTTCTCTCTCTTCACTCATGCCTAGATGTGTCTGATTTTTTGTTCTTCATCTAACTTTACACGTATTCATAAGTAAAATTTAAGAAAAACACAAAAAATGTTTCAAAGCATACCAAAGAGAAAACAAAAACAAAAATGAAATACGATTCAAAAACACGAAATAAAACAACAACAAGAATAATGGAGTTATAAGTACCTTAAATTAGATTGTAGATACGTTAAGATAAAATCTTTAAGAAATGAAATATAAGACGAAAACAATTACAAACAATTTTCATTTCTCACTTATGACCACGATGATGAACCACGAGGTCATCGGTCAATATTATTTTCCTTAACAGTAGCGTCACAGAATACCATATTGAAGACCATCAAAATATGGGTTAAATAGATTATTAGGGCAAACTATTTACTGTATACCATCAAATTAACAAAAATGAGAAACAAAACTTAAATACAAAATTCTTAAGATTTAATGAAACTCTATGTGTTACATATCAAAAACATATCAAAGAAAAAAAAAATATAACAAATACATATCAATGATTACATATCTTCTATATAAATTGAAAAAAAGCTATATTATAATGTAAGACCATATGTAGATCTATAAATATAATGCGTTTCTTCAAATAGTACAATGTGCGTTGACATACGTAGATGACAACCCATACCCCAACAAAAAAAAACAACACATTCCATTAAGTTTTCGTTAAGTTCTTTATTTTGACAGCTGTCACCGTTATTCCTTAGACCTCAGTGGAGAGCTTACAATTTGTTCGAACAAACAACAACACAATCTCTGACCCAAACTTATAAATCAACCGTCAAACGTCAAAACATCTATCATTTGACAGTTGACAGGACAAATTGACAACCCAATGAAAAATAAACTTTCGCACTGACATTTAAGGAATTTTTCAATTCCCAAACCCACAAGAACTACACTCCTTAAGCACTTATAAACAAAAATGAAGAATGAAACTACTACTATTACGCACATGTTACGTAAAGAAAAAAAAAAAAAAAAAAACAAACAAAAATTTAAAATATTCCAAAGGCACTTACGTAAGACATTTTCTTTGCGTGCACCTTATCAAATTATTATAAACAAAAACAAACTCTACTCATACATACATATTTATGTGAACCATTCAATTATTTTCGATTGAGAAGAATACCACGTTTTGCATGAAAACGAAAAGAGTATGTGAGGAAATTCATCAAATGAGCTGAGCAATTATATTTATTCTAATTTATTTTACAAAACGAAAACGAAGTACACCCAAAAGTGAAACTGAACGAAGACAAAAAATACAAAATAGGAAAGAAAATCAAAGTTGTTAAGTACATTGTAGCATGAAAAACAAAATAAAAAATATGGTTGATTAGAAAAGTGTAAGAAGAAGATGAGGAAGAAGGAACGTCGTTTTTAATTATTATCAAATATTATAGAATTCTTTTTTGTAGTTTATATTCCACCCGTATATTTATACATATATTTTATAATCCTTATTCGAAAGAAAGAAAAAAAATATTATTGTGAAAATGAAGCAGAAAAAGAAGTATGAAAAATTGTATGTTATTGTTTAGCAATATAACAATATTGTAAACAAATATTTATGATATCAATAAATTTTTATCATTCCAGTAAGTGTTTGAATTCGTGTTTTATTTAACAAAAGAAAAATGATACCGATGCAAAAAAATGTATGCACAATTCGATATGTAATCTCGTATTGAAGGACCCGTGTTTCATAAATAAATAATATCATAAATTTTTAGAAAGGAGATATTCGAAAGTTGGCTCTAAGGATGGCGGGCCTGTAGTCTTGAGTGGGGCAGAGAATAGTACAATGGTGGGAGAAGTCATATTGGCGATTAAAAGTTGGCAAATCCCCCGGTGGGGATGAAATCCGGCCAGAAGGCCAAGTGTAAAGAGGGAGTTTTATGGCTCTCTCGTGTCATTAAGGTTCGCTCTTGACTGGGAACACGATGAGACTGGTGATTGCCTATCTTTTCAAAAAAGGAAACAAAAGACATTGATTCAACTTCAACTACAGGGGCATATCTACTTTAAGTCTCCTCGGGGAACGGGGAAGTCTACGCTAAGGTGTTAGAGGCGCGTTCTAGAGCTGTGATCGAGTCCAGAATGGGGGATGAACCGTGCGGCTTTCATCCCGGCAGAAGTAAAACCGACCAGCTTTTCAGTCTATGAATGGTACTCGAGAAGGCTTTAGAGTATGTCAAGCCGAGGACACCCTATGAGGACTTCGAAATTATACACAAAACAGTAATCCCCTCGAGAATAGAGTGGGATGAAAGAAAGGTGTGCAACTCCACTGCCACGGAAATCTACACTGACGGCTCCCAGTCGAAGGAAGGCACAGGCTCTGAGGTATACGCCAGTTCGCCGGAGCTAGCAGTTGCCATACGACTCCCAAATCACTGCAGTGTTTTCCAAGCAGAAGTAGCAGCTATACAAGAGGGAGCCCTCCGGCTATCAATGACTCCGATAGACGGAAGATCTAATGTTATTTACATACTCGTAGATAGTCAGGCGGCCATAAAGGCTCTGGAAACACCAGAGTTGGTAAAACTCTGCCGCCTATCTCTAAGGCAGATAGCGGACAGATGCAACCTGTGCTGTGTCCCTGGGCACATGGGTATACCGGGCAACGAAAGATCCGACGAATTAGCAAGAAGAGGGGCAAGTCTACCACTGCCACGAAATCAGGAGACACCTCACCCCAATGAAAGCGTTAAAATAAATGATACTGACAAACGCCAAAATCCAAACCAATAGTAGATGGGCGGAATTGGACACTTGTAGTTCATCGAAAACGATGTGGCCAACACTAGATCCATCAAAAACTAAAACTCTTCTAGAAATGGACAGGAGGAACATTAGTAAAGTAATAGGCGTGATCACTGGTCATTACCTAATTTGCAATCATCCCTACAATGACTCCTGCAGGAGCAGCATCGATGAGGAAACTGTTATACATTTCCTCGGAACCTACCCGTCTCTTGCAGAGACAAGAAGAAATCTTATGGGCAGCTATTTCCTCGACAATCTTGAAGATCTAGCTAACATCAACATGAATGACATACTCAAGTTCACAAGAACCACCAACTGGTTATAAGTATTAAAACACGGACCAACAGAGGGACAGTACGAACGAGTCTAGTAGGACAACGACGTGGCGGGAAAAGCCGAATATTGACAGCACAACGGACCTTAAAGGTCTAAGTCAGGCAAATCCCCGAGGGAATTTTTGCCAGTCACATCTACCTACCTACCTACCTACCATGTCAAACCGATCTACAGTTGTTTTGTAGATTTGGAAAAGGCATACGACCGAGTTCCTCGAGGTAAACTCTTCAGTGTTCTGCAGGAGTTTGAGATTGATGGTAATCTTTTGAGGGCCGTTCGGTTTCTATACACAAACTGTAGCAGATGTGTTCGGGTTAACGGTGCTTAACAACACCTTTCGTTGGATTTCACAACCCAGTCGATACGAGGAATATTTCACATTTGGAGAGTTGACGTAAGTCATCTACTTTTTGCTGATGCTGGGATGAAGGTTAACGTGGACAAATCAGAGGTTATGGTAATTTCCATGTTAGTGGGGTACCATTGAAGCAGGCGGAGTCAAGTATCGCGGGGTCTTTTGACGAGTGATGGGATGTAGAATGTAGGATTATGGCCAAGCTGTGTCAATTTTGATACAGCTTGGAAGATCTGTAATCAGAAAGGCCGAGCTTGATGTCAAAGCTAAGTTAGCGGTTTTCAATACAATGGTCATGAAATTTGGGCAATGACTGAAAGAATAAGTTTGGGAACATAAGCTGCCGAAATGAGATTTCTTCGTGCTGTTGTGGGAGTTAGTCGGCGGGATAGGGTGAAAACCGCAGCAGTAGGCTAAGAACTCAATGTAGAGCAGCTGCTTCTTCAAACGGAAAGGGCTATGTCATCATCAGGACTTCCGAGGCGTGTCTTGAATGTCATCAGGTAGGCGACCGCTTGGCAGACCCAGATCGAGGTGATTGGACCAAGCCCAAAAACTCGACTGGTTGCGCTTTGGGCATAACTCCTGATGAGTTAGAGTCGATAGCAGTGGCCTGGAGATCTCTAATGCGCGCATTATTCCCGCGACCCCTGTAGTGGATCCTGCGGGTCAGAGTGATGAACTTATATACGCACGCCTGGGGGTAAATGGTATACGCAAGAATTCATATGTTCATATGCTTCGTTTCGAGGAGATATTCGTTGTATACTTTTAGTAGACGAAGGAATTGTTTGGGATTATGATTTGAGATTTAAATAAATTAATTGACTGGTTGTTGGAAGTGGAACTTTTGAAACTATGTTGCTTACCAGGAGTTACGAGAAAACGAGTTCGATATTTATCATGGACGAAAAACAACAACATCGATAGTCACTCAAGAGGACCTACAGGGACTCAGTTTAAACCGATTAATGACAATATGCAGACTCCCCTTAAATTTCATTATTACACGGAGAGGATTATCTATGTGTTCTTAAAATCTCAAAAAGCGGATCTAACCGAAGTGGTAGTGCAGCGGTCAAACATATTACTTCTGTCTGTGAATACTTTAGCAATCGGCGACATATGCGCTGCTAAGTGCGTCATGTAGGACCGGGACACAGTTTTGATGGTAGCAATTGATGCATATATCCCCGAATCACACGATAGCAGATATTATTAAATTTAACCATAATCCATCGCGGTGTATATTGTGGAAATTGCCCCTCTCATTGATCCCGAACATGGCACATAACTATTATGCTTACAAAAATGACTTTATCACTCTGCTTCTGGTTGGGGACTGATTTCAGAATATTCGTCGATGATCATCCCAACCACTCGTCGATATATTACTGTACTCGTACCATAATGTCAAATCAGCGGTTCTATATAACGAGCAGAGCAGATTGACATACAGTCAATGATGCGGGATCAAGCTATCGTCGTGAAATGCAAAGCACATCGTTTGTTTATATAAACAACCTTCAATTTAAGGTGGTCCTATCCAATTGTTTCCTTAGCTATAGAACGCACTATGTAGATTCAGACATCATAACATCTCTAGAAATTGAATCGATATAAAGTTTCACTTCTGCCGCCTAGCTTTCTATGCTGGTCTTGTTTTGCATAGTGAAACGTGAATGGGGTCCGCTTGTATATGTTATGGGATAAGATAGGATAGGTTGGATAGGATAGGATAGTGGGTAGACGCCCAACGGCTCACTTAGGTCCGTGTGGACCCATTGTGATGCCGAGAGGGGGAATGAATTCCTCGTTCCACCAATATCATACTCAGCTAAAACGTTTGTGACCCATTTTTGTTTCCCGATGTTTGAGATGGTTATGTCAAGTTAGAGCTCCGACTACTATTATCAATTACTTTTGATATTGGGCCATAGCATCCGAATTGTCTTACAGGTGGTTATAGTGCATCTACCTGTTTCTTGACGTCTGCCAGAGGTGGTTGAATTCATTCTATTATCTGGGATGGGTCGATTTCAACCTCTTTCCTGACAAGTTCACCTGCTGCCTCATGTGCCTATGACCTGGGGCTCAGCATAGAACTTTCATCAAGACAGCTGGCGACCAGCTTCCACTTAATTTCTATCGCCGAAATCGCTTTAATAAGCTAGGCAGCCGTTGGTATTTCCAACACCGATTTCCCGCCGCTTCTTTGACTGCCAGGACCATCGCTTGAAAAACAATGTCATACTCAGGATTGAAAATAATATAAATATTCTACAAATGAATTTATAAAATAGCTTACGGATGAATTCAACCGGATATTTGACACTGTTCAGGTTCCATCCAGATAGTTTCAAAAAATCTAAAATCTTTCCATTACACAAAAAAGGTGACTACTGATCCAACAAATTACAGGGGTATTTCGTTTTTGAATACATCTGCCAAGTTGTTCACAGCTTTAATATACAATCGACTTAGTGAATGGGTAAAGGAAAAGAATATTCTTACAAAATTGCAAGCTGGGTTTAGAAAGAGTTACTCAACGATAGACCAAATATTACTGTTACTGCACTTACCAACATCGTTAACACATACAAGCAGATACACAAGAAATCGTATGCCTTTTTTGTTGATTTTGGCATTTGACACGATACCCTGCGATGGACTCTTTTATAAATTGCCCAAAATTGATGTATCAACCAAAATCATACGCATTCTGAGAGCACTGTATGAAAGTAATGATATAGATCTAATTTCCGAAGAATTTGAGACCTGAATGGGAGTTAAGCAGGGGTGTATACTCAGCGCATTACTATTCATACTGTATATACATAAATGATATAACTGATGCTATACAAGAGGGAATACATTTTTACGGAGTAACAATTTCAGCGTTGATGTATGCGGATGACATCGTATTTCTGACTCTGCTGATGGTCTTCAGCGAATGATTAACAGGCTAGACGTGTACTGCTTCATTTCAAATCTCACAGTCAACTTGCAGAAATCAAAAATCATGGTGTTTAGAGATGGAGAGGGGTGCTACTCTCGTATGGAAATGTGGGCATTTAATGGTGAAGACATAGAAATCGTGCGCAAGTACAAATATAATCGTGCGCAAGCAGATGCTAAGCGAGCTATTTAAACGGGTTTTCGTTCAACTGCTGCATCAATCCTTCTTTACGAAGCTCAGGTTACCCCACCCTGTTACCCCACCCAGTTACCCCACCCATTTTCTTTCATACCTTCAACTATATTATAAAAATATTGGAGATGGACGAATCAAGGATACCAAAAATAATATTAAGAAGCGTTATAAGAACAAGCGGAGGTATTTGCAATGTATGGAAGGAAATTGCATCAGACTGTGGAATGAACCTAGATATTCAGACAGATGATCAACCTGCTACTCTAAGAGAGAAATTTATTTCGTTGTTGGAAAAATTCAATCAAATGACTTACAAAAAGTTTATTTAAGATGCCTCATTGTATTACAGCAAATTGAACCATTATTATTTATTATTATTGTTTGGCTATAAGCCAAACCAATTAAAGGTCCATCTGTAATCTGTATACACATCGATGGTCGAATTACTGATGGATTCTCTTGTGATTAACTCCTACCTCGGCGGGAAATAACAGGGCATTTCAAAGTCGAGGAACGGGAGCTCTCGGAATGTTAAATTTGAAATCTATTCAGTATTCTAGCATGCCCAATAGGGCTGGAGAGCCAGCATTTATTGAATGATTGAATGGCTCTGATGGCACTCTTTGCAGCAGTTGCTTGTATGTAGAGGTCGAGTGGTAGAAGGTTTAGTAGTACCTCTAGGCCCGCGGTCGGGGTAGAGTTGCCGCTGTGGCACGTGTCATTGTGGTAATTTTTGATTGAAATCGTATTTTGGCACTCTGGTAAAAAAATTGAAGAATTAACATATTTACATATTTACACCAACGTTTAAAAAACTTTACAGGACTTTACACCACCATAGGGGGACTTTTTATTTGATGAGGGGACAGGCTTTTCTCCTTAAAGGATGCAGTGAGAACATTTGCTGTTTGCTGTAGGTCACCAATGTTAATTATTATCTTGCGTGCAAGATGTTTAGATACAAATACTCAGATAGCATGCCTTTGCTTATCGTCTTGAGCATACGTCACACAAACAAAATAAATATATGCCCACGCGATTTAATTTTACTGATCGGAGAAATAAAAAAATATTGTGTGTTGTTGGTTGAGGTTATGGGGTAGGGGCAATATGTGGTGGGAAGCAAAAAGTTGTAGCAGGTGTCAACAACACGCGGTGTTCCCAAGCGGTCCGCCAGCCAAGTACTAACCGCGCCTGATGCTGCTTGATTTCGGTGATCGGACGAGAACCGATTTCATTTTTTTTTTTTCATTTTTATTTTGTTTTACTCTTATATATAACTTAATCCTAGACAAAATGTTCTAGCTTAACTTTAACAATTAATTTGAACTTATACCTAACTTACTGACCCTATGCGGGTACTCTAAGCTACTCTAGTCTACAACTCTAATTGCCTTTCGGCCTATACTATCGTTTTTTTTTATTCTGTCCGAAGACGTATTTATTAATTCGTTTTGCCAAGAAAACTTAAAAACTTGGCTCTTCAAAGGCTATTTGTCTTAAATTACTTAACCTACCCTAAACCATTGTAAGCCCTAATAACCTTAACTACCTAAGCTACCTTAACTATGTCTGCAACATAGGGACGTGTGCAGCAGGGTGTGTCTATGAATATGCCTAACATAGGCAATGCACACACGCTGATGAACCTACTTTCTTTTTTTTGGATTTTTTTTTATTTTTTTTTTCTTTTTTTTTCGGGTTTTTTGTTTTTTTTGGATTTTTTTTTCTTTTTTATGTAGAATTTACTGCTTAACCTACCTTAAATCTATGTAAGTACGCTGTTAGTTCACTAAACAAAAAAATAAAAACAGCTACATTAACCGTCGGAAGACTATTGAAGGGCCGACGACGTCGGAGGCTGGTTTTGATGTAGCCACCAAAAGAAACATCGCTCCTTCCCGGATTCCGAAGTAGAGGAATACCTCAGGTGGGACGAAGCCATTCCGTCGCACCCTTTCGTGATACATATCATTGAGGTAGTAAGCCCCGAAGATCAGACTGTTGGTAGAAGTCATAGCTCGTGTCACATGCTTTCTTATCAGCTTAATAATAAAATTATCTACTCTATTCACGTTTGCCTCGCTATACAAGACCTCGTTGGAGTAATACTTCTTGTAGTCAGACTCGAGTGTGCGGTACAACTTGAGACAGGCCCTGAGGCACTGTCTCTCGAACACCCTCATCTTTTCCATTTGGGAAGGACTCACATTGAACCACAGGGGACAACCATAAACCAGTATAGGCCGGATGAGGGCCATGTAGCAGATTACCTTCAACCTGGTATCAAGTTGGCTACTATGAAACAACCTCCTTGCCACAGCAAAGGCTTTTCTGGCTTTGGCCAGAGCAATATCTATATGTTTGTCAAAATAGAGGTACTGGTCCAACCATATCCCTAGATATCTAACTACACTTTTCACAGTTAGTGATTGTCCCTGCAGGTCCACTATGCCGAACTTACGCCAGTTTAGGCATGTGTCCCGCGAAGCCCTGTATAACGGGGTACGGAACAAAATAGTTTCGCACTTCTGAAAATTGATAAGCAGCTTCCAGTCGTCGCAAAATCGCTGAATTTTGTCGAAGCCACGTTGCGACAAGATGTTTATGACTTTCACCTTCGGTCCTGATCTGTACACTACAAGGTCATCGGCATACGCAATTAAGTGCGGCATGGAACCTTTTAGATCCGCAGTGAATATCGCGAATAAGATCGGAGAGCCAACAGCTCCTTGTTGCAAACCATTTTTTATGTCAAAAACCGTTGTAGAAGTCACGCCGCAACATTTGACGACGAACTTTCTACCCGTTATCATGTCATAGATCATATATAGCAGTCATTTGCTAATGCCCAGTCTGACCAGCTTGAGGAAGAGGCCCTCCAACCAAACGGTGTCGAACGCCTTCTCCAAGTCTATCATACAGGCACCTGTGCACTTATTCTTATTTTTATTCCATTGTATGTCGGACACCCGTTTTGACGCGGCATGTATGGTATCATGCCCCGCCCGGAATCCAAACTGGTTGTCCGGAATTATCTTTCTGTCCTCAACCCACAATTTCAGGGCTCGAATGACTATCTTTTTAAAAGCCTTGCTAATGCAAGGAAGAAGACTTATCGACCGGAGATTTTTGGGAATACTACTATCTTTGGAATAGGTTTTTTTTTTTTTTTTTATAATTTACGCGCGCTCAAGGGATTGCTAATACCCTTAAGTGTCCGGGGTCAAGACACAGCACGGGCCGAAGGTATAGAGGGAGAAAGGGAGAGGAGGTACCTGTGCACATTGGTCTTAAATATCTGCGGATTGTAGTCTGTGGGAAATATAGGGCTGGGAAGAGTATTCCAAATTCGCGTAGTACGGCTGAAGAACGAGTCTCTAAATTTAACTGTGCGTCCGAAAGTAGGCTTAAGGGTAAACTGATGAGCATTCCTGGCGAGACGAGTATTGCGGGTGAATTCATGGAGAGGAGGAATGCAGTTGGCTAGCTCACTTGAGCATCGTTTGTTGAAATAGCGATAAAATACAGACAAAGAAGAAACGGTACGTCGATGTTCGAGCGAGTCTAATGACTTTGCGACATTGTTGTCTCCTATAAGTTTTATCGCTCGCTTTTGGATTCTATCTAGTAGGTGCAGGGTGGTCTTTGGGGCACCAGACCAGATATGAGCGTTGTACTCAAGCTTGGGGCGGATATACGCCTTATAAATGAAAGCCAAATCAGAGGGGGTGAAATATTTCTTGCATCGATTATGGAAACCTAAACATTTCGCAGCATTTTTGGCGACCTCAAATATGTGATCGTTCCAACTAAGTGTTCTGTTGATACACATACCAAGGATGGAAAGCTTTCCGGTTTCATCGACACAAGCACCATTCATGGATAATGGCTGATTAACAAGGGTTCGCTTGAGTGACAGCAGACAGCATTGAGTTTTAGAAGCATTGAATTCCACTCTGTTGTTGTTTCCCCAGTTAATTATGCTGTCAAGATCGGAATTCAATGAGCTTAACATACGCTGCCGTTCCAATTCTACGGCCGAAGGACAGGGTCGTGAGTCTCGGAACGAATATGAAAAGCTGAGGGTGCTGTCATCAGCGAAGGAATGGATTGGATTAGAAGTAGCAGACAAGAGATCATTAATAAAAATGAGAAAGAGTGTCGGAGACAGAACAGAGCCTTGGGGTACACCAGCATTTATTTGGTGGATATCAGGTTGCACTATAGCTGTCTTCCAATGTGCCGGGTAATGTGCATTATTTAGCGGCTAATCTATAGTTAATTTTTATTAAATTTTGGATATTTTTGAGCTCAGCCTTCAAGGACTGTACTTCTACACTATGCGGGTCTACAAACCGTCTGTCTAAGAGTTTGAGTCTCGACAGCAGTTTGCTTTTATGCACGTGAAGTGCGTCTATAGCTGCATTCCGATAGACATCACAGTCCTCAGCCACCAGTGCCACCAGTTATACAATGATGTCCCCCGGGTGTTGTTCACTGGGTTTCCCCATTCTCTATGTTCAGAGTTCAGATCTCCAGCTATGATGTAAAAGTTCTCTTCCGCGCTCAGACGGAGACTCGTGAAGAGAGTGTCAAGCTCTGGAATGAAATTGTGATTGACGTGACTTTCGTTTCCTTTTCTTTCTGACGCATAAATCGCGATCACATAGAGTTGCTTTCCACCCGAGAGTGGAATGCGAGCGCTACACGTCTCTAGCAGTCGAAATTTCTGCACATCATTGCTATACATGACCTTATGACAAAGGTCCTTTTTAATAATGAGAGCGACCCCACCACCATTGCGAGGTCTATCTCTTCTTATTACGTTGTAGTTAATGTACCTAGGATTGTGGGTCTGGTTTAGCTTAGTTTCGCTAATCGTTACCACGTCAGGATTATGGTCGTGCAAAAAGTAACCGAACGTAAGTTTTCTTTCGGGTCTGACCAGCGAATTAACATTCGCTGCCAGGATCTTCAGGTTCATGGCTGCCTGCGCAGCCATTATATTACTTGAGTGCTTTCGTCCTCACGCGGTACAGAGTAGATGGTATCTATTCGTACTGCTTGTTCAAGGAGTCGCTGTTCAAGCTTAGCTGTGCGCTCCACTTGTTCAACGAGGGTTTTTACGATCTGATTCATCAATGCCTGCATAGCAAGCAAGATGGACCGATCTGCAGCCACCTCAGGTTGCCTGGCCACAGGGGCCAGGGGAGCCGTTGGCCCTGTCAGTTAAGTTGGACGCCTACCAGATGTCATTTGGCATAGGTGACGTCCCGCGTAACAGCGGCAGTTTTAGCTAGAGACAATGGTCTTTCTTCTACCGTTTTTGGTCTTCTTTTTTATTCGAAACTTTTTTTGAGCTCTTTAACTTTCGGACAGCCCCGATAGTTAGCAGGGTGCACGTTTGTGTTGCATAGCGCACATTTAAGAATGCTTATGTCATCGACCTAGTCTGTCCCTAATGGCCATTCCCCTCTTTTGTGCGAGAGGGAGCATTTTACACAGCGAGACTGCAGAGTGCAGTTCACCGCAGCGTGTCCCAGTCGCTGACATCGAGCACATTGTAAAATGTGTCTAGATTTGTCTAGTTTTGCCCATTTTACCGCCTAAGTTTGTTATCTTTTTGACACTCTCTAGGCGTGTGTCGGGCGTAACCTGAACCAGAAAGGTCGGCAGATGCCTGTTCTCCCTACATGACACCGCAGTGACAAGCGGCTTGACGCTTTCGAACTTAACGTCCTCGCTCGGATCAGTGGAGGGATCCACATCCTTCAAGAGGATCGTTTAGAGCCTGTTCTCTTTCGGGGTGTACGTGTAAAACTCCACTCCCGACTCCGTCAGCTCTTCAATAATTTTTCTGTACGCTACCATGTTGTAGCACTTAATTGTCTTAGTGTTGTTGTTGCGATAGTGTATCATATAACTACCTTCGATGTTTAATGAACTGACAGCGTACTTACACAGTTTCACGATGTCGCTCGTCGGGATTTCCGTCACGTGTATGGGCGGGCATCTCTCCTTCCTCGGTGTCGTCTGCTGCTGTTGTTGTTGCCGCTTCTGTTGTTGCTGGGGTTGCTGTTGCTTCTTCTGCTTCTGCGGTTGCGGCTGCTGCGTTTGCGGTTGCTTCTGTTGCAACTGCTTCTGTTGTGGCTGCTGCTTTGTCTGCTGCAATTTCTGTTGCTGTCTCTGCAGCTGGTGTTGAGAACCGATTTTTTCAGCATAGTATGGTCGTTGACAAATTTTCTATTTGCACATAACGGAATAGAGGCACAGTTGAGATACATTTATGGCCCCAGGTGACATACATTTAGTATGTATTCCGTTGCTTCTATACATCGCCACTGTTTTGGTTGCTTGAGATACGGCTTGGTAGTGAGTAGATACATAAGTACGGTGAAGGGAAGCAAATCCTCGGGAACTAAGTCAACTGAGGGACTTGCAGATGCACATAAATAACTTCACGGGAATGACGAAATATTAAAAACTACAATATTAGACGTAGTAAAATGTAATCCATTATAGTTCCAACAAATGACTTTAGTAATCCATGTCTCGCGTTTTATATGTATGTACGTACAATCGGATCAAACTAAATGCCGTTAGAAAGGTAAGATTTCGTACTTTACGGACAGTTTCCCTTGAATATGTGTACTAAATATATATATATATAAATGCATTGTTGTCTGGATAGCGTGAACTAATTGCACTGCACTGGCCGTTCACGAAAAACAAGATTGTTTAGGTTATCCAATCGTGTTTTCTTACTCACTCAATTGCACAGTAGTTTTATTGATATTTATTGAGATCATCATCATCATCATTGTCATCTGAACCGCATGATCCACTACAGGGATCGCGGGGGTAATGCACACACGAGAGATCTCCAGGTCACTCGATCCTTCGATGCTCTATATTATGTTACTCGTGTACTGCCCTATCCCGCCGAGTAACTCCCACAATAACACGAAGGAATCTCATTTCGACAGCATGTATTCGCGATCTTATTTTTTTGGTCATTACCTAAATTGCATGACCATAGGTGAGAGTAGGAACAAATACTGAATTGAAAACCGCTAACTTCGCTTTTGACACCAAGCTCGGTGTTCCTGATTGCAGATATTCCAAGCTGTTACAAAATTGAGCCAGCTTGGACAGGAAAGCAGATCTAATTAGCAAAATACTGCAAAGCAGCAGTTACACATACCGTTATTGACTGCAGAGAAAGATGTTCACTCTGAATGAATGAAAAACCGTCTTCCCGTAAAGGAAATGGTTGCCATGTAAAGGGCGGATTGATGCTCGTAAGAGGAGGAAAGAGAATGTTGTGCTGAGTGGCTGCACTTAAATTATGTATTAATGAAATTATCAAAGTTCCTTGTGGATCAAATTGACCCACATATTAACCGGCTTATATTTTTGTCTATGAACGCAATCAAGACGGTGTTCTTTGAGAATTGTTTATTATTAATGGCTTTAACTTAAGTTGACGGGATTCGGATTGATATTAATAGAAAACAAAATGTTGCCAAGGCATTGGAAAATCTAAAAAAAAAGAAATAAGATTTTTCTCATATTTTGAAGTAGTGTGAAAGACAGACATATTTCACATACTTATCACACCCTTGCACACACTTATATATCAAAAACTGTACGTATTGGGGCTAGTTTATTTCTTTTTCTCAATCTAGTCTCCATATCATCAAAACGCAAGCAACTGTTGATTATTTTAAAACGTTTTAGCGCCATCGTTGAAACGAAAATTGGTCTGCCGTACTTATCGTCCCAAAGTTCGGTAGCATTCTCTCCTTTTCGATAAACTCCAGCCAATAAAAGTAAACCAAAAAAGCACGCCTTTCAATTATTTTTAGTCTATCCAAGCATTTGTATCCAAATTTGTCACTTGGAGAAATTTTTTTTCAAACGGTTGAATAAACAGTAAAAAATGATGTCAGAATATCCGTACACTGACTAGAAGCAAATACCGTTGGTCCTAGAAATAGAAAATAACAATTGCAATAATATGAGCCGTGAAACAAACTAAAGGGTGATTTTTTAAAAGCTATAGGAAAGTTTTTCAAAAGGCAACACATAAAATTCAGAAAAATACATGAAATCTTTTTTTGAATCGATAGTACGGTCCATATAATTTAATGTTTGAAGATTACTTACTTACTTACTTAAGGTGGCGCTACAGTCCGGGGTGGACCTGGGCCTCAACCAACAAGCGTCTCCAGCCAGCTCGATCTTTAGCTAGCTGTCTCCAGTTTCGCACGCATAGTTGGTTGAGGTCCCTTTCCACTTGCGTGCGCCACCTGAGTCGCGGTCTTCCTCTACTGCGCCGTCCCTCGGGGGTGGATTCGAAGACTTTTCGGGCCGGAGTATTGGTTTCCATCCGCTCTACATGACCTAGCCATCTCAGTCTTTGGATCTTCACTCTTCTGGCTAAGTCGATGTCGCTGAACAGCCCGTATAGTTCGTCATTATATCTCCTCCTCCACTCACCGTCTATGCAGACGGGACCGAAAATCACACGAAGAATTTTCCTCTCGAAGCAACCAAGGGCAGCTTCATCCGCTTTTGACAAAGTACATGCCTCCGCGCCATATAGCAGGACTGGGACGATTAAGGTCTTGTAGAGCGTTATCTTGGTTGTTCGAGAGAGGGCTTTGTTTACCAGTTGCTTTCTTAGCCCAAAGAAGCAGCGATTGGCAAGGGTTATTCTTCGTTTGATTTCAGCGCTGGTGTCATTGTCTGAGTTTATAGCGGTGCCTAGGTAGACAAAGTTTTTGACTACCTCAAAGTTATGTCTGTCTGCTGTGACGTTCTGACCGAGACGTCGGTGTTGGGTGTCCTTTCTCGTTGACAGCATATACTTGGTCTTACCCTCGTTTACCGCTAAACCCATCTTCGCGGCCTCCGTTGCAATACCCACAAAAGCGCCATTGACATCACGCTGCGTTCTTCCAATAATGTCAATATCGTCGGCATATGCGAGTAGTTGGACGGATTTCTGAAAGATTGTTCCTCTGGTGTTGGCGTTCGAGCTTTGAACAATTCCTTCAAGAACGATGTTGAAAAAGTCGCATGACAGCGCGTCGCCTTGTCTGAATCCTTTTTTGACATCAAAGGTCTCGGTTAGGTCTTTACCGACCTTGATGGAGCAGCGTGCATTCTCCATCGTCATCCTACACAAACGGACGAGTTTGGTAGGGATGCCCAAAACTAGACATTGCTCTGTATAGCTCGTCTCTATAGATGCTATCATACGCGGCCTTAAAATCGATGAAAAGGTGGTGGGTATCGATTTGTTGCTCCTGGGTTTTCTCCAAAATCTGCCGTAGTGTGAATATTTGGTCGATGGTGGATTTTCCTGTCCTAAAGCCACACTGGTATGGACCGACCAGGTTGTTGACGAATGGCTTTAGGCGTTTACACAGTATGGCAGATAAGATTTTATATGCGATACTTAGGAGACTGATGCCTCTGTAGTTGGCGCAGTTCAAAGGGTCTCCTTTTTTATGGATCGGGCAAACAATGCTGAGGTTCCATTCATCGGGCATGTTTTCCTCCGACCACATTTTACAGATGAGTTGGTGCATGCTCCTTACCAAATCATCGCCTGCGGCTTTAAAAAGCTCGGCTGGTAGTCCGTCAGCTCCCGCAGCCTTGTTGGATTTCAGTTTAGATATGGCAATCCTCACTTCATCCGGGTCGGGTGGACGGAATTGTTGATCTTCGTCGTCCCTTTCATTGGGTTGAATGGTTCGTTCTGCCTGACAGCGGGATTTGGTTCTTCGTCGCCGTTATACAGTCTGCAGAAATGGTTTTTCCATATCCTCAGCATCGACTGTGACTCTACTACGATGTTCCCTTGATCATCCTTACAGGCTTCGGTTCGGACTTTATAACCTTGACTGGTTAACTTTACCCTTTGGTAAAACTTCCTCACCTCATTCCTGCAGTAATATCCCTCTATTCTGCCGATCGCGCGCTTCTCATGCTCCTTCTTTTTTCTCCTGAGAAGCCGGTGTTCGTCTCTCCTCTTCTGCTCGTAGAGCTCCCGAGCAGCTCTTGTCCTTCTTTGCAGTGCCGCTTTGTATGCTTCTTGCTTGGCTGCATTCGCCTGCCGACACTCGTTGTCAAACCAGGGGTTTCGTTGTGGTGGCGGATTGAAACCCAGCACATCAGAGGCGACATCTCTGATGGCTTTTTGGCAATGCTGCCACTGGTCTTCAATACTTGATGTTGGCGGCGTAGGATTACTTAAGAGGTTAAGGGAGACACGATCGGAAAAGGATTTGGCAATCTCTTGCGATTGTAGCCGGCTGACGTTGAACTTCCTCACAGTATTTCTTTGTCTTGGCGGTGTTCGGCATATCCGCAGCCTTACCTTGGCTACAACAAGGTGGTGGTCCGAATCAATGTTGGCGCCTCGGAACGTTCGGACATCTATGATACTGGAGGAGTGAATTGCGTCTATCGCAATATGGTCAATCTGATTGACGGTTGATTGATCAGGAGATCGCCATGTTCCTGTTGAAGATTATTTCATGCAAATGTTGACCTTGACTGCGCCTCAAATGGTCCATCCGCTTAGTCCAATTTTGGCATACTCTTTCCAACATTTCGGCCGGTATCTCACGAATAAATGCTTTAATGTTGTCTGCCAATGCGTCAATTGAAGCGGGCTTGTCTGTATAGACATGAGCTTTAACATAGTCCCACAAAAAATAGTCTAAAGGCGTTAAATCGCACGATCTAGGCGGCCAATTGACCGGTCCCGAACGTGAAATAAAATGTTCACCGAACTCGCCCCTCAATAAGTCCATTGTTGCGCGTGCTGTGTGACATGTGGCACCGTCTTTTTGAAACCACATGTCATGCAAGTCAAGCTCTTGCATTTTGGGCAAAAAAAAGTTGGATATCAGCTCACGGTAGCGCTCACCATTCACAGTTACGTTACGATTCGCATCATCTTTGAAGAAGTACGGTCCAATGATGCCACCAGCCCATAAACCGCACCAAACTGTGACTTTCTCTGGTACTGGAGAACGATGTATATATGTAAGATACATCAATTACTTCAGATATTCTCCCCCATTTAGTTACTATTGAAGATCACACCTAAGGTGAAGATGAAGACACAGAAGCCGTGATGGAAGACATGGACGATATAAGGTACTATGCTCTAGAGTACCGTGCTTAATAGCTCCTGAATAGGTTTATGGAAAAGTGAAGATGGTCAAGAATGCTACTGGCCTTACATGGACGGACGTGACAACCGATAGAGGCATCAATAAACCAAATCTTTTATGAATGAGTAGTAAGTAAAACAGATTGTAAAATATAATAGTAAAATAGAATTGAAAACGGGTACAAATTATATAAAACTATACTTTAAGTTCAAATTACACTTTAAGCTCGATAATATTAAAAACCTTTATTAGATATATTTTAGAATTAGAATTTTAAATAGAAAAATTTGTGAAAATAGCATACAAAAAGAAAATTAAATAAGACCTGTTTAATATATAATAATAAATAATAAAAATCATGCTCGGAAACTTCAATGTCAAAATCGCTAAGGAAAGCATCTTTGGCGGAGTGATCGGAAAGCACAGCCTCCACGACACGACAACAGATAACGACTTCCGACTCACTGACTTTGCGACAGGACGTAATATGGTCATAAGAAGCACAAGATTCCCTCGCAAAAGAATCCACACAGCAACCTGGCGATCTCCGAACGGTCGAACCGCCAACCAAATTGATCATGTGCTCATTGCTCAAGACATGCGTCAAATATACTGGATGTGCGAACATTCGGAGTGGCAAACGTCGACACTGACCATTTCCTTGTGGCAGCACGATTCAGAGGCCGACTGTCCAAAGAGAATTTTTGACATTGGACGCCTGAGCACAACGGAGATTGGCAGAGCCTACGAGGAGCAATTAAGCGAGAGACTCTCCGGTATGCCTACGCCAACGAGATGTGGTTGCATTGCCACTCGGCCATCAAAGAGGTAGCGGAAACCACCTTAGGCTACCTACCACAACCGACAAGAAACCCGTGGTACGATGGCGAAACGTGCAACCGACGAGGCATACCAAAAAGCGCTGCAACGGAAAACTAGAACAGCGCAAGAGGAGTACCGGGCTAGAAGATGGGAGGAGAAGAAGCTTCTACGCCTGAAGAAAAGGTCTCTCGCAACCTCCCTCAAGGAGCTCAACGACATCGAAGAGTCTAGGGATAGACAAAAAATACTGGCCTTTTATGAGAAAAGCCAAAAGCCTGGCTTCAGGAAAGGCACCCAGGCTCTTCGAAATCGTGAGGGTAACCTTGTTACTGACCCGCAGGGAATAGTGGATGTGTTTAAGCAGAACTTCCAACAACTGCTTTAATGGCCTGACCAGGATAGGGAATCAAGAAATTCCAACTCCAGTCGATGAAGTAGTCCTCCCACCTAGCTTTGAAGAAGTCGGCACAACCATTAAAAGGCTGAAGAACAACAAAGCCGCAGGCTCAGATGGCTAAGCAAGGACGGTGGCGATGTTCCGGTGGGGATCATACACCAGATCATCTGTAGAATTTGGGAGGACGAAAGCATTCCCGATGACTGGAATTTCAGCTCCATATGCCCCATCCACAAAAAAGGCGATTTTACCTCTTGCAACAACTCTAGAGGTATATCCCTGCTGAACGTCGCCTACAAGATCCTGTCCAGCGTACTGTGTGAACGTCTAAAGCCATTTTGCACCGCACTAATCGGCACGTACCAGTGCGGCTTCCGGCTCGGCAAATCGACTATAGACCAAATCTTCACACTAAGAGAAATCCTGGAGAAGAAAAGTGAGTTTCAAATCGATACGCACCACTTTTTCATCGATTTCAAAGCTGCATACGACAGCATTCATCGCAAGGTGCTATTCGATGCGATGGCCGAATTCGGGATTCCGGTTAAAACTGATCCGGTTATGTAGCACCACGCTAACACGTACGCGATGCACCGTGCATGTCGGCTCCGAGCCGTTTGAAACTTGCACTGGATTTCGGCAAGGAGATGCGCTGTCGTGTGATTTCTTCAATCTGGTACTGGAGAGATAGTGCAGAGGGCAGCTATAAACAAGGAAGGCACTATCTTCTACAAGTCGGTCCAACTGTCTCAAGGTCAATGAGGACAAAACGAAATATATGCTGTCGACCAAAAAACGTTCAAAATTTCACGATCGACAGCTACAATTTCGAGGTAGTAAAGGAGTTTGTCTACCTCGGGGCAAACGCGAATTCCACAAACGACATCACAGTGGAGATTCGTCGTAGAAGCGCCCTTGGCCACCGGTGCTACTTCGGTTTGTCAAAACAACTGGGATCAATACTCCTAACTCGAAGCATCAAAATCTTGCTCTTGCTCTGGTCCCGTCTGCGAGGAAGGCGAATGGAGAAGAAGACATAACCGCGAACTCTACTTAGGCAAAAATACGTCTATAACACTCGGCCACATCGAGCTTATGGACAACAATGCTGCAGCAAAGAGGGTCTTTGAATCCGAGCCTACTGAATCTTCGAATCCGAATCTCCGGTATAAAGACCAAATAATCGCGGATGCAAGACAGCTTGATCTTGATGACTGGAAGCAGCGTGCCCAGGACCGTCAACGATGTAAGGCAGCAATTGCGCAGGCTCGGACCCTCCATGGGTCGCCCGCCTGATAAATCAAAAATCAATGTTTATAAATAAATAGTGTCAATTCAGTGTGTAGTAAAGTTTGTATATTAAAAAGTCGTACCCGTAAGTATCCTAAAAAGACAATAAAATCAATTCTGTTGCATTTATACGGAAATTTCCTCAATTTTTCATTTCAATTTGCCTCCATTGTATGAGTAAAAGTTTTCTCTTGAGAAATGGTATTTGATCACACGATTTTGAAAGAAAAATTAACATATTACCTTGTATTGATGGATAACGGCAGCTTCTCTTGTATTTTGGTCTATATATTCGACATCCGAATTATTATCGTAATTATTATCTTCGCTATTTGATTCGTTGTCACTTGGTACGAAGTCACCGTCACTATTTAAATCGTATATATCACTAACATCACTCCTGTACTCATCAAAAAAGAAACGAACAAATGAGTGTGAATGTCAAGACAAGATAATGTCTCAATTTTGATTTGACAAAATCTAATCTAATCTCTTCTTAAACTTCAAAAGTGTGTCAAATTGATCCAAGGAACCGCCGAAGGTTGAATGTAATAATCCCATCTTCAAATGACAAAAGTTTTATAATGTCACTCTTTTCGGACTTTTTTTATGGGCCAACTTAATAACAACAAAATTAAAAGTAAAAAATGTACCCCACCATTTAGTTCATATCGACTATGTCTTTCTTATTATTTCAATAAAATAACACTGAATTTAAAAGTGCTTACCAATGGATATTCTGACATACTTGCTTCAAATAATTATCTCGCTCTTATTTCACTATACATCTTTAAGATCACCTCTTTACGCGCGACAGGCAAAATCACAGCAAATGGCATGGAGATATGTATATATATAAATTCGAAGATCCCAAAGTAAATAGACTATCATCATGGAATTCGAAATAAACACACAATACTTTATTTCTCATATTCCCACGAGAGAAGATTGGGACGGAGACACAGTCCGTAACGCTGCTGCAATGAAAATCTAAGAAGGCGGATCCAAATCCGATGAAGGCATAGGATGAGGCAAATACGCTAGCTAGTCGAACCACTGCAGTGTATTTCAGGTAGAAGTATGCAGGTAGTTCGGTGCCCTATCGGCCCTAAGACCGTGACTCACTTAGACCAACGAGTTGGGTCCATCGTGCCCTTGTTTTCGGGTGGTTTACAACCGTGAGATCTACTTTAGTTCTAAAACCACCCGAATCCACATATGAATCTTAGGATTTTTTTCAGTTCAATACCGCTTAAGTCCTGTAGCTCTTTAAAGAATAAGACAACCCAGGTACTCTCTCCATTTCTTTGCTAAGGCTGGGCAACCACCGAGCAGATGTTGGATAAATTATATTTCTTTATCATCTCTGCAGCTTCTGCAAAAGTCGTTATACGGTAAGTTCAGAGGCATAGCATGTGAGTCCTAGCTGTTACTCCAGTTTACCTTATAGAGCTGAATGGCATATGCGGGATTGCTAGAGATTCTCCCAGCTCCGATTCCATTTTTTCCAGGATGTCAGCCTTTTCGTTTCCTTGGTTCTGTCGGCACAGCATAACCAGCTTCGACGTCAGAATATCTGATGTTATGGCCTTTATTACCTCGTGGTTATCAGAGAAAATGATGATCGACTTATAAATGCTGCCTCATGTATCGCAGCCACTTCAGCTGAAAGACGCTGTAGTCATTTTTTTTAGTATCAAGGTCACAGAAGACCGCCGCGTCTTTACTCACCCTCGTCTTTGAGGCGTCAGTGTATATGATACCCTCTTCTTCTATTCTTCTAGGTCCGGCAAGCGCTCTTCTCCCAGGCTAGGGTTGGTGGTAGATAATCTGTTTATCCTATATTTTGTATTGCTGTCTAACTTGCTAGTATGACAGCGTGACCGTATGGCTTGTCCCTTCAAAAACCCGCTTCATTGGGCGTCAGAGCCGATGAGGCTGCAATGTTGTTTACTAACATTTGTCCATAACGTACGCGCTCGCTAATTGTTGAAGGAAACTTCCGAAAGAAATGAGGGTGGCCACATCGTCCGCGTATGCGGCTACTGGGAACTAGTGATGGGTTAACTCGAGTTTAAGAATCTGGTCATGCTCAATTACATCCAAATCGAGTTGAACTAGGTTAAATTTATGGAAAATCGAATTGCGCAAACTAAGACGAAATGAAAGTATATTAAATCAAAAGCCGAATTTGTCAGCTGTTTATACATTTTCTAGGTTTCAAACTGGAGTCGTTGGGAACCGCACCAGACCCAACCGACTTTTCAATGAGATCCATATCGGTGATGACGAGTTCTTCCCTTTCCAGGCCCTACTCCGACCATGGGAAAGTTCTTTGGGAGTTTGCAACCGAATGCAACAGAGACGACGATATGGCCGAGTTTTTTTTCAAGCCCCTGTTCGAATATGGCGATCTGTGCATCGTAACGTGAACAAATTAGCTGGGCATCCTCTTCGGAAATGTTCCCTTTCGGTAAGCGCTCGATAGCGTCGTAGTACAAGAACTGAAATACGGGACTGAATTTGCCGCTTTACGCATTGAGCACATCTTGACAGCAGTTGCCAGTGTATGTTTTTGAGTAAGCACCAAGTTACCAACTTTTCGTTGATGGCTGGGTTGACGGATTTATACAGCTGAAGGAATTTCTGGGCGTCATCGTTGTTCCAGAGCTGGGGCAGTCTCCCGGCTGTTCAATGAATTTGTGAAGTGCAAAGTCTGAGATAAAGAATCCGGGCTCCTTTTCTGCCTCCGATTGAAATTAACAGTCATCGCAGAGCTTTGAATCGACTCCTGCTTTAAGAAGACTCGTCTGAATCGCGTTGTTTGTTACCTTGTTAAACGCGCCACTCGGATGATATGGCCCAAGTTCAAGAGCGCAAAAACCGACCAACTCCTACAATACGACAAATAGTTGGTACGGATTATAGTTGGATCGCAAACTGGCCCTAATCATCCGAAGTATCATGAAATGAAAATGGGTGTGTGAGGGTGTTTTCATAAACGTCGGAAATCTGCGGTAGTACAACCGCATTTCTTTTCTCATGCGTTTTTGAACACACACGGTGCAGAATGTCTGCAGTCTTGCCTTAGTACAACATATTTTTCTTCCACCATATTTCCAGTCAATCCATCAAAACCATATTCAGCACAATCTGCCCGACATCAATGAACTATTGGCGTTTATGAACAGTAGGTACTGCAGTTCACCTAAGTTAGTATGATCGTATATCTGCATTAATGAACACGGATAACGCAGTCCTTTGTTAGTCTGACGTTTATGAAAATACCCGGACTTACCCATGACTTTATATGCAGAGGCTGCGGTAACGAAGAAAAAGAAGAGGATACTCCTGATTATCTCTGCCACTGCCAGTCTTTGTCAGTTGACAGAATACTGGGAGAACATTTCTTAAAGGATCGCCAGAGACTAACTAAAATCCCCTTAACCTCTATTTTCAGGTTCATTAGGATTTCAGAATGGCTGAACAACGTGCAGACATGATGGATACGATGAAGGGCTGAAGAGGAAATTTGTCCACCTTTGGGCATCACAATAGGTCCATCAAAACCTAAGACAGACGCGGTTTGCCTACTGACATAACCTAACCTAAGGTCGAAGGAGAAACCAGGTTGCAAAGCCGGATGGTGAGAGTACAATGGACTACAGGGGTCTAAGTGGGGCATGGTTTCTACACAATAAGCATGCAACCACCCTACCTACCTACTTAGAGAGCCCCAACACGGCGATGGGCATTTAATAAAGAAATTGATAATTCTCAGACCTGCTAGCGAAGCGATGAAGGACTTGTCGTGTCGCAACTTGCACCGTTAATGGAAAACGAACAGTGCGATATTGCCAATGAATAACTCACAATTGTTTAAATTTATTAATATTTTTATTTTTTTCATTTCTTTTCATGTATTTGCAGAAAGTTTTGTAAATCACATTATTTTTCATAAAACATCGCAACGCAATATTGTTACAAAATCAAAAAAAAAATAATAATAATAATTCAGAAGAATTAAATTAAAACAATTTTAAGAAGAGATAGACTCTAGGTCTTCTAGGTTCGCCTAGCTAGGGCAAAATAGGAAGAGAACAAAACTAATTTATATATATATATATATGCATATATACATACATGTATACTCCCTACTAAGTAGTATTTTAAGAAATATGGACACTCCATATTCATTCGCTTCTTAGTTGCTTTTTTTCAATTTTCGTTAATAATATATAAATACATATTCTTATCCTTAAATGTAATAATAAAATATTAACTCATAAATACGATTCTTTTCATTCAGTTTTTTTTAAGTTTAAACATCTTCATCATTTAATTATTCGCTTTCCGACGGGTGCTTTGTTTTCTCTTCTCTAGACCGAACAAAAAAATCTCAACAAACGCGAATTAAAAATATGTTTGCCTTTCCATTTCTAATAATTGTGTATTTAGCTTTTTTTTTGTAATTTTCATTTTATTTTATTTCTGTTTCTGATTTGATGAAAACATACGAAAAGGGGGAGAGCAGTAGATAGGTGGGAGATCACGAAATAAAATTAAAAATAAAAGACATTAAAAAAAAAAAAGAAAAAATATATAAAACAAACAAACAAACGGAAAAAGTTAAATCATCAGTTTCCTGCAACAATAATTACAACAAAACATAAAAAAAACATCATATTCGCATACCTAGGGGGGTGATTGATTTTGGTTTTTTTGTTTAATGAAACTCAGAGAGGACTGTGAAGGAACACGTTAGTTCTAGGGGTTGTGTGTTGTTTGGGGTGGGCGGGGACGAGGGCACGGGCACAATAGAGGAAGAACAAAAAACGATTGATTTTTTTTGCATTTTTTTGTTTTTTTTTTTTTGTTTTTTCACATATTAGTATCATTTAGTTTAATTTTGTATTTGTAGTTTTTTTTACGGATTTCTCGTTTTTGTTTTCTCAAAATGTATCTCTTTTTAATAATAATATAATAAGTTTCAATAATAATAATAATATTAAATGAAAGCAGCACTACCTAGAATCTGGAATTTCATTTGAAGCAGACATTGAAGAGCTTGTTGATTTAATTTCGCGCGTGAGCTTTGATGCTTGCTGCTGATTGTTGGTGGCGCCTTGCTGCGGTTGATTGCCGCCCCCGGTTGTGGCCCCACCGCCTCCACCACCGTGACCGCCACCCATAACCGCCACTGGTGGTGGTGGTGGACGGCCGCGTCTTTCGAGTGCTGTTGCCGATGCGGTTGTGTTCGCTTGTGCGCCTCCCTTACCGGCAGAAGAGGTTGGTTTCTTTTTTGAAACGGCGTTGTTTGAATTGTATGATGTCTGATGTAGTGAGTATTCTTCAACAAAATCCTCTGGAGATGTCTGCTGCTGTTGGTCACGGTTCATTGTTGCTGTTGTTGTATTGTTATTCATTACTGTTTGTTCATCACTGGTTTCATTTGCTCCCCCATCTCTATATACATTGCCGTCACTGTCGCTATTATTGGGTCTGTCCGACTGTGGTTCGACACTTTTATGTTTACTATTACTGTTCCACTCGGAATCGTGTTGATAACTTGCCAAAGTGGAAAGCAGCACACCCGAAACGAAGAGTGATCTGTAATTAGCAAAAAAAAAAAAAAAGCGCGCACACACACACGCCAAATATTCGAACGTTTTACAAAAACACATAAATAAACATTCAATATCGATGAATATTCTTACCGATCGGCACGATCCTTTTCAAGGCGAACTAATTGATCCTCACTCAATGACGGTGTCATAAATTTCGATAGCAAAAACTGTGATGACTGGCCACCATCGGAAGCGTTTGCGTTTCCAGTATTACCTGCATTTGCACTGCCAACACCACCAACAGCGGGCTGTAGAAATTGACATGACGACAAACCGAAATCGTTAACCGTCAACACAGATGTATTCAATGGTACTTCTCTAGGATTGAGCGATGAACCGCCACTGGTGCCGCCCACATTTGACTGCGCCTGTTGGATCGATGATGTTGATGTGTTGTTCACAGTCCATTCTGCACGACAGCCACTGTTGCCACCGACATTGTTTCCACCACCACCAGTTGTCGTACCGCCGCTTCCTCCACCGCCATTGCCCATTTCTTGCATGGTTGCATTTGAACTGGATGAGGAAACCATTGGATGAGCTTGACGCCTTGGTAACCTTTCTAATTGTTGACGAGTTGCCTAAAATAAATCAAAAAAAAAAACAAAACGAGATTATATCACGCACACACAGTGAATTTGACTATGTATCCCTTACCGTGACCTGCTGCCGTTCTAGTTGAATTTGCATTTGCAGCTGCTGCAACTGAGATGTCTGTGGGCCACCACGGCGTACGCCAGACAATTGTGACAATAGTTCGGCAATCGGATCAACCGAATCACGACCAGATGGTGATAAAGCTGATAGGCCACTTGAAGAATTAACTAACATATTAGACCTCCGAGATCTTGGTCCACCTAATGTACGTCCTGGGATTCGACGTACCCCACCACCGTGACGTATTGCAGATGGCTCATCGTATTTTTGTGGTTAAGGGAAAATATCGTATGGTGTTTGAAATAAATTTAAATATAAAAATAGGAATTTTCTTTGTCGATCCATCTCACTTCGGAAAGCATTAATTCGACGATGCAGGCGAACAAAGGAGTACAATTCGTTGAGACAAAACAATAAAGTGTTGAAGCATTCCACATTTATCGGTATTTTTGTTGGCTATACAGATGAGTGTCGAATCGAATGACATGTTCAATGAGAAACGGTTGGACAATCTACGCAAAACGAATCGTATACAATGGCGTATACATTTGTCAATGTTTCACGTCGCAGATGAAGTGGAATGGAATTCGAGCGTATTTAATGACGCGTATACTTTAACTATCGGAATAAGTTAAAGAGGCCGTTGGTGCATGCTAGGTTGACTGCTGGTAGCAGCAGTTGTGATACCACGCGGATCTAAATTCCTATTCCGCAAACCGATTTGTTCTGCCAAGTTATTGAAGTAGCAGGCGTCTAGGTGACGTTTTCTACAGGTAGAGGGAGCACTGCAATTGCATAGAAGGTGTGCAATAGTTTGTTTCTCCTCTTTGTCTCTACAGCTTCTGCAGGAGTCGTTAAAGAGAAGGTCTAATGTGGAGGCATGTGTGCCAATCTCGCAATGGCAGGTTATTACGGTTCTGCGGTTAAATCTACTCAATCTGTTCAGGCCTCGTGATCGTTTTTTTGTAATGAGGAATTTAATGTCAGTAGACCATCGACGATTTATATGAGCAAGGGGGTTGGAAGATATGGATTGATAAATACTCGCTCAAGCATGTTGAACTGAGGAAAATTAACAGTGTGTGCAGATCATCCTTAAGCGTGCGACCGTCTTGAACAGATTGCTGATCTGAAAACTTTTTTGCTCTGGTTTGCACAACAGTCATCCCAAAAGATGGTGGAGCCCATCACCTTTAGTTGAGAGTGACACTGCAAACGGGATACCGAAATAATATGCGAGGGAAATATTTTTAGGAATAAAAGGGATACATAGGCGGGCGGAAATTGATACATGCAGATCATCGAAATCAGTGTCGCCTGCACTAAGTCAAAAGATGACTGGACAATTATTGGGCAATAATTGGACACTGCTTCACAGCCACTCACAGGTAAGCATGCCAGAAGGCTTGACGCGTCCTTTAATGACTTCTGTAGAAGCTGCAAGCATAAGGAGAAAGAGGAAACAACACTACACTACCTCGGTACATGCCCTGACCTTGCAGAAAGCAGAAGACTGCTAGGCGACTTTAACTGCCGCGCATAAGTATAAGAGACATCCTACAATATCTAAAAGCCACTGAATGGCTATGAAAAATGATCGAATAATAAAAATAATATTGGTGGCGCTACAGCCGGTAGAGGGCCAGGGACTAGCTTCTCAGCAACCATTCATGTTGTGCGTGCTATTGTTCTATCACGAGTGGGATGCTATGAAAAATGATCGAATAAGTAATGTCCAATAAATCCAGAACAGGTCAATGGGAAAACCAGGTATACAAAGCCAAATAGTGACAGCACAATGGACCACAATGGTCTGGTTGCTTATACGCAACAAGCAGTTACCGTACCTACCTATGTACCTAACTAACGCCGTTGTACACCTCTTTGAATATAGGCCCTGACTTTTCTTTACGTTGGTGACGTACGTTGATGTTTCCTTCATAGCGGAACGAAGAAGTCGCTTCCTGAAGTTTACCACCGTCGAAGCGAATTTTTGTTTAAGAATTTAATTTTTGCTGATATTGCTTGCAAGCAATGATTTTCACATGTGTAAAGTACTACCACAATAGTTATCCAGAAGTCCCTTACACTTTAAGATCCATTTGACACAATACTAGAAGCCTACATACCACGCTCAGCTATCGGTGCCGAAAAAAGTATGTCATGTGAGTCATAAGGCAATTTTTCATTTGTCTGAATAAGTAAGCATACAAAACTGATGCAGCCGAAGTAGAGTTGGACTAAGTTACAATTTTATATTCACAAGTACAACTTTGATTACGATTTTCTAATCAATCTTCTAATAACAGTGATTTAAAGTTGTGACTTCAAACTGTACTGTAATGCCTGCGCCGGGTGGACGGTGATTTAAACTTCTGACTTCTAACTGTACTGTAATGCCCGCGCCGGACGGACGGTCTTACTTTGTTGTATTTTCGTTTAATTCGTATAATAGGTTTACAGGTGCAAATATATTCTACGCATTTGTGCGACGAAACTACCCTCACAAATGAAGTCTGTCAACCGCGCAGTATAATGTGAACGCAAAGCATTTATTGATCGTTCGATCGGTTCGTACCACAAGTGGCACGGCGTGAACCCCGCTAATCACATGCATGAAGTTCAAACTTATACGACTATTATCGTATACAGGAGGAGACCGGGGTTAAAAGATTAATAACTCATTAAAAATGATGAAAGGCACGGCATACTCAGATTTTATACACCCGCACAGCAATTCATTAGCATCTACCACACTTCATGACGTTAAGCATAAAATCGTTTATGTGAATCAATATGCAAATGGGGTTGTGAATAGAAGCAACTAAGGCGTATGTATGATTTCAAACCGAGGTTGTGATTGTGAAAAAATAGCAACTAGGCCGTAACTGTATTTTAAACTGCGATTGTGAAAAAGTAGCATCGCCATCGCAATCGTAATTGCGTAAAAAATTGCAATCGCAATATTAAACGAGATAGCAGTTTAAATCGCAGTCGAGCGCAGACTGCGATTGTGATTTTTCAATCACTGTGAATTTTTGATCAACTCTAAATTCTGAAGCTAGAAAGACCCAATCCAAATAAAGGACCAACTGTGTTTGGAACAAGTGACAAATTGGTAATTTTTAATAGGCTTGGTTGGTTTTGCGATTTTAGAGAATGAATAATTTTTTTGACGTTGATGGCGTTTACTTTCAGCCGGACGACTTATCAGATGGTGAAATAATTACCCTACCACGTGGCGAATTTTTTGACACGGTTTTTACCGAAATTATAACTTCAATGGCTGTCGGCTCATTTTATATGCATGATTCCTCTGTCGTGTGCATAGAGCAGTTGTATCGTCTGCAGAGTAATATGGATTAATAATTAACAATGAAATGAAGCTCACATTTAATAATTCAGATACATCAATTCATGATTGATAATTTTATGCTTATGTTGTTTAACTCAAGGTCAGAATATTGAAGAAGGTGGGTGCTAGATGAACCTTTTGCAGAGAAAGAGGGCAATGCACGAGAAACGAAAGTGGGCGATTTTTCTTCATAGCTACAGTTGGAATAGGAGTCGTATTCAGAGTGAGTCAATCCTTTGTGATGTAGTACCCCATGATGACAAGTAGGACCACTATTTCTGATCTTGCCTTTCTTATCAAACAGGAAGAATGACTTAAAACAACAACAAAAGTATCGCCGCCTATAGAAGTGATCTATGACAAGAAGTCTGAAAACAGCTAAGGAATTGTCCCATCTGGAGAAGACTGCTGGATAAAAAAACAATCCAATGCGCACAACATCACCACCTCACGAAACATATAATGGGACCAAAGCAGTCATAGTTAATACTCAAATGCATTCAAATTTAGGTATTCATGCGACCGTTAAAAAAGTCATTACTCCACAGCGAATCAATAATTCTGAGGAGAATATTTTACCATCAAACAATTGATGCTGATGTAATCCGGAGTCCAAATGATATCAGACTATATCGCATTCAATTCGAATAACAATAAAACGACGAATATTTTATGAATCTCTCAAGAATGCTATTGCAATATAAAACACTGTGAGTGTAACTCTCACATAAATGTCAATGGTGGTATTAAATTCTTAATGAGCAGACAAATGTTTCATCCACAAACAACTGCTTGGACTTTCACAAATTGGGTTTGACCTTGACTTGAAATCACACTCTTAAGTAAACATTTGGGGTGATGTTCACGTAAGGTAATGTTAAGACTGCCATAAACGTCTTGGAGAGTGAATTTGGGGGTGAAAGTATGAAGATGTATTGTTGAACTAGTTTTGAGATGAATTGTTCACTCATTGCCTGATTGCCTGTGTAGTAAGCTTAAACTATTCCTTTGAGTATATCGCACGTTACTATGCCCACTTAAGTTTGTTTAGGCCAGGACTACTCTCCAAAACTTGCAAACCGACGATGATAGAAGTATAACCTTATAGCAATTGGCGCGAGAAGTTGGCAAACCCTGGCGAAAAACAAGGAAGAATGGAGGACGTTCGTTAAGAAAGCCAAAACCTACACTGAGTTGTAGAGCTCTTGAAGATAAGGTAGACATCGCATATCAAGAATGAAGGCTGGGATAGGCAACCACGCTACATACTGCATCAATATATGACAGTTGTGAAGAGTAGAGACCAGCCTGCTCAGGTCAGTGGCAAAATATGTATTCATTATTGTTTGCTCAATCCACAGGAAAGAATACCCGTTTGACACACTCTTTTCCATCTCGCCAGGAACCTCATATCAACAATCTGATAGGATCTTGTAAGTCTACCTTCAGTCAAAGGAATCTACACTACGGTAGAGCGAGGGAGCATGGGAGCTGTCCTTGGATATGTCAGAATACTCATGACATGCATCTTAGCTCTTATTTTCGTTGTTTTGTGTGCATGTCCAATCTTGGTCAGAGGAGTTGTGATCTGATCACTGACATGAGCGGTTGTCCTAGCAGGTCCACACTGTAGACCAGATCCTCGCACTATTACAAAAAAATGTCCAAGTGCAAAGACACCGCAGATTTTGAGAAGATCTATATACCGCAATGTAAAGTTTTGACATTCCTGCTAAGCTCGTTAGTTTGTGCTGGGTTACGATGGAGCATATTCGCTGCTCCATCAAGGTTGGTAACGAACTCACAAAGAAGATCTTGCAAAACTTACTGGCCGACAAATAAGACTCGATTTTCAAGAACTCCAGCTGTGAACATTCGTGAATGTCATGGAATGGATGTTTGCTCGTATAGCGACGAAAGCGGCTAAAATGGTCTGGCGGTGACCGAGGGAAGACGAGGACGTATATGCTATGCATTCCTCAAGAAAACACGCAAAATATCGGCGTCTTGGACAATGCGCCACAATGGACACCTATAAACTTCGAAGTAGTCACGGGAAGTAAATTGAGGACTAGAGCTCCATCTCGAAGAAGCAGGTTGAGGTTATATATATATAAGACATTGATCATCCCATTCCTGCTTCACGGCGCAGAGCCAAGGACAATTCCAAAGAGGATGAAGAAGTGAGAAGCCTGCAATTTCTGGTCCTGATTGCCTTGATGGCTTCTGGAGAAGAAGGTTCCATCACGAACTGTACGACATCAATATCGCTAGAAGTCGACGTATCCAACGTCTATGGTGGCCGACCCAATGCATTCCAATCATGTGGGACAAAGCAGCGGAGGACGTCCACGTTTAAGTTGGCGCACTGAAGTGAATAAGGGCTTTAACCAACTGGTAATTAGAAGCTACTGCCTAGAGATTGCGCTAGCTTGACAATCTTGTTGCATAAGGACCAGGACCCCTGGTATTAAGGTAAATCATTGTCAGTCGCATTTTCTAGCCAACCATATTTAAGTTGGATAGTGACCTGTGGCGTTGTGGGTATGTGCGTCGACTCCTACGCACTACCTACCTGTCTAGGTTCGATTCCTGGGACGACAAGAAATACTTCTCACGGCCCAACTTCTTTCGAGACACTGACAATGCTCAAAGAGTATTACTGTCTAGAAAAAGCTTCTCAAATTGACCGTTCGGTGTCGGCATAAAACTGCCTTCCACTCGTGATAGAACAATAGCACGCACAACACGAGTGGTTGCCAAGCTAGGACCTGGCCCCCTACGGGCTGTAGCGCCATCCATAGTAGTATTTAAGTTGGGCTCTCCCATTTTTCAATTCTTTCTTTCGCATACCAAGAAATTAAGCAACAAACCACGATAGAAAATAAACTATTGAACGTCAGCAAATTTGACCTGCCTTAACCCTTGGACTCTAAATATTCACATACTCGCGATAAAAATACATCTAAGTACGTCAAGATCTGCGAATCTCAAATAGCTTATGTATTGACTATAAACAGAAAGAAGAATAATCATGGCAAAAACTGAGTTCATCGTTAAGCTTTGCTCCAAAACTGAATGATTTACATAATTTTCAGTTGATAGCAATTGATGGAAAAAAGTTCAACGACATCCTATGAATGACTAAGCCAATCTACGGTAGCTCATGCATATTCAACGGCCCACATTCGCAAGGGTGTCGTAGCATGATACCAAGGCCTATGAAACCATACAGATTGTGAATGACACATGGTGGGTTTTACTGACGGAACCTGCTATCTGAATGAACAAGACCACAGATGGTGGGGATGTAGTAAATAGATTGTTGGCAACTATTCTGCAGTTTGATGGGATTTGTACTCAGTGCATTGATTTATTCTCTGAGACTGACTTTGTGAATTGGAATTGGATTGAAATTAACTGGAAGACAAAAAAGGGAAGCGGCTGCGCGGTCTGACATTCAGTGCTCTGGGGAGGCAAGACATACATTCAGAATTATTTGAATTTTCTTCATACGATGAAGTTCCTTCGTCGTCGTATAAATTTGACGCCTACGCCTGCGTTGACACCGTGCATCTGTCGACACCTGAAAGTCATAATTCGATCTTGGACACATGAGCATAATTCTGATTGATTTCTTGGCAATGCTCAATAAGTACAACTGTGACTCATGATAGGTCAATAATACATACACACAGTGATTGTTAGGCTCATGTTGAAGCGTTACCGAAGGAAGGGTGGATACGGAATTAATTTGTATTTTAACCTAAAACAGATGATTCAATGAACTTCGACCATCGTGGGTTGCGACCGTAATTTGTTTGGTCGTGAATTCGACTACGACTCTTTTTTTATATGTTCTGAAATTTGGATATATTTGACAGTTCGCGGATCGTGTGTACAGCAATATCTTCACTAATATGTGTGCTACATAGAACGTCAAATGTGAACAAAAAAAGTTATTCTAGAATAAGAAGCTAATTAGTAAGCCTAACAAATCGCAATCTATTCACCGATTGTAATCGGTCTCTAGACTACTCGAGCCGTAAACCCCTCTAAAACAGAGCTTGCAGTGTTCACAAGAAGATACACAATTCATCCAAAAGATTCACCAAAGAACTAGGTAAACAAAGAATTTATTCAGAAAACCTGCCAATCTGGTAGTATACATGGACGGTTCCAAGAAGGGGCAAAGGCACCGAACTTGGGGTATCCTCTATATCGCTGGAGATCTCCTTCTCCCTGTCAGTTCAACTGCCATGATCCACTGCAATGCATTCCACTCACATTTAGACAGGTTATCTATCGACATAAACATATAATGTCAGGCAGCCATAAAGGCTCGGGACGCATCATCACTTAAATCGAAGATGGTACAACTTTGCCGTCTATATCTCAGGGGGATAATGGTATAATAATGGATGCAACCTCATCCTGCAATGAAAGAGCCGACGAGCTAGCTAGAACAGGGGTGGGATTGCCACTGGCAATAAATCAAACCTCTCACTTCAAGACCAAGTAACAGATACGCTGTTACTTACAGATGACATCAATATCACTAATCGGAGACGGATAGAACTGGATACTTGCAGTACTTCGAGGCAAATATGACCTTCAATCAATCCAATAAAAAGACAAATACACTCCCACGTCTTAACAGCAGTATTATGAAATAGTAATCAGGAAGGTCGTATGCATTATCACCGTTCACTGCGTGTTCGGCTCACACGCAAAAACAATGGGAGCCCTCTACAGCGACTTCTGCGGGTGCTGCATGGATGAGGAAGTAGAATGCTACACTTACTCGGCCAGGGATGAGGAAGAAGTAGAATGCTGCATGTTCCATGCCTAAACTTTCTTATCAACTTATTTCAAATTTTGTTTTTGCCATCTATTTCCAATAAAGGATTATCGTTTAAATGTAGCAAAAAGGCAGGTTGCAGGACACTGAAACTGGAAACGATATCATACATTCCAAAGACAATTTCAGTTAATTAAAAATTATATCCAACACACGACAGAATGCATTCATTTTCAAGAAGTTCTTGAGAACATATAGGTTAATCTTTTGCTTATGGCGAGATCGCGAAATGTTGTGATTCTCATGTGCTTATGGTTACCACAGGACTGCGGCCGCAACGATTTGTTTTCCACCTTTCCGGTAGAATTGCCATTGCACACTAATTTGGAATTGTTGCAAACTATTGCTCTGGAATGCTGGAAAATGCTCAGCGGTAACACGTTCAGGATTATTTTTGGGCATAACCATCCAAACCACTTTCAATGTTTTCCCAGACATAGTAAGACATTAAACATTTTTATAATGGTGATACCAATCGAAGGACATTGACTAATACTAGATTTGGGTTCTTCTGACATAAGTTTAGCATGAAGTATTAGTTACCTAATCCTTGCAACTGGCTAACTCTTGCATCTAAATGAGTTTTCTCTGCTCCTCTGATGCCATGGAGGATCCAAGTAGCTGAGCAATGGACATTTATTGACCCAAATGCGCCAAACTACTTAAGAAACATCCAACAGTACCTGCCTGTCTAGCATTTTGATCGAACATTTGATTAATAATTGCTTCTAATTAACTCAATAAATTCGAAAGACTCCCTTGTTATACATGGAGGCGTTGGTTTGTTAATGACAATAAACTGATTTATTTGTTTAGAGATGAAGAAGACAGTGCCTCTAACGTCAGCAAAACGGTAACCAGAATTATTCGTTCAATCCCCTCGAGCAATTATTATTAGGTCAGAAGAAGACAGTACAGCAGCTGAGATTCAGACTTACTTTGTATAGAAGGATCTTGTTTGTTGATTTTGGAGCCGAAAGGTTGGACTATGGAGATCATTCATGGATGAATAACTTAATGACACTAAAGAGATATTCTTGGGAACTAATTAACCACTTAGTTGACTATGTAGCTTCTCTATTTACTCGATACTTAAAATAACTTGTCACTGTTCTAAGCAATGTGGTCATTTTTATACAAACTGTCAATCGGTTACAGGCAACTTGTACACCATCAAATACCCTCCGAATAATATGTTGAATATAGCAGAAGTCATACATGTCAGCATTATGTCAAAACTCAACTGGCCAATAATTGGCAGGTGTTTGTTGTGATCATAAGGAACACATATTGAACTCTTTTCCCACACTTCTAAGGATACATTTCGTGCCGAGAGAACTTCAAGGGCTTGAATGTTTTAAATCATTACTGGAAAATTGACGATGAAGAATGTTAACTATACGAAGCAACAATAGACTAAACACTGCAGTCACTCTAACCTATGTTAAACTATCAGACATCAGAATAAACGAACACCAAATGCAACAACCAATCAAGAGCAGAGCAATATGTCGCAGACATTGTAGCGCAGGTGCATAACGACACAAATGAACAGCCAAAGACGATTCGTGCGAGTCGCTGAAATTCGTTCGTTTTATGTCTTCAGTTGTTTTCACCGCGCCTCTTCTCTTGAGTCATTAATGTCAAAGATGTGTACATTCTTCTAATTGAGTCAGAATCAGTGCGATTTCATAGACTTTAGTGGCATCCAGTTAATTTTAATTGAGGTATGATGCATCCACATCTTTAAAATGACTAAACACAAAAGACAATTTAAGCAATGAGGCGTTTCTTTAAACGTGTGAAATCGTCATTTCTACCACAGACGAGAACGACGGCCCTCTTTATTGGAAATTTCTTTGAGGGAGAAAATTCGGTGGAATGAAATCATTAGGAATAAGTAGTTCTTTGCAAGTGGGAATGTGTGGTGTCGAGATTTGATTCCCTCCATCGCTAGGTGTCTCCAACAACGAACACCGAGTTGGAAGAGGTCCTAATCCATTTGTATGTTAAATCAAATGCGCGCAAGTTGAACACTTATAACGCCTATTTCAACTATAAAAGGTATTCAACCACCTCTTGCAGATGGCGTAGAGCTAGCTAATGAAAAGCGGAACTCTCGAACCGGCTATGAGACCACTCTGATGATATGGCGCAGTTCAAAGCGACAAAATCCTATGGATCCAGCTATTTGTGGTAGTTGGACGGCTAAGTGGCCATAATCATGAAAACAAAATGGGACTTTCCCATGACTTCATATGCATAGGCTTTGGTAATAAAGAAGAAAAAGAGAACACTCCTATCTCTGCCACTGCCCAGTCTTTGTCAGCTGAGGCAAGAACACTGGGAGAAAACTTCTTCCAGGCCCTCCAGAAACTAACTAAAATACCTCTAACCTCCATTTTCCAGTTGATTAGGATTTCACGAGGAAGGTTTAAAGAGGAAAATTTGGATGGATTCATTAGGACCTAAGTGAGACGTGGCTTTTGCGTCTACCAACTGACCTAATCTAAAGTAGAACGCCTTTGAAAGCTATCAAAAAGGATGAATGGGCGCTCATAATCCACGGCACAATAGGAAGTACATGTTTAAATTTGATTTGTATTCCATATTAAAGTTCTCAGGAAAGGAGAACTGCACTTTTGCAGAACTTTCGGACTCTGCAATGAGTCCGATTGTGTGTACAAAAACCAAGTCATTGCCGACGTAAGACAGCTTGGTCTGGGTGACTGGAAGCAGCATGCCCAAGACCGTCAACGATGGAAGCCAGCTAGTGCTCAGGTTCAGTCTGAGAATTAAGTAATTGCGTGTAAATTTCACTGGATGCCGACAAAAAAACAGATTATAAATCGAGAACAATCGCGACTCTGCTCAAAGGAATTTCACGTAGAACCACGTTCGGTGCCAGGTTATTTAATTTGAGGGGATTTTGTTTCAAGCGTCTATAAATTTCGAGTGTCAGAGCGTTCTTTGGATTCAACATTTGATAGCCTCATCACCCGTGGGAACATTACTGGCTATAAAATGTGATGGCGACGTACATTCCAAACTGAAACTGAAAACATACATTTGCCTCCACACACAGCTCCTGGCACTGCACAACCTAACCAAGTCCTTTGCTCTGTAAACCCTCTCGACTGAAAATCGAAGACGTCACATGATCAGTATAGAACAAATAAATAAACACTCAAAACTCACTGTGTAGCCATTAAATAGCAGCCGATGTCCCCTCAGGCAAGCATTACAAAATCAATCCAATCCAATCAAAATGAGATGGCGAGCAATAGCAAAGTAAATAAAAATGATAAATTAATTGTTTGTTTCAAAAAGGATATTAGAAATGATATCAGCTCTCTGGGACCAGTTCTATGCTCCAATGTTAAATGACCAGCAAAGTCATCTGTGACTAGATTCGGCTCACCTCCTGGCAGACCGGCGCACACTGGGCAGACAACTTCCAGACTTGTCTCTGTATGTTCTGAACTGACATGTTCCAACAATGTTGCATCGCTAAAACCCATTTTCTTACAATAGGGGCAGGTGAAACTTATTGGCTGATCCGAGTTGAGCATTTCTCCACCGAAATACAACTCAATATCTGATCTGGTTAGGATGCATTGCATTGGATGATCCACCGAATGTCGGGTACTGGTGACACCCTCCTCATAGCAGTCCGCGCATAGGTCATAGTCATAGCAAATAAGACATTTGTATCGTCTGCCATTGAAATTGCTCTTGAGACACGAATCGCAGCTAACTCCTGTGCGTGTGACGATTGATAAACGACGTCAAGGAAGAAAAGAACAAAACAAAGAATCATCAAAATACATTTCTTCTTTTTTTTGCAATCACACAAAATTGTTCAACCCAACCAACTTAAGAATAACAAAATACACTAGGAAGCTAATGTGTGTTGCATTGCCTTTTGTTGTGTCTATAAATAAATACGTTAAGCATAAATGTGCCAAAAAAAAGCATTGACTAAACACATCGCAACACAATACACATGCACTTCGAATAGTAAATAGTTGTAGGTTAAATATTTTACCTTCATGTCGACTCATTATTCAACACAAAACAGAACTGCACTTTTCACACCGAGAAACGGTACCACCACCTTATAGTATGGTCGTCGTGTCGTTGTTGGATATTGCAAATCACCTCTTGTGTTTTTTTTTGAATACCACCTTCGCCACCGCTGCCGCTGCTGCTGCTGCCGCACAATTACTCTGTACTCCACCTCCTCCTCTCCACTGCCACTACTTTTAGCTGCTCCTGCTGCTGCTGCTACTACACTGCTCCTCTTCTGGTTTATCTGCGTTCCTTCGGCTGCTATTTGATTTGATTTTGAATTTTTCTTGTTGTTATTGTGTGTTGTTTCGGTTCGGTTTCAAGGAGGTTTCTTCGTCGCAGTTCGACACTGGGTCTATTCTTTCTCCACGAATTCGATAATTCAATCGGTGTTTTTGGTTTGCTTTTGAAAAATAAATTTTGGGGCTTTTGGGGGAATTTCTGAACTTTTTTTTTGTATTTTTGTATTTTTGCTCTGATTTTTACTTGTCGAAATTTTATCGTTTTTGTTGTATATGTATAGATTTTTTTTGTTGTTCTCTCCTTTCTGTATTCAACTAAGTTTTGTATTTTTCTTATATGATTAACATGTGTCGTCGCGTATATCTTGTGTGATTTGTGTATATTTTTGTTTTATCCTTTTTACTGCGTTTGATCTTCTATTTAATAGATATTTGAATTTGTACAATCTCGACTACGACGACGACGATGTTGCGGCCTGACATTCAAGTACATTGGGAAGAAAAGAACTGCAAATAAAAAAGAGGAGATCAACTCATGTCTTCACCGTTCACCACCATGTTTAATATTTATTATTTTATTTTATTTTTCCTCGAAATAACTTATTTATCTATATACTTTGTTATTTATTAACTATATTTTTTTTATAGCAATATTTTCACGAGCAGGGCCACAAATGTGTATACAGAATCTAAACCGCACAGTGCTTGAATGAGTCTCACTTGTATCTTAAATTTCTATTTGTTCTCCACCGATACCCGAATGCACGTCCCTTTGTTCGAAAGATATTTTCCGTATATTGCACGGCAATCGAAATTGAATTTGATTAAACGCAATTATCATCGATACGGTACGGTGAATATTTGTTTTGCAAATATCAATTTTGGATTCTATGGTTTTATATAAGACAAATTTCTATTGGGGATCGAGGAAGAAAAACCAAGAAAATTGCTTCGCAAATCGAACAAGAAAAAAAAATGATTATAAAGGTCGTGTGGTGGATTTTTAGGTTGGAAAATAGGCAATACACTGACATTCAGCACATTTCACTTGAGAATTTTCGTTTGTATTCAGCGCCATTTAAAAAAAAAAAAACCGAAGAGATTTTTTTTCTTTCTCATTTGACATATTCGCCAAGTTTTTCCCGTCTCGGCAAAACGCATTCCATTTTCTTTTTCTTTTTTTTCTTGTTTTTTTCTGATGTTAAGAAACGATGGAGATTGCTGATCTCATTGTATACGAGTGTACACGCAACAACAAACAATAAATCGGTAGAGATATACAAAAGAAAAATATATGCTGCATATGTATGTATGTATATCCTGCAGTTTATTTTTTTTTATCGTCTTACCGTCGACCGAGCCCGAACGACAACCGAAAGAACGCCCGACCTTCTTATTGGAAATTTCGTTTTGGGGGAGAAAAGTTCAATTCGGCCAAGTGAAATCTTTTCTTTTGGCGAATAGATAAATAGCTGCTAGTGTGGGGAGTTTGGGGGTATGAATTTCACACGTATTTAGAGGAAGCAAGAAATGATGTGGATGAATCTGAGTGGGTTATTACATTTCCAAATAACTGCTTGAGTGTATGAACAGAAGTCGAAAAAAAAATTATTTTAAACGGCTTAATGTGGCGAGACACGGACACTGGTTGGTGGACTCTTCTTTTTAGATTTTTTTTTTGTATTTCTTATTCAGCTCTTTCAATTCAGCGTGAGCACTCGACACTTGATCACGGATTCGGTATTTATTTTCAGATTTGAGTGTTTGTTGGCAGTGCCGTGGGTTGTGATGTGTATTGGGAAAATAAAGGGATTTTTTTTTTTGGTTCTGAAGTATTTTGAGTAAAGGTGCAAACACACGCTAATTTGAAATTGAATGTTGTCATTTCTGAATTCAATTTCATTCAAACAGTTTCAATTGTTTTTCTTCAATTTCGTGACATTAGTCTGTTCTTAAATACTGTCCGCATATGGAAATATGTGTTTCTGGAACAACACAAGCAGAAACCCTTGTATACACATTACTACACGCTCATGTTTACCCCTCAACGACTCCTAAGAACCTCAACACCACCCTTACTCGCCTCAGATTCCGAAACACCTTCACCACTCACCAACATATCATAAGGAAAGAAAATCCACGAATATGCTCGGCATGTAACTACATAATCTACGTACTTAACCTTATTGGCCAAACCCCCTGCAACATCTCCGCACAATTCAACAGTCTTCGCCACAGTAACCAGTCAATATACACCTTAAATTCACTCGCAGCCTTGTTAGAGCAGGAAAGTTACAAAGCAGATGCTGATCAGATTCTGTTTCGTGTTCGTCTCTGCAACTTGCGGAACAGCTGCTGTGATGAAAGCAAATAGCATATTTGAAAGGAAACTTTAGATAATCCAGCAGTTCGCAATTCAAAGTGATGAGATCTTTGTGTTCAACTCCGGCCATATGCCTGTAGTTTCTTTTTTCTTGTTCGAACCTAACTTGTTTTTTATACAACTATTTTAAGTCACCTATATCTAATTACAGAAGCAAGTTTAGGTTAGATTAGGTTGGTGTGGTCCACAGTTTGGTACTGCAGCTCCTTAGACCTTTTGTCTGAAAAATCAATGTACTTCAAAGAGTCAAGAAATTAGCCTGTGCCCAATACCTGAGTAACATGATATTCGGCAAAAAAATGACCTAAGCCCAAAATAAAATATACAGGGAATACAGAGATCTGCATGCCTGAGTGTTACAGGAACAATTATCGGGCTTTAAGGTCTGACTAGACGTTCTACTTGACGTTCAGGTGACTGTTGCACTTCTGTAGACTGTTAAACGGCGAGGAAGACACCAATACCGTTGTCAGGCAGAATGTTCCACCCCACACAATGGACGATGATGGAAGAGAATTCCCCCGACCTAGACGAAGTCAAGATAGCTATATCGAGACTAAAGTCGAACAAAGCTGCTGGTGCAGACGGACTGCCTGCTGACCTGCGGTTTCAGGGCGGGAAAGTCCACCATCGACCAAATTTTCACACAACGGCAGATCTTGGAAAAAACCCAAGAGATGCAAATCGACACCCACCACCTATTCATCGATTTCAAGGCCGCATATGACAGCGTATAGAGGCGAGCTATACAACGCCATGTCTAGTTTTGACATTCCTGCCAAACTCGTCAGGTTGTGCAGGATGACGATGGAAAACTCTCGCTGCTCCATCAAGATCGGTAACGAACTCATTGAGACCTTCAATGTCAAAAAAGGTTTTAGACAAGGCGACGCGCTGTCATGTGACTTCTTTAACATCATCCTGGAGAAAATCTTGCGAAACTCAAACGCCATCACTAGAGGCACGATCTTCCAGAAGTCCGTACAATTGCTAGCATATGCGGACGACTTTGACGTGATTGGTCGAACACAGCGAGCCGTCAATGACGCGTTTGCTGATATTGAAGCGGAGGCTGCAAAAATGGGTTTAACAGTGAATGAGGACAAAACGAAGTACATGTTGTCTAGAAAGGACGTACAACACCGACGTTTCGGCCAGAACGTCACCGTAGGCAGCTTTAACTTCGAGGTAGTTAAGGACTTCGTCTACCTCGGCTCCCAGGTAAACAGTACAAACAACATCAGTACCGAGATTTAACGCAGAATAACTCTTGTCAACCGCTGTTTCTTTGGGCTTAAGAGGCAATTGAGTAGTAGACCTCTCTCTCGAAGGACCAAGCTAACAGTATATAAGACCCTCATCATCCCTGTCCTGCTCTATGGCGCAGACTCCTCGACAGTCTAAAGAGCAGATGAAGAAGTCCTTGGTCTTTTCGAGAGAAAAGTTCTGCGTTCCATATTTGGTCCTGTTTGCGTTGATGGTTTCTGGAGAAGAAGATACAACCACGAACTGTACGGGCTGTACAGCGACATGAGCCTAGTCAGGTGTCTACAGATTCAGCGCCTAAGATGGCTAGGCCATGTAAAGCGCATGGACAACACTGCTCCAGCACGAAGAGTCTTCGACTCCGAACCAGTGGGACAACGCAATAGAAGACGCCCCCGAAACCGATGGCGCCAACAAGTGGGGAAGGATCTCAACCAAATTGGTGCGCGTAATTGGAGACAGCTGGCTAAAGATCGTGCCAGCTGGAGAAGCTTGTTGACTGAGGCCCAGGCCCAGGTCGGTTGTGCGGTAGCCCGCCAACGTAAGAAATATATATCGCTCGGAGTAGGTATAGTAGGTCCCTTCGACTCGTGATAGAACAATAGCAGGCACAACACGAGTGGTTGCTGAGAAGCTAGGCCCTGGCACTCTACGGGCTGTGGCGCCACCCATATTATATATTATAACATTTATACCTGCGGGTGGGCTCCTGGAGTCGAAGAACACTAAACTGCGGTGGCCGCTCACCAAGTAAATGGTGTTTTTTATTTTCAGGTGATTGATTTTTCGATGACTTTTGCCAACATTTGTAGTCGATATCGGCAATAATGCGGCTAATGTTTCTCTCCAAGTGGTCAATCGTTTCGGGCTTATCGGCGTAGACAAGCGACTTTTACTTTAGCGGCGTTAAATCACAGGATCTTGGAGGCCAATTCACGGGTTCGTAACGTAAAACTGTGCGGTTATCAAACGTTTTCTTCAATAAATCAATTGTGCCACGAGCTGTGTGACATGTTGCGCCGTCTTATTGAAACCACAGCTCCAGCACATCATGGTTGTTCAATTGATGAATGAAAGTGTGTAATCATGGCTCTATAGCGGTAACCATGGACTGTATTGTTTTTAAAGAAGTACAGACTAATTATTCCACCAACACATAAAGCACACAAAACAGTCAGATTTTGTGGATGTAACGGTGTCTCAACACACACATAAGGATTTTTATCACTCCAAATACGGCAGTTTTCTTTATTGACGTATCCAATCAACCAAAAGTGACCTTCATCGCTAATGGAAATTCAAATCGACGAATCGCGCATTTGTATACGTATTTCGAACATAAACGTGATTTTAAAAATAAATTTGTACAATATGGAAGCCTCATACGTGCACAGGTTCCTACTCTGTCAAAGAAGACTATTATGACCACGCCAGCTATAATTTTTAGGTAGTGAAGGACCTCGGGGCAAACGTGAACTCCACGAATCATCTTAGTGGCCATCCGACGTACTATCGCCCTTAGCATCGGATGCTATTTGGATTAGTCGAAACTGGGGTCAAATTTCCTGACTCGAGGGACCAAAATCAAAAGTTGGACGTTATGTAAAACAGCAGAGCTGATACTTGGTGCTTTCTTCCCGTCTACGGGGAAGGTGAATGAAGGAGAAGACACAACCGCGAACTCTACGAGTTATACCAAGAGGTGGATGTAATCCGGGAGTCAAAAATCCGTCGACTACACTGGCCCGGCACCAGCGCATGGACAACAATGTGCATAGAGGGTCTTCGAATCTGAGCATCCTGGTTCGAGAAGGAGAGGAAGACCGAATCTCCGTTATAAAGACCAAGTCATCGCGGGCGCAAGACAGCTTTGTCTTGACTACTGGAAGCAGCATGCCCAGGACAGTAATGGATGAAAAGTAACTATTGCTTAGACTCCAACCCTGGTCTACCTAGCGATTATTATTAGCGATAAGCACGATGCAACAGTATCTACAATAGTGTAATGCAAAGTTCACCAGTTACAAGTCATGGAATGGTGTAGGATTATCAATTAGTCGCTGTAAGACGGTTCTAGTGCCATCAGGTGGATGCGAGTCAACCTTGAACATGGGAGTTCAACAACACCACTATTTTATTTCAACGTGGTTAATGGTCTAATTCTAGATAGACGACTTTACTGGTATACACATACCAAGTCCGCCATAGAGCGTGGTACTAGAGAACTGTGGGCCATTAGACGTCTATACGGGAGGACTTGGGTTTTTTCTCCCAAAATTAGACATTGGTTGAACAAGTTATCCAACTACAGAAATAGAAACTACTTGAGGAAAACCAGCACCAAATCATATACCATAGTACACTGAAGCATCTGGCAAACGTATGGCGGATCCGGATCCTGCACTACACACGCACATGCACTATCGATCTTCATTAGGAAGATAGCTGCCAGAGTATAAATACAAACCAGGTGACTTAAGGGATACTCAGAATACTTAACTCAATCCCTATAAGAGACATGTTTTGTGCATGTGGGCAGGCTTTTTGAAGTTTAAATATTTGATCGTGAATACTGGACCAATGGTGGTCCAGCACAAGACCCTAGAAGTTTGGTATGGCGCACAGAAGGATCAAAGCTGGGCTCTGGAATGGGGGCAGGAGGCTTCGGACCAAACACAAAGATCTCCCTACCTATGGGATTGAGTTCTACCGTGTTCCAAGCCGAAATCCACGCCATCGAAATCTGCGCCAAATACAATCGCCTTAAAGGTATTAAGGGCGCCAGAATTTCAATTTTCTCCGTCAGGCAGCACTCACGGCATTATCGTCCAACCTATTGGACTCTTAAACCGTCAAATGCTGCTTCGACGAACTACAATCCCTCCCCAGACACAATAAATTGAAGTTCAACTGGGTCCCTGGGCACAGACGGATTGCAGGTAACGAATCCGCAGATGAGCTCGCGGGGGCTGGCTCGGAATCTGTGTTCATAGGTCCCGAACCGTATTGCAATGCCAATTGGGCAGCAGCCACAACGCTGATAAACATGGGAAAACGTAGACCAATGCACCAACGGTGATAGTCTTAGGCAGTCCAAACGTTTAATGTTGTAAGGAAAGATTGCTAACCGGCTTTCTTATCGGCCACTGTGGCCTGAACTACCACCTTAACAACCGTATTAATAAACACCAAATAGCGAGGAATTTGTACTAAAACTCGTAATTCTTATTAATAAACGTGTGTTAGCTTTCACTGACATGTGATAACGAGCGGATAACTTAACTCATCGAATTCGGTATATAAAAAGCGGATAATTGATGGCTGACGGTAAATTGTGATAGGGTGATGGAGCCAGTAGTCGGCCCTTTAATTTTTTTTACGTTTGATTTGCTTTCAAAAATCCTTTAATATAGTAAAGAATGGGCTATTCATCATTTCTAATTAATTGAAATGTGTTAATTATGGAAAAAAAAGTATTTTTAATGTATTTACTACCAAAAACAAATTATTTACAATTATTTATTTCTATTTTGCCTTCGCAGATCTTGTTATTTAACTTTTTTGCTCATTCTTCATCTTTCTCCGCGAAAAAGTTCTTCCAGGCCAGTGAGGAGATGCTAATTGGTGCTTTTGCGCGGGCAGGTTTGGTAGATTTGGGTGTAAGCCTAGGACAAAGCAGGTGCTTTTGAAAAGCAAGAGTGATGTGGCTGATGATCTGCGCTGAACTAAAAGAGATTTAAACCTTAAAACGTTATTTTTTTGAACAACCCATTCTGATTTTCATTAGCAATATTTGTCAAGAGTTTACTTATGGTGGATAAGGGCGTAGATGAACGACGTGATAGTTGACCTATGGTTGCAGGTTGGCCAATGAGTGATGTTTCAGATAGGTCGAAAGAAAGAATTCCAGGCTCGTCAATTGAGATTAAAAGTTCTTCTGTACTTTTTAAGAGTCTCAATAAAAACTTCTTTTTCGTTTGCATTTGTTTCATCAATAAAAGCAGAAACGTTCGAAGATAATAGGTTCCTTTTAAGGTGCCATCTAGCCTAGATTGATCTGATGGAGTGGATTGTAAGGAAACGCTGTCGGTCTCATTTGACTCAGGTTGACCAAGATGAGTTCCGTGCATGGCCCGGAATGCTGTGCCTTTGCTAAGTTCAAAAGCCAGTCTACCAGGGTCTGTTCCTCTGGTCCACTAAGCAAAGTATCCGGCCCCATTTGTCTTGGCTTTTCAACAAATCTTCCATGAATTCGGTCTTGATTTGTTGTTCTAGAGACTCGGAATTCCTTGCTTGCTTTCCTTTTGGCCAATTTACTTCCCTGCTATTTTGTAAGGCCTCATTAAGTTCCTCTTCTGAGCAGCACTTCTGGAAAGCACGTTTTGGCAGTCCTTCAGATGTTTCCATTTTGATCAAAATAAATAATAGTTATTTAAGTCGTTAGTTTGCCCCGATCTGCATATCTATTATAATTTTTTAATCTAAAATATTGAAGGCCGACTTACAAAACCTGTCTCCTAAAGCAGCCCATACACAATTCAATTCGATTGTAAACTGAGTTGTCAACTGAATTGATACTTGGCCACACGCTACATCAACTGAATTGAAAGACTGCTACTGTCAAAAATATTATTATAATTTTTTGAAGTGGTACGTAGCATTAATGATAATTGTGAATTTTTAATGGTTGATGTTGGGAAGAATGGACGAATTTCCGATTGCGGAGTTTTTGGACACACAACATTTGCTAGAATGTCGGAGAATAATTCCCTTAATATTCCAAATGCAGAAGAACTCATTTTAGGCGGTGAAAGCTGCCGCATGTATTCGTAGCGGGTGACGCTTTTCCACTGAAGGTACATACTCAGGCACCGAAATATCTCCACAGGAGTTGAAATTCAACAAGCGCTTGAGTTATGTATAGATCAAAGAACTCTATCCACAACTGCCTATTTACTTAGCTTGTCAATCGACTTGCCCACACACGATTCAATCAAATTGAAAGACTTGCTAGTCAACATCAAAAATTCAAAATCTTTTGATTTTTCATCAATCAAATCGTCAACCGTCAAATCGATCAAATGAGAAAGCCACACACGAGTTGATTTGGGGAAAAACCGACTGAGTTGAATCGTGTATGGAGTGCTTAAAGTAGGCCGTCCATTCTTTCGTTTCGTTAACAGGGGCCGACTACTAAAAATAAGGAAGAAAACTTTCAAATTTTATGTAGCAAAAATCAACCATAGTTGAGCTATCTTTCGTTAGCTAACCAAAACAAAACAAACCCGCCTTAGAAGAATCAGTGACAAAATGTCTTCTTATGTCGGCCTCTCCTGTTTTTATTTAAAATAACATTTTTTTCGATTTTTGTTCAATAAAAATAATCTACAATTAAGGCAAATATGATAATATAACCTACTTACCGACAATATTTCACTGATGTAAGAAATTTTTGTAAATCACTTCCACTTCCGACGCGAACTTAAATCAAAGTGGTAATTTTAACAAAGAAACTAACAACTGCTTTGCAACAACCTTTTACTCATAGACAGGAAAACCGTTATCCTTTATGGAAAAAAATATTGCATGTGTGTTTTACAAACGGATTAACGGCGCATAATTTTCTGAAGCGGCGCACAGTGGTCCCGTTGTATGGGAGAGGTGGCAATTAATCTGTAACTTTTGAGCCCGTCGACCGATCTTAATGCAATTTGGGGCATAGTGCAAGTGCCGTGAGACCTTCAAAAATGATGGACGTAGCTATAAGATTAAAGGAGTAATCTTAAGTTTAAAAATTTCACTTTTTTGGTTTAAATGCATAACAATTAATTTTATTAATATAAATACATTAAATTTTACAAGAATTATTAACATACATTTTTTTAAAAAATAAAAAAACTTGGGCTTCATTGCTAAGTGGAAGACAATCTTTTGCTTTCGGTTCAGGGCTTAAATACGCACTCCAGGGATCAGATGATACCAACATTTGATGAATAACATGTTCATTTATTGCAGAACTAGACAATTTCACAGCATTCTTTAAAGTCTTTATTTGATCTTCTTTCTTTATCCGAACGTAACACATTCTCCGATAACACATTGCCACTATCCTTCACAAAAATCACTAAAAACCCCTGTTTTGAATAACGCACTACCTTATACCGTTGTTTATAATTTGGCAAAAACCTTCTTCTCACGATGATTGATTGGCACGATTTGATTTGGCACGATGTTAAGTATCCGTGACTATTGGATAAAAATAAATAATACGGTGGAAATATTTCCACCAAAAAATAATCACACAGGAATTGATATTCAAATATATACTTGCCTTCGCGAAAAACCTCAAATTTTCACAACAAAAGCTGACATTCAATTGCAATATTTAAAGTAGTTTCGCTATCTACTTAAACAAAATTATAAACCCTAGTTTCAAGTCAGAAAACAATTTTATCGGCAATAACACCCTAATTTCCCATTTTGACGGTCATTGCAACATGTGAAACGGACATGCAATTTGTGACCGCGCCACAAAAAAAAACAGATAAAAAGCAATTACTTTCTTTTTGATAATAATTTTATGACCTAAAGTATTCTAATTCACAATAACAAAACCTTCCTCGGTCTCTCACATTGCATTTGTACAACACATGCATTGCAAGAGAAATCGTTTGAAATGCAGAAAAATGTACGACATTGCTGCACTTAAACGCTTCGTTCTGGAGATTTGAGCCCAACCCGGAAATAGTTTTAGCACCGTCGATATAGAAAACTTCTAGCTTTCAGAAAAAGTTGGTCTCCCGCCAAAGAATCTTAAATCTCTTTTGTTACATCCCATCAAACATTGAAATACCCCCTTGAAAAGGTTGCCTTAATTAAAAGCCTGGCAGTTTGAAGGCCAAATGTATGTCCTGTAAAACAAGTGCAACATTTGGTTCCAAAGTACCTAATTTTAAGAAAACGGATCATCAAAAGTCATAAATGTGTATGTGTGGCTTTCTAGGTTCTCATATTTGTAGAATCGAAAAACCTAAACCATTTGGCCGAGAAAAATAAGTCGCTTTGGGTACTTTTTTCTATTTCTGGACCAATGTGCGGCGGTCGACTACTGGAAGGGGCCGACCTTACATGCCATCACCCTATGCTGATTTATCTGTGAATTATGTTTGTTTATACCATAAAAGCTATGTCCTCAAATTGTATCGATTGCCTAAATCGAATGTGATGGAGAAATCATCAGACGAACAAAAATATACAAAGATCGTATCAACCCCATGAAGGAACTAAAAGAAGCTGAATTTGAAAAAAAATACCGCTTTTCAAAAGCCAACATGTATAAATTGAGCAGTCTAGTAAGAGATGATTTAGAAGGCAACAAAAGGGGTAGTCACATTCCAGTCAATATCTAAGTGATGACTGCAATAAGTTATTGGAGTCGTAATGAGTTAAGGATGCAATAATAATCATATTCTATCTTAATATCTGACTTCTCTTCCGGATTCAAGACGATCACAGTGGTCGATTTAGGGTCACTAGCTGAACTTAAATCGGATTTAACTTTTCTTTTATTTTGTGATGTCGGGTTGGTAGATGTCTCAAATCGCTTATTTTTGGATCTGAAGATATCCACATGTTGTGAATCACATCAGTATTTGTTGCAATTCTTGAAAATCCGCTTCGAAAAATTTTCTAATCCTTTTGACGAGCTTCTAAGACATCTTCCGAAAGCTGTCCGATGGGGATTTGAAAACTTTCAATGACTTCAGCACCGTGCAACAGAATTTTGTGGACACTTACTGGCATCTGGACCAATTATATTTGGAAACAAATAATTTTGCCGTGTCCAAACAATAAGTTCGGAATTTCATGGTATCGATTTTCAAACCTGATGTTAATGTCCTCAACACAATTGAAACCGTTCTACCAGTATTTTGTCCAAGCCTACTATTTCAGCGTTTTTTGCAGGATCCTTAAAAAATGTTCGGACCGTGTTGCCGTCATTCGTATTTCCTCCACCTTCTTTTGGAAAATCTACTAAGATTCCCAATTTAGATCTAAGTTCATTTTTCAAAAACTTTTTTCTTTTTTTGAATGCCAGTTTCTCTTCAGATCCTCTAGCCTGCCAGCTTTCATTTTTAATTTTGTAAGATATGTGTAGCAGTACTTCCATAAATCTTATATAAGCATGCAGAGCTTGTGTAAGCCATATGAATAGGCAGTGGTATCAGGAGGTTTTTTGTAAGCAAAGTTCGAGATTGTTCATCTCCTTAGGGGATGCCTAGCATATATAGCAAACTGAGCTGGCCCTGTTCGAGACAATTTATCTCGGCTTCGATACGGCTGAACTCTCTAGTTATTGCCTCTATATTTTTCTTTGCGAATTCGAAACGTACAGGGCGGCAGTAACTTGGCGAAGATGTTCTTGAATTCATCCAGATATTTTCAGTACTAGAACCAGCTTTACGTATTTCGAAAGGTACTATGCATGTTAGCACAATATCAGTATCACTTGCCTCAGGATTTACCAAAAAGTTTAGCTTATAACGCGAGTGCTCTCCACTACCATCAGAGCTGAACTGTCAAGTCCAACAATGACTGTAGTTTGACTTCACATAAGGTTTCAGTTACAGTCAAAAAGTTACTTGTCGGATAACACTCTTGTTTTGCTTTTAAAATACTATCACTTCTTTTGCGCTTTTGAAGTTGCTTATATTGATGTTTTGAGTTTCAAGTCAGTTATAAGGGCCAGGGCTTCTTCAGATGTATATGGTTTGACCGTATTCGATATCTCAGGCCTTTTAATTGTTTTCAGAGAATACCCTTTTAACAACTTCGGCTTTAGAACGACTTCCTTCTATTCTTAACTTAGACTCAACAGCAAATGATAATTTGGCCGATCATTCCATAAGATTTTAAATTTTTCGTTTTTTGGCTCTGCTTCCACACTCCTGGAATTCTTTTTCATGTCTTCCTTGTCTAGAAGTTGGTGGTATATGTACTTCAGGCAATGGAATTTGGAACAAATCGCGAAGCCACGACTTTTCAGATTTTAAAAATCGTTCTAGTGATATTTTATTCCCTTTGTACTTTTTGTAAAGGTGTGATATGTACAAACATTTTGCTATACTCGAAGCATTTTTTTGATCAGCTTCATCAAGAACAGATATTCAATTAGAAACCGTTACTGATGCCTTGAAAAGATTTTCATTCCGAATAAATGAAAGAATTTCTTCCCGTAGAGGAAATTGTCGCCCTGAAATGAACGTATTGGTAACTGTAAGAGAAGAAAAAAGTATGTTGCGCTGAGTGTCGGCACTTATATTTTACATTACATACAGTTTTACATATTTAAAGTCTTCTATGTGACGGTGGCTATAAATACACAAACCACCTCTACACAACTGTCTTAAATAATAACGCTGCACTTATTTCAACTCGAAATACTATTGAGCGCATGTTTGGCATTTGGAAGTCCCGATTTCGCAATTTAAAAAAAAAAACCTGTGTCAAGACAAGGTTTGCCTAGAAGAGGATGAGACATCCGAGCAAGTTTTTTTGTGAATGGTCGGCACTAATCTGGTTAAGGAAACGCATCTTCCAAATGGAGATACTAACTTGAAGAATTCCAATACAAAGGACCTACTATCTTTCATAAGGGAAGTAATACACCTTTTGACTTAACTCCAACCCTTCGAGACAATAGATCTCTCCTGGTCGCGGTGTCGTTGCCTCCACGGCATGGTTTGTACAAGAAGAAAAAATAATAATGATAAAACGAGCTGAACGGATTGTTGCAGTGATTAATATTTGATGTATTTAAATACAAAATACTAAACAGAGGTAGATTGTAAGAACTCAGCCTCATCCTAACTTAATGGGTGAGTAGGTTTGCCTTAAGATAAATATGTACGTCATTTTACGAAATGAGTATACTTAACTGGAGAGATATCTGTTTCAGCTTCTTTGTTCTTTTTATCGTAATGCTCATCATACGTCCTCTCACAGTTGGCGTCTATAGAGCCAGTTTAGGAGTAGGACACAATTCTTCACATTACTCAGAGTAGTAAATAAGAAGCTTTACGGGCGTAAGAAAACAACGTAATGTGTGAAGTAAGAGGAACGGAGATTAAGATTTGGACCAAGATTGGACTGTTTATGAAATCGTTGCTTGAAGCACAACACGCAGAGACAAAGAACATGGTCTGTTCATTGAAATTTACGACGCAGAAGAATTGAAGAAGGATTGCAACAGACAGGAACTTTATAACTGAACGGCGATTAGATCACATTCACAGTACCCTGGTATGAGCTGTGCAAGAAATCCACATGACAGAGAAGTGACTGGAGAATAAGCAGGTACCTGAAAGAAACTGCACGAACGGCCCGAAAACCTGTTTCTTTTACTGATAGTGCCTAGCTGATCGATGTCTCATTTACCCCAGTCGAACAACGAACTGGCCCGTTCTGAAATTCAAAGAAAGAGAACACAATGCGTAGAATCAAGATTCAAGATAATTTCAATTTATTTCTCCGCTGAGTTGCCTTCCTCTTCACTTGATTTTGCCTTAGGTCTAACCCGCTTCGGTGGAGGATCAGTGTCACTCTCATCATCACTGCCGCTGCATTCTGCCTTGATGTCAGCCTCTCGTTTCTTTCTGATCACCAACCACTTAGTTAGTTGGTTCGTCGGAGGTTTCTTCTCAGTGCACAATTCCATAGGCTTGTTGCAGTCATCCGACTTATTCCTTGAGTTGTTCACAAGATTCGAGACTTGATGCCATTCCAGTTTAGTTGCTGGTCGCAACGCAGATAGAGCCTGCTTCTCAGACACATGTTTGAAATTCAACCAGTTCTGTAAGGATCAATGATAAAGAACGAAGAACTCTCGTGTGCGCTGGTGATGGACTTACATTCACTTGCTCCTCTGTCTCCAAAATCGCTGGCATTCTGTGGTGCAACCAAGACATCAGTTCTGTTGACTCAAACGTAATCACGCTGTAGCTGAAAATTTTATCACCGTTTTCATCCTCCCAGATATCGAACAGACCGGCCAATTTCAGAAGGTTCACGTTGTCAGGATTCCAAGTGGTATTGTCGTAAATCTTAATTCCATCGGCCTGCGGCATGTACAAGTAATAGGCGGCACGTTTCGATGGCTTGGCAGTCTGGGTTGTCTGCCATTCATAGAAACCCTCACAGAGGATAACACAACGTTGACCCTTCTGAAACGGTCCGCGATACAATTTCGACTCTAACATGTGTTCCAATCGGCAGTTGTTTGTCGTTAGTCCATGCTTGCGGTAGTCTCCCTAGAATGTATACCTCTGAGTAAGTAGCGCCGCAAGTTATCGACCATGCGTTTGTACATACCTTGTGCCAAAAGGGGATCATTCCCCACATCATTGGAGCAATCACTCTATCGGGACAATCGCCATCATCGGAGCTCCTAAAGTGTTCGCCAGAGACTAATACTGGGGTAACATCGGTGGGTGCAATATTATGCATTGGCTGATATTTCTTGCCACAATTGAATTCCGATCTCCATTCGGGCTCCCTCAAGGATTTCTCATCATCCAACTGAACATCTTTGTACTTGCAAGCGTGTGTTATTTGATCAGGATTTAAAGTTCTGGAAAAAAGTACAAGTTTATTAGAAATTCATTTCTTGAAACAAGAGAAAATACGAACAAACAAGTTCGACCGCACATTTTGACAATTCTAACATTTCAGATTGCACTAGTATGTATTAATATTTATTTTTGCAATATTTTGCGATTTGTGTACACCAAAAAGTGTTTTACTGTAAATATCGGGAAATAACGAAATGTCAGTGCTGCTGAATTGACGGTGTTGCCATCTCAGATGAAGTTTGTCTGATGTAGAAGTCGACAAAAGCATTGCCATACCGGGTGGTGGATTTCAATATCTTTTTCGAAATGCTTAAAATAAATAACCAAACAAATTGTTCGTAACCAAAATAAACAAGGCCCGTGTGTTCATTTTTTTAAAAATTGTATATAAACAGGATCATTTTTTGACACTCATGAGGTGAATATGGTTGTTAAAAATCTCATCATGATCATGATGAAATGTTTCATATAACGAATTTTTGACAGCCGTTGTATCGATCGAAACTTGTCAAAACTTATCACCTTTATTCAACTTGGTAGAGCCGTCATTTATTTAAGTTTACGTCTATTATTTTGTTGATACATTTTTGACGCACCTGTCACCCTTCACAATTCCAATTCTTGTTCTAATCCTTTTTTTTATGAATGGGAGGTTATTTAAAACTTTGCAAGTCAGTTTCTGGCTTAAATTACCGCAATAGACTGGGACGTCACTGCTTCAACGTTTTCTTGGATTCCAATTTTGCATGAGACCGCTCATATGTATGCTCTCAATAGAACGTCTTAAATGAAAATTTAATTACAAACAGCAACTATAAGCTGGCAGTGCTGAAGAGGGATATTTTCCAAATAAAATATCCCCTTACCTTTGTTTGAGAACTTGCCTGTCATCGAATTCTGTGCGAAACAAAAACTCTAACCTCACAACTTGTCCGAAACCGAGTATAACATCGTCATCCCGACTTTGCAACAATTAAATTTTTTCCGCATATTATTCATTCAGAAGCCTTTTTTGTTTAAAAAAAATGTCTATTTTAGCACTCAATGGCGGTTGCGTTGTAGCCATGCGTGGCAAAGATTGTGTAGCAATCGCAACCGATCGTAGATTTGGTGTTCAGGCCCAGACCATTGAGACAGATTTCGAAAAAGTTTTCAAAGTGAATCCTCGTATGTTTCTCGGCTTGGTGGGTCTACAAACCGACATACTGACAGTAAAAGATCGGCTGAATTTCCGAAAGAATCTTTATGAATTCCGTGAGAACCGTGAAATGCAACCGAAACGTTTTGCCGCTATGCTCTCGAACTTCCTGTACGAGCACCGATTTGGACCGTATTTCATTGAGCCAGTCATTGCTGGTTTGGACCCACTCACAATGGAACCATTCATCTGTAATATGGATCTGATTGGATGTCCCAATGAACCAGATGATTTTGTCGTTGCTGGAACTTGTAGCGAGCAGCTTTACGGAATGTGCGAGACTTTGTGGAAACCGGACATGGAGGGAGCCCAGTTGTTCGAAGTTATCTCCCAGGCAATGATCAATGCCTTCGATCGAGATGCCATCAGTGGTTGGGGAGCTACCGTATACATAATCGAAAAGGACCAGATCACCGTGAAGAACTTGAAAACCAGAATGGATTAAGGTGTTGCACGCAAAATCTGGCATTTTTCTGTTACTTTTTACACGTAAAGTTTGGTATATGAAATAAATCAACTGTATTTCCATAGAATATTTGTTTATTTTAATCTCAATGGTGTACAATAATTTTGTTTGTTTAGAATAAACTACATTCGGGAAACTATTTGCATTAAACTATTCACTTTCAAGACTTTTGATAGCCATTTGAAGGGCGCCTTCTCTTGTTTTCGCTCCGCCAATAAAACCAGTGTGATGCACGAAAATGAGGCCAGGGATTCCAGCCTCTTCAGAGAGCTTTTCGTCTCTTAATCCACACCAGCTTTCTTTCAAAAACTTTCTGCAAACAAAGCTTGACGGAGTCTTGGGGACACAAATGACACGCCACGAGTCCTTTTCGCTAAACAGAACGTATTTTGGAACACCTTGAATTTTATATTCTACCTCTAATTCTGCTAAATGTTGTTTAAACGGACAAAACCGAGTCAATTCTAAGATCTCTCCGGAGGGGTGAATAGTTTTTGCGTTTTCAATCGTTTGTCTAACTACAACTCTCGCCTTGACCCAGGAGGTCGCGTAGCCAAGCAAGATTTCGGTGAATTCAGCGCCAGCTTTTGCCATAGCTTCTTCAAATATTTCATCTAAATCGTAATCAACTGCTTCCCACGATGGATTCAGCTTTCCTACGCGGGCCGATAAGTGTGTTGAGATCGTGTATGCCGCTTCGCCATCGTACATTGGCACACCATTGTCAATGCCATCGATTTCCTGGATGAAACTTGCATACAGCTGCTTGTAAACAGCATTGAAGTCTTCCTTCGAAAGTGGCTCAACGTTGTTCTTCTTCAGAATTGCATTGATAGCGTCTTCTCCATAGAATGTATAGATTAAGCCTGCAGAACTCAGCCTAAAAGAGTGAATATATGTGAAGTCAAACATTTTCATTCAGCAAACAAAATATACCTTATATTGAATTTGTCACCCATTTCAGGTTTCAACGAACTGAAAGTTTCCTGAAAACTCTTCTGGTGGTGGTCGTATCGTTTCTTCAGTGGATCGAAAACACCACCAACATCAATTACTATATCACATTCATCTAGAACTTTATCTTCACGACTTCGTATGATTTTAGCATCCGAGTAGCATGGTATCTGCTTTATCATGAAACATGCCAACGCTTCGTCACAGTGGAAATTGCCACTATGAGTGCCGATCGTCACTTGATCTGACTTGGACTTCTTTGCATTGCTTCCATTGTCAGCCATAATTGATGTAGAATATATTTTTGTATTGTTTTTAAATATTCTTACACTCAAACTTTTACGGATTAATACAGTAGCTGCTCTAGTGGACGGAATAAAGGGGATAAAGGCGGTAAACACTGCCATGCGCGAGTATTTGTCAATTTTCGTAGTGACGTCCATGTGACAGATGCAGCTATTGATGTTATGGGTTTACACATAGAGTTTAGTTTTGGCTAACAAATGGTTCATGTCTTCATATTTCAAATAAGTGCAACACCAAGCATTTCGAAATGCACTTTTTATATTTATTAGTATTTGTAAATGCATAGTAAAATCCGCTTAAGCGAAACGACAAAAAATCAAAAAAAAAATGTCTCTTAAGTGGTATTTTCAGTTAAGCGGACCTCGGATAATGTACATATGTAAAAGTACACACATAGGGCTTTGTGTACCTTTTCAATTAAGCGGTTTTTCGCTTTATACCGGAGGTTCGGTCTTCCTCTCCTTCTCGAAACAGGAGGCTTGTAGTCGAAGGCCCTCTTTGCTGGAGAATTTTCCATGCACTCGATGTGGCCAGTGTTGTCGACGGATTTTACACTTCCGGACAACATCCACATCTTGGTACAGCTCGTAGAGTTCGCGTTTGTCTTCTCCTCCATTCACCTTCCTCGCACACAGGACTATATATGCGACGTAGAATTTTTCTTTCGAAGGCACACAAAAATTAGCTTTGCTATTTTGCTTCACGTCCAACTGTCGGCTCCATACAGCAGGACTGGCAAAGTAAATGTTTTGCGGATCATGATCTTGGTCCTTCGAGTCAGGAGTTTTTAGCGCAGTTGTTTCGGCAGACCGAAGTAGCAATAGATTCTACGTCGGATCTCCAGGTAGACTTTGTCCCAGTTTTGACAAAAAGTTTCTTGGTCGACAGCATATATTTCGTCTTATCCTCATTGACCTTAAGACCAGCTCACTTCGCATCTCCGTCCATAGCCGTGGATGCTTCCACTATGGCACGTTGGGAATGAGCGACGATATAAATGTCATCTACGTAACCCAACAGTTGGGCTGCCTTGTGGAAGATTGCCGAAATCCGGTGGAGGTTTCAAACGGCTCCAAAGACCCCGAACCGAACTTCACGGTGCATCGCGTCTGTGTAAGCGCGGTGTAGCACACCGGATCAGTTTTTTTCGTGGGATCCCGAAGTCAGCCATCGCTTCGAATAGTACCTTGCGATAAATGGTATCGGACGCAGATCTAAAATCGATAAAAAGGTGGTCCTTATCGATTTGAAATTCGCTGGTAATCTCCAAGTTTTGTCTCAGTGTAAAAAATTGGTACAGTATAGTTCGGATATAAGAAATTCCAAAAATCCCAAAAAATTCTTTCTTATATCCGTTTTTTTCTTTTATGCTTTAAACGGATATAAGAAAAATGAATGCTTATATCCGAAGAACTGATACAAGAAAGAAATGTTCTTATAGGAAAACTAAAAAAGTTTGTTATAAGAAAATTTTATTGAAAAAAAACAACAAAAAATGTACATATGTATGTGTAATTCATTTACGATAACATTGTCTACTAAGTCTTTGCTAAAAACAATAAATAAGTATAAAGAACATTAGGATATATTAAAACCTAGACATCATGAATATTGCACATTGGTAATTAATTACTTTGAAAATAATCTTCAATTCTTTGTTGAACAAGTATTTTATCTCTATCCTTAAAGAGAACTTCTTTCATATTTGACAGACACTCCTCAGCATTGGTCAAATACTGTTTTAAAATAAAAAACGCAGCTTTTTGGCTTTATCTTAACCAAATCAACAAATTCCGACTGCACCTCCTCGACACTTTCACTAAGTAATATTTCAGTGACTAATTCATTTTCATCGATGTCCCCAAAACAGTCTTGGATTTCCTCATCGGTTATTGCTTTAAAATGGTCTTCGTTGTAATGCTCTTCTATATCGCTAATTTGTTGGTATGAACGCTGAAAGCTTTTTTAAAGCAATTTGGTATGGGTTGAGGTGCAACAAGCAACCAAGATCGTTTAATGATATATAGCGCTTTCAAAATAGTAATTTCGTTGAAAAAACTTTCCATATAATCTCCCTCAACTGCCAAAATTTGTTTCCTGATCAAACATTTCCTATAACGGGCCTTAAAGGAGTTAATGATGCCTATATAAAAGATAAAAATAAGATAATGCTAAATAAAATGTTGACATTGCTTCATATACGTTGCTTCACATACATTGGTCCAATGGCTGTATAAGGCTTGTTGTGCATGCCGGTAAAAAAAAACAACTTCGATATTTTGTTGATGGAAGTCAAGTTTATGACAAGAAGCATTATCAATTAGGAGAAGAATTTTCTTATTTTTTCTTCGCATGTTTTCATCCAGTTCCTTAATCACTTCACACCATGTCGTACTGGTCATCCAAGCTTTTCTATTATATTTATATGGAATGGGGAGATCTTTTCCTCGAAAACACCTGGGCTGTTTGTATTTGCCAATTGAAAGAATATGCTTCTGAGAACCTGAGGCATTGCATATGAAAAGTAGTGTAAGTTGGTCTTTACGTAATTTAAGACCTGTGACAACTTTATCTCTTGGAGCAAATGTTCTACCAGGAATCGCTTTATACAACAGTCCAGTCTCACCGGCGTTGTAAATGTTATCCCGGGTATACTTTTGAAGGATAGTAGGAAGGATATTTTCCTTGAATCGTTCGGCTGCGTGGAAATCAGCGGAGGAGGATTCTCCGTGAAGTTTTTTAAAAAGTATATTTTGACTTTTCTTCCATCGTTGAAGCCATCCTTTATTAGGTTTGAAGTCAGGGATTTCTAATTCTTTGGCAAACATCTCAGCTTTTTCCATTTTTTCATTGTGTTATTTAAAATTTCGTGTTTAGGCTTTCGATTTCTTTTAATGTCCAAGTTCTTGCAAGTAAATCTCTTTTCCTTAATTGCTTCCATGTTTTTTATAATTTTGCTTAAAGTGCTTTGGGATATTTTGTGTCGTTTAGACACATCTTTTCTTGTGGTTCCATTTTTTATTTCGTCCAATTATTTTGTTTTATGCTGATAGTATATCGTTTAATAGTAGACATAGACTTTTAATTGGGTAAATATGTATGCTCCCGTCTAAGAAACCAAATTACAAAACAAATTACACGTATTGCGTACACTCATGCTCAAAAATTTCTTATAAACGTTCTTATTTCAATATATCTATCAAATTCCGTATTAGGAAAAAGTTTCTTTTATCCGTATTTTTCTTATAAGCGTTTTTCTTTTAAACGTTATTTTTTGTATGAAGTTGTACGAAGGCGTGTAGGGTGTATTTGCTCGTATTTCTTATATACGACTTTCTTATAACCGATGTGTACTATATATACCTAGTTTATTTGCGATTATTCACACAGCATTCTGGACAGGATCTTGTAGGCGACGTTGAGCAGGGATATACCTCAGTAGTTGTTGCAAGAGGCAGGATCGCCTTTTTTGTGGCCAAATCCACATTTGGAGCTGATAATATTCCAGCCGTCGGGCATTCTTTCGTCTTCCCAAATTCTGCAAATGTTCTGGTGCATGCTCCCTACCAGAACATCGCCATTGGCTTTGTTGTTCTTCAGCCTTTTAATGGCTGTGCCGACTTCTTCAAAGCTACCTAGGCCTACTTCATCGGCTGGAGTTGAGATTCCTTCATTCTCTATCACTCTCCTGGTCAGTCCCATTAAGCAGTTGTTGAAAGTGCTGTTTAAACACATCCATTATTCCCTGCGCGCCAGTAACAAGATTACCCTCACAATTTCGAAGACCTTTCCTAAACCTGAGGCCAGGCTTTCGGATTTTCTTATAAAAGGCCCGTATTTTTTCTTTGTCCCTAGATTCATCGATATCCTTGAGCTGGGAGGTTGCGATTCCTTTCCTTCAAGCGTACAAGTTTCTCATTGGTACTTCTTTTGCGCTGCTCTTGTTTTTCGCCTTCTTGGTTTGTCTTCTCGGCACGTTTCTTTTGCTCACACTTGCCATCATTAAACGGCTTTCTTATCTAAGGTGGTAGGTAGCCAAAATTGGTTTCCACTACTTCGTTGATGGTCGAGCGACAGTGCAACCGGCGTGTAATTTGGCAATCTCTGGTGTGCTCAGGCGTCCTCTTTGTTGACTGACACAGCTGTCTGACATTGGACAGTCGAGCTCTGAGTCGCGCTGCTATGAGAAAGTGGTCGGAGTCGACGTTACGGTACACTTGGTACATTTGTACATCCTCTAAAATCTTGTGTGTCGTGTCTGACTAAACATCCAGGGTCTTAGATTTGATTAAAGTTGAATTGTCCTCATTCTATTTTCGCCATTAACTAAAACCATTATATGTCGGGGTGTTATCTTGGATAGAAAACGTCTCAACCAAGGCGCTGTCAGTTTCTGACAGTGTAAGGGAATTTTCGGCAAGTCTTGGGGTCTATCACCCCTACATGGCTGTGATACGGCCTCTTCTCTTGTATGTATCGGTCGTTTGGTGGACTAAGCTTTCGCTGGAATATGTAACTGCTGTTTTCATTAAGCTTTAAATAACGGTCTGTCTCGGCTTCATAGAGGCATTCCCTAGTAAGCCTGGCTCTGCTCTTAATGCACTTCTATTTGTGTTTGGAGAGACAGCAAAGCTATGCTTAAGGCCTTACTCAACCCTTTATCCACTTCCAGGATAGTCCAGGAATGCATGTCATCTCTAAATTTGATCTGCTTGTCTTGTCTGGGTCCCGGGGCACATAAGGAAGTGAGATCGCCGATGAACTTGCTAGACAAGTATCAGAGGAGGTACTCTTAGGACCCGAACCTGCGTTCGGACTACTCGCGTCCTCGGTTGGGGCTTCCACCGATGGTTGGGTTTTTCGAAAATGCAATCAAACGTGACATGATTCTCCAGGATGTAGAAAAACCATGCGCTTGACTCCGTAACGTTTGTAAAAAATCAGCGGCATTCGTGTTATTTCTTGACATAAAAGACTGTAGGCGACAACGGGACACTACACCTTCGTCAAAGACGTAAATGTGCTTGGCCTAAATGATGAAACCCTCTACGACGCCTGTGGAGAAGACGACGACACTGCAGAGCACTTCCTCTGCCACTGGCAGTTATCTGGTGCTGATGATGTGGGCTCCTCATCACAGAAGTGATTGCTGGTATTTCTGCGGAAGACCATGGAATTTCTGCAAATTAAGGCTTCTACATGGTAGTACAATAGAACAGTTTTTGACTCCGAGTGCTGCAGTGCAGTGTTTAAAAAACATCCAAAATAATCTATTAAAAGCTTCCCATCTTTTATGCCGCAGTCGATGCTGAGAATTTGGAAAAATCACTTCTGCAGACAGTTAAACGGCGATGACGACACTAATTCTGCTGTCAGGCGGTCCACTTAATTTGGACGAGGATAAACAAGAACTTTTTCCGACGACTTAAAAGAGGCCAAGATAGCGATATCTAGACTAAAGTCGAATAAAGCTGCTAGAGCGGACGGATTGTCTGCGGAACTGTTTAAAGCAGCTGGAGATTATCTGGTTGAGCGCATGCACCTTCCTCATCTGTAAGATATGGTCGGAGGAAAGCATGCCCGATGAGTGGAATCTCAGCATCGTTTGTCCGGTCCACAAGAAAGAACACCCATTTGACTGCGCCAACTATCGAGGGATCAGTCTGCTTAACATAGCGTACAAGATCCTCTCTTCCGTTTTGTGAGAACGCCTGAAACCATTAGTCAATAACCTGATTATAAGTGCGGTTTCAGACCGGGAAAGTCCACCATCGACCAAATCTTCACACTACAGCAGATGCTGAAAAAGACTCAAGAGATGCAGATCGACACCCACCACATATTCGTCGATTTCAAGGCCGCATATGGCAGCGTGCATAGACGAGCTATACAGCGCCATGTCTAGTTTTGATGTTCCTGCCAAACTAGTCAGGTTGTGCAGAGGATGACGATGGAGAACTCTCGCTGCTCCATCAAGGTCGATAACGAACTTACCGAGACCTTCAATGTCAACAAAGGTTTTAGACAAGGCGACACGATGTCATGTGATTTCTTCAAAATCATACTTGAGAAGATCGTACGAATCTCAAACGTCATCACCAGAGACACGATCTTCCAAAAGTCCGTTCAACTGCTTGTATACGCGGACGACATTGACGTGATTGGACGAACGCAGCGAGCTGTCAATGAGGCGTTTCCTGGCATTGAAGTGGAAGCGGCTAAAATAAGTCTGGCAGTAAATCAGGGCAAAAAAAAGGAAATATGCTGTCATAATGGAAGGACGCACAACATCGACTTCTCGGACAGAGCGTAATAATGGGCAGCATAAATGTTGATGTAGTCAAGGACTTCGTCTACCTCGGCTGTTCAGTAAACAGGGACAATAATACCAGTACCGAGATCAAGCGCAGCATTACCCTTGCCAATCGTGGTTGTTTTGTTATCAAGAGGCAACTGAGCCATCTCTCGAAACACCAAACTAACTTTATATAACACTCTAATCATCCTTGTCCTGCTCTTTGACGCAGAGACATGGACGCTATTAAATGCGAATGAAGAAGGTCTTGGTTGTTTTGAAAGAAAAGTTCTACGTTCGATCTTTGGTCCTGTTTGCGTTGATGTTGTCTGGAGGAGGAGATTCAACCACGAACTGTGAAAGGCTGTACAGCGGCATGCACATAGTTAGGCGTCTTCAGATCCAACGCTTAAGATAGCTAGGTCACTGCTCCAGCCTGAAGAGTTTTCGATTCCGAGCCATTGGGACAATGCAACAGAGGACGTCCTCGAACGAGATGGCGCACACAATTGGAGAACGACCTCAACCAACTTGGTATGTACAATTGGAGGCAGCTTGCGAAAGATCGCGTTGGCTGGAGAGGCTTGTTGGTTGAGGCCCAGGTTCACCCCGGACTGTAGAGCCAAACAAAGATCTTTTATGCCGACAGCCTTGTAATTGGACATAATTTTATTGTCAATCCTTGTTGCGCCTTTCCTTTTGAATATCGATTTGCCATAATCCGTCTTCCCGTACCCGTTTTTTTACCAGATTTCGAAGAAGCCTCGTTTGGTGTATTTTCTCGGCTTTATTAAACAGTAAATGGCCGCCTATCTGCTTATGAGGTGAACCAGTTTTTTAGCACCCACCTTATGTATTTTTGTGATTCCTATTGACTCCGCTAGGCTTCGGTACCAAGCCTCACCACCTCCTCCAAGGGGACATCTACCACCCATCATTCCATTTATCGCAGATGGTCTGATATATTTCCCATTCTAAACGGCCTATTAAGAAGAGCAGGTCAGTACATAAAACTATTATTGACGTTCCATTGACACACCACGCCTTCACGGTGGGTCTGCCTTGCAAGGACTTCTGCAGAGAAGGAGGAAACGAAGTTCATTACACACCTCCTCTGTTCCGGAAGCGCACTCCACTCCACTGAAAGGAAAGGCCACTTATTCGCCTACTTCAATGCCAGAGTCGGCCAAGATAGATTTTTTTTTTGAAAATTTCAAATTATCTTACACCTAGGTTAACTTTATTTTAACGATATCTATCGTGTGTTCTATATAGCCGTCCCTATAATGGATTAGTGAAAATCTGTTGTTCCGCGTGGGTATGAACGATATCCTCATTTGGATCCAATAAATTGAACGCCGTTGGCGCTGGAATATCTACAGACGTTTGCATGACGGGTAGAACAATTTGCGAAAAGGTCTGATTCTGTTTCTTCTCCAGTAAATGTTTCTCAACGTGACCTAGAAGACATGGCAATGAGTAAACTGAACCAACAAACGCCACGTATTAGGCAAGTCTTACTTTTGAGATTCCCCCGGTTGGCGTAAGCCTTCTCACAGAGATGGCACTCGTAGGGCTTCTCACCAGTGTGGGTCCGCTGATGCGAGAGCAAGGATGGAAGTAATGTAAACGCCTTATCACAAACAATGCACTTGAATTCCTTCTCTGCAGAAAAGCAAATAATAAAATTATTTCAAAGCTCTGTTAGGGAGGCTCAGAAGACATGCCTTTGTGGGTGAGCTCGTGCTGTTTCAAATTGTATTCGAATGGGAAAGCATGGCCACACACCGCGCACACGTGCGGCTTGAAGTTCAAGTGCACAGATTCCATGTGCTTCTTCAAGTGGGACGATTGCATGTACGACAGGCCGCAGACATCACATATGTGTCGCCGGTGCTCGTGGGTTCGTAAGTGCTTGATGAGATCCCGTTCGAAAATGAAATTCCTCGGACATAATTGACACTGATACCGTGGTGAAGAGTTTACTGTGCCCTCGTTGAAGTCGACCTTGTGTACGTTCCCGATGTGAGTTTTTAAGCTGCCCTTCGTCTTGAAGAGTTTATTGCAGATTTCACACTCGTGCTTCTTCTCGCTGCTGTGCGTCTTTACATGACACGCAAGTGCTGTTGGCGTTGGGAACGCTGGAAGGCAGAGAAATGTCAAATCACACCGCGAAAGTGAGGGGACATCCTTACCTTTAATGCACTGATTGCATTGATATGTCCTTTCGCCCGTGTGTGTCTTCATGTGCCAAATGAGGTTCTGTTTACACCGCAATCCTGAAAGTCATCGCACATACAGCAAACGCCAACAAAGAGTGGTATACTCACTTACCCAGACCACATATGCTGCAAAGGAACGACTTCTCGTCCGTGTGTGTTCGTTCGTGTTCCTCCAAGTGATATCGTGTCACGAAAGTCTTCTCACAGGACTTGCATGAGAACAGTTTCGAGCTGTCGTGCCATCGCAGGTGATACCTGAATCGACTGAGCGAGATATTTTCAAATTTCTTATGACAGATATTGCATTCATGGTTGGACTTATTGTGCACATTGTCCTTGTGATTCTTCAGTCCTGGTTTGCCGCCTTTGATCATCTTGTGGCACACATCGCACTCGTGCGATTTCCACTTGTGACTGACCATAAAGTGACAGTTCCTCTGCTTTGCATTGCTGAAGGTCTTCGTGCAGAGTGGACACGTATAGGGGCTATCAGTGGAGTGTATTTCTTTCACATGGTCGTCCAGTTCTTCTTGGTTTTGCAAACAAAAGTTCTTGCAATATTCACACTTAAACTGGTTACCTTTTGCTTTACTTTTGTGGCTCAACTTCCGCTCATCGTCAGAGCTGAGTAAATCGGAACTTAAACTCGATTCGTCATCAGCGTATTCCAGTTTTGGAATCATTTCATTCGCCCACTCATTGCCGTCCGTTTCGCTCCGCAGTGAATGTTCATTATTGTCTTCATCCTTTTCAGTCTCCTTAGGCGGTTGAAGCTCAATCAGCTCAATATCCTTATACTCGGCATCCTCAAAGGGTATTTCGTCGAAGCAATCGAAGTCAGTGTTGGCCTCTGCAAAAGTCAATTCGAGTTTTGGCTCAACATGGACTGGTTTAACTGGACTCGCAGCTTTTTTCGTCAACTTTCGCTTCTCATGAAGTAGAACTTTGAAGGCATTCTGTATATTTTCGCATTGTTTGCGGAAATTATGCACAAGAGTGAATTTGCCAAAACATTGTTTACACACTTTTTGCGGGAGACCATCATCTTCGGAAATCTGCGATTGGGACAAATTGCTCTTGAAATTGCATTTGAATGAGTTATTTTCTGATTGATGTCACCTACACTTAGCTTCCACAGATCAAACTCCCGAAGAAGTTTGTTTTTTTCTTCGGTTTTGTCGTCCGAAGTGAATATATTTACAAGACCTACCGACGTAATCACGTCGCATTTACCACACGTCCTGCATGCATCTTCTATATTGTATTTATTTAAATCCAATTTAAACACACTGCACATTGCAATTGGAGTGCAATATGTTTAAGAATAAATCTTCAACAAAAATAAATCTAAATTGGACTAGTCTACACTTAAACAAACTAAACCAACTTGAATTGCCATGGGTAGATGAATGACGTTTGCCGATGTGAGTGCGAGCGAGACAGTGCGATGGGCATTTTCTTGACATTTATGTTTTGTTGTCAATTACACTGCAGGTGTATGGGCGTGAATGCGAATAAAGTGCAAGTCCACGTTCGGAAATGCATACGTCAGCTAATTTTTATTTTTGCGCAATTGATCGTGGTTGCGACGGTTCTCTGGGATATTCGCATGAATTTGAATTCTATCAAGAAACTGACTTTGTGTCTACCAACAAGCTTGAAAATAAATTAATCAGCATTACTAGGGAGACGGGTAATGTGCGGACTGGGGTGATTAGTTCACTTGCACGTTATTTGTTAAAATAGGGATTATACAGTAAAAGAGAGAGAATACCATGCAACGCACGACTATCCAGCAAGTCTAGTGACTAGAGAATGTTACTGTTTCGTAAACGCACCAGTCGCCCGGTATGATTCCACTTACCAGATCATATAGATAAAGTCTTTGGGGTACATATATGTTCTCCTGATAAATTGCGCGCGTAGAAGTGGATTACGAATATCCTTAAGTGTCCGGAATGAATACATAGCACGGTCGAAGGTATAGATGAGGGCTTGATGTTACTCTGGCTAGCTTGAAACTTAAGACACTTGGCTAGCTCACTTGAGCATAGTTTATTTTAAAATAGCCACACAACAGGGACTCTGCGATACTGTTGTCTGCCATGGGTTTAATCGCTTGCTTTTGGATTCTATCTGGTAGGTTTGGGGTGATTCTGAGACACCAGGGTAGATATGGGTGTTGTACTCAAGCTTAGGGCGGATGAAACCCCTATAAATTGAAGCCAAATAAATGGTTTCTTGCACTTTTGAAGGATGGATTTCAAGGATGGATAGCTTTCGATTTAATGGACATAAAAGTCATTAATAGATAATGACTTATTATTAAAGGTTCGTTTAGTTGACGGCAGACAGAATTGAGTTTTAAAAGCATTTAATACCACTCTCAAAAAAAAGATATCAGATTTGCTAAAAATAATGCCTGGAGTGATTTCTGTGAGTCTACGAGCTCGATCAAAGAGACGTCTCGATTGAGGAAGATTTTGGCAGCGACTCCATTTGTCCTGAATTCGGAAAAACAGATGGAAGCTGGAAAAAGTCTGACGAGGAGACGCTTGACAACCTTCTCAACACCCACTTCCCAAGCTGCATAGAAGGGTCATTAAATAATGCTGACTCTGTCACAGCAGGATGGGGTATGGAGCAAGGGAAGGTCAGTGAGTTGACGTAGGAGGATAGCGTGGGCGATTAGAACCCCGTTTACAACTATTCGCCCAATCATGATGTAAATGCTAGGGAATCCCCTGGCTCAGTAACATATTTAAAGGATGGCTAACGCTAGGATATGTTCCAATCAGAATTTCTTTTTTCTTACTGAAAACACTGGAAAGTTTAATAGACATCTACGTCAGGAAGATGTTACTCCAAACAGCATTTCACAAAATAGTGTCCACCGTCCGCCGTGGGCGCGTTCCTCTATATAGAGGGTGCGTTTAACAAGGTAACAAATGATACAATTAAGACAAGTCTTCTTAAAGCAGTAGTCGATACAGAACTCTGTGACTGCATCGGACTGCATCTGCACCAGGAAGGTCAACAGGACGAAATCATAAAAACGTGCAACTGGAATTGATTCAAACTGTATTATCTGATTTACTGGTTGGCAATCTGCTCAGGTTAGCTATGTCGAACCTAAAGATGGTGCTTACTTTCTCAAAAACATGCGCTGGCAACTGCTGTCAAGAGATGCTCATGGCGGGCAGCGGCAAACTCACTCCCGTATTACACTTGTTTTTTGAGATATATTTTAGAAGAAAGATATAATATACGAAAAACTATACATATATCAAATATCTGTAATGTAAATTGTGCGGTGCCTTCCTTTGTAAATTTATGAACGAAATAAACATGATTATGTACATGCTAGGCGAGTTTCTCGATATAGAGGGCGCCCTTAACAACTTAACGAATGACGTGATTAAGACAACGTTCTTAAAACAGGAGTCGATGTAGGACTCTGCGATTGGATCGGACTGATGCTGCGTTCACTGTCAATCAAGTGGTGAGCAGAGGAACACGCACAAGGAGGAGTTCTCTCACCTCTCCTAGTGGTCCTAGTGGTTGACGGAATCATAAAGATGTTGGAGAGAGAAGGGTTCAAAGTAGTCGCATATGCGGACAATGTGGCCATTCTCAGCTCAGGATAGTTTCCTTCAACGTTTAGTGAGCGTCTAAGTCATGGACTAATCTTCTTTTGTTGTCCTTTCCCCTTATGTCCAACATAGGGCCTCCACAGTACTTCTAAGCCTGACTCTACTTGGTGCTCGTCTTGAGATGTGGTTCCATGTATACTGCGCACTGCGCACGAAGAAGTTCTTCCTCAACTACCACAACAACCTTGCGGATTCCAACGAAGAGACTGTCTCGCGATGTAGTTGTTTGGTTACCTTATTGTGTGCCCAATCCAGTACCAGCGTCTTTTTTTGTCTGTGCGGCTCCAAAGTTCCAGATTCGATATCCTGTCTGGCCTCAAGGTTTTAAGCATATGATGGAGGCACTTGTTTATAAATACTTGTATTCGGTATTCGATTTTCACTGGGTGTTTCCATGTTTCACATTCATAGTAGAGCACTGACTTAACATTGGAGTTGAAAATATTTAGTATTTAAATAAATATGGAAGGAGTCTTTAGTTGGCCAAACACGAATTTGGCCTTAGAAGTACGAGACATGACGTCTTCGTCCGTTCCACTGGTATTCGCTACGATATTACCTAAGTATGTAAAAAAAGTTACACACTCCTGACATCAGGGGCCAAAGCAGATTCATGTTGACCCAGCGTTGAGAGCATGTCTATTTGATGTCTATTCAGAGCACATAATTTAGTTTGCAGATCATAGGCGTATTCCAGTCTCCACGTCTTCAAGTTGTTCAAATACTCCCCATAGGATGCCCTGCCTATCTGTTAGAGCTGCTCGAAACACTTCATCCAACACTTCAAGGCTAGTATGAATAGCAAGAGGGAAGAATGCACACTTGTCGCACACCAGTCTTAACTTCAAAATGTATCGAAAGCCTACCTCTGTGCAGCACACATCATCTGAAGTTGGTATACATTGCTTTAATTAGGTTGACGATCTTTTCTGGAACTCCCCTGCGTAACAAAAGAATTCCCATTGAGACTCAAAGGCATTCGTAAAATCAATGAAAGCCGCATCTACAGATGATTTGAACTCATTACACTGCTCGAATATGATCTCGACTGCACTTATAATGACTGCACACGATCCATTCTTTCTGAAGTCGTATTGATTTCACGGCTGGCGAAACTCTGTCAAGCAAAATGTTGGTGAATATATTGCTAGGAATAGGCAGTAGTGTAATTCCTCGAAAATTATTATATTCCGTGGCGTCGCCTTTCTTCGGAAGCGGAAGGATTCATTCATTCCATCGCTTAGGAAAAACTTCATCTTACCAAATTTTCTTATTTTTTGGAAGCTAGATGTTAGTCGACGTTCGTTAGTTTGTGATGAGAGGGGCTAAACTATCAACTGATCATCACCTGGTGTTGTGTACGGTAAACCTCACTGATAGAGTACCTCTTCTGCCAAGGCGGAACCCAAGAGTGGTTACACCCATACGGTACGAGAAACTGAAGAACAGTGAGATGCAGCAAAATTTTGCGCGGCACTTATCTGAAAGTTTTGAACGAATTCCAACTGTTATCGTTATCGCATGTACACGAAGCGACTGTTTTCAACATTTTTTCAACAAGAGCAGTCCTGGAGGGAGTTCGACGAGAAGTTGGAAAGCGACTGCCAAAAAAATTCGCCGACTCAGAGGAAGGAAATTCAACATCATTGAATGAATCAAATCCAAGGATCCAGTGTTGCTTTTCAATGAGGTAGATATTTTGCACAGATGGAGCGAGCACATCTCGGAGCTGTTCAATCCCGAACATGGCACTGAGAATGGGCGTAGTCTTGACTAGGGCGGAGAATAGTCCAATGGTGGAGGAAGTCATATTGGCGATTAAATCGATAAAAGTTGGAAAATCCCGCCGGTGTGGATGAGATTCGGCCAGAAATGCTTAAGGCCATGAATAAAGAGTGAGTTTTAGGTCTCTCTCGTGTCGTTAATGTGGCCTGGGAACGCGGTGAGACACGTTACAGCTGGCAAGCTGGGGTGATTGTTCCTCTTTTCAAAAAGGGGAACAGAGGAGATTGCTCTAATTACCGGGGCATATCTCTTTTAAGTCTTCCCGGGAAATTCTTCGCTTAGGTGTTGGAGGCGCGTTCTACAGCTATGGTCGAGTCCAGGATGGGAGATGATCAGTGCGGCTTTCGTTCCGGCAGAAGTACAACCGACCAGTTTTTCACTCTTACAATGATACTCGAGAAGGCTTGGGAGTATGAACCGATCTATAGTTGTTTTGTAGATTTAGAAAAGACATACGACCGAGTTCCTTGAGGCAAACTCTGAAGTGATCTGCAGGAGTATGGGATTGATGGTCATCTTTTGAAGGCCATTCAATCTCTATACACAACTTGTAGCAGCTGTGTTCGGGTTAGCGGTTCTAAATCAACACCTTTCACCGTGAGCGTTGGACTTCGCCAAGGCGGCGTCTTGTCACCTATCCTTTTCATACTTTATATACGGACTGGATGTTGCAGCGCAGCCGCGACGAGGAATGTTTCACATTTCGAGAGTTGAGGGTAAGACATCTACGTTTTGCAGACGACTTAGTTATCCTCACATCATCCTGGTTTGTGGCAGTATATGCTGATGCTGGGATGAAGTTAACTTGGACAAATTAGAGGCTATGGTCATTTCCAGAACGCCTGTTGAATGCACCCTAGATCTTATTGGAGTCCCATTGAAGCAGGTGGAGGAGTTCAAGAGCTTCAAAATAGACGTGACAAAATCAAGGCAAATCTGTCCCAACCACCTAAACCAATAAAAAAAAAGACATTACTGTGAACGCTGAATATAAAAGAAATACAAAACAACGGAAGAGTGTAGTTGCATAACCGAAGGCTCAGCAAGCACAGTCGGAAACGAAAGGGTTAAAGTCGGCTAAATCATCACTCATTGGAGTGAAAACATTTGCCGAAACAGTAGCAGCTCCGAGTGAGAGTAGTAGTAAGCCACTAGATCCCGTTTCTCATACCCTCTCTATTATTCTGCAAAAACTTGAGGCGCAGAGTCGGACGAACAAACTTATATTTAAGAGACTTTTGATTCTAGAAACTAACATTAACAACAAAAATAACCGAACATGAATAAGTCAGTAAGAATTTTGAACTGGAATGCGAACGGACTGCTGCAAAAGCTTGACGAACTAGAGCTTTATATTCGGAAAAAGACGTCGTTGACTTCTTCGTTATGAAGGGTATTTCACGAAACTATTTAAAACTAGAAGAAAGCTTTGATCTCAGTTCAGATCGTTCTCCAATTATATTGACTATGAGCGATACGCTCGTAAAAAGGGAAGCAGCGTTTACAATAGCTAATCATCGTACAAATTGGCAAGCATTTAGGACCTACTTGGAAGATCATGTTGAACTTATGATACCGCAGAGAACCCCATACGACTTAGAAATTGAACTTGACAACTTGATAGTAAATATACAGTGTGCCGCATGGAGCAGTACACCACGCGCAAGAAGAGCGACGATTAAACACATCTTACGATACCCAAATAAAGGATATTGAAAAGAAAAAATAAAAGCACGCAAGAAATGGCAACAAATTCGCTCCCCACAGATTAAAACTAGTCTTAACCAATTGTGTAATCTGTTGAAGGCGAAAATCAAATCGTTCAAAAACAATAACTTGAATGCGTATCTAGTAAACTTATCTGGAAAAAAAATCAACTACTCACTCTGGAAAGCGGTGAAGGGACTTAAAAACCCTGAGGCATATAACGCGCCAATCCGGAAGAATAGAGACGAGTGGGCGAAAGAAGATAAAGAGAAAGCTAATCACTTCGCAGATTACCTGGAGGAAACGTTTAAACCATTCGACGGTCAAACGCTCCCTTCCAGATACAATGGACCTGATGTATATGACGACAATTACATAATGAGATGTGCTACCTTGTCAGAGCTTAAGGAAGTACTAAAAAAGCTCAAACCGAAAAAAGTTCCTGGTTATGATTTAATTACAGGAGAAATTCTTAAAGAGTTACCCAAGAAAGGCCAACTTAAGTTACTTTACATAATTAATGCCGCCCTTAGACTAGAACATGTCCCTAAGGAAGTTATATAAAGTGGCAGAAGTTATAATGGTACTAAAACCCGGGAAACCACCTTTCACTTTTCATCTGTGGAAAAGTCATATAGACCAATTTGACTTCTTCCGATAATGTCTAAGATTTTTGAAAAAATTCTGCTTAGACGTTTAAGTTTAATTGTGGAAGAAAAACAGCTTATTCCAAATCACCAATTTGATAACTTGACTTTCAGTAGTGAAGCGAAATACCTAGGGATGACTCTTGACGTAAAAATCAAGTGGAAAGAACACGTTAAAAAGAAACGTGCAGAACTTGATAAAAAATACAAAGATATGTACTGGCTTATTGGTAAGCACTCCAAGCTAAGTATTAACAACAAATTGCTTGTATACAAGCAAATCCTAAATCCAGTTTGGACGTATGGCATACAACTTTGGGGTTGTACCAAAGCAACCAATATGAATATTATACAGACTTTTCAAAACAAGGTGCTTAGAACTATTGTAAATGCACCATGGTATATCAGAAACGACGATATCCACAGAGATCTAGAAATTTTACCAGTCCAAGATGAAATCAAAAAAATCGCTTACAAACATAAGCGCCGCCTGGAAGAGCATACAAACTCTGCAGTTTATTCGATCGTTGAGGAAACTAACGTCTTGCGCCGACTTCAAAGGACTAAACCTCTTGATCTCGTGCGAAAGCCTACACCCGCCCATGGTTGCGGTGTTAGCAGGAACATTAATTGGAAAATGAAATACAAACTACTGGATAAGTGCTTCAATTAGTTGTAGTCGAACATAACATTTAAAGGGATGTGGTTTTAGTGAGTAAGAATCTCACACTTCTAAGGTCGAACGTTCGCCATAGAGTCTTGTTGAAGATTTCCACCCACACACGGTGGGGTCTTTTTCACTAGTGATGGGAGGAGTAATGTAGAATTGGCCAAGCTGGGTCAATTTTGAAAAAGCTTGGCAGATATGTAATCAGGAAGGCCGAGCTTTGTGTCAAAGCCAAGTTAGCGGTTTTCAATTCAATGGTCATGGAATTTGGATAATGACTGAATGAAGAATAAGATCGCGAATACAAGCTGCCGAAATAAGATTTCTTCGTGCTGTTGTCTTAGTTAGTCGTCGGGATAGGGTGAGAAACACGGCGGTATGCGACGAAGTCAATGTGGAGCAGCTGCTTCTTCGAACGGAAAGAGTTGTGCTTCGGTGGTTTGGTCACGTGGCACGAATGTCCTCATCATCACGACTTCCGGGGCGTGCCTTGAATGCAATTCCATCAGGTAGGCGACCGCTTGGCAGACCCAGGACGAGATGGTTGGACCAAGTCCAAAAACTCGCCTGGTTGCGCTTGGGCATAGCTCATGATGGTTAGAGTCGATGGCGGAGGGTCGAGTGGCCTGGAGATCTCTAGTGCGGGCTTTACCCCCGCGACACCTGTAGAAAATCATGCGGGTCAGAATTCTTAGGCATATCTTCATCATCATCTTGAAGCTGGCTTGACAGTCCGAGGGGGTTGTTATGGACTAATGCTAGTTAATAACTGGTTGCAGATCAGAGGAAGTTCCGTACAATTTCCGTACTCTTTACTCATGCAAATAAATTTATAACCGGGCACTGCGCCATTGTAATTCTCGCCTATTCATTATACCTTCTGCAGAAGGTACAGAGACAAGGAAGAGGAATAAACTATTGTACACCTACTCTGCAATTCCAGCGCTTTAACTGAACTAATCATCAGTTTCAGACATCTCCTCTTGCGATCAAATGTATCAATGTAACATAATGGTTCTATGCTGCTTTTTACAAGACATTGCTCATCCTAGTCCTGTTCAACGGCGCAAAAATATAAACAATTTTTTAAAATTAAAAGAAAATGCACTTGGTTTCTTTCAGAGAATGGTTTGCGTGCGAGTGGTCCTGTGTGCGTCTAGTGGGAGGAGGAGATTCTACGAACTCTGCAGGCTGTACAGCGACATTTGTCTATCTAGGCGTCTACGGATCCAACATCTTAAGAGGCCATGTAGAGCGTATGGAGAATTTGGAGCAGTTATAAAGGACTCCGTCTGCGAGCCTATGGAACAACGACGTAAGGGACGTCGCTATCTAAATTAGCGCACACAAGTGGAGAACTGGAATCAGCTAACCAGAGATCGCACTAGTTGGTTGATGCCCAGGTCTGTTATTTTGATTACCTGTTCCTAAAGAAGATATCCATTTGTCTTCAACATTGCATTGCATTGTCAGAAGCCTTCATCGTGTGCCATTCATCGGGCCTATCTATTCAGAATTTCGATCTGCACCCAGTATCCTTGCGAATAAAACAACTGATTTACCTTAAAAGTTTATAAAACTAATTTGCTAGATCTTTAAGTGTCTTACAATAAAAAATTATCTAATACACAACTGGCACTTAAATATACATATAATACACATCCTAATACAATATACATGCTAAACGTCGAACCCTACAAATGAGTTGTGGTGTTTCCTTCGGTTTTCTCGAAACCTTGATTCGCCACACCTACAGCTTCTGGCATGCGAGGGACAATCAGATCACTTTGCTGCAACTGAATCGACTTTTGGGCCGGCTTCCCGTCGGGAAGTTTCGCGTTCTCCACATCGCACACGAACGACGGCATCGACTGGCCGTACATCTGTTCCAATTTGCGGGCTTTTCGCGCCTTTTTCGAGAAATAGCCCTCGATTTCCTGTTGGGATTGAAAAGATTACATTTCCTGCTTTGACAGAGACGCAATTAACTCACCGCCAGTGGTTTGTTCTCCGTTTCTGGTAAAATGTAGTAGAGCACGACTGCACCTAAGAAAGCCACAGAGGAATAGAACCAAAATGTGCCGGGCATGGTCATGGTGGCCAACATCTGGAGGAACAGCTTATTCGCGAAGAATCCAAAAATGTATCCCACCGCTCCAACCAAGCCGGAGGCGGTGCTTCGAACGGAAGCGGGAAATACTTCACCGATCAGGATCCACGGAATCATACGGATCCCAATGTGTGCGAAGAATGCGGCGCCCAGTAGCAGCAGCAACGGCATCCACACCAAATAGTTTCTGTCCTGTTGTGGAACGGGCAACAAAATATTGTTAGCCACGTCCTGCTTACTTGGTAAATCCGACGTCTTGGCCGAAGGGTCCTGCTCCTCGACTGTAATCGGCATAATTGTGGTCTCCTCGGTGCTTTCGATTTCCGTTTCGTTGGTGTCGCCGTAGTCGAAGACTGGCAGATCGTCGAAAGGATTAAATCCGTCGAAGTCCGAGTAGGAACTGTCGTTCGATCGTTTTCTTCTGGACAATGTATCGTTGTCATAATCCGCTTCGTATGAGTCATCGAATAGCTCGGGCAAGAGTGTGGTTATGTCGTAACCAAACATTTCAGTCATATTCTCAGGGCTCGCCAGCATTGGATTGCTTTGGCTGCCGAATATATTTGTGATGTTATCCGCCGTGATGAGATCCTGCTTAGGAACCAACAGTGATGCATTCACAACGACGTTATCGATGGCGAAGCCTGGTATCACATTTAGGAAGTAGGCGTAGGTTGCTGTGCCAAATAGGCAGCAGCCGCAGCCAATTGTTGAGACTAATACTAATGGACGTTTTCCTGTAAAATGTATGAGGCACACGGAGAGGATGGTTGCAATCAGTTCGGCAACACCTAGCAAGATTGTGGCGTGGAACTTGTTTATCGGTGCCTTCAGAGCGTGGAAGATCTGTGTGGTAAGCAAATAATTTAATGGTTAGCTGTGTGGCTGTGTGGTTTCAAGAAAGAGTATATGATGGAGGATTGAAGGGAATGACTCTAAGTCTCAATGTGGACAAGGAAATTATTGCATTCATTGAATTTTCCACATGTAGAGGGCTGTGTCAGTAGCTGGCGCTCTTTTTGAAGTTGAAGAATAAATGCAGAATGAAGCGGAGCTCAAATTGGAATCGTAAACTAAAACCTGCAGCCTGTGGGTAAATCTACAGAAAACGGAACTTATACTCTTCCCCCCCTCCCCTCTTTTCCGACCTTCCTTTATTATGTGACACAAGAAGGGATAGGAAAAAACAAGTGCACTACATCGAGACAATTTGATGCACCAATCAAAGCTAACATTCCTGGCCATTCCGAAGGATGTCGCTATTAGGAAATTCAATTTTCCATTAAGCTCAGCACTAGAAAGGACTGGAGCAATGAATCCATCAGCAATACGGTGAAATGGTATACAGACGGATTAAGAACTGATGAGGGAACTGGGACTTCGGACCTACGACAAAGTACTTCGAACCCCAAGCATGAATCTAAGCCATTGACAGATGCGTTGAAATCAATCTTGCCAGAAACTATACTAACTGCTACATAGGAATAATGGCGAACTTTCGAGTAGCCATCATGACGCTAGACTCGTACATCATCAAACCCAAGCTCGTGTGGGAAAGCCTACAGAAGCTCAAAGAATTGAGTAGGAGAAACAGGATAAGACTCTGCTGGATACCTGGCCACGCGGGGGTGGAAGGCAATGAAATGACTGATTACTTGGCAAGGAAAGGAGCATCAGAACCTTTCATAGGCATAGATCCATTCTGCGCGGTAGGAGATCATGTCCTCAGAGAAGAATTCAGATAACTAGAAAGAGGGAACGGAACAGAAACCTGGAAGAAAGCTCATGGCATGAAGCAGACCAAGAAACTCTTAGGTCAATGTAACCGGAAGTGGTTTGAGGCACGTGTCAAAATAAGCAAGAATGCTAACATCTATATCTGCAGAGTCTGTGGAGAATCTAACGAAACTCCAGAACACGCACTTGGGTTCTGAAGAAATGAAGTCATAGAACATCGCTCATTGTCAGATTTCGAGAACTCGTAAGAAAGGGGTATCAATAGGGGACACAATAGATCTATTGGTAGCATTGCAATATATGTACCTTCAAAAAAATAATAATAATATGTATATATAATATAATAATATGTATATGATATCCAAGAAGTAGTTAGGAAAGAATTTGCGGCAAAAAGCCGCCCATTTGAAGCACAACTCGTGTTTTGGTTATTCACACCATCTGTGAAACCCTATGTGCGTCAACCAGGCGCTTAGAACTGCTACAATATGCTATAATAATAATAATGTGGATGGCGCCACAGCCCGTAGAGGGCCACGACCTTAGCAACCACTATAGCGTTGTGCATGCTTTTGGTCTCTCACCAGAGGAAGGCACCTATAGTTTTATGCCGACTCCGAACGGCCAAGTTTAAAAAGTTATAGGCCAAGTTTTTTAGACAGTTATACTCTTTGAGAATTGTCAGTGACTCGAAAGGGAGAAGTGAAAATTATTTTTTGTCGTACAGACTGGGATTCGAACCTTGACGAGACAACGTCACGGCCATCACTGCATATAAACATACGTATGCTACTATTTCAGTTGTACATATTCGGAATACATATACTGGTAGCCCTGCTGTCAGAATAATATAAAAACTGCAATTATCCAACCAACAACTAATCGCTCCACAATTCTTAATAAGTTTGACTTCCTTCTTATCGACATCGATCGCCTACTACCATCTACATACTACATCTGTCTTCGAGGAGAACTTCTCAACCAGTATTAAACTTTATCTCTTAAGATTAGATAGATTAGTTAAAATCAGATTAAGATACAACTTGCGGCGTCATGGGTACTCCGTCCAAAAATCAGCGTTGTGTTATAGTCTTAAAACGAAGGACCAATATCATGCTCTATCGTCCAGCAGGACGCTTATTCTTTTGTGCATTTGGTAAATGGTTCTGTGTGTGATGAAATGGAGGAGAAGATTTAAGCTCAGATAGATGTGGATATATGTACATAGTTTAGAAGGCAAAAATCCGTCGACGAGCCAGTGCGGCGCATGGACGACCCATGGACACAGTTGTTCGAGCTGAGAAGGTCTTCGAATCCACCATCGGAAGAGAGGAATACCTAATCTTCGGCATATAACAGCTAGTCACCGCAGACATTGGTCTTGGAAGCTGCTCGCCCGTGACCATCAACGATGGATGGCATCTATAGCACAGGCTCAGATCCTTCATGGGTCGTGGGCCTGATAATTAAATAACTATCCAACGGAACTAATAAACCAAAGTGATACATTGATACGACATTAACCAATTTGTTCAGTTTCGTTAATTTTTTCTTACTTAAGTGAGACCGAAATCAATCGATCTCTGCGCTCTTCAATGACAGTTGATGTTGGAATTGCCTCGTAAGTTCCAATAAGCTATTATGGACACTTTGAAATTTGATGTAATCTGAACACTTTTCGTTCAGTTATGACATGAACCTAAGTTTACTTAATTCAAAAATTTACAAAAATTTCACAATGTCATTTGGAAAGGAATAGTGGATCGGGGGTCCAACAGCACCATTCACAGTGTCAGTGTAGGTAAGACATACATATGCAGTAGCCAATGCAAAACAACAATTACTTGTTTGCAGCCTGATTGCAAATACAAACCATTTTAAGTGTAATTGCTTTTATCAAATAATTATGAGTGACTACCATCTACCGTAGAATTTCACCGACAATCATCATCTCAAACCATTGTTTTTTGCACTTTCTGATTGCCTGAGATAGTCCGAACAATTTTTCAACAGTTAACAAAACGGAAATGCTACGAATGCAATGTGGTACAACGTGCTAATGGCTTGAGAATGTTTTTTGACATTCTACTTGTAGAATCAACAAAAAAACACGTTGCATGAGGTTTCGAATGAATAAATGAGGAGTCTATAAACGTAAAACTGTTCCTAAATGGTTTCCCTTGAGATTTTGCGATCGTTCAAGATAAATTAGCAGCATTCCACTGACTGTGAAGCACCTACTCATATGAGCAACTAAATTAACTAACCTCATCGCTAATTAGTGCTTAATTAAGGTAGTTTCGATACGAATGCCTCTGTTTTGTGAGCCTAATTAAATTAACTTAATATCACGTGTCACTAAAAGATAAATGAGCCTAATATTGATGATCAAATGAATCTAATTCCCGATAATTACCGAACAAATACATACGATGAATCACACAAGAGCGGTGTGTCGTACTCACCTGAACGGCGTAGGTCTGCAGTGCTGTTTTTCCAGAAAAATGTCCCACGAAAAATGCGAAGGATATCAAGAGGAAAGGTAACCAGAACGACTGCTTTCGGAACATCCTCAATCGATAGGAGAGTTTCTTCCTGTTCTTCTCGGTGATACCGTCATTTGCTTCATCCAGAGCGGGTTGTGTTATCAATTGATCGTACAGGGTATTGAATTCGGCTTCCACCCTGTATTCTGGCACCCAACCACGCAGCCATTGAAGAGCTCGAACAGCTTCTCGGTATTTTCCCTTTCTGATCAACCAAGTTGGACTCTCCGGAATGAAGAACAGCGCGATGATGGATAAAACGGGGAACACAGTGTTTATCGCGGCAATTGATCGCCAGTCCATAAATGAGCCCATGATGAACTGCATAAAGACACCGGAAATGACACAAGTCGAGCCTGTCGCTGACAGAGTCCCTCTGTACTTTGGTTCCGTTATCTCTGCCACGAATGTTAAGACCTGAAAAAAAACAAATAAACATGCATTGGTATGGAATATATGTGGGTCCATGAGTGTGTATATTTACCGGTGCCTCCATGAGACCTCCACTTATGCCAGCCATGCAAAGGGCCGCATAAAGGTGCTCCGTACAAGTGGCGAAGTGGAACATCAGCCAAGACCCCAGGATTGGAATATTCACTAGCTGTCATTTGAACAGTTACAGGATTTCACTTCAACACATGTATTTTACAAATTGCCTTACTTGCATGGATCGTCTCTTGCCGATAGGTTGACTGAACGCGCCAGAAAACAGACATCCCAACGGCACGCAAATCAGGTTTATAGAACCTGAAATATTGCAACAACACGATTGATTAGTGAGTGCTTCCAAAGCAAAAATTCGTTTACATACTAAACCAAGAGATTTCGTCTCTGTTTAGAACAATATCACTTGGCTCACGGCCTTCGCCTCCTTGAATGGCGGGAATCACAATTGTTGGAAAGCCTAACGTCATGCCATAAACTGAAATTAGAAAAGGGAAAATATGTTTATTTGGTTTATCTTTATAAATTGATAGCAAAATGCATTCGAAAATAAGTAAGAGTGTTGGTTCCAGAGGATAGGACTCAAAATTAGAATTCGGTGTGGATCAGTTTTGTCCAGGAGTTACCTAAACTTTCCTAGGTTGGGTACTTTAATGTGGATGGCTGCACATGGTGTCAAGTTTAGCTGATTTATGATGATATCATTCAGTTATTGAAGAAGTAGGCTTCTAGGTCTGCCTTTCTATGAGTAACCAGAGCGATGCATAGGAGGTGATGTGAATTTTCAACATCCTCTTGCAGAGGTGTTGGGTATTCTAGGCTATAACGCAACTGAATGGCGGCTGTTTATTCATAGCTCAAAGTGGAGATTGAAGTGTGTCCTCCTCCACAATGGAAATTTATTTAGTGCAGTCCCAATATATCGGATTGTTTGCGTAAAGAACATGAAGACATGAAGAGAGTCAATGATTTGTTGCAATACCACATGCGCAAATTTATCATCTGTGTTGACCTTATAATTGTAGGCTTCCTTCTTGTCCAGTAACGCGTATGTACCAAATATCCCTGTTTTTTGTGTATTTGGGACAGCAGAGCTCGTGAGAAGCATTGGCTACAGTCGAATTGGCCGCCAAGATCTGAACTCAAACCTGGTGATCCAAACATTCTACATCAGCTGTTTATTGACAGAAACAGTATTATATTTCCACCTCTGCATATAAAACTGGGCCTCATGAAGCAGTTGGTTAAAGCTTTGCCAACTGAAGGAGACTGCTTCAAGTACCTCATTCCTCTACGCTAGCAAAGAATTACACAGAAATTATCCAGCTACTTTGAGAGAGCTTCAAAACTAATATGGCTGACTACTGTTTGGAGCACCAGGCGAAATTCTCCACAGAATGAACGCTCTAGGAAAAACTATAAACGGAAATGTTTACTTTGATATGTATGAGTAGAATGAAGTTTACTACTTTTATGAATAAAATTATTTTCTTTGAACAATTTGTTTGATAATTTGTTCCCAATTTTTATTGAATGTGTGTTCCCCATTGTTATCATACTTCCAATCCGATGTGGAAGAAATACAGACACCGGCCACCGTTTTCATTGGGAAAAAAGTTGAATTCATTAAGAATAGTTGAGCGACCAATGGTGATTTCGGACCACAGTCGAAGTGTCTTGAGTCTTGGGTTGTGCTGGGTACAACTTGTCCAATGGAGGCAGGTGGAGGAGAGTATGTTAAGTGCAGCAGACGGGGTGCTTCTTTGCGCTCTGCTGATACACATGCAAGCCAGTCGTTGCACCCAAATTTGTTTAGTGCTGCCCCTCAAATAGAAACAACCAAACATTCCTGAGTTTCCACTAATTCCCGAGGATTTACCGTACAATCTATACAAAGTGTAAATAATATAATATATATGGGTGGCCCATAGTGTGCCAGCGCCTAGCTTCTCAGCAACCACTCGTGTTGTGCGTGCTATTGTTCTATCTCGAATGGAAAGTACCTACAGTTTTAAGCCGACTCCGAACTGAGCATTGCCAGTGACTCGAAAGAGGTGGAGCAGTGAAAAGTATTTCTTGTCGTACCAGGAATCGAATCTAGACATGAAGGTCCAAGTGAGTAGCAGTCGACGCACACATCCACAACGCCACGGGCCACCACTCACAAAGTCTAAATAGATCCCATACAAATTTCAGATGTAAAATGGAACCCACTCAAATTTGTACGCAATAGAAATCAAAAAAACCTTTTCTGTATATGTTTACTTATTTATCCGTCAGTTAAGCTAGTTTTAAGGAATTTTGTCTAGATTGTGTTAGATTATCTGAATTTAAAATTTTAAAGAAAAACAAATCTGTCAGGTATAATATTCTATATCAATCGTTGTGTATTGATTATCATATGTTTTCATGATGCAAATGTAATTTAATTTATATGGTTCTCTCTCTAAAGCATTCCTTGTTATAACTTCATATTCGAACAATGATATTTTCATATAAAAAAAAACAAACAAAACAACGTTTAAGATACGTCCAGAAGTGTATTAAACCAATCGACTGATGGTCGGCAATCGACAATCGACAACTATCAGGCGTTAATTTAAAATTAAAATTCCATAGAACGTCACACGGTGACTACTGCTAACGCGGAAGGAGAGAAAAAAGCTAAAAGATGAGCAACTGCAATCGTCGCGTCGACTTTAGCGACGGTCTATGTTTCACCTCCTATAAGAACGTATGTATGCATTTTACGTACCTACAAAGTATAGCTGACGCTGACGCATGTAAAGAATTGTGCCAGATCCTTGACAGTTTGGTCATTGGTTTAAGGGTGCGTTAACAATGAAAGTTAAAATTTGTTAAGTCTCAATTAGAAAACTCTCTAGTTGCTTAACATTTTACATCATTTTCTAATTAGGTACTCAGTTCTTACTGACGTCAAAATAACACACCACAGTGCTAATTAGGAATTCCCTACATTGGCAGAAACCAATTAAGCCAGGAAAAAAACGTTTTTTCATCTTTCGTTTACCTGTTAAAAATGCCTTACATCCGAATTCATCTCCACAATTCATATGACTTTTTGCAATCTCATCCTTTAATTAATAACCCCCCACACAAAATGTGTGGTTTACAGAGCAGTGTGCTAATTGAATTTCCTAGTCAGTCGTAACCGACAATCGAAATGTGAACTCAAACATCCATCACACAGTTACGTGAGCAATAGTCGCCCGTACAGACTCTGTGTGTTCAGGTAAAGCGGCAGAAACTAATTAAGCTTATTTGAGCAGATAGATTACAGACAGTAAGATCATATGAATGCAATGTGCAATGGCGAGGCAAGAGCTCTACGGATACTAGAACGAATCGAATGAGATCTTACATTTGCAAGGTCGATCTTGCATTGGCATTTAATATCTGACGGGCTTTATGGAATTGGAAACCACTCACTTTCTCAGTGCAAACATAATGCACGGTACATGAGATACTCCTTCAAGTTAATCAGCTTCGGATCCTATTACAACATGATCTACTCTGATGCATGGAAAGTAACACAGAACTCATTAAACACGATCGAAGTGAATAATCAAGTGGTTGAGCCGATGGAACCAATAAATGCATGCAACATAAAAATCTACAAATGCATTAAAGGTCATTGCCAACACGTTCATCAAGGGGATACGACATGGTCCCCAAGATGCACTTCATTAAGAACGACAGCCAATGCCTAGAAAACCTCGACTTGAACATAATTGATCACACGAATCTGAATAAAATTAAGCATTTTCCAAGAATCAATATCAAGCATCCATATCTGATCGCGTTTTCATTAAGCGTTACTTTATGACTGTGTATCACTAAAGTGACTTTTTTTTAGTTTCCAGAGAGAAGATCACCATAGGTACAGTGGTCTTGACCTTTCAAACTCGCGACGACCGCAATGTGTTCGAATAAATAAGATGTTGTGTAAAGCAGTGAAACTGGAAACTAATTCGTAGGGTTTTACATTATGCCGTCGTTTCTGTGGATTGGGTGCGCCGCGCCACTAAATGGAAAGCATCTCTATGGTTGGCGTGTGATCTAACGTGAGAATTGACGAAGAGGAACCAGATCGGTGTCACTTGCTGCCGAGCGACACGATTTGTTTACTCAAGGTGAATGTGTGCGGATACGGTTAGCGAATTTTTATTGTTTAGTGAGTTCGCAAAAAATTAAAATACCTCTTTTTGCCTTTAGCTGGAATTCAATCACGGGCTCGTGCCGTGCCGCCTGTCTCAACCGTTGTTTTGGTTGATTGATTTTGTTGATTGAGTTTGGCGTCAAGTGACAAAAACAATTCTGGCATATTTGCAATATCATTTTGCGACAGAATAAGTAAGTTATTCGAAATAGCTACATTTGGTATTGCTCAGTCTAAACTGTTCATGGAATAATTGGAAAAGTTGTAAATCTTGCGTGGAGACAAGTATAATACAATGTTATTTCCCTATCTAACAAACTCTCAATTTCTCATTTTAGCTTTCCTAGGATTGATCCGAAGCCTGTTCATGTAAACGATGATATACCCCTTCAATGAAAATCACTATTTTCGGATGATGTGGCCTAAGTTCAAGTGCAAGCGTGCAGAGCGACATACCCCTACAATGCGACAAAAAGTTGATACGGGTGGTAGTTGGAGCGCGAACTGGCCCTAATCATTGAGGTACCATGAAATGAAAAGATATGCCCCTGTAGTCGGAGCAGCCTCTTTTGTCCACCTTCTTGAAAAGAGGAACAATCACCCCAGTTAATGACACGAGAGAGTCATAAAATTCCCTGCCTTAAATGCTTAAGTCTGGATTGCATTCACACCGACTACGAGTCTGTTATCCTCAGTGTTCATCTACGCAAAATATCCACCCCATTGAAAAGCAATACAGCAAATCCATTGCAAATGATTTTAATTCAAGCAAAGGGATCCAATTACCTAACATCAGATGTCTGGAGAACAAAATACGAAAACTTGAAATAAGGAGCGAACAAAAATTCAGCTGAGGTGCAGAAACGAGAATTAAACGGCGGTAGGATAGGAATGTGGGTAGACGTGCAAAAGCACGTCTCAATTAGGTCCGCATGGGCCCATTGTGATGCCCAGTGGGGGAAATGTTCCTCCTTGTACCCTTATCGTACTCATCGAGACATTGGAATCGCAGTTAGTGAAAACCTTTCTTCGTCCAGTCAGGCTGACACCCTTATGAACCTGAAAAAGTGAGATAATCGGATGTTATTGAATTTCTCTTGTCATAGAAGACGAATTCTCCCATGGTCCTGTCTCTTAGTTGGCTGAGGCTAAGGCAGTAGCAGAGATAGTGAGGAATGTCCTCTCTTCGCCACATCCTCTGCATATGTAGTCATGGGATAGTCCCATTTGTATTTCATGATATTTCAGTTGGTTATGTCCCGTTAGAACTATCCTTAGTAGGCTTTTGCCACACTGAAGGAGTTTGTCGGTTTTTCTCCTCTCTCGGCGGTATTCTCTAGTTTAGCTTATACTTAAAATTGAATTCAGCTCCTGGTTTCGACGAAGCAGTGAAACCGAATAAATCGTTGAACTGGGCTTTGAACCCAAAAGTGGAGTTTAAACTTCCACTGTTTGCTTAAGATCCAGTCAAATGTCAGGGGTCTTCTTTGTTGCATAAGTAATGTTAAGTGTGATGACAAGCTTTCTCTGCCGAGAAATTAATGACAAAGTGTGACTTTTATTTCCAATTAGTAGTCCACCCCAAACATCATTATTTTTAACGGCATTCCGTTCGTCCTGTCAACAACTTTACCTTAACACCTCACTGCATGATTTATGCGCATGCCATACACCCGCTTAGTCACACTGAGCAGACACAAGTTTGTCATCTAATTGAATTTAACTCAATTTCACACCAATATTTAAATTAAAAATTAAACAAAAATTTAAATAAACAAACGACAAACAATAAACAGAGGGCACGCGTTCGAATGTTTTTCCATGTCTGGAGTTCTAATTAAAGATTTGATTATCGTTTCAGTTTATTCAGTGAAAGTGCTGATTGATCATGCGAATTTGGCAACATTGTCCGAAGCTCAGGAACATGTTTTTATGTAGTTTACCTTAGTTTGAATCGACTGAAAGATGCGATAGATTCGAAGATGTCTGAGTTCTCGCTATATTTAAGATGCTTATCTGAAGGGAAGGCTGGTGTTCGAAGAGAAGATGTAGCGGAATTTTGAGTATTCAGCTTTTGTTAATATTTTGTTTGACTTGTAGTGCCGTCCACCAGACTAAGAACTATTGTAGTGTACGGTCAATGTTTTATTCTAGGTCGGATTCGCCATTTGAGTCCGACAAATTCCCTGCAAGTATACAGTACAACCGATGCTTCCCTGATGCGTTCCTGTATGTTTTGTTTTCACCTTAGTTTGCTGTCGCCAATAAAACCGTTATAATTATAATTATATGATAGTGCCGTTAATTATGAACGATACAAGATAACCAGGGGCAGGTACTCTACCAACGGCGCCATCGATCAATGACAGTTAGTTATTTCCCTTTTAGCTTTGGCGGAGTAATATTTGGAAGTTTATATTTGTTTCTGAACAGAACAGGTTCAGTCTTAGATGGGTTACTTAATAATAATACTAAACAGACTGAATAAATGACAGCCAATTTGACAGATGTAGTTTCAACAATATGGCCGCTATCAACTGTCAAAGTTCGGAATTCCCTATTGGAAGGCTTCGCTTCTCAACAGAATGATTTACGACTTTTCCCTTCTCGACTTGTGCACAGTTGGTCAAACTAACCATAAAAAAAAACAAAAAAAAATGCAAAGGTTGCACAACATTAGTCTTACTTTTGCCCAAGAAGGAGAACAAAAATACTCAAGAAAAATTAACACTCATTCGTATGTTAGGTGTTGAACTAGAATTTGAGTACAGTGCTGCCAAGCTTAAAACTTTAAGAAATAGTGTTTTCCAAAAAGGATAACATTAGATGTTATTAGATGTCGAAAATACGAGATTTTAACCCGGCAACTCGAACAAGTGATTTCTTGTTAATCTAAAAATACCATCCCGGAAACCTAAAGATAGTTACATGTCAATGACAATGCATTTTTAACAACAGAAATGAATAAATAACCCAATGACATGTAATTGGATTATCCCGATGATCAGGTAATCAATGCATTTCGTGAGCTGATGTTATCGGAAAGTCTAGCTCATCAATAAGCCACTGTTTGGTCGGCAATAATATAAGTTTTCCTGTTTGCATAATGTAACACAAACAGTTGATCATCGTCCGATAGCAGTCATCATTGAAGAAACCCAAGCTACGATCTCAACGTGAATATTAAATGAGTCTATCGGCACACTAGATCAACTTGTCCGCGTAAGCTTAATTGCATTCTGGTCACTTTATCAAAATAACACTTTTCAGACATTTAAGACCCTCCGCACGGGCAGCGTAAATGATGCCAGCATTGATTCAGGTCAGGTTTGTAATTAAATCCTCTAAGAGTGTAGGTCAGTTCTGCCAAGGTGAATGTCGTAAGGTGACAGAGAAATAATTTCAGTTTGTCGAACTTGCTGTTGCCAAAAAGCGCATGTTGGTATTCCTTGAAAAAGACCAGAAACCAATCTGCTTCATTGGTGAATGCCAAATAGAATGTGAAATGCTATGCCATCCCCTACCGAACATCAGCAAGGGATTCTAGATGTTGATCAAGAGAGCCCTGATCAAGAAAAATATTATTCCGGATAACCAATTCGATTTCAAAGCGGCCCGTGACATTATTCATGCAGCGTCGAAACTGGAGATTCAATGGAACAAGATGAAGAAGCAATATTAGGGTGCAGATACCCCTAAGCGATCATGCACTGTTCAAATCCAGAGTCAGTATTTCCTATTCAAGCGATTCCTCGGCACGTTCACCCCAAGCACTCGCACCTTGGACAATACCAATTGTTCGTGTTAAGGTAGGTTAGTTTAAGTTCAATTATGAAAATAGAGTTCAGTCGATTGTAGACTGCAAAAGAAGTAGATTGCAAAAGAAGACACAAATCTTTTAACATATACACTGACGTTTCACAAATGGACCATGGTATGGGGCTAGTGTTTAGTCAGAAGCTTTCAACATATCGTCTTCATTCAGAGTTCCAGAGAATGCTTGTGTTTTCCAAGCGAAAATCACCGCTGTTCGAGAGGCCTGTGGTATCATAAGTTTACCTCAGAACTCTACATCACAACATAGCATAGTTATATATGTTGACAGTCAAGCTGCAATCTGGGCTGAACATAGCGACATTTTGGGCATTGAGAAAGCTGAATAACTAGCAAGAACACCAGACGCGTTGCAAATAAATGGTCTTCCGAGAGGGACTTCCAAACTTTGACAGTTTATAGCGGCCATATTGATGAAGCTACATCATGTCATTTTTTCAGTTTGTTTTGCCCAATCACCATAGTCGGACATAGCGTTCAACAACACGTGCAAATAATAAAATTGGTTTGTCAAAATGGGGCTTCGTTGCGGCGCAATTGGTCCATATTTCTTTGGGAACGACGTTGACCAGCCTATCACCGTCAACGGCGAGCGCTATTGGTAGATGATTATTAACTTATTTTTTTCTGAATTGGATAATATGGACACCAACGACATGTGGTTTCAACAGGATGGCGATACCCCACATAGGAAATTCTGCACGAGCGTTTCGGGGCCATTAGACTTGTTCTTTTGCAGTTTTCTGAAGTCGCAGGGCCATGCGAATAAGCCACAAACCACAGCGGCCGTCACAACAACTCATGCCATCAGTCAAATTCAGTTTGCTTTATGCTCCAGAGTCATGGAAAATTGGATATTTCGGAAGCGCGTAAGCCAGAGAAGACGCGGCGGACATTTGTACGATGTTACATTCCATAAATAATGGCATCAATAGGCCTTTCAAACGAATACAAATGTTCGATGATATCTCACACACATTTTGTTTTATTTTTTTTTTTTTTTTGTAATTTGCGCGCGCTCAAGGGATTGCTAATACCCTTAAGTGTCCGGGGTCAAGACACAGCACGGGCCGAAGGTATAGAGGGAGAAAGGGAGAGGAGGTACCTGTGCACATTGGTCTTAAATATCTGCGGGTTGTAGTCTGTGGGAAATATAGGGCTGGGAAGAGCATTCCAAATTCGCGTAGTACGGCTGAAGAACGAGTCTCTAAATTTAACTGTGCGTCCGAAAGTAGGCTTGAGGGTAAACTGATGAGCATTCCTGGCGAGACGAGTATTGCGGGTGAATTCATGGAGAGGAGGAATGCAGTTGGCTAGCTCACTTGAGCATCGTTTGTTGAAATAGCGATAAAATACGGACAAAGAAGAAACGGTACGTCGATGTTCGAGCGAGTCTAATGACTTTGCGACATTGTTGTCTCCTATAAGTTTTATCGCTCGCTTTTGGATTCTATCTAGTAGGTGCAGGGTGGTCTTTGGGGCACCAGACCAGATATGAGCGTTGTACTCAAGCTTGGGGCGGATATACGCCTTATAAATTAAAGCTAAATCAGAGGGGGTGAAATATTCCTTGCATCGATTAAGGAAACCTAAACATTTCGCAGCATTTTTGGTTACCTCAAATATGTGATCGTTCCAACTAAGTGTTCTGTTGATACACATACCAAGGATGGAAAGCTTTCCGGTTACATCGACACAAGCGCCATTCATGGATAATGGCTGATTAACAAGGGTTCGCTTGAGTGACAGCAGACAGCATTGAGTTTTAGAAGCATTGAATTCCACTCTGTTGTTGTTTCCCCAGTTAATTATGCTGTCAAAATCGGAATTCAAGGAGCTTAACATACGCTGCCGTTCCAATTCTACGGCCGAAGGACAGGGTCGTGAGTCTCGGAACGAATATGAAAAGCTGAGGGTGTCATCAGCGAAGGAATGGATTGGATTAGAAGTAGCAGACAAGAGATCGTTAATAAAAATGAGAAAGAGTGTCGGAGACAGAACAGAGCCTTGGGGTACACCAGCATTTATTTGGTGGATATCAGACTTGAACCCATCCAAAACCACTTGAATTGAACTGTTCGAAAGGTAATTTCTAATCCATAGAAGAAGAGATTCATCGATACCATATGCACGCATTTTCGACAAAAGAGCTTGATGCCAAACTCTGTCAAATGCCTTAGAAATATCAAGTGCAACGATCTTGTTTTCACCTGCATTATGCAAAGATGTGTTCCACTTTTCGGTGAGATAAGCTATCAAATCACCAGTGGACCTGTTGCTACGGAAACCGTACTGCCGGTCATTAACAAGCTTCCGCGATTCAAGATATTTCATAAGCTGACGATTTATCAGCGTTTCCATGACCTTAGAAAGAAGGGACGTAAGTGCTATGGGTCGGTACGAAGTGGGTGACGAAGATTCGCCCTTTTCAGGGACGGGCTGGACAAATGCTGTTTTCCATCTGCTCGCAAAGAGACCTAAAGAGTAGTATAGATGAAAAAACTTACGCAATGGTTTTGCCAGCGCAGAAGAACACCTCTTCAGCAGTATAGGGGGAATACCATCCGGGCCAGCGGATTTATGCACGTCGAGATCTTTAAGTACTCTTGCAACTGTACGAGTGCGGAAATGGATTTTTCCCATGGTGAAATCAACGCTCTCAAGTACAGGTGGAGACATATTGGAATCTGGCAGTGTTGAGCTGGCTGCAAAATGCGCCGCAAGCAGATTGGCTTTGTCTAAAGAGCTGACAGCTGGAATGTCATTGTAAATGACATTGTAAATTGAATGATATGAAGCTCAGAACGATAGGAAAGTACATATAAGCCACACAAATTGTACCAAATATACGAACCAAATGGACAGTGTACATCACATTCACTGTGAAACTGGACATAAGTCCGCAAACATATCTAATTTTAAGTCAATCATTTGTACTGCAGCAATATTGTCAAAAGTGTAAGGTACATATATGAAATCTGAGTAAAATGATTTACATTCATAGTCTCTAGTAGTTGATTTCTGGTTGGGACTTGAGAGTTTCTTGCTGCAATCGCATTTCAATATTTGAAGTCGCGTTGGTGCGAGTGGAATTCGAATGGGCATGCAAAACGCAGTGAGTGTTCAGTGTTGCAATTCAATATCCCACGCACTTCTACACCAGTTTCGCCTTGTTCTCTTTGTTTTTCAATTATCTTTCCTTTTCCCAATCAAATCGCTGCTATAATATGCGCACACAATTCGCACATCTATCGTTTATGTTGTTGCTATCAGTAGCAGGGCAAGCTCTTTGTTAACCGTAGAATGCCGGCGTTGATATGTGTAATCGGCAATTTGAGCAGAGATGTGAGAAAATTTGCATTTCTTCACAAGCCAACTGCACTGGTCACACAGTGCATGGCGTTGCACATGATTATCCACGAGTGGTGTGTTGTCAATAGGCATAGAGAACATTTTTCTTTTGGCATTTATTATGTAAAGTAAAAGCAAACTCGTGTGCTCAAGATATTTATCTAAAGTGTGCGCATTTAATTTCACTTCGTTTCAGTTCAACATTCAATCCATGCCTCAGTTCATGCATATAAACTGAGTATTCACGTGCAAATAAATCGATGTCGTGCTTATAATTTCCAAATAAGACAAACGGCTACAATTTTCTAGCTTAGTTTGGAATAAGTATACAATCTAAGTTTCTCTTTCGTCTTCAACAATGACGTGAACTGATGAAAACGGAAGAAAAAATTCGCTGTATTGAATGAATTTCAAAATTAACAGAGAAATTGCTGAAAGATATGTACGCTTTGAAAGAGCTAAAATCGGTTTTTTGTTTATATAATAACAGGCAACAGGTTCACTGGTGGTTTGATAGCTGATCTTACCAAAAAGTTGAACAAAACTTGACACAATAGAGGCAAAAGGTATGTAATTGCGCTTGCTATTTCTAAGGCATTTGACAGAGTTTGCATCAACATATTTTGTCGAAAATGCATGTCTATGGTATAGACGAATCTCTTCTTCTATGGATTAGAAACTGCCTTTCGCAACGTTCAATTCGAGTTGGTTTGGATGGCTTCAAGTTTGATATCTGGTGCTGGTGTTCGACAGGGATCTGTTCTCCAACACTTTCTCATTTTTATAAATGTTCTCCTGTCTGCGATTCTCAATACAATTTACTCTATCTTTGATGACACCCTCACCCTCAGCTTCGTTCCAAGATTCACGACCCCGCCCTTCGACCGTAGTATTGAAATGGCAGCGTATGTCAATCACATTGAATTCAGATCTTGACAGTATAATTAACTGGGGCAAGAATAATAGAGTGCAAAACTTTATGCTGTCTGCAGCCACTTAAGAGAATAAGGGAATATTTAATAATAAGCCATTATCCATATATGGCACTTTGTGTTGCTGAAACCGGAAAACTGTACATCCTTGGTATGTGTATCAACACAACACTTAGTTGGAAAGATCACACAATCGAGGTCGTCAAAAATGCTACGAAATGTCTAGGTTTCCTTAATCCGTGCAAGAAATATTTAACCCTCTTTAATTTGGCTTTAATTAATAAGGCTTATATCCTTGTCTCTTTCATAACTATTTTAACAAACGATGCTCAAGTGAGTGACCCAAATGAATTTCTCCTCTCCATGAATTCACTCGCTATATCCGCCGCGTCAGCAATGCGCATCAGTTTAAGTCTGCTTTCGGAAGCACAGTACTATTTAGAAACTGTTTTTTTAGCCACACTACACGAATGTGGAATGCTCTTCTCAGCCTAATATTTCCCACAGACTACAATTTGCACAGGTACCTCCGCTCCATTTCTACCACTTTAGCCCGTGCTGGTTATTGAACCCGGACGACACACGGTAATAGTAATCAAAACATATTGATTGAATAATGCTGAGCTTTCCTGTAGGATTACTGTAGGAATAAGACCACAGTACAACCTGCCGAGATGAGTTTTTATTCGTGCTGTTGTTAGAGTTACTCGCCGTGACAGGATGAGAAACATGACAAAACGCGAGATATTCAATGACGAGCAGCTGACTCTTCGAACGGAAAGGGCTATGCTTCGATGCTTTGATCACTTGGCACGACTACCCCCTTCATCACGACTTCCAAGATGTGCCTTGAATGCGTATCCATCACCGACCATTAGGCGTTTGCCAGGACGAAGTGGGATCAAGTCGAAAAACTCGTCTGGTTGCACTTCTGCATAACTTCTGATGAATTAGAGCCATTAGGGGGAGAATCGAGTGGCCTGGAGATTTCTCGCGCGAGCGTTGAGATGAAATAAAACTGAAGTTTACATAATGAATTTCGTTTTTTCTGTTTCAACCATAATCGTTACACATTCTAGAAAGTAAGAGTATCATTTGGGTAATAAAACTGACAGAAGCTGCAGTCCATTTGGTGCATAATTCACATTTTCTTTAGTACATATGACGATATCGTTTGAATGATAGTTTCCCTTCACGCAAAAATGAACAAAAAAACCGATACTGACTGAACGATATCGTTTTGCCCGCTTTACGTACGTAATCACTATCTTCCCGAATCCCGAGGATCGTTTTTTGGACGTTTCACTTGTTTTCTTTCAATTTGGTGTCTGGATATCTACTGTCTTAGAACGAATTTCATTTAGTATTGGCCACACTGAACTGAGAAAGATTTGGTGAAATTCAAGAAGTGTAACCGACGTAAAATGCAAAACAGCAAGTTGAAATAAATAGTTCATAAAATCATTTGTGCACGGCGCCAGTCATCTTCCCATCAAGTCCTCTTCCATACTCTAGACAAATCCGATGCATAGTCGCGTCGGTACTGAATGGCGTCAGTCAGGGATTTCGTTTGTTGAACTACAGGCAGGATAACAACACAGACCTCACTTTTACATGTGAGTTGTAACAATCTGCAACATATGTAGGTAATAACGCATGCCACTGAAAACAGAGTACAGGCGGACCACACGCTGGTCTCAGACCATATATCGGTTAATATTATTGAATAGGGGGATTCAAAAGTGTACTGCTTCTCTGATCACAGATATATTAATTTTAGCATAGCAAGCACCCTCCGCCATGGTAACTCCTTTCCGCAATGTAAGGAATACTAATTCGGACAAATATGGAAAGATTGTCAGAAATTTGGTAATTAACAACTCTAAGCCACAAAGTCTCTCAGAACTCAATACCTCAACGGAGAAACACACTGATATCCTGAATCAATCTCTGGTCAACTCCTGTCCTATCAGCAAAACAAAGGGGAAATCTAAACCCCCATGGTGGCGACCGGATCTAGACAACCTTCGAAAGGGATTCAGAAAGCTTTTCAATAGTGGTAAGCCAGCAAACGCTCTGATGCCGACCGGGACTCGTATCAAAGAACCCAGTGCTTTCAAGAACGAACTGAGAAAAGCCAAAAGGTCCTCTTGGGGTCTTTCTTGTGGGATAATGGAAGTCTCCAAGACCTATAGACTCATTACTGGCATAGTCTTCAAAAATGCGCTTCATAAAAGGGCAAATGGTGTCTGAAATACCTCCAGCACGGATTCGTCTTATCGACCCTTACTTCCAGGAAGCTACGATAAGGTGGATTTCATTGATAATGCAATCAACCAAACTCAACCTTCCCGCAGTTCACTCACAGTGACGACCAGCATCGTCGTATGGGTCATAACCACTTTAAAACCATATAACATGGCATGACCAGATCTCATCTTCCCTGCGGAGCTCCAAAAGTCTCAAAACTCATCTCTGCTTGGCCGGTTACCATCTTTCAGGGATAAGTACCCAGCTCCTGGAGCATGACCACCGTGCATCATATCGGATGCAGGGAAATGCTCGCATGTCAAGGCGAAGGATCTAAGACCGGTATTTCCTTTTTGCCAATATTTTTGTTTTGTAGTCTACCTAATTAGGTTTGACTATATTTACTAATTTTAAAATCAAGCACAAAGCTAATTCACGAAATAAAACTCAGGCAAAAAAAAATGATTTGAGCGCTTAATTGAGACTATTTTGAATTCTAACAAGTTAAGTAATGTGTGATGCTTTAATGAAGCTTTTACAAAAACAATGAAAAAGGAGTAAGCAATAAGCAGTGTACTGAGACAAACTTCTTAAGCTTCGTTCATCATTCTGTTATCAAGGGTCAACGAAGAGTCAACGAATTGAATTGAATACATAATAATCTATGTGTTTTGAAGAAAATAATTGAAATCTATTTCGGGATTCATGCAAGTGAATGATCGTAACAGGGTTACCAGGCAATTATATACAAATATACATATCTATATGTTTATCGAATAAACCACATCGTAAGGGAAACTAAGTCTCTTACAGCATAATACACACAGTCGTAACAATCAAAATGTCGACCTTGTCTACAACATGTCCAAATCATAGCATAATGAATTCTGACGCAGTTTTTCATATCATCGAACCCAAAGAAATAACCTTAGTTGCTTCCAACCAGCTGTCAGCCGCTCCAATCTGACTTAACCTTCATGTGAGTTGTTATGGCACTCAAACTGTAGAAAAAATTATCCATAAACGAGCCGATAGTGATGCGACTTACGTGAAGCAAATCATATATCGTTTAGTTTGAAAAGTTACGTCAGAAAGAATCGAGAGCCCTGTGCAAATTCATAAATCTGTCAAACCCAATCAGGTAGGCTACAAAAAACAAAAAGATTGACTATAAAGTATGATCGAGGAAATGCTTATCAATAGGGGCGCGTTTTATGGTCAACCTTATCAATATTGCTCAAATGATAGAAAATCCATTTGCCAACGAGGCGGCGCGACGCACTTGTTGATAACTGTTGGAATAATGCTTAATGAAATACTTTCAATTAATATGTGAGAAGGCCGGAGATCATGTTTCAAACAAGAATAGGGACGAGAATATATATAGATAGAAATAAGATAGCTGAATTATAGACAAATTCCCTTTGGGGTACAAACCAAAGGGAATTCAAAAAATTTTGGGAGAGATCTAAGATACAATAATTTACATTAGGTAAGCTGGTCACGGCTCACTTGGGTGCTGATGGATCAATTGAGATGATCGAGGGAGAAACATCGACAAGCTCTGCACACAGTACAAATATAAAAGGGGAGACATATTTTGTATTAATTACTTTTTTCCAGCAGAGGTCCTGGTAGTCAAAAAAGTAGTCAGACTGATATCATCGGTAACATGACCAGCTCCCGAGCTCGTGAAAACCTTAAAGTTCCCGCTGGCAAGGCCATACCCGTGATTGAAATAGCTGATGAACATGCCAGTAAAGTGATATTAAGAAAAAGGTCGACGACAACAGACTAAAGTCAGCGAACAGACGATTTGGGTTGGCTTAGTGAGACTACTGCGACGTTTCTGTTTTGGCTAAGTTCAAAAGTGCTAAGCCCTATAAACTTCTTCCGTTCAACTAAATGTTGGCAACGATGACAGTTGGAGCACTGACTGGCCACAATTGTTTGAATAATGACATGAACGTGTTTATATATATTGTATATTCGCAGGGACTGTGGGGATATAGAGTAACGAGAGACTACACCTATCTGTCTATGCCACAACCCAAATCAATGGCATTTGAAAAATTGTATCAGACCGTCTGTCAGACAGTACACAATGTGCGTCAGACCGTCTGACAGACAGTACAGCTAAATTCCTAGATTTATAAAAATATCGGAATGACTGAACATTGCTTCACAATGGATCCATCAGCGCCTACGTGAGACGTGGATAATTCTCGTGGATCGGCTTACTGAACGTAATATTTTGTCTTTTGAATCCCTTCATACTCAGCGGTAAGACTTAAGGAGTGCGACATTTGCTGCAAGACATACAAAAAGTGGCATACTGCAATATTCCATAACGCTGACTGGACAGCTAACTAGTAAGATGCATGACTGACCCGAAAATCTACACAGACGGATCAAAAACGGCAATAATTATGACCATTAGAGATGAGGCGAATATATTAGTATTCCCCAAAATTTCTACATATTATGTATAACTAATACCAGTATCTCAGATATTATGATACTTCAATATTCACCAATACTCATCTGAATATTTTGGAATCCAATTGCAATAAAGTATCACATGCGTTTCTCGTTCAATATTCACTAATACTTTGGTAATCCCATGAAATATCACACACGCTTTAATCATTCATATGCACATAAAAATATAGATTTCTTGGAAAACCGAGCGACTGAGGAATCACCATTTCGGAACTGCTGGCAGCAAAAAGGACCTATAGAGGTTTAAGTGGGTCATGGCAACCAGTGCCTCCAACCTACCTACCTCAGTCCCTTCAATAATTCAGCCGTCCCTTCCAAAGCAATCTTGTCTCTATCCAAAGTCTCGTCCATTTTATTAGCAATTCCTTCATTTTGACCTCATGTTGATTGTATGCATTTCATTGCGGCTTAGTTTATACCAACAAGTCAGTCAAACTGTTGGGTTACGCTGATGACATGTACACAGCCTCGCGTTCGTGACGTACGATGTAAGACGCTTTTTCATCAATTGATGAACGTGCAAGATCAAACTAGGGGATCTTAAGATCAATGATATTTCATGTGTCCTCAAATATGTGCTGTCGCCCAAGAAACGTTCCGTCACACACCACATGGGATAAACACGAACTCCACAAACGACATCATAGTGCAGATCCGACATAGAATCGTCCTTGACAACCGCTGTCACTTCGGCTTGTCAAAGCAAAGGCTCATGACTTCAAGGATCTCTTATTATGCCGGTCCTGCTATATATAGCCGGAAGCTGGACAATAAGCAAAACAGTCGAGACGATTCTTGGTTCCTTCGAAAGAAAAATTTTACGTTTGATTTGTGTCCCTATCTGCGAGGAAGGCGAATGGAAGACACAGCCACGAACTCTACGAGCTGTACCAAGGTGTGAATCTAGTCCGTAAGGTAAACAACCCGTAGACTACACCGGGTCAGCCGCATCGAGGGCATGAGGGTCTTCGAATCCGAGCCTCCTTTTTCGAGAAGGAGAGGAAGACCGAACATCCTGTATGAAGACCAAGTTATCGCGAATACATCGCAAGATAGCTTGACCTTGATGACTGGAATTGATCATATTCCAATACAAATAACTTATTTGTACTCCATTGCAAAAAATCTCCATCTTTGTATTTCGCCACAGCCCAAGATCCATCTGAATCTCAATCAACTTATAATTTTACTAACCATTATTTCTGCTTCGATGACGCTGCAAAATAACGCAGACGGCGCGCCGCGCCTTCCGAAAATGTATACATTGAGGTCACTTGAGTACATTCCCAGCGTCTATTTTAGATCCGTCAGTGAAGATTTTAAGTCAGCTAGTCTTCTCTGGATTGGATGCTGGTGGGAAACGAATTGAACAAGATAGAGATTGAAGCTGTCCTTTCAATTATATGCAATTAATGTGAACAAACGTTATCTTGTCATGCTTACTCAATCAAATCCGGCAAATCTAATCTGTTGGAGAAATTTATTACGTTGCTGACCTTTGGTATTTCGTCGGGCTAACTTGATTGCTATCAGCTGGAGAAAGCAAGCTGCTCAAACGAAATTGCAAAGTTGAATGACTTACTCAATTTCTCCAACAATTTGATACTTTTCTAGCGTGGAGCTAATCAGGTTAAGACACATTCTGGATACCCGAGCGGATGACGTATAACAGACTAGTCTCATTTAATTATACAACCACCCAATGTATGCGAATTCCTGCTCCCGTTTGGGCATTCCACCGCATCGTTTAATTGGCAGCAAAACTCCCACTTCATTTGTATTGCACCTGTCAGCACAGAAATCACGATGTTGGCCTCTCTTTCGCAAAATATCACATTTTACAAGTGGCACTCTCGTTTGAGTACTTATTATCCAATAAAAGTAATTCCCGCTAAATTATTCCAAGAGCCTTTCCAGTCGTGCCATGCATATTACATGCTCTTCACTTTTATTACGCGAGTATATTCGCAGAAAACCGAAGCCGGATCGGATCGTCTTTCACGCAAATTTAGCGGTGAGTGGAGTGTTTTTTTTTTTGTTCTGTTTTGTCTTTTATTTGCTGATGTCGAAGTCGCACGAACTTTTTTGTTTATGCTATTAATCATCACCCAATCCGGTCTGCGGTGATTTCTAGACAAACATGCGAGCTTCTTCGCATTGAACTAAGGAATATATTATGGACTGAGAGTCATCGGCTTAGTGAATAAGGCCATCATTTTAATAACTTGCATTAGAAACATTTTAGACGACAGATTCGTTTGTCAATAAACTGGTTTGTTTTGGATGAGTTTGATAAATGTGTCTGGATTCTTCATACATTAACGAATGTACTAAATGTCTAGATCCTGAATGAATGAACATTAACATAATCAGGGAAAAAACAAGTTTTCATGAATGTCAGTATAAAATGAAGGACAGCAGTGAAGTCTGATCGGTGTCGGATCGGTTCATAGCATTATTTATTACTTACTTACTTAAGGTGGCGCTACAGTCCGGGATGGAGCTGGACCTCAACCACCAACAAGCGTTTTCAGACAGGATTGGTTGACAACCGAGTCTCTTCCTCTACTGCACCGTCCCTCAGGAGTGGATCCGAAAAGACTTTCCGCCCAGAGCATTGATTTCCATTCGCTCTACATAACCTAGCCATCTCAATCGGCGGATCTTAACTCTTCGGGCTAAGGATAATGGATGTCGCTGAACAGCTATTAAAGTTCGTTGTTATATATATTCTCCTCCAATCACCATCTATACACACAGGACCGAAAATCATCCGAAGAATTTTCCTTTCAAAGCAGCCAAGAGCAATTTCGTCTGCTTACTGGCAAGATCTTATAGAGTTTTGAAAAAAGGACTTGTTCGAGCGAGGGCTTTTTTATAAATTGCTTTGCTAGCCCAAAGAAGCAGCGATTGGCAAGAGTTATTCTTCGTTTGATTTCATCGCTGGTGTCGTTGTCTGAATTGATAGCGGCTCCTAAGTAGACAAGTCTTTGAATACCCCAAAGCTATGTCTGTCTACTGTTACGTTCTGTCCGAGGCGCCGGTATTGAGTGTCTTTTCTTGTTTACAGCATATGTAAATATATTTCGTCTAGTCCTCATTTACCGTTAAACCCACCTTTGTGGCCCCCGTCGCAATACTCACAAAAGTTACATGAGTGATGTCACGCTGCGTTCCTCTGATTATATCAATTTCGTCGACATATGCGACTAGTTGGACGGACGTCAGAAAGATTGTACCTTTGGTGTTTGCGTTCGAGTTTTGAACAATTCGTTCAAGAACGATGTTGAAAAAGTCGCATGACAGCGCGTCGCCTTGTCTGAATCCTTTTTTGACATCAAAGGTATCAGTTAGGTTTTTACCGACCTTGATGGAGCAGCGTGCATTCTCCTACGCAAACGGACGAGTTTTGTAGGGATGCCAAAACTCGCTCTGTATAGCTCGTATCTAAAGATGCTGTCATAATCGATGAAAAGGTGGTGGGTATCGATCTGTTGCTTTTCTCGACCAGGTTGTTGACAAAAGGCTTTCACACAAACTGCAGATAAGATCTTGCACGCGATGTCCAGAAGACTGATGCCTCTATAGTTGGCGCAATTCAAAGGGTCTTCATTCATTATCGTATCGGCTAAATCTGGAACCCACGCTGAACTGACTTTATTGACGTTTTTGGCATGAACAATATTGTGTGCTTTAAGTAAATCGCGGAGGAAAATTTGATGGCAGAGAATTGATTATGATGTTCCATCATTTATATGAAACAATTGTTTTTTTATTCTTTTCTGTTATTGGATTACGGAGTCACATAATAATAATTAAGGTTGCGCTACAGCCCGTAGAGGGCCAGGGCCTAGCTTCTACTCCACTTGTGTTATGCGTGCCATTTTTCTCTCGCGAGTGGAAGGGGCCGTTATTCCTCTTTGTGCATTATCAGTGACTCGAAAGAGGTGAGGTCGTAAAAATTACTTTTGTTGCACTGGGAATCAAACCTAGACCCCGTAGGATCCACAACGTCACGATGCCCAATTACGGAGTTAAGAAAAATGGAATTACTGTGTCCCGCAAGGATGAAATTTATGTCCACTTCTTTTTCATTGTATACATATGTACGTCAAGGATCTGTTGTAAGTGCTAACGATTTCGAGTCTCTAAAACAGACCATAATTAGTAATCCAAAGGATTGAGGTATGGGCTTCCAGATTGCCGTTTTACCTTATGAGCGCTTGTTGCAAGCTCCACATATTCAGAGTCTTCACAAGTCTTACCTGACGTAGTAAACAATCACTGAGGTTTTAACACCCTTTTTCGCAGAAGTGGAGCATATGCCCAGTTTCATAATAGACGTTTAAACTCCACTCTTCGATTAAGATTCGGTTCAAAGATTTGTACGGTTTCACAGTTTCGTTTAAGCCTTGAACTGAGTTCAATTTGTAGTTTAAGTTAAACCAGAGTACACTTCCGTTTAAACCTCAGCTCTACTCCATTTTGCTTCTCCCGCTCTTTTCTCAAGCTTTCATATTTTATTCTCTCTAAGATCTGATGTTCGGTAATGCGATCGATTCCTTGTGATGGATACCCACACCACAGCTTCTTCCTTCTTTGGCTGAAAACGAGCTACAAAAGTTTAAAAGGGATGCACAAAAGCGCTTTAAAACTAAACAGCACAGGAAAAACATTGAAAGCCCTTAGAAATAATAGCCAATGACGCACCAAGTGGAAAGTGTTGCCATAAATTTATCGATCGCATTACAAACGAAGTTCAACTGACCTGAAGTTCAGATTTCCCTGTGAAAGCGGACGAGTTAAAATTTGAACTCGGTTCATTGTTCAGCTGAACCCAGGTTTAAACCTCCACTGTGAAATTGGGCATTAGTGACTCTATCAAAGGCAACTTCCCGTCAAACCATGACAGAGGTTGGCTAGTGTCTTCGTTGAACCTTCCACGGGTCGCATGCCTTATAAGTAAGTAAGGATAAATCGGCCGATGTTTATAAAAATATAAACTTAATAGTCCATTATTGACATTTATTTACATATTAAAATTTGAATATGTGTGTAAAAACGTTCACCCTAATTTCATATTCATATAAACGCAACCTTGAATTTTTCATTACGATCCGTCAATGCCAAAATATGTGTTGAGCTTAACATTTTTATGGTGGTGAAGTTCAGAAACGAGCAACATCAGTAAAAATTACTACCGCGCGCTTACTGCAATTCTCTCTCGTAATATTTGTTCCCCCACACAGGCGTTCTGTTACACACCGTCTCCACTGGACATGAACCATGGCCTGTTCATGAATATGACATGAACAAATCTAGTGGAGGCAGAAAATCCATGTCCAAACTAATATCGCGATTTTACTACAAGACATGAGCTATGTTCAAATGTTGGACATCAGATTTGACCTTGTAGTTGTATGAATGGTGAGAATAAAAATAAATGTTTTAGGGAATTTGTTGGCACAGTATACTCTTGTTCCCAGAGACCCAGCACAGACTAAAGTTACATATGTTCGCTATCTCCTTTAGATATAGGCGGCAGAGGTTTACCATCTTGATTTTATCGATGGTGTTTCCAGAGCCTTGATGGCCACTGGGCTATCTTATGTATAAAACAATAGATCTCCCGTCTATTGGCCTCATTCATAGTCGTAGGGTTGCCTTGTGAACAGCTGTTACTTTTACCTGGAATACACTGCCATGGTTCGGTAGGCATAGCTTCACCACGACAAGATGAGCCGTCACGGAGAAGTTCAAAAGTATGTTCAACTCAAAATAAACAATGGTATAAATTCCATTGAGTAGTCTTTAATATGTTAATCTTGTAATACAGAAATTGCTATTCAAAGATCTAACCGTGATTGAAAGCAAATATATACTCACATATCCTGCCCCCGGTCACACAGATGTTGCCACATAAAGCTATTGGAGCATTTGATTTGCTATTGATTGGTAAGCCTGTTTCTTTTCTTGTCCTTTCATTCAAGTCGTATTATCTCTATGTGCTGCGTGATGCATTCTTTTCCCTTTACACGTGTCTGTACTATACGTAGGAGCAATTATTGCAACTCCAAAAACCACTTTTTATGCATAATACATTACCCAATTCCCATTAGAATATTGTTGTGTAGAAAGGCGAAGCAAACAGTTCGATTTTGTGGCTTACCGTCCAAAGTACCCAGCAGAATGAAGAGGAAGATAGAAATGCATTGTTACTGCCGACTTCACGTTACGGCGGTAATCCGTCAATGCGTTGAAATAACTCAATTTATCAGCTGTTTTTATTTCTCAAATATCAATTGGCACAAACAACTCTCAATTTGGAAGAGAAGTGTCCACCGAACGCAGCTCTGCCGCCAATTCTGACAAATTCCGACATGTTAGAAGAAGACTGCGTTCGTTTTACGTTTTATCTACTTTCCTCTCATTTTTTCTAAACCAACTTAGCACTACGTAGTATTTTAAGCGTTGTTGTTGATAAATGACGGTAGCAGCATTGTAATTATGAACATTGACTACACCAAATCGATCGCATGAACACTAGTGCTTTATACAAATTGCTATTCCAGTTCAATTCGGAGTATCCAGATCAAACAATCGAGCACGTAATACTACTTGATCTCGGTAAATAATCACATCATGCTGCTATACACTTCATTGGTCACCGACTTGATGATTATGTAAATAAATGGCGTTCCAAAATGCGTTTGCCTTATTTTCACAGTGAAGTATTGCCGACGTATGACAGCTGACGGCTCTGAGCTGCGCTGCTGTTTTAATAGTTGAGCAAAGTCTTTGAATAATGAATGTTTGAGAGCTACTGTTTGAAATCATCGTACTATAAGGACACACGTTGCTACAAGTATTTCTAGGAGATTGGAATCAGATATAATCTAAAGTTGGCCTTTTTTAAACCAATAATTTAATTCAATTGTGTGCTGAAGGTAGCTGCATGCTCTGCTGTACACATGTTTGAGCGCGTGAGTTTTGAGTCGTCAGTGGGTTCTTGACCTATGTTGTCACAGTTTCTATTGGAAGTATGGGAAGCTAAACATATTTTATCAATCCTAAGGTTCGACACTCCAAAAATAGTGATGCATTTTTTTCAAGCAGCATCCATCTTGTTCGCAGACGTCGTGACTGATGTTGAGTTGATCACTGAGTCAATGAATTAATGTACTCTTAAAGCCTGCTAGACCTGTTCGTCGCAAGCATCAACTGGATCCAAGTACAGCAGTAAGTTAATCCGCGTCAGTCACTCTTACCTAACCTAACATCATTGGGTTAAGGTTGCAGCATTTAGCCTTTGATTGAATTAATTTTGTTCATTCTCATCCCGCTGGACTATAATCAAAATATCTGAGTTGATCCTTGCTGACTTCGAAAGAAGAATTTTGCGACGAATGTGTGGTTCTGTCTGAGAGGAAAATGAATAGAAGAGAACATAAGAACATAACTACGAATTCTACGGGAAGATAAGATTCCATCGACTGCACAGGCTCCGCCGTATTGAGCGCATGTCCATCAATGAAGAAATGAACCACTTACAAGAGTATCAAAATATCACAAAATCTTGAATTATCTGATACTAGAATGCATTTAAAAACATAATTATTGAGCCTATTTACTTTTAAAGTTCTTGCTAATTATGTGCTTAATATTACTTTTTCATAATCTGTTAGTACGTAAGCAGCTTGTAGATAATAATAAAATAAAATAAATAAATACTACACTGGTTCGAGAAGGAAAGGAATGGCGTATCAACAAAGTCATCGCCAACGCAAGATCGCTTCGACTCCGAGCCTCCTGGTTCGGGAATACTTCTTTAGTTCCTGTATCACCTTGTGGGGCACAGATCCTCAACTACGCCTCCGCTCCATCGCATTCTATTTCTGGCAATGTGCCTCAACTCTCTCCAACTTCTTCCCAAAACCGCGCTTCACTCTCCACCGTTCTGCGGCAAGTTTTTGTTTGGACCGCCAGGTCTTCTGTCGCCCTGTGTTAAGGGGTTCCATTGCACAGCTTGATTGTTACCCTTTCGTAGCGTTTGGTCAATCCACTGCCACTTCCGTCGTTGTACAGTGATGCCTATTGGTTCCTGACCCGTTCTCTCGTAAAGATGTTTGTTAGAGGTATATTATAAATAGAGCAACTTTCTCTTGTTAGTGTAGATAACTCTCCTGTATCCATCCTATCTATCTCAAATTTAAGCGTAATTTTTAAATATGGCAATGGCAACAGTTTTTTTTCTAACAACTCTTGTTTGTAGCTATAGTCATACGAATGTTTCAAAAATTAAAAGCTGGTATTTTTGATGGGCAATAGATTAGGGAAGGTTCCTAATTTTGTCAAATCAATGACTGAAGTCGAATTCAAAGCTTGGAAATCATTTGCCTTGGCTATGAGTAATTTTTTAGGCAAAACGAAATCTGACGACCATGTAGAGCTAGTTGGGTGCATGGTATCGAACTTGCAAGAGCTAGCTAGTGCAACATGAGTATAACAACCCACTTCCTATTCGCATTTGGACAGATTTCGACAAAATCTGGTTTGGTTTGGTTTTTTGGTGAGGAGCAAGGTGAAAGATTCCATCAGGATCTTTGGACAATGGAAGATCGTTTTCAGGGGCGGTGGTACTCACATATGATGGCAGACTACTGCTGGAGTTTGCAACGAGATCTACCTGAAGTCGTTCATTCAAGGAAATCTTATAAAAAATCATTTACTAGGGTTCAATGGACATTTTTTTAACATAATGTATTATATTTACATAATATTTTATATTTATCTCCCAATATTTTTTTCATAGTCAGGGCCGTAGAAATACCCAATAACAGGTTCGGGAAGACGAGGGAGATGGAATGTCAAGTAAAGAAACCAAGTTATCGCAGACATAATTCAGCTAATTGGAAATACTGTGCCCAGCGCCATCAACGATGAAAGGCAGGAGCTCAGGCTCCGGCCCATCATGACTCGCATGCCTCGTGCATCCCTCAGTGTATCTTAGGCAAGAATGATTCTACAAAATCGGAGGAAGACTGGAGAAATACATCATCAAGCCCTAAGTGGGCAACGTCATGCTGAATTATTTTAACCACACGGCCGAATTCTCTTCAGTAGATCTCTGAACGTTTCTTCGAAGAAGATCTGAATTCCTTGGTTTACACGATTTTTAATAAATTGATTAATGTTTAATTTTGGTGCTATGTGGCAAAATTATTTGCGTTGTATTGGTGTGAAATCTTACTTTAGTTAAAGTCACATTTCCGCATTTTTAATGCAGCTTGACAGAAAAGAGACAGTAACTATTTTTTTAGAAACACAAATTAATTTGGAAAGGATCATCCACTGTCTGTGTGCATGGTATATGGATATGCGTATTATCTGGAGAGCGGACTGCATGTATTTGGTTTTCAAACAGAGGAAACTCCAGAAAAGTCAAAAAACAGGCTGAAAAATGTAGATGCGTTACATTCTGAATGCAAGGCTTTTGATGTCTTCACATTTTTGTGGCTGGTGCTTGGGTAGGTACATAGGTAGGTATGGTGACTGCACGCTTAAAACTCAAATGCAAGCTCCACTTAGACCGGTGGCCCATTCTGCTGTCACTTCCTGGCGGTGTTCCAACCTGGTTGTCCCATTGACCCTATTCTGGATTTGATGGTCTTCTTTGACCATTTTATAGCCATCCGTGGCTTTTATATATTGTGGGATATCTTTTATGATTGTGTTAGTTAAATCTTCCAGGCAGTTGAAGAAATAGCTGCCTGGCAGTTTCTTACTTGCTTCTGCAAGGAAAGGGCATGTTCTGAGGTAGTGTAGTATTGTTTCTTTATCATCTTCATTAGCATTAGTCCTTTTTTGATTTAGTACAGACCAAATTGATTTTAATGATCTGCTTGTAGAGCTGGTGCTTACGAACTCACTGCTCTAATTTCATTTTCAGTGCATTAAAAACGAGGGAAAAAAAGGTAGCGCCATAGACGCTTATACGATAATTTATCGCCGTCACTTTTTAAACGAGAATATTTGCATTGAGCGCGAGAACTGTACGTTCTATTCTCGGATCTCTTCCGAGTCTAAAGAGTGTATGATTTTTTACCGGAGTCGTATGCCAGCTACTACTTCCTTATTTGAAATTGGCTAAGTTAGAAGCAATCATTTTAGCTATAAATTACACTGATCTGTTCTTATGAAACAGAATAAACTTCTACTCACTTTGTCAGCCAATTAAAGTTTCTCTTCAATTAAACTAATTTGTCAAATTATCAGCCGCGGTGTGGTAGTCTTTGATCTATTAGTGCACAAACGGTTGCGGTTACACTGCAGCTTAATAAAAAGCGAACAAGAAAGTCTCATGAGTTACCTAACACGCGTGGATTAATTGACAGACTTCAGAATGCACTCATTAATTGAGTTAATGAACTGGATTCCACTCTTAGTGATCGCCATGACGCAGTGAGCAAGTCATTCAACTCCTGCTCAGAAAGCACATGTTCGATCCCAATTTAACACACAAATTTGACTCATCTGTAATAATATGGGTGGCGCTACAATGGATTTAAATGGATTAACAGATCCTAACTTTCACTCTGTACCTCTTACGGGGACGCAATGTTTTAATACAAGGACCAAACTTAAGCAATTTAAGCATAAGAAGCAAGGCTTGAAATAGTTGCTACAAAGAGGAAGAGAGAGAGATCGACATTAGGGATTAGGCAGGACCAGAAAGCAGGTACTAACTACGCGACTTTAAAGTTAATTGACCTCTTATCCATGGACTTTTTGATTGGTCCAATGGGTTTGAGAAAACGACTAAAGAGTAAGAAGTAGTGAGGTGCCAAAACGAAACGTTCTTCAACTGAGTTAACCCGAGTTCGAATTGAAGCGAACTGAGTTACGAGTACAAATCGAGTTGATGCAATAACAAACATAATAACTAACAATATATTTTGATTTATTGATCTTTACTAGACTTGGGTTAGCTACACTATTAACATAATACATTCACCACAAGGCAGAAAAGGAGCCTGAGCTCGTCATCTCAAACTTTGTAAAATTCGGCCATTCTAGCACATTGCACACCGCATTTGACGCACTTCACAAATTCATTGAACAGACGGGAGACTGCTCCCGGCCCTGCGACAACGAAGACGCCCAGAAGTTCATTAAGCAACGAAAAGTTGGTGCTTACTTTCTCAAAAGCATGCGCTGACTGATGTAGAGATGGGCGCAAGGCGTGCAACGGCGAATCCACTCCAGTATTCCAGTTCTTGTACTACGACGCTTACAAAGAGGAGAACATCTCAGATGCCGCGCCAATTGGCTCACGTTACGACCGCCATCACAGATCGCAATATTCGGACAGGGGTTCCAAAAGAAATTCGGCTATATCAAGTACTCATCGTCTTTGCTGGTTGCGAACTACTGCAGAACTTTTCCCATGGTCGGCGTAGTGTTTAGAAAGGGAGTCATCACCAATATTGATCTCATTGAAAAGTCGGTTGTGGATGGTGCGGTATGTACTGATTCTACCGTCGTTGCTAAGGACCTAATGCTACGAATCCAGTTTGAAACCTAGAAATCTTTGGCCTTCATCCCGAAACAAAACATTTATCTCTTCTAAGTCGTAGGCAAGCCTTATCAAAACAGAGAAGTACTTCTTGTGGATGCAGAGTTCGGCTTTTGATTTACTGTACATTATTTTCGTCTTAGTTTCGGCAACTTGATTTGTCATATATTTAATCCGATCCAACTTGTTTTGGATGTAATTCGGTTTGACTCGATTTATAAACTCGAGTTAACCCATCACCAGACTAAGAAGTCGACTGTCTATATACTACATAAGTTCTGGACCAGGGTCGGAAAGAATAGAACTAAGGACAGTTGCTAAGAAAGGTTTTGTTGAGATTGACATCGAAATAGTATGCCATGGTGTTAGCCAGTGAAACATTCTTGACACAGGTGAGTTGGAGCAGTTTGAAGGGTGTTGTGGACCTAAGATTGTAATTGTTGATTGCCGCTAAGAGAGACCAATTCAAGAAGCATTAAGTAGTCTGTATTTCTAGTAATTAGTGGTCGCAGGAAGAGCAGATCGGCGGTTTTACCATGGTTATCGACGGACACACAAGCTTAATGCGCTCAGAGTGTTATTATTGTTATTACACTCCTTCATAGTCAGTTTTTCACTATTTTGGTTACAAGTTAGAGATTCATTTCAGTTCTATCACAGAGGCTTTAATTATTTTTTCTTGTTCATCTCCATTTATTTGAAGGTTTTCGATAGATACAAGATACAAGAAACTGACTTTCCAAACAGACTGTGCTGTGTTACAAATATTCCTTGTTAAAGAGACACTCACAAATAATCATGAGCAGAATGTATCATAAGAATATTTTAGCACTTAAATTTGATATCTAAACGATCAGATCGCTAATTCCATTTCATAATATATCCCATAAGCCACCATACCGTAACCGTCATGCTGCGAATATTGATGTTGACGTCCACCCATTCGCTAGACTAAACCTCGATACTTTAGAGGCTGTTTGACATGAATGTAGTCTACAAGCGATTTATAAGACATTCGCACGTATTGGTGGACAAATCAATGACAATTGCTGTTATGAAAACTAATATTAACCAATTTATTGCCGATTTGTTGGTGAAATTAATTGAACAAAGTAATCGATATGATAGGGGGACCAGATAAGAACGATAAGCAATGAAATTTAAATAAATCACCAAAGCTGTGAGATATAGAACTGATTCTGACTTTATTTTTTTTTTCCATCACAGAGTACACAAAACACTACGTTCTCTAAGTGTTAACTCTCAGTATCGCTTTGCACAGCAGATTTTGCTGCACGACTAAGGATCATCTACCGATTTTGCATCTCACAGATTACATCAAATAAACAGTATTAATTATAGCATAGTGCATGGATCAATTTTTTAAACTCCAATCGAGACAAGCTAAAATCAATTTCGTTGCAAAGTTCATTAAAAGTGTTTATACACCTTGTAATAGGTTCATTACAACCATAGTTGGTTCTATGCCTCTTATCATATAGTAAATTTCTCATCCGAAGAGATCTTTGGGGAGCATATATATTCATGAGAAAAAGTAAGTCTGGTGAATTTACACGGCAATTAATAATATCGCGGATGAACATGGCTGACGCTGCCTTACGCCTGAAACTTAAGGTTTGCAAGCCTATTATTTTACATCTATCGTCATATTTAGGGAGTTCTTCGAAGGAATACAATTTACGGACAGCATATCTCGTGAAATTTTTTTGTACTCTTTCGAATCTGAGTTCTTGTGTATCATATGGCGAATCCCAAATGATGGAAGAATATTCTAAATACGGTCTGACTAACGAACAATAGATGGACTTAAGACTAGTTATATCTCGAAAATCTCTACTATTTCTTTTCAGAAAACCTAACATAGCATTAGACTTCGCAATTGTATAATCATAATGTGATGCAAAATTTAAGTTAGTATTAAAAATTACACCCAGATCTTTAACCTCTTCTAGGCGACTAAGTCTATGATCATTTGTGAAATAATCATAGACAATCGGGGATGTAATTCGATATGCCGTAAAGATATTACATTTTTGAATATTCAGCTCTAGTCCATTGTGCTTGCACCATTCCACTAGTGCATGTATATCCAATTGGAAATTATTACAATCAGTTAAACTATTAATAGATAAATACAATTTAAAGTCGTCTGCGAATGTTAGAATTTTACAATATTTGAAAATTTCGTGAACATCGTTTATAAACAATAGAAAGAGTAATGGCCCCATATGGCTACCTTGTGGAACGCCCGATGTAACTTTTATTACTCGAGATCTAAAACTATCGATCATTACCAATTGCTTCCTGTCCTTTAAGTAATTGGAAAACCACTCTAACATTGACGAATGGAATCCCAAAGACTTAAGTTTGTTTAAAAGCAAAGTGTGATGTACTTTATCGAAGGCTTTCGAGAAATCGGTGTAAAGTACATAAACTTGTAATTGATGTTCTAAATTTGTATAAATGTAATTTGAAAATAATGATAAATTAGTTGTACAAGACCTGCCTTGCATAAAGCCATGCTGGTTATTAGAAATAATTTCTTTTACCATGAAATATAATTTTTCTTTTACAATACTTTCAAATAACTTTGGTATCGATGAAAGCTTGGATATTGGTCGATAGTTTTCTACTTTTTGCCTTAAACCGCTTTTATATATAGGCGTCAGAAAAGAATACTTCCATTCATTTAAAAATTCACCCATTTTTAGGGATTGATTAAAGATAATTCTTAGTGGACGATAAAGCGAATTCCAACTTTTTTTTAAAATACCAGCCGGGACCCCATCGGGGCCTGGGCTGTAATTTACTTTAAGATTAGTTAAGGCATTTATTACATCCTGATCCGTAAATTCCAATACACCTATATCTAGAACCTCGGGTATATTAGAGTAATGGTTCATCGTTGTCTGGACCGGAGACCCATTATAGACAGACTCAAAAAAGTTGGCAAATAGGTCACAGGTTTCATCCAAGTTTGTTGAAGTTACGTTACCAAATTCCATTATCTTGGGCAAGCCCAAGGAATTTCTTTTTGAATTAACGTAATTCCAAAATGATGCACCATTGTTCCTTACCGAAGTTTCTACGGACAAGATGTATTGTTTATATAAAAATCTATTCAAGAACTCATATTCTTTCCTGAATCTCAAAAACCGTTCACGATTTAAACTCGTTTTATTTGAAACATAGTTTGAATATGCTTTCCTTTTAACATTTCGTAGATTTACTAAGCTTTTGTTTGTCCATGGAATTCTAAATCGATTTCTATGACGCGTTTTAGGAACAAATGACTCTACACCAGAATTAATTTTATTCATGAATATATCATAGTTACCTTTCAAATTGGGAGAATCCAACAAGTCATCCCAATTGAATTGATTTAGGTACTCATTCAGTGCAACAAAATTGGTCTTAGCGAATTTATAAGTTAAGCCGGTATAGTTATTACTACAATTTCCGTAACAAAAAAATTTTAAATCCAAAAGTAAGGCCTTGTGATGAATTTTATTCGAATCGATCACTTTGACGCTACGTTCATGCCATTATGTATGGAATAGCTCATCATGCAATTGAACAGTGTTTTGCTGGCAGTGCTTTATCCGATCGGTCCATTTTTTATGATTCAATCCAATATGTGAGTGGCGAATGTTGGCATCGAGTTCGTCCAAAATGGTTGACTTTTTATCGTAGACTAAGGACTTGAGAATAATAGAGTAGTGTCAAGGTATGATCGTGGCGGCGAATGTTCGTCGTAAGATGACTCAGACGCCAAATTTCTTTTCCCTTCGACGTTGCGTTGCCTGTTTTGCATGTAGCGGCGTCTTGTTGGAACCGCAGCTCGGATGTATCAATGGTACCGAGTTCTGGACAGAAAGTCGGTTAACATCGCTCTGTACCACCTCCATTGACGGTTTTTTTTCCTCATTCCGAAAGAAAGAAGGTCCTACAATGCCGCCAAATAGTCAATCCTTGTGGGAGCATTGATGATTGGTCCAACACTAAGGGCCTTAGTTCACTCCAATAATGGCAATTTTAGCTTGTAGCATATCCGTTGAGCCAAGAACAGGCTTCGCCCTAGATGATTTTTTGGGTAAAATCCGGATCTCCACCTGCAATTCTCAGCACACACTTTTACGGATGTAGCCTGTAAAATAAGCCGGGTTGTCACTCTGGCAATGCGGAATTCAGCTGATCGGCCCCGAATGGACATTTCTGGGACTTCTTCCTTACTGCCCCTACGGGAGCTACATTTTCTTCATTTCATACCAATCTCTGTCTGGTTTGTGGTGCGAAGAATTGCCTGCAAACTGCAGCCACTATGACTACCAAAGGGACATACAAAGGTACTTTACTAAGTACTAAGTTCAGTTAGGGGTATACGCCCCCACTGATTAACTATGTACTAAAATATGGATGAAAGCATATCTCACCAGGGTTTGCACTACAATAGTTAGCAACTAAGTATACCAGGAGCTATTTGTAGAAATCCTTTGTGAAACACCATATCAGTGTTCAAGTGGTGTTAAATATGCACTACCCTGTCCCTATCATAGCCTCAATTAAGAACCCTACACCAACAATCCTCTCAAACTAAAATGATCATTTGCTGCTGGATACATTTGAGTCAAATTGCCACGAACCCAAACCGGACAAACGCTGACACAGCGGTCAATATCGACCATGCCTCTGAGTATTATCGAAAATCACATGACATCGCAATTGTTTGAGGCTTCGATGATTTGATAGACCAGCAACAGCTCGCCATTGTGGTCGTTTGCATTGTTGACGTTTGAACGATGAATTCCAAACATTCGCGAAGAACAGTTGTCTTCCTCAAAACAATAACAGGAGTATTTTCTCGGAGACTGGTAGCAGAAGGCACACTTATGCAAAGGGATCTACGCCCGAAGCGAAGAAGAGATCAATATCATTGATCGACTTTAGTCCTAAGAAAGAGGCATGCTAATAGAAGCTCTTACCGGGTACTGCCGTAGGATGCAATGCGTCTGAACATACCGAATAACGACTTTTACAGAAGCTATAGAGCTGAGGAAAAAACATAAGCTATCCAACATCTACTCTGCTACTGCCCTACACTAGCAAAGGAAAGAAGGTAGTTCATAGGAAATTATTTCTTCGCAGACCTAGAGGACTTGACAGAAAATCCTTCTAAGATTTGTATGCGAATTTGGATGGTTTTAGGGCTAAAAGTAGTCTGTCAGATCTCTAATACTAATACTAAAAGGTTTCACCATCCGCCTTCCCGATGAAGCTAAATATATGGGTGTTATTCTAGAAAGAAAAAAAAACATCGAATCCATCCAAAACCATTCAGTTCAGGCAAGTCCTGGGGTCTATCACCAAAAAGGATGAATGACTACGCCCAAATATGATTCACCAACTGGTCGAAGTCGGAAAGTAGAGTAGGAGCAGTCATTGTGGGACCCAGATGTAACACACACCTGCCTCTCTAACTAAACTAAAAAGAAAACTAAAAAACTCAAAAATATCCATACGCTCAAGTAGCCAGACAGCAATTAAACCCTAATTAGCTTCACGTTCAACTACTGAGCTGGCTGGCAATGCCACAAAACACTTCACATGCTGGCAAAGGAAAACAGGTTAAAACTGATATCACCAAAAAGATTTACTTTTAAGCGTCCTTCAGAACAAAAAATGGAAAAAAAACACACTTTATTCTTTTTTTTCTTTATTTCGTATGTTTCATTCGCCGGTCCAGAGAGAACTGACTCCTCGCCTCATACAAAAAAAGAACATAAGTACATCACGTACGTTTTTTTAACATTATTCTTACGATATAGAGAGAGAGAGTATTCCTAGAGCAGTGTTGCCACAACTTGGACGACTATGATAAGGCTCCTTCTCTTATATGCATCGGTCGTTTGGTGGAATAAGCTTTCACGTATGTACATATACACGCAACTGCTTCCGTTCCTAGTACGCCAGCTCTTGATGCACTACTTAATCTCTCTCCCGCTTGATATCCAGATGCACTCTTAATGCCATCTTCCGCTTAAAAAGAAGTGTTCTTTGGTACAACTCGCACTGGAGCTTCGATGACATCGAGCACCGCATTTCCAGTACTCTAGCTGGGCGTAAATTCAAAAGTTGACTTCTCTTGCACTCAGGACTGGCTTACGCCAGAATCTGAGCCAGGAAAGAAATGCAGTCGTATCAGTCGCCTTCGTGGGTATCAGATTGCACACCTTGTTATGTAAATTTGCTTCGATTTTCCAAGCGGAAACCTGTGCGATCTACATAATGGCCACGAACTATATTGTGAAAAATAGGTGGAAGGGACGAAGTATTTGTGTCTGTAGCGACAGCCAAGCTGTGCTTGAAGTCCTACTTAATCATTTAATAACTTTCAGGACAGTCCAGGAATGCAAGTCTTCTCTGAATTTGGTTGGTACTATAAATTTGCTAGACAAGGATCTTTTAGGAGGAACCTGCATTGGGACTAGCTCCCTCCTTGGTTGGGATGTCCTCGATGATCGAACCTCTTAAGAGGTCATTTCGATGTGGCATGGCTCTCCAGGATGTAGATAAACCAAGCGCACGCTCCCTAACGTCTGTAAGAAATCGCTGGCTTTCTTGTTATTTTTTGACAGAAAAGACTACAAACGACTTACTAGCATACTAACAGGCCACTACACCTTCGCCATGTGCTTGGCCTTAGCGCTGAGAGCCTTCTGTGACGCTTGTGGAAAAGACGACGACACTATAGACCACTTCCTCTGCCACTGTCCCGCCTTTGCTTGGATCAGGTGGTAGTTATTCGGTGTTGAGGAGGTGAGAGCTGATGATGTAGGCTCCTCATCACAGGTGCATCTGCTGGTATTCTGTCTGGTAGTATAATGAACCAGTTTTTTGAGTCTGAATGCTGCAGTGTAGTGTTAAAAACATCAAGCAAAAAAAAAGTTTGACAGTAGTAAACCATGTCCTAGCAAAGGTACTGTGGACGCAATACGTGTCTAAGGCACCCATCACCTACTTCATAAGATTCACCTGCTAATGTTATGCAGTAAGTAAATGAATACGAAGTAAATAGCTCCCAGAACCTATCTTCATTGCTTTCGTAACGCCCATACCGCAATTATATTAATATAATTATAGATCTGATCCCCACGGAGCATACCTGTGGATGAGACCGCATCACGGATTCCTTTCAAATAATAGAATCATTAGTCAACGTATGCCCTCGTACCGAATTCGAAAATGTACCTTTACGTAATGGAAGAATACTTCACAGGTTTTTTTCCGTGAGACAATAAAATTATTTGATTTACATTCCACTTATTTATGGCTTATCAATGGCTTGTCATTGGAACATGAAATAGTTCGAATTGAATGAAATATTTCCCCATTCCGTAAATGAAATTTGGTTACAAATGAAACCTCGGGTGCTTCAGATTTTCGCGGTGGCTAATAAACTTTAATTGGCTCATTAGCATTCACGGCGACAGGTTACCTGAAATTCAATGTCTGAGATATTTTGCCCCCATGGATTGCTTTAGAATAAATCCTTCGTTTAAACAGGTGAGAAGACCATTTGGGAAAGTTTTGATATGATGGACAAGTCGTCCTTGAATTGTTTCGGTTTTGAAACACGACGTCCTCAATTAGGCAACAAGCTTGATGCATTAAGTTCAACAAAATTGTCTTTTTGTAATGTTTAAGTTAAGTGGCACTGCACTGGTGCACTAAGAAATTTGTTATTGTCCAGGTCGCAGGCCATTTGTTGACGACAATCGTCGACACTGCTGCCCACTGAGAGAAAGGAAAAGGCATTGAACCAACTCGGTTGATTCACTCGTTGTAGAATAAGGCCGACTGTGGATATAAATTATCTGCACTAATGACTATCACTGCAAGCAACTTTGCAGCTTCGCCGTAGCTTTATAATTATGGCTCCCTCATCTGCTGAACATTACCAGAAAAAGAATGGTTGTTGTGGAAGGCTGACAATGTTTGTTTAAGACCTGTAATGGTCACAGTCAGCATTAACGTATTTAATGACCTAGATTAACGACGAATCTGTGCATACACGTAAATCTCGACTGCAGCTCAGTGGCATAATAACCTAGGTATTAAACAACAACAGTCCGGTCTGATAATTTGGTCTAATACACTTAAAAAGTGACCCCCTACTCCGCTCAATGAATGAAAGTCAAATGACACGTGGTAGGTAGGTTTTTGGAATAACTCAACATCCATAGTTGAGTGAAACAGGGCTTTGTCCCATCACCAATTTTGTTTGTTTTCGAAAAACGTGGTGTAATTCGACACACAAAATAATGGACTCCCACAAAATAGCATCAACTTCTTTTAAAACGACAGAGAAACTGCCTCTGATGTGTTGGTCAAGTACAAAAACCCCTCATTTGACAACAAGTGCAGATGGGCTCACTCATCGAAGCAAGCTGCATATAAGACGACATAGAAGGACACGAGAGCGATTCGTGAGCTATGCGAACTTAAAAGAAGGGAATAGCACGCAGCTTCTCAGAAGGAAGAAGAAAGAGCACGAGAAAAGCGCGGTAGAGGAAATAGAGAGGTGTTACGACAGTAATGATGTCCGGTACTTCTACCGAAGGATAAAACAACAACAAATCAGTTTAAAGTTTGGACAGACGCCTGTCGAGGAGAAACAACTCGTTAAAGTCACAGCCAGTACTGAGAATGTGTAAAGATCACTTCTCCGGACTGATGAGCTGAGCTGGCAGGGCTAATGCACCCACTCATCTGTAAGATATTATCGAAGAGACGCATGCCCGATGGGTGGAATCTGAGTATCATTTTCTGGATTCACAAGAAGAAAGAGTTCCCTTTTACTACGCCCCTTATCGAAGAGAAAGTGTCCTAAACATCGCCTATAAAATCTTCTCTACCATTTTGTAGGATCGCCTAAAACCATTCGTGAATAATCGGACAGATCATTATCAGTTCGGTTTCATGTCCGCAGCACTACGGCAAATCATGGAAAATCCAAGAAATGCAAATTGGCACTAACCATATATGACAGTATGAATAGAGCCGACCCAATTACATCATGTTTTGCAAGATGCCGATGGAGAATGAACTCTACTCCATCAAGGTCGGGAAAGATCTTACCGATGATTATTGGTGTGATTGATAGCGAGCCATCAAGCACAACAAATACAACTTCGTGGTAAACAATAGTAATTGTTGCCAAATTGCTGATTATTGGAGCTTAATAGTCTATTATGTAATACATATAGTTCTCACACGACAGACCACCAGTTCTGCTCTACGACACAGATGCGAGTATATGGACAATATCGAAAGCGATCCTAGCTTTATTTGCCCGTGTATTTTGGTCTTGTTTGCATTGGTGGCGATTGGAGGGGGAGATGCGACTACGAATTGTATACAGTGTATACAGCTATACAGTGTCATGAGCTTGACCAGGTCTATACATATCCCTTGGTTAAGTTGCAGAACGTTTGTCATGTCCTTGTCACAAACAATGCTCAACTGATTCTTGAGTGTTTTTATCACAAAACCAAATACTAGAGAGATATATGACTTCAACCTTGTCCCCTGATTGGCCTATGATAACGCCGAGTAGCTAATTACATTCTAGTCTGGATAATGGGAAAATATATTTGGTTTTTTATAGTTCTGCCAGAATAGCAGCCTTATTCTGCCGGACCTGTATGATGTGCCACAAGTCACAATGGCCTCACAAGAGCAAGCAGAGTAAATAATTTTGAGGTTTTCATATTCTGAGTAAAATATCACAACTTGTGAGCAATGAGCATCACAGTAAATGTCAAAATTATGATGTTCGTTAGAGCATATCACAATGAAAAGCAAACATTTGTTGATTAGAAAAAAGGCGAACATTAAAAACATGGATTACATATTTTGCTGTTTCTTCTTGCTGAAGAAAGAGAAAAGAGAGACAAAAGGCAAATGAAACGTGTTTCATTTTTCATCAAATTCTTCTGCATTCCAAAGACATTATGTTGGACAGTATACAAGAGATACGAAATTACGACGAACAACCACGTAGTTTGCCTTTATCGCAAAAAAAACAGCTATATTATGTCAGTAGAGTTTGATTCGTTGTGTTTTATTACTATGCGAGCTGTATATAGACACATATTCGTTGAACGGATAAAAAATTAAACATTTCTATCAGAATTATATTAACTCAATACATGTGGATATATGTGTGTGGACAATATTTTGTGTTTACCGTCTGCTGCGCAAATGAAAAGGTTATCTGGTTTACCAATCCTTGAGCATGGTACATACAATTATCCATGGCCGAAGCAATCTGTATTTAAATATTGACCACACAATTTTAAAGACTGAGTCTTTGTTGGTAGTGGTTCCAAACGCTAGTCGCAGGCACTGTAGTCGCTTGAACTGAAATGTAGTATCGGACGGAAAATACTGGCGGCCATGGAGTTATGGGTCTGTGCGTCGACTCCTATGCAATTGAACTTCGGTGTCTGTGTCACTGACAATGATCAAAGAGTATTCCTGTCTAGAGATAGCTTCTCAAACTTGGCCATTCGAAGCCGGGATGAAACTGTTGGAACCTTCCACTCGTGACAGAACAATACGAGTGGTTGCTGAGAAGCTAGCCCTGGTCCTCTACGGGCTGTAGCGCCACTCATATTATTATTATTATTATCGGACGGAAAGATGTTAATTCGCAGAATGAGAACGTCTTGATGCTAATATTTCTACTTTATACATATATCTATTACATTCCTCATTAATTTTTTGACTGCAAGTCGTTTGCCGTTTAGTAGTTTTGGCTGATTAATATTAATACCCATTATAACTGGCAGATTGGCTATCAATTTCAATATGTGCTGTGGGAATCACGGGAAATCCAGTGGTCGATCTTCCAGAAGTCCTCCGAACTGTTAGCATACGCAGAACACAGTGAGCCGTCAATGAGGCTTTTCCTGGCATTGAGACGGAAGCGACTCAAATGGGTCTGTCGGTGAATGAGAGCAAAACGAAGTACATTGATGTCTCTCTCTTTTTCTATACAGAATAATACTCGAACTCGAACTCGTTATTAAAACGCGTCTCTTGACCACTGGCTAACAAAGTCTAATCGCCCTCAAAGTAGGGCGAAAATTGGTTCAGGTGTTGTCTCCAAGATAACATTCCTACGATATTGAAACGAACATTCGTCTACCTCGGCTCCGCAGTAAACAGTACAAATAACTACAACAGTAAACCACCATTGCACTGTGGTTCCTAGAGCAATCACACGAGATACGTTCCCACAATTCACAAAACCGAAGTTTGATGGAAATCATGTGCATTACATGCATCAGGCAAACAAGACCTGAAGTCATCAATTTCGTTGAAAACCTACACTGATCACCACTCAGTCTGGTGAAAAGTTTACTACAAGCTTTGGACTGAACGGCTTACTTCTCCAAAGAGAAGTGTGTTTTTTTTTTGGTTTCGAAAGAACACCAAAATGGTTAACTCACGCGTTGGCTTAACACTTGCTGGCATGCATAACCGCAACAAGATGATAAACAATCATCTCGTGAAAATAATGTTTCAACAAAACCGAATCGCCCCAACGTTAACTAACGTGCAAAAATGCAGTTACTAAATGTTTGCACGTCGTGTAGCTGTGAACAAAATTGTTCACAAAAAAATAAATGTACACACGTGGGATACCTCAGCGTTTGGAATTTTTGTTTCAAGGTTATCTGTGAAGCAAAATACTACATGCAATAATTGTCACACATTGTTCGAAAACAAAATGGGATGCATTTCGTCAGAAAGAATTCGATAAAAATAAATATGGAAAGCGAGTGACACATTTAGTCCTCAATTTAGAAACTCAAAAACATGTGTTTCAACACAGATACAAAAAGTAATCACAAAACTTACCAAAGAGCAGGGTATTTTTTACAGTCACAGCCAGAAACTGCGGACAAGCTCGTCGAAATTCCTTGATCTCCTCGTCCTTTGCAGCCATCGCTGCACCGTTCCCATTTCCATTTTGCATAAAAAGTGGACGCTCCTTTTCTTGCCTAAAAAAACAACGACACTCATTAACATTAACACGGAACACCAATAAAACGAGGGTATATCTGAATTAAGACAAGACAACAATTAAATAAGGAAACAATTTCACTTTTATATATACCCTTTGGCTTTTTTCACACTCTTAGCTGCAGATTCCATTGCAGCCGTAAAAATTATTCAAAATCAACACAAGCAATTAAACCCGATTCGATTCGATTAAAAACAACTAAAAAACAGAAAATTTAAAAACAAAATAAACACAATTTATGAGAACTGGGCCTGGAGTGGTGGGTCGCGCAACGCTGCCGTGAAACCGATGAGCCCGCACACAGTTCGTCTACACAAAGCCGATGCCGACAACCAATCTCATTTCTCGCGCATAAATCGCGAACCAAGTGAAATGTTAACGAATTGTCTCTTGTTTTCTGGTAAGTCACGGTTGGTCTCTTCTCAATTGGGCTTGAATCAAACTAAACCGAGGTTACGCTGGATTTCATTGTTGGGGTTTATTGTAAATCGCGTTGGTTGTGTTTTTTTTATTTTTTGTATATTTTTATCGGGTTAGAAATGATCGATTCGATTAAATTGCGATTGCGATTGCATTGTCCACTTGTGCAGTCCGGCTGTGTCGTTGGGCGTCCGTTAATTGTCTAGCCAGCCAGCACCTGATCGAGAGGTTGGCACGGTGCGCTCTGAATTTGAGTAGCTTTTCCCGTTTTTTTTTCGATTTCGGCTTGCGGTTCGATTCGAATTCGCCTTACACTTTGGTGGGCTTCGAGTGAGCTTGAGTCGAGCTTTTTGTTACTTTGAAACCGATCGCAGTCGATTGAAGCATGAATACTCGCAGAGAATGGGCCTATGTATGTTCGCTCCAGCAGTGGCTGTGGTCGAAATGTTGTAACACGAGTATAACAAGTCACCAGGGGGCAGCTGGTTATTGCAATTGACTTCCTTTACTTTCTTTCAAGCCGTCCACTTCGCTCATAAGCACTTAATCTCCGATATCCGATGCTAATGAACTAGAGAAATATCTGGCGATTATGATTCGACGTTGTTTGGCTCAAAAGGGGGTCAAATACATTCCACCAAATTATTTTTGTTTCTTTTTTCTAGTTTTTTGTGACCTTTGTTTGACTTTCATCACGAGAGAAACACGACGTAGAAGAAGTTGACAAATGAGGTCAACTTCGGTGGAAGTGGTTGAACTTTCCGTATACGACGTTGACTTTCAATATGAAGCAGAGATTCATGAGTAGTGCATTCACCCACTATCCCAGCATAATTTGGCATGCCACAACTCACTTTTTATAGAACAGTCGACGGTTAAAGAACAAAGTTAATGGCAAACATCAAATGCAGGTTCTTACTTAAACGATCGAAGAGGCTCTCACATTAAGGGAAGTGAATTTCAATTGTAAATACAGGGTGCGCCATCATGTTGGTATGTAAACAGTGAATAACTTTGACATTTATTAACCGATTGATTTGAACAGACATGTTCTTGAAACGTCAATTCAATACAATTTTCACCATGAATTGCTTTACACCGAAACAACGCGCCGAAGTAGTGACGCTGTGCATTGAAAACAGTCGTTTAGTTGTGTTAACCCAATGTCTAAATCGTGGCCGCCTGAGAAGACTATTCGTCGAATTTTGTTCAGCTCATCAACGCCCAAGAAGTTCCAATGAACTGGTTTAAGCGGTAAGAGAGAGTGTTGCCGAGAACCCCCATGTGTCGTATCATTACAGCGTTCAGCGTTCTGGCGTCAGAGGAAACACTTTGCGGGCATTTTCAAGGATAAATTGCGTATATAGTGCAATTCATCCGAACAATAGAGCAAACAGGCAATCCATGTCAACGTTTTGACGACTGACGGGCTAATTTCACACTCTCTGGGGTCATTAACTAGCAAAATTGCAGCAGATTTCTTATTACGATAGTAAAATTTGTAATTGCGCCATCTCTAGTTAAGGCACATTCTTGGTACCATTTTGAACACTCAGATCTCTTTCGTGTCTGCATGTCGTCACTTAATGCAGATCTCGTTATCGTTCCTCTATTGATCGACATTTACTTGCCATCAGTTGAATTTCAAAATTGCCAGCGGATTTGAAAAGGAACAACATTAAACTACAAAAATAAACACAAGGTTGACAATGCACTTACATTGCAAATATCGTCCAAACAGCAACTTAAAACGTAACTCTAGGAATGGGCATAGATCTCTAAATGCACCCGAGACCTAACTTGCGCAGCACTCACCGCTCGCAGTGGAGACCTAATCAAAATTCTCATATAAATGTTGACGATATAGGATAAATGCATCAAGGAACTCTATGAACTGTCTGCTATTGATGTGCAATATGATGAAACCAGGATATCCGCAAAATAATGTTTCTCAAACTTCTTTATGGCTTAAAACAATGGCAATAAGGGATCAACAACAAATCTGGGGGTAAACCACGTCAATGACTGACCAAGCTGAAGAACTAATCGAAGATGACGAATCTACTTAGGTCTCTTAGAAAATAAAAGCAGTATTGATCTATTGCCGAATCCTACACACGTAGTCCTAACCGATGACCTTGCGCACCGCATTTCCTTTGACCTCAATATAATGGATATGCCGTCTGACACATGGAGTATTTCAGCTGCGATGTACATACAAAGTCGACTTTCTCTGGAAAGACTCTGGCCAGAATCTGAGCCAGAAAAGAACTGTAGTCGAATCTTCACCAACAGCTTCAAGACCAATGAAGGATTTAGCGCCGGTGCATTCGTGGAGGGCCATACACTACACGCACACCGTGTTAGGTTTACCTTTGCGATCCTAATGGTCACGAACCATATTGTGAAGAACAGGTGGAAGGGCCGAAGTATTTGACACAGACAAGGTGTGCTTAAGGCCTAGCTCAACCCTTTAACCAAGACCTGTATGGGTCTTGAGTCACCACGGGATCACGGGAAATGCGATCGCCGATGAACTTGCTAGGCAAGGGTCACAGGAGATACTCTCAGGAATTGAATTTACACTGGAACTGCCTGCTTCTTGCCTGTGGCGAAGATTACAACACTGCAGAGCACTTCTTCTGCTACCGTCCTGCATTTGCTCGGTTCAGGTGGCAGTTATTCGGTGTTGAAGAGGTGATGAGCTGATGATGTAGGCTCCTCATCACAGAAGCGTCTGCTGTACAATTGGCATTTTTTTTATAAGTCTAAGAGCTCCAGTATTAAACACCTCCGACAAATAATTGAATGCTATAAATACACAAATGACAAATGTTTTGGTAGACGAAATTGACTTATTGACTCTTAAAAAGTTTCCAAGACATCCAATTAAAATTTACTGCTATTTGAAAAGTAGCATTTTCGAAAAGTTTTCGCGTTTAAACCTCATTTTGACTGGAATCATTAAATGTGGCATGCTTCGCCAGTACGGGAAAAAATGAGCACAGAAAAATCATGTTTAATGATGAGTGAGTATTCACCATTCTCCATAACGAAAAGATTTATTCTCGGTCACCATGGCATGCGTATGACGGAGTCACCAAACTCAATTTCTGCGAAAAAGGTGTTATAACCTTAGCAAAAGTGTACCAATCGACTGAGAAGGCTCTTAAACATGGAGCTCCCAACCAAAACTCCAAAAAAATGATATTCCAAGCGTCACTTCCACGAATGAATTCCCATCTGGAAGTACAGACCTTAATGCTTTGGACTACAAATTGTGGTTTGTTTTAGAGACAATGGCTTGAGGGGCGCGGTTATCCGAGCTCTGCTTAATTTTCTGATGAATTTGGTGTCTACTGCAATTGATGAGTGGCCAGATCGACTTCACCGTTGCTGGAAAGCATGTGGAGGACATTTCGAATAATTTGTTTTTACAATTTGTTGCCATTAAGTGAACCTTATACGAAAAAAAGGACCATTTGCATGAAATGGTTGCTTGAATATTGGACTTGATTACTTTCTCGAAATAGAATATTTTATACGTGTGAAATCAATACCTTTCTTGGAAAAATATATCATTAACCTTGAAATTCAAATCGATTGTCTGAGTGAACGTGAACTTGAAATCACGTTTTTAGATTCAAATGATGTGTAATTTACTTTCAATGTAAAGGTACTTTACCGCCTCAACAATGGTAATCATCAAATGGGGTATCCCCAATCGGATGCTAATTCAAAATAACGCACAAGTTTGATAGGAATTACAGGCGAGAAAAGAACAAAACGACGGGGATCGTTAGCTGCCTTTGAAGACCAATTTGAGAGAGGGGGTTAAATTTGAATAATGTTAATTCTTTTGTAAGCTCGGACAATCATTTCAAGTCAAAAGTCAGTCACAATGGCGTAGTAGTGTCCTTGTGAGCGACTGCATCCCTAGGAAATAAAGGAACGATCAGTCTGGCCATTGATTGGTTTAGGGAATCAATCGAATGGAAATTGGAAAGCACTTCTTTATCTCAGACACATTTATCATGGCGGTAATGATAAACTACTCAGTCTCATGATTTGACATGATCAATGATCATGTATGCATAAGTAATTAGTGTAGGTGTAGATTCAACTTGAAATAGAATTGGTCAGAACAGAGCCGATGTGGCCAAGACTTTCGCCCCATAAAGTACTAAGTCTTTATGAGTGATTTTCACATCAGAAGTTGTTAAAACCTATAAATGCAATGATTCAATTAACAAATGCTATACAAAACAGTTATAAATAGTTCGCACAAACCAAGATAAAATTAATTGTTGACTCCCAGGTCAACCTAACACTCTTCTCTCCATATACTTATATTCATTGGTATGGGCGTTCGCATTTGAATGAATGGTATGATATATGGGGAATTAATGATAATATTGACGCTGGGAACAAAACGTGAGTTATCAAGCACAATCCAATGACCCCTTTCTTACCACAAAATAAATTAATATTTATACACGGGTTTACTTGATTATTCACACTTGCATTTCCATAAGTCTTGGTTTTATTGGGCAAATGGACAAAAGATTAGTCGGTGCTGAGTTAATGATTGATTATATGCACTCGACAGTACTTTTGTACTTTTTTTCTTAGTTATTTTAAAGCTCTATCGCTGTAACTACTATGTCCTTCTTAATAATATGTAAAATAGTGTTTTCAAAATATATCCTTCTAGTTAGTTCTTCACTCTCATTCTCATTTAGCATCACATTCTGATCACCATTTTTCTCCCTATTTAATGTGATGCCAAAATATTTGTCTAGACAGGACTGCAGTGAATCAGTGAATTAAGGAAGCTTGTAAGTTTTGGGATTGGAACCCCGAGCGTAGGAATCGACGCATCAACCCACTACTCCACGACGTCAACAAAAAAGTGACCCTTCACTTATTAATATATGCATAAAAGGTGTTACAGAACTCCGTTAGCAGATAACAATAAGATTTACGTGATCTCCTGCCAATAGGGCCTCTAACACGAGGTTTTTATTTGGGTCCAGTTCAGTGAACCAACCAAGCCTTTATCTAGGAGTATCAAGTTCGTAAGTTATGCTTACTACACCACAACTATTTTTAAATCATATGCTATTAACGTCTCGGAGTGGCATATGCTATCCGTCTTTAATCGTGGTAAAAGATGGTATAATCTCCACATCTCCCGCAACTTTGGGGTTTAATCCACAGCCACTACGACGCTTCTACCAAGATCATCCGATAAGGCTGGATTTTGGTAGGAGCCATAACATCCAGGACTGGTCGCGTAGTCAATAAAAATGCATTGTAAATGAGCTTCCGTCATGACCAAACATTCAAACCAATGGCTCTAGGTCAGGATTTTAGTCGCCACTTACGAGAGGATTGCTTCTTCCTCAAGGGGGAAATGACTCCGCTGCAAATATCTTAAGGCATATCCTTCATCGAATTACACGCTCTACAGAAAAAAAAATGTAAGTCAGCTTAGTCTGTGATCAAAATATCATTTTCTTTTTGATTCAGCGCCAATCTACAAGTATTCGACCAAGCATCTATGCTTCCACTAATATTGAAAATATTGAATATTTCTGTGTGGTTCATGGCATGGTGACATCATCGGTCCGGACTTCCTTCGAAGTAAGTAAAAAGTCACAGTTACCGGTCTCACTTTCTGTGGCCAGATCTTGACAATATCGATAGATCCGGACTGTGGTTCAAACAAGAAGTCACTACATGTTATACAAGCAACGCAAACTCGAAGTTCCCCAACTCCATCATCTAGGGCTACATCAAGTCCTTAGTGTGCGCTAACAACCCAACCACGTAAACATTGCTCGAGTTAAACATTGGCTATGCATATATTAGACCGAGTCATCAAAAAATGGGCCGACTACTTGAAGCACTGACAGCGCTGGATGATGTGCTATTTCATACATAATGGCATGGATGTATCTTCAAAATAAAGTCAGAATAAATTTTATGTATCACATTGTTGTTGTTCTATTTAAATTTCTTTTCCTATCACTCTTAACTGGCCAGCGATCAAAGTTGGGTTGTCAAGCTACAATTTTCACGTACAATTTAAAAAAAAAGTTCAAATCATTGAGAACTTGGTAGAAAGCGCAAACCTACTTCTAATAGTGGGTATTTATCGTAATTTGATCCCTTTCGTCTCTTGTTTATACTTCTTGGAAATTTCATGAAAATCGGTCGTCAGGGATTAATTTTACTTACAAAAGACAGGATATCTAACTTGTGTCGCTACTGTATACCGTATTTGCTATTTAAATGGTAAAAGAGAGGTCCTTTAAAAAGCTTAAGGCCGAATAACTTTTTTTCCAAGAAATAGTAACATTCCATCTCCCTTGAATTGTGTACACTAGTTAAAAAAAAAAACAGAAAACAATACTTGGGAGCTGTAACATAAATTAAATTAAGGAACTGGTCATGCCTCGGTTCTCCAACGGTTTCTTTGATCTGAAATGATCAAGCCATCACGAGAGACATCTAATGCTTTAATTGTGACAGCTACTTAATGACTCCCATAAATAATTGGTGTCTTCCGTAGTCTAATTTGATCATCATTTTTTGACAACACCTGATGAAGTACAGATGTATAACAGTATAACAAAAAGAAGACTCAGAAATTATCCCATCACTGTTCGCAATTTGATAATAAAGACAAACCCTCTTCGCCTAATTCACACTCACGCTAGTAGAAGACGACAATAATTGTGTAAAAATAAAAACGTCGCCGAAGGCCACGCAAATAAATACAGACCATAGACCTGCAAAGCTTTGTGCAACATATCCGGAGACAGAAACTTGTTCGCAGAAACACTGGCTTTCAATTCGCACTGAAGTTTAAATTCTTCAATAAATTAAAGCCATTGTTCGATGCGATTGCATAAGAAGTAATTCCTCGTCTAAGCTCGACGACAATTATTGTCATTCAATGGTGCCCCCACTTATTAGAATTTTAATTACATTAGAGTATGTTCGACGTTCGTAACACAAAACGCTTGTGGTATGGTCGATGTCTGCTTGTGTGACGAAATGCCAATTCTTCGTAATGGGTAGGTGATAGTTGAAAAATGAACATTGGAGTTGTCTGTCGGATAGGAGAAGACAGCATTGAAGAACGTAGAAGAAACCTCCAGCGCTTTACCCCCAAAAAGAAACCTGTTTCGAACAGCAGATGGATGATGGAACCGCTTCGGATTGTTTGCGAAACTCCAAGAGTTAATCACAGATTAGTATAATTCACCATAATTAACATATTAATGCTTCTTAATGTTATACTTTGAATGGGGAAACCCGTTCTTTACAATTATTTTGTCGCTTAAGCCACTGAATAATCAACCGGAGAAGCGACTGCGTCAGATTTCGTAATAGAACACTTAAATAAACTCACGAAGAATTCAAGCACTGGTTTTAACTGTTTCTGATGCCATGTTCATATACACTTTTTACAAGAGTTGATACCGAAACACAGTAGACAAGTACGATGTGCGCGCAAAAACAAATTCGATACCGACCGATGTTCGTAGCCGCAACAAGTGTGTCGTGTAACGTATGCCACAACCTTTTGTGGCAAATGGTCTTGGCCAAACTGAAGGTGCCTTCGAAATGTGTATGCACATTTCAGTCATGTACCCGGTCATTTGTTTGCTCCAAGTATTCGCTTTCGAAACACAATGCACGAGCTTTTTTAGCGGGTAGCAATTTTCATCGTGACGAGTGTAATTATAGCCCGTATGTGAAAAACGGTGGAAAATTGTTTGAATGTTTTCCTCAAATTGTGGTCGCATCTGAAATAATATTTACATGTGACAGGGTTTTCAATGTTTACGGTGAACAGTGGTGATAGGACAATGATCACTGATTGATGAAGAAAAGGCTTGCTTACTAAGCGTGATCTCTCCAGCGAAGGTGCTCTGGTCGATGTGCAAATATAGAACACACACATAATCTTTCTAAGTCAATCAATGACTTCAGGGTAGTTTTTTTGACAATCAAACTCAAACCAACCATATCCGGAAATGTCACAAACTGGCTTTGGCGATTTAATAGTTCATGAAAGTGTGTTGGTATCTACATATATCTCGTTCAAGTTCGTATTCTATGGAGGCCCTGAACTACTATAGCGCACATCACTTCGATCCAGGAAGTGCTGTGCAATTAGCAAAATTCAACAATATGGCCGCACTGTCAAAGTGGAAGTCCCTATTGGGGATCATTTCTGCAGTTAGTCTTTAATCACTTTCGAAGAAATTCGTAAGCCTGAGTTCCTTTACTACGAATCTGGACTTAAAACCAACGCCTGATAATAATCCGCATTTAAAGCCTATCTTCGGGAACATTGGCCTGATTTGCAATCACGCCCCGACAGAGGACATGGATGACAACGACAGGATCGAATCATTTTCTTGTTGTAGTCAATCTAAGGGCATGGATATCTATAGTACTATGGAATTGAGAAGAAACCGAATCCTGCTTTGACGTCGAAAAGCTACAAACGCGGCGGATTGCCAGGGTCTTTGACGATCCAATCTTCCAGAAACTCTTTGTAGGTTCGACGCCGGTATTATAAAGAAGTTACCAAATAAGCTGGCAATGATGTCATCGGTTTGAAGACACCACCGACAGTAACGAGCAGCATTTTGGAAGCCTACACGGCAACGCTGCAACAAACTAATAAAGCCATCATGTCCTCTACGTACAGAAATTAAGGAAATGGACTCGATTTTTCAGAAGGTAAAGAAGAAAAGAAGGAGATGGAGGGCTACTAGGGAACGAATGATGTGTGAAAGTTGTATCAAGGGAGAATCAATTATCCAAGGGAAACAAACAGAAGCTAAAAATGTACAATGTATGTACATGTAGTCGCAGTCGATACTGAGAATTAAGAGTATAAATTAATCCATTCTGGTTTTTATTGTAGACGCTAGGTCCTGGTTCTCCACGGTATGTAACACTACTACTGGATAACCACTTCCGCAAATTGTTGAACGCAGATGAGGAGCAAGTGGCCGGCGAGGCAATGTTATCAATCTGGACGATGATAGACGAGAATTCCGTCACTAATAAAGATCCTGGTGGGAACGAGGTGTCCGATATACGTATATGTATGCGGTTCTAAAGAAACATAGCATCGATGCCACAATGAGTAGCTATGCCTTCGAGGCAGTCAGGAATTCTCCACGGTGAATAGTACTAACAACATCTGTACCGAGATCAAACGCAGAATAAATCTTGTAAGGCGCTGTTTTGCACTCACGAGGCAATTGAATAAATGCCTGAAACACAATCATACGTTGCTGCTGCCGATTTTGTGATAGAAGAAGGAGTAAGTCAAGCTCCGAAATGTAAACTCAATCTAAGAGAAAGGAGCACTCTCTCAAAGAATCAAGCAGTCCTTATACAATACATTGACTACACTCGCCCTGTTGTAGGACGTAAAGGCAAGCACAATTCCATTCAAAAACGGATAAAGTCGTCGTTGGTATTTCCTAGAGAAAAGTTATGTAAACATTTATTTGGTACTGAATACTGATGTGAAAATGCTAATGTACCAAGATAAATGAAAGCTACGCATAAAGCTAACACAATGGAAAGGCTAAAAGCTTGGCACAACTCAATCAGTATTTAACAACACGGATAGGCAATGGCGGTTAGAGACGTGCCCAGATTAACAAGGGTGACATGTTACTTGTCCTTGATAATCCCCATAAACGCTTATGGTTGTCCCGTGTGGCAAGGCCATACAATTTGCAACTTCTCGCATACTAAACACACAGTTTGCCTAGGATTGAAGTGAACGCCGGTGTATGAGTTTACAAAATATATAGAGAATAAGACAAATTACGTTGTAATTCTTTGAAGGTAAATTTCAAGGACAATTATTCTTGGTATTACTCTAATAAAAAAAAAACACCATAAGGGCATTTTGTTCAGACAGACTTTACTCTAGTAAATTCTAAAGCATGGACTAGAATGTCTTTGTGGTAGCTTTATACAGGACGGGCCAAGTAAGAGAATTCTAAACACGAATACCTTTTTTATGTTCCAAAAGTTCTTTATTATTCGAGACGAAATACGGAACCTGCAGCCAGAAACATTACGTGGTGTAATAGGAAATGCACTAAAAAGAGCCAATGTCTGCATTGAGAAAGCATGGAAAATGGTGGACATTTGTGTGATGTCATTCATAGTTCATAAAAATGCCCCATAAAATGCACTAGCTGTAGTAAAAATAAATCTATTATTTCTCCAACAGATGACTTTAGTAATATATATCTCGTGTTTCATACGTTCGATTGGAACAAACTAAATGCAGTTTTCAGATTTCGTACTACGTTTTGCGATTGATTGGCTCAGTTTTGTCTTGGGCCGCGGTAAGAATGGACACCAGCAAATAAAAAGGTCAAAACCCACGCCAGGCGGCTAAAAATGTGAATAATGTTTATGGTGCTTATACTTTTACAGGAAATCATGCCCAGTTTTGGTACCGTCGATTCCGTTCCAGTAATTTCGATGTCAAAGATACATCACATTTTGGGAGACCAATTGACGTAAATGTCGACAAAATCATAGTCATGTAAGCACGGTTTCGATTGCCCAGGATGGTCGAATTGCGGTGAGTCGGCACAAACGGTGGCCAATTCGGGACTGCCGGCCAGGAAGGTCTAGCTGTGTATTTGGTGGGATCAGTTACTATGAGTTGTCTTCTACGGCAAAACTCTTAATTCGGACATGTATTGTCAACAATTGGACCGTATGTAGGAAGCAATCGTACAGAAGCGGTGAGTTTTAGCCCATAGGAGAGGAATTTTGTTCCAAACAACGCCAGACCACACACATCGATAGTGACTCGCCAGAAGCTTGGTTGGGAGGTCTTTATGCATCCACCTTATAGTCCGGACCTAGCACCAAGTGATTACCACTTGTTCCTGTCCATGGCAAACTGTTCTTTCGGTAAAAAGCTCGCCTCAAGAAAGACTTGTGAAAGACAAAGTTAATTAAAACAAATGATTATTGACACAGCTATACTGGGAATGCAAAGCATTGGTAGTTCTTTTTTGACCCACCGTGTAGAAACATGAAAAAAACTCGAATCCAGCCTTTATTTATTGAGGTAAACTAATATATAAAGTATAAGTTAACACGCTATCGAACAGCCAGACGTTTAAGGCTCAGTGTTTTAAGGCGAGCATGCCAGACACAGCGATTGAATCTGACTCCACCGTGTGAGCGTCCCCGACCATCCACCCTGGGACCGTGAGTAGTTTAGTTTTAAGATAACTTCGGGCTGAGTAACATTAGCATTTGAATTTAAATAAAAAAAAATCCCTAAGTAAAGGGACCTGTACAAAGTTTTCAGCAGGTTCAACGTGATATGAATGCGATTCAGAAGGTCTTAGACTTGACACTCGCTCATCTTGTTCTTCACATCGGTTCGTTAAGTACATCATTGACTTGTCGCCATTCCATTCGTTAATCAGTAATTAGTTCAGTAATACTTTCAACTGCGCTGTTGATATGATTTCCAAGAAAGATTTAGTGCACAGTTTTCGTTTTTTTGATTTAACAACAAATGCAACATTTTACAAGGAAGACAGAGCTCTAAAAGATCTTCGAATCATTAAAAAGGAAATCAACGGGATCCGATGAAATATCGAATGTTGTTCTGCGGCATCTACCACAGAAGTAGTAGAAAGTGACACTATTTTATTCAACTATGTTTTGAATAACATACATTATCCCGATCACCGAAAAACAGCTGTAGTAAAACAAGGATATAGGCCTTGTTTTTCGACTGGGAAAAAGCCTTCGATACAGTGTGACTGGAAGGGAATAATGCCATGCGCACCAATAGAAAGTTTCTTTATGTAAAATGGCAATTACGCCTTTCAACATTAAGATTAGTCTGCAACAGGAAGAAATGATTTAGCGATTATGCGACGACTGAAAGTTGACAATCAACCACGAGAAGTTGGAAACAGTCTTATTTTGAATGTCCTTGTATAAGGCCTCGGCGGATGCTGAAACGAATTAGCAAAGGTTTTTAGTTGTTAGCCAGAATAGGCAGACACTGGCCCAAAAAAAACTGTAGTATCTGACTAGATCAGAATCTATATTTCAACAAATATATAGATGTCTGGCCATAGCTCGACATGCTTCCGAGCCTACAAAAAGACTGATTCGCAACAGCCAACTCGATGCGAGGGCAAAAGTCTACCGGTGCTTGCCTATGGGTCCCCGATGTGGTTCAAAGCGAATACAAGTCTGATGGAAAAGATTCGGAAGTATCAGATGCCTTCGCCTTTAGATACCACTAGAATCCCAGTACAAAAATCTATTCTCAATGAGGTTATACACAATAGGGCAAACTTCCTGATAAAATTCATTTGGAGGCACGATCCAATGGCAATGACCTCGACGAATAACCTGATCTCTGGGATTTATTACCCCAACTATGGGTAACAGGAGAGGTCCCCCCCAAAGCATTTCTTTATTTCGACCAGGCAAGGCTAATCCAAGATAAACAGACGGACGATGAGTAACTTAAATTCGAAGTCGTAATTAATCTAACTTGTTCCATCCAAATACGCATCTGAGCACGCATACTTTCTAATTTAATGTATAAGAACGATTCAAAACAAATGCTATTCCAGGAAATTATTTGGTAAATAAATTATGAAATACGTCATCAGATGATGTTGATATGGTGCTAATCACAACGTAATTGGCTTGAAGCTTGACGTAACCTCGAGCTGTTTACGTAAATCCCACTGAAACTAATCAATTTCTAAAACCTGTCGTCTTATTTGGTGGAATATGCGTCACAATATTGACAATGCGAAGTGCGAGCGATGTCAATCAAGGAAGGCTGAGTCAACACTGTTGAACTGTAAAATCAGGTATGTATTGAACATCTGGAGGAACCTTTCCTCCGTAATGATGTGAATGTGATACCAACTATTATTAATTCGAAAGATGATATAAGTTATTTGAAAAAGGATAGCACGAAGCAAAATAAGAAAAGGACATAGCATCATTTTCTCCTTTTCTTTTTCTTCTTCCTCTGGCTCTGCAGTCCGGGTGATCCTAGGCTTCAATCCACATATTCCTCCAGCTGAGCTCCACTTACACACCTTAAGTTGGTTGAGCTCCTTCTTCACTTGCTTATGCAATCGGTTTCGTGACCGTCCTCTATTGTTGTTCTTCTACTGCTGCTGCGATCTTCACACCCAGAATCAGGAAAGCGACGAACAACGCCTTGAGTTTGACCTCCATTACTTAAGACACGAACTAAATTGTCACTTGAGGTCAAGCTCAAACCTTTGGTCGGCGTTTTCCTGACTCTGGGTACGAGGACCCCGTGATATTAAGCCTTCACAGCAGCTGATCACACTATTCCAAACCCTGCCTCACTTGTCCCACTGTGTTGTCCATGCACTTTAGAGAGATGATCTAGCCTTCAAAGCCGTTGGATCCGTAGATGCTGCATGTCGCTATGCAATTCGTAGTTGAAGTTTCTAAATGACATCGACGCATACAGGAGCAAAGCTTGAATGCATAACTTTCCTTTTGGTAAGACCAAGGGCATCAGCTATTTACATTGTCCATGTCCGCGAATGCAAACAATTGTAAGCACTTTTGGCAGATCATGTCTCTTGTGTTTGGGTGTGAGAACTTTCTCTAGCCTTGTTTAACAGGCTTTTTGACAGATCTTTCCCCACAATCTGCTGAAGTGTACAATTTGTATTCAATAGTGAAGTTCCCATCTATTGGTGGGCCATCTGGAGTTCTTTTTTTAGATGAGAATTTGGCCGTGTGTGTGATAGTGTGAGATTTAATTCACGAACATCAATTCGCCATCGATCTCAACAGCTCAACATTTCACGAACTAGCCTTAAGAGAGTTCTGCACAAAAAATCGAATTGATACAGCAATTGAAGGTGAGCGAACTTTATCTAAGCGCCTTAGAGCAGCTTGAATTGGACATCGATTTTGGGCGAAAAATCGTCTTTTCTGACGAGGCTCATTTCATCTCGGAGGCTGCGGTAAAAAATAAATCGGGGGGCTCAAAGAACCCGCATCATTGGACCATTTTTCTTCGATTGGGAACAACGTTTCGGTCAACGGTGGCGTTACATAGCCGACTTTTTTGTTACTAAAATTGAAGACATATATTTCTACGACCTCTGTTTCATGCAGGATGGTGCTCGATACCATACAATCCATGCCACAATCGATCTTTTGCGCACCAAATTCCGAAATTGTGGAAACCATCAAGCACTTAAGACCAATATCATAAAAGCAATCTGTGAGCTACAACCAGCCATCAGCAAGGTTTTGAAATATTGCTGTGACAGAATACGGTACTGCGATGTCAGCCGAGGAAGCTACTTGAACCGCGAAGTAATGGGAATGTTTTTTTTACTAATAAAACCATATACATGAAAAAATATAATTTTGTTCATTTTGTTGCATATTTTAAAAATAAACTTGTATTTGGTCCACCCTGTACAAACAATATTAATCCGGCATTTTATGTTTTATCTAGACAAACTACGTCAAAATATAGAAGAAAGTAAATGGACTAAAGGTTATAATTCTACAGATAATTATACAATAAAAATAACATTTCAAAAGTTCACAATAGTGCCGATAACCGTAGAGATTGCGTGCTGAACACAGTTGTTAAATGCTACATGATGCATGTATTTTTAATACTCGGTTCTGGTTCTAAAGCACGTTTTGATGACGAGGTAATGATAAGCGAAAGTCAACTGGACGGTTAACCCACAAGTGAGAAGTGTCATTAATTGCACTCTAATTGATCTTCAACAACTACAATTAAAAGTAAATGCAGGTACGTACCTAAATAAATTTCGAAAAGCAGTTAGTTCCTGATGGATGATAATATGAACATTTCGAGGCAGTGTGACGTTTTTAGACGTTTCAATTGCAGAGTATGTAGATATGAAAATAATCGCTTTCAAAAGCACACTAAGATTATTTTTTGGTACTTAGGTTAGGTTAAAGTGGCTGACTGCTACCAAACAGCAGCAGTCACAATCAGGTCGATTTAGGCCACATGTGTCTAAGACTGAACAAATCCGTTCGTCTACCGCGTTTTTCTTGCGGAAACTATAGCGATTAGTGAAGCTCTTTCCTAGCTAACATAAAACGTGATATCCGCCAGCGATATATGTATGTTTACGGATGCTCGCTCTCCCTATTGCTGGTATCGCTGCCTATAAACTCTTTTAACGAGATATCCGAAAAGGTCAACATACGCCTGTGGTGGGTGCCAGGCCATAGGGACATCCCGGGGAGATGCAGAGCTGATGAACACGCTAAATGCGCCACTGGACTGCCATCCAAAAAATCAAGTAATCTGATCTCCCTAAAAAGATCTAAAATTACTACTGCAGTAATTAGCGGAGACTGTCTATCAGGCCTTCACGCAAAACGACCAGGCATATTCTCCAACGACTTCCGTAGACGCTGCCTTTAGGGTTAAGTAAAATATTCGAACAAAACCCTCCCTTTATCGCTATAGTTTCTGCCTAAAGCAGTCCATACACAATTCAATTCGATTTTGAACTGAGTTGTCAACTGAATTGATACTTGGCCACACGCTACATCAACTGAATTGAAAGACTGCTTCTACTGTCAAAAATATTATTATAATTTTTTGAAGTGGTACGTAGCATTAATGATAATTGTGAATTTTTAATGGTTGATGTTGGGAAGAATGGACGAATTTCCGATGGCGGAGTTTTTGGATACACAACATTTGCTAGAATGTCGAGAATAATTCCCTTAATATTCCAAATGCAGAAGAACTCATTTTAGGCGGTGAAAGCTGCCGCATGTATTCGTAGCGGGTGACGCTTTTCCACTGAAGGAGTACATACATATTCAGCCACCGAAATATCTCCACAGGAGTTAAAGTTCAACAAGTGCTTGAGTTCTGCTCTCAGCAGATCAAACAACTCTATCCAAAACTGCCTATTTCCACTTACATAGCTTGTCAATCGACTTGCCCACACACGATTCAATCAAGTTGAAGGACTTGCTAGTCAACTTCAAAAAATCAAAATCTTTTGATTTTTCATCAACCAAATCGTCAACCGTCAAATCGATCATATGACAAGGCCACACACGAGTTGATTTGGGGAAAACCTATTTCTATATGTCCAGGAAGCAGGAAGATGTGAGGAAATAAGTGCCATTATCCATTATTTTAGCCAATTCCTCCCGCATTAATTTCTCACCCGAGCTCATCTTATTCAAATAAACAATAATCTTCCCAAACCGGATACACACATGTTTCAATGACGCAGCTTTTGCTTGATTAATTCAGCTTTTTTTTACCGTCAAACTTAGTTACAACAAACACAAACCCAGCAAAATCTATAGTTTACAACAAGCACAGCATATAATCTAACCCAATTTGAGAGCAACACAATAGCCGGAGCGATCTGGGAAACTTCCACGGGATTTACGATACGAGTAGTTTACATTTTATGCCTCACGACTAGTTTCACTTATTAACACTATTAGCACGGACTTCTGTAATGGGACCAGAAGTAGAAGATCGTTACCCGGGTGTGAGTATAGAATGGAATCACTAATCGGCGCTGTTCTCTGATTGACAGATTTACACAGGGAATTATTGTGTTAATGTCACCGACTGAAACTCTGCTATTCATTGTATTTTTTATAAAACCGTTAAATTAACAAATTTTGACACATCGACAGATGATGAAATAATTTGTAAGTCAATTGAAATTCACGGGAAATTTGAAAAGCTAAAGAAAATAAATCTCATCTTACATGTACTCGTTGCACTTGTGACTGAATTTATCGGCCATCTGATTTGCATTAGTCTTAAACTGATTCAAAACCATTGGATGCACGTAATTGACAACAACTTTCGATCGGCACCGGAGCTACTACCCAGAACCAAACACGGAGACTGAAGATCTTAGACTACAGATTCAAAGAGTCTATTGAAGCTCATCTTTCAGCATATTGTGTTTACGCGATGCTGGGAGACTTCAAAAAGAAAATTCCCAAATAAATTAGCGATTCTTTTCTAATTATTCGTGTACATTTTACAGGTGTACAATGGAATGATGAGTGTTTAAATGCCGTCGGTTCACTTCATGTCAATGATGCTTTGAAATTGTACATAGTAATGGAAGTATGACAGATTGTCCTTGAGTAGTGACAGAATTTTTGTTCGCCAGCCGCCCGTGACGCATTGTTGACGTTTAGCAACAATGTCGCTTCTATAATTTACGTAAAATTAACAAATTAATTTCGACGGATTTGAATATTAATTCAACTAAATGGAGTATTTGTTTGGGAATTAAAAAGCAATTTCTGAACATCGTATGTAAAATTGTTGAGTTTCGTGTGAGGTCATGGTTGGATATGGATGACAGCGTCTAGATTTTTTCTTCACATGTGATTGATAATGGTTCAACTGGCGCATAAATCAAAACCAATTTTTCATCATAAGCCTGATATGAAAAAAAGAGACAGTTGGAAACTTAGTCTAGGCTGGGTTTATGGTATCTTTACTTGGCTTAGTGGATGCTAAGCATTTGACAGCCTCACAACGATTTCATGAAAAAGAGAAGTGAGAGAATTTTATCACTTGTGTTTTTCTGTACATAAGTGATATAAGAGATGAAATTAGTATTGCAACATTGTTGACCCTGTACTGCACAAAATATTTTCTCGATGCATTTATGAATACAAATACCGCCGCAAGTTTGCAACAGGTCAGCATTGTCAAAAAAGTATTCATGAATGCACATAATTAGGCGACACACGACGAAGGAAAAGGGCGATGCTTTTTAATAAAAAGAATTGGAAGTCAAGATATATTGCAGAAAACAGAAATTTCCTCAAAGTAATAAGGGAATTTCCGGATGATGTTTTAAGGAGCCATTTTGGATGAAACAATAAATATTTCTATTTCCCTGCAATCCTGCAACAAAACAAAAATCACTGCCAATTTGATCGCACTTTAACCTATCGCTTTGCTTTTATGAAGGCAGTAGTAAATCTTACAGGGCTGCCGCAGTTTGACGTTTATGAACTCGACCATGGTTGTGAAACCTGAAGGATAGTCTTTCGGAGGTATACCCAGTCTTCAAGACACAGATATACCGCTTGTAGAAGAAGGTTAATTCAATGAAGTTATGGAAGACCTTTATTAGAAAAGAGTCAACCATCAACACTAATCTCAAAATCAAAACAGAAAACTACTAGAAGTACATACAAACTGAAATATAAAGAAACATATACGATAAAGTAACAAAAAGTTTGGATAACATAGAACAAATAATTGACAAGTGATTTATTATATTAAAGTGTCATCTTAAGAAGCCTCTTTTGAAGACTGTTGTTCGACCTACGCATTAATTTAATTATACAGTCAGCATTTGCATTTTTTCAATATACAAATATCCTAGTAGAGTTTTGTCTTGTAAGCTCCTTATAAACTCTAATAAATTTGGTCGAGAGTACTTGTGTTGATATTGAGCTATTAGCTCAGCCATCGAACTCAGAAACTGTGATATGTGGGAGGGCATACTGAAAGTTAAATTGATCACTTGCAGGACTGATTTGCCAATATATCGGCACAAGTTGCCGCTGACATAATCCCACTATATAATCCCACATCCAAAAAGATTTCGAGTCTTTGCAGTCCTCTATTTTCTTAGCTTTTTTTTGTACTTCGCTTGTTTGGTCTTTCGAATCTCTTTGTACTTCTTATTTGCCTATACGTATAATAGCCTATAAACATCAGCGTTGGTTATTCTAAGTAAGTTTAAGAGCGCAAAGAACTCTCCTTCTCAGTGTTCTGCACACGATGGCTTGTGCAGACCACTCCGGTGCAGGCCACTCCACTTGGATTGGATTCTTTCCCATTTGATAAATACTCTCAGTGTCTATCAGCTCCTAAATGCAAAACAACAATTTATTATTACGCGATGCCATTAGTAGGATTACCCTTGCGTTAATTCAATTCGAAAATAAATATTGATATGATTATTCAAATCAAATATTAATGGTATGGCAGCTTCAACAGGTAGCCGGTTTTTTTATTGACTGGAAGTTGCCTCTCACATTGGGCTGACGAACTCGGAAGCACGCTGAATAAACCCGCAAAGAATTTAATGATAATTTGGATATTAGCTCTCAGTCAAAAGAGCAAGCAACGTCATACAAACCTTTTTATTTACTAATACAATTTAAAGGAGGTTTCTCGGGTATGTATGGATGATTAGGGTATTTTTAAGTTATCTTTTAAGGTGTTTCTTGTTCCGTTTGATTTTGGTGTTGGATATTACGACGGTATTCTGAAAGCCATTTCTCGGGCTCATGTATGGCTTGGTGTGTCTTCATTATTTACTGAGGTCATGTCTGTTGTATTCCATTGACATTTTATCAACATTGGGAATGAATCATGTTAAGTGGACCATTTGTTCGCGGCCTGACTGAAATAAAACAACTGGAAAAGCTGGACTACATACTCTTTTGGTGAATAATATAATATTTTTTTGGTACAATTCTGCAGAATTCGGCATATGCGTCACAAAGGTTCAGTTTTGCCATGTATTTCTCCTCGCCCCAATCTAGTTAGAATCTGGTCGGGTTCGTCAAGAGCCAGTCGTATCCATGCTCTGACACGAGGTCTGACCAGGATTTGGGAGCAGTAGTTAAGCACAAGTCTTGCATTGGCGTTCTTTTAATTTGCGGATTGTCGCATTCAGGAATTCTACTGTGCTCTGATTGCGACTTTTAATAAGCTTAGCTCCGCTACAGGAACACATGGCGTCACTAAAAGTCGATATCGTTGACGTTCTTCCTGTGACAGAGGTGACTATGTCCTTTGTTGTCAGAGCCATATGGGTCCTGACGTTTTCGCCGCTCAAATCTTCAGCCTCTTGCTCACCTGATGAATTTTTGCTTTTCGGTTTGCCAACCGTCTGGCAGAGTGTCTGTTACTAGGTCCATCTGGGTGTCTATCGGCCCGGTTTTGTCGATATTGACCGAGGAAAAAAACTCTCTTTTGATAAAGGTACACACACATTGGGTTTGTCACCTCGAGAATTTCGCTAACCCAGCGAAATATTTTGCGTCTTTTTCTGCCCAGCTATCTTTTGGAATATTGCCTACCCGTGGTAGCTGGAACTTGGCATTGCCCGTTTAAGCCCGTTGTCGGTTGACCGCTGGCTATTTTGTTCTTATTGGTCGTAGAAACCGAGTTGTAAACAGAGCTGCTGACTGACTGATCTGTTATCAGAGTCTGATAACCGTTAGCGGTTGAATTACTCCTCAACCATTTATTCTTTGGCACAGTTTACTTATTGCTCACATCAGCACTAAATTAAGGCTTGACTGCATCTTAGCTTCGGCAACCCTATCTGGAGGAAGTACAGTATGGATGACCCTAATCTGAAATCACCCTCCAGAGTCGGGTGTCCTACTAAGCTCCCTCACCATAACACTAACCAAAACTGATAACTGCAATGCACTCAACAGGCTGTAAAAACTGGCTACAGCCTACCATCTTATCAAGATTCATACAATTAAAACAATCAACCACAAATGTTCGAGGCAGTTAAGGTAATAGGTGCCCAGCATTTTCCTGTTTGTTTCGGCAAGGGCTGGGTATCGTTTCCTCTTCCTCCTCATCCCTGCAGCTTCTACAGAAGGCATTGTAGAGCGCCTCAAGTCTTCTGGCCTGGTTGGCTATGAGGCAATAGCTTGTTATTACGCCTATTACTTTACTAATGTTTTCCTGTTTAACTCCAGGAGAGCTAACGTTTTCTTCTGATTTAGTGCATCGTTCTCGTTGATCCATTCTCGCCCACCTGTGGTTGGTGTCGTTTGTGACTTTCGTCGTAATCAGCAATTTTATTGCCTTCAGTGGGTTTGTAGATGGGGTGTACATCTAGTGCGTTATTTTCGGGCTGATTTAACCATTTGGGTCCTACACTTTTTTTACAAGTATACAGTGCAATCGATGCCTGACAAGTCATTCGCATTGAGTTTCGGTGGGGTGATGCTTGGAATTTTATATTTTCTCGTGAACAGTGCGAGTTCGGTCTTTGGTGGGTTGATAATCTGTCCACTTTGCCAATATTTTAAGGGATGATTCCATCAGTCGGCACGAAACTGTAGGTCCCGTCCACTCGCGAGAGATAATTAGCACGCACAACACGAGTTGTTGTAGTGAAGCTAGGCCCTGGTTCTTTACGGGCTGTAGCACCATCCACCCACCCATATTATATTGTCATCTACTATGATCTAGAGAAGAGGAGGCACGGCCATTAAACGTCAATTTAAACCAGCTAAACCGTTTCGTCACAAGCACCAACTGGTTATAGGTAGACGAGTAAGTCAATCCGCGTGACATCACACGCTATAAGCAGCCAGCCACTCTTAACAAGCCTAACATACACTCCTGTCACTCGCTTAAAAATTGTCAGAATTGTTGACGTGATGTTGGCACATCAACATTTAAATCATAAAAATGTTTATTTCCGCTATAAACAATTATAAATTATTTGATAACGTTCACCATAAACGTTGTGAAAACATCTGGCGAATTGGTCATGCATTTGGTGGTGAATTCTAACCATAAATTGATTCTCGTAGCTTTTCGCACAGCAATTGAAGGGGCTGTAAAATGAGTGCTTTCGGGGGGATATTTCACAACCACAACAGCGTACTTCATCTTACACAATAAGTATTAACTTTAAATTAAGGAAGTGAATTATAAAGGAACGATTTACACAAGCAGCTGGCAAACTGTCTCGTTTATTTTAAAGCTGTTTCTTCGCTTCACCTTAGAAGCAAAGAACAAAGGTAATCCTTGCCACAAATTTGGCACCACTTTTGAAAATAGGAAGCTTATTAAATTAGGCACGCTTTCTACATTGTTTGCAACTCAGACAGCTGTCGTTCCACTTCTTTGTCTGTCCAATCCAAGTTGGAGATGATTTCGATCATCGATCTCTGATTAGCTGGCTCCAGTTAAGCGCCCAAGCCGGATCAGCCTGTGATCATGGTTGAATCTTCTCCTCCAGGTGCCACCAACACAAAAGAGACCAAAAATCGGATGTTGAACTTTTTTCTCGAAGACCTAGAACTTACTCATCCGCTGTAGAGCAAGACAGGATACCGCAAGCAGCCAGCACGATGGGTCTGACTTCAAAGTTATAGTTGCCCATTGCGACGCCCTGTCCATGTCTTCGACATTATTTGTCATTTCTCTAATTTTTCCCTCGATCAACACTAGGTATATTTAAGGCGCTTCCGTCTCAATGCTAGTAACGCCTCATTGACGTCTCGATGCGTTCGGCGATTAGCCAAAGTGTGGATGTGGTGTGGACTCTTGGGTTGACCTGTGAGTTTTACACGATCTTCTCAGGAACGATGTCGAAGAAGTCACATGACAGTTTTGGTATTGATTTGTGATTTCTTTACCGGCCTTCATGGAGCATCGAAAACTCTCAATCGTCATCTTTCTCAATCTGACGAGTTTGGCAAGAATGTCGAAACTAGAAATTACATAGCTCGTCTCTACGCACGCTGTCATATGCGAACATGAAATCGACGAATTGGTGATGGGTGTCGATCCTGTGATCGCGCACCTTTAGATTACTTTCGTTGGGGGTTTGTGAAGTCACTAGTCTATGTCGATAAACGATTTGAAAGTCAATATTCGCCATGTTATTGCTGATATAAGGCCCCAGTTGCTGGATAAAGTTAAAATTGGACTTCACGATCGCGCTTCATTCGAGCTACACATAAATCATACTAAAACTCTAATGGCATAAAATTATCTATTAAAAATTACGTACGTAATTCTGTTTACATTCACGGTGCAGCAAAAGATGTCTCCAATGCACCCGTCCATGTTTATTCTACGGACAGAATCACTGCGCTCGGGAATACCACAGCTGAAGGATGGTCAACTGAGGGCGCATGAGTAACGAACCGTGAACTGCGTCAATTGAGTTGTAGTACGCCCGCTGCAACATATTCCTCATAGGCACAGCTACTGTACCAATCTCAAGGGAAAATAAAACTTTGAGGACGCTTACACGAGTCTACCTAAACAATAGTATTGGAGCAAGGGCTAGTTGTTTAGAGATGGGTGAGCCACCAACTATCGGTGCGGACTATTGAATGAAGCTACCAGTTGATTCTATATAGTCGGGGTAGCAGTAACGCCTCTCGCATGTTTAGTAGTGCTTATTATGATGTACACATTTTAAATGCCAATAATAGAACTTAATATTGCATCTCTCAAAAACATTGTTTCATCCACTATTCAAACTTGCTCTCTTCGTATGAGGAAATTGCTGAATAAATGATGCGATTGCAGTATTTTCCACGGCACATAATCTTGCGTGAGAATAGTTGAATAGAAGAAGTCCTTAGCTCGAAAGCGCAGAAAGGAGCTACATCATGAACCATACGACATGAGTTGCACGTTCATCAACGGGTTCACCACATTTAAAAACTACAGGTGCCTGCGCGTGATAATTTAAAAATGTAATTTAAATATAATTTAAAAATTACTGGAAAAAGTGTCAGTAACATTATTTTATCGACACTTTGGTGCCTGCACGTGATATGATCTTGCGTAGTGTTCAGTAGGTCTCCTGGATTTCATTTGGATAAGAATTCGCATATTGCATGGCACGGTTGTGATGTGCCTTGAACGCAGAAAGGTTGCCGTGGCTGTTTGGATTTTTTTGGTGAATTCATTCCAATATCTGTGAGTCGGGAACTTTGGCGATTTTAGTCGATCTCTAAGGAGTGTGTGTAGTGTTTTTTTTTTCTGACTCCAAGTCATAAGTAACATATGTCAGAAGATAAGTAATCTATGTACTAGGATATATCCAAATCCGAACAGCCATTTGGGAGGCAGATTTATACAAACATAGAAACATTGAAATTTTCTAGATTATAGTAATATTAAAATTAAAATAAAATAACATATTAGCAATATAGATGTAAAAAGAAATCCATTATTTTTTGAACAGATGACTTTTGTCATCTATAACTCACGTTGTATACGTCTGATCGGACAAAATTAGAATTTTTTCTTTCGAAGGCACTTAGAATCTGTTTTGCTTATCGAATCCAGTTTTCGTTTCCACATAGCAGAACTGGCAAAATAAGAGTTTTCTAGAGAATGATCTTAGTCAGGAGCTTTGAGCCCAGTTATTTTCGACAAACCGAAGCAGCATCAGTTGCCAAGGTCGATTCTACGTGGGATCTCCACTAAGATGTCATTCGTAGAGTTCACTTTTGCTCTCTTGCTCACTCGCTCACTGCCTCAAACTTGTCGCTGGGAAGTTCTCCTCACTTAGCACATTAAGCGCACCGAGGTAACGAAGTCCGGGGATTGGGTTTCTCAGGTTCCTGATTTATTCGTTTGGGGTGGTTGCTGACTTCTAGAACCTGCCTTCTGAACAGTGTAACCATTAATTGCGTGCCTCATCTTAAATCATCTTGTTGCTGTAGTGCTTTAGACGGTTCCTGTCGAAGGTAAGACCTGTACATATTCGCAGTATTTTCCTTTCGAAAATTGCGATCTTCTCCATGCTGGTTTTATATATGTTGTAACATATTGTGAAGCCATACATTAAGATCGGCCGGGTAATCCTTGTAGAGTAGCTGCTTTGTCCTCTGGCTTAATCCATTTTGTTTACGCATCAAAGGATAGATGCGATGGAAGACTAGGTTGGCCTTCATAAGAGTCAGTTTCGTGTGGCTGCTGAACTTCAGCCTTTCGGTGTGGCCTGGAGATCCGTGGTGACTTTGAGCTGGCATAAGTCAGACAGCAGCTCATTGTGTTGGTTGGAGTCGGAAGAACTGCCGTGTATATATTGAAACGCATCAGCTTCGATCCTTTTGCAACTCCCGCCTTGGTGATCCGCTCAGTTGATTGGCTGCTTTCCACTTGAACTTAGAATCTTCTGGAATGCAGAAAGCTATAGACTACTTTGCTGAGGTTGGAGGAGAATCACATCTGGCAGACCAGGCAACGGTGACTTCGTGCTTGTTCAGGACAGATACAACATCGTGGTGAAACTCCATGAGTGGATGTAGCGTCAAATGTTTTTTCCCGAAATCCATACTTCGCATCCGGGATGATGTTCAGCTACTTTCTCCGCTACCAGGTACTCCAGGATCTTGCGTGTATTGCTCAAGAGCCATATAGGCCGGTGCCCTGAACCACTAGCAGCGTTCTCTTTTTTTGGTAGTGCACAATTTGTATCTACTTTCCACTTGCTAGGAAAGTAGCAATTATTGATACAATTGTTCATAATGATGGTAAGAAGTATGATCACCGTTTGTGGCATTCGCTTCAGGATGAAATTCGAAATTTTGTCGGCTCCGACTGCCTTTCTCGTTGTGCTACCTTGAATAATTCCCGTGATTTCTTCGGCCGTTGTGAGGTATGCGTTTCCTACCGGATCGTTTGCTGGTTTAGTTTCGTTAGAGATGAGACTGGTGCAGATTGATTCTCCAGTGTATTGACGTAGGTTTTGAATACTGTGACAAAATCTAGATCATCAAGCGGTGGTGGTTGCATGTTGCCTTCGAAATACGGTGAAAGCGCTTATGCTTTCTCCGCTGGTGTGCTTGCGTCTCTGTCTGTCGGAATTTGTGGGGTTCTGGCTGTATTCTGCGCAGCTTTTTTTCCAGCTGTATGTTGTTGTGCGATTTTACCGCATTCCGTAACATGATGTTCGTGCAGTTCAACTCAATAAGACCTGCTTGATAGTCGCTAACTCGTGTATCTAACTCCCGATGCTATATTCGCTGGAGTCTCTTCCTCAGACTTTGCCTGTGGTGATAAAGATTTTGAATATGGACTGGTAAATTACTATACCTTTCTCTGCTTGTCATCCGCCTTTTTTGCTGGTCTAACTCATCATTGAGTACTCGAATCCTCCAATCGCAGTATTGATCTCCACATTAGTGATGTTCCGTGTTGTTGATGGTATGCGGATATTCTCCAGTACGCCATTTGATGATTGATCGTCATTAATTTGATATGATCGGGGAGGCACGGGTGGGTATCCTAACCCGCGTTCAAACCCACACACACAGAGGGTATGTGAAACTAACCCGATTCTCGTGTACACCTTCTTGTTTTCCTTTCTGTAAGTAAAACTGAACAAATTCGACTTATGTAAGTGTGCAATAAGATCGGTGATAAGAATTACAACTAGAAAAAGAATACCGTCTTAATTGTGGCCACTGTGTTGTTGGTTGAGGTTGTAAGGTAGGGCCAGTATGTGGTGGAGAGTACAAAAAGTCGTAACAAGTGCCAACAACACGCGGTGTTCCCAAGCGGTCACCGGTGTTCCCAAGCGGGGAGTGGGGAGCAAAAAGCTGTAACAGGTTCAACAGCACGCGGTGTTCCCAAGCGGTCCGCCATCCAAGTACTAACCGCGCCCGATGCTGCTTGATTTCGGTGATCGGACGAGAACCGATTTTTTTTTTTAATGTAATTTTGTTTTATTTAAATGAGATATACTTACTTGCTAGACAAAAATACTTAAAACTAGCTTAACTATCTTAACAATAACTAATTGTAATTAATCCTAACCTACTGACCCTCTTCGGGTACTTTAAGCTAATCTAATCTAAAAATATTTGTTTTTTTTTAGTCTTTTCAAACAGTCTATTTAAATTTTTGAGTACCAAGAAAACAATGAAAAACTTGGCTTAAACTAACTAAAAAGATTATCTTAGAACTAACTTAACCTAACTTAAACTAAAAAAAACTAACTTAACCTAACATGAACCTTAATCTAGCTTAATTATGTCCGTAAAAGACAGACGCGTGCACCAGGGCGTATATGTCGTGTATATGCATTACATCATCAAACAATCTATACGCCGAGGTGGAGCTTTTTCCGATTATTTTTTTTTTTTTTAAACTAACTTAAAATCTAAGTAAGTTGGCCACCATGGTCAACTATCGCATCGTTAGCCAGCGGCAGCGGAGACCCATTCTGGTGGAACCGGCAGTAAAATTGCCGTTCCTTGGCACACTCTCTCCTATCGCGAACAGAGATCGCTCCACTGAACTGGAGGAGATCCTCGTGGCCGCGAGCGACATCCCGTTCGTATTGGAGTCGCCTGTCCACTGTTCGGCGTACGACATGATAGATAATAGGACATCCTTCCTCATCCTGTATCAGGCCAATGGTGTCGAGATAGAGGAATGCTTCAGGAGGAATGTCTCCGGATACACTGTCTGGACAACCGTACACTATAATTGGCCGGATGAGGGCCATGTAGCCGATTACCTTCACCCTGGTATCAAGTTGGCTGCTGTAAAACAACCTCCTTACCGCAGCAAAGCTGCCAAATGCCAAGATATCTAACTACACTTTTCGCAGCTAACGGCCGTCCCTGCGGGTCAACTATGCCGAACTTTCTTTTCCATCTGGGAAGGACTCACGTTGAACCACAGTGGACAACCGTACACTATAATTGGCCGGATGAGGGCCATGTAGCAGATTACCTTCACCCTGGTATCAAGTTGGTTGCTGTAAAACAACCACCTTACCGCAGCAAAGCTGCCAAATGCCAAGATATCTAACTACATTTTCGCAGCTAACGGCCGTCCCTGCGGGTCAACTATGCCGAACTTTCGCCAGCTTGTGCGCGTATCCCGCGATGCCATGTACAACGGGGTCCTGAAAAAGACAGTTTCAGACAGATAATCAACATCCAGTCGTCGCAAAATAGCAGAATTTTATCAAAGTCACGTTGCAACAAGATATTAATAACCTCTACTTTCGGACCTGTTCTGTACGCTACTAGATCGTCGGCGTATGCTATTAAGTACGGCATAGAAGCTAAGAGATCGGCAGTGAATATCGGAAACCGCTCCCTGTTGCAGACCATTTTTGATGTCAAAGACCGTGGTAGACGTTACGTCGCCACTTTTCACAATGAACTTCCTACCTGTTATCATGTCATAGATCGCATATAGCAATGGCTTACTTATGACAAGCCTGACCAGCTTGAGGAAGAGACCCTCCAACGAACAGTGTCGAACGCCTTCTCCAAGTCAATCAGACAGGCACCCGTGCACTGATTTTTGCTTTTATTCGATTGAATGTCGGATACCAGCTTTGACGCGGTATGTATGATATCATGTCTCGCCCTGAATCCGAACTGGTTGTCCGGTATGATTTCCTTATCCTCAGCCCACTGCTTCTTTTCAAAAACCTTGCTTATGCAAGGAAGAAGACTGATCGACCGGAGATTTGTCCGGATTGACTTGTCTTTTTCCCGTTTTGGGATCGGTTGCACGACAGCTGTTTTCGTGCATTACTCAGAGCGTTGTTAAACAAGGTCGTGTAAATTTGCACCGCATCGGGGGGAAGATGGCTAAGCACAATATTCGGTGTACCATCGATTCCGACTGACTTTTTCTTCTTTAGCGAGTTAAAGATACCCTGGAGATCTTCTTGAGAAATCAAGATGTGATTTACATCGCAGATGACGGCACTATTTGCCATATTAACGTCACTGAATCTGGTGAAATCGGGATCCGCAGATCGCCATTGACATATAGCTTTCACCTTCTCCTGGGGATCTTCAACCACGAAGAAGTCGTTGTCTAGCACGCCCCGTCTGGATCGATGCCAACTGAAGTCAGTAATTGTTATCTGTCGTCCTGGGAAGTCTAACGGTCTGAATGTCGTTTTGATCTTTCCTCTGAAATATTTTATTTACTTGCGGGTTGTTGGATTGTACAGCCCGGTTTTATTGCCCCAGTGCAAGCTTATAGCCAAGTTATAATTAATACGTATTAATTGTTGGAGGTTTTTGATCTCCAAACTCAGTGCCCTGACTTCCGCGTTTTGTGGATCTGGATAGATAGCAGCCTACTTTTGTGTACGTGAAGTGCGTCGATAGTAGCATTTCGGTAGACGTCGCCGTTATCGAGTTGTACTACCTTCGGAATTGTCTTGTCCATCGTACGTTTAATTACGTCGTCCATTTGCATGAGGTACGTCTCAACCTCCTCGTTCTGTTTCTCGGCGGATTAATCCCACTCGAACGTAGTTCTGTGGATAAAGTCCTGGAGAAGCGTGGCCAGCGGGCCTTATTGTAATTATAAGGGTGCCTCTGGACATATTCCTCCAGTTCTTCCACCTCGTTCGGGAGCTGAACAGCCGCGAAGAGTCCGCGGTGATCACTTTCGTACTCTTCCGCAGTTAAACAGTTCCGTGTGAGTCTATCCACGTATAGTATAGTCAGTCGTCTGTCTATCAGCAACAGATCCAGATAAGACCCACATCTGGGATACGATGGCATATCGGTTGCAAGCAAATCAAGCTTGAACTCAATATTGTGCTCTACCAACCAGCTATACAATGAGGTCCCCCTGGTGTTACACATTGCCCCATTCTATATGCTTCGAGTTAAAATCTCCGGCTATGATGTAGTACTTCTCCTCCGAGCTCAGTCGAAGGCTAGTAAATAGAGTATCGAGCTCTGAAATGAAGTTTCGATTGAGGGTTCATTATCAGGTGCGTAGATAGCGATCACATATATATAGTACGGTCCTTGACAAAAAATTTGTATTCGCACATAACGGGCTCGAGGTAAAGGTGAGATACATTTATGTAACGCAAAACGAAGCAATTGGCAACACTGAAGAAGAGACAGAGAAGTAAAAGAGAAAACGAAGAAGAACCGGAACTCTGATGGTGACTTTGTATTAGGATAGTTGGAGTAAAGAGGTGGTAATAAAAGTAAAGTAGAACGGTTGGTTTTTGTTTATAGATTGGTTTGGAAGATATAAATTCGAGTGTCTATAGGATCTGTTCCCATAGAAAAAAAAGAGAGTGAGAATAATTATTTAAAAATTGTTTTGATACAACATACGTATATAAGTGGTAAATGTATTTTCATAAGAACTGGTGGTATTGCGTGATAGGTACATGTTCGTGAAATTCGGAAATACTGTGAAATGAATGATTCTGTGTTCGAATCTGGTAGTGAAAATTAGTTATTTTCTGATGTTGGTCTACAAAGCTGAGGTAGAGGTTAAACTTGAAGCGTTAGTAGAGACGCGGTTTTAACCGTTATGTATTCTCCTGGAATGAGTAGAACAGATTGCGCTTGCATTTTCAGTCTATGAAAAGGTAATGCTATCTCTGTTGCTCAAGGGAATGAATACAGTGAAGTGTACATGTATCCACTATTGTGTTAGTGGATAGTACGTATAAGAGATATGGTGGTTGAAAGTGAAAGAGATAATTGTAGCTTATATGACATTTTGGTATACGAAAAGGCATATGTAGGTCTGTCTCGAGCTACAACAAAAGTCTGAAAGAAACATTTTGGTGAATGTTTCTATGTGTGAGCTTGCACTTTCGGTAGACGAAAAGGCATACTGTCATCTCTGTTCGATGACTGATGACTATGATGAATATGTGAATAGGTTGTATTTTTTTTGTTTGAAATACAGATTGTAACGATTTTGAGATATGCTCTGGACATTCTTGCGAACTAATCAGCCATTTACTATATTGTAACAATTATATTGAATATCTTTTTCAATAGCGGCATGGATAGTATGAACGTGAAGCAACTCCAAGAGGAGTTGAGAAAAAGGAATCTTCGGACAAGCGGGTCAAAAAGAACGCTTGTTAAAAGATTAAACGATCACGATATACAGCTAAACAACTATCAAGCGAATGTTTTGCACATTCGAATTTAAACCAACATGGAAGACAAAATGAAATGGTTGGAAGTGATCAAAATGTAACCACAATTTCTGACTCGGCTTTATTAACCGAAGGAGAACTAAGGGCCAGGGAATGGTCCTTGATAAAGCGTGAATGAGATCTTCTTGAAAAAGAAAAATCAATTTTTGCAAAAGAACGCGAATTAGGCGAGAAACTTAAGAGTTTAGTTCCAACCAGCTCGTCACAAGTTACTACACAGAACAGACCAAGACTAAATTGTACCATCAGAGAGATCGCCGATGCATTGCCTTTTTTTACCAGGGGATATTACCTCAATGTCAGCCGAATGTAATCCGCGTAGAAAATCCGAAAAACATTTATGGCTGGGATGATATGGCATTGCTTTTGGCGGCGTCAACTCTAATGCATGGTCCAGCACGACACTGGTGAGATTCGTGTCAGGAAATTCTAACATTCTGGAATCAGTTAGCCTTAGGACTCAAATCAAACTTCACGTATCATTGTAGTGACGTTGAGGTACACCAACAGCTGCTGAAAAGAACACGGCAATCTTCTGAGTCAATCGAAAATTTCTGTTTCGAAATGAATCTCTTGGGAAAGAGGATAAAACTTTCCGATAAGACGATTATTCAGTATATAACTTACTGGTTTAAATGACGCTCAAATGAGTACCAATCTTGCTGCAGGGAACTTCAACAACATTGCTGAACTGATTGACAAAAGCAAAGGGTATCAAGGTATACGCTCCTACTCACGTCCTAGAGTCATTACATATTCACGACCTTCAACAAACGATTTGGCTAAATGGCAACCTAACCGTCAACCGATTTCCAAGAATCATATAACCTGTTACAACTGCAATCAACCAGGACATTATGCTAAAAATTGCATTCAGACAAGGAAGAGACACTGGACTAACAGCAAGGACACCAACCAAAATTCAGCACCGAAGACGGAGAAAACGCAAGACAAGAACTATCGTGTTAACGTCATTTGTAATAAAAATCCTTCAAATTGTTATATTAAAGATGTATTAATAAACGACAGAAAGTACACAGCTCTTTTAGATTCTGGAAGCGGGAAGTCAATTGTAATAAAACAAGTTGCCATAGATATAAACTGCAACATTTATAATTGCGAAATCACATTGCATGGGTTTGGTGGTGGAAGTTGTCCAGCGATTGGCAAATTCAAGTACACGAAGCTTTCATTCCAGTTCAAGAAATCGTGGTTGAAAATAACTTTCTCTCAAAACCTGTACTACTCGGAAATGATGCTCTGAACAATCCCATGTGCAATGTACGCAAACAAGGCGAAAACCTGCTAGTACAAAGAATGGACATTTGTTCTGTTAAACCAGTAACTGTTTCTGACGTTCAAATAGACGAAGATGAACAAATGCCTATACTTCTTAAACTTTTGAATGATTATAGAAAATGTATTGCCATGAATCAACACGAATTATGTCGAACCAAGCAAATCGAGATGGAAATTGAACTGGTAAAACAAGATCCGATAGTGCATCAACCGTACAATGTGCCATATGCGAAAAGACAAACGCTAACGAAAATGATTACTGACTTGATGGAATGCTGAATTGTCACGGAATCACAATCCGATTACGCCTCACCTGTAATTCTTGTAAAGAAAAAGAATGGAGAGGATAGAATGTGTGTTGACTACCGGAAGTTGAACTCCGTCACGAAGAAAATCCGTTTTCCAATGCCCTTAGTTGAAGAACACTGTATATCAACACTGTAATATCTATAAAAAAGGAACACACACACTGCAATGCTTTCATTACTCATGACGGGCTGCACGAATCTACATCGATGCCTTTTGGACTTGTTAATGCCCCATCCACTTTTCAAAAATTAATGAACACCGTCGTCCGGAAAATGAGACCGACCAAAATAATTTGTTATATGGACGATGTAGTAATTCCGTAATTCCGTCCGAAACCTTTGAAGAAGGACTAGAAAAATTAAAATCGTTCTTGAAAATACTCAAAGAATCTAATTTAACCCTCAATCTTCGAAAATGCGCTTTCTTCAAAAGAGAAATAGAATTTTTGGCACACGTGGTGAAAAACGGTACAAGTCAACCTGGTAAGATCAAAACATTGGCGATAGCAAAGTTCGAGACTCCAAAAAACGAACACGAAGTCCGACAATTCGAAAGTTTATGATAACTATTAGTTGATCGCTCTACCACTAACGAACTTAACAAAGAAAAAAAATGTGTTCCAATGGGGAAAAAAATGAGCAGAGTGCATTTGTAAAGCTCTGAAAACGGCTATGAGTAAAAAAGAGTTGATTCCCAGAATAGCCCGTTGGTAGCTAAATAAGCTTGAGTTCGATTACGAAATAAATCACCGGTCTGGTAAACTCATGCCACATGTAGACGCTCTAACCAGGTGCCCTAATGAGAACACAAGCGAGCCTGGTGTTGTCGACATGAACGTTCTGAAAATAGGTATAGATGATGAAGACTGGTTGTATTCATTACAACTCCAAGACGAGCATATCTGTGAAATCGCAAAATGTCTCAAAAAGAAGCCGAATAACAGTGAAGAGAAACACATCCACACAGACTATGCTATTCAGGATGGTCGAGTATGCAGGTGAGTTGACAACAATCTTAAACTGTACGTGCCAAAGGGCGTTCGTAATCGGGTAATGAGGAATAGCCACGATTTGATGGGACACTTTTCGGAGAAGAAGACAATGAATCGCCAAATAGATACTAGTTCCCAAGAATGACCCAAGTCGTAAGAAAGTATCTCAAATCCTGTGTTGAATGTGCTTTCAACAGTAATAAAATGCAACCTCGTGGAGAACTTCATCTCATAAAAAAGAAGGATGTTCCTTATGACACAGTTCATATTCATATTTGGTATTGCTAGTCGACGCGTTAACCAAATATACGATTATGAAAGCGCTACTAAGTACGCAAACAAAACCAGTTTTGAATTTTCTAACAAAAAACGTTATATTTGTTTGAAGAGCCCAGACGCATCATCTCGGACCGAGGAACTGCGTTCACATCAAAAATGTTCGAAGACTTCATTAACGACTATGGAATCATCCACGTTCAAAACGCCACTAGAACTCCCAGAGCTAATGGTCAAGTAGAAAGATATAACCGCACTGTCCTTCAAGCACTACTTGCTATTGTAGAAGACGAGGATCGTTGGGATCAAAAAATAAAACCAGTGCAGTGGGCTATTAATAACACTTATAATGATTCCCTGTGATCCATGGCCAGATGTTCACGCTCAACAAGTGGACTCAAATCAACAAACTCAGAATTTAGACAGCATTCGTTCACATGGTTTGAAACATATCACTAAAATCCAATCCAAACAGAAGTCTCGACATGATAGCAAATATGGTAAAGCAAAGGAATATAACGTGGGTGACTTAGTAATGACGAAGAACGATTTCGTTAACTCAACTGGTTCTTCACGAAAACTTGAGTCAAAGTATAAAGGTCCCTATGTGGTAATTGCTAAGCTTCAATTCGATGGTACCTATCGAGTAGCTGACATGCCCTTCGCTCAAAGAAACCAAAAATCATATTCATCCGTGTGGACAGCCGACAGGATGAAGCCTTGAATAGAGTTTGATAAAGAACTCGACGAGGACGTCGATGAGGACAGGATGGCCGAATCTGTAACGCAAAACGAAGCAATTGGCAACACTGAAGAAGAGACAGAGAAGTAAAAGAGAAAGCGAAGAAGAACCGGCATTCTGATGGTGACTTTGTATCAGTATAGTTGGTGTAAAGAGGTGGTAATAAAAGTAAAGTAGAACGGTTGGTTTTTGTTTATAGATTGGTTTGGAAGATATAAATTCGAGAGTTCAATTTAGTATTCATTTAAGTTGATACATAGCCACTTGTGTTTGCCTGAGATATGGCTTGGTCGTAAGTGGTAAGATGAAGGGAAATAAGTCCGTGGAAACTTTACTAAGTCTCAGGGGAATAAGCGATTTTAGTGTAACTCAAATTGCAAGGTGAAATTAACAAATATCTACATAGTTGGATTTAGTTGAGTTTAGCCCAACTCAACCTAGGAAATCATCACGTTCAAAGCGTCTATTGCATTATACAATATAAAATCGAATAAGGAATGTCACATTTTTTATGAAAGAATAAAATCACAATCGAGAACACCTGGCATAGCATACACAGATTTCGTAGACACGCATTAGGGGCGTTCACACGACCAAACATAGCGGGCAGACCTTTTGAGATCCATTTAAGGCCCCAGGCGAGATACATTTAGTATTCCGTTGCTTTGATACATCGCCAATGTTGTGTGTGTTTGAGATATGGCTTGGTCATAAGTAGATAATTAGGGTAAAGGGAAGTAAATCCCGGGGACTTTCAGATGCAACTTCACAACAACAGATGATTTTAGTAATCTATATCTCTCGTTGACGCGCGCTCAAATATGTCAGTGTGTGGAGTCAACCATTCACAAAATAGTCGGTAATGTCTTTTTTAGTACAAAATCTTATCTTTCAAACGGCATTTAGCTTGTTCCGATCGGGAGTATACAACGCTATATTTACGTTGATCGACAAAATTGCACACACATATTTACCTACAAACCACAAAAAACAACAAAAACATAACTCAATCAGTTAAGAGGCGTATTTTATATTGGTCATAATAAAACAGTACTGATCAACGAACAAATTAATTTCTGTGGTGTAGTATTATCTTGTTTTACATATACTCCTTTCTCCTTCCCTCCTATGAGTCCAACAGTTCAAAGTTTATGCGGAAAGTTACCATGCCATGTAAATATATCTTTACACAAGAATGCAATTTCTTCGTTGGCCTTTGCTTTTTGATACAGTATTTATTTATGAACGACAAAAGGGCGTAATACTTTCCCTAATCGATTCATTTAATTGGAAATGTATATTAATATCGAATTCCTTAATAATAATCGGTTAAATAACTAACCACTGGCGCAAAGGACTGTAGTCAGATACCTGGGGATCTGGCTAGATCAATATCTATATTTTAACAAACATGTAGATGATGCTCTAGGCCGAGCACGAGGCGCTTTCGCTCTTACAAAGAGACTGTTTTACAACAGCCAACTCGATTCGAGGGTGAAGGTAATCTGCTACGTGGGCCTCATCCGGCCAATGCTCACCTATGGCTGCCCGTGTGGTTCAACGTGAGTGCAAGCTTGTTGGACAAGATTCGGGTGTTTGAGAGGGCTTGTCTTAGGGCTTGCCTTCGCCTTTACAGAACCCCAGAGCCCCAGTACAGAAAATTCTACTCCAATGAGGTTTTATACAACAGGGCTAACCTGATACGAGTGGACAATTTCCTGTTGAAATTGGAATTGGAAGCATTCCTCCATTTGGACATCATTCAAAATGAAAATGCAGTACCGCTCCTCTTCCACATCGCCCGTTCGACTGTGATGGGCGACTCAAACACGACTGTTCCAGTACGACGGTTCAGTATGGCGGTATAAAGGCGATATGTTCGGGATGTTGCAATGCAACACCGAGAATTCTGGTGGCTGTGCAGTGAGGGAACTCCCTCATCGAACCCTTTAGACCCGGGTTACAAACGGGCAGTGCGTATCGGTCTTTGTGATTAGACGCAATTATCAGCTTTATCAGACGCAAGCTATGGCCGACCTACATATCTTAGGGTAGTTTTTTAGGGTAGTGTTAAGTTGTATATATGTATACATGTATATTAAGGACATATGCATAGATATGTGCATATATCATAATATATATATGTATTATGGTAGTTTAAGTTATTTTAAGGTAGTATGTAAGTTAGTATATAAGTTTTAGTACAATCAGTTCCGATATTAAGTTTCTTATAATTTTCTTAATCTTAATTTACAGTTAAATTTATTTACTTTTACAAATGCATTTAGGTTAAGTCGAAAGACATAGTATACGATTAAGTTTAGCTTAGAGTGCTCGACTAGTGCCAGTAAGTTAGATGTAGTAACAATGATCGACCAGCTAGTGTTAAGCAATTTTGTCTAGTATTTAAGTGTTTGTTATGAATTAAGTAAATAAAAATGAACTAAAATGAAATGAAAATGATCGGTTGAAATTTTTTTCAAACTTAATTTCACCACTTAACCGTAGACGTACGTTGGGTCGTTTTCAACCAATTTTGTTTTTCCATCTCAAATATTTTTAAAACCACTATCAATAGTAAGCTGTGCTTTCATGATGTCTAGTGGAGAAGATTTCTCGTCGGGTAGTGATGAAGAGTTTGTGCCAGAGGTCGAAAATTGTGTAAGTGATACGTGTGATTCAAGTGATTCAGAATGTGACAATGAAGATGATGCAGCTGATCCCCTTTTCGTATCTAAAAATAGTACGATTTGGAGTTCAATTCCATTGAATCCTGATAAATCATTGTACAATTCACATATTTGTTTCATAATAGGTGAAATTTGGGATTACAGTATCTCGAGTCCGTTCCGAAAATATTATTACAATGAAGCCAGGTGTTACTCGTTATGCTATTGCTCGTGTTGACATTTGCCGACAAGCATAAAGAAATGGACAAAAGTATGTTGCATGCATAATTTGGCGCCTTTCTACATACGTATATAAATAAAAATCTGACACTGGTATCTAAACGTCGGCATATCTTAAAAAATTCCTGTCCAATTGATTTGAAATTTTGACATATACATGACACATCATTGAAAGCGAATCAGTCATACAGCGAGCAAAATAAGTTTACGTACACACATTTATTTTTAGTTTTTCTTATTAAAAACCTATGTAAATAAGCTCGGTTCGAAGTATAAATTTGGGCAAAATATGATTCTGCTGCATTTTCAGAGCTCACAAAACAACTTCATAAAACCACACTAAATAAGTTTACTTGCAGTTCCCTTTTTCCTTAATTATGTTCCCTCTTCCAATCAGCTCTAGCGACAGAATGGGAATAGGGTCGCTTGTTAGCAAGTATTGCTGCATCCAAATATTAATTCTACCATGTTATGGGTTTTTTGTTAACTTTTTATTCAATGTACGTAAACTTTTTTTTGGCTTGAAATATCGCCATTTGTTTAGTTTATTTTATTGAACTCTTATTTTATAAAAACAAATTGAAATGTAAGTATCGTTATATGATCTCTTATATCGTACCTATTAAATATGATGACATTTTTATATTACAAGAACATTATTTTCAAACATTCTGATGAGAACCTTGAGTGTAGGCAAACTTATTTTGCTCACTGTATGTATATAAGTCAGTAGACACAGTTGTGGAAGCAGATGTAGCAGTCAATTATAATTGATAATAATCAAACAGAATTTCTGACTTCACTAGGTTTCCCGCGGGGTCCCACCTCACATATTGAAATTGAAAATCGGTGTGCCCATTATAATGATTGGTAATTAATCAGCCAAAACTCTGCAACGGCAAACGAATGTAATAGAATCAACAATTTTGACGGGACATTTCAAGGGTGACAACTGACGACGCACAGTGTGTAATTTTCCACATCTAACTTTATACCTGAAAAAAACAGGGCTTTTCTGCTGGCGTTTTTCACTTTACAAGTCTAGAGTTTCAAACGCGCTTTTAAATGTCAACTCAATTTATCAGCTGTTTTCAATTAGTAGTAGTAGTATTAATTTTTATTGGGTTGTTCTTTTTCTTTTACAAAACATATTGTGTACAAGTACTAATAATAATAATATTGAAAAATTTGCATGAATCATTTAAAAAAATAACTTTTTTGGTCAATTTAGTTTTTTAAAGAAATGTGATGGAAGTTTATTCCAAATTTTGACAACCATTTTCATGAGTTAGTTTTAGTTGCATTATTTAGACATTTTTCTGAACAATTATGAAATTTAAATTCATGAGTTTTCACAATTCATGAATGATATACAACTGCAAACTGATCGCCTATATATTACTTTGAAGAATTAAATTGATTCAAAATATTCCTGTAAATAGATTTACATGCATTATTTAAATAGCATTACATTTTTATTCACCCAAATATTATATGTGCTCTTAAAAATATGAGTCAGCTTTTAAACACCCTCCGAACAATAGTACATGAGATTGGGCAAAGCCACGAATCTGCCGACAATTTCCCACAAAATCCACGAATCGGCCGGTATATTGTGGTGGATCCATGGTTTTTGTAAGAGTATATGTGATATACAAGGGAGTTCCACTACTCTCACATTTCTCTCCGGTGTGGACTGGGGGAAATTCTCGTCGAAGTTGGATATCTCCTTGCTCTCTTATTTCTGCTGTCCACTCAACAAGCCAGATGTAATTATGAGTGACTCATCCTAACTTAAAGCTAGAAATAATAACATGGCGGATAGAAGGAGAGGAAAGTAACAACATGGGAAGGAGAACAAAATGTACTCCTCCCTACACCTGTAGAGTGCGACTGTTACGGGCATAAACCCCGTTTGTTGTGAGCCGTAGCGTGACTCTCACTTTCACTATCTGTCTCTGTCGAGACATTCACAAAGATTTGATTTCACAAAATGATGTACTAGATTCAGTCTTAACATCTGATACTTATTACGGGAGGTTACCTTGAGTTCTTCCTTCCGTTTCTGGAAGGTTACCCATTTAGGGCAGCCCTTAAAACTGGCCGGGTGGCCTTTAATATTGCAGTTTACGCAAAAATTCCTTAAGTGGTACATCCGCTGGCAATTCGCACTTGCCAATCTCATGAGATTTATCACACTTGACGCATTTATGCGGAGCTGTGCAGAACGTCGAAATATGGCCTATGCCCTGACAACGATAACACCTCTTCGCTCCAGAGCTCCTAACACTCTCCCACCTAACATCATGGTTCAGTAAAAATTCTGATCAAGCTCTCCTTATCCTCTACCGTGCAGAAGAAGAGTTCAATCTTTACACCACTCTTTTTGGAGCGGGAAGTGATGATAACATCTGATACAAAAATGGGGGGGAAAAATAAATAAATAAAGGCACCATTCATTGGTTGATTTGAAGGAAAACAAAATTAATAATTTAACAATAACAGTTGTAATAGTAATTCAATATTAATACATAGTATTTGGTAAATTCATTATTTATACATAGTATTCAGAAATTAGCATAGAGTTCATTTGTAACTAGTTTAACATAGATTAATATTTAGGGGATAATATAACAAAGGAGCAAATCTTATGAGTTCAAGTAATTTAAGTGTCTTACATATTAACTTATATTAATAGTCTCTGGTGTATAATAAATATATTTACTAAAGTTAATAATTCAGTATTCTCATTGGTATTAAGAATATATGTATGTATAAGGCACATTAAGTTTGTAATGATTAGTATATGTTATATATGAAGGTAGTAATTCAGTGAGATATAATGTATAGTTCATTGCAAACAAAGGGCACAACCATTAGATGTAAATAAATACATTATATCAAGTCAATTCAAGAGGAGGAAAGGAATCTGAGTTCACTAACCCCTATAGGTGTCGGGGGATTGCTTCTTATAGAAGGGTGGCGTTAGCAAACTGTCGTCATTCTGAACAAGGAACAAAGAGTCGGATCCCTCGTTGAATATGCTGATTGGTGATATATAATAACGATCGTCTACCGACCAGTTGATGTTGTCGTCGAAAACTCTTTTGACTAAAGGGTTCTCGTGGTATTGTAGAGCAAGAAATTCTTTTCTTGGCTAGTCCCACAAGATACTCAAATAGGGGTAATACCCCTGATTCGCGGTAGATGGTGAGGTTGCTGAACCATTTGCCTCCTGGTCTTTTACGTCTCGAGATGCATCAAATCAAAAAGCCATATGTTAAGAGAGGACATAATAGTGTTTTGTATAAGAGTAATTTAGTTTTGCAATCTACATCTCTAGAATTTAATAAGATCTTTAGCTTCAATCCTAGCTTTAGCAAGGGCCTGCCTTGCATGGGGGTTCATTTTAAGCCTTTCGTGTAGCTGAACTCCTGGATATTTTATTGACGTTTTTAGGGGAATGTGATTGCCCTCAATCGTGAGAATGAGATCGCGGCTTTCACGTACTGCTTGATCTATTGCTTTAAACACGCATGAGGAGGATTTTGAGCTTGCTTCTTAACTGCTCATTAGCCTCTATTCTTATTCTGTATTTTATTATTTAGCTGAGACAGCTTATCCTCGCTGACAAATCAACATATCAGGGATTGCTACGATCTCCAAACTGCAGAAAAATTCTTTTTAGCCTTCTTTTCCAGATCTTTCTAGTTTTAAACAATTCCAATGTCGACTCCGACACCCTGATCCAGTTGGGACGGAATGGTAAAACCTTACTATGGTTTGAGAGACAATTGTGTATTTTGTTTGTGAGCGAGTCTACTAGGACATCAATCCCAGGGTTTGAGAGATACCTATCTGTAGGTAAATTTAGATTGGAGAGTTCAGAATTTAGTGCAGAATTGAAATTTGTCCAGTTGACATGTATTAAACTATTGAAATTTGACGGGATGTCCGGAAAGATTGAGGCATTTGGAAGTTGAAGGCCAAGAATCACTGAGCAGTGATCAGAGAGTTGGTCAGCTGTGGAACAGGCGATGTTGTTACCAGAGATTAAATTGGACGATACTAGAAAGAAATCCAAATGTGAATCAGAGCTAGGTCTGGTCGGCTCTATGGCTTTAATTAAGAAATCTAGCAAGTGTACTTGGAACCATTGAGCAAAGCCTTGAGTTAAAATCACCTCCAATTATTATGTAATCGTAGTTGCATAAAGAATATAACAGATCATCAAGAGCTGGGGCAAGCGCCGCACCAGCTCTGTGAGAGATATATAAAGAGACTAGGGCTAAAGATTTTGCGGATTGGTTGCTTGCAAGAATCGAAACGGACGCGATTGTAGCAGAGATGTAATTGTTAGAAAAAAAAAGATTGAGAAAAGGAGATGTTATTGCGCAGGAAAAGTCCCGTACCTCTGCCATCATTATTCACAATTAGATCATATTGGTCGTTAAATCTACGTCTGCTTGAGTGTACTGATAGGCAGGTTTCCTGAACTAACAAGACCGTGGGAAGCCTGTCCTTCAGTAGGAGATCAATTTCAACTTTCTTTTCATCGTTTAACGTTCGAATATTTGCAGTAATTATAGAAAGACTTACGGGCATGTTGTAGAGGTAATAAAGTTTGCAAAGACGATTTTTCTTTTGAATACTCCTTCAATTTTCTGGTAATAAGGCCAGAAATTCGCAATTTTTTCCATAAGACTCTCCAGCGGGATACCGAAGAGTTTTTCCGATTCCGCCTCGAAGTCAGCAAAGCCCCCCCCCCCTGGTTTTCCCCATGAGAAGCCTTTGATTTTGCATTATCCTGACCCCTAACTGCATCAGCATAAGAAAATTCATTCCGCTGTGGGCTTCCGACAGCTCGATTAACTGAATTGCGCAGGGCAATTCTCTTATTACGGGAGGTTACCTTGAGTTCTTCCTTCCGTTTCTGGAAGGTTACCCATTTAGGGCAGCCCTTAAAACTGGCCGGGTGGCCTTTAATATTGCAGTTTACGCAAAAATTCCTTAAGTGGTACATCCGCTGGCAATTCGCACTTGCCAATCTCATGAGATTTATCACACTTGACGCATTTATGCGGAGCTGTGCAGAACGTCGAAATATGGCCTATGCCCTGACAACGATAACACCTCTTCGCTCCAGAGCTCCTAACACTCTCCCACCTAACATCATGGTTCAGTAAAAATTCTGATCAAGCTCTCCTTATCCTCTACCGTGCAGAAGAAGAGTTCAATCTTTACACCACTCTTTTTGGAGCGGGAAGTGATGAAGTCTTTAACCTGGACCTTCAACGAGGGATCCAATCTCTTAAGCTCATCCTGTACTTCCTGAGCCGTATAATATCTTGAGATTCCTCTCAAGGCAGTGTGGAACTTTCGCAACTGCTTAGGCAAAAACGAGAAAGCCTCACCCTTAGCCTGCTTAATACAACCCAGAATGAGAACTATACTCAATCTCACCGAAGTACTTGCTTAGTCTTTTTATGTTAAAATTTTTGGCTAAAATCGGTGGGCACCACTGTGCCTTCCTGCTTCCAGCTTCAGTTGGGTTGATCCTCTCACCATCCCTTGCACCGCTAGGGGTGTTCAGCTCCTGTTGTTGTTTGTATGGCAGCTTCCTTTTATTCCCGATAACTCCCTGTTTGGTTTCATCACACAAATCCTCCCTAGAGTTGTCAAAACGATTGTTAGGGTCAAACACTTTACGCTTTTTGTTAGCGCTTCCTTCTGATTGACGATTTTTTGCACCTTTTCCACTCTGAATCGAGTTTTTATTGTCTTGGATTATGTCGTTGACAAATCCTCTAGCAGTATCTTGACCTGCTATTGAGAAATCCGAATTCCCGACAAATCCCTGATGGATATTACAGTTAACTAAACTGGTACTGTTAACCAAAGAGACGCCGCTATCAACAGTAAGCGTGTCTCTCGATGATTCTTGCTGCCCTTCTCTAACAGCCTTAGCAGATGTACTCGGTACAGCGTCAGTCTGCCATTCCGTATATCTGTATGTTTTTTTTTCCGCCTCCGTTAACATTTGAGACGGTAAAACCACTCTCCTCACAAATTCTTTGTCCGGTGGGATCGAATGTCCAATTTTTGAGATATTTTCCTCCATAATTAGGCGCAGCACTCACAAAATAATTTAAGACAGATTTATATTTGATAATTAAATACGCACTGCACTTCACACGCGAGTTACATATCTATACGGTGACCTCCACTGACTCCACGACATGTTGAGCAACAACCTTAAGTCGTTGCGACATATATGAGAATCAGCACATTTATGTTGGGCAATATCGTTGCGACATAATGTGCTATGTCAAAATATTTAAATAGGTCGAGCAACAACCCTAAGCTGTTGCTGCATAAATGCATAAATTCACTTTTAACATGGTAAGGTAATTTTAAGGTAACATCGGGTCAACCGATGCAGTATTGTGAGAACAGTCAATAATGAGACTCGGTGAATGAAAAACGTTTTTTTCTTTTGTCTATACTGAACACCCTTCAATTATTTATTTGGCGCAGTCGGTAGGATATCCTTAATACGTAGGATATCCAAAGAGAACGGACTTACAGTGAAAGTTAAGTTTTGACAATCAATAAAATTGTTCAACTACAAATCAGTTGAATTAGTGTGAATATACTAAAAATCAGTTGACATACAAAATATATTGAGTACAAAATGGAAACTGCTAGTGAAAGCTGAAGTGTTCGAAAAACTAAACGAGAAACGGTGTTATAGTGAGAACAAAAGAAATAGGTTTGTCAACTACAAATCAGTTGATAAATCTTAAAGAAGTAAAAGTGAAAACAATTCTATCACGACAAGAACTACACGATTTGGGACGTAATATATCCCAAGCACAGGAGGAAGAAGAAAATATGGCAAACGACACAGTAACCATTTTAACTACCATGGCTCGTGTTCTAGAAAGACTGGAAGTTAGCCAACAGCACGGAACAAGCCGAGCTTTAGTAATAATGAAGAAAATTTCAGGAATTTTCTGGAGAGCAAAGGGACCTGACCCAGTTTGTAAATATCGGTGATAACCACATGGCGCTTAAGCCCCAGGACAGAAGGCAATCCACATGGACAACGATTTCACAGTGCAAGTTAAGTGGAAAGGCGAAGGATTTAATACTCATCAACAACACGACAACGTGGGAAGACGCTAAAATTCTTCTTAAAAACAAGTTTAGACCTGTCACTGATCAAAAGGAGGTCACCAGAAAAATAAATACATTAAACGTGAGCTCAATTTTAGACTTAAGTAACAAAATAGAATATTTAATGTCGGAGATCCATACTATTGTTATGTGTGAGGAACAGCAACAAAGTCTTAAAACACTCTTGTACGGTCTGATAGTTAATATGGTTAGGGAATTAGCGCTAGGAAACTTAGCCAGGGAAATCAGAAAGAGTACGATCTACAAAAAATTAAGAACATTTTATATTCATATATGGGTTACCACAATGATAGAGAGTTTCAGAATTCAGAATCTTTTCAAAAATCAATTCAGAATTTTCAGAATTCTACTCATGTTAAGTCCACACCGACATTAGGTCGAACAAATTTTCAACCAAATAGTTATCGACCTCAACGCCCAGTTAGTGGCAACTACCAAAGGCAAAGTAACCAACAGAGAAACTACAATAACTGTAATAACTCCGCACAAAATAGGGAACAATTCAATTTTCTGGACAAACACGTCATAGTAGACGAAGTGCTCAACCAATGGACATAGATCATATAGCACATTCAAACTCACAAGAACACAGAGAACGTACTCAGGGAGACACTATTATTGAACAAGAAATCCATTCGATTGACACACAAGTTTTTCTGAACAAAGCCTCACGAACAAGACACAAATAGCATTTTCTATAGGTAATAGGTGGATACAGGTTCGACCATAAGTATCATTAATACTACAGAAATTGATTACAGTAAATTTAAAGTCTCGGAAGAAGTAACTGTAAACCTCAAGACGGTCAATAAACAAACTGTAGAAAAAATGAAAATCTATATATGCTCATTTTTAAAGAAGAACACTGAATACTTGGGTCATATTCTAACATCCGAGGGGAAGAAACCAAACCCCAATAAGGTAGAAGTAATTCAAAAGTTCCCATTACCCTCTACGGTAAAACAGTTAAGAGGATTTCTAGGCAGCACTGGATACTATCGAAAGTTTATCACGGATTATTCTAAGATAGCATACCCTATGGTAAAATATTTAAAAAAGAACATGAAACTTAACACCAATGACCCAGAATACATTCACGCCTTCGAAACATTGAAGGCAACACTTATTAAGCACCCTCTGCTGAAATTCCCCGATTTTAATAAACAATTTTGCTTATATACCGTGGCAAGTAATTTTGCTTTAGGAGCAGTATTAACACACGAAGGGCAGCCAGTATGTTATGCCTCGAGAATATTAAATGGGACATATATATATAGACGCAGTTGACACTCACCAACGCAGTCGAAAACGAAATAGAAATTAAACATAATAAGAGAATTATTTATGTTGACATGACAAAGCAAAAAAGTTACTGGAAGGATTTACTTAGAAAAACGGTAAAGGCAGGAATTATAGGTATTTTTTCCGAAGTAGACGATCATAAGTACAATGAAGTGCAGAAGATAATTATAGAAATGTATGGACACTATAAGGAAGTTAAATCTTATAAACAAACACGAAGAGCAAGGGATTTAGAGAAAGAAGAAGAGGTTCATAGACGAATATCTCTTTACCACACCAAGGAGAATAATCACTCAGGGATAATAGGAACACACCGTACTCTAAAGGGAAAAATATTCTTTCCCAAATTAGTCCATGAAATTTGAAAGTAATAGGAAACTGTGAGACCTGCCAAGAAGGTTAATATGATAGGAAACCAATTAAACTGGAATTCAATATTACACAAACTCCAAGTAGGATGAATGAAATGCTTCATATGGATATCTATCATTTTAATAAATTAATATAGCTGACTTTCATAGACAAATTGGCAAAAAAAGCAAATGGTTATTGTTTGAATAGTAAGCATTGGACATGTAAGTTAGAGTGTATAGATCAGCAAATAAATAAATTCGGGAAGCCAGCTAAAATAATATGCGACAACGAATTCAACTCGGAGAATATAAAAGAATACTTACGGAAAGAGGGAATAGAAATGCATATGACCAAAGCAAATTCTCATACAGGTAATTCGGACATAGAAAGATTTCATTCAACCTTACTTGAAATCTTACTTACCATAAAAGATGACATTTCGATCAATAGAAAAATATATAAGGCTATTCAAATATATAATAATAGATATCACAGCACATTGGGCATGAATCCTAATCAAGCTGAGAAAACAGATCAGGTAGCATTAAAACAAAAAATATGTAAAAATAAATGCAAAGTCATAAACAAGAAAAATTCTACTAGAGAAAATGATCAGGAAAAACGCAAAGAAGGTTACATTAGAAACTATAAACATCTCAGACATAAGAATGAAACTTACTATAGGAAACTTATTTAAGAAATGTACGTCCTACAAATATCAAAAGACCTTCCAATTTTGCAGATATTAATAATACTCCTCATGATGAGAGAATTCGCAGTACAGGGGGTACTTCAGGTACATCCGATCCAGGAAGAGAACGGGTACGTATGAATAAGGATAAAACAAGTAGAGATAGCTAATGATACGAATACAATCTTGCATATTGTAAACCCAATTGAAATAGCGAATATCTTAAACCAACTAGAATCTAATATAGATAACTTAAAATATGGGGACAGACAAGCACTTTATGCAGAAATAAAACTAATCCAAACCAAGCTTAGAACAATTAGTAGATCGAATAGTCAAAAGCGAGGATTATTAAATATTATCGGCAGAGCAGGGAACTGGTTATTTGGTACGATGGACGATTCAGACCGGCAAGAAATTCTAGAACATTTGCAGGTTACTGATACAAATAATCATAAAGTCATAGACAATTTAAATAAACAACTTATAATTAATAATCATTATAACAAAACTTTGACAGATTTAAAGATACTTATAGATAACGATAGGAACAAAATTTCAAAAGCATATGATTCAACAAATAATATTGTGAATGAATTGAATGAAAAAATTTTATATTTGGAAGAAGAAAATAAACTTACATACATTGAAAATAGAGTAAACCAAATTATTGACAATATAATGGCAACAAGAAACAATATAATTCACCCTAGTATGCTCACTTTGGAAGAATTAAACCGTTATGACATAGATTTCCATAAAATAAAACTGTTAAAATCCGGAGTCATGGAATTTGAAAATCAATGTCTTATATTTGCTATTAAAATACCTGTTAGCTATATTGTTGTGGATTTAGAAATAATTAAACCAATACCAAACTCGAGTAGTACGCAAATAAATGAGCTTGATGAATTAGTCGTTGAAATTAATAAAGAACTGTATCGCTATGATGAAAAAGCATTATTAAAAGATCTTAAACATAGCGAACATTGTATTACAAAAGAAGCTTGTTCATTAATACATAACAATGTAATTAAAATTGAAGTAATTGATGATGAAACTATTTTGTTAACAAATATGGTCAATGAAACTATATTACAAGATTGTGACAAAAGAGAAATAAAAGCAATAGGAAACTATTTAATTAATTTCAATAATTGTACACTACAAATAAAAAGCAATAAATTCTATAATAAGAAAGTTACTATATTAGACAAGTACTATTACCCATCTAACAACATTACAAAACTGTTTATAAAACCTATTACTTTTGATCAAATTGTTATGGAAAATGTAGGAAACTTAGAGGAAATTAAAGAGCTTCAATACCATACAAATGTTATATGCAGTACCAACATAACTGTGCTCGTAATTGTAATACTTAGCATATCATTTATATTTATATATGTATCCAAAAGAATCAGATCAGGTACGAAACCACAAATAATAAAGATTCCCGAAGTTACTCCAAAGATTCAGGAGAATCTTACGAATAAGGGAGGAGAAGTTACATATCTATACGGTGACCTCCACTGACTCCACCACATGTTGAGCAACAACCTTAAGTCGTTGCGACATATATGAGAATCAGCATAAATGCATAAATGCACTTTTAACATGTTAAGGTAATTTTAAGGTAACATCGGGTCAACCGATACAGTATTGTGAGAACAGTCAATAAAGAGACTCGGTGAATAAAAAACGTTTTTTTCTTTTCTCTACACTGAACACCCTTCAATTATTTATTTCGCGTGTTGTCTCGTCGACTACAGAGATGAAGTATTGATTTGTGTGTACATGATTTCTGGTCGACTACCACGCGAAGAATCAGCTGTTTTCAATTCTCATCCCAATTTCATCCCACATGAAAAATATTGGGTCCACTAATTTCAGCCGATAAATTAACCTCAGTCAGCTATTGTCATTTCTCAAATGTCAGTTGACTCTCAATTTGAGAGAAGATTTCTCAATTTTTAAGGGAGTGTAAGTGAAAGCGGCTCTCGCACTGATTTTTTCCAACATGTCGAAAAATTCTTACGTGAAACCAGAAATGAATGAGTAAAGAGATATTCAACTTCGGCCATTTTTGCCCCTAGTCCACACCGGAGAAAAATGTGATAGTAGTGGAATTCCCTTGCATTACACTCATACTTTTACAACGCTCGTCAATTCACCCCAATATGGCGGACGATTCGTGAATTTTGTGGGATAATGGCGGCAGATTCATGAATTTTGTGGGATATTCGAGAATTTGCCCACGAACATGTACTTATTGTTCGGAGGGTGTTCAGAAGGTGACTCATATTTTTAAGAGAACATATATTTGTAAAAGGTGCTTGCGTGAATAAAAATGTAATGCTACGCTCTCTTTACAGGAATAGTTTGCATCAATTTAATTCTTCAGAGTAAAATATGGCTGATTTATATGCGATGACTGACAAATGAACTTAGTTTTATATCTTTCATTCATGAATTGTGAAAACTTCTGCAATTAAATTACATAATTTGTTAAGATCAATGGCTTTAACTGTACCTAACTCAAACTAATTTGCAATTAACTTTCATCTCTATTTCCGTAAAACAAGTAAAATAAGCAAAAAAGCTGTTTATTTTAATTGATTCAAGCAAATGTTTCAATAATATTGCCGGTACACATGTTTCGTGTGAATGCTTTTTTTCGATATTATGCATATGCAAAAATACATACATGAAGTCGTATATTCATTAATAATTAATGCATAAATAATTAATGTAAACAATGGCAAAATTATTTATTCCTAGGAAGCTACTTCATGAACATTGTTCGTTTGCTTACCCCTCCTTACTGTGTTGAAAATTTGACACCCAAATTTGAAAAAAGTTCAAGTAACGAGCGAATTTTCAAATAAGAACTCTAATTCACCCCAATACTAAGGTTGGGGAAGGGTATCAGCTGTTCGCCAGCTGTTCACTAGAGCTCACACGTATTCACAGACAGGGGAGAAAAAGCGTATAAAAAACGCTGTCAGATGAAATCAAGGGGCAAGAGAAGAAGAAGTTGAATATCTCTTTACTCATTCATTTCTGCGTGAAACTGCCCTCTTACATTTTATGACATTGCTCTCATTTCGCTCTAAAAAGCGAGAAGCTGTATTTTTTGTATAGGATATGAATTGCCTGTGTTGGAAGAAAACCCCAGCAGCAAAGCCCTATTGTGTTTCAGGCATTACACCAATACCCCGGTTTGCGTCGCTAATTGGGACCGGAAAGTTGCGACGCAAATCGAAACGACGCAAACCGAAACACGATTTTGTATACCTACATACATACATTTGTATGAACATACTTACTTTCATACAAATTTATTTTATTTCATTGGTTCCATTGAAACTGAGGAGCAGACATCGTTCACAACCAAGTTGAGGTTTCCCGCAGTTTAGAGAATTCCCCAGAAATTGGCAATCCTACAGCAAGACACGCACTTATGCGTTATATTTACGTTAAAAAATCGCGATGGGACAAACATTTTCTTGTTATTGACGAAAATCGAAACCATCGGAATTATAGGTATTTTTTCCGAAGTAGACGATCATAAGTACAATGAAGTGCAGAAGATAATTATAGAAATGTATGGACACTATAAGGAAGTTAAATCTTATAAACAAACACGAAGAGCAAGGGATTTAGAGAAAGAAGAAGAGGTTCATAGACGAATATCTCTTTACCACACCAAGGAGAATAATCACTCAGGGATAATAGGAACACACCGTACTCTAAAGGGAAAAATATTCTTTCCCAAATTAGTCCATGAAATTTGAAAGTAATAGGAAACTGTGAGACCTGCCAAGAAGGTTAATATGATAGGAAACCAATTAAACCGGAATTCAATATTACACAAACTCCAAGTAGGATGAATGAAATGCTTCATATGGATATCTATCATTTTAATAAATTAATATAGCTGACTTTCATAGACAAATTGGCAAAAAAAGCAAATGGTTATTGTTTGAATAGTAAGCATTGGACAAGTAAGTTAGAGTGTATAGATCAGCAAATAAATAAATTCGGGAAGCCAGCTAAAATAATATGCGACAACGAATTCAACTCGGAGAATATAAAAGAATACTTACGGAAAGAGGGAATAGAAATGCATATGACCAAAGCAAATTCTCATACAGGTAATTCGGACATAGAAAGATTTCATTCAACCTTACTTGAAATCTTACTTACCATAAAAGATGACATTTCGATCAATAGAAAAATATATAAGGCTATTCAAATATATAATAATAGATATCACAGCACATTGGGCATGAATCCTAATCAAGCTGAGAAAACAGATCAGGTAGCATTAAAACAAAAAATATGTAAAAATAAATGCAAAGTCATAAACAAGAAAAATTCTACTAGAGAAAATGATCAGGAAAAACGCAAAGAAGGTTACATTAGAAACTATAAACATCTCAGACATAAGAATGAAACTTACTATAGGAAACTTATTTAAGAAATGTACGTCCTACAAATATCAAAAGACCTTCCAATTTTGCAGATATTAATAATACTCCTCATGATGAGAGAATTCGCAGTACAGGGGGTACTTCAGGTACATCCGATCCAGGAAGAGAACGGGTACGTATGAATAAGGATAAAACAAGTAGAGATAGCTAATGATACGAATACAATCTTGCATATTGTAAACCCAATTGAAATAGCGAATATCTTAAACCAACTAGAATCTAATATAGATAACTTAAAATATGGGGACAGACAAGCACTTTATGCAGAAATAAAACTAATCCAAACCAAGCTTAGAACAATTAGTAGATCGAATAGTCAAAAGCGAGGATTATTAAATATTATCGGCAGAGCAGGGAACTGGTTATTTGGTACGATGGACGATTCAGACCGGCAAGAAATTCTAGAACATTTGCAGGTTACTGATACAAATAATCATAAAGTCATAGACAATTTAAATAAACAACTTATAATTAATAATCATTATAACAAAACTTTGACAGATTTAAAGATACTTATAGATAACAATAGGAACAAAATTTCAAAAGCATATGATTCAACAAATAATATTGTGAATGAATTGAATGAAAAAATTTTATATTTGGAAGAAGAAAATAAACTTACATACATTGAAAATAGAGTAAACCAAATTATTGACAATATAATGGCAACAAGAAACAATATAATTCACCCTAGTATGCTCACTTTGGAAGAATTAAACCGTTATGACATAGATTTCCATAAAATAAAACTGTTAAAATCCGGAGTCATGGAATTTGAAAATCAATGTCTTATATTTGCTATTAAAATACCTGTTAGCTATATTGTTGTGGATTTAGAAATAATTAAACCAATACCAAACTCGAGTAGTACGCAAATAAATGAGCTTGATGAATTAGTCGTTGAAATTAATAAAGAACTGTATCGCTATGATGAAAAAGCATTATTAAAAGATCTTAAACATAGCGAACATTGTATTACAAAAGAAGCTTGTTCATTAATACATAACAATGTAATTAAAATTGAAGTAATTGATGATGAAACTATTTTGTTAACAAATATGGTCAATGAAACTATATTACAAGATTGTGACAAAAGAGAAATAAAAGTAATAGGAAACTATTTAATTAATTTCAATAATTGTACACTACAAATAAAAAGCAATAAATTCTATAATAAGAAAGTTACTATATTAGACAAGTACTATTACCCATCTAACAACATTACAAAACTGTTTATAAAACCTATTACTTTTGATCAAATTGTTATGGAAAATGTAGGAAACTTAGAGGAAATTAAAGAGCTTCAATACCATACAAATGTTATATGCAGTACCAACATAACTGTGCTCGTAATTGTAATACTTAGCATATCATTTATATTTATATATGTATCCAAAAGAATCAGATCAGGTACGAAACCACAAATAATAAAGATTCCCGAAGTTACTCCAAAGATTCAGGAGAATCTTACGAATAAGGGAGGAGAAGTTACATATCTATACGGTGACCTCCACTGACTCCACCACATGTTGAGCAACAACCTTAAGTCGTTGCGACATATATGAGAATCAGCATAAATGCATAAATGCACTTTTAACATGTTAAGGTAATTTTAAGGTAACATCGGGTCAACCGATACAGTATTGTGAGAACAGTCAATAAAGAGACTCGGTGAATAAAAAACGTTTTTTTCTTTTCTCTACACTGAACACCCTTCAATTATTTATTTCGCGTGTTGTCTCGTCGACTACAGAGATGAAGTATTGATTTGTGTGTACATGATTTCTGGTCGACTACCACGCGAAGAATCAGCTGTTTTCAATTCTCATCCCAATTTCATCCCACATGAAAAATATTGGGTCCACTAATTTCAGCCGATAAATTAACCTCAGTCAGCTATTGTCATTTCTCAAATGTCAGTTGACTCTCAATTTGAGAGAAGATTTCTCAATTTTTAAGGGAGTGTAAGTGAAAGCGGCTCTCGCACTGATTTTTTCCAACATGTCGAAAAATTCTTACGTGAAACCAGAAATGAATGAGTAAAGAGATATTCAACTTCGGCCATTTTTGCCCCTAGTCCACACCGGAGAAAAATGTGATAGTAGTGGAATTCCCTTGCATTACACTCATACTTTTACAACGCTCGTCAATTCACCCCAATATGGCGGACGATTCGTGAATTTTGTGGGATAATGGCGGCAGATTCATGAATTTTGTGGGATATTCGAGAATTTGCCCACGAACATGTACTTATTGTTCGGAGGGTGTTCAGAAGGTGACTCATATTTTTAAGAGAACATATATTTGTAAAAGGTGCTTGCGTGAATAAAAATGTAATGCTACGCTCTCTTTACAGGAATAGTTTGCATCAATTTAATTCTTCAGAGTAAAATATGGCTGATTTATATGCGATGACTGACAAATGAACTTAGTTTTATATCTTTCATTCATGAATTGTGAAAACTTCTGCAATTAAATTACATAATTTGTTAAGATCAATGGCTTTAACTGTACCTAACTCAAACTAATTTGCAATTAACTTTCATCTCTATTTCCGTAAAACAAGTAAAATAAGCAAAAAAGCTGTTTATTTTAATTGATTCAAGCAAATGTTTCAATAATATTGCCGGTACACATGTTTCGTGTGAATGCTTTTTTTCGATATTATGCATATGCAAAAATACATACATGAAGTCGTATATTCATTAATAATTAATGCATAAATAATTAATGTAAACAATGGCAAAATTATTTATTCCTAGGAAGCTACTTCATGAACATTGTTCGTTTGCTTACCCCTCCTTACTGTGTTGAAAATTTGACACCCAAATTTGAAAAAAGTTCAAGTAACGAGCGAATTTTCAAATAAGAACTCTAATTCACCCCAATACTAAGGTTGGGGAAGGGTATCAGCTGTTCGCCAGCTGTTCACTAGAGCTCACACGTATTCACAGACAGGGGAGAAAAAGCGTATAAAAAACGCTGTCAGATGAAATCAAGGGGCAAGAGAAGAAGAAGTTGAATATCTCTTTACTCATTCATTTCTGCGTGAAACTGCCCTCTTACATTTTATGACATTGCTCTCATTTCGCTCTAAAAAGCGAGAAGCTGTATTTTTTGTATAGGATATGAATTGCCTGTGTTGGAAGAAAACCCCAGCAGCAAAGCCCTATTGTGTTTCAGGCATTACACCAATACCCCGGTTTGCGTCGCTAATTGGGACCGGAAAGTTGCGACGCAAATCGAAACGACGCAAACCGAAACACGATTTTGTATACCTACATACATACATTTGTATGAACATACTTACTTTCATACAAATTTATTTTATTTCATTGGTTCCATTGAAACTGAGGAGCAGACATCGTTCACAACCAAGTTGAGGTTTCCCGCAGTTTAGAGAATTCCCCAGAAATTGGCAATCCTACAGCAAGACACGCACTTATGCGTTATATTTACGTTAAAAAATCGCGATGGGACAAACATTTTCTTGTTATTGACGAAAATCGAAACCATCGTCGCAAACCGAAACATAAACTTTAAAGTTACAGAGCATTTTTAAAGCACGACGCAAATCGAAACGACGCAAACCGGGGTATTGGTGTATTCCTGTTGCGCTTGGGATAGCTAAACTATGGATTTTTCTATCCGGTGAAGAAAAAAAAAGGAAATTCTCTTCCTATAGCCATATGTGGTCACCGAAAAGGTCCGTATGGGTCACGCCATCCGTCCTCCATAAGCCTCATGGATACAAACGTCTCTAACTAAAAGACCACTGAACCGATTTTGTTTAAATTCATCAATGTGTTCAGAAAAGACAAGTTCCAAGATATTTTGATGAAACTAACACATTATACGTCCATCATCTCATCATTTGTAAGTAAAACGTAAAGAAAAGATTAGCAAATGTTTCTAATTACTTATTTGTTGATTTAAATTAAGTTTTTTTTTCTTGACGTGAAGTTAGTCGCTCTCATCATCGTAATCGGAATTGCTACTAGTTGGTGCTACTCGTACTTCGATTGCTTTTACCAGAGCAATACATTCTTGAGATAGTAAGTTCCTTTTTCTTTGGGGCGCTGTGCTACGACTCGAAATATATGGATCTGATGATATTAAAAACCTCTGAAGGATTTATGGCTAAAATGCTCTCGGAGTCGTTTGTATTCCTTATTGCTCACTTCTTGGACTTCCTCGGACAATTGACCAAGTGGCATTATGCAGGCTTGAATTATCTCTTTTGAGTGTATCAGAAGTTTATGTATGCTTGCAGGCATGTGGTACCTAGGGGTAGGCCTAGGTTAATACCTAGGGCTATACCTGTCGTGTGATACCAAACGTTTTACATTCGGACGACTTTGATTTTTGAATTAAGTTCCGCTAGATTCGCAAAGTAACACACTGTGGGACGTCCTCATTCCTCGAATTAACATCATCCCGTTCGATACTACCTTTCAATTCAAGCGACTACAGTTCCCTGTGCGACTAGCTTTCGTAATCACTATCAACAAAGATCGGTGTCAATCTTTGAAATTGTGTCGTCTATATTTAGATATGGATTGTTTCGCCCATGGACAATAGTATGTTGCATGCTAGGACTGTCAAACCAATTATGTATACCAAAACAAAACATTGTATATCCACAAGTACTGAATAATACAAATCTGATTGAAAGGTTTCACATCTTATCCGTTCAACGAATATGTATTTGCCACAGCGAAGCGTGATCAAAATATTCTTTTTCCTCTGTTAAAAGTTAACGTTGTTAATAACACCGTTTTATCTCGCTTGTTCAATAGAAACGACTGTATTTAGTTTAACTGAATTTTTAATACATCTCGTCACTATTCGATAGCTACTTATGGACTCAATTAACAATAAGCTAACTGGTTTAGTCAAAATCTTGACAATGACGCACTCTATTATATCTCCAACAGATTATTTAACCATCGACTTCGTGACGCCGTCCGTTAAGTGGTTAAAGTTAATGGCGTATTTCTAATAAGAACATGTATGTAATAAGTATCTTCTGATAGTGATAGAATAGAGCGCTAACGTTCTCCATACATTTCTGCCATCGGTGATGCCGGGCTTCTTTCAAGACTTTCATAGCTGGCACCGTGGTCATGGAAAATCCAACACAAATATAATTTTCGTTGTGGTTGGCATAGTCAAAGCCAAGATATCGAAATGCTTATTCAGTTCAGAAAGAAATACATGAAAATCATCTCTCTTCAGACTAACATTTATTAATAAAAAAATTGAACAATTTAAATCTAATTAAACATACGCTGGACGATACTCTTATAGTTTTGCTCATCTTTCTTCTGCATTTGCTTGACTGAATTGTACAAGCTTATGAACTCCTTTTTACCCTCAATGCCGCCGACTTTTTCAATCGTTTCCAGAGCCTTATCATATGCCTTAACATGGAAAAAAGCCTGCGCTCGACGATACAAGGCTTTTTCAGCATTCTTCGCTCCCTCCGCTGGTAACGTGTCAACGAAATTCGTCTGATACACAACATCCTCATATCGTTTATCTTGCAGCAAGCATGCGGCGATATTTGATTGTAGTGTTTGCAAAAGTGATTCGATATCGGATCCTTCCACACCGTTTGATGCTTTCGTCAGTACATCGAACGGCTTGAATGATATCAAACACTTTGCAGCACGGCTGAAATAATCATGAGCGAATCGAGGATGCGTTTTGAACATCTGAACACCATTGCATCTATATTTTTGCGCCAATTCATACATCTGTGGTACACTGAGCTCGAATAGGTATTGAATGTTCGAGATTTCATTCAGCGTTACCACAAAAGAAATTGGTTGTTCAGACTTGGTTTGAATGTCACATGAGCTCGTCTCACCTAGTAGCATATTCTGGACAAGCAGCTCTATATAACAATCCACTGGAGTAGTGGCTGCTCCCATTTCCAAAATAATCTCCCCATCTTGAGATAGGTAATGGCTAGGACGATCACCGAGATTTTCGATTTTCTCGAACTTGATATGACACGTGGATAATTCTGTTGGTTTTTGAACTTTTGTAAAATCTAAGCTCAGTACATTTTTCGACAAGCCTTTAACTGGACATTCCCATTTGTGACCAATTAACCAATCCATAATAGTTTATTTTTTAGGCAAAAACACTTGAAATTTGAATAGGCTTATTGAAATGTTCTTGTAAACAAAATATGAGAAATGTCAAGATGACAGCAGACAAGGTGGTTTACACTCGACGAAAATTGTAGGTAACTCATGTAGATAAGTAGTGTGCATTAAAACTGCAAAATTGTATATTATAATTAATGGTTTGCATTTTTTATATTATTTGTATTAAGGTAACCCGTTTATACCCGCCAAAAAATGAATTTAAAATACTGCACATATATGAGCATCGTCTTTAGTACACTATCATTTAATAATTCAGCAATACCAGTTTGACTTGCATGAATCATATGTAGGTAACACAGTTGCCCACGAGCAATTTTTGATAATAGCATGTACAGTCGACTCCGCTTATATGAACTCCGCTTCACCGGATTACTGAAACACAAAAATTATCAGGGAGCATTTTTTCATCATTTTCATATAAATTACTCCGCCTAACTGAAACCCGCTTAATTGAAAAACTCGGTTAGTTGCAAAAAAATTGTATGTCAAAAATAAATAATACGTACTACTTCAGCTCCGCATAACAGAAAAAAAAATAATGAATACAACGATTGGTATGATTTGTAATTTTTTCAATAATGTAATTTCTATTATGCTAAATGTGGATTTTGTACCATCCAATGTTTGGCTGGAGCGTTGGAACATATAGAAAATATTCATTTTAAGAACGTTCATGGGGAGAAAAATTCTGGCGATGTGCACGGTGCTAACGAATGGTTGACAAACATTTTGCAAACATATCTTGAAGAATATGGTGAGGAGAATATATACATATAATGCGGATGAGTCCGCATTAATGTATAAAGCTTTACCTACCGGAACATTGGCAAACAGATCCGAAAAACCATCAGCAACCAAATACAATAAAGACCGAATTACGATTCTTTTTGTTACAAATTCAACCGGTAGCGACAAAATGATTTTCTGTATAGGGAAATCTCACAACCCTAGGTGCTTCCGCAACTCTACAGTATCTGTAAAATATTTTGCCAACACAAAGGCTTGGATGACTCAGTCAATCTGGAGAGAGATCACGAACGAACTAAATGCAAAATTTAGGGCTAACCGTAAAAAGATATTACTTTTGGTTGACAATGCTTCATGTCACAAATTAGATAACAATACTATATTAGACAACATAAAAATATAATTTCTGCCACCGAATACAACTTGCCTTATCCAACCATTGGATCAAGGGATAATCCGTTGTTTTAAGTCACACTATCGAATGTGCATAGTACGACGACAAATCCTTCATCTATACAGTGGACGAACTTTATTGGATTTTTTCAAAAATATGGACCTGATCGCAGCTTTGAAAGTGGTTAAAAGAGCATGGTCGATGGTGAAGCTGGAGACCATTAAAAATTGCTTTCGGAAGTCAGGTTTTCTTAAAAACATTTTCGGCGAAGAAATTATTTCAGAAGCTAACGAAGAAGAGGAAGATAATTTTTTGATCACACTCCGACAGTCTCTTGCTGATTTTGATGCAGATTTACCTTGTTTCGGGGACATGTCCGATGCAGATGTTATAAATGAAGCAACACATGCATTTAACAATAATACAGATGAAGCCGATTCTGACATCGAACTATTAATCGGAGTGCCTAAGAAAGCAAGAGTGAAGGTAGCATTTAATGCTCTTGGTATTTTAAAAGATTTTGTTGGGGGAAATTGCGAAGTCTCTGATACGATTGAAGATCTTGAGGACAAAATGTCTTTTCACAATCTGCAGAATCGCAAACAAACGAAGATCGACGACTTCTACAACCCACTAAGCACTTGATGAATATGTTATGTTTTTCTGAAGTTATTTTAGTTTTAAGTTATGTCAAATAAAATGTTAGTTCTTGGATTTTCAGATTGGATAAGTGAAATTTTTTTCAACTATCCAAACTCCGGTTGAGCACATCATTTTTTCAGTTATCCCAAGTTCGCATAAGTGAAAATACCGTTTAAGTGAAAGAAAATGTGTGACAAATTTTCGTTTCAGTTAAGCGGAGTCGAATGTATACGGTTCTATCTAGCGGAGACCAGAACTAATATTCTATGAAAAAAATACAGTGTCGGAAAGATAAAATGCACCCCATACTTTAATTGGAAAAAAATCTTTTGGGGCTTGTCCATGAGCCGAAGTACACTGGTAACACAGTACAACGGTGGCTTCCAGGCAATCAAAGACCACAAAGTCCGGACCTTAATTCATTTGAGAATCTGTGGTGAGATTTGATTGAGATTTTTTTCTTAAGAGTCCAGTATGAATTTTATTTTTGTTGAGAACTTGTTGTTGTGTACTTACTTTTGTGATTTACTGCAGATTTTGAAATCATGAATAAAATGGAATTTTCCTCTGCACATTAGGTCCGAAATCTACGGAATTTTTGCTGCTCTTCCCCAGGACATACTTGTTCTTGCATAGTTAATTATTCCCATTATTAGTAGCATAGAAACCATTTTCTTGATTTCATCCAATTTGATGTTGGTCAGGTATCCTTCAATACCCATATTTCTTTGATTTGCGGCAAATAGAATTCTTTCATCCACGTTGTCATCGAAATATTCTTTAAAATTTTGAAGCGGCGTGTGCAAGGACGGTGTTCTGATACCTTCATCGAAGAAAATAGCACCAGGTGGTTGTCAATTATTCTTTTGCCAATAAAATGCGGCCCTTCTGTACTTTCCAACTGAAATATAGCGTTGACTGGGATTTTCTAAGTCTTCTTCTATTTCCTCTTCTGAGTTTCCAACATCTTTTTCTTTTAAAATCCAAATCACCTTATCCTCTGTATTAGCGGTCTAATACCTTTCTTCAGCTTCAAGTTGTCTTAAAATGCCATGACACAACATAATGGAGCAAAATGTTTTCAAAGGCAAACCGAAATTTCAGATTAAAACGCAGGGAATCAAATGCTACCGTAAGGTAACAAAATATTAAACGTGTACAGAGCATGTCCTAATCAAAAAATTTAATTCTTCAGCTTAGAATCGATAAGAAAAAGAAGATTGCTATTCCCATATAAAAATAACGCCTTAATTAAATTTGTTCTGTTTCGGAAAAAAAATTAGCAGACACAAGTAAAAGAGATCGCAAAATAATCGTTCGAATTATTTCGGAAGAATTTTAAAACACGGAGTGTTGGTAATAAATAACTAAAAGGGCTAAAATAATTTTTCAATTTATACTGGCGTTACGTGACATGCAATAAAATCGTTTATAAGAATTTAGAACAAAAAATCGAAAAATATATTTTTGAGAATGGCAATGTGTGTTGTTAGTGGAGAGTATGTGGAAGTGTGTATTGGGGAGTGGGGAGCAAAAAGTTGTACAGAGTCAACAACACGCGGTGTTCCCAAGCGGTCATCCAACCAAGTACTAACCGCGCCCGATGCTGTTTGATTTCGGTGATCGGACGAGAACCGATTTTTTTTTCCATGTAATTTTATTTATTTTAATTCATGTGGACTTACTTGCTAGACAAAAGTACTTAAAACTAGCTTAACTAACTTAAGAATTTACAAATGTTCTTAATATTGACCCTATGCGGGTACTCTAAGCTAATCTAATCTACGTTATAAATGTGCCTTTCGGCTTAATCTATGTTTTATTTTCAGTCTTTACGACAATCTTTTATTAAATTTTTCACTTGCCAAGAAAATTTGTAAAAAACTTGGCTAAACTTGACTTACTTACTTAACTACTTAAACTACCTTGTACTAACTTAGCCTAACATAAAACTTAAGACTATCTTAACTATGTCCGTAACAGTACGGACACGTGCACCAGGGCGTATATTATATGTGTATGCCTAACATATATATTTTATACGCCGTGGTGCACCTTTTTTTTCTTTTCTTATTATATTACAGTTTTTTAAACTTTTTTGGATTTTTTTGTGTAACTTTTTTTTGGATTTTTTGTTTTTATAATTTTGTTTGGATTTTTTTTCCTTAAAACTCCCTAAACCTATGTAAGTTGGCCACCATGGTCAACTATCTGGTCATATAGAAAAGCCAGCGGTGGCGGAGACTAGTTTTGGTGTAACCACCAGTAAAATTGCCGTTCTTTGGCAGACTCTTTCCTGTCACGAGATCGCTCCACTGAACCGAAGAAGATCGTCGTGGGTGCGAGCGACGTCCGGTTCGTACTGGAGTCGCCTGTCCACTGTTCGGCGTACGACATGGAAAATAACAGGGCATCCGTCTGTATCCTGTATTAGGCCAATCGTGTCTAAATAAAGGAATGCTTCGGGAGGAATAAAGCCGCTAAGGCGCACCCTTTCATGGTACATGATATTGGGGTAATAAGCCCCAAAAATCAGACTGTTGGAAGAAGTCATAGCCCGTGCAATGTGCCTTCTGATCAGCTTAATAATAAAATTATCTATCCTGTTCAAGTTTGCCTCGTTGTACAGGACCTCGTTAGGATAGTACCTCTTGTACTCGGACTCGGGTGTACGATGCAAACGGAGACAGCTCCTAACCCACTGTCTCTCGAACAGCCTCATCTTTTCCATCTGGGAAGGACTCACGTTGAACCACAGTGGACAACCGTACACTACAATTGGCCAGATGAGGGCCATGTAGCAGATTACCTTCTCCCTGGTATCAAGTTGGCTGCTGTAAAACAACCTCCTTGCCGCAGCAAAGGCTTTTCTGGCTTTCGTCAGGGCAATATCTATATGTTTGTCAAAATACAGACATTGATCCAGCCAAATGCCATGATATCTAACTACACTTTTCAAAGCTAACGATCGTCCCTGCGGATCAACTATGCCGAACTTGCGCCAGTTTTGGCGCGTATCCCGCGGTGCCGTGTACAACGGGGTCCTGAAAAGGGTAGTGGCATAGATCGTATATAGCAATGGTTTACTTATGCCAAGCCTGACCAGCTTGAGGAAGAGACCCTCCAACCAAACGGTGTCGAGCGTCTTCTCCAAGCCAATCAGACAAGCACCAGTACACTGATTCTTATTTTTGTTCCACTGAATGTCGGAAACAAGCTTCGATGCGGCATGTATGGTATCATGTCCCGCCCTGAATCCGAACTGGGTGTCCGGTATGATTTCCTTATCCTCAGCCCACTGCTTCAGAACTCGAATGACTATCTTTTCAAAAACCTTGCTTATGCAAGGCAGAAGACTGATCGACCGGAGATTTGTCGGGATAGACTTGTCCTTGTCCCGTTTGGGGATCGGTTGCACGACAGCTGTTTTCCAGTGCGCCGGGTAATGTGCACTACTCAGAGCGTTGTTAAACAAGGTCGTTTAAATTTGCACCGCTTCGGGGGGAAGATGGCGAAGCACAATATTCGGTATCCCATCGATTCCCACTGACTTTTTCTTTTTCAGCGAGTTGAAGATACCCTGAAGATCTTCTTGGGAAATCAAGATGTATTTACATCGTAGGCGACGGCACTATGTGCCATATTATCGTCACTGAACCTGGTGAAACCTGGATTCTCGGATCGCCATTGACTTATCTCGTTGCGGAGATAGAATTGTTTTAGCAAGGCTCTGTTCTCCAGATCGTGATTCGGCCTACTAAACTCGTGGACCGTATACACTCGCTGGAACACAGCACCAATAGCTTTAACCTTCTCCTGGGGATCTTCAACCACGAAGAAGTCATTGTCCAGCACTCCCTCACCTGGATCGATGCCAATTGAAGTCAGTAATTGTCTGATCTCAGACTTCAGTGCCCTGATTTCCGCGTTTTGTGGATCTGTAAACCGTCTGTGCAAGATTTTGAGTCTTGATAGCAGTCTACTTTTGTGCACGTGAAGTGCATCGATAGTAGCATTTCGATAAACATCGCTGTCATCGATTTGTACTACCTTTGGAATGGTTTTCTCCATGGTTCGTTTTATTACGTCGTCCATTTGTATGAGGTACCTGTCAACCTCTTCGTTCGTCCGGTTTCTGTTTGTCGGAGGATTGATCCCACTCGAACGTAATTCTATGGATAAAGCCCTGGAGAAACGTGGCCAGCGGACCTTATTGTAATTATAAGGGTGCCTCTGGACATACTCTTCCAATTCTTCCACCTCGTTCGGGAACTGAATAGCCGCGAAGAGTCCGCGGTGATCACTTTCGTACTCAACCGCAGTTAAACAATTCCGCGTGGGTCTTTCCACGTCTAGTATCGTCAGTCGTCTGTCGGTCAGTAACAGATCCAGATAGGACCCGCACCTGGGATACGCTGGCATATCGGTTGCAAGCAAATCAAGCTTGAAATCAATATTGTGCTCTACCAACCAGTTACACAATGAGGTCCCCCTGGCGTTATGCACCACGTTGCCCCAATCCATATGCCTCGAGTTCAAATCCCCGGCTATGATATAGTAGTTCTCTTCCGAGCTCAGTCGAAGGCTAGTAAATAGTGTATCGAGCTCTGAAATGAAATGGGGATTGATACGTGCCTTGTCAGACGCATAGATCGCGATCACATATAACCGCTTTCCACCCCGAAGGGGGATGCGTGCGATACACGCTTCTATCGCCTGGAATCGAGCCCTTCACCGCTATACACGACCTTATGACAAAGGCCTTTTCTGATTAAGAGAGCTACCCCACTAGATAGGTAGGCTCGGTCCCTTCGAATGAGATGATAATTCTTGTACCTGAGGGTGTGCGTCTGGTTTAGCCTAGTTTCGCTAACCATCAACACGTCAGGATTATGGATTTGCAACAAGTTACCGAAGTTTAGTTGTCGTTCAGGCCTGATCAGTGAATTCACATTCACTTCTAGGATTTTAAGGTTACGGGCTGCCTGTGCAGCCATTAAACCGACGTTGCGTTTGGCTCTCCGAACAGCGTCGAGTAGATGAGGTCTACTCGCGCTGCTTGCTCAAGGAACTGCTTTTGAAGCGGAGCGATCTGCCCCTGGATGGAGACCAGGACCGTCTTCAGATCCAGATCAGCTTCAGGTTGCCTGGCCACTTCTGCACTGTTTGTTGAACCGGTCGCCTACCCGATGCCATTTGGGCATAGGAGACTGCAATAGTAACAGTGGTAGCTGGAGCACGGGGCACTGGCCTCGCTTCTACCATTTTTCCTTTCCTTTTGGCCTCTATTATTTTTCTGATCTCTTGGACCTTAGGGCATCCCCGATAGTTGGCAGGGTGCCCGCTGGTCTTACAGAGTACACACTTCAGTTTGCTCCTATCCTCGACTTTCTCCGTCCCTAAGGGACATTCCCCTCGATTGTGGGTTTCTGCGCATTTGACGCAGCGAGACTGCATGTTGCAATTCGCCGCGGCATGCCCAAACCTCTAACAACGAGCACACTGGAGTGTGTGCTTTGTCTTGTTTAATGTATCCCATTTGACATCAATAGAGCCTAGACGATGTATTCGCTTTAGACTATCTAATTTGCTGTCTGGGGTGACCTGGACTAGGAAGAACGGAAGTTTCCTGTTCTCCCTTTTCGAAACCGCAGTGATGAAGGGCTTAACCCCAACGACCTGGACATCGCCGCTCTGCGGTTGGCGCAGCTTAGCGAGGATCTCCTCCGGATCAGTGTCAGGATCCACGTCCTTAAGGAGCATGGTCTGCACTTTTTCCCCTTTTGGGGTGTATGAAAAAAATCGGCCTCCGACACCGCTGGCCTATCTTTAACTACATGGTAGTCTGCCATTGATAAGCAATGGACAGATACTCTTAATGGACTCTTATACCTTATATAATATGACTCTTTGGTGACCAACTTACATAAGGTGTGGACGTCCTTCGTCTCCAGTCCGAAGACGTTGATTGGAGGGCATCTCTCTTTTTTGGCTGGCTGCTGCTGTTGTTGCTTCGGCTGTTGTTGTTGATGCTTCCGCTGTTGTTGTTGTTGCTGCTTCTGCTGCTGCGGCTGCTGCTTCTGCTGCTGCTGTTTCTGTTGTTGTTGTTGTTGCTGCTGCTTTGGATGATGTTAATGTTATTGCTGCTGCTGTTGTCCCTTTGGCTACTGATGGGACTGTTCTTGTTGTTGCTGCTCTTTTGGCTGCTGTTTTTGTTGTGCAGCCTCTTTGGCCGCTCTCCTGGCCCTTAATTTGATTTGGAGGGCTTTGTTGTGGCCATCCAGCTCCTCCCTCTCCCTCTGGCATTTTATTAGCTGCTCCCGGTCCTCTTCCTCTTCGTCCTCGGATTCGGACGCGTTAAAGCATTGAAGGGGTTCTCTCTGAGAATCTGCCCTCGCCTTCTGTCGACTCGTATTTTACGTCGTCGACCATCGTTTGCTGCATTCTGGCTGCTGCTGCTGTAGTTGTGGCTACAGTTGTTGTTGTTGTTGCTGCTGCTATGTATCAGCTATGTACAATATTCATCGAATGATGAACGTCACATTTTTGATGAAACAGTAAAATCACAATCAGCAACACCTTGCATAGCATACCTAGATTTCGTACACACGCATTCGCATCTGCATTCTGCAACAGTTCATGATAATAGGCAGAAACAGCGTTACCGTTGTGCTACATATGAAGTAGTTTACTACATCTAAGAAAATTGTCCCAACTACTACCTGAACTGGTGAATCTACTACATTTTCTTTACTGACTTTCTGCACTACTTCCTAGTAAATTGTCAATATTATGCGAGAAAAAAACAGCTATTTGAAACAAAGTAAGAAGCAGACAGAACGGTACATAAAATTTCGCGTGCAGTTTTGCACTGAATGGATGTTGTTAAGAACTGTGGAACACTTCTTACGATTTACCAATAGACGAATATTGGTGTGAGATCTCAAAGTTGAAGAACTCATTGGGGCAATTAGATTTTGAAAACGTTTGTAAACTTGTAGCCTCTCTAATTTGCTTGCCACACAGTAGTGTAGCCGCTAAACGTATGTTTTCTAAGTTAAGTAGAATCAACAACAATAAAATAAGTCCTCTACAAATTAACAGTCAATGATGTGTACTGAAGAAATAAGGAACAGAGTAAAATCGTATGAATAAGAACCTTCTGATGTTAATTAATTGTACATTCACACCGCACCTAAATCCAACGTTTCGGCTAGTTTCAACATTTCAGCCCAAGTGTTCAGCAGCTTGCCATACATTTTTCAGCATTTCGAATTGTTGGATTTCAGCTAAATGTTCAATTACCTCGCTGCATTTGCAAGTTTGTCAAACCTCTTTCCAAATTCAGCACGTCACTTTTCAGCCCACTGACATAAGTAAAAAAACAGCTGTCAACAAAACAATCATTCATTTCAAGTGATAATCCCAATAAGAAGGGAACATCAGTATTCAATTCTGGCACTAGATGTCGTTTGAAATGTTAAAATACCATATTTCGGCAAATGTTCACATTCGTCAAACCTTTTTGCAAACGACATTTGGCAAACGGCCAGAGATGAAGTATTAAAGAGATAGCCAACTTCCTCGTCTCTTCCCCCTAGATTTCATTTGACAGCTTTTTTTATAACATTTCACAGACAGGGGCTTGTGAAGACGTGTGACCTAAGCGAACAGCTGATTACCCCCACCTAAATTCAGCGAGGTGAATTTGATTTGCTTGATATCACTGATGTTGCTCTAAGCGCACCCATACTACTTTATTTTCACGCACACTTCGTAAGGCCTTAGAGCAGCGCGATGTTGTTCTTAGATCACTCGTATTCACAAGCCCTGTCTGTGAAAATAAAAAAAACGCTGTCAGTAGTGTGCGTGACTTAAGAGAAAAATCTGAGATAGACACGAGGTGTTTAGTAAATACCCAAACCCGTGTTGGACATCTGGTTGTAGATGATTTCTGATGTTGATGATTTCCCTTTAATAACATTATTTCTGAGGATAATTGTACTGCATAATTCTTTTATTTAATTTGTCCTTTTTTAGAAATTAATAAAAACATGCACAACAACTTATGTATATTATCATTTGGACATCATTTCTTATCGGATTCAAATTTCTGTGTACAATATTCACCACCAAAAGTGGAGGGAAATATTAAAAGAAAATGTATGTTCACGAGGTGCATGAAACTTGGAACTAGAAAACTAGAAAAAACTAGAAAATTGCAGTCGGTACTTCTAAAATCTAAAGATATTAGAATCGAATCTAATAAAGCGGAACATGACAGCAGACAACTAAAGAGTTAAAACGCGAAATTTTATTACTAAAAGAATCGAGAGGAAGTGAAAATATTTCGAAAGAAAATCGAAAGGAAGTGAAAATATTTCGAAAGAAAATGAAAGCAAGTGAAAATATTTCAAAAGAAAATCAAAAGGAATTGAAAATATTTCAAAACAAAATCAAAAGGAAGTGAAAATATTTCAAAAGAAAATCAAAAGGAAGTGAACATATTTTAAAAGAAAATCAAAAGGAAGTGAAAATATTTCGAAAGAAAATCAAAAGGAAGTGAAAATATTTCAAAAGAAAATCAAAAGGAAGTGAACATATTTCAAAAGAAAATCAAAAGGAAGTGAAAATATTTCGAAAGAAAATCGAAAGGATGTGAACATATTTTAAAAGAAAATCAAAAGGAAGTGAAAATATTTTGAACGAAAATCGAAAACAAGTGAAATAAATTTCGAGTGAAAAAAAAAGAAGTAAATACTAAAAGGAATCACACCTAAATATATAGACTACCGATAAAATATATAAGCAAAATGGATAACGCAGGTGAAGTGCAAGTTGTTAACCTACCTATGGACCAAATTCTTAAAGAATCTGCCAGGATAAAGGAATTCCATCTATTATCATTTATTAGAGAAGTGGAAATGTTTATTCCATGCTACAATGGAACACCTCTACAAAGATATTTTTTACAAAGACATGTAATAAACAAAATACAAGGACCAGCTTTACAAAACATAAGGACTCTGGGAGACAATCCAACGTGGGAACAAATCAAGAACGAGCTGATCAGGAACTATGGCTTTAGGAAGAACTATCATTCCCTATATCACCAAGCAATTGGTTTAAGAAACTACAATGTAAGAGATTATTTCAATAAGCTAAAAATAATTTTAGATAAATTTAATTTCAAATATGAATTTGACAAACACCGGTAGAATTTTGTCAAAATAGTAACGAAAAAATGACAGGATAATAACAGTTACAATAGGGCATATCAACAAAATGAGAATATGAGACAGAATAGTGGACACAATATTAGTAATAGAGAACAACCAAGTGTAGATAGACAGAACGTAAATAACAATTATAATAATAGGAGACAGAACAATAACTCAAATAGTTATAACATGGATACTAGACCAAGCACAAGTAGATAACCTTATAGAAATAATAACGATAATAACAGACAAATGTCAGGACAATTTAGGAATAATAATAATTCAGGTCAGTATAGGAACCAGGGAATATCAAAATCTAACCAAATTAGAAATGTGAATCCTGATGCCATGAGCGTAGACCACGTTGAGAATGTAAATTTTCATTTGGTATGTCGCGAAAAGATTTACACATAGTAGAACTCAATATATCTAACGAAAAGATTGGTTGTTTGATAGATACAGGATCTTCGACAAAGCTACTAAATAAAAATCAACTTAAATCTTATAAAAGAAATCCATTAAAAAATAAAATATGTTTTAGTACACTTTCTGGTCAAGTTATTATCGATAGTGAAATAATAACCCCTTTACCAAATGAATTCGATGAAAAGGCATTCATGATTTGGAAATTGACCAACTTTAAAGATAAAAATGTTGATGGAATAATTGGACAAAACCTATTAGCTCCTTTACAAGCTATTATAAATCTCCAAGAGAATTATCTCCAAATAAACAATAAGAAAATACCTTTCTGCGATTCATCTCCATTTTCATATGATGATGTATATTCACTAGAGGAATCAAAAGATTTAACAGAAGTTCTCATTAGAAAAGATCTGAATTCCGAAGAATCAGACGGACTAAGAAAGTTTTTAAATAAAAACCGCGATTTATTCTATAAAGAAGGGCAGTAATTAACCCATACAAACGAAATAGAACACGAGATCGTTACTTCAACAGAACGACCAGTATTCTCTAAAATATATAGATATCCCCAAATACGTGAGAAGGTAGACAGCTCTGGAATTAAAAAGTATCGTATAGTCACAGAGTGTATAAAACTTAATGAAATAACCATTGACGATAAGTTTCCTATTACAAATATTGACACAATATTGGGAAAGTTAGGAAGATCGCAATATTTCACTAGCATAGATCTAGCAAAAGGCTTTTACCAGATTTTGGTCAAGAAATGTGACAGAAAAAAAAACGGCATTTTCCACACTATCGGGTCATTATGAGTTTGTAAGAATGCCTTTTGGACTCAAAAATGCACCCTCAACCTTTCAACGATTAATAAACTCGATTTTGCGAGATTTCATAATCAAAGTTTGTGTCGTATACATGGACGACATTCTAATCTTTAGTACGAGTTTGGAAGAACACACAAACAATATTCAAAAGATATTTGACTTACTTACGAAACATTATTTAAAAATCCAACCGGATAAGTGCAATTTTTTTGGTCGAGGAACAGAATTTCTTGGACATATATTGACAACAAATGGTGTTAAACCAAACATGTCTAAAATTGAAGCAATACAAAATCTTAAATTGTCAGAAACCCAAAAACAGATAAAATCATTCCTAGGAATAACGGGCTACTATAGAAAGTTTATCAAGGACTATGCGAAAATAGCCCAACCTTTAACAAAATATTTGAAAAAGAATGCAAAAATCAATACGAAAGACCCAGATTATATAAACGAGAAACTCAAGTTCATACTTACGGACCCTCCCGTACTGAAATACCCAGATTTTGAAAAAAAAATTAAATTAATAACTGACTCTAGTGACTTTGCTATTGGAGCAGTCTTAACTCAAGATGGACACCCCATATGCTGTGCAAGTCGGTCTTTAAACGAGCACGAAAGAAACTATCCCGCTACCGAAAGAGAATTGTTAGCAATAGTTTGGGCAGTCAATTATTTTAGACCTTATATTTACGGAAGACCTTTCGATCTCATGACAGATCATCAACCACTTAAATGGTTGCAAACTAAACACAAAGGAAAATACATTAATCCACGTTTACAACGATGGGGATTGAACGATTGAAATTAGGTGAGTATAACGTTATGATGCATATATACAAATAATGCATTTGAAACACTTCCACAAAATATAGAGGAAAACATACCAACCAATGAAGTTAACGATAATGCAAGCATTACCATACACTCTCAGATAGAGGAACAAAATGAACATTTCGGAATCTTAGATACAGTCGTAAACAGGTTTCACACACAGTTGATACTTTCTAATAATAAAACTAGAGAGATAGAAATAATAAATAAAAGAAGAAGAATATATATAAGCTTACAAGATATAAATCAGTATAAACTTGACGACATATTCAGAAGATTTATTAAAGGTAAAAGGATAGAAATTTTTTCAGAAGTTTCAGAGCACGAATATAATACAGTTCAACAAAAGCTTTTTGAACTCTATAATAATAATAAAAATATAAAATTTTTCAAATGTGCATATAAAGCGAGGGATATGAAAGACGAAGATGAAACCTTAAAGCAAATAGCGAAATACCATAAGTATGAAACAGAACATGCAGGTATAATTGAAAATTACGAAGGACTTAAAAAGGTAATATATTTCAAAAACCTCAAGGAACTTATTCAGAAATATGTAAACAATGCGAAATTTGTACAAAAGCTAAATACGACAGAAAACCCATTAAGCCACAGTTCAAAATTACTGAAACACCAAATGACATAAATGAGATAATTCATTTAGACATATATACAAATAGTAAAAACAATTTCATAAAAATAAGACTCTATTTCTCAATTATGGGTAAACCCAGATTGATAATTTTTGACAACGAATTCCGTAATACAAATATAAAAGATGTCCTAAGAGAAGAAAATGTTGAAATGCACTTTACCTAATAGTCACACTGGTAATTAGGATATCGAACGTTTCCATAGCACTATAGGCGAAAAAATGAGAACAATTTCATTGAGGAATACGCAACTTACAATACTTGAAAAGATGTATAAATGTGTAGAATGGTATAATAACTCTATTCATTCCACAATAAAGTTTAAGCCAATGTTAGTACAGGAAGGTAAAGTAGATAAAGAAATAGTAAAAGAAAATATCCATTCAAAGAAAGAGAAAACTATTTTAGAGCGAAATAAAAACAGAGAAGAGTATGAGGAAAATAGAGAAACAGGATACGTTAGAATTACAAAGCACTTAGACGTAAGGAACAGCCAAAATATAGGAAATTAAGACTTTCTAACATACATACATCCAATATTAAACGCCCTTACAAATTTTCAGGTCGTATGGTCAATACTAATAGTTCTCTTGACACTAGCGACAACCCAAGCAACGTTAACGATAGAACACATTAGTGCGAACAATGGATTTGCAGAAATAAAATTAGGAAACGTACTCATAAAAAAACCTAACGACATAATTTTACATACGATTGACCCAACTGAAATCCAAATTATCATACAGAAACTAGAAGACAACTTATCATGTTTACTATTTGAAGAGGAAAAAGACTTTCTCCTACACCAACTTGAATCACTTAAGCAAAACGTGCATACAATCATTCCAGACAATCACAAAAGAGGTCTTATAAATATTATAGGCACCGGAATGAAATGGTTGTACGGTACGGTGGACGATGACGACAGGCGAAACATAGAAGAACAATTACAAATTACTAACACAAATAATCACAACATTATTACACAGTTTGACAAACAAATTATAATTAACGATCATTTTAACAAGACATTTATGATACTTAAGGAAACAATTGACAAATATAGAAAACAAATTTTAGCTAAATCAAACGAGACAGACGACAATATTAAACGACTTTTTGCCAAACTTACATATTTAGAAACTCTATTAAAGATAGGAATCATTAAGGATAATGTTGAACATATTCAGGCTAATATCGCTTCAAGTAGGTTAGGAATAATGAGCAGCAGTATATTTAGTAAGGCAGAAATAACTAAGTACAACATGGATTGTGATAAATTAAGAATAACAAAGTTAGGGACGGCAAAATATAATGACAATAAAATTATTTTCGCTGTAAAAGTACCTAAAGAAATAATAGAAACATCAAAATACTTGATTACTGCTATGACAGATAACGAATCAAATGAAATTATTATAGAAAATGAACACATTGTAAAAATAAATGAAACATGTTATACATTTAAAGAAAATTCAGACCTTAAAGAATTAAAAAAGACGAACTTATGTATCTACTATGAGAACTATATCAAAACAAAGAATACTAAAAGTGTGCTTGAAAAAATTGAAAATGGATTGTTAGTAATAAAGAATTATAAAAATATCAATTTAACAAGTACATGTGATGAGAGAAAAATAAATTTAAATAGAAATTACCTAATAAACTTTAATAATTGTACACTTAAAATTGGAAACGAAATCTTTCATAATACAAAAAATGTACTCGAAGAAAAATTTATCATACCATAAAATAATATACTAAATTTTACAAAAAAAACAGATATTCGAAGAAGTTTCGTTGAAACAAATACAAAATATAGAACATATTAATGAACTAAGATATTCAAGAATATCATATACTGTATACTTTATTTGTACTTTTATAGTTGTAATTTGTATGGCCATACTCATTGTGATTTGCGTTTATTTTAAATTGTATAAGTTACAAAATAAAATTATCATAACTCAGGAGAGTCATGAATCTAAGGGGAGGCGGGTTATGTCGGAGTTGGAGACCACCACCAGAGGAAACGACATACACTCATTCGTCCAAGGAGACGAGTCAGCAGTAATAAATACCAAACATTCATCTGACCAAGGAAATGACTCAGTAGTAATATATACCCCACACTCATTCCCCAATAGAGATAAGTCAGCAGCTATGATCAATACCAGGAAGAAGACAGCTCAGATGATCATGCTACTGTCGCCGAAACAATAACAATTCAGTTAGGAACACAATGAGTATCGAGGCAAGAAAAGTAGAAATTAAGATTTTAGTCTGAAGACACGATTCATTCAATAAAGTTCGTTCGTTTTTAAAAACTCAATCCGCTTCAATCCTCATTTAACTTGCGTTTAGAGCAAAATCGTGGTGAAACGCGATGGGCAAGGGGTTTTCCACTGGAAAGTCGACTATCTCGTTGTACACGATTTCTGCCCACGACATACGGCCTATTCTATTTGGTGGAGTACGGACCACAAATCATGTACAAAATAAAGTAGTATGCGTGCGTTTAGAGCAAAATTCGGGGTGAAACGCGATGGGCAAGGGTTTTCTACTGGAAAGACGACTATCTCGGTGTACATGATTTCTGCCCCTTGCCCATCGTGTTTCACCATGATTTTGATCTAAGCGCACGCATACTACTTTATTTTCACGCATACTTCGTAAGGCTTTAGGGCAGCGCCATGTTGCTTTCAAGATTGCCCCCAATAGTGTCAAAAAGTAGCGATAGTGCCCATGATAATGTAAAAAAATGCTCATGATTGGAAGCATTTCACGAAGAATGTTCGTAAGGTTGAAAAGTTCTTAAAAGAATTTTTATAAGACATCGCACATGCAAATCATTTTAATAATAATAATCATTACGGTGATCATTACGGAAGATAAGAAGAAATGTGAAAACACTTAAAATATACTAATATTTTATTTCAAATACTGATGAAACTACTGTAGGAATTAATGTGTTTACGATTAAGATTTTTGGTTTAAGCCTAGAAGTGCAAGTCATATATGCAACACAGAATCGCATTGCTACATATTATATCCAATATTATACTTTATGCTTGTAATTTAGAATAAACTTCGTGTTTGTCATATCAAGTTTTTCAAACAAATTGTTGTGTGCGAACTCCCATATTGGTATACGTATACGTATTGTATTTGGTATATTAATTTACCTATGGTTTTTATTTCACTGTATATACCATATTTCTTATCCCATATTGATAATGTGATAATATATTTTTATTGAATCTGATAATTTTCAAACTTAACGTCGTTTTCCAGTGCAATTTTCCTGTCCCAAGTTTCATGCACCCCGTGAACATACATTTTCTTTTAATATTTCCCTCCACTTTTGGTGGTGAATATTGTACACAGAAATTTGAGTCTGATAAGAAATGATGTCCAAATGATAAGGGCATTTGCGATATATACATAAGTTGTTGTGCATGTTTTTATTAATTTCTAAAAAAGGACAAATTAAATAAAAGAACTGTGCAGTAAAATTATCCTCAGAAATAATGTTATTAAAGGGAAATCATCAACATCAGAAATCATCTAAAACCAGATGTCCAACCCGGGTTTGGGTATTTACTAAAAACCATCCTGTCTATTTCAGATTCTACTCTAAAGTCACGCACACTACTGATAGCGTTTTTTTTTATTTTGACAGACAGGGCTTGTGAATACGAGTGATCTAAGAACAACATCGCGCTGCTCTAAAGCCTTACGAAGTGTGCGTGAAAATAAAGTAGTATGGGTGCGCTTAGAGCAAAATCAGTGATATCAAGCAAATAAATTTCACCTCGATGAATTTAGGTGGGGGTAATCAGCTGTTCGCTTAGGTCACACGTCTTCTCAAGCCCCTGTCTCTGAAATATTATAAAAAACGTTGTCAAATGAAATCTGGGGGGAAGAGACGAGGAAGTTTGCTATCTCTTTAATACTTCATCTCTGGCCGTGGGCCAAGTGTCGTTTGCCAAAAGGTTGGACAAATGTGAACATTTGCCGAAATATGGTATTTTAACATTTCAAACGACATCTAGTGCCAGAATTGAATACTGATGTTCCCTTCTTATTGGGATTATCACTTGAAATGAATGATTGTTTTGTTGACAGCTGTTTTTTACTTATGTCAGTGGGCTGAAAAGTGACGTGCTGAATTTGGAAAGAGGTTTGACAAACTTGCAAATGCAGCGAGGTAATTGAACATTTAGCTGAAATCCAACAATTCGAAATGCTGAAAAATGTATGGCAAGCTGCTGAACATTTGGGCTGAAATGTTGAAACTAGCCGAAATGTTGGATTTAGGTGCGGTGTGAATGTACAATTAAGCGCAACATCAGAAGGTTCTTATTCATACGATTTTACTCTGTTCCTTATTACTTCAGTACACATCATTAAATTGACTGTTAATTTGCAGATGACTTTGTGATTTTACACTTTCATCAAAAATGTGACGTTCATCATTCGACTTTATATTGTATAACGAGATACACGCTTTGAACATGATATCCCAACTTAGAACAACTCAACTAAATACAACCATGTAGGTAATTGTTAATTTCACCTTGAAATTTGGGTTATACTAAAATCCCTGATTCCCGTGAGACTTAGCTAGTAAAGACTTATTTCCCTTCACCTTGCCACTTACGACCAAGCAAACACAAAATGGCGATGTATCAACTTAAATGAATACTAAATTTATCTCAACTGGTACTATAAATGTATCCCACCTTTGCCTGGAGTCCGTTATGTGCAAATAAAAATTTTGTCAACGACCACACTATGCTGAAAAAATCGGTTCTCGTCAGTCGTTCTCAGACCTCCACCCAGTGCAGACGTGTTTGGACTTAGTGCGGAAATATTAAGTTATCAAGTGCGGAAAATATCGCCGTAACAAAATAAGAATCGGTTCACGGTAGAGTGATCACCGGTGACTTCGTGGTGCCGGGTTCGAATCCCGAAGAAAAATTAAAATCCTTTTTTTGAATTAAAATAAATAAAGACACTAAGTGTGAGTCAGTGCAATGAAGCCAGCTGAGCGACCCGAGCACCGAAAATCGGGTGATGTTGTACCGGTGGTTGGGACATCAGACCACCAGTCAACACAGGAAGAGGCGAGGAAGAAAAGGAGGAAGAAGCTTCAGCCACAGCCAAACCTGGTGAAGCGCCGTTCCAGTCTTGGATCAGCAGATGCGAAATTATTACAACAGCAGCAGCATCAACAACAACAACTGTAGCCACAACTACAGCAGCAGCAGCCAGAATGCAGCAACAGATAGTCGACGACGTAGAATACGAGTCGACAGATGGCGAGGGGAGATTCTCCTACAGCGGTAGAGAGAACCCCTTCAATGCTCTAACGTCGTCCGAATCCGAGGACGAAGAGGAAGAGGACCGAGAGCAGCTAATTAAGAGCCAGAGGGAGAATGAGGAGCTGGATGCTCACATCCAATCCCTCCAAATCAAATTAAGGGCCAGGAGAGCGGCCAAAGAGGCTGCACAACAAAAACAGCAGCCAAAAGAGCAGCAACAACAAGAACAGTCCCATCAGTTGCCAAAGGGACAACGATCAACAGCTGCCAAGAAGAAACAGCAACAACAACTACATCAGCCAAAGCAGCAGCAACAACAACAACAACAACAGAAACAGCAGCAGCAGAAGAAGCAGCCGCAGCAGCAGAAGCAGCAACAACAACAATAGCGGAAGCAACAACAACAGCGGAAGCAACAGCAGCAGCCAGCCAAAAAGGAGAGATGCACTCCAATCAAAGTCTTCGGACTGGAGACGAAGGACGTCGACACCTTATGTAAGTTGGTCACCAAAGAGTCATATTACATTAAGTATAAGGGTCCATTGCGAGTATCTGTCCATTGCTTATCAATGGCAGACTACCATGTAGTTAAAGACAGGCTAGCGGTGTCGGAGGCCAAGTTTTATTCTTTCACCCCTTAAAAGGGGAAAAAGTGCAGACCATGCTCCTTAAGGACGTGGATCCTGACACTGATCCGGAGGAGATCCTCGCTAAGCTGCGCCAAGCGCAGAGCGGCGATGTCCAGGTCGTTGGGGTTAAGCCCTTCATCACTGCGGTTTCGAGAAGGGAGAACAGGAAACTTTCGTTCTTCATAGTCCAGGTCACCCCAGACAGCAAATTAGATAGTCTAAAGCGAATACATCGTCTAGGCTCTATTGATGTCAAATGGGATACATTAAACAAGACAAAGCACACACTCCAGTGTGCTCGTTGTTAGAGGTTTGGGCATGCCGCGGCGAATTGCAACATGCAGTCTCGCTGCGTCAAATGCGCAGGAACCCACAATCGAGGGGAATGTCCCTTAGGGACGGAGAAAGTCGAGGATAGGAGCAAACTGAAGTGTGTACTCTGTAAGACCAGCGGGCACCCTGCCAACTATCGGGGATGCCCTAAGGTCCAAGAGATCAGAAAAATAATAGAGGCCAAAAGGAAAGGAAAAATGGTAGAAGCGAGGCCAGTGCCCCGTGCTCCAGCTACCACTGTTACTCTTGCAGTCTCCTATGCCCAAATGGCATCGGGTAGGCGACCGGTTCAACAGACAGTGCAGAAGTGGCCAGGCAACCTGAAGCTGATCTGGATCTGAAGACGGTCCTGCTCTCCATCCAGGGGCAGATCGCTCCGCTTCAAAAGCAGTTCCTTGAGCAAGCAGCGCGAGTAGACCTCATCTACTCGACGCTGTTCCGAGAGCCAAACGCAACATCGGTTTAATGGCTGCACAGGCAGCCCGTAACCTTAAAATCGTAGCAGTGAATGTGACTGATCAGGCCTGAACGACAACTAAACTTCGGTAACTTGTTGCAAATCCATAATCCTGACGTGTTGATGGTTAGCGAAACTAGGCTAAACCAGACGCACATCCTCAGGTACAAGAATTATCATATCATTCGAAGAGACCGAGCCTACCTAGCTGGTGGGGTCGCTACTATGTCATAGCCGGGGATTTGAACTCGAGGCATATGGATTGGGGCAACGTGGTGCATAACGCCAGGAGGACCTCATTGTATAACTGGTTGGTAGAGCACAATAGTGAGTTCAAGCTAGATTTGCAACCGATAGGCCATCCTTTCCCAGAAGCCGGTCCTATCTGGATCTGATGCTGATAGACAAACGACTGACTGTACTGGACGTGGAAAGACGCACACGGAACTGTTTAACTGCGGTTGAGTACGAGAGTGAACACTGCGGGCTCTTCGCGGCTATTCAACTCCCGAAGGAGGTGGAAGAACTGTAGGAATATGTCCAGAGGCACCCTTATAATTACAATAAGGTCCGCTGGCCACGCTTCTCCAGGACTTTATCCACAGAACTACGTTCGAGTAGGATGAATCCTCCGACAAGCAGAAACCTGACGAACGAAGAGGTTGACAGGTACCTCATACAAATGGACGACGTAATAAAACGAACCATGAAGAAAACTATTCCGAAGGTAGTACAAATCGATGACAGCGATGCTTATCGAAATGCTACCATCGATGCACTTCACGTGTACATAAGTAGACTGCTGTCAAGACTCAAACTCTTGCACAGACGGTTTACAGATCCACAAAACGCGGAAGTCAGGGCACTAAAGTCTGAGATCAAGAACCTCCAACAGTTAATTCGAATAAATTACAGCTTGGCTATAAGCTTGCACTGGGGCAATAAAATCCGGGCTGTACGATCCAACAACCCGGGTATGTTCCCGCAAGTAAATAAAATATTTCGGAGGAAAGATCAAAATGACATTCAGGTCGTTAGACTTCCCAGGACGACACCCAACGAACAATTACTGACTTCAATTGGCATCGATCCAGGTGAGGCAGTGCTAGACAATGACTTCTTCGTGGTTGAAGATCCCCAGGAGAAGGTTAAAGCTATTGGTGCTGTGTTCCAGCGAGTGTATACGGTCAACGAGGTTAGTAGGCCGAATCACGATCTGGAGAACAGAGCCTTGCTAAACCACTTCTATCTCCGCAACGAGATAAGTCAATGGCGATCCGAGAATCCAGGTTTCACCAGGTTCAGTGACGATAATATGGCACATAGTGCCGTCGCGTACGATGTAAATCACATCTCGATTTTGCGACGACTGAAAGTTGATTATCAACTTCCTGAAGTGTGAAACTACCCTTTTCAGGACCCCGTTGTACACGGCACCGCGGGATACGCGCCAAACCTGGCGCAAGTTCGGCATAGTTGACCCGCAAGGACGGCCGTTAGCTGTGAAAAGTGTAGTTAGATATCTTGGCATTTGGCTGGATCAATATCTGTATTTTGACAAACATATAGATATTGCTCTGACGAAAGCCAGAAAAGCCTTTGCTGCGGCAAGGAGGTTGTTTTACAGCAGCCAACTTGATACCAGGGAGAAGGTAATCTGCTACATGGCCCTCATCTGGCCAATTGTAGTGTACGGTTGTCCACTGTGGTTCAACGTGAGTCCTTCCCAGATGGAAAAGATGAGGCTGTTCGAGAGACAGTGGGTTAGGAGCTGTCTCCGTTTGTATCGTACACCCGAGTCCGAGTACAAGAGGTACTATCCTAACGAGGTCCTGTACAACGAGGCAAACTTGAACAGGATAGATAATTTTATTATTAAGCTGATCAGAAGGCACATTGCACGGGTTATGACTTCTTCCAACAGTCTGATCTTTGGGGCTTATTACCCCAACCTCATGTACCATGAAAGGGTGCGCCTTAACGGCTTTATTCCTCCCGAAGCATTCCTTTATTTAGACACGATTGGCCTAATACAGGATACAGACGGATGCCCTGTTATCTTCCATGTCGTACGCCGAACAGTGGACAGGCGACTCCAGTACGAACCGGATGTCGCTCGCACCCACGAGGATCTTCTTCGGTTCAGTAGAGCGATCCCCGCTCGTGACAGGAAAGAGTCTGCCAAAGGACGGCTATTTTACTGGTGGTTACACCAAAACCAGTCTCCGCCACCGCTGGCTTTTCTAGATGACCAGATAGTTGACCATGGTGGCCAACTTACAAAGGTTTAAGGTAGCTATTAGGAAAAAAAAACAAAAAATCCAAAAACATTAAAAAACAAAACATCCACAAAAAATTAATAAAAACAAAAAATTTAAGAAAAAAGCAAAAAAAACAAAATCAAAAAAAAAAAAAAAAGGTGCACCACGGCGTGTCCGTTCTGTTACGGACATAGTTAAAACTTAAGTTTTATGTTAGGGTAAGTTATTATAAGGTAGTTTAAGTAGTTATGTAAGTAAGTTTAGGTAGCCAAGTTTTTTAAAAAACTTTTCTTGGCAAATGAAAAATTTATTAAAAGATTGTCCTGAAAAACTAAAAAAAAATAACATATATTAAGCCGAAAGGCACTTTTATGGCGTAGATTAGATAAGCTTAGAGTACCCGCATAGGGCCAGTAGGTTAGTATTAAGAACACTTGTAAATTCTTAAGTTAGTTAAGCTAGTTTTAAGTACTTTTGCCTAGCAAGTAAGAAAATTTAATATAAATAAAACAAAACTACATTAAAACAAAAAAAACAAAAAAACAGCGGTTAGTACTTGGATGGCGGACCGCTTGGGAACATCGCGTGTTGTTGACTCTGTACAACTTTTTGCTTCCCACTCCCCAATACACACTTCCACATACTCTCCACTAACAACACATTGCCATTCTCAAAAATATATTTTTCGATTTTTTTTCTAAATTTTTATCAACGATTTTATTGCGTATCACGTAACGCAAGTATAAATGGACAAAATATTTCAGACCTTTCAGTTATGTGTTACCATGTGGTAACACCTTCTTGAATGCGCCAAACGTCTACTCCGTGTAGTAAAATTCTTCCGAAATAATTCGAACGGTTATTTTGCGATCTCTTGTACTTGCATCTGCTCGAATAGATCATAAAGAGAATCACTGTTGGACTGGAAGGTGCTACATTTTCGCAAAATAATTTTATTGGCTCATTTAGAAGGTAAGTGTTTTCTGCTAAATTTTTTTCCGAAACGGGACAAATTTAGTTAAGGCGTTATTTTTATATGGGAATAGCTATCTTCTTTTTCTTATCGATTTTAAGCAGAAAAATTAAATTTGTTGAGAAGGACATGCTCTGTACACGTTTAATATTTTGTTACCTTACAGTAACATTTCATTTTTGAGTAGTATGTATGTACTTCGTAAATCCCAATGTTATCGTATGCACAATGCATTTTCTCTGCGTTTTAATCCGAAATTTCGGTTTGCCTTTGAAAACATTTTGCTCCATTATGTTGTATCATAGCATTTTAAGACAACTTGAAGCTGAAGAAAGGCATTAGACCGCTAATACAGTGGATCAGGTGAATGGGATTTTGTTGGTGAATGAGAAAAAGTTGTTGGGAACTCAGAAGAGGAAATAGAAGAAGTCTTAGAAAATCCCAGTCAACGCTATATTTCAGTTGGAAAGTACAGAAGGGCCGAATTTTATTGGCAAAAGAATAATTGACAACCACCTGGTGCTATTTTCTTCGATGAAGGTATCAGAACACCGTCCTTACACACGCCGCTTCAATATTTTAAAGAATATTTCAATGTCAACGTGGATGAAAGAATTCTATTTGACACAAATCAAAGAAATATGGCTATTGAAGGATACCTGATCAACATCAAATTGGATGAAATCAAGAAAACGGTTGATATGCTACTCATTATGGGAATAATTAACTATGCAAGAACAAGTATGTCCTGGGGAAGAGCAACCAAAATTCCATAGATTTCGAACACAATGGGCAGAGGAAGATTCCATTTTATTCGAAGCCTATTCATGATTTCGAAATCTTCAGTAAACCACAAAAGTAAGTACACAGCAACAAGTTGTATGTGTTCTCAAAAAATATTCAATTCAAGCACGACTGCAAGAAAAAATCTTGAATTGAAGAGGAAAATTAACCATTGCTGGGCGATCACTTATGGGATTTTGTTCTGTTATAGATGATAGTTATGAGAAGAGTTGAAACGCTCAAAATTAAAAGATCAATTAAGCGCGGAAGGCCATCTGCGAACTTAAGTGAACATCTACGAATTCATCCATATCACGAATTCCATCGTAATCGAAAACGTCCTACGAACTGATTCTGTGACAGGGCTGATTATTTTGTGGTGCTAACCACCGTGTTAGAGTAGACGCGTGCCCAAAAAGTTTGCCATTCGGAGACTCAGAGCTAATGAAGCCGATCTGTTCCTATGGACGATGTCAAGTGGCATTAGAAATAGAATAGGCTCGAGTAGAAAAATCACTTCTTTTACTCTAACCCAACAAAAAAGCCCCAAGATATTTTGATGAAACTATCACATTATAGTCCATTTCGCTCTCATCATCGTATTCATCGGAACTGCTACTAGGTGGTGCTACTCGTACTTCGGGAGCCTTTAACAGGGCAATACATACTACGACTCGAAAGATATGGATCTGCTGATATTAAAAACCTGTTTAATACATCTCTACTCGTATTTTTTCGTTTTTGTACTTGGGTGTACATTCGTTAAATGTTTTCGAAGGTCGTCCAGGATTCGATGTCGTGCTTGATGTTGGGACTATATCATAAAACTCTACCGGAAATACAATTTCCTGATCCAACCATTCCGCATTATCGTTCTGTGACTTTAGTACTTTCCGATTACTTCTTTCCCACCTTACATGTATCTTGGCACTCATAGAGCTTACATATGTCTGTAGCACTCTAGGAATTTCTTTGGCATCCAAAATGCCGAAACTTTTCATTATGTGAACCGAAATTCGCCTATTTCGGTCCTGAAGCTTAGAATTTGTCCACACACTAAAAAGTTCACTGATTTTCATTATAATAAAATGATAGCGTACACTTTTATTTTACGCTTTTATTTTTAAACTTTAAACTTTGCTTAAGAAAATTATGGGGGATATATTATAGTTGACGGACAACTCAAGACTGAACTTTTAAATTCGTATCACGTAACGCAAATATAAATAGAGAAATTATTTTAGCCCCTTCAGTTACCTTTTTGAATGCACCAAACGTCTACTCCGTGTTGTAAAATTCTTCCGAAATAATTCGAACGGTTATTTTGCGATCTCTTGTACTTGCATCTGCTCGAATAGATCATAAAGAGAAACACTGTTGGACTGGAAGATGCTACATTTTCGCAAAAGAATTTAAATAAAAAAATTATGTGAGATATATTATAGTTGACGAACAACTCAAAACTGAACTTTTAAATTCGACCTAGTTTACAGAAAACCTAAGCTATTTTGTATGAGGACTGCACCGTTGCAGATAACGATTTATCCTTTATCTTAGGGAAATGAGATAAGAATTCTCAAAGGAATCCTCGCTTGGGAATGATGGAAAAATGGCCTGGATTGAAGTGATAAGAAATAATAATCCAGGAATGTAATTAAAAAACTGATAGTGTGTAGTCTTCTTTAGAGCAGCAGAGTTGTATTGGTACATAGGTAAATAATCGTTAATTATATGAGCGATGTCGACAAATAAAAACAAAAATTGTATAGGGTGCGCAGCTGAGCGCAAAATGTCTCAACGGATTCTGGAAGTATATAGTCCGGAGAAGGTAATAAATAACATCTCGAGGCGGCTACACGCGGATACTTTTTAAAAACTCTGCACAAAGTTAGAATATAAAAAAACAAATAATTCTAAGAACTTCAAGCAAATCGGTAATTACTACCATTTGCTGAGGTCGTACAATATTTTGTTGTATGAATTGTGGAGTGCTATGTATCTTTCTATTTTTTGTAGAGTACCGCGGATGTTTTGAATACGTTCAACTCTTTCGGCAAATGAAAGTGATACAGTGGATGTTTTATAAGTATTGATAAAATTTTTTTGCAAAGTGTTAAGTGTCACAGTGCCGTTTAAATAAAAAAGTGCCACAATGACACAATTGTGCCACATCGGCAATGCTGCTCAGCAAGGCCAAAACTACCCTACAACCGAGTGTAGTATGAACGACCGTGCGCTGAATGTTGTTGAACACCTAACCATACAGATTTGTATTCAACAATTTTTTTCTTTTCTGTCTGTAATTTTTTGATATGTGGATATGCTTTTCTTCTGTTCGCTGATGTGGAGAGCACACCCAAATGTATTCATTTTTGTTGTATTGATTGAGAATAAATTCTCTTGCCATTCGAACGAAGCAAAGGAGAATCGTTGAGAAGATGGCTGATAAATGTGAACATCATGTGCTATAGATTATATATCAGAGTGTAACGTGATTTTTAACGTTATATGTGGATTCGGTGCGCTTAAGTTACGAGAAGCTAGGCAGTTGCAAAATAAATACAAATAGGAAGATTTAGGCATTTTGGCAACATATGAAAAATACAGATTTTGGTAGAGTGTGCGGTGCAAACCTTCGAATAAAAGTCACTGATAACAAAAACAAATTTCAAATATACACAAATCGTAAGTAGTATAATTATTCAACACAGCAGCTTTTAACTGTCTGTTCCATAGTGGTTTCGCAGTGAAACCACGCATTTATTATTTCCTTTCTACATTCCTAGAGTTGTCATGTTAAAACCAAGTGCATTTATACAGTTTTTCATTTTAAAACATTTGAAGTGCTTTTTTCTGTGCCGTGAAAAATTATTATCAGTTATGTAGTGGTTTTTTGAGAATAGAACGTAAGAAAAGTGCGTACATGCTAGAATTAGTTAATTTGTGAAATGGGATGGATTTCTGAAATGGGACCCATTTATCAAGGTTTTTGAATGTGCGATAGAAATCGTTTTTGTTGACGAACCTTAAGAAGATCATAACGAGGAATGGATTAACGAAGATGATCTACCTTTGTCTGTACTCCACCAACAGAAATCATGTACACCGAGATAGTCGTCTTTCCAGTGGAAAACCCCTTGTTCTTAAAAGAACTTTTAAACCTTACACTGTTGGTGTTTTTATAAGACATCGCTAAAATTCGGCTAAATATGCAAATCATTTTAATAATAATAATCATTACGGTTATAATGATGCATTTCGGTCAGAAGAAATGCAAAAACACTTAAAATATACTAATCTTTTATTTCATATACTGATTAAACTACTGTAGGGATTAATGTGTTTACGATTAAGATTTTTGGATTAAGCCTAGAAGTGCAAGTCATATATGCAACACAGAATCGCATTGCTACCAATATTATACTTTATGCTTGTAATTTAGAATAAACTTCATGTTTGTCGTATCAAGTTTTTCAAACGGTTTGTTGTGTGCGAACTCCAATAAAGATATACGTATACGTATTGTATTTGCTATATTAGTTTTCAAGTTCTTTATATGCCTATGGTTTTTATTTCAATGTATATACCATATTTCTTATCCCATATTGATAATGTGATAATATATTTTTATTGAATCTGATAATTTTCAAACTTCACGTCGTTTTCCAATGCAATTTTCCAGTCCCAAGTTTCATGCACCCCGTGAACATACATTTTCTTTTAATATTTCCCTCCACTTTTGGTGGTGAATATTGTACACAGAAATTTGAATCTGATAAGAAATGATGTCCAAATGATAAGGGCATTTGCAATATATACATAAGTTGTTGTGCATGTTTTTATTAATTACTAAAAAAAGGGCAAATTAAATAAAACAACTATGCAGTAAAATTATCCTAAGAAATAATGTTATTAAAGGGAAATCATCAACATCAGAAATTATCTACAACCAGATGTCCAACCCGGGCTTGTGTGTCCGGGTTGGACATCTGGTTGTAGATGTCCATCTCAGATTTCTACTCTAAAGTCACGCACACTACTGATAGCGTTTTTTTTATTTTGACAGACAGGGCTTGTGAATACGAGTGATCTAAGAACAACATCGCGCTGCTCTAAAGCCTTACGAAGTGTGCGTGAAAATAAAGTAGTATGGGTGCGCTTAGAGCAACATCAGTGATATCAAGCAAATCAAATTCACCTCGCTGAATTTAGGTGGGGGTAATCAGCTGTTCGCATAGGTCACACGTCTTCACAAGCCCCTGTCTGTGAAATGTTATAAAAAAAGCTGTCAAATGAAATCTAGGGGGAAGAGACGAGGAAGTTGGCTATCTCTTTAATACTTCATCTCTGGCCGTGGGAAAAATGTCGTTTGCAAAAAGATTTGACAAATGTGAACATTTGCCGAAATATGGTATTTTAACATTTCAAACGACATCTAGTGCCAGAATTGAATACTGATGTTCCCTTCTTATTGGGATTATCACTTGAAATGAATGATTGTTTTGTTGACAGCTGTTTTTTACTTATGTCATTGGGCTGAAAAGTGACGTGCTGAATTTGGAAAGAGGTTTGTTCGAATTGACAAACTTGCAAATGAACATTTAGCTGAAATCCAACAATTCGAAATGCTGAAAAATGTATGGCAAGCTGCTGAACATTTGGGCTGAAATGTTGAAACTAGCCGAAATGTTGGATTTAGGTGCGGTGTGAATGTACAATTAAGCGCAACATCAGAAGGTTATTATTCATACGATTTTACTCTGTTCCTTATTACTTCAGTACACATCATTAAATTGACTGTTAATTTGTAGATGACTTTGTGATTTTACTCTTCCATCAAAAATATGACGTTCATCATTCGACTTTATATTGTATAACGAGATACACGCTTTGAACATGATATCCCAACTTAGCACAACTCAACTAAATACAACTATGTAGGTAATTGTTAATTTCACTTTGAAATTTTGGTTATACTAAAATCCCTGATTCCCGTGAGACTTAGCTAGTAAAGACTTATTTCCCTTCACCTTGCCACTTACGACCAAGCAAACACAAAATGGCGATGTATCAACTTAAATGAATACTAAATGTATCTCAACTGGAGCTATAAATGTATCTCACCTTTGCCTGGAGTCCGTTATGTGCAAATACAAATTTTGTCAACGACCATACTATGCTGAAAAAATCGGTTCGAGTCAGAATCGGTAGCTTCACGGTAGAGTGATCACCGGTGACTTCGTGGTGCCGGGTTCGAATCCCGAAGAAAAATTAAAATCCTTTTTTTTGAATTAAAATAAATAAAGACACTAAGTGTGAGTCAGTGCAATGAAGCCAGCTGAGCGACCCGAGCACCGAAAATCGGGTGATGTTGTACCGGTGGCTGGGACATCAGACCACCAGTCAACACAGGAAGAGGCGAGGAAGAAAAGGAGGAAGAAGCTTCAGCCACAGCCAAACCTGGTGAAGCGCCGTTCCAGTCTTGGATCAGCAGATGCGAAATTATTACAACAGCAGCAGCATCAACAACAACAACTGTAGCCACAACTACAGCAGCAGCAGCCAGAATGCAGCAACAGATAGTCGACGACGTAGAATACGAGTCGACAGATGGCGAGGGGAGATTCTCCTACAGCGGTAGAGAGAACCCCTTCAATGCTCTAACGTCGTCCGAATCCGAGGACGAAGAGGAAGAGGACCGAGAGCAGCTAATTAAGAGCCAGAGGGAGAATGAGGAGCTGGATGCTCACATCCAATCCCTCCAAATCAAATTAAGGGCCAGGAGAGCGGCCAAAGAGGCTGCACAACAAAAACAGCAGCCAAAAGAGCAGCAACAACAAGAACAGTCCCATCAGTTGCCAAAGGGACAACGATCAACAGCTGCCAAGAAGAAACAGCAGCAGCAGCAACAACTACATCAGCCAAAGCAGCAGCAACAACACCAACAACAGCAGCAGCAGCAGAAGCAGCAACAACAACAATAGCGGAAGCAACAACAACAGCGGAAGCAACAACAGCAGCAGCCAGCGAAAAAAGAGAGATGTCCTCCAATCAACGTCTTCGGACTGGAGACGAAGGATGTCGATACATTATGTAAGTTGGTCACCAAAGAGTCTTATTATATAAGGTATAAGGGTCCATTGCGAGTATCTGTCCATTGCTTATCAATGGCAGACTATCATGTAGTTAAAGACAGGCTAGCGGTGTCGGAAGCCGAGTTTTTTTCTTACACCCCAAAAGGGGAAAAGGTGCAGACCATGCTCCTTAAGGACGTGGATCCTGACACTGATCCGGAGGAGATCCTCGCTAAGCTGCGCCAAGCGCAGAGCGGCGATGTTCAGGTCGTTGGGGTTAAGCCCTTCATCACTGCGGTTTCGAAAAGGGAGAACAGGAAACTTTCGTTCTTCATAGTCCAGGTCACCCCAGACAGCAAATTAGATAGTCTAAAGCGAATACATCGTCTAGGCTCTATTGATGTCAAATGGGATACATTAAACAAGACAAAGCACACACTCCAGTGTGCTCGTTGTCAGAGGTTTGTGCATGCCGCGGCGAATTGCAACATGCAGTCTCGCTGCGTCAAATGCGCACGAACCCACAATCGAGGAGAATGTCCCTTAAGGACGGAGAAAGTTGAGGATAGGAGCAAACTAAAATGTGTACTCTGTAAGACCAGCGGGCACCCTGCCAACTATCGGGGATGCCCTAAGGTCCAAGAAATCAGAAAAATAATAGAGGCCAAAAGGAAAGGAAAAAAGGGAAAAGCGAGGCCAGTGCCCCGTGCTCTAGCTACCAGTGTTACTCCGGCAGTCTCCTATGCCCAAATGGCATCGGGTAGGCGACCGGTTCAACAGACAGTGCCGGTCCCAGTGGCCAGGCAACCTGAAGCCGATCTGGATCTGAAGACGGTCCTGCTCTCCATCCAGGGGCAGATCGCTCAGCTTCAAAAGCAGTTCCTTGAGCAAGCAGCGCGAGTAGACCTCATCTACTCGACGCTGTTCGGAGAGCCAAACGCAACATCGGTTTAATGGCTGCGCAGGCAGCCCGTAACCTTAAAATCCTAGCAGTGAATGTGAATTCACTGATCAGGCCTGAACGTCAACTAAACTTCTGTAACTTGTTGCAAATCCATAATCCTGACGTGTTGATGGTTAGCGAAACTAGGCTAAACCAGACGCATACCCTCAGGTACAAGAACTATCATATCATTCGAAGAGACCGAGCCTACCTAGCTGGTGGGGTGGCTCTCTTAATCAAAAAAGGCCTTTGTCATAAGATCGTGTATAGCGGTGAAGTGCGACGATTCCAGGCGATAGAAGCGTGTATCGCACGCATCCCCCTTCGGGGTGGTAAGCGGTTATATGTGATCGCGATCTATGCGTCTGACAAGGCACGTATCAATCCCCAATTCATTTCAGAGCTCGATACTCTATTTACTAGCCTTCGACTGAGCTCGGACGAGAACTACTATGTCATAGCCGGGGATTTGAACTCGAGGCATATGGATTGGGGCAACGTGGTGCGTAACGCCAGGGGGACCTCATTGTATAACTGGTTGGTAGAGCACAATAGTGAGTTCAAGCTTGATTTGCTTGCAACCGATAGGCCATCCTTTTCCCAGAAGCGGGTCCTATTTGGATCTGATGCTGATAGACAAACGACTGACTATACTGGACGTGGAAAGACGCACGCGGAATTGATTAACTGCGGTTGAGTACGAGAGTGACCACTGCGGGCTCTTCGCGGCTATTCAGCTCCCGAACGAGGTGGAAGAACTGGAGGAATATGTCCAGAGGCTCCCTTATAATTACAATAAGGTCCGCTGGCCACGTTTCTCCAGGGCTTTATCCACAGAACTACGTTCGAGTGGGATCAATCCTCCGACAAACAGAAACCTGACGAACGAAGAGGTTGACAGGTACCTCATACAAATGGACGACGTAATAAAACGAACCATGGAGAAAACCATTCCGAAGGTAGTACAAGTCGATGACAGCTATGTTTATCGAAATGCTACCATCGATGCACTTCACGTACACAAAAGTAGGCTGCTGTCAAGACTCAAACTCTTGCACAGATGGTTTACAGATCCACAAAACGCGGAAGTCAGGTCACTAAAGTCGGAGATCAAAAACCTCCAACAATTAATACGTATTAATTATAGCTTGGCTATAAGCTTGCACTGGGGCAATAAAATCCGGGCTGTACAATCCAACAACCCGGGTATGTTTCCGCAAGTAAATAAAATATTTCGGAGGAAAGATCAAAACGACATTCAGGCCGTTAGAATTCCCAGGACGACCGATAACGAACGATTACTGACTTCAGTTGGCATCGATCCAGACGGGGCTGTGCTAGACAATGACTTCTTCGTGGTTGAGGATCCTCAGGAGAAGGTGAAAGCTATTGGAGCTGTATTCCAGTGAGTTTCTACGGTCAACGAGGTTCGTAGGCCGAATCACGATCTGGAGAACAGAGCCTTGCTAAACCACTTCTATCTCCGCAACGAGATAAGTCAATGGCGATCCGAGAATCCTGGTTTCACCAGGTTCAATGACGTTAACATGGCAAATAGTGCTGTCGCCTATCAAGCTAGATTATAAGGTAGTTTAAGTAGTTAAGTAAGTAAGTTTAGTTTAGCCAAGTTTTTTGAAAATTTTCTTGGCAAATGAAAAATTTTATTAAAAGATTGTCTTAAAGACTAAAAAAAAAAAACATAGATTAAGCCGAAAGGCACAATTATAATGTAGATTAGATTAGCTTAGAGTACCCGCATAGGGTCAGTAGGTTAGTATTAAGAACATTTGTATATTCTTAAGTTAGTTAAGCTAGTTTTAAGTACTTTTGTCTAGCAAGTAAGCATATTTCATTAAATAAAAACAAAATTACATGGGAAAAAAAAATCGGTTCTCGTCCGATCACCGAAATCAAACAGCATCGGGCGCGGTTAGTACTTGGATGGAGGACCGCTTGGGAACACCGCGTGTTGTTGACTCTGTACAACTTTTTGCTCCCCACTCCCCAATCCACACTTCCACATACTCTCCACTAACAACACACATTGCCATTCTCAAAAATATATTTTTCGATTTTTTTTCTAAATTTTTATCAACGATTTTATTGCGTATCACGTAACGCAAGTATAAATGGACAAAATATTTCAGACCTTTCAGTTATTTGTTACCATGTGGTAACACCTTCTTGAATGCGCCAAACGTCTACTCCGTGTTGTAAAATTCTTCCGAAATAATTCGAACGGTTATTTTGCGATCTCTTGTACTTGCATCTGCTCGAATAGATCATAAAGAGAATCACTGTTGGACTGGAAGGTGCTACATTTTCGCAAAATAATTTTATTGGCTCATTTAGAAGGTAAGTGTTTTCTGCTAAATTTTTTTCCGAAACGGGACAAATTTAGTTAAGGCGTTATTTTTATATGGGAATAGCTATCTTCTTTTCCTTATCGATTTTAAGCAGAAAAATTAAATTTGTTGAGAAGGACATGCTCTGTACACGTTTAATATTTTGTTACCTTACAGTAACATTTCATTTTTGAGTAGTATGTATGTACTTCGTAAATCCCAATGTTATCGTATGCACAATGCATTTTCTCTGCGTTTTAATCCGAAATTTCGGTTTGCCTTTGAAAACATTTTGCTCCATTATGTTGTATCATAGCATTTTAAGACAACTTGAAGCTGAAGAAAGGCATTAGACCGCTAATACAGAGGATCAGGTGAATGGGATTTTGTTGGTGAATGAGAAAAAGTTGTTGGGAACTCAGAAGAGGAAATAGAAGAAGTCTTAGAAAATCCCAGTCAACGCTATATTTCAGTTGGAAAGTACAGAAGGGCCGAATTTTATTGGCAAAAGAATAATTGACAACCACCTGGTGCTATTTTCTTCGATGAAGGTATCAGAACACCGTCCTTACACACGCCGCTTCAATATTTTAAAGAATATTTCAATGTCAACGTGGATGAAAGAATTCTATTTGACACAAATCAAAGAAATATGGCTATTGAAGGATACCTGATCAACATATAATTGGATGAAATCAAGAAAACGGTTGCTATCCTACTCATTATGGGAATAATTAACTATGCAAGAACAAGTATGTCCTGGGGAAGAGCAACCAAAATTCCATAGATTTCGAACACAATGGGCAGAGGAAGATTCCATTTTATTCGAAGCCTATTCATGATTTCGAAATCTACAGTAAACCACAAAAGTAAGTACACAGCAACAAGTTTTATGTGTTCTCAACAAAAATTCAATTCAAGCACGACTGCAAGAAAAAATCTTGAATTGAAGAGGAAAATTAACCATTGGTGGGCGATCACTTATGGGATTTTGTTCTGTTATAGATGATAGTTATGAGATGAGTTGAAACGCTCAAAATTAAAAGATCAATTAAGCGCGGAAGGCCATCTGCGAACTTAAGTGAACATCTACGAATTCATCCCTATCACGAATTCCATCGTAATCGAAAACGTCCTACGAACTGATTCTGTGACGGCTGATTATTTTGTGGTGCTAACCACCGTGTTAGAGTAGACGCGTGCTCAAAAAGTTTGCCATTCGGAGACTCAGAGCTAATGAAGCCGATCTGCTGCTATGGACGATGTCAAGTGGCATTAGAAATAGAATAGGCTCGAGTAGACAAATCACTTCCTTTACTCTAACCTAACAAAAAGGCCCCAAGATATTTTGATGAAACTATCACATTATAGTCCATTTCGCTCTCATCATCGTATTCATCGGAACTGCTACTAGGTGGTGCTACTCGTACTTCGGGAGCCTTTAACAGGGCAATACATTCTTGAGGTAGCGAGCTCCTTTTTCTATGGGGCGCTGTACTACGACTCGAAAGATATGGATCTGATGATATTAAAAACCTGTTTAATACATCTCTACTCGTATTTTTTCGTTTTTGTACTTGGGTGTACATTCGTCAAATGTTTTCGAAGGTCGGCGAGGATTCGATGTCGTGCTTGATGTTGGGACTATATCATAAAACTCTACCGGAAATACAATTTCCTGATCCAACCATTCCGCATTATCGTTCTGTGACTTTAGTACTTTCCGATTACTTCTTTCCCACCTTACATGTATCTTGGCACTCATAGAGCTTACATATGTCTGTAGCACTCTAGGAATTTCTTTGGCATCCAAAATGCCGAAACTTTTCATTATGTGAACCGAAATTCGCCTATTTCGGTCCTGAAGCTTAGAATTTGTCCACACACTAAAAAGTTCACTGATTTTCAGTATAATAAAATGATAGCGTACACGCTTTTATTTTTAAACTTTAAACTTTGCTTAAGAAAATTATGGGGGATATATTATAGTTGACGGACAACTCAAGACTGAACTTTTAAATTCGTATCACGTAACGCAAATATAAATGGACAAATTATTTTAGCCCCTTCAGTTATTTGTTACCATGTGGTAACACCTTTTTGAATGCGCCAAACTTCTACTCCGTGTTGTAAAATTCTTCCGAAATAATTCGAACGGTTATTTTGCGATCTCTTGTACTTGCATCTGCTCGAATAGATCATAAAGAGAAACACTGTTGGACTAGAAGATGCTACATTTTCGCAAAATAATTTAAGTAAGAAAAATAAGAAAATTATGGGGGATATATTATAGTTGACGAACAACTCAAAACTGAACTTTTAAATTCCACCTAGTTTACAGAAAACCTAAGCTATTTTGTATGAGGACTGCACCGTTGCAGATAACGATTTATCCTTTATCTTAGGGAAATGAGATAAGAATTCTCAAAGGAATCCTCTCTTGGGAATGATGGAAAAATGGCCTGCATTGAAGTGATAAGAAATAATAATCCAGGAATGTAATTAAAAACCTGATAGTGTGTAGTCTTCTTTAGAGCAGCAGAGTTGTATTGGTACATAGGTAAATAATCGTTAATTATATGAGCGATGTCGACAAATAAAAAAAAAATTGTGTAGGGTGCGTAGCTGAGAGCAAAATGTCTCAACGGATTCTGGAAGTATATAGTCCGGAGAAGGTAATAAATAACATGTCGAGGCGGCTACACGCGGATACTTTTTAAAAACTCTGCACAAAGTTAGAATATAAAAAAACGGATAATTCTAAGAACAATTCTAAGAGTACAGCGGATGTTTTGAATACGTTCAACTCTTTCGGCAAATGAAAGTTTGCCGAAAAAGTGTTAAGTGTCACAGTGCCATTTAAATAAAAAAGTGCCACAATGACACAATTGTGCCACATCGGCAATGCTGCTCAGCAAGGCCAAAACTACCCTACAACCGAGTGTAGTATGAACGACCGTGCGCTGAATGTTGTTGAACACCTAACCATACAGATTTGTATTCAACAATTTTTTTCTTTTCTGTCTGTAATTTTTTGATATGTGGATATGCTTTTCTTCTGTTCGCTGATGTGGAGAGCACACCCAAATGTATTCATTTTTGTTGTATTGAGTGAGAATAAATTCTCTTGCCATTCGAACGAAGCAAAGGAGAATCGTTGAGAAGATGGCTGATAAATGTGAACATCATGTGCTATAGATTATATATCAGAGTGTAACGTGATTTTTAACGTTATATGTGGATTCGGTGCGCTTAAGTTACGAGAAGCTAGGCAGTTGCAAAATAAATACAAATAGGAAGATTTAGGCATTTTGGCAACATATGCAAAATACAGATTTTGGTAGGGTGTGCTGTGCAAACCTTCGAATAAAAGTCACTGATAACAAAAACAAATTTCAAATATACACAAATCATAAGTAGTATAATTATTCAACACAGCAGCTTTTAACTGTCTGTTCCAGTTTCGCAGTGAAACCACGCATTTATTATTTCCTTTCTACATTCCTAGAGTTGTCATGTTAAAACCAAGTGCATTTCTACAGTTTTTCATTTTAAAACATTTGAAGTGCTTTTTTCTGTGCCGTGAAAAATTATTATCAGTTATGTAGTGGTTTTTTGAGAATAGAAAGTAAGAAAAGTGCGTACATGCAAGAATTAGTTATTTTGTGAAATGGGATGGATTTCTGAAATGGGACCCATTTATCAAGGTTTTTGAATGTGCGATAGAAATCGTTTTTGTTGACGAACCTTAAGAAGATCATAACGAGGAATGGATTAACGAAGATGATCTACCTTTGTCGGTACTCCACCAACAGAAATCATGTACACCGAGATAGTCGTCTTTCCAGTGGAAAACCCCTTGCCCATCGCGTTTCACCACGATTTTGCTCTAAACGCACGCATACTACTTTATTGTCACGCATACTTCGTAAGGCTTTAGAGCAGCACCATGTTGCTTTTAAGATTGCCCCCAATAGTGTCAAAAAGTAGCGATAGTGCTCATGATAATGTAAAAAATGCACATGATTGGAAGTATTCCACGAAGAATGTTCGTAAGGCTTAAAAGTTCTTGAAAGAATTTTTACTGCTGGTGTTTTTATAAGACATCGCTAAAATTCGGCTAAATATGCAAATCATTTTAATAATAATAATCATTACGGTGATAATGATGCATTTCAGTCAGAAGAAATGTAAAAACACTTAAAATATACTAATCTTTTATTTCATATACTGATGAAACTACTGTAGGGATTAATGTGTTTACGATTAAGATTTAAGATGGATTAAGCCTAGAAGTGCAAGTCATATATGCAACACAGAATCGCATTGCTACATATTATATCCAATATTATACTTTATGCTTGTAATTTAGAATAAACTTCGTGTTTGTCATATCAAGTTTTTCAAACGGTTTGTTGTGTGCGAACTCCAATAATGATATACGTATACGTATTGTATTTGGTATATTAGTTTTCAAGTTCATTATATACCTATGGTTTTTATTTCAATGCATATACCATATTTCTTATCCCATATTGATAATGTGATAATATATTTTTATTGAATCTGATAATTTTCAAACTTAACGTCGTTTCCCAATGCAATTTTCCAGTCCCAAGTTTCATGCACCTCGTGAACATACATTTCCTTTTAATATTTCCCTCCACTTTTGGTGGTGAATATTGTACACAGAAATTTGAATCTGATAAGAAATGATGTCCAAATGATAAGGGCATTTGCAATATATACATAAGTTGTTGTGCATGTTTTTATTAATTTCTAAAAAAAGGAAAAATTAAATAAAACAACTATGCAGTAAAATTATCCTAAGAAATAATGTTATTAAAGGGAAATCATCAACATCAGAAATCATCTACAACCAGATGTCCAACCCGGGTTTGTGTATTTACTAAAAACCATCGTGTCTATCTCAGATTCTACTCTAAAGTCACGCGCACTATTGATAGCGATTTTTTATTTTCACAGACAGGGCTTGTGAATACGAGTGATCTAAGAACAACATCGCGCTGCTCTAAGGCCTTACGAAGTGTGCGTGAAAATAAAGTAGTATGGGTGCTCTTAGAGCAACATCAGTGATATCAAGCAAATCAAATTCACCTCGCTGAATATAGGTGGGGGTAATCAGCTGTTCGCTTAGGTCACACGTCTTCACAAGCCCCTGTCTGTGAAATGTTATAAAAAAAAGCTGTCAAATGAAATCTAGGTGGAAGAGACGAGGAAGTTGGCAATCTCTTTAATACTTCATCTCTGGCCGTGGGTCAAATGTCGTTTGCAAAAATATTTGACAAATGTGAACATTTGCCGAAATATGGTATTTTAACATTTCAAACGACATCTAGTGCCAGAATTGAATACTGATGTTCCCTTCTTATTGGGATTATCACTTGAAATGAATGATTGTTTTGTTGACAGCTGTTTTTTACTTATGTCATTGGGCTGAAAAGTGACGTGCTGAATTTGGAAAGAGGTTTGTTCGAATTGACAAACTTGCAAATGAACATTTAGCTGAAATCCAACAATTCGAAATGCTGAAAAATGTATGGCAAGCTGCTGAACATTTGGGCTGAAATGTTGAAACTAGCCGAAATGTTGGATTTAGGTGCGGTGTGAATGTACAATTAAGCGCAACATCAGAAGGTTCTTATTCATACGATTTTACTCTGTTCCTTATTACTTCAGTACACATCATTAAATTGACTGTTAATTTGTAGATGACTTTGTGATTTTACTCTTTCATCAAAAATATGACGTTCATCATTCGACTTTATATTGTATAACGAGATACACGCTTTGAACATGATATCCCAACTTAGCACAACTCAACTAAATACAACTATGTAGGTAATTGTTAATTTCACCTTGAAATTTGGGTTATACTAAAATCCCTGATTCCCGTGAGACTTAGCTAGTAAAGACTTATTTCCCTTCACCTTGCCACTTACGACCAAGCAAACACAAAATGGCGATGTATCAACTTAAATGAATATTAAATGTATCTCAACTGGTACTATAAATGTATCTCACCTTTGCCTGGAGTCCGTTATGTGCAAATAAAAATTTTGTCAACGACCATACTATGCTGAAAAAATCGGTTCTCGTCCGATCACCGAAATCAAACAGCATCGGGCGCGGTTAGTACTTGGATGGTGGACCGCTTGGGAACACCGCGTGTTGTTGACTCTGTACAACTTTTTGCTCCCCATTCCCCAATACCCATGGTGTTGTTAGTGGAGAGTATGTGGAAGTGTACATACTCTCCACTAACAACACCATTGCCATTCTCAAAAATATATTTTTCGATTTTTTTTTCTAAATTCTTATCAACGATTTTATTGCGTATCACGTAACGCAAGTATAAATGGACAAATTATTTTAGACCTTTCAGTTATTTGTTACCATGTGGTAACACCTTTTTGAATGCGCCAAACGTCTACTCCGTGTTTTAAAATTCTTCCGTTGATTAGGACATTCTTTGTTGATTAGGACATGCTCTGTACACGTTTAATATTTTGTTACCTTACAGTAACATTTGATTTTTGACTAGTATATATGTACTTCGTAAATCCCAATGTTATCGTATAGTAACACAATGCATTTTCTCTGCGTTTTAATCTGAAATTTCGGTTTGCCTTTGAAAACATTTTGCTCCATTATGTTGTATCATAGCATTTTAAGACAACTTGGAGCTGAAGAAAGGCATTAGACCGCTAATACAGAGGATCAGGTGAATGGGATTTTGTTGGTGAATGAGAAAAAGATGTTGGGAACTCAGAAGAGGAAATAGAAAAAGTCTTAGAAAATCCCAGTCAACGCTATAGTTCAGTTGGAAAGTGCAGAAGGGCCGAATTTTATTGGCAAAAGAATAAGTGACAACCACCTGGTGCTATTTTCTTCGATGAAGGTATCAGAACACCGTCCTTACACACGCCGCTTCAATATTTTAAAGAATATTTCAATGTCAACGATGAAAGAATTCTATTTGCCACAAATCAAAGAAATATGGCTATTGAAGGCTACCAGATCAACATCAAATTGGATGAAATCAAGAAAACGGTTGCTCTGCTACTCATTATGGGAATAATTAACTATGCAAGAACAAGTATGTCCTGGGGTAGAGCAACCAAAATTTCGAGAGAGATTTCGAACACAATGGGCAGAGGAAGATTCCATTTTATTCGAAGCCTATTCATGATTTCGAAATCTACAGTAAACCACAAAAGTAAGTACACAGCAACAAGTTGTATGTGTTCTCAACAAAAATTCAATTCAAGCACGACTGCAAGAAAAAATCTTGAATTGAAGAGGAAAATTAACCATTGCTGGGCGATCACTTATGGGATTTTGTTCTGTTATAGATGATAGTTATAAGATGAGTTGAAACGCTCAAAATTAAAAGATCAATTAAGTGCGGAAGCGCAGATGGCCTTCCGCGCTTAAGTGAACATCTACGAATTTATCCCTATCACGAATTCCATCGTAATCGAAAACGTCCTACGAACTGATTCTGTGACAGGGCTTCTTTTACTCTAACCCAACAAAAAAGCCCCAAAATATTTTGATGAAACTATCACATTATAGTCCATTTCGCTCTCATCATCGTATTCATCGGAACTGCTACTAGGTGGTGCTACTCGTACTTCGGGAGCCTTTAACAGGGCAATACATTCTTGAGGTAGCGAGTTCTTTTTTCTATAGGGCGCTGTACTACGACTCGAAAGATATGGATCTGATGATATTAAAAACCTGTTTAATACATCTCTACTCGTATTTTTTCGTTTTTGTACTTGGGTGTACATTCGTTAAATGTTTTCGAAGGTCGTCCAGGATTCGATGTCGTGCTTGATGTTGGGACTATATCATAAAACTCTACCGGAAATACAATTTCCTGATCCAACCATTCCGCATTATCGTTCTGTGACTTTAGTACTTTCCGATTACTTCTTTCCCACCTTACATGTATCTTGGCACTCACAGAGCTTACATACGTCTGTAGCACTCTAGGAATTTCTTTGGCATCCAAAATGCCGAAACTTTTCATTATGTGAACCGAAATTCGCCTATTTCGGTCCTGAAGCTTAGAATTTGTCCACACACTAAAAAGTTCACTGATTTTCAGTATAATAAAATGATAGCGTACACGCTTTTGTTTTTAAACTTTAAACTTTGCTTAAGAAAATTATGGGGGATATATTATAGTTGACGGACAACTCAAGACTGAACTTTTAAATTCGTATCACGTAACGCAAATATAAATGGACAAATTATTTTAGCCCCTTCAGTTATTTGTTACCATGTGGTAACACCTTTTTGAATGCGCCAAACTTCTACTCCGTGTTGTAAAATTCTTCCGAAATAATTCGAACGGTTATTTTGCGATCTCTTGTACTTGCATCTGCTCGAATAGATCATAAAGAGAAACACTGTTGGACTAGAAGATGCTACATTTTCGCAAAATAATTTAAGTAAGAAAAATAAGAAAATTATGGGGGATATATTATAGTTGACGAACAACTCAAAACTGAACTTTTAAATTCCACCTAGTTTACAGAAAACCTAAGCTATTTTGTATGAGGACTGCACCGTTGCAGATAACGATTTATCCTTTATCTTAGGGAAATGAGATAAGAATTCTCAAAGGAATCCTCTCTTGGGAATGATGGAAAAATGGCCTGCATTGAAGTGATAAGAAATAATAATCCAGGAATGTAATTAAAAACCTGATAGTGTGTAGTCTTCTTCAGAGCAGCAGAGTTGTATTGGTACATAGGTAAATAATCGTTAATTATATGAGCGATGTCGACAAATAAAAAAAAAATTGTGTAGGGTGCGTAGCTGAGAGCAAAATGTCTCAACGGATTCTGGAAGTATATAGTCCGGAGAAGGTAATAAATAACATGTCGAGGCGGCTACACGCGGATACTTTTTAAAAACTCTGCACAAAGTTAGAATATAAAAAAACGGATAATTCTAAGAACAATTCTAAGAGTACAGCGGATGTTTTGAATACGTTCAACTCTTTCGGCAAATGAAAGTTTGCCGAAAAAGTGTTAAGTGTCACAGTGCCATTTAAATAAAAAAGTGCCACAATGACACAATTGTGCCACATCGGCAATGCTGCTCAGCAAGGGCAAAACTACCCTACAACCGAGTGTAGTATGAACAACCGTGCGCTGAATGTTGTTGAACAGCTAACAATACAGATTTCTATTCAAAAATTTGTTTGTTTTCTGTCTGTAATTTTTTGAGTAAGTAAGAAAAATAAGAAAAGTATGGGGGATATATTATAGTTGACGAACAACTCAAAACTGAACTTTTAAATTCGACCTAGTTTACAGAAAACCTAAGCTATTTTGTATGAGGATTGCACCGTTGCAGATAACAGACAACGATTTATCCTTTATCTTAGGGAAATGAGATAAGAATTCTCAAAGGAATCCTTTCTTGGGAATGATGGAATAAAGGCCTGGATTGAAGTGATAAGCAATAATATTCCAGGAAAGTAATTAAAAAAACTGATAGTGTGTAGTCTTCTTTAGAGCAGCAGAGTTGTATTGGTACATAGATAAATAATCGTTAATTATATGAGCGATGTCGACAAATAAAAAAAAAATTGTGTAGGGTGCGTAGCTGAGCGCAAAATGTCTCAACGGATTCTGGAAGTATATAGTCCGGAGAAGGTAATAAATAACATCTCGAGGCGGCTACACGCGGATACTTTTTAAAAACTCTGCACAAAGTTAGATTATAAAAAAACGGATAATTCTAAGAACTTAAAGCCAATCGGCAATTACATTTGCTGAGGTCGTACAATATTTTGTTGTATGAAGTATGGAGTGCTATTTATCTTTCTAATTTTCGTAGAGTACAGCGGATGTTTTGAATACGTTCAACTCTTTCGGCAAATGAAAGTGATACAGTGGATGTTTTATAAGTATTGATAAAAAATGTGAACTTTTTCAAAGTGTTAAGTGTCACAGTGCCATTTAAATAAAAAAGTGCCACAATGGCACAATTGTGCCACATCGGCAATGCTGCTCAGCAAGGGCAAAACTACCCTACAACCTAGTGTAGTATGAACGACCGTGCGCTGAATGTTGTTGAACACCTAACCATACAGATTTGTATTCAACAATTTTTTTGTTTTCTGTCTGTAATTTTTTGATGTGTGGATATGCTTTTCTTCTGTTCGCTGATGTGGAGAGCACACCCAAATGTATTCATTTTTGTTGTATTGATTGAGAATAAATTCTCTTGCCATTCGAACGAAGCAAAGGAGAATCGTTGAGAAGATGGCTGATAAATGTGAACATCATGTGCTATAGATTATATATCAGAGTGTAACGTGATTTTTAACGTTATATGTGGATTCGGTGCGCTTAAGTTACGAGAAGCTAGGCAGTTGCAAAATAAATACAAATAGGAAGATTTAGGCATTTTGGCAACATATGCAAAATACAGATTTTGGTAGGGTGTGCGGTGCAAACCTTCGAATAAAAGTCACTGATAACAAAAACAAATTTCAAATATACACAAATCATAAGTAGTATAATTATTCAACACAACAGCTTTTAACTGTCTGTTCCGGTTTCGCAGTGAAACCACGCATTTATTATTTCCTTTCTACATTCCTAGAGTTGTCATGTTAAAACCAAGTGCATTTATATAGTTGTTCATTTTAAAACATTTGAAGTGCGTTTTTCTGTGCCGTGAAAAATTATTATCAGTTATGTAGTTGTTTTTTGAGAATAGAAAGTAAGAAAAGTGCGTACATGCAAGAATTAGTTATTTTGTGAAATGGGATGGATTTATGAAATGGGACCCATTTATCAAGGTTTTTGAATGTGCGATAGAAATCGATTTTTTGACGAACCTCAAGAAGATCATAACGAGGAATGGATTAACGAAGATGATCTACCTTTTTCTGTACTCCACCAACAGAAATCATGTACACCGAGATAGTCGTCTTTCCAGTGGAAAACCTTGCCCATCGCGTTTCACTCGGAATTGTGCTCTAAATGCACGCATACTACTTTATTTTCACGCACACTTCTTATGGCCTTAAGTAGCGATAGTGCCCATGAAAATGTAAAAAATGCTCATGACTGGAAGTATTCCACGAAGAATGTTCGTAAGGTTTAAAAGTTCTTAAAAGAATTTTTATTGTTGGTGTTTTTATAAGACATCGCTAAAATTCGTCTAAATATTCAAATCATTTTAATAATAATAATCATTACGGTGATAATGATGCATTTCGGTCAGAAGAAATGTAAAAACACTTAAAATATACTAATCTTTTATTTCATATACTGATGAAACTACTGTAGGGATTAATGTGTTTACGATTAAGATTTTTGGATTAAGCCTAGAAGTGCAAGTCATATATGCAACACAGAATCGCATTGCTACATATTATATCCAATATTATACTTTAAGCTTGTAATTTAGAATAAACTTCGTGTTTGTCATATCAAGTTTTTCAAACGAATTGTTGTGTGCGAACTCCAATAATGTTATACGTATACGTATTGTATTTGGTATATTAGTTTTCAAGTTCATTATATACCTATGGTTTTTATTTCAATGCATATACCATATTTCTTATCCCATATTGATAATGTGATAATATATTTTTATTGAATCTGATAATTTTCAAACTTAACGTCGTTTCCCAATGCAATTTTCCAGTCCCAAGTTTCATGCACCTCGTGAACATACATTTCCTTTTAATATTTCCCTCCACTTTTGGTGGTGAATATTGTACACAGAAATTTGAATCTGATAAGATATGATGTCCAAATGATAAGGGCATTTGCGATATATACATACGTTGTTGTGCATGTTTTTATTAATTTCTAAAAAAGGGCAAATTAAATAAAATAACTATGCAGTAAATTATCCTAAGAAATAATGTTATTAAAGGGAAATCATCAACATCAGAAATCATCTACAACCAGATGTCCAACCCGGGTTTGTGTATTTACTAAAAACCATCGTGTCTATCTCAGATTCTACTCTAAAGTCACGCGCACTACTGATAGCGTTTTTTTTATTTTCACTGACAGGGCTTGTGAATACGAGTGATCTAAGAACAACATCGCGTTGCTCTAAGGCCTTACGAAGTGTGTGAAAAGTGATGTGCTGAATTTGGAAAGAGGTTTGTTCGAATTGACAAACATGCAAATGCAGCGAGGTAATTGAAAATTTAGCTGAAATCCAACAATTCGAAATGCTGAAAAATGTATGGCAAGCTGCTGAACATTTGGGCTGAAATGTTGAAACTAGCCGAAATGTTGGATTTAGGTGCGGTGTGAATGTACAATTAAGCGCAACATCAGAAGGTTTTTATTCATACAATTTTACTCTTTTCCTTATTTCTTCAGTACACATCCATAAATTGACTGTTAATTTGTAGACGACTTATTTTATTGTTGTTGATTCTTAACTTAGAAAACATACGTTTAGCGGCTACACAACTGTGTGGCAAGCAAATTAGAGATGCTACAAATTTACAAACGTTTTCAAAATCTAATTGCTCCAATGAGTTCTTCAGCATTGAGATCTCACACCAATATTCGTCTGTTGGTAAATCGTTCCACAGTTCTTAACAACATCCATTCAGTGCTTCTTACTTTGTTTCAAATAGCTGCTTTTTTCTCGCATAATATTGACAATTTACTAGGAAGTAGTGTAGAAAGTCAAGAAAAGAAAATATAGCAGATTCACCGGTTCAGGTAGTAGTTGGGACAATTTTCTACTTCATATGTAGCAGAACGGTAACGCTGTTTCTATCTATTATCATGAACTGTTGCAGAATGCAGATGCGAATGCGTGTGTACGAAATCTAGGTATGCTATGCAAGGTGTTGCTGATTGTGATTTTACTGTTTCATCAAAAATGTGACGTTCATATTCGACTTAATATTGTATAACGAGATACACGCTTTGAACATGATATCCCAACTTAAATACAACTATGTAGGTAATTGTCAATTTCACCTTGAAATTTGGGTTATACTAAAATCCCTGATTCCCGTGAGACTTAGCTAGTAAAGACTTATTTCCCTTCACCTTGCCACTTACGACCAAGCAAACACAAAATGGCTATGTATCAACTTAAATGAATACTAAATGGATCTCAACTGGTACTCGTTGTCAGAGGTTTCGGCATGCCGCGGCGAACTGCAGCATGGAGTCCCGCTGCGTGAAATGCGCAGGAACCCACAAACAAGGGGAATGTCCTTTAGGGACGGATAAGGTTGTTGACAGAAGCAAGCTGACATGCGTGCTCTGCAAAACCAGCGGGCATCCTGCTAATTATCGGGGATGTCCAAAGGTTCAACAGATCAGAAGAAGCATGGAAGCCAAGAGGAAGATAAAAATGGTAGAAGCGAGGCCAATGCCTCGTTTTCAAGCTACCACTGTTACTCCGGCCGTCTCCTATGCCCAAATGTAGGCGACCGGTACAACAGACAGTGCCGAAGATAGCCCCGGTCCCAGTGGCCAGGCAACCTGAAGCTGACATGGATATGAAATCGGTCCTGCTCTCTATCCAGAGGCAGATCGCTCAGCTCCAGAAACAGTTCCTTGAGCTAACAGCGAGAATAGACATCCTCTACTCGGCGTTGGTTGGCGAGACTAACGCCCGCAGCGCGTAGACTTGAGATCCTGGCAGTGAATGTTAATTCGCTGATTAATCCCGAACGACAGCTAACGCTCGAAAACTTGTTTCAAACGTACAAGGCTGACTCGCTTATGGTTAGCGAAACTAAGCTAAACCAGACTCACAAACTCAGGTACAAGAATTACCACGTAATTCGAAGAGACCGGCGCCATTCCTTCCAAGGTGGTGGGGTCGCTCTCTTTATCAAAAAAGGCCTCAGTCATAAGATCGTGTACAGTGGTGAAATGCTGACAATGAACTCCTCAATTGAAACTTCATTTCAGAGCTCGATAATCTATTCACTAGACTTCGACTGAGCTCGGAGGAGAACTACTACATCATGGCCGGAGATTTTAAATCCAAGCATAGAATGGGGCAATACAGTGCATAACACCAGGGGGATCTCACTGTATAGCTGGTTGGTAGAGCACAATATTGAGTTCAAGCTTGATTTACTTGCAACCGATATGCCATCGTATCCCAGGTGCGGGTCCTATCTGGATCTGTTACTGATCGACAGACGACTGACGGTACTAGACGTGGAAAGACGCACCCGGAATTGTTTAACTGCGGTTGAGTACGAAAGTGATCACCGCGGACTCTTCGCGGCTATTCAGCTCCCGAACGAGGTAGAAGAACTGGAAGAGTATGTCCAGAGGCTCCCTTATAATTACAATAAGGTCCGCTGGCCACGCTTCTCCAGAACCTTATCCACAGAACTACGTTCGAATGAAATCAATCCTCCGACTAACAGAAACCTGACGAACGAGGAGGTTGACAGGTACCTCATTCAAATGGACAACTCAATTTAACGTACAATGGACAAGACAATTCCGAAGGCAGTACAGCTCGATAACGGCGACGTCTACCGAAATGCTACCATCGATGCACTTCACGTACACAAAAGTAGGCTGCTTTCAAGACTCAAACTCTTGCACAGACGGTTTACAGATCCACAAAACGCGGAAGTCAGGTCACTAAAGTCGGAGATCAAAAACCTCCAACAATTAATACGTATTAATTATAGCTTGGCTATAAGCTTGCACTGGGGCAATAAAATACGGGCTGTACAATCCAACAACCCGGGTATGTTCCCGCAAGTAAATAAAATATTTCGGAGGAAAGATCAAAACGACATTCAAGCCGTTAGACTTCCCAGGACGACAGATAACGAACGATTACTGACTTCAGTTGGCATCGATCCAGACGGGGCTGTGCTAGACAATGACTTCTTCGTGGTTGAGGATCCTCAGGAGAAGGTGAAAGCTATTGGAGCTGTATTCCAGCGAGTGTATACGGTCAACGAGGTTCGTAGGCCGAATCACGATCTGGAGAACAGAGCCTTGCTAAACCACTTCTATCTGCGCAACGAGATAGGTCAATGGCGATCTGAGAATCCAGGTTTCACCAGGTTCAATGACGTTAACATGGCAAATAATGCCGTCGCCTACGATGTAAATCACATCTTGATTTCGCATCGAATATTGTGCTTAGCCATCTTCCCCCCGAAGCGGTGCAAATTTACACGACCTTGTTTAACAACGCTCTGAGTAGTGCACATTACCCGGCGCACTGGAAAACAGCTGTCGTGCAACCGATCCCCAAACGGGACAAGTACAAGTCAATCCCGACAAATCTCCGGTCGATCAGTCTCCTGCCTTGCATAAGCAAGGTTTTTGAAAAGATAGTCATTCGAGTTCTGAAGCAGTGGGCTGAGGATAAGGAAATCATACCGGACAACCAGTTCGGATTCAGGGCGGGACATGATACCATACATGCCGCATCGAAGCTTGTTTCCGACATTCAGTGGAACAAAAATAAGAATCAGTGTACTGGTGCTTGTCTGATTGACTTGGAGAAGGCGTTCGACACCGTTTGGTTGGAGGGCCTCTTCCTCAAGCTGGTCAGACGCGGCATAAGTAAACCATTGCTATACATGATCTATGACATGATAACAGGTAGGAAGTTCGTTGTGAAAAGTGGCGACGTAAAGTCTACCACGGTCTTTGACATCAAAAATGGTCTGCAACAGGGAGCGGTTGCTTCGCCAATCTTGTTTTCGATATTCACTGCCGATCTCTTAGCTTCTATGCCGCCCTTAATAGCGTACGCCGACGATCTGGTAGCGTACAGAACAGGTTCGAAAGTCGAGGTAATTAATGTCTTGTTGCAGCGTGACTTTGATAAGATTCTGCTATTTTGCGACGACTGGGAGTTGATTATCAACTACCTGAAGTGTGAAACTGTCTTTTTCAGGACCCCGTTGTATATGGCATCGCGGGATACGCGCACAAACTGGCGAAAGTTCGGCATAGTTGACCCGCAGGGACGGCCGTTAGCTGTGAAAAGTGTAGTTGATATCTTGGCATTTGGCTGGATCAATATCTGTATTTTGACAAACATATAGATATTGCTCTGACGAAAGCCAGAAAAGCCTTTGCTGCGGCAAGGAGGTTGTTTTTCAGCAGCCAACTTGATACCAGGGTGAAGGTAATCTGCTACATGGCCCTCATCCGGCCAATCATGGCGTACGGTTGTCCCCTGTGGTTCAACGTGAGTCCTTCCCAGATGGAAAAGATGAGGTTGTTCGAGAGACAGTGTCTCCGGAGCTGTTTCCGTTTGTATCGCACACCCGAGTCTGAGTACAAGAAGTACTATCCTAACGAGGTCCTGTACAACGAGGCAAACCTGAATAGGATAGATAATTTTATTATTAAGCTGATCAGAAGACACGTTGCACGAGCTATGACTTCTTCTAACAGTCTGATCTTTGGGGCTTACTACCCCAATACATTGTATCATGAAAGAGTGCGCCTCAACGGCTTTATTCCTCCTGAAGCATTCCTCTATCTCGACACCATTGGCCTGATACAGGATGAGGAAGGATGTCCTATTATCTTCCATGTCGTACGCCGAACAGTGGACAGGCGACTGCTATACGAACGGGATGTAGCTCGCAGCCACGAGGATCTTCTCCGGTACAGTGGTGCGATCTCTGTTCGCGACAGGAGAGAGTGTGCCAAGGAACGGCACTTTTACTGGTGGTTGCACCAGAACAGGTCTCAGCTGCCGCTAGCTAACGATGAGATAGTGGACCTTGGAGGCCAACTTACTCAGTTTTAAGGTTAGCTTAAAAAAAAAAAAAATGGGGTGCATCACGGCGTATAGACTATATATGTTATGCATATACATGACATATACGCCCTGGTGCACGCGTCTGTCTGTTACGGACATAATTAAGTTAGTTTAAGGTTCATGTTAGGTTAAGTTAGTTATAATACAACTTTTTTAGTTAGGTTAAACCAAGTTTTTCATAGTTTTCTTGGTACTTCAAAATTTAAAATAAACATTGTCTGAAAAGACTAAAAAAACCGAAGTGTAAGCCGTAAGGCACAAAAATATTTTTAGATTAGATTAGCTTAGAGTACCCGAAGGCGGTCAGTAGGTTAGGATTAATTACAATAAGATATTGTTAAGATAGTTAAGCTAGTTTTAAGTATTTTTGTCTAGCAAGTAAGAAAATTTAATATAAATAAAACAAAACTACAATTAAAAAAAAAAAACGGTTCTCGTCCGATCACCGAAATCGAACGCGGTTAGTACTTGGATGGAGGAACGCTTGGGAACACCGCGTGTTGTTGACTCTGTACAACTTTTTGCTCCCCACTCCCCAATACACACTTCCACATACTCTCCACTAACAACACACATTGCCATTCTCAAAAATATATTTTTCGAAATTAAATTTGTTGATGTCCATGTCCTACATGCTCTGTACACGTTTAATATTTTGTTACCTTACAGCAACATTTGATTTTTGACTAGTATATATGTACACAATGCATTTTCTCTGCGTTTTAATCCGAAATTTCGGTTTGCCTTTGAAAACATTTTGCTCCATTATGTTGTATCATAGCATTTTAAGACAACTTGGAGCTGAAGAAAGGCATTAGACCGCTAATACAGAGGATCAGGTGAATGGGATTTTGTTGGTGAATGAGAAAAAGATGTTGGAAACTCAGAAGAGGAAATAGAAGAAGTCTTAGAAAATCCCAATCAACGCTATATTTCAGTTGGAAAGTACAGAAGGGCCGAATTTTATTGGCAAAAGAATAATTGACAACCACCTGGTGCTATTTTCTTCGATGAAGGTATCAGAACACCGTCCTTGCACACGCCGCTTCAATATTTTAAAGAATATTTCAATGTCAACGTGGATGAAAGAATTCTATTTGCCACAAATCAAAGAAATATGGCTATTGAAGGATACCAGATCAACATCAAATTGGATGAAATCAAGAAAACGATTGCTATGCTACTCATTATGGGAATAATTAACTATGCAAGAACAAGTATGTCCTAGGGTAGAGCAACCAAAATTCCATAGATTTCGAACACAATGGGCAGAGGAAGATTCCATTTTATTCGAAGCCTATTCATGATTTCGAAATCTACAGTAAACCACAAAAGTAAGTACACAGCAACAAGTTGTATGTGTTCTCAACAAAAATTCAATTCAAGCACGACTGCAAGAAAAAATCTTGAATTGAAGAGGAAAATTAACCATTGCTGGGCGATCACTTATGGGATTTTGTTCTGTTATAGATGATAGTTATGAGATGAGTTGAAACGCTCAAAATTAAAAGATCAATTAAGCGCGGAAGGCAATCTGCGAACTTAAGTGAACATCTACGAATTCATCCATATCACGAATTCCATCGTAACCGAAAACGTCCTACGAACTGATTCTGTGACAGGGCTGATTATTTTGTGGTGCTTACCACCGTGTTAGAGTAGACGCGTGCCCAAAAAAAGTTTGCCATTCGGAGACTCAGAGCTAATGAAGCCGATCTGCTCCTATGGACGATGTCAAGTGGCATTAGAAATAGAATAGGCTCGAGTAGAAAAATCACTTCTTTTACTCTAACCCAACAAATAAGCCCCAAGATATTTTGATGAAACTATCACATTATAGTCCATTTCGCTCTCATCATCGTCTTCATCGGAACTGCTACTAGGTGGTGCTACTCGTACTTCGGGAGCCTTTAACAGGGCAATACATTCTTGAGGTAGCTAGTTCCTTTTTCTATGGGGCGCTGTACTACGACTCGAAAGATGATATTAAAAACCTGTTTAATACATCTCTACTCGTATTTTTTCGTTTTTGTACTTGGGTGTACATTCGTTAAATGTTCTCGAAGGTCGTCCAGGATTCGATGTCGTGCTTGATGTTGGGACTATATCATAAAACTCTACCGGAAATACAATTTCCTGATCCAACCATTATCGTTCTGAGACTTTAGTATTTTCCGATTACTTCTTTCCCATCTTACATGTATCTTGGAACTCATAGAGCTTACATATGTCTGTAGCACTCTAGGAATTTCTTTGGCATCCAAAATGCCGAAACTTTTCATTATGTGAACCGAAATTAGCCTATTTCGGTCCTGAAGCTTAGAATTTGTCCACACACTAAAAAGTTCACTGATTTTCATTGTAATAAAATGATAGCGTACACACCTTTATTTTTAAACTTTAAACTTTGCTTAAGAAAATTATGGGGGATATATTATAGTTGACGGACAACTCAAAACTGAACTTTTAAATTCGTATCACGTAACGCAAATATAAATGGACAAATTATTTTAGCCCTTTCAGTTGCGCAAAACGTCTACTCCGTATTGTAAAATTCTTCCGAAATAATTCGAACGGTTATTTTGCGATCTCTTGTACTTGCATCTGCTCGAATAGATCATAAAGAGAAACACTGTTGGACTGGAAGGTGCTACATTTTCGCAAAATAATTTAAGTAAGAAAAATAAGAAAATTATGGGGGATATATTATAGTTGACGAACAACTCAAAACTGAACTTTTAAATTCGACCTAGTTTACAGAAAACCTAAGCTATTTTGTATGAGGACTGCACCGTTGCAGATAACAGACAACGATTTATCCTTTATCTTAGGGAAATGAGATACGAATTCTCAAGGGAATCCTTTCTTGGGAATGATGGAATAAAGGCCTGGATTGAAGTGATAAGCAATAATATTCCAGGAAAGTGATTAAAAAAACTGATAGTGTGTAGTCTTCTTTAGAGCAGCAGAGTTTTATTGGTACATAGATAAATAATCGTTAATTATACGAGCGATGTCGACAAATAAAAAAAAAAAATTGTATAGGGTGCGCAGCTGAGCGCAAAATGTCTCAACGGATTCTGGAAGTATACAGTCCGGAGAAGGTAATAAATAACATCTCGAGACGGCTACACGCGGATACTTTTTAAAAACTCTGCACAAAGTTAGAATATAAAAAAACGGATAATTCTAAGAACTTAAAGCAAATCGGTAATTACTACCATTTGCTGAGGTCGTACAATATTTTGTTGTATGAAGTATGGAGTGCTATTTATCTTTCTATTTTTCGTAGAGTACAGCGGATTTTTTTTTTATTGATAAAAAATGTGAACTTTTTCAAAGTGTTAAGTGTCACAGTGCCATTTAAATAAAAAAGTGCCACAATGACACAATTGTGCCACATCGGCAATGCTGCTCAGCAAGGCCAAAACTACCCTACAACCGAGTGCAGTATGAACGACCGTGCGCTGAATGTTGTTGAACACCTAACCATACAGATTTGTATTCAACTATTTTTTTCTTTTCTGTCTGTAATTTTTTGATAAGAAAAGTGCGTACATGCAGAAAAGTGCGTACATGCAAGAATTAGTTATTTTGTGAAATGGGATGGATTTATGAAATGGGACCCATTTATCAAGGTTTTTAAATGTGCGATAGAAATCGTTTTTGTTGACGAACCTCAAGAAGATCATAACGAGGAATGGATTAACGAAGATGATCTACCTTTGTCTGTACTCCACCAACAGAAATCATGTACGCCGAGATAGTCGTCTTTCCAGTGGAAAACCCCTTGCCCATCGCGTTTCACCACGATTTTGCTCTAAACGCACGCATACTACTTTATTGTCACGCATACTTCGTAAGGCTTTAGAGCAGCGCCATGTTGCTTTTAAGATTGCCTCCAATAGTGTCAAAAAGTAGCGATAGTGCCCATGATAATGTAAGAAATGCTCATGATTGGCAGTATTCCACGAAGAATGTTCGTAAGGTTTAAAAGTTCTTAAAATTTTTTTTATTGTTGGTGTTTTTATAAGACATCCCTAAAATTCGGCTAAATATGCAAATCATTTTAACAATAATAATCATTACGGTGATAATGATGCATTTCAGTCAGAAGAAATGTAAAAACACTTAAAATATACTAATCTTTTATTTCATATACTGATGAAACTACTCTAGGGATTAATGTGTTTACGATTAAGATTTTTGGATTAAGCCTAGAAGTGCAAGTCATATATGCAACACAGAATTGCATTGCTACATATTATATCCAATATTATACTTTATGCTTGTAATTTAGAATAAACTTCGTGTTTGTCATATCAAGTTTTTCAAACGGTTTGTTTTGTGCGAACTCCAATAATGATATACGTATACGTATTGTATTTGGTATATTAGTTTTCAAGTTCTTTATATACCTGTGGTTTTTATTTCACTGTATATACCATATTTATTATCCCATATTGATAATGTGATAATATTTTGAATCTGATAATTTTCAAACTTAACGTCGTTTTCCAATGCAATTTTCCAGTCCCAAGTTTCATGCACCTCGTGAACATACATTTTCTTTTAATATTTCCCTCCACTTTGGTGGTGAATATTGTACACAGAAATTTGAATCTGATAAGAAATGATGTCCAAATGATAAGGGCATTTGCGATATATACATAAGTTGTTGTGCATGTTTTTATTAATTTCTAAAAAAAAGGACAAATTAAATAAAAGAATTATGCACTAAAATTATCCTCAGAAACAATGTTATTAAAGGGAAATCATCAACATCAGAAATCATCTACAACCAGATATCCAACCCGGGTTTGTGTATTTACTAAAAACCATCGTGTCTACCTCAGATTCTACTCTAAAGTCACGCGCACTACTGATAGCGTTTTTTTGCACAGACAGGGCTTGTGAATACGAGTGATCTAAGAACAACATCGCGTTGCTCTAAGGCCTTACTAAGTGTGCGTGAAAATAAAGTAGTATGGGTGCGCTTAGAGCAACATCAGTGATATCAAGCAAATCAAATTCACCTCGCTGAATATAGGTGGGGGTAATCAGCTGTTCGCTTAGGTCACACGTCTTCACAAGCCCCTGTCTGTGAAATGTTATAAAAAAAGCTGTCAAATGAAATCTAGGGGGAAGAGACGAGGAAGTTGGCTATCTCTTTAATACTTCATCTCTGGCCGTGGGCCAAATGTCGCTTGCAAAAAGATTTGACAAATGTGAACATTTGCCGAAATATGGTATTTCAACATTTCAAACGACATCTAGTGCCAGAATTGAATACTGATGTTCCCTTCTTATTGGGATTATCACTTGAAATGAATGATTGTTTTGTTGACCGCTGTTTTTTACTTATGTCAGTGGGCTGAAAAGTGACGTGCTGAATTTGGAAAGAGGTTTGACAAACTTGCATTCAAACTTGAAATTTGGGTTATACTAAAATCCCTGATTCCCGTGAGACTTAGCTAGTAAAGACTTATTTCCCTTCACCTTGCCACTTACGACTAAGCAAACACAAAATGACGATGTATCAACTTAAGTGAATATTAAGTGTATCTCAACTGGTACTATAAATGTATCTCACCTTTGCCTGGAGTCCGTTATGTGCAAATAAAAATGTTGTCAACGACCATACTATGCTAAAAAAATCGGTTCTCGTCCGATCACCGAAATTAAACAGCATCGGGCGCGGTTAGTACTTGGATGGGTGACCGCTTGGGAACACCGCGTGTTGTTGACTCTGTACAACTTTTTGCTCCGCACTCCCCAATACACACTTCCACATACTCTCCACTAACAACACATTGCCATTCTCAAAAATATATTTTTCGATTTTTTTTTCTAAATTCTTATCAACGATTTTATTGCGTATCACGTAACGCAAGTATAAATGGACAAATTATTTTAGACCTTTCAGTTATTTGTTACCATGTGGTAACACCTTTTTGAATGCGCCAAACGTCTACGCCGTGTTGTAAAATTCTTCCGATATAATTCGAACGGTTATTTTGCGATCTCTTGTACTTGCATCCGCTCGAATAGATCATAAAGAGAATCACTGTTGGACTGGAAGGTGCTACATTTTCGCAAAATAATTTTAATGGCTCATTCAGAAGGTAAGTGTTTTCTGCTAAATTTTTTTCCGAAACGGAACAAATTTAATTAATTATAATTTAATTATATGGGAATGGCTATCTTCTTTTTCTTATCGATTTTAAGCAGAAAAATTAAATTTGTTGATTAGGACATGCTCTGTACACGTTTAATATTTTTTTACCTTACAGTAACATTTGATTTTTGAGTAGTATATATGTACTTCGTAAATCCCAATGTTATCGTATAGTAACACAATGCATTTTCTCTGCGTTTTAATCCGAAATTTCGGTTTGCCTTTAAAAAACATTTTGCTCCATTATGTTGTATCATAGCATTTTAAGACAACTTGGAGCTGAAGAAAGGCATTAGACCGCTAATACATATATAGTCCGGAGATGGTAATAAATAACATCTCGAGGCCGCTACACGCGGATACTTTTTAAAAACTCTGCACAAAGTTAGAATATAAAAAAACTTCAAGCAAATCGGTAATTACTACTGACTATTTGCTGAGGTCGTACAATATTTTGTTGTATGAATTATGGAGTGCTATTTATCTTTCTATTTTTCGTAGAGTACAGCGGATGTTTTGAATACGTTCAACTCTTTCAGCAAGTGAAAGTGATACAGTGGATGTTTTATAAGTATAGATAAAAAATTTCAACTTTCTCAAAGTGTTAAGTGTCACAGTGCCATTTAAATAAAAACGTGCCACAATGACACAATTGTGCCACATCGGCAATGCTGCTCAGCAAGGGCAAAACTACCCTACAACCGAGTGTAGTATGAACGACCGTGCGCTGAATGTTGTTGAACAGCTAACAATACAGATTTCTATTCAAAAATTTGTTTGTTTTCTGTCTGTAATTTTTTGAGTAAGTAAGAAAAATAAGAAAAGTATGGGGGATATATTATAGTTGACGAACAACTCAAAACTGAACTTTTAAATTCGACCTAGTTTACAGAAAACCTAAGCTATTTTGTATGAGGACTGCACCGTTGCAGATAACAGACAATCCTTTATCTTAGGGAAATGAGATAAGAATTCTCAAAGGAATCCTTTCTTGGGAATGATGGAATAAAGGCCTGGATTGAAGTGATAAGCAATAATATTCCAGGAAAGTAATTAAAAAAACTGATAGTGTGTAGTCTTCTTTAGAGCAGCAGAGTTGTATTGGTACATAGATAAATAATCGTTAATTATATGAGCGATGTCGACAAATAAAAAAAAAAATGTATAGGGTGCGCAGCTGAGCGCAAAATGTCTCAACGGATTCTGGAAGTATATAGTCCGGAGAAGGTAATAAATAACACCTCGAGGCGGCTACACGCGGATACTTTTTAAAAACTCTGCACAAAGTTAGAATATAAAAAACGGATAATTCTAAGAACTTAAAGCAAATCGGTAATTACTACCATTTGCTGAGGTCGTACAATATTTTGTTGTATGAAGTATGGAGTGCTATTTATCTTTCTATTTTTCGTAGAGTACAGCGGATTTTTTTTTTTATTGATAAAAAATGTGAACTTTTTCAAAGTGTTAAGTGTCACAGTGCCATTTAAATAAAAAAGTGCCACAGTGACACAATTGTCCCACATCGGCAATGCTGCTCAGCAAGGCCAAAACTACCCTACAACCGAGTGTAGTATGAACGACCGTGCGCTGAATGTTGTTGAACACCTAACCATACAGATTTGTATTCAACAATTTTTTTCTTTTCTGTCTGTAATTTTTTGATATGTGGATATGCTTTTCTTCTGTTCGCTGATGTGGAGAGCACACCCAAATGTATTCATTTCTGTTGTATTGATTGAGAGTAAATTCTCTTGCCATTCGAACGAAGCAAAGGAGAATCGTTGGCTGATAAATGTGAACATCATGTGCTATAGATTATATATCAGAGTGTAACGTGATTTTTAACGTTATATGTGGATTCGGTGCGCTTAAGTTACGAGAAGCTAGGCAGTTGCAAAATAAATACAAATAGGAAGATTTAGGCATTTTGGCAACATATGCAAAATACAGATGTTGGTAGGGTGTGCTGTGCAAACCTTCGAATAAAAGTCACTGATAACAAAAACAAATTTCAAATATACACAAATCATAAGTAGTATAATTATTCAACACAGCAGCTTTTAACTGTCTCTTCCTTAGTGGTTTCGCAGTGAAACCACGCATTTATTATTTCCTTTCTACATTCCTAGAGTTGTCATGTTAAAACCAAGTGCATTTATATAGTTGTTCATTTTAAAACATTTGAAGTGCGTTTTTCTGTGCCGTGAAAAATTATTATCAGTTATGTAGTTGTTTTTTGAGAATAGAAAGTAAGAAAAGTGCGTACATGCAAGAATTAGTTATTTTGTGAAATGGGATGGATTTATGAAGTGGGACCCATTTATCAAGGTTTTTGAATGTGCGATAGAAATCGTTTTTGTTGACGAACCTCAAGAAGATCATAACGAGGAATGGATTAACGAAGATGATCTACCTTTGTCTGTACTCCACCAACAGAAATCATGTACACCGAGATAGTCGTCTTTCCAGTGGAAAACCCCTTGCCCATCGCGTTTCACCACGATTTTGCTCTAAACGCACGCATACTACTTTATTGTCACGCATACTTCGTAAGGCTTTAGAGCAGCGCCATGTTGCTTTTAAGATTGCCTCCAATAGTGTCAAAAAGTAGCGATAGTGCCCATGATAATGTAAGAAATGCTCATGATTGGCAGTATTCCACGAAGAATGTTCGTAAGGTTTAAAAGTTCTTAAAATTTTTTTATTGTTGGTGTTTTTATAAGACATCCCTAAAATTCGGCTAAATATGCAAATCATTTTAACAATAATAATCATTACGGTGATAATGATGCATTTCAGTCAGAAGAAATGTAAAAACACTTAAAATATACTAATCTTTTATTTCATATACTGATGAAACTACTCTATGGATTAATGTGTTTACGATTAAGATTTTTGGATTAAGCCTAGAAGTGCAAGTCATATATGCAACACAGAATTGCATTGCTACATATTATATCCAATATTATACTTTATGCTTGTAATTTAGAATAAACTTCGTGTTTGTCATATCAAGTTTTTCAAACGGTTTGTTTTGTGCGAACTCCAATAATGATATACGTATACGTATTGTATTTGGTATATTAGTTTTCAAGTTCTTTATATAACTGTGGTTTTTATTTCACTGTATATACCATATTTCTTATCCCATATTGATAATGTGATAATATTTTGAATCTGATAATTTTCAAACTTAACGTCGTTTTCCAATGCAATTTTCCAGTCCCAAGTTTCATGCACCTCGTGAACATACATTTTCTTTTAATATTTCCCTCCACTTTGGTGGTGAATATTGTACACAGAAATTTGAATCTGATAAGAAATTATGTCCAAATGATAAGGGCATTTGCGATATATACATAAGTTGTTGTGCATGTTTTTATTAATTTCTAAAAAAAATGACAAATTAAATAAACGAATTATGCACTAAAATTATCCTCAGAAACAATGTTATTAAAGGGAAATCATCAACATCAGAAATCATCTACAACCAGATGTCCAACCCGGGTTTGTGTATTTACTAAAAACCATCGTGTCTACCTCAGATTCTACTCTAAAGTCACGCTCACTACTGATAGCGTTTTTTTGCACAGACAGGGCTTGTGAATACGAGTGATCTAAGAACAACATCGCGTTGCTCTAAGGCCTTACTAAGTGTGCGTGAAAATAAAGTAGTATGGGTGCGCTTAGAGCAACATCAGTGATATCAAGCAAATCAAATTCACCTCGCTGAATATAGGTGGGGGTAATCAGCTGTTCGCTTAGGTCACACGTCTTCACAAGCCCCTGTCTGTGAAATGTTATAAAAAAAGCTGTCAAATGAAATCTAGGGGGAAGAGACGAGGAAGTTGGCTATCTCTTTAATACTTCATCTCTGGCCGTGGGCCAAATGTCGCTTGCAAAAAGATTTGACAAATGTGAACATTTGCCGAAATATGGTATTTCAACATTTCAAACGCCATCTAGTGCCAGAATTGAATACTGATGTTCCCTTCTTATTGGGATTATCACTTGAAATGAATGATTGTTTTGTTGACCGCTGTTTTTTACTTATGTCAGTGGGCTGAAAAGTGACGTGCTGAATTCGGAAAGAGGTTTGACAAACTTGCATTCAAACTTGAAATTTGGGTTATACTAAAATCCCTGATTCCCGTGAGACTTAGCTAGTAAAGACTTATTTCCCTTCACCTTGCCACTTACGACTAAGCAAACACAAAATGACGATGTATCAACTTAAGTGAATATTAAGTGTATCTCAACTGGTACTATAAATGTATCTCACCTTTGCCTGGAGTCCGTTATGTGCAAATAAAAATTTTGTCAACGACCATACTATGCTAAAAAAATCGGTTCTCGTCCGATCACCGAAATTAAACAGCATCGGGCGCGGTTAGTACTTGGATGGGTGACCGCTTGGGAACACCGCGTGTTGTTGACTCTGTACAACTTTTTGCTCCCCACTCCCCAATACACACTTCCACATACTCTCCACTAACAACACATTGCCATTCTCAAAAATATATTTTTCGATTTTTTTTTCTAAATTCTTATCAACGATTTTATTGCGTATCACGTAACGCAAGTATAAATGGACAAATTATTTTAGACCTTTCAGTTATTTGTTACCATGTGGTAACACCTTTTTGAATGCGCCAAACGTCTACGCCGTGTTGTAAAATTCTTCCGATATAATTCGAACGGTTATTTTGCGATCTCTTGTACTTGCATCCGCTCGAATAGATCATAAAGAGAATCACTGTTGGACTGGAAGGTGCTACATTTTCGCAAAATAATTTTAATGGCTCATTCAGAAGGTAAGTGTTTTCTGCTAAATTTTTTTCCGAAACGGAACAAATTTAATTAATTATAATTTAATTATATGGGAATGGCTATCTTCTTTTTCTTATCGATTTTAAGCAGAAAAATTAAATTTGTTGATTAGGACATGCTCTGTACACGTTTAATATTTTTTTACCTTACAGTAACATTTGATTTTTGAGTAGTATATATGTACTTCGTAAATCCCAATGTTATCGTATAGTAACACAATGCATTTTCTCTGCGTTTTAATCCGAAATTTCGGTTTGCCTTTAAAAAACATTTTGCTCCATTATGTTGTATCATAGCATTTTAAGACAACTTGGAGCTGAAGAAAGGCATTAGACCGCTAATACATATATAGTCCGGAGATGGTAATAAATAACATCTCGAGGCCGCTACACGCGGATACTTTTTAAAAACTCTGCACAAAGTTAGAATATAAAAAAACTTCAAGCAAATCGGTAATTACTACTGACTATTTGCTGAGGTCGTACAATATTTTGTTGTATGAATTATGGAGTGCTATTTATCTTTCTATTTTTCGTAGAGTACAGCGGATGTTTTGAATACGTTCAACTCTTTCAGCAAGTGAAAGTGATACAGTGGATGTTTTATAAGTATAGATAAAAAATTTCAACTTTCTCAAAGTGTTAAGTGTCACAGTGCCATTTAAATAAAAACGTGCCACAATGACACAATTGTGCCACATCGGCAATGCTGCTCAGCAAGGGCAAAACTACCCTACAACCGAGTGTAGTATGAACGACCGTGCGCTGAATGTTGTTGAACAGCTAACAATACAGATTTCTATTCAAAAATTTGTTTGTTTTCTGTCTGTAATTTTTTGAGTAAGTAAGAAAAATAAGAAAAGTATGGGGGATATATTATAGTTGACGAACAACTCAAAACTGAACTTTTAAATTCGACCTAGTTTACAGAAAACCTAAGCTATTTTGTATGAGGACTGCACCGTTGCAGATAACAGACAACGATTTATCCTTTATCTTAGGGAAATGAGATAAGAATTCTCAAAGGAATCCTTTCTTGGGAATGATGGAATAAAGGCCTGGATTGAAGTGATAAGCAATAATATTCCAGGAAAGTAATTAAAAAAACTGATAGTGTGTAGTCTTCTTTAGAGCAGCAGAGTTGTATTGGTACATAGATAAATAATCGTTAATTATATGAGCGATGTCGACAAATAAAAAAAAAAATGTATAGGGTGCGCAGCTGAGCGCAAAATGTCTCAACGGATTCTGGAAGTATATAGTCCGGAGAAGGTAATAAATAACACCTCGAGGCGGCTACACGCGGATACTTTTTAAAAACTCTGCACAAAGTTAGAATATAAAAAACGGATAATTCTAAGAACTTAAAGCAAATCGGTAATTACTACCATTTGCTGAGGTCGTACAATATTTTGTTGTATGAAGTATGGAGTGCTATTTATCTTTCTATTTTTCGTAGAGTACAGCGGATTTTTTTTTTTATTGATAAAAAATGTGAACTTTTTCAAAGTGTTAAGTGTCACAGTGCCATTTAAATAAAAAAGTGCCACAGTGACACAATTGTCCCACATCGGCAATGCTGCTCAGCAAGGCCAAAACTACCCTACAACCGAGTGTAGTATGAACGACCGTGCGCTGAATGTTGTTGAACACCTAACCATACAGATTTGTATTCAACAATTTTTTTCTTTTCTGTCTGTAATTTTTTCATATGTGGATATGCTTTTCTTCTGTTCGCTGATGTGGAGAGCACACCCAAATGTATTCATTTCTGTTGTATTGATTGAGAGTAAATTCTCTTGCCATTCGAACGAAGCAAAGGAGAATCGTTGGCTGATAAATGTGAACATCATGTGCTATAGATTATATATCAGAGTGTAACGTGATTTTTAACGTTATATGTGGATTCGGTGCGCTTAAGTTACGAGAAGCTAGGCAGTTGCAAAATAAATACAAATAGGAAGATTTAGGCATTTTGGCAACATATGCAAAATACAGATGTTGGTAGGGTGTGCTGTGCAAACCTTCGAATAAAAGTCACTGATAACAAAAACAAATTTCAAATATACACAAATCATAAGTAGTATAATTATTCAACACAGCAGCTTTTAACTGTCTCTTCCTTAGTGGTTTCGCAGTGAAACCACGCATTTATTATTTCCTTTCTACATTCCTAGAGTTGTCATGTTAAAACCAAGTGCATTTATATAGTTGTTCATTTTAAAACATTTGAAGTGCGTTTTTCTGTGCCGTGAAAAATTATTATCAGTTATGTAGTTGTTTTTTGAGAATAGAAAGTAAGAAAAGTGCGTACATGCAAGAATTAGTTATTTTGTGAAATGGGATGGATTTATGAAATGGGACCCATTTATCAAGGTTTTTGAATGTGCGATAGAAATCGTTTTTGTTGACGAACCTCAAGAAGATCATAACGAGGAATGGATTAACGAAGATGATCTACCTTTGTCTGTACTCCACCAACAGAAATCATGTACACCGAGATAGTCGTCTTTCCAGTGGAAAACCCCTTGCCCATCGCGTTTCACCACGATTTTGCTCTAAACGCACGCATACTACTTTATTGTCACGCATACTTCGTAAGGCTTTAGAGCAGCGCCATGTTGCTTTTAAGATTGCCTCCAATAGTGTCAAAAAGTAGCGATAGTGCCCATGATAATGTAAGAAATGCTCATGATTGGCAGTATTCCACGAAGAATGTTCGTAAGGTTTAAAAGTTCTTAAAATTTTTTTATTGTTGGTGTTTTTATAAGACATCCCTAAAATTCGGCTAAATATGCAAATCATTTTAACAATAATAATCATTACGGTGATAATGATGCATTTCAGTCAGAAGAAATGTAAAAACACTTAAAATATACTAATCTTTTATTTCATATACTGATGAAACTACTCTATGGATTAATGTGTTTACGATTAAGATTTTTGGATTAAGCCTAGAAGTGCAAGTCATATATGCAACACAGAATTGCATTGCTACATATTATATCCAATATTATACTTTATGCTTGTAATTTAGAATAAACTTCGTGTTTGTCATATCAAGTTTTTCAAACGGTTTGTTTTGTGCGAACTCCAATAATGATATACGTATACGTATTGTATTTGGTATATTAGTTTTCAAGTTCTTTATATAACTGTGGTTTTTATTTCACTGTATATACCATATTTCTTATCCCATATTGATAATGTGATAATATTTTGAATCTGATAATTTTCAAACTTAACGTCGTTTTCCAATGCAATTTTCCAGTCCCAAGTTTCATGCACCTCGTGAACATACATTTTCTTTTAATATTTCCCTCCACTTTGGTGGTGAATATTGTACACAGAAATTTGAATCTGATAAGAAATTATGTCCAAATGATAAGGGCATTTGCGATATATACATAAGTTGTTGTGCATGTTTTTATTAATTTCTAAAAAAAATGACAAATTAAATAAACGAATTATGCACTAAAATTATCCTCAGAAACAATGTTATTAAAGGGAAATCATCAACATCAGAAATCATCTACAACCAGATGTCCAACCCGGGTTTGTGTATTTACTAAAAACCATCGTGTCTACCTCAGATTCTACTCTAAAGTCACGCGCACTACTGATAGCGTTTTTTTGCACAGACAGGGCTTGTGAATACGAGTGATCTAAGAACAACATCGCGTTGCTCTAAGGCCTTACTAAGTGTGCGTGAAAATAAAGTAGTATGGGTGCGCTTAGAGCAACATCAGTGATATCAAGCAAATCAAATTCACCTCGCTGAATATAGGTGGGGGTAATCAGCTGTTCGCTTAGGTCACACGTCTTCACAAGCCCCTGTCTGTGAAATGTTATAAAAAAAGCTGTCAAATGAAATCTAGGGGGAAGAGACGAGGAAGTTGGCTATCTCTTTAATACTTCATCTCTGGCCGTGGGCCAAATGTCGCTTGCAAAAAGATTTGACAAATGTGAACATTTGCCGAAATATGGTATTTCAACATTTCAAACGACATCTAGTGCCAGAATTGAATACTGATGTTCCCTTCTTATTGGGATTATCACTTGAAATGAATGATTGTTTTGTTGACCGCTGTTTTTTACTTATGTCAGTGGGCTGAAAAGTGACGTGCTGAATTCGGAAAGAGGTTTGACAAACTTGCATTCAAACTTGAAATTTGGGTTATACTAAAATCCCTGATTCCCGTGAGACTTAGCTAGTAAAGACATATTTCCCTTCACCTTGCCACTTACGACTAAGCAAACACAAAATGACGATGTATCAACTTAAGTGAATATTAAGTGTATCTCAACTGGTACTATAAATGTATCTCACCTTTGCCTGGAGTCCGTTATGTGCAAATAAAAATTTTGTCAACGACCATACTATGCTAAAAAAATCGGTTCTCGTCCGATCACCGAAATTAAACAGCATCGGGCGCGGTTAGTACTTGGATGGGTGACCGCTTGGGAACACCGCGTGTTGTTGACTCTGTACAACTTTTTGCTCCCCACTCCCCAATACACACTTCCACATACTCTCCACTAACAACACATTGCCATTCTCAAAAATATATTTTTCGATTTTTTTTTCTAAATTCTTATCAACGATTTTATTGCGTATCACGTAACGCAAGTATAAATGGACAAATTATTTTAGACCTTTCAGTTATTTGTTACCATGTGGTAACACCTTTTTGAATGCGCCAAACGTCTACGCCGTGTTGTAAAATTCTTCCGATATAATTCGAACGGTTATTTTGCGATCTCTTGTACTTGCATCCGCTCGAATAGATCATAAAGAGAATCACTGTTGGACTGGAAGGTGCTACATTTTCGCAAAATAATTTTAATGGCTCATTCAGAAGGTAAGTGTTTTCTGCTAAATTTTTTTCCGAAACGGAACAAATTTAATTAATTATAATTTAATTATATGGGAATGGCTATCTTCTTTTTCTTATCGATTTTAAGCAGAAAAATTAAATTTGTTGATTAGGACATGCTCTGTACACGTTTAATATTTTTTTTACCTTACAGTAACATTTGATTTTTGAGTAGTATATATGTACTTCGTAAATCCCAATGTTATCGTATAGTAACACAATGATTTTCTCTGCGTTTTAATCCGAAATTTCGGTTTGCCTTTAAAAAACATTTTGCTCCATTATGTTGTATCATAGCATTTTAAGACAACTTGGAGCTGAAGAAAGGCATTAGACCGCTAATACATATATAGTCCGGAGATGGTAATAAATAACATCTCGAGGCCGCTACACGCGGATACTTTTTAAAAACTCTGCACAAAGTTAGAATATAAAAAAACTTCAAGCAAATCGGTAATTACTACTGACTATTTGCTGAGGTCGTACAATATTTTGTTGTATGAATTATGGAGTGCTATTTATCTTTCTATTTTTCGTAGAGAACAGCGGATGTTTTGAATACGTTCAACTCTTTCAGCAAATGAAAGTGATACAGTGGATGTTTTATAAGTATAGATAAAAAATTTCAACTTTCTCAAAGTGTTAAGTGTCACAGTGCCATTTAAATAAAAAAGTGCCACAATGACACAATTGTGCCACATCGGCAATGCTGCTCAGCAAGGGCAAAACTACCCTACAACCGAGTGTAGTATGAACGACCGTGCGCTGAATGTTGTTGAACAGCTAACAATACAGATTTCTATTCAAAAATTTGTTTGTTTTCTGTCTGTAATTTTTTGAGTAAGTAAGAAAAATAAGAAAAGTATGGGGGATATATTATAGTTGACGAACAACTCAAAACTGAACTTTTAAATTCGACCTAGTTTACAGAAAACCTAAGCTATTTTGTATGAGGACTGCACCGTTGCAGATAACAGACAACGATTTATCCTTTATCTTAGGGAAATGAGATAAGAATTCTCAAAGGAATCCTTTCTTGGGAATGATGGAATAAAGGCCTGGATTGAAGTGATAAGCAATAATATTCCAGGAAAGTAATTAAAAAAACTGATAGTGTGTAGTCTTCTTTAGAGCAGCAGAGTTGTATTGGTACATAGATAAATAATCGTTAATTATATGAGCGATGTCGACAAATAAAAAAAAAAATGTATAGGGTGCGCAGCTGAGCGCAAAATGTCTCAACGGATTCTGGAAGTATATAGTCCGGAGAAGGTAATAAATAACACCTCGAGGCGGCTACACGCGGATACTTTTTAAAAACTCTGCACAAAGTTAGAATATAAAAAACGGATAATTCTAAGAACTTAAAGCAAATCGGTAATTACTACCATTTGCTGAGGTCGTACAATATTTTGTTGTATGAAGTATGGAGTGCTATTTATCTTTCTATTTTTCGTAGAGTACAGCGGATTTTTTTTTTATTGATAAAAAATGTGAACTTTTTCAAAGTGTTAAGTGTCACAGTGCCATTTAAATAAAAAAGTGCCACAGTGACACAATTGTCCCACATCGGCAATGCTGCTCAGCAAGGCCAAAACTACCCTACAACCGAGTGTAGTATGAACGACCGTGCGCTGAATGTTGTTGAACACCTAACCATACAGATTTGTATTCAACAATTTTTTTCTTTTCTGTCTGTAATTTTTTGATATGTGGATATGCTTTTCTTCTGTTCGCTGATGTGGAGAGCACACCCAAATGTATTCATTTCTGTTGTATTGATTGAGAGTAAATTCTCTTGCCATTCGAACGAAGCAAAGGAGAATCGTTGGCTGATAAATGTGAACATCATGTGCTATAGATTATATATCAGAGTGTAACGTGATTTTTAACGTTATATGTGGATTCGGTGCGCTTAAGTTACGAGAAGCTAGGCAGTTGCAAAATAAATACAAATAGGAAGATTTAGGCATTTTGGCAACATATGCAAAATACAGATGTTGGTAGGGTGTGCTGTGCAAACCTTCGAATAAAAGTCACTGATAACAAAAACAAATTTCAAATATACACAAATCATAAGTAGTATAATTATTCAACACAGCAGCTTTTAACTGTCTCTTCCTTAGTGGTTTCGCAGTGAAACCACGCATTTATTATTTCCTTTCTACATTCCTAGAGTTGTCATGTTAAAACCAAGTGCATTTATATAGTTGTTCATTTTAAAACATTTGAAGTGCGTTTTTCTGTGCCGTGAAAAATTATTATCAGTTATGTAGTTGTTTTTTGAGAATAGAAAGTAAGAAAAGTGCGTACATGCAAGAATTAGTTATTTTGTGAAATGGGATGGATTTATGAAATGGGACCCATTTATCAAGGTTTTTGAATGTGCGATAGAAATCGTTTTTGTTGACGAACCTCAAGAAGATCATAACGAGGAATGGATTAACGAAGATGATCTACCTTTGTCTGTACTCCACCAACAGAAATCATGTACACCGAGATAGTCGTCTTTCCAGTGGAAAACCCCTTGCCCATCGCGTTTCACCACGATTTTGCTCTAAACGCACGCATACTACTTTATTGTCACGCATACTTCGTAAGGCTTTAGAGCAGCGCCATGTTGCTTTTAAGATTGCCTCCAATAGTGTCAAAAAGTAGCGATAGTGCCCATGATAATGTAAGAAATGCTCATGATTGGCAGTATTCCACGAAGAATGTTCGTAAGGTTTAAAAGTTCTTAAAATTTTTTTATTGTTGGTGTTTTTATAAGACATCCCTAAAATTCGGCTAAATATGCAAATCATTTTAACAATAATAATCATTACGGTGATAATGATGCATTTCAGTCAGAAGAAATGTAAAAACACTTAAAATATACTAATCTTTTATTTCATATACTGATGAAACTACTCTATGGATTAATGTGTTTACGATTAAGATTTTTGGATTAAGCCTAGAAGTGCAAGTCATATATGCAACACAGAATTGCATTGCTACATATTATATCCAATATTATACTTTATGCTTGTAATTTAGAATAAACTTCGTGTTTGTCATATCAAGTTTTTCAAACGGTTTGTTTTGTGCGAACTCCAATAATGATATACGTATACGTATTGTATTTGGTATATTAGTTTTCAAGTTCTTTATATAACTGTGGTTTTTATTTCACTGTATATACCATATTTCTTATCCCATATTGATAATGTGATAATATTTTGAATCTGATAATTTTCAAACTTAACGTCGTTTTCCAATGCAATTTTCCAGTCCCAAGTTTCATGCACCTCGTGAACATACATTTTCTTTTAATATTTCCCTCCACTTTGGTGGTGAATATTGTACACAGAAATTTGAATCTGATAAGAAATTATGTCCAAATGATAAGGGCATTTGCGATATATACATAAGTTGTTGTGCATGTTTTTATTAATTTCTAAAAAAAATGACAAATTAAATAAACGAATTATGCACTAAAATTATCCTCAGAAACAATGTTATTAAAGGGAAATCATCAACATCAGAAATCATCTACAACCAGATGTCCAACCCGGGTTTGTGTATTTACTAAAAACCATCGTGTCTACCTCAGATTCTACTCTAAAGTCACGCGCACTACTGATAGCGTTTTTTTGCACAGACAGGGCTTGTGAATACGAGTGATCTAAGAACAACATCGCGTTGCTCTAAGGCCTTACTAAGTGTGCGTGAAAATAAAGTAGTATGGGTGCGCTTAGAGCAACATCAGTGATATCAAGCAAATCAAATTCACCTCGCTGAATATAGGTGGGGGTAATCAGCTGTTCGCTTAGGTCACACGTCTTCACAAGCCCCTGTCTGTGAAATGTTATAAAAAAAGCTGTCAAATGAAATCTAGGGGGAAGAGACGAGGAAGTTGGCTATCTCTTTAATACTTCATCTCTGGCCGTGGGCCAAATGTCGCTTGCAAAAAGATTTGACAAATGTGAACATTTGCCGAAATATGGTATTTCAACATCGACAAACGACATCTAGTGCCAGAATTGAATACTGATGTTCCCTTCTTATTGGGATTATCACTTGAAATGAATGATTGTTTTGTTGACAGCTGTTTTTTACTTATGTCAGTGGGCTGAAAAGTGACGTGCTGAATTCGGAAAGAGGTTTGACAAACTTGCATTCAAACTTGAAATTTGGGTTATACTAAAATCCCTGATTCCCGTGAGACTTAGCTAGTAAAGACTTATTTCCCTTCACCTTGCCACTTACGACTAAGCAAACACAAAATGACGATGTATCAACTTAAGTGAATATTAAGTGTATCTCAACTGGTACTATAAATGTATCTCACCTTTGCCTGGAGTCCGTTATGTGCAAATAAAAATTTTGTCAACGACCATACTATGCTAAAAAAATCGGTTCTCGTCCGATCACCGAAATTAAACAGCATCGGGCGCGGTTAGTACTTGGATGGGTGACCGCTTGGGAACACCGCGTGTTGTTGACTCTGTACAACTTTTTGCTCCCCACTCCCCAATACACACTTCCACATACTCTCCACTAACAACACATTGCCATTCTCAAAAATATATTTTTCGATTTTTTTTTCTAAATTCTTATCAACGATTTTATTGCGTATCACGTAACGCAAGTATAAATGGACAAATTATTTTAGACCTTTCAGTTATTTGTTACCATGTGGTAACACCTTTTTGAATGCGCCAAACGTCTACGCCGTGTTGTAAAATTCTTCCGATATAATTCGAACGGTTATTTTGCGATCTCTTGTACTTGCATCCGCTCGAATAGATCATAAAGAGAATCACTGTTGGACTGGAAGGTGCTACATTTTCGCAAAATAATTTTAATGGCTCATTCAGAAGGTAAGTGTTTTCTGCTAAATTTTTTTCCGAAACGGAACAAATTTAATTAATTATAATTTAATTATATGGGAATGGCTATCTTCTTTTTCTTATCGATTTTAAGCAGAAAAATTAAATTTGTTGATTAGGACATGCTCTGTACACGTTTAATATTTTTTTACCTTACAGTAACATTTGATTTTTGAGTAGTATATATGTACTTCGTAAATCCCAATGTTATCGTATAGTAACACAATGATTTTCTCTGCGTTTTAATCCGAAATTTCGGTTTGCCTTTAAAAAACATTTTGCTCCATTATGTTGTATCATAGCATTTTAAGACAACTTGGAGCTGAAGAAAGGCATTAGACCGCTAATACATATATAGTCCGGAGATGGTAATAAATAACATCTCGAGGCCGCTACACGCGGATACTTTTTAAAAACTCTGCACAAAGTTAGAATATAAAAAAACTTCAAGCAAATCGGTAATTACTACTGACTATTTGCTGAGGTCGTACAATATTTTGTTGTATGAATTATGGAGTGCACAGCGGATGTTTTGAATACGTTCAACTCTTTCAGCAAATGAAAGTGATACAGTGGATGTTTTATAAGTATAGATAAAAAAGTTCAACTTTCTCAAAGTGTTAAGTGTCACAGTGCCATTTAAATAAAAAAGTGCCACAATGACACAATTGTGCCACATCGGCAATGCTGCTCAGCAAGGGCAAAACTACCCTACAACCGAGTGTAGTATGAACGACCGTGCGCTGAATGTTGTTGAACAGCTAACAATACAGATTTCTATTCAAAAATTTGTTTGTTTTCTGTCTGTAATTTTTTGAGTAAGTAAGAAAAATAAGAAAAGTATGGGGGATATATTATAGTTGACGAACAACTCAAAACTGAACTTTTAAATTCGACCTAGTTTACAGAAAACCTAAGCTATTTTGTATGAGGACTGCACCGTTGCAGATAACAGACAACGATTTATCCTTTATCTTAGGGAAATGAGATAAGAATTCTCAAAGGAATCCTTTCTTGGGAATGATGGAATAAAGGCCTGGATTGAAGTGATAAGCAATAATATTCCAGGAAAGTAATTAAAAAAACTGATAGTGTGTAGTCTTCTTTAGAGCAGCAGAGTTGTATTGGTACATAGATAAATAATCGTTAATTATATGAGCGATGTCGACAAATAAAAAAAAAAATGTATAGGGTGCGCAGCTGAGCGCAAAATGTCTCAACGGATTCTGGAAGTATATAGTCCGGAGAAGGTAATAAATAACACCTCGAGGCGGCTACACGCGGATACTTTTTAAAAACTCTGCACAAAGTTAGAATATAAAAAACGGATAATTCTAAGAACTTAAAGCAAATCGGTAATTACTACCATTTGCTGAGGTCGTACAATATTTTGTTGTATGAAGTATGGAGTGCTATTTATCTTTCTATTTTTCGTAGAGTACAGCGGATTTTTTTTTTTATTGATAAAAAATGTGAACTTTTTCAAAGTGTTAAGTGTCACAGTGCCATTTAAATAAAAAAGTGCCACAGTGACACAATTGTCCCACATCGGCAATGCTGCTCAGCAAGGCCAAAACTACCCTACAACCGAGTGTAGTATGAACGACCGTGCGCTGAATGTTGTTGAACACCTAACCATACAGATTTGTATTCAACAATTTTTTTCTTTTCTGTCTGTAATTTTTTGATATGTGGATATGCTTTTCTTCTGTTCGCTGATGTGGAGAGCACACCGAAATGTATTCATTTCTGTTGTATTGATTGAGAGTAAATTCTCTTGCCATTCGAACGAAGCAAAGGAGAATCGTTGGCTGATAAATGTGAACATCATGTGCTATAGATTATATATCAGAGTGTAACGTGATTTTTAACGTTATATGTGGATTCGGTGCGCTTAAGTTACGAGAAGCTAGGCAGTTGCAAAATAAATACAAATAGGAAGATTTATGCATTTTGGCAACATATGCAAAATACAGATGTTGATAGGGTGTGCTGTGCAAACCTTCGAATAAAAGTCACTGATAACAAAAACAAATTTCAAATATACACAAATCATAAGTAGTATAATTATTCAACACAGCAGCTTTTAACTGTCTGTTCCTTAGTGGTTTCGCAGTGAAACCACGCATTTATTATTTCCTTTCTACATTCCTAGAGTTGTCATGTTAAAACCAAGTGCATTTATATAGTTGTTCATTTTAAAACATTTGAAGTGCGTTTTTCTGTGCCGTGAAAAATTATTATCAGTTATGTAGTTGTTTTTTGAGAATAGAAAGTAAGAAAAGTGCGTACATGCAAGAATTAGTTATTTTGTGAAATGGGATGGATTTATGAAATGGGACCCATTTATCAAGGTTTTTGAATGTGCGATAGAAATCGTTTTTGTTGACGAACCTCAAGAAGATCATAACGAGGAATGGATTAACGAAGATGATCTACATTTGTCTGTACTCCACCAACAGAAATCATGTACACCGAGATAGTCGTCTTTCCAGTGGAAAACCCCTTGCCCATCGCGTTTCACCCCGATTTTGCTCTAAACGCACGCATACTACTTTATTGTCACGCATACTTCGTAAGGCTTTAGAGCAGCGCCATGTTGCTTTTAAGATTGCCTCCAATAGTGTCAAAAAGTAGCGATAGTGCCCATGATAATGTAAGAAATGCTCATGATTGGCAGTATTCCACGAAGAATGTTCGTAAGGCTTAAAAGTTCTTGAAAGAATTTTTACTGCTGGTGTTTTTATAAGACATCGCTAAAATTCGGCTAAATATGCAAATCATTTTAATAATAATAATCATTACGGTGATAATGATGCATTTCAGTCAGAAGAAATGTAAAAACACTTAAAATATACTAATCTTTTATTTCATATACTGATGAAACTACTGTAGGGATTAATGTGTTTACGATTAAGATTTAAGATGGATTAAGCCTAGAAGTGCAAGTCATATATGCAACACAGAATCGCATTGCTACATATTATATCCAATATTATACTTTATGCTTGTAATTTAGAATAAACTTCGTGTTTTTCATATCAAGTTTTTCAAACGGTTTGTTTTGTGCGAACTCCAATAATGATATACGTATACGTATTGTATTTGGTATATTAGTTTTCAAGTTCTTTATATACCTGTGGTTTTTATTTCACTGTATATACCATATTTCTTATCCCATATTGATAATGTGATAATATTTTGAATCTGATAATTTTCAAACTTAACGTCGTTTTCCAATGCAATTTTCCAGTCCCAAGTTTCATGCACCTCGTGAACATACATTTTCTTTTAATATTTCCCTCCACTTTGGTGGTGAATATTGTACACAGAAATTTGAATCTGATAAGAAATGATGTCCAAATGATAAGGGCATTTGCGATATATACATAAGTTGTTGTGCAAGTTTTTATTAATTTCTAAAAAAAAGGACAAATTAAATAAAAGAATTATGCACTAAAATTATCCTCAGAAACAATGTTATTAAAGGGAAATCATCAACATCAGAAATCATCTACAACCAGATGTCCAACCCGGGTTTGTGTATTTACTAAAAACCATCGTGTCTACCTCAGATTCTACTCTAAAGTCACGCGCACTACTGATAGCGTTTTTTTTGCACAGACAGGGCTTGTGAATACGAGTGATCTAAGAACAACATCGCGTTGTTCTAAGGCCTTACTAAGTGTGCGTGAAAATAAAGTAGTATGGGTGCGCTTAGAGCAACATCAGTGATATCAAGCAAATCAAATTCACCTCGCTGAATATAGGTGGGGGTAATCAGCTGTTCGCTTAGGTCACACGTCTTCACAAGCCCCTGTCTGTGAAATGTTATAAAAAAAGCTGTCAAATGAAATCTAGGGGGAAGAGACGAGGAAGTTGGCTATCTCTTTAATACTTCATCTCTGGCCGTGGGCCAAATGTCGCTTGCAAAAAGATTTGACAAATGTGAACATTTGCCGAAATATGGTATTTCAACATTTCAAACGACATCTAGTGCCAGAATTGAATACTGATGTTCCCTTCTTATTGGGATTATCACTTGAAATGAATGATTGTTTTGTTGACCGCTGTTTTTTACTTATGTCAGTGGGCTGAAAAGTGACGTGCTGAATTCGGAAAGAGGTTTGACAAACTTGCATTCAAACTTGAAATTTGGGTTATACTAAAATCCCTGATTCCCGTGAGACTTAGCTAGTAAAGACTTATTTCCCTTCACCTTGCCACTTACGACTAAGCAAACACAAAATGACGATGTATCAACTTAAGTGAATATTAAGTGTATCTCAACTGGTACTATAAATGTATCTCACCTTTGCCTGGAGTCCGTTATGTGCAAATAAAAATTTTGTCAACGACCATACTATGCTAAAAAAATCGGTTCTCGTCCGATCACCGAAATTAAACAGCATCGGGCGCGGTTAGTACTTGGATGGGTGACCGCTTGGGAACACCGCGTGTTGTTGACTCTGTACAACTTTTTGCTCCCCACTCCCCAATACACACTTCCACATACTCTCCACTAACAACACATTGCCATTCTCAAAAATATATTTTTCGATTTTTTTTTCTAAATTCTTATCAACGATTTTATTGCGTATCACGTAACGCAAGTATAAATGGACAAATTATTTTAGACCTTTCAGTTATTTGTTACCATGTGGTAACACCTTTTTGAATGCGCCAAACGTCTACGCCGTGTTGTAAAATTCTTCCGATATAATTCGAACGGTTATTTTGCGATCTCTTGTACTTGCATCCGCTCGAATAGATCATAAAGAGAATCACTGTTGGACTGGAAGGTGCTACATTTTCGCAAAATAATTTTAATGGCTCATTCAGAAGGTAAGTGTTTTCTGCTAAATTTTTTTCCGAAACGGAACAAATTTAATTAATTATAATTTAATTATATGGGAATGGCTATCTTCTTTTTCTTATCGATTTTAAGCAGAAAAATTAAATTTGTTGATTAGGACATGCTCTGTACACGTTTAATATTTTTTTACCTTACAGTAACATTTGATTTTTGAGTAGTATATATGTAATTCGTAAATCCCAATGTTATCGTATAGTAACACAATGCATTTTCTCTGCGTTTTAATCCGAAATTTCGGTTTGCCTTTAAAAAACATTTTGCTCCATTATGTTGTATCATAGCATTTTAAGACAACTTGGAGCTGAAGAAAGGCATTAGACCGCTAATACAGAGGATCAGGTGAATGGGATTTTGTTGGTGAATGAGAAAAAGATGTTGGGAACTCAGAAGATGGCTATTGAAGGATACCTGATCAACATCAAATTGGATGAAATCAAGAAAACGGTTGCTATGCTACTCATTATGGAATTAATTAACTATGCAAGAACAAGTATGTCCTGGGGAAGAGCAACCAAAATTTCATAGATTTCGAACACAATGGGCAGAGGAAGATTCCATTTTATTCGAAGCCTATTCATGATTTCGAAATCTACAGTAAACCACAAAAGTAAGTACACAGCAACAAGTTGTATGTGTTCTCAACAAAAATTCAATTCAAGCACGACTGCAAGGCCATCTGCGAACTTAAGTGTACATCTACGAATTCATCCCTATCACGAATTCCGTCGTAATCGAAAACGTCCTACGAACTGATTCTGTGACAGGGCTGATTATTTTGTGGTGCTAACCACCGTGTTAGAGTAGACGCGTGCTCAAAAAGTTTGCCATTCGGAGACTCAGAGCTAATGAAGCCGATCTGCTGCTATGGACGATGTCAAGTGGCATTAGAAATAGAATAGGCTCGAGTAGACAAATCACTTCTTTTACTCTAACCTAACAAAAAGGCCCCAAGATATTTTGATGAAACTATCACATTATAGTCCATTTCGCTCTCATCATCGTATTCATCGGAACTGCTACTAGGTGGTGCTACTCGTACTTCGGGAGCCTTTAACAGGGGGGCGCTGTACTACGACTCGAAAGATGATATTAAAAACCTGTTTAATACATCTCTACTCGTATTTTTTCGTTTTTGTACTTGGGTGTACATTCGTTAAATGTTCTCGAAGGTCGTCCAGGATTCGATGTCGTGCTTGATGTTGGGACTATATCATAAAACTCTACCGGAAATACAATTTCCTGATCCAACCATTATCGTTCTGAGACTTTAGTATTTTCCGATTACTTCTTTCCCATCTTACATGTATCTTGGAACTCATAGAGCTTACATATGTCTGTAGCACTCTAGGAATTTCTTTGGGATCCAAAATGCCGAAACTTTTCATTATGTGAACCGAAATTCGCCTATTTCGGCCCTGAAGCTTAGAATTTGTCCACACACTAAAAAGTTCACTGATTTTCATTATAATAAAATGATAGCGTACACGCCTTTATTTTTAAACTTTAAACTTTGCTTAAGAAAATTATGGGGGATATATTATAGTTGACGGACAACTCAAAACTGAACTTTTAAATTCGTATTTCGTATAGTAACACAATGCATTTTCTCTGCGTTTTAATCCGAAATTTCGGTTTGCCTTTAAAAGATTTTAAGACAACTTGGAGCTGAAGAAAGGCATTAGACCGCTAATACATATATAGTCCGGAGATGGTAATAAATAACATCTCGAGGCCGCTACACGCGGATACTTTTTAAAAACTCTGCACAAAGTTAGAATATAAAAAAACTTCAAGCAAATCGGTAATTACTACTGACTATTTGCTGAGGTCGTACAATATTTTGTTGTATGAATTATGGAGTGCTATTTATCTTTCTATTTTTCGTAGAGTACTGCGGATGTTTTGAATACGTTCAACTCTTTCAGCAAATGAAAGTGATACAGTGGATGTTTTATAAGTATAGATAAAAAATTTCAACTTTCTCAAAGTGTTAAGTGTCACAGTGCCATTTAAATAAAAAAGTGCCACAATGACACAATTGTGCCACATCGGCAATGCTGCTCAGCAAGGGCAAAACTACCCTACAACCGAGTGTAGTATGAACGACCGTGCGCTGAATGTTGTTGAACAGCTAACAATACAGATTTCTATTCAAAAATTTGTTTGTTTTCTGTCTGGAATTTTTTGAGTAAGTAAGAAAAATAAGAAAAGTATGGGGGATATATTATAGTTGACGAACAACTCAAAACTGAACTTTTAAATTCGACCTAGTTTACAGAAAACCTAAGCTATTTTGTATGAGGACTGCACCGTTGCAGATAACAGACAACGATTTATCCTTTATCTTAGGGAAATGAGATAAGAATTCTCAAAGGAATCCTTTCTTGGGAATGATGGAATAAAGGCCTGGATTGAAGTGATAAGCAATAATATTCCAGGAAAGTAATTAAAAAAACTGATAGTGTGTAGTCTTCTTTAGAGCAGCAGAGTTGTATTGGTACATAGATAAATAATCGTTAATTATATGAGCGATGTGGACAAATAAAAAAAAAAATGTATAGGGTGCGCAGCTGAGCGCAAAATGTCTCAACGGATTCTGGAAGTATATAGTCCGGAGAAGGTAATAAATAACACCTCGAGGCGGCTACACGCGGATACTTTTTAAAAACTCTGCACAAAGTTAGAATATAAAAAACGGATAATTCTAAGAACTTAAAGCAAATCGGTAATTACTACCATTTGCTGAGGTCGTACAATATTTTGTGTATGAAGGAGTGCTATTTATCTTTCTATTTTTCGTAGAGTACAGCGGATTTTTTTTTTTATTGATAAAAAATGTGAACTTTTTCAAAGTGTTAAGTGTCACAGTGCCATTTAAATAAAAAAGTGCCACAGTGACACAATTGTGCCACATCGGCAATGCTGCTCAGCAAGGCCAAAACTACCCTACAACCGAGTGTAGTATGAACGACCGTGCGCTGAATGTTGTTGAACACCTAACCATACAGATTTGTATTCAACAATTTTTTTCTTTTCTGTCTGTAATTTTTTGATATGTGGATATGCTTTTCTTCTGTTCGCTGATGTGGAGAGCACACCCAAATGTATTCATTTCTGTTGTATTGATTGAGAGTAAATTCTCTTGCCATTCGAACGAAGCAAAGGAGAATCGTTGGCTGATAAATGTGAACATCATGTGCTATAGATCATATATCAGAGTGTAACGTGATTTTTAACGTTATATGTGGATTCGGTGCGCTTATGTTACGAGAAGCTAGGCAGTTGCAAAATAAATACAAATAGGAAGATTTAGGCATTTTGGCAACATATGCAAAATACAGATGTTGGTAGGGTGTGCTGTGCAAACCTTCGAATAAAAGTCACTGATAACAAAAACAAATTTCAAATATACACAAATCATAAGTAGGTCTGTTCCTTAGTGGTTTCGCAGTGAAACCACGCATTTATTATTTCCTTTCTACATTCCTAGAGTTGTCATGTTAAAACCAAGTGCATTTATATAGTTGTTCATTTTAAAACATTTGAAGTGCGTTTTTCTGTGCCGTGAAAAATTATTATCAGTTATGTAGTTGTTTTTTGAGAATAGAAAGTAAGAAAAGTGCGTACATGCAAGAATTAGTTATTTTGTGAAATGGGATGGATTTATGAAATGGGACCCATTTATCAAGGTTTTTGAATGTGCGATAGAAATCGTTTTTGTTGACGAACCTCAAGAAGATCATAACGAGGAATGGATTAACGAAGATGATCTACCTTTGTCTGTACTCCACCAACAGAAATCATGTACACCGAGATAGTCGTCTTTCCAGTGGAAAACCCCTTGCCCATCGCGTTTCACCACGATTTTGCTCTAAACGCACGCATACTACTTTATTGTCACGCATACTTCGTAAGGCTTTAGAGCAGCGCCATGTTGCTTTTAGATTGCCTCCAATAGTGTCAAAAAGTAGCGATAGTGCCCATGATAATGTAAGAAATGCTCATGATTGGCAGTATTCCACGAAGAATGTTCGTAAGGTTTAAAAGTTCTTAAAATTTTTTTATTGTTGGTGTTTTTATAAGACATCCCTAAAATTCGGCTAAATATGCAAATCATTTTAACAATAATAATCATTACGGTGATAATGATGCATTTCAGTCAGAAGAAATGTAAAAACACTTAAAATATACTAATCTTTTATTTCATATACTGATGAAACTACTCTATGGATTAATGTGTTTACGATTAAGATTTTTGGATTAAGCCTAGAAGTGCAAGTCATATATGCAACACAGAATTGCATTGCTACATATTATATCCAATATTATACTTTATGCTTGTAATTTAGAATAAACTTCGTGTTTGTCATATCAAGTTTTTCAAACGGTTTGTTTTGTGCGAACTCCAATAATGATATACGTATACGTATTGTATTTGGTATATTAGTTTTCAAGTTCTTTATATACCTGTGGTTTTTATTTCACTGTATATACCATATTTCTTATCCCATATTGATAATGTGATAATATTTTGAATCTGATAATTTTCAAACTTAACGTCGTTTTCCAATGCAATTTTCCAGTCCCAAGTTTCATGCACCTCGTGAACATACATTTTCTTTTAATATTTCCCTCCACTTTGGTGGTGAATATTGTACACAGAAATTTGAATCTGATAAGAAATGATGTCCAAATGATAAGGGCATTTGCGATATATACATAAGTTGTTGTGCATGTTTTTATTAATTTCTAAAAAAAAGGACAAATTAAATAAAAGAATTATGCACTAAAATTATCCTCAGAAACAATGTTATTAAAGGGAAATCATCAACATCAGAAATCATCTACAACCAGATGTCCAACCCGGGTTTGTGTATTTACTAAAAACCATCGTGTCTACCTCAGATTCTACTCTAAAGTCACGCGCACTACTGATAGCGTTTTTTTGCACAGACAGGGCTTGTGAATACGAGTGATCTAAGAACAACATCGCGTTGCTCTAAGGCCTTACTAAGTGTGCGTGAAAATAAAGTAGTATGGGTGCGCTTAGAGCAACATCAGCGATATCAAGCAAATCAAATTCACCTCGCTGAATATAGGTGGGGGTAATCAGCTGTTCGCTTAGGTCACACGTCTTCACAAGCCCCTGTCTGTGAAATGTTATAAAAAAAGCTGTCAAATGAAATCTAGGGGGAAGAGACGAGGAAGTTGGCTATCTCTTTAATACTTCATCTCTGGCCGTGGGCCAAATGTCGCTTGCAAAAAGATTTGACAAATGTGAACATTTGCCGAAATATGGTATTTCAACATTTCAAACGACATCTAGTGCCAGAATTGAATACTGATGTTCCCTTCTTATTGGGATTATCACTTGAAATGAATGATTGTTTTGTTGACCGCTGTTTTTTACTTATGTCAGTGGGCTGAAAAGTGACGTGCTGAATTTGGAAAGAGGTTTGACAAACTTGCATTCAAACTTGAAATTTGGGTTATACTAAAATCCCTGATTCCCGTGAGACTTAGCTAGTAAAGACTTATTTCCCTTCACCTTGCCACTTACGACTAAGCAAACACAAAATGACGATGTATCAACTTAAGTGAATATTAAGTGTATCTCAACTGGTACTATAAATGTATCTCACCTTTGCCTGGAGTCCGTTATGTGCAAATAAAAATTTTGTCAACGACCATACTATGCTAAAAAAATCGGTTCTCGTCCGATCACCGAAATTAAACAGCATCGGGCGCGGTTAGTACTTGGATGGGTGACCGCTTGGGAACACCGCGTGTTGTTGACTCTGTACAACTTTTTGCTCCCCACTCCCCAATACACACTTCCACATACTCTCCACTAACAACACATTGCCATTCTCAAAAATATATTTTTCGATTTTTTTTTCTAAATTCTTATCAACGATTTTATTGCGTATCACGTAACGCAAGTATAAATGGACAAATTATTTTAGACCTTTCAGTTATTTGTTACCATGTGGTAACACCTTTTTGAATGCGCCAAACGTCTACGCCGTGTTGTAAAATTCTTCCGATATAATTCGAACGGTTATTTTGCGATCTCTTGTACTTGCATCCGCTCGAATAGATCATAAAGAGAATCACTGTTGGACTGGAAGGTGCTACATTTTCGCAAAATAATTTTAATGGCTCATTCAGAAGGTAAGTGTTTTCTGCTAAATTTTTTTCCGAAACGGAACAAATTTAATTAATTATAATTTAATTATATGGGAATGGCTATCTTCTTTTTCTTATCGATTTTAAGCAGAAAAATTAAATTTGTTGATTAGGACATGCTCTGTACACGTTTAATATTTTTTTACCTTACAGTAACATTTGATTTTTGAGTAGTATATATGTACTTCGTAAATCCCAATGTTATCGTATAGTAACACAATGCATTTTCTCTGCGTTTTAATCCGAAATTTCGGTTTGCCTTTAAAAAACATTTTGCTCCATTATGTTGTATCATAGCATTTTAAGACAACTTGGAGCTGAAGAAAGGCATTAGACCGCTAATACATATATAGTCCGCAGATGGTAATAAATAACATCTCGAGGCCGCTACACGCGGATACTTTTTAAAAACTCTGCACAAAGTTAGAATATAAAAAAACTTCAAGCAAATCGGTAATTACTACTGACTATTTGCTGAGGTCGTACAATATTTTGTTGTATGAATTATGGAGTGCTATTTATCTTTCTATTTTTCGTAGAGTACAGCGGATGTTTTGAATACGTTCAACTCTTTCAGCAAGTGAAAGTGATACAGTGGATGTTTTATAAGTATAGATAAAAAATTTCAACTTTCTCAAAGTGTTAAGTGTCACAGTGCCATTTAAATAAAAAAGTGCCACAATGACACAATTGTGCCACATCGGCAATGCTGCTCAGCAAGGGCAAAACTACCCTACAACCGAGTGTAGTATGAACGACCGTGCGCTGAATGTTGTTGAACAGCTAACAATACAGATTTCTATTCAAAAATTTGTTTGTTTTCTGTCTGTAATTTTTTGAGTAAGTAAGAAAAATAAGAAAAGTATGGGGGATATATTATAGTTGACGAACAACTCAAAACTGAACTTTTAAATTCGACCTAGTTTACAGAAAACCTAAGCTATTTTGTATGAGGACTGCACCGTTGCAGATAACAGACAACGATTTATTCTTTATCTTAGGGAAATGAGATAAGAATTCTCAAAGGAATCCTTTCTTGGGAATGATGGAATAAAGGCCTGGATTGAAGTGATAAGCAATAATATTCCAGGAAAGTAATTAAAAAAACTGATAGTGTGTAGTCTTCTTTAGAGCAGCAGAGTTGTATTGGTACATAGATAAATAATCGTTAATTATATGAGCGATGTCGACAAATAAAAAAAAAAATGTATAGGGTGCGCAGCTGAGCGCAAAATGTCTCAACGGATTCTGGAAGTATATAGTCCGGAGAAGGTAATAAATAACACCTCGAGGCGGCTACACGCGGATACTTTTTAAAAACTCTGCACAAAGTTAGAATATAAAAAACGGATAATTCTAAGAACTTAAAGCAAATCGGTAATTACTACCATTTGCTGAGGTCGTACAATATTTTGTTGTATGAAGTATGGAGTGCTATTTATCTTTCTATTTTTCGTAGAGTACAGCGGATTTTTTTTTTTATTGATAAAAAAAGTGAACTTTTTCAAAGTGTTAAGTGTCACAGTGCCATTTAAATAAAAAAGTGCCACAGTGACACAATTGTGCCACATCGGCAATGCTGCTCAGCAAGGCCAAAACTACCCTACAACCGAGTGTAGTATGAACGACCGTGCGCTGAATGTTGTTGAACACCTAACCATACAGATTTGTATTCAACAATTTTTTTCTTTTCTGTCTGTAATTTTTTGATATGTGGATATGCTTTTCTTCTGTTCGCTGATGTGGAGAGCACACCCAAATGTATTCATTTCTGTTGTATTGATTGAGAGTAAATTCTCTTGCCATTCGAACGAAGCAAAGAAGAATCGTTGGCTGATAAATGTGAACATCATGTGCTATAGATTATATATCAGAGTGTAACGTGATTTTTAACGTTATATGTGGATTCGGTGCGCTTAAGTTACGAGAAGCTAGGCAGTTGCAAAATAAATACAAATAGGAAGATTTAGGCATTTGGCAACATATGCAAAATACAGATGTTGGTAGGGTGTGCTGTGCAAACCTTCGAATAAAAGTCACTGATAACAAAAACAAATTTCAAATATACACAAATCATAAGTAGTATAATTATTCAACACAGCAGCTTTTAACGGTCTGTTCCTTAGTGGTTTCGCAGTGAAACCACGCATTTATTATTTCCTTTCTACATTCCTAGAGTTGTCATGTTAAAACCAAGTGCATTTATATAGTTGTTCATTTTAAAACATTTGAAGTGCGTTTTTCTGTGCCGTGAAAAATTATTATCAGTTATGTAGTTGTTTTTTGAGAATAGAAAGTAAGAAAAGTGCGTACATGCAAGAATTAGTTATTTTGTGAAATGGGATGGATTTATGAAATGGGACCCATTTATCAAGGTTTTTGAATGTGCGATAGAAATCGTTTTTGTTGACGAACCTCAAGAAGATCATAACGATTAATGGATTAACGAAGATGATCTACCTTTGTCTGTACTCCACCAACAGAAATCATGTACACCGAGATAGTCGTCTTTCCAGTGGAAAACCCCTTGCCCATCGCGTTTCACCACGATTTTGCTCTAAACGCACGCATACTACTTTATTGTCACGCATACTTCGTAAGGCTTTAGAGCAGCGCCATGTTGCTTTTAAGATTGCCTCCAATAGTGTCAAAAAGTAGCGATAGTGCCCATGATAATGTAAGAAATGCTCATGATTGGCAGTATTCCACGAAGAATGTTCGTAAGGTTTAAAAGTTCTTAAAATTTTTTTATTGTTGGTGTTTTTATAAGACATCCCTAAAATTCGGCTAAATATGCAAATCATTTTAACAATAATAATCATTACGGTGATAATGATGCATTTCAGTCAGAAGAAATGTAAAAACACTTAAAATATACTAATCTTTTATTTCATATACTGATGAAACTACTCTATGGATTAATGTGTTTACGATTAAGATTTTTGGATTAAGCCTAGAAGTGCAAGTCATATATGCAACACAGAATTGCATTGCTACATATTATATCCAATATTATACTTTATGCTTGTAATTTAGAATAAACTTCGTGTTTGTCATATCAAGTTTTTCAAACGGTTTGTTTTGTGCGAACTCCAATAATGATATACGTATACGTATTGTATTTGGTATATTAGTTTTCAAGTTCTTTATATAACTGTGGTTTTTATTTCACTGTATATACCATATTTCTTATCCCATATTGATAATGTGATAATATTTTGAATCTGATAATTTTCAAACTTAACGTCGTTTTCCAATGCAATTTTCCAGTCCCAAGTTTCATGCACCTCGTGAACATACATTTTCTTTTAATATTTCCCTCCACTTTGGTGGTGAATATTGTACACAGAAATTTGAATCTGATAAGAAATGATGTCCAAATGATAAGGGCATTTGCGATATATACATAAGTTGTTGTGCATGTTTTTATTAATTTCTAAAAAAAATGACAAATTAAATAAACGAATTATGCACTAAAATTATCCTCAGAAACAATGTTATTAAAGGGAAATCATCAACATCAGAAATCATCTACAACCAGATGTCCAACCCGGGTTTGTGTATTTACTAAAAACCATCGTGTCTACCTCAGATTCTACTCTAAAGTCACGCGCACTACTGATAGCGTTTTTTTGCACAGACAGGGCTTGTGAATACGAGTGATCTAAGAACAACATCGCGTTGCTCTAAGGCCTTACTAAGTGTGCGTGAAAATAAAGTAGTATGGGTGCGCTTAGAGCAACATCAGTGATATCAAGCAAATCAAATTCACCTCGCTGAATATAGGTGGGGGTAATCAGCTGTTCGCTTAGGTCACACGTCTTCACAAGCCCCTGTCTGTGAAATGTTATAAAAAAAGCTGTCAAATGAAATCTAGGGGGAAGAGACGAGGAAGTTGGCTATCTCTTTAATACTTCATCTCTGGCCGTGGGCCAAATGTCGCTTGCAAAAAGATTTGACAAATGTGAACATTTGCCGAAATATGGTATTTCAACATTTCAAACGACATCTAGTGCCAGAATTGAATACTGATGTTCCCTTCTTATTGGGATTATCACTTGAAATGAATGATTGTTTTGTTGACCGCTGTTTTTTACTTATGTCAGTGGGCTGAAAAGTGACGTGCTGAATTCGGAAAGAGGTTTGACAAACTTGCATTCAAACTTGAAATTTGGGTTATACTAAAATCCCTGATTCCCGTGAGACTTAGCTAGTAAAGACTTATTTCCCTTCACCTTGCCACTTACGACTAAGCAAACACAAAATGACGATGTATCTCAACTGGTACTATAAATGTATCTCACCTTTGCCTGGAGTCCGTTATGTGCACTAAATGTGCACTAAAATCCCTGATTCCCGTGAGACTTAGCTAGTAAAGACTTATTTCCCTTCACCTTGCCACTTACGACTAAGCAAACACAAAATGACGATGTATCTCAACTGGTACTATAAATGTATCTCACCTTTGCCTGGAGTCCGTTATGTGCAAATAAAAATTTTGTCAACGACCATACTATGCTAAAGAAATCGGTTCTCGTCCGATCACCGAAATTAAACAGCATCGGGCGCGGTTAGTACTTGGATGGGTGACCGCTTGGGAACACCGCGTGTTGTTGACTCTGTACAACTTTTTGCTCCCCACTCCCCAATACACACTTCCACATACTCTCCACTAACAACACATTGCCATTCTCAAAAATATATTTTTCGATTTTTTTTTCTAAATTCTTATCAACGATTTTATTGCGTATCACGTAACGCAAGTATAAATGGACAAATTATTTTAGACCTTTCAGTTATTTGTTACCATGTGGTAACACCTTTTTGAATGCGCCAAACGTCTACGCCGTGTTGTAAAATTCTTCCGATATAATTCGAACGGTTATTTTGCGATCTCTTGTACTTGCATCCGCTCGAATAGATCATAAAGAGAATCACTGTTGGACTGGAAGGTGCTACATTTTCGCAAAATAATTTTAATGGCTCATTCAGAAGGTAAGTGTTTTCTGCTAAATTTTTTTCCGAAACGGAACAAATTTAATTAATTATAATTTAATTATATGGGAATGGCTATCTTCTTTTTCTTATCGATTTTAAGCAGAAAAATTAAATTTGTTGATTAGGACATGCTCTGTACACGTTTAATATTTTTTTACCTTACAGTAACATTTGATTTTTGAGTAGTATATATGTACTTCGTAAATCCCCATGTTATCGTATAGTAACACAATGCATTTTCTCTGCGTTTTAATCCGAAATTTCGGTTTGCCTTTAAAAAACATTTTGCTCCATTATGTTGTATCATAGCATTTTAAGACAACTTGGAGCTGAAGAAAGGCATTAGACCGCTAATACATATATAGTCCGCAGATGGTAATAAATAACATCTCGAGGCCGCTACACGCGGATACTTTTTAAAAACTCTGCACAAAGTTAGAATATAAAAAAACTTCAAGCAAATCGGTAATTACTACTGACTATTTGCTGAGGTCGTACAATATTTTGTTGTATGAATTATGGAGTGCTATTTATCTTTCTATTTTTCGTAGAGTACAGCGGATGTTTTGAATACGTTCAACTCTTTCAGCAAGTGAAAGTGATACAGTGGATGTTTTATAAGTATAGATAAAAAATTTCAACTTTCTCAAAGTGTTAAGTGTCACAGTGCCATTTAAATAAAAAAGTGCCACAATGACACAATTGTGCCACATCGGCAATGCTGCTCAGCAAGGGCAAAACTACCCTACAACCGAGTGTAGTATGAACGACCGTGCGCTGAATGTTGTTGAACAGCTAACAATACAGATTTCTATTCAAAAATTTGTTTGTTTTCTGTCTGTAATTTTTTGAGTAAGTAAGAAAAATAAGAAAAGTATGGGGGATATATTATAGTTGACGAACAACTCAAAACTGAACTTTTAAATTCGACCTAGTTTACAGAAAACCTAAGCTATTTTGTATGAGGACTGCACCGTTGCAGATAACAGACAACGATTTATTCTTTATCTTAGGGAAATGAGATAAGAATTCTCAAAGGAATCCTTTCTTGGGAATGATGGAATAAAGGCCTGGATTGAAGTGATAAGCAATAATATTCCAGGAAAGTAATTAAAAAAACTGATAGTGTGTAGTCTTCTTTAGAGCAGCAGAGTTGTATTGGTACATAGATAAATAATCATTAATTATATGAGCGATGTCGACAAATAAAAAAAAAAATGTATAGGGTGCGCAGCTGAGCGCAAAATGTCTCAACGGATTCTGGAAGTATATAGTCCGGAGAAGGTAATAAATAACACCTCGAGGCGGCTACACGCGGATACTTTTTAAAAACTCTGCACAAAGTTAGAATATAAAAAACGGATAATTCTAAGAACTTAAAGCAAATCGGTAATTACTACCATTTGCTGAGGTCGTACAATATTTTGTTGTATGAAGTATGGAGTGCTATTTATCTTTCTATTTTTCGTAGAGTACAGTGGATTTTTTTTTTTATTGATAAAAAATGTGAACTTTTTCAAAGTGTTAAGTGTCACAGTGCCATTTAAATAAAAAAGTGCCACAGTGACACAATTGTGCCACATCGGCAATGCTGCTCAGCAAGGCCAAAACTACCCTACAACCGAGTGTAGTATGAACGACCGTGCGCTGAATGTTGTTGAACACCTAACCATACAGATTTGTATTCAACAATTTTTTTCTTTTCTGTCTGTAATTTTTTGATATGTGGATATGCTTTTCTTCTGTTCGCTGATGTGGAGAGCACACCCAAATGTATTCATTTCTGTTGTATTGATTGAGAGTAAATTCTCTTGCCATTCGAACGAAGCAAAGAAGAATCGTTGGCTGATAAATGTGAACATCATGTGCTATAGATTATATATCAGAGTGTAACGTGATTTTTAACGTTATATGTGGATTCGGTGCGCTTAAGTTACGAGAAGCTAGGCAGTTGCAAAATAAATACAAATAGGAAGATTTAGGCATTTTGGCAACATATGCAAAATACAGATGTTGGTAGGGTGTGCTGTGCAAACCTTCGAATAAAAGTCACTGATAACAAAAACAAATTTCAAATATACACAAATCATAAGTAGTATAATTATTCAACACAGCAGCTTTTAACGGTCTGTTCCTTAGTGGTTTCGCAGTGAAACCACGCATTTATTATTTCCTTTCTACATTCCTAGAGTTGTCATGTTAAAACCAAGTGCATTTATATAGTTGTTCATTTTAAAACATTTGAAGTGCGTTTTTCTGTGCCGTGAAAAATTATTATCAGTTATGTAGTTGTTTTTTGAGAATAGAAAGTAAGAAAAGTGCGTACATGCAAGAATTAGTTATTTTGTGAAATGGGATGGATTTATGAAATGGGACCCATTTATCAAGGTTTTTGAATGTGCGATAGAAATCGTTTTTGTTGACGAACCTCAAGAAGATCATAACGAGGAATGGATTAACGAAGATGATCTACCTTTGTCTGTACTCCACCAACAGAAATCATGTACACCGAGATAGTCGTCTTTCCAGTGGAAAACCCCTTGCCCATCGCGTTTCACCACGATTTTGCTCTAAACGCACGCATACTACTTTATTGTCACGCATACTTCGTAAGGCTTTAGAGGAGCGCCATGTTGCTTTTAAGATTGCCTCCAATAGTGTCAAAAAGTAGCGATAGTGCCCATGATAATGTAAGAAATGCTCATGATTGGCAGTATTCCACGAAGAATGTTCGTAAGGTTTAAAAGTTCTTAAAATTTTTTTATTGTTGGTGTTTTTATAAGACATCCCTAAAATTCGGCTAAATATGCAAATCATTTTAACAATAATAATCATTACGGTGATAATGATGCATTTCAGTCAGAAGAAATGTAAAAACACTTAAAATATACTAATCTTTTATTTCATATACTGATGAAACTACTCTATGGATTAATGTGTTTACGATTAAGATTTTTGGATTAAGCCTAGAAGTGCAAGTCATATATGCAACACAGAATTGCATTGCTACATATTATATCCAATATTATACTTTATGCTTGTAATTTAGAATAAACTTCGTGTTTGTCATATCAAGTTTTTCAAACGGTTTGTTTTGTGCGAACTCCAATAATGATATACGTATACGTATTGTATTTGGTATATTAGTTTTCAAGTTCTTTATATAACTGTGGTTTTTATTTCACTGTATATACCATATTTCTTATCCCATATTGATAATGTGATAATATTTTGAATCTGATAATTTTCAAACTTAACGTCGTTTTCCAATGCAATTTTCCAGTCCCAAGTTTCATGCACCTCGTGAACATACATTTTCTTTTAATATTTCCCTCCACTTTGGTGGTGAATATTGTACACAGAAATTTGAATCTGATAAGAAATGATGTCCAAATGATAAGGGCATTTGCGATATATACATAAGTTGTTGTGCATGTTTTTATTAATTTCTAAAAAAATGACAAATTAAATAAACGAATTATGCACTAAAATTATCCTCAGAAACAATGTTATTAAAGGGAAATCATCAACATCAGAAATCATCTACAACCAGATGTCCAACCCGGGTTTGTGTATTTACTAAAAACCATCGTGTCTACCTCAGATTCTACTCTAAAGTCACGCGCACTACTGATAGCGTTTTTTTGCACAGACAGGGCTTGTGAATACGAGTGATCTAAGAACAACATCGCGTTGCTCTAAGGCCTTACTAAGTGTGCGTGAAAATAAAGTAGTATGGGTGCGCTTAGAGCAACATCAGTGATATCAAGCAAATCAAATTCACCTCGCTGAATATAGGTGGGGGTAATCAGCTGTTCGCTTAGGTCACACGTCTTCACAAGCCCCTGTCTGTGAAATGTTATAAAAAAAGCTGTCAAATGAAATCTAGGGGGAAGAGACGAGGAAGTTGGCTATCTCTTTAATACTTCATCTCTGGCCGTGGGCCAAATGTCGCTTGCAAAAAGATTTGACAAATGTGAACATTTGCCGAAATATGGTATTTCAACATTTCAAACGACATCTAGTGCCAGAATTGAATACTGATGTTCCCTTCTTATTGGGATTATCACTTGAAATGAATGATTGTTTTGTTGACCGCTGTTTTTTACTTATGTCAGTGGGCTGAAAAGTGACGTGCTGAATTCGGAAAGAGGTTTGACAAACTTGCATTCAAACTTGAAATTTGGGTTATACTAAAATCCCTGATTCCCGTGAGACTTAGCTAGTAAAGACTTATTTCCCTTCACCTTGCCACTTACGACTAAGCAAACACAAAATGACGATGTATCAGCTTCAGTGAATATTAAGTGTATCTCAACTGGTACTATAAATGTATCTCACCTTTGCCTGGAGTCCGTTATGTGCAAATAAAAATTTTGTCAACGACCATACTATGCTAAAAAAATCGGTTCTCGTCCGATCACCGAAATTAAACAGCATCGGGCGCGGTTAGTACTTGGATGGGTGACCGCTTGGGAACACCGCGTGTTGTTGACTCTGTACAACTTTTTGCTCCCCACTCCCCAATACACACTTCCACATACTCTCCACTAACAACACATTGCCATTCTAAAAAATATATTTTTCGATTTTTTTTTCTAAATTCTTATCAACGATTTTATTGCGTATCACGTAACGCAAGTATAAATGGACAAATTATTTTAGACCTTTCAGTTATTTGTTACCATGTGGTAACACCTTTTTGAATGCGCCAAACGTCTACGCCGTGTTGTAAAATTCTTCCGATATAATTCGAACGGTTATTTTGCGATCTCTTGTACTTGCATCCGCTCGAATAGATCATAAAGAGAATCACTGTTGGACTGGAAGGTGCTACATTTTCGCAAAATAATTTTAATGGCTCATTCAGAAGGTAAGTGTTTTCTGCTAAATTTTTTTCCGAAACGGAACAAATTTAATTAATTATAATTTAATTATATGGGAATGGCTATCTTCTTTTTCTTATCGATTTTAAGCAGAAAAATTAAATTTGTTGATTAGGACATGCTCTGTACACGTTTAATATTTTTTTACCTTACAGTAACATTTGATTTTTGAGTAGTATATATGTACTTCGTAAATCCCAATGTTATCGTATAGTAACACAATGCATTTTCTCTGCGTTTTAATCCGAAATTTCGGTTTGCCTTTAAAAAACATTTTGCTCCATTATGTTGTATCATAGCATTTTAAGACAACTTGGAGCTGAAGAAAGGCATTAGACCGCTAATACATATATAGTCCGGAGATGGTAATAAATAACATCTCGAGGCCGCTACACGCGGATACTTTTTAAAAACTCTGCACAAAGTTAGAATATAAAAAAACTTCAAGCAAATCGGTAATTACTACTGACTATTTGCTGAGGTCGTACAATATTTTGTTGTATGAATTATGGAGTGCTATTTATCTTTCTATTTTTCGTAGAGAACAGCGGATGTTTTGAATACGTTCAACTCTTTCAGCAAATGAAAGTGATACAGTGGATGTTTTATAAGTATAGATAAAAAATTTCAACTTTCTCAAAGTGTTAAGTGTCACAGTGCCATTTAAATAAAAAAGTGCCACAATGACACAATTGTGCCACATCGGCAATGCTGCTCAGCAAGGGCAAAACTACCCTACAACCGAGTGTAGTATGAACGACCGTGCGCTGAATGTTGTTGAACAGCTAACAATACAGATTTCTATTCAAAAATTTGTTTGTTTTCTGTCTGTAATTTTTTGAGTAAGTAAGAAAAATAAGAAAAGTATGGGGGATATATTATAGTTGACGAACAACTCAAAACTGAACTTTTAAATTCGACCTAGTTTACAGAAAACCTAAGCTATTTTGTATGAGGACTGCACCGTTGCAGATAACAGACAACGATTTATCCTTTATCTTAGGGAAATGAGATAAGAATTCTCAAAGGAATCCTTTCTTGGGAATGATGGAATAAAGGCCTGGATTGAAGTGATAAGCAATAATATTCCAGGAAAGTAATTAAAAAAACTGATAGTGTGTAGTCTTCTTTAGAGCAGCAGAGTTGTATTGGTACATAGATAAATAATCGTTAATTATATGAGCGATGTCGACAAATAAAAAAAAAAATGTATAGGGTGCGCAGCTGAGCGCAAAATGTCTCAACGGATTCTGGAAGTATATAGTCCGGAGAAGGTAATAAATAACACCTCGAGGCGGCTACACGCGGATACTTTTTAAAAACTCTGCACAAAGTTAGAATATAAAAAACGGATAATTCTAAGAACTTAAAGCAAATCGGTAATTACTACCATTTGCTGAGGTCGTACAATATTTTGTTGTATGAAGTATGGAGTGCTATTTATCTTTCTATTTTTCGTAGAGTACAGCGGATTTTTTTTTTTATTGATAAAAAATGTGAACTTTTTCAAAGTGTTAAGTGTCACAGTGCCATTTAAATAAAAAAGTGCCACAGTGACACAATTGTCCCACATCGGCAATGCTGCTCAGCAAGGCCAAAACTACCCTACAACCGAGTGTAGTATGAACGACCGTGCGCTGAATGTTGTTGAACACCTAACCATACAGATTTGTATTCAACAATTTTTTTCTTTTCTGTCTGTAATTTTTTGATATGTGGATATGCTTTTCTTCTGTTCGCTGATGTGGAGAGCACACCCAAATGTATTCATTTCTGTTGTATTGATTGAGAGTAAATTCTCTTGCCATTCGAACGAAGCAAAGGAGAATCGTTGGCTGATAAATGTGAACATCATGTGCTATAGATTATATATCAGAGTGTAACGTGATTTTTAACGTTATATGTGGATTCGGTGCGCTTAAGTTACGAGAAGCTAGGCAGTTGCAAAATAAATACAAATAGGAAGATTTAGGCATTTTGGCAACATATGCAAAATACAGATGTTGGTAGGGTGTGCTGTGCAAATCTTCGAATAAAAGTCACTGATAACAAAAACAAATTTCAAATATACACAAATCATAAGTAGTATAATTATTCAACACAGCAGCTTTTAACTGTCTCTTCCTTAGTGGTTTCGCAGTGAAACCACGCATTTATTATTTCCTTTCTACATTCCTAGAGTTGTCATGTTAAAACCAAGTGCATTTATATAGTTGTTCATTTTAAAACATTTGAAGTGCGTTTTTCTGTGCCGTGAAAAATTATTATCAGTTATGTAGTTGTTTTTTGAGAATAGAAAGTAAGAAAAGTGCGTACATGCAAGAATTAGTTATTTTGTGAAATGGGATGGATTTATGAAATGGGACCCATTTATCAAGGTTTTTGAATGTGCGATAGAAATCGTTTTTGTTGACGAACCTCAAGAAGATCATAACGAGGAATGGATTAACGAAGATGATCTACCTTTGTCTGTACTCCACCAACAGAAATCATGTACACCGAGATAGTCGTCTTTCCAGTGGAAAACCCCTTGCCCATCGCGTTTCACCACGATTTTGCTCTAAACGCACGCATACTACTTTATTGTCACGCATACTTCGTAAGGCTTTAGAGCAGCGCCATGTTGCTTTTAAGATTGCCTCCAATAGTGTCAAAAAGTAGCGATAGTGCCCATGATAATGCAAGAAATGCTCATGATTGGCAGTATTCCACGAAGAATGTTCGTAAGGTTTAAAAGTTCTTAAAATTTTTTTTATTGTTGGTGTTTTTATAAGACATCCCTAAAATTCGGCTAAATATGCAAATCATTTTAACAATAATAATCATTACGGTGATAATGATGCATTTCAGTCAGAAGAAATGTAAAAACACTTAAAATATACTAATCTTTTATTTCATATACTGATGAAACTACTCTAGGGACTAATGTGTTTACGATTAAGATTTTTGGATTAAGCCTAGAAGTGCAAGTCATATATGCAACACAGAATTGCATTGCTACATATTATATCCAATATTATACTTTATGCTTGTAATTTAGAATAAACTTCGTGTTTGTCATATCAAGTTTTTCAAACGGTTTGTTTTGTGCGAACTCCAATAATGATATACGTATACGTATTGTATTTGGTATATTAGTTTTCAAGTTCTTTATATACCTGTGGTTTTTATTTCACTGTATATACCATATTTCTTATCCCATATTGATAATGTGATAATATTTTGAATCTGATAATTTTCAAACTTAACGTCGTTTTCCAATGCAATTTTCCAGTCCCAAGTTTCATGCACCTCGTGAACATACATTTTCTTTTAATATTTCCCTCCACTTTGGTGGTGAATATTGTACACAGAAATTTGAATCTGATAAGAAATGATGTCCAAATGATAAGGGCATTTGCGATATATACATAAGTTGTTGTGCAAGTTTTTATTAATTTCTAAAAAAAAGGACAAATTAAATAAAAGAATTATGCACTAAAATTATCCTCAGAAACAATGTTATTAAAGGGAAATCATCAACATCAGAAATCATCTACAACCAGATGTCCAACCCGGGTTTGTGTATTTACTAAAAACCATCGTGTCTACCTCAGATTCTACTCTAAAGTCACGCGCACTACTGATAGCGTTTTTTTGCACAGACAGGGCTTGTGAATACGAGTGATCTAAGAACAACATCGCGTTGCTCTAAGGCCTTACTAAGTGTGCGTGAAAATAAAGTAGTATGGGTGCGCTTCGAGCAACATCAGTGATATCAAGCAAATCAAATTCACCTCGCTGAATATAGGTGGGGGTAATCAGCTGTTCGCTTAGGTCACACGTCTTCACAAGCCCCTGTCTGTGAAATGTTATAAAAAAAGCTGTCAAATGAAATCTAGGGGGAAGAGACGAGGAAGTTGGCTATCTCTTTAATACTTCATCTCTGGCCGTGGGCCAAATGTCGCTTGCAAAAAGATTTGACAAATGTGAACATTTGCCGAAATATGGTATTTCAACATTTCAAACGACATCTAGTGCCAGAATTGAATACTGATGTTCCCTTCTTATTGGGATTATCACTTGAAATGAATGATTGTTTTGTTGACCGCTGTTTTTTACTTATGTCAGTGGGCTGAAAAGTGACGTGCTGAATTTGGAAAGAGGTTTGACAAACTTGCATTCAAACTTGAAATTTGGGTTATACTAAAATCCCTGATTCCCGTGAGACTTAGCTAGTAAAGACTTATTTCCCTTCACCTTGCCACTTACGACTAAGCAAACACAAAATGACGATGTATCAACTTAAGTGAATATTAAGTGTATCTCAACTGGTACTATAAATGTATCTCACCTTTGCCTGGAGTCCGTTATGTGCAAATAAAAATTTTGTCAACGACCATACTATGCTAAAAAAATCGGTTCTCGTCCGATCACCGAAATTAAACAGCATCGGGCGCGGTTAGTACTTGGATGGGTGACCGCTTGGGAACACCGCGTGTTGTTGACTCTGTACAACTTTTTGCTCCCCACTCCCCAATACACACTTCCACATACTCTCCACTAACAACACATTGCCATTCTCAAAAATATATTTTTCGATTTTTTTTTCTAAATTCTTATCAACGATTTTATTGCGTATCACGTAACGCAAGTATAAATGGACAAATTATTTTAGACCTTTCAGTTATTTGTTACCATGTGGTAACACCTTTTTGAATGCGCCAAACGTCTACGCCGTGTTGTAAAATTCTTCCGATATAATTCGAACGGTTATTTTGCGATCTCTTGTACTTGCATCCGCTCGAATAGATCATAAAGAGAATCACTGTTGGACTGGAAGGTGCTACATTTTCGCAAAATAATTTTAATGGCTCATTCAGAAGGTAAGTGTTTTCTGCTAAATTTTTTTCCGAAACGGAACAAATTTAATTAATTATAATTTAATTATATGGGAATGGCTATCTTCTTTTTCTTATCGATTTTAAGCAGAAAAATTAAATTTGTTGATTAGGACATGCTCTGTACACGTTTAATATTTTTTTACCTTACAGTAACATTTGATTTTTGAGTAGTATATATGTACTTCGTAAATCCCAATGTTATCGTATAGTAACACAATGCATTTTCTCTGCGTTTTAATCCGAAATTTCGGTTTGCCTTTAAAAAACATTTTGCTCCATTATGTTGTATCATAGCATTTTAAGACAACTTGGAGCTGAAGAAAGGCATTAGACCGCTAATACAGAGGATCAGGTGAATGGGATTTTGTTGGTGAATGAGAAAAAGATGTTGGGAACTCAGAAGAGGAAATAGAAGAAGTCTTAGAAAATCCCAGTCAACGCTATATTTCAGTTGGAAAGTACAGAACAGTTGGAAACAGAACAGTTGGAACAGTTGGTATAGTACAGTTGGAAAACTTGCACACGCCACTTCAATATTTTAAAGAATATTTCAATGTCAACGTGGATGAAAGAATTCTATTTGCCACAAATCAAAGAAATATGGCTATTGAAGGATACCTGATCAACATCAAATTGGATGAAATCAAGAAAACGGTTGCTATGCTACTCATTAGTGGAATGGATATGGGAATAATTAACTATGCAAGAACGAGTATGTCCTGGGGAAGAGCAACCAAAATTTCATAGATTTCGAACACAATGGGCAGAGGAAGATTCCATTTTATTCGAAGCCTATTCATGATTTCGAAATCTACAGTAAACCACAAAAGTAAGTACACAGCAACAAGTTGTATGTGTTCTCAAGAAAAATTCAATTCAAGCACGACTGCAAGAAAAAATCTTGAATTGAAGAGGAAAATTAACCATTGCTGGGCGATCACTTATGTGATTTTGTTCTGTTATAGATGATAGTTATGAGATGAGTTGAAACGCTAAAAATTAAAAGATCAATTAAGCGCGGAAGGCCATCTGCGAACTTAAGTGAACATCTACGAATTCATCCCTATCACGAATTCCGTCGTAATCGAAAACGTCCTACGAACTGATTCTGTGACAGGGCTGATTATTTTGTGGTGCTAACCACCGTGTTAGAGTAGACGCGTGCCCAAAAAGTTTGCCATTCGGAGACTCAGAGCTAATGAAGCCGATCTGCTCCTATGGATGATGTCAAGTAGCATTAGAAATAGAATAGGCTCGAGTAGAAAAATCACTTCTTTTACTCTAACCCAACAAATATGACCCAAGATATTTTGATGAAACTATCACATTATAGTCCATTTCGCTCTCATCATCGTCTTCATCGGAACTGCTACTAGGTGGTGCTACTCGTACTTCGGGAGCCTTTAACAGGGCAATACATTCTTGAGGTAGCGAGTTCCTTTTTCTATGGGGCGCTGTACTACGACTCGAAAGATATGGATCTGATGATATTAAAAACCTGTTTAATACATCTCTACTCGTATTTTTTCGTTTTTGTACTTGGGTGTACATTCGTTAAATGTTCTCGAAGGTCGTCCAGGATTCGATGTCGTGCTTGATGTTGGGACTATATCATAAAACTCTACCGGAAATACAATTTCCTGATCCAACCATTATCGTTCTGAGACTTTAGTATTTTCCGATTACTTCTTTCCCACCTTACATGTATCTTGGAACTCGTAGAGCTTACATATGTCTGTAGCACTCTAGGAATTTCTTTGGCATCCAAAATGCCGAAACTTTTCATTATGTGAACCGAAATTCGCCTATTTCGGCCCTGAAGCTTAGAATTTGTCCACACACTAAAAAGTTCACTGATTTTCATTATAATAAAATGATAGCGTACACGCCTTTATTTTTAAACTTTAAACTTTGCTTAAGAAAATTATGGGGGATATATTATAGTTGATGGACAACTAAATTCGTATCACGTAACGCAAATATTAATGGAAAAATTATTTTAGCCCCTTCAGTTGCGCAAAACGTCTACTCCGTATTGTAAAATTCTTCCGAAATAATTCGAACGGTTATTTTGCGATATCTTGTACTTGCATCTGCTCGAATAGATCATAAAGAGAAACACTGTTGGACTGGAAGGTGATACATTTTCGCAAAATAATTTAAGTAAGAAAAATAAGAAAATTATGGGGGATATATTATAGTTGACGAACAACTCAAAACTGAACTTTTAAATTCGACCTAGTTTACAGAAAACCTAAGCTATTTTGTATGAGGACTGCACCGTTGCAGATAACAGACAACGATTTATCCTTTATCTTAGGGAAATGAGATAAGAATTCTCAAAGGAATCCTTTCTTGGGAATGATGGAATAAAGGCCTGGATTGAAGTGATAAGCAATAATATTCCAGGAAAGTAATTAAAAAAACTGATAGTGTGTAGTCTTCTTTAGAGCAGCAGAGTTGTATTGGTACATAGATAAATAATCGTTAATTATATGAGCGATGTCGACAAATAAAAAAAAAATGTATAGGGTGCGCAGCTGAGCGCAAAATGTCTCAACGGATTCTGGAAGTATATAGTCCGGAGAAGGTAATAAATAACACCTCGAGGCGGCTACACGCGGATACTTTTTAAAAACTCTGCACAAAGTTAGAATATAAAAAACGGATAATTCTAAGAACTTAAAGCAAATCGGTAATTACTACCATTTGCTGAGGTCGTACAATATTTTGTTGTATGAAGTATGGAGTGCTATTTATCTTTCTATTTTTCGTAGAGTACAGCGGATTTTTTTTTTTATTGATAAAAAATGTGAACTTTTTCAAAGTGTTAAGTGTCACAGTGCCATTTAAATAAAAAAGTGCCACAGTGACACAATTGTCCCACATCGGCAATGCTGCTCAGCAAGGCCAAAACTACCCTACAACCGAGTGTAGTATGAACGACCGTGCGCTGAATGTTGTTGAACACCTAACCATACAGATTTGTATTCAACAATTTTTTTCTTTTCTGTCTGTAATTTTTTGATATGTGGATATGCTTTTCTTCTGTTCGCTGATGTGGAGAGCACACCCAAATGTATTCATTTTTGTTGTTTTGAGTGAGAATAAATTCTCTTGCCATTCGAACGAAGCAAAGGAGAATCGTTGAGAAGATGGCTGATAAATGTGAACATCATGTGCTATAGATTATATATCAGAGTGTAACGTGATTTTTAACGTTATATGTGGATTCGGTGCGCTTAAGTTACGAGAAGCTAGGCAGTTGCAAAATAAATACAAATAGGAAGATTTAGGCATTTTGGCAACATATGCAAAATACAGATTTTGGTAGGGTGTGCGGTGCAAACCTTCGAATAAAAGTCACTGATAACAAAAACAAATTTCAAATACACACAAATCATAAGTAGTATAATTATTCAACACAGCAGCTTTTAACTGTCTGTTCCTTAGTGGTTTCGCAGTGAAACCACGCATTTATTATTTCCTTTCTACATTCCTAGAGTTGTCATGTTAAAACCAAGTGCATTTATATAGTTGTTCATTTTAAAACATTTGAAGTGCGTTTTTCTGTGCCGTGAAAAATTATGATCAGTTATGTAGTTGTTTTTTGAGAATAGAAAGTAAGAAAAGTGCGTACATGCAAGAATTTGTTATTTTGTGAAATGGGATGGATTTATGAAATGGGACCCATTTATCAAGGTTTTTGAATTTGCGATAGAAATCGTTTTTGTTGACGAACCTCAAGAAGATCATAACGAGGAATGGATTAACGAAGATGATCTACCTTTGTCTGTACTCCACCAACAGAAATCATGTACACCGAGATAGTCGTCTTTCCAGTGGAAAACCCCTTGCCCATCGCGTTTCACTCGGAATTTTGCTCTAAACGCACGCATACTACTTTAGTTTCACGCACACTTCTTAAGGCTTTAGAGCAGCCTGCAGTTGCTCTCTGATCAATCGTATTTACGAACACTGTCTGTGAACATTTTATAAAAAAACGCTGTCAGATGAAATCAAGGGGCAAGAGAGGTAGAAGTTGACTATCTCTTTAATACTTCATCTCTGTCAACCAAATAGAATAGGCCGTGTGCCGTGGGCAGAAATCATGTACATCGAGATAGTCGTCTTTCCAGTGGAAAACCCCTTGCCCATCGCGTTTCACCACGATTTTGCTCTAAACGCACGCATACTACTTTATTGTCACGCATACTTCGTAAGGCTTTAGAGCAGCGCCATGTTGCTTTTAAGATTGCCTCCAATAGTGTCAAAAAGTAGCGATAGTGCCCATGATAATGTAAGAAATGCTCATGATTGGAAGTATTCCACGAAGAATGTTCGTAAGGTTTAAAAGTTCTTAAAATGTTTTTTATTGTTGGTGTTTTTATAAGACATCGCTAAAATTCGGCTAAATATGCAAATCATTTTAATAATAATAATCATTACGGTGATAATGATGCATTTCAGTCAGAAGAAATGTAAAAACACTTAAAATATACTAATCTTTTATTTCATATACTGATGAAACTACTGTAGGGATTAATGTGTTTACGATTAAGATTTTTGGATTAAGCCTAGAAGTGCAAGTCATATATGCAACACAGAATCGCATTGCTACATATTATATCCAATATTATACTTTATGCTTGTAATTTAGAATAAACTTCGTGTTTGTCATATCAAGTTTTTCAAACGGTTTGTTGTGTGCGAACTCCAATAATGATATACGTATACGTATTGTATTTAGTATATTAGTTTTCAAGTTCTTTATATACCTGTGGTTTTTATTTCACTGTATATACCATATTTCTTATCCCATATTGATAATGTGATAATATATTTTTATTGAATCTGATAATTTTCAAACTTAACGTCGTTTTCCAATGCAATTTTCCAGTCCCAAGTTTCATGCACCTCGTGAACATACATTTTCTTTTAATATTTCCCTCCACTTTTGGTGGTGAATATTGTACACAGAACTTTGAATCTGATAAGAAATGATGTCCAAATGATAAGGGCATTTGCGATATATGCATAAGATGTTGTGCATGTTTTTATTAATTTCTAAAAAAAGGACAAATTAAATAAAAGAATTATGCACTTAAATTATCCTCAGAAACAATGTTATTAAAGGGAAATCATCTACAACCAGATGTCCAACCCGGGTTTGTGTATATACTAAAAACCATCGTGTCTATCTCAGATTCTACTCTAAAGTCACGCGCACTAGTGATAGCGTTTTTTTTGCACAGACAGGGCTTGTGAATACGAGTGATCTAAGAACAACATCGCGTTGCTCTAAGGCCTTACTAAGTGTGCGTGAAAATAAAGTAGTATGGGTGCGCTCAGAGCAACATCAGTGATATCAAGCAAATCAAATTCACCTCGCCGAATATAGGTGGGGGTAATCAGCTGTTCGCTTAGGTCACACGTCTTCACAAGCCCCTGTCTGTGAAATGTTATAAAAAAAGCTGTCAAATGAAATCTAGGGAGAAGAGACGAGGAAGTTGGCTATCTCTTTAATACTTCATCTCTGGCCGTGGGCCAAATGTCGTTTGCAAAAACATTTGACAAATGTAAACATTTGCCGAAATATGGTATTTTAACATTTCAAACGACATCTAGTGCCAGAATTGAATACTGATGTTCCCTTCTTATTGGGATTATCACTTGAAAGGAATGATTGTTTTGTTGACTGCTGTTTTTTACTTATGTCAGTGGGCTGAAAAGTGAGTGGAAAGAGGTTTGACAAACTTGCATTCAAACTTGAAATTTGGGTTATACTAAAATCCCTGATTCCCGTGAGACTTAGCTAGTAAAGACTTATTTCCCTTCACCTTGCCACTTACGACTAAGCAAACACAAAATGACGATGTATCAACTTAAATGAATACTAAAAGTATCTCAACTGGTACTATAAATGTATCTCACCTTTGCCTGGAGTCCGTTATGTGCAAATAAAAATGTTGTCAACGACCATACTATGCTGAAAAAATCGGTTCTCGGAACGAGGTCTTGTACAACGAGGCAAACTTGAACAGGATAGATAATTTTATTATTAAGCTGATCAGAAGGCACATTGCACGGGCTATGACTTCTTCCAACAGTCTGATCTTTGGGGCTTATTACCCCAATATCATGTACCATGAAAGGGTGCGCCTTAACGGCTTTATTCCTCCCGAGGCATTCCTTTATTTAGACACGATTGCCCTGTTATCTTCCATGTCGTACGCCGAACAGTGGACAGGCGACTCCAATACGAACCGGATGTCGCTCGCACCCACGAGGATCTTCTTCGGTTCAGTAGAGCGATACCCGCTCGTGACAGGAAAGAGTCTGCCAAAGAACGGCTATTTTACTGGTGGTTACACCAAAACCAGTCTCCGCCACCGGTGGCTTTTCTAGATGACCAGATAGTTGACCATGGTGGCCAACTTACATAGGTTTAAGGTAGCTACTAACATTTCAAACGACATCTAGTGCCAGAATTGAATACTGATGTTCCCTTCTTATTGGGATTATCACTTGAAATGAATGATTGTTTTGTTGACCGCTGTTTTTTACTTATGTCAGTGGGCTGAAAAGTGACGTGCTGAATTTGGAAAGAGGTTTGACAAACTTGCATTCAAACTTGAAATTTGGGTTATACTAAAATCCCTGATTCCCGTGAGACTTAGCTAGTAAAGACTTATTTCCCTTCACCTTGCCACTTACGACTAAGCAAACACAAAATGACGATGTATCAACTTAAGTGAATATTAAGTGTATCTCAACTGGTACTATAAATGTATCTCACCTTTGCCTGGAGTCCGTTATGTGCAAATAAAAATTTTGTCAACGACCATACTATGCTAAAAAAATCGGTTCTCGTCCGATCACCGAAATTAAACAGCATCGGGCGCGGTTAGTACTTGGATGGGTGACCGCTTGGGAACACCGCGTGTTGTTGACTCTGTACAACTTTTTGCTCCCCACTCCCCAATACACACTTCCACATACTCTCCACTAACAACACATTGCCATTCTCAAAAATATATTTTTCGATTTTTTTTTCTAAATTCTTATCAACGATTTTATTGCGTATCACGTAACGCAAGTATAAATGGACAAATTATTTTAGACCTTTCAGTTATTTGTTACCATGTGGTAACACCTTTTTGAATGCGCCAAACGTCTACGCCGTGTTGTAAAATTCTTCCGATATAATTCGAACGGTTATTTTGCGATCTCTTGTACTTGCATCCGCTCGAATAGATCATAAAGAGAATCACTGTTGGACTGGAAGGTGCTACATTTTCGCAAAATAATTTTAATGGCTCATTCAGAAGGTAAGTGTTTTCTGCTAAATTTTTTTCCGAAACGGAACAAATTTAATTAATTATAATTTAATTATATGGGAATGGCTATCTTCTTTTTCTTATCGATTTTAAGCAGAAAAATTAAATTTGTTGATTAGGACATGCTCTGTACACGTTTAATATTTTTTTACCTTACAGTAACATTTGATTTTTGAGTAGTATATATGTACTTCGTAAATCCCAATGTTATCGTATAGTAACACAATGCATTTTCTCTGCGTTTTAATCCGAAATTTCGGTTTGCCTTTAAAAAACATTTTGCTCCATTATGTTGTATCATAGCATTTTAAGACAACTTGGAGCTGAAGAAAGGCATTAGACCGCTAATACATATATAGTCCGGAGATGGTAATAAATAACATCTCGAGGCCGCTACACGCGGATACTTTTTAAAAACTCTGCACAAAGTTAGAATATAAAAAAACTTCAAGCAAATCGGTAATTACTACTGACTATTTGCTGAGGTCGTACAATATTTTGTTGTATGAATTATGGAGTGCTATTTATCTTTCTATTTTTCGTAGAGTACTGCGGATGTTTTGAATACGTTCAACTCTTTCAGCAAATGAAAGTGATACAGTGGATGTTTTATAAGTATAGATAAAAAATTTCAACTTTCTCAAAGTGTTAAGTGTCACAGTGCCATTTAAATAAAAAAGTGCCACAATGACACAATTGTGCCACATCGGCAATGCTGCTCAGCAAGGGCAAAACTACCCTACAACCGAGTGTAGTATGAACGACCGTGCGCTGAATGTTGTTGAACAGCTAACAATACAGATTTCTATTCAAAAATTTGTTTGTTTTCTGTCTGTAATTTTTTGAGTTAGTAAGAAAAATAAGAAAAGTATGGGGGATATATTATAGTTGACGAACAACTCAAAACTGAACTTTTAAATTCGACCTAGTTTACAGAAAACCTAAGCTATTTTGTATGAGGACTGCACCGTTGCAGATAACAGACAACGATTTATCCTTTATCTTAGGGAAATGAGATAAGAATTCTCAAAGGAATCCTTTCTTGGGAATGATGGAATAAAGGCCTGGATTGAAGTGATAAGCAATAATATTCCAGGAAAGTAATTAAAAAAACTGATAGTGTGTAGTCTTCTTTAGAGCAGCAGAGTTGTATTGGTACATAGATAAATAATCGTTAATTATATGAGCGATGTCGACAAATAAAAAAAAAATGTATAGGGTGCGCAGCTGAGCGCAAAATGTCTCAACGGATTCTGGAAGTATATAGTCCGGAGAAGGTAATAAATAACACCTCGAGGCGGCTACACGTGGATACTTTTTAAAAACTCTGCACAAAGTTAGAATATAAAAAACGGATAATTCTAAGAACTTAAAGCAAATTGGTAATTACTACCATTTGCTGAGGTCGTACAATATTTTGTTGTATGAAGTATGGAGTGCTATTTATCTTTCTATTTTTCGTAGAGTACAGCGGATTTTTTTTTTTATTGATAAAAAATGTGAACTTTTTCAAAGTGTTAAGTGTCACAGTGCCATTTAAATAAAAAAGTGCCACAGTGACACAATTGTGCCACATCGGCAATGCTGCTCAGCAAGGCCAAAACTACCCTACAACCGAGTGTAGTATGAACGACCGTGCGCTGAATGTTGTTGAACACCTAACCATACAGATTTGTATTCAACAATTTTTTTCTTTTCTGTCTGTAATTTTTTGATATGTGGATATGCTTTTCTTCTGTTCGCTGATGTGGAGAGCACACCCAAATGTATTCATTTCTGTTGTATTGATTGAGAGTAAATTCTCTTGCCATTCGAACGAAGCAAAGGAGAATCGTTGGCTGATAAATGTGAACATCATGTGCTATAGATTATATATCAGAGTGTAACGTGATTTTTAACGTTATATGTGGATTCGGTGCGCTTAAGTTACGAGAAGCTAGGCAGTTGCAAAATATATACAAATAGGAAGATTTAGGCATTTTGGCAACATATGCAAAATACAGATGTTGGTAGGGTGTGCTGTGCAAACCTTCGAATAAAAGTCACTGATAACAAAAACAAATTTCAAATATACACAAATCATAAGTAGTATAATTATTCAACACAGCAGCTTTTAACGGTCTGTTCCTTAGTGGTTTCGCAGTGAAACCACGCATTTATTATTTCCTTTCTACATTCCTAGAGTTGTCATGTTAAAACCAAGTGCATTTATATAGTTGTTCATTTTAAAACATTTGAAGTGCGTTTTTCTGTGCCGTGAAAAATTATTATCAGTTATGTAGTTGTTTTTTGAGAATAGAAAGTAAGAAAAGTGCGTACATGCAAGAATTAGTTATTTTGTGAAATGGGATGGATTTATGAAATGGGACCCATTTATCAAGGTTTTTGAATGTGCGATAGAAATCGTTTTTGTTGACGAACCTCAAGAAGATCATAACGAGGAATGGATTAACGAAGATGATCTACCTTTGTCTGTACTCCACCAACAGAAATCATGTACACCGAGATAGTCGTCTTTCCAGTGGAAAACCCCTTGCCCATCGCGTTTCACCACGATTTTGCTCTAAACGCACGCATACTACTTTATTGTCACGCATACTTCGTAAGGCTTTAGAGCAGCGCCATGTTGCTTTTAGATTGCCTCCAATAGTGTCAAAAAGTAGCGATAGTGCCCATGATAATGTAAGAAATGCTCATGATTGGCAGTATTCCACGAAGAATGTTCGTAAGGTTTAAAAGTTCTTAAAATTTTTTTATTGTTGGTGTTTTTATAAGACATCCCTAAAATTCGGCTAAATATGCAAATCATTTTAACAATAATAATCATTACGGTGATAATGATGCATTTCAGTCAGAAGAAATGTAAAAACACTTAAAATATACTAATCTTTTATTTCATATACTGATGAAACTACTCTATGGATTAATGTGTTTACGATTAAGATTTTTGGATTAAGCCTAGAAGTGCAAGTCATATATGCAACACAGAATTGCATTGCTACATATTATATCCAATATTATACTTTATGCTTGTAATTTAGAATAAACTTCGTGTTTGTCATATCAAGTTTTTCAAACGGTTTGTTTTGTGCGAACTCCAATAATGATATACGTATACGTATTGTATTTGGTATATAAGTTTTCAAGTTCTTTATATACCTGTGGTTTTTATTTCACTGTATATACCATATTTCTTATCCCATATTGATAATGTGATAATATTTTGAATCTGATAATTTTCAAACTTAACGTCGTTTTCCAATGCAATTTTCCAGTCCCAAGTTTCATGCACCTCGTGAACATACATTTTCTTTTAATATTTCCCTCCACTTTGGTGGTGAATATTGTACACAGAAATTTGAATCTGATAAGAAATGATGTCCAAATGATATTTATTAATTTCTAAAAAAAATGACAAATTAAATAAACGAATTATGCACTAAAATTATCCTCAGAAACAATGTTATTAAAGGGAAATCATCAACATCAGAAATCATCTACAACCAGATGTCCAACCCGGGTTTGTGTATTTACTAAAAACCATCGTGTCTACCTCAGATTCTACTCTAAAGTCACGCGCACTACTGATAGCGTTTTTTTTGCACAGACAGGGCTTGTGAATACGAGTGATCTAAGAACAACATCGCGTTGCTCTAAGGCCTTACTAAGTGTGCGTGAAAATAAAGTAGTATGGGTGCGCTTAGAGCAACATCAGTGATATCAAGCAAATCAAATTCACCTCGCTGAATATAGGTGGGGGTAATCAGCTGTTCGCTTAGGTCACACGTCTTCACAAGCCCCTGTCTGTGAAATGTTATAAAAAAAGCTGTCAAATGAAATCTAGGGGGAAGAGACGAGGAAGTTGGCTATCTCTTTAATACTTCATCTCTGGCCGTGGGCCAAATGTCGCTTGCAAAAAGATTTGACAAATGTGAACATTTGCCGAAATATGGTATTTCAACATTTCAAACGACATCTAGTGCCAGAATTGAATACTGATGTTCCCTTCTTATTGGGATTATCACTTGAAATGAATGATTGTTTTGTTGACCGCTGTTTTTTACTTATGTCAGTGGGCTGAAAAGTGACGTGCTGAATTTGGAAAGAGGTTTGACAAACTTGCATTCAAACTTGAAATTTGGGTTATACTAAAATCCCTGATTCCCGTGAGACTTAGCTAGTAAAGACTTATTTCCCTTCACCTTGCCACTTACGACTAAGCAAACACAAAATGACGATGTATCAACTTAAGTGAATATTAAGTGTATCTCAACTGGTACTATAAATGTATCTCACCTTTGCCTGGAGTCCGTTATGTGCAAATAAAAATTTTGTCAACGACCATACTATGCTAAAAAAATCGGTTCTCGTCCGATCACCGAAATTAAACAGCATCGGGCGCGGTTAGTACTTGGATGGGTGACCGCTTGGGAACAACGCGTGTTGTTGACTCTGTACAACTTTTTGCTCCCCACTCCCCAATACACACTTCCACATACTCTCCACTAACAACACATTGCCATTCTCAAAAATATATTTTTCGATTTTTTTTTCTAAATTCTTATCAACGATTTTATTGCGTATCACGTAACGCAAGTATAAATGGACAAATTATTTTAGACCTTTCAGTTATTTGTTACCATGTGGTAACAAATTTTTGAATGCGCCAAACGTCTACGCCGTGTTGTAAAATTCTTCCGATATAATTCGAACGGTTATTTTGCGATCTCTTGTACTTGCATCTGCTCGAATAGATCATAAAGAGAATCACTGTTGGACTGGAAGGTGCTACATTTTCGCAAAATAATTTTAATGGCTCATTCAGAAGGTAAGTGTTTTCTGCTAAATTTTTTTCCGAAACGGAACAAATTTAATTAATTATAATTTAATTATATGGGAATGGCTATCTTCTTTTTCTTATCGATTTTAAGCAGAAAAATTAAATTTGTTGATTAGGACATGCTCTGTACACGTTTAATATTTTTTTGCCTTACAGTAACATTTGATTTTTGAGTAGTATATATGTACTTCGTAAATCCCAATGTTATCGTATAGTAACACAATGCATTTTCTCTGCGTTTTAATCCGAAATTTCGGTTTGCCTATAAAAAACATTTTGCTCCATTATGTTGTATCATAGCATTTTAAGACAACTTGGAGCTGAAGAAAGGCATTAGACCGCTAATACATATATAGTCCGGAGATGGTAATAAATAACATCTCGAGGCCGCTACACGCGGATACTTTTTAAAAACTCTGCACAAAGTTAGAATATAAAAAAACTTCAAGCAAATCGGTAATTACTACTGACTATTTGCTGAGGTCGTACAATATTTTGTTGTATGAATTATGGAGTGCTATTTATCTTTCTATTTTTCGTAGAGTACAGCGGATGTTTTGAATACGTTCAACTCTTTCAGCAAATGAAAGTGATACAGTGGATGTTTTATAAGTATAGATAAAAAATTTCAACTTTCTCAAAGTGTTAAGTGTCACAGTGCCATTTAAATAAAAAAGTGCCACAATGACACAATTGTGCCACATCGGCAATGCTGCTCAGCAAGGGCAAAACTACCCTACAACCGAGTGTAGTATGAACGACCGTGCGCTGAATGTTGTTGAACAGCTAACAATACAGATTTCTATTCAAAAATTTGTTTGTTTTCTGTCTGTAATTTTTTGAGTAAGTAAGAAAAATAAGAAAATTATGGGGGATATATTATAGTTGACGAACAACTCAAAACTGAACTTTTAAATTCGACCTAGTTTACAGAAAACCTAAGCTATTTTGTATGAGGACTGCACCGTTGCAGATAACAGACAACGATTTATCCTTTATCTTAGGGAAATGAGATAAGAATTCTCAAAGGAATCCTTTCTTGGGAATGATGGAATAAAGGCCTGGATTGAAGTGATAAGCAATAATATTCCAGGAAAGTAATTAAAAAAACTGATAGTGTGTAGTCTTCTTTAGAGCAGCAGAGTTGTATTGGTACATAGATAAATAATCGTTAATTATATGAGCGATGTCGACAAATAAAAAAAAAAAATTGTATAGGGTGCGCAGCTGAGCGCAAAATGTCTCAACGGATTCTGGAAGTATATAGTCCGGAGAAGGTAATAAATAACACCTCGAGGCGGCTACACGCGGATACTTTTTCAAAACTCTGCACAAAGTTAGAATATAAAAAACGGATAATTCTAAGAACTTAAAGCAAATCGGTAATTACTACCATTTGCTGAGGTCGTACAATATTTTGTTGTATGAAGTATGGAGTGCTATTTATCTTTCTATTTTTCGTAGAGTACAGCGGATTTTTTTTTTATTGATAAAAAATGTGAACTTTTTCAAAGTGTTAAGTGTCACAGTGCCATTTAAATAAAAAAGTGCCACAGTGACACAATTGTGCCACATCGGCAATGCTGCTCAGCAAGGCCAAAAATACCCTACAACCGAGTGTAGTATGAACGACCGTGCGCTGAATGTTGTTGAACACCTAACCATACAGATTTGTATTCAACAATTTTTTTCTTTTCTGTCTGTAATTTTTTGATATGTGGATATGCTTTTCTTCTGTTCGCTGATGTGGAGAGCACACCCAAATGTATTCATTTCTGTTGTATTGATTGAGAGTAAATTCTCTTGCCATTCGAACGAAGCAAAGGAGAATCGTTGGCTGATAAATGTGAACATCATGTGCTATAGATTATATATCAGAGTGTAACGTGATTTTTAACGTTATATGTGGATTCGGTGCGCTTAAGTTACGAGAAGCTAGGCAGTTGCAAAATAAATACAAATAGGAAGATTTAGGCATTTTGGCAACATATGCAAAATACAGATGTTGGTAGGGTGTGCTGTGCAAACCTTCGAATAAAAGTCACTGATAACAAAAACAAATTTCAAATATACACAAATCATAAGTAGTATAATTATTCAACACAGCAGCTTTTAACTGTCTGTTCCTTAGTGGTTTCGCAGTGAAACCACGCATTTATTATTTCCTTTCTACATTCCTAGAGTTGTCATGTTAAAACCAAGTGCATTTATATAGTTGTTCATTTTAAAACATTTGAAGTGCGTTTTTCTGTGCCGTGAAAAATTATTATCAGTTATGTAGTTGTTTTTTGAGAATAGAAAGTAAGAAAAGTGCGTACATGCAAGAATTAGTTATTTTGTGAAATGGGATGGATTTATGAAATGGGACCCATTTATCAAGGTTTTTGAATGTGCGATAGAAATTGTTTTTGTTGACGAACCTCAAGAAGATCATAACGAGGAATGGATTAACGAAGATGATCTACCTTTGTCTGTACTCCACCAACAGAAATCATGTACACCGAGATAGTCGTCTTTCCAGTGGAAAACCCCTTGCCCATCGCGTTTCACCACGATTTTGCTCTAAACGCACGCATACTACTTTATTGTCACGCATACTTCGTAAGGCTTTAGAGCAGCGCCATGTTGCTTTTAAGATTGCCTCCAATAGTGTCAAAAAGTAGCGATAGTGCCCATGATAATGTAAGAAATGCTCATGATTGGCAGTATTCCACGAAGAATGTTCGTAAGGTTTAAAAGTTCTTAAAATTTTTTTATTGTTGGTGTTTTTATAAGACATCCCTAAAATTCGGCTAAATATGCAAATCATTTTAACAATAATAATCATTACGGTGATAATGATGCATTTCAGTCAGAAGAAATGTAAAAACACTTAAAATATACTAATCTTTTATTTCATATACTGATGAAACTACTCTAGTGATTAATGTGTTTACGATTAAGATTTTTGGATTAAGCCTAGAAGTGCAAGTCATATATGCAACACAGAATTGCATTGCTACATATTATATCCAATATTATACTTTATGCTTGTAATTTAGAATAAACTTCGTGTTTGTCATATCAAGTTTTTCAAACGGTTTGTTTTGTGCGAACTCCAATAATGATATACGTATACGTATTGTATTTGGTATATTAGTTTTCAAGTTCTTTATATACCTGTGGTTTTTATTTCACTGTATATACCATATTTCTTATCCCATATTGATAATGTGATAATATTTTGAATCTGATAATTTTCAAACTTAACGTCGTTTTCCAATGCAATTTTCCAGTCCCAAGTTTCATGCACCTCGTGAACATACATTTTCTTTTAATATTTCCCTCCACTTTGGTGGTGAATATTGTACACAGAAATTTGAATCTGATAAGAAATGATGTCCAAATGATAAGGGCATTTGCGATATATACATAAGTTGTTGTGCAAGTTTTTATTAATTTCTAAAAAAAAAGGACAAATTAAATAAAAGAATTATGCACTAAAATTATCCTCAGAAACAATGTTATTAAAGGGAAATCATCAACATCAGAAATCATCTACAACCAGATGTCCAACCCGGGTTTGTGTATTTACTAAAAACCATCGTGTCTACCTCAGATTCTACTCTAAAGTCACGCGCACTACTGATAGCGTTTTTTTGCACAGACAGGGCTTGTGAATACGAGTGATCTAAGAACAACATCGCGTTGCTCTAAGGCCTTACTAAGTGTGCGTGAAAATAAAGTAGTATGGGTGCGCTTAGAGCAACATCAGTGATATCAAGCAAATCAAATTCACCTCGCTGAATATAGGTGGGGGTAATCAGCTGTTCGCTTAGGTCACACGTCTTCAATAGCCCCTGTCTGTGAAATGTTATAAAAAAAGCTGTCAAATGAAATCTAGGGGGAAGAGACGAGGAAGTTGGCTATCTCTTTAATACTTCATCTCTGGCCGTGGGCCAAATGTCGCTTGCAAAAAGATTTGACAAATGTGAACATTTGCCGAAATATGGTATTTCAACATTTCAAACGACATCTAGTGCCAGAATTGAATACTGATGTTCCCTTCTTATTGGGATTATCACTTGAAATGAATGATTGTTTTGTTGACCGCTGTTTTTTACTTATGTCAGTGGGCTGAAAAGTGACGTGCTGAATTTGGAAAGAGGTTTGACAAACTTGCATTCAAACTTGAAATTTGGGTTATACTAAAATCCCTGATTCCCGTGAGACTTAGCTAGTAAAGACTTATTTCCCTTCACCTTGCCACTTACGACTAAGCAAACACAAAATGACGATGTATCAACTTAAGTGAATATTAAGTGTATCTCAACTGGTACTATAAATGTATCTCACCTTTGCCTGGAGTCCGTTATGTGCAAATAAAAATTTTGTCAACGACCATACTATGCTAAAAAAAATCGGTTCTCGTTTGAACAGGATAGATAATTTTATTATTAAGCTGATCAGAAGGCACATTGCACGGGCTATGACTTCTTCCAACAGTCTGATCTTTGGGGCTTATTACCCCAATATCATGTATCATGAAAGGGTGCGCCTTAACGGCTTTATTCCTCCCGAGGCATTCCTTTATTTAGACACGATTGGCCTAATACAGGATACAGACGGATGCCCTGTTATCTTCCATGTCGTACGCCGAACAGTGGACAGGCGACTCCAATACGAACCGGATGTCGCTCGCACCCACGAGGATCTTCTTCGGTTCAGTAGAGCGATCCCCGCTCGTGACAGGAAAGAGTCTGCCAAAGAACGGCAATTTTACTGGTGGTTACACCAAAACCAGTCTCCGCCACCGATGGCTTTTCTAGATGACCAGATAGTTGACCATGGTGGCCAACTTACATAGGTTTAAGGTAGCTGTTAAGAAAAAAAAAAAAAAAAAAAAAAAAAAAAAAAAAAAAAAAAAGGTGCATCACGGCGTATAAAATATATATGTTAGGCATATACTTAAAATATACGCCCTGGTGCACGTGTCCGTACTGTTACGGCCATAGTTAAGATAGTCTTAAGTTTTATGTTAGAGTAAGTAATTATAAGGTAGTTTAAGTAGTTATGTAAGTAAGTTTAGTTAGCCAAGTTTTTTAAAAAAAGTTTTCTTGGCAAATGAAGAATTTATCAAAAGATTGTTGTGAAAAACTAAAAAAAAAAAAAAACATATATTAAGCCGAAAGGCACAGTTATAGCGTAGATTAGATTAGCTTAGAGTACCCGCATAGGGTCAGTAGGTTAGTATTAAGAACATTTGTAAATTCTTAAGTTAGTTAAGCTAGTTTTAAGTACTTTTGTCTAGCAAGTAAGTCCACAAAATTCAAATAAAACAAAAATTACATTGGAAAAAAAAAAAAAAAAAATCGGTTCTCGTCCGATCACCGAAATTAAACAGCATCGGGCGCGGTTAGTACTTGGATGGGTGACCGCTTGGGAACACCGCGTGTTGTTGACTCTGTACAACTTTTTGCTCCCCACTCCCCAATACACTCCACATACTCTCCACTAACAACACATTGCCATTCTCAAAAATATATTTTTCGATTTTTTTTTCTAAATTCTTATCAACGATTTTATTGCGTATCACGTAACGCAAGTATAAATGGACAAATTATTTTAGACCTTTCAGTTATTTGTTCCCATGTGGTAACACCTTTTTGAATGCGCCAAACGTCTACGCCGTGTTGTAAAATTCTTCCGATATAATTCGAACGGTTATTTTGCGATCTCTTGTACTTGCATCCGCTCGAATAGATCATAAAGAGAATCACTGTTGGACTGGAAGGTGCTACATTTTCGCAAAATAATTTTAATGGCTCATTCAGAAGGTAAGTGTTTTCTGCTAAATTTTTTTCCGAAACGGAACAAATTTAATTAATTATAATTTAATTATATGGGAATGGCTATCTTCTTTTTCTTATCGATTTTAAGCAGAAAAATTAAATTTGTTGATTAGGACATGCTCTGTACACGTTTAATATTTTTTTACCTTACAGTAACATTTGATTTTTGAGTAGTATATATGTACTTCGTAAATCCCAATGTTATCGTATAGTAACACAATGCATTTTCTCTGCGTTTTAATCCGAAATTTCGGTTTGCCTTTAAAAAACATTTTGCTTCATTATGTTGTATCATAGCATTTTAAGACAACTTGGAGCTGAAGAAAGGCATTAGACCGCTAATACAGAGGATCAGGTGAATGGGATTTTGTTGGTGAATGAGAAAAAGATGTTGGGAACTCAGAAGAGGAAATAGAAGAAGTCTTAGAAAATCCCAGTCAACGCTATATTTCAGTTGGAAAGTACAGAACAGTTAGAACAGTTGGTATAGTACAGTTGGAAAACTTGCACACGCCACTTCAATATTTTAAAGAATATTTCAATGTCAACGTGGATTTTACGTGGAATTCTATTTGCCACAAATCAAAGAAATATGGCTATTGAAGGATACCTGATCAACATCAAATTGGATGAAATCAAGAAAACGGTTGCTATGCTACTCATTATGGAATTAATTAACTATGCAAGAACAAGTATGTCCTGGGGAAGAGCAACCAAAATTTCATAGATTTCGAACACAATGGGCAGAGGAAGATTCCATTTTATTCGAAGCCTATTCATGATTTCGAAATCTACAGTAAACCACAAAAGTAAGTACACAGCAACAAGTTGTATGTGTTCTCAAGAAAAATTCAATTCAAGCACGACTGCAAGAAAAAATCTTGAATTGAAGAGGAAAATTAACCATTGCTGGGCGATCACTTATGGGATTTTGTTCTGTTATAGATGATAGTTATGAGATGAGTTGAAACGCTAAAAATTAAAAGATCAATTAAGCGCGGAAGGCCATCTGCGAACTTAAGTGAACATCTACGAATTCATCCCTATCACGAATTCCGTCGTAATCGAAAACGTCCTACGAACTGATTCTGTGACAGGGCTGATTATTTTGTGGTGCTAACCACCGTGTTAGAGTAGACGCGTGCCCAAAAAGTTTGCCATTCGGAGACTCAGAGCTAATGAAGCCGATCTGCTCCTATGGATGATGTCAAGTAGCATTAGAAATAGAATAGGCTCGAGTAGAAAAATCACTTCTTTTACTCTAACCCAACAAATATGACCCAAGATATTTTGATGAAACTATCACATTATAGTCCATTTCGCTCTCATCATCGTCTTCATCGGAACTGCTACTAGGTGGTGCTACTCGTACTTCGGGAGCCTTTAACAGGGCAATACATTCTTGAGGTAGCGAGTTCCTTTTTCTATGGGGCGCTATACCACGACTCGAAAGATATGGGTCTGGTGATATTAAAAACCTGTTTAATACATCTCTACTCGTATTTTTTCGTTTTTGTACTTGGGTGTACATTCGTTAAATGTTCTCGAAGGTCATCCAGGATTCGATGTCGTGCTTGATGTTGGGACTATATCATAAAACTCTACCGGAAATACAATTTCCTGATCCAACCATTATCGTTCTGAGACTTTAGTATTTTCCGATTACTTCTTTCCCACCTTACATGTATCTTGGAACTCATAGAGCTTACATATGTCTGTAGCACTCTAGGAATTTCTTTGGCATCCAAAATGCCGAAACTTTTCATTATGTGAACCGAAATTCGCCTATTTCGGCCCTGAAGCTTAGAATTTGTCCACACACTAAAAAGTTCACTGATTTTCATTATAATAAAATGATAGCGTACACGCCTTTATTTTTAAACTTTAAACTTTGCTTAAGAAAATTATGGGGGATATATTATAGTTGATGGACAACTAAATTCGTATCACGTAACGCAAATATCAATGGAAAAATTATTTTAGTCCCTTCAGTTGCGCAAAACGTCTACTCCGTATTGTAAAATTCTTCCGAAATAATTCGAACGGTTATTTTGCGATATCTTGTACTTGCATCTGCTCGAATAGATCATAAAGAGAAACACTGTTGGACTGGAAGGTGCTACATTTTCGCAAAATAATTTAAGTAAGAAAAATAAGAAAATTATGGGGGATATATTATAGTTGACGAACAACTCAAAACTGAACTTTTAAATTCGACCTAGTTTACAGAAAACCTAAGCTATTTTGTATGAGGACTGCACCGTTGCAGATAACAGACAACGATTTATCCTTTATCTTAGGGAAATGAGATAAGAATTCTCAAAGGAATCCTTTCTTGGGAATGATGGAATAAAGGCCTGGATTGAAGTGATAAGCAATAATATTCCAGGAAAGTAATTAAAAAAACTGATAGTGTGTAGTCTTCTTTAGAGCAGCAGAGTTGTATTGGTACATAGATAAATAATCGTTAATTATATGAGCGATGTCGACAAATAAAAAAAAAAATTGTATAGGGTGCGCAGCTGAGCGCAAAATGTCTCAATGGATTCTGGAAGTATATAGTCCGGAGAAGGTAATAAATAACATCTCGAGGCGGCTACACGCGGATACTTTTTAAAAACTCTGCACAAAGTTAGAATATAAAAAAACGGATAATTCTAAGAACTTAAAGCAAATCGGTAATTACTACCATTTGCTGAGGTCGTACAATATTTTGTTGTATGAAGTATGGAGTGCTATTTATCTTTCTATTTTTCGTAGAGTACAGCGGATTTTTTTTTTATTGATAAAAAATGTGAACTTTTTCAAAGTGTTAAGTGTCACAGTGCCATTTAAATAAAAAAGTGCCACAATGACACAATTGTGCCACATCGACAATGCTGCTCAGCAAGGCCAAAACTACCCTACAACCGAGTGTAGTATGAACGACCGTGCGCTGAATGTTGTTGAACACCTAACCATACAGATTTGTATTCAACAATTTTTTTCTTTTCTGTCTGTAATTTTTTGATATGTGGATATGCTTTTCTTCTGTTCGCTGATGTGGAGAGCACACCCAAATGTATTCATTTTTGTTGTATTGAGTGAGAATAAATTCTCTTGCCATTCGAACGAAGCAAAGGAGAATCGTTGAGAAGATGGCTGATAAATGTGAACATCATGTGCTATAGATTATATATCAGAGTGTAACGTGATTTTTAACGTTATATGTGGATTCGGTGCGCTTAAGTTACGAGAAGCTAGGCAGTTGCAAAATAAATACAAATAGGAAGATTTAGGCATTTTGGCAACATATGCAAAATACAGATTTTGGTAGGGTGTGCGGTGCAAACCTTCGAATAAAAGTCACTGATAACAAAAACAAATTTCAAATACACACAAATCATAAGTAGTATAATTATTCAACACAGCAGCTTTTAACTGTCTGTTCCTTAGTGGTTTCGCAGTGAAACCACGCATTTATTATTTCCTTTCTACATTCCTAGAGTTGTCATGTTAAAACCAAGTGCATTTATATAGTTGTTCATTTTAAAACATTTGAAGTGCGTTTTTCTGTGCCGTGAAAAATTATGATCAGTTATGTAGTTGTTTTTTGAGAATAGAAAGTAAGAAAAGTGCGTACATGCAAGAATTTGTTATTTTGTGAAATGGGATGGATTTATGAAATGGGACCCATTTATCAAGGTTTTTGAATGTGCGATAGAAATCGTTTTTGTTGACGAACCTCAAGAAGATCATAACGAGGAATGGATTAACGAAGATGATCTACCTTTGTCTGTACTCCACCAACAGAAATCATGTACACCGAGATAGTCGTCTTTCCAGTGGAAAACCCCTTGCCCATCGCGTTTCACCACGATTTTGCTCTAAACGCACGCATACTACTTTAGTTTCACGCACACTTCTTAAGGCTTTAGAGCAGCCTGCAGTTGCTCTCTGATCAATCGTATTTACGAACACTGTCTGTGAACATTTTATAAAAAAACGCTGTCAGATGAAATCAAGGGGCAAGAGAGGTAGAAGTTGACTATCTCTTTAATACTTAATCTCTGTCAACCAAATAGAATAGGCCGTGTGCCGTGGGCAGAAATCATGTACATCGAGATAGTCGTCTTTCCAGTGGAAAACCCCTTGCCCATCGCGTTTCACCACGATTTTGCTCTAAACGCACGCATACTACTTTATTGTCACGCATACTTCGTAAGGCTTTAGAGCAGCGCCATGTTGCTTTTAAGATTGCCTCCAATAGTGTCAAAAAGTAGCGATAGTGCCCATGATAATGTAAGAAATGCTCATGATTGGAAGTATTCCACGAAGAATGTTCGTAAGGTTTAAAAGTTCTTAAAATGTTTTTTATTGTTGGTGTTTTTATAAGACATCGCTAAAATTCGGCTAAATATGCAAATCATTTTAATAATAATAATCATTACGGTGATAATGATGCATTTCAGTCAGAAGAAATGTAAAAACACTTAAAATATACTAATCTTTTATTTCATATACTGATGAAACTACTGTAGGGATTAATGTGTTTACGATTAAGATTTTTGGATTAAGCCTAGAAGTGCAAGTCATATATGCAACACAGAATCGCATTGCTACATATTATATCCAATATTATACTTTATGCTTGTAATTTAGAATAAACTTCGTGTTTGTCATATCAAGTTTTTCAAACGGTTTGTTGTGTGCGAACTCCAATAATGATATACGTATACGTATTGTATTTAGTATATTAGTTTTCAAGTTCTTTATATACCTGTGGTTTTTATTTCACTGTATATACCATATTTCTTATCCCATATTGATAATGTGATAATATATTTTTATTGAATCTGATAATTTTCAAACTTAACGTCGTTTTCCAATGCAATTTTCCAGTCCCAAGTTTCATGCACCTCGTGAACATACATTTTCTTTTAATATTTCCCTCCACTTTTGGTGGTGAATATTGTACACAGAACTTTGAATCTGATAAGAAATGATGTCCAAATGATAAGGGCATTTGCGATATATGCATAAGATGTTGTGCATGTTTTTATTAATTTCTAAAAAAAGGACAAATTAAATAAAAGAATTATGCACTTAAATTATCCTCAGAAACAATGTTATTAAAGGGAAATCATCTACAACCAGATGTCCAACCCGGGTTTGTGTATATACTAAAAACCATCGTGTCTATCTCAGATTCTACTCTAAAGTCACGCGCACTAGTGATAGCGTTTTTTTTTGCACAGACAGGGCTTGTGAATACGAGTGATCTAAGAACAACATCGCGTTGCTCTAAGGCCTTACTAAGTGTGCGTGAAAATAAAGTAGTATGGGTGCGCTCAGAGCAACATCAGTGATATCAAGCAAATCAAATTCACCTCGCCGAATATAGGTGGGGGTAATCAGCTGTTCGCTTAGGTCACACGTCTTCACAAGCCCCTGTCTGTGAAATGTTATAAAAAAAGCTGTCAAATGAAATCTAGGGAGAAGAGACGAGGAAGTTGGCTATCTCTTTAATACTTCATCTCTGGCCGTGGGCCAAATGCCGTTTGCAAAAACATTTGACAAATGTAAACATTTGCCGAAATATGGTATTTTAACATTTCAAACGACATCTAGTGCCAGAATTGAATACTGATGTTCCCTTCTTATTGGGATTATCACTTGAAAGGAATGATTGTTTTGTTGACTGCTGTTTTTTACTTATGTCAGTGGGCTGAAAAGTGAGTGGAAAGAGGTTTGACAAACTTGCATTCAAACTTGAAATTTGGGTTATACTAAAATCCCTGATTCCCGTGAGACTTAGCTAGTAAAGACTTATTTCCCTTCACCTTGCCACTTACGACTAAGCAAACACAAGATGACGATGTATCAACTTAAATTAATACTAAAAGTATCTCAACTGGTACTATAAATGTATCTCACCTTTGCCTGGAGTCCGTTATGTGCAAATAAAAATTTTGTCAACGACCATACTATGCTGAAAAAATCGGTTCTCGGAACGAGGTCCTGTACAACGAGGCAAACTTGAACAGGATAGATAATTTTATTATTAAGCTGACCAGAAGGCACATTGCACGGGCTATGACTTCTTCCAACAGTCTGATCTTTGGGGCTTATTACCCCAATATCATGTACCATGAAAGGGTGCGCCTTAACGGCTTTATTCCTCCCGAGGCATTCCTTTATTTAGACACGATTGCCCTGTTATCTTCCATGTCGTACGCCGAACAGTGGACAGGCGACTCCAATACGAACCGGATGTCGCTCGCACCCACGAGGATCTTCTTCGGTTCAGTAGAGCGATACCCGCTCGTGACAGGAAAGAGTCTGCCAAAGAACGGCTATTTTACTGGTGGTTACACCAAAACCAGTCTCCGCCACCGGTGGCTTTTCTAGATGACCAGATAGTTGACCATGGTGGCCAACTTACATAGGTTTAAGGTAGCTACTAAGAGAAAAAAAAAAAAAAAAAAACATTAAAAAACAAAAAACCAATAAGAAAAGAAAAAAAAGGTGCACCACGGCGTATAAAATATATATGTTAGGCATATACATAAAATATACGCCCTGGTGCACGTGTCCGTACTGTTACGGACATAGTTAAGATAGTCTTAAGTCTTATGTTAGGGTAAGTTGTTATAAAGTAGTTTAAGTAGTTATGTAAGTATGTTTAGTTAGCCAAGTTTTTTAAAAAACTTTTCTTGGCAAATGAAAAATTTGTTAAAAGATTGTCGTAAAGACTAAAAATAAATAAAAAAAACATGGATTAAGCCAAAAGGCACATTTATAACGTAAAAAAAAAAAAAAAGTCAGTCGTTCACATACCCTCGTGGAGTAAAGACGTGTTTCGGCTTGTGTGCGTAGCAAGTGAGAAAAGCGAAAGAGCGAAGAAGAGAAACGAAAATTGCAAGTTGGTGCGCGAATTTGTTAGTGGAATCGCGGTTCCCGTTTTCATTCCCGTTATACAAAGGGAAAAACAAGAATTTTTTTCACTAAAATAAGAAATAAAGAAATAAAAATCAAGGCAGAGTAGTGAATATGGATACAACGGAGCGACCCGCGCTCGAAAAAATGGGTGATGTTGTAACGATGGCTGGGATACTAGGCCACCATTCAACAGTTGAAGAGGGGAAGAAGAAGAAGAGGAAGAAGCTTCAACCGAAGCCTAACCTCGTGAAGCGCCGTTACACCACCGCCTCACAAGATATTGAAGTTGCTGATGAACCTACATCAGCAGCAATAAGAAAAAAATCAGGAGAAACAGCGTCGGAAACTGCTACAGACGTAGCGAATGTTGTATACGCTGAGCAACAACATCAACTTCACGCACTCGATGGCGTACAACAAGAGTCGGCGGATTGCGAGAGAATATTCTCCTACGGCGTCAGTGGGAACTCATATCGCGATCTGACATCATCCATTTCGGATGACGAAGAGGAAGATGAAAGGGAGGAACTGGTGAAGAGCCAGCGCGAGAGGAAGGAGCTGGAGGCCCATATCCAGATGCTCCAAGAAAAGCTGAAGGCCAGGAAAACGGCTAAGGAAAATGCACAACAGCTCCAGAAACAAGAACAGCAGCAGAAGCAGCAGCAACTGCAACAACCATCTAAACAACTGCCAAAAGGACAGCGCTCAACAGCTGAGAAGAAACAGCGGCAGCAACAACAACCTAACCAGCAGCAGCAACAACAACAGCAGCAGCAGAAACAGCCAGATCAACAGCAACAACAGCAGAAGCAGAAGCCGCAACCAGAAGCAGCCAAGAAAGTGAAATGCCCGCCAATTAACGTTTTCGGGCTGGAAACAAAGGAGGTCGACACTCTGTGTAAGTTGGCCACCAAAAACTCATTTTATATGACATATAAAGGACCCTTAAGGCTTTCTGTCCACTGCTCATCAATGGCAGATTTTCTTCTTATAAAAGAAGAGCTAGCGAAGGCTGGGGCCGAATTTTTTTCGTATACCCCAAAAGCAGAAAAGGTTAAGACCATGCTCCTTAAGCGCGTGGATCCCGATACCGATGCCGAGGATATCCTCGCAGAGCTGCGCCGTGTGGAGAGCGATGATGTCAAGTTCGTCGGCGTCAAGCCTTTCAATACTGTGGTAACGAAGAGGGAGAATAGGAGACTCCCCTTCTTCCTGGTTCAGGTCACCCCAGACAGCAAAATAGAGAGCATAAAGAAAATTATCCGCTTAGGCTCCATTTCTGTGAAGTGGGATACATTGGTGAAGACGAAGCACATGCTCCAATGTGCTCGATGTCAGAGGTTTGGGCATGCCGCGGCGAACTGCAGCATGGAGTCTCGCTGCGTGAAATGCGCAGGAACAAAAAACCCACAAAAATGTCCTTTAGGGACGGATAAGGTTGTTGACAGGAGCAAGCTGACATGCGTGCTCTGCAAAACCAGCGGGCACCCTGCTAATTATCGGGGATGTCCAAAGGTTCAACAGATCAGAAGAAGCATTGAAGCCAAGAGGAAGATAAAAATGGTAGAAGCGAGGCCAGTGCCTCGTTTTCAAGCTACCACTGTTACTCCGGCCGTCTCCTATGCCCAAATGGCATCTGGTAGGCGACCGGTACAACAGACAGTGCCGAAGGTAGCCCCGGTCCCAGTGGCCAGACAACCTGAAGCTGACATGGATTTGAAGTCGGTCCTGCTCTCTATCCAGAGGCAGATCGCTCAGCTCCAGAAACAGTTCCTTGAGCAAACAGCGCGAATAGACATCCTCTACTCGGCGTTGGTTGACGAGACTAACGAGACATCACCATGATGGCTACGCCCGCAGCGCGTAGACTTGAGATCCTGGCAGTGAATGTTAATTCGTTGATTAAACCCGAACGACAGCTAACGCTCGAGAACTTGTTGCAAACGTACAAGCCTGACGTGCTTATGGTTAGCGAAACTAAGCTAAACCAGACTCACAAACTCAGGTACAAGAATTACCACGTAATTCGAAGAGACCGGCCCCATTCCTTCCAAGGTGGTGGGGTCGCTCTCTTTATCAAAAAAGGCCTCAGTCATAAGATCGTGTACAGTGGTGAAATGCGAAGATTTCAAGCTTTAGAAACATGTATCACACGCATCCCTCTCCAGGGTGGTAAACGGTTGTATTTGATCGCTACCTACGCACCTGACAATGAACTCCTCAATCGAAACTTCATTTCAGAGCTCGATAATCTATTCACTAGCCTTCGACTGAGCTCGGAGGAGAACTACTACATCATGGCCGGAGATTTTAACTCCAAGCATATAGAATGGGGCAATACAGTGCATAACACCAGAGGGACCTCACTGTATAGCTGGTTGGTAGAGCACAATATTGAATTCAAGCTTGATTTGCTTGCAACCGATATGCCATCGTATCCCAGGTGCGGGTCCTATCTGGATCTGTTACTGATCGACAGACGACTGACGATACTAGACGTGGAAAGACGCACGCGGAATTGTTTAACTGCGGTTGAGTACGAAAGTGATCACCGCGGACTCTTCGCGGCTATTCAGCTCCCGAACGAGGTGGAAGAATTGGAAGAGTATGTCCAGAGGCTCCCTTATAATTACAATAAGGTCCGCTGGCCACGCTTCTCCAGGACTTTATCCACAGAACTACGTTCGAGTGAGATCAATCCCTCGACTAACAGAAACCTGACGAACGACGAGGTTGACAGGTACCTCATACAAATGGACGACGTAATTAAACGAACAATGGACAAGACAATTCCGAAGGTAGTACGCTCGATAACGGCGACGTCTACCGAAATGCTACCATCGATGCACTTCACGTACACAAAAGTAGGCTGCTGTCAAGACTCAAACTCTTACACAGACGGTTTACAGATCCACAAAACGCGGAAGTCAGGTCACTAAAGTCGGAGATCAAAAACCTCCAACAATTAATACGTATTAATTATAGCTTGGCTATAAGCTTGCACTGGGGCAATAAAATCCGGGCTGTACAATCCAATAACCCGAGTATGTTCCCGCAAGTAAATAAAATATTTCGGAGGAAAGATCAAAACGACATTCAGGCCGTTAGACTTCCCAGGACGAGATATAACGAACGATTACTGACTTCAGTTGGCATCGATCCAGACGGGGCTGTGCTAGACAATGACTTCTTCGTGGTTGAGGATCCTCAGGAGAAGGTGAAAGCTATTGGAGCTGTATTCCAGCGAGTGTATACGGTCAACGAGGTTCGTAGGCCGAATCACGATCTGGAGAACAGAGCCTTGCTAAACCACTTCTATCTGCGCAACGAGATAAGTCAATGGCGATCTGAGAATCCAGGTTTCACCAGGTTCAATGACGTTAACATCGCAAATAATGCCGTCGCCTACGATGTAAATCACATCTTGATTTCGCAAGAAGATCTCCAGGGGATCCTTAGCTCACTAAAGAAGAAAAAGTCAGTCGGAATCGATGGTATACCGAATATTGTGCTTAGCCATCTTTCCCCCGAAGCTGTGCAAATTTACACGACCTTGTTTAACAACGCTCTGAGTAGTGCACATTACCCGGCGCACTGGAAAACAGCTGTCGTGCAACCGATCCCCAAACGGGACAAGGACAAGTCAATCCCGACAAATCTCCGGTCGATCAGTCTTCTGCCTTGCATAAGCAAGGTTTTTGAAAAGATAGTCATTCGAGTTCTGAAGCAGTGGGCTGAGGATGAGGAAATCATACCGGACAACCAGTTTGGATTCAGGGCGGGACATGATACCATACATGCCGCATCGAAGCTTGTTTCCGACATTCAGTGGAACAAAAATAAGAATCAGTGTACTGGTGCTTGTCTGATTGACTTGGAGAAGGCGTTCGACACCGTTTGGTTGGAGGGCCTTTTCCTCAAGCTGGTCAGACGCGGCATAAGTAAACCATTGCTGTACATGATCTATGACATGATAACAGGTAGGAAGTTCGTTGTGAAAAGTGGCGACGTAACGTCTACCACGGTCTTTGACATCAAAAATGGTCTGCAACAGGGAGCGGTTGCTTCGCCAATCTTGTTTTCGATATTCACTGCCGATCTCTTAGCTTCTATGCCGCCCTTAATAGCGTACGCCGACGATCTGGTAGCGTACAGAACAGGTTCGAAAGTCGAGGTAATTAATGTCTTGTTGCAGCGTGACTTTGATAAGATTCTGCTATTTTGCGACGACTGGAAGTTGATTATCAACTACCTGAAGTGTGAAACTGTCTTTTTCAGGACCCCGTTGTACATGGCATCGCGGGATACGTGCACAAACTGGCGAAAGTTCGGCATAGTTGACCCGCAGGGACGGCCGTTAGCTGTGAAAAGTGTAGTTAGATATCTTGGCATTTGGCTGGATCAATATCTGTATTTTGACAAACATATAGATATTGCTCTGACGAAAGCCAGAAAAGCCTTTGCTGCGGCAAGGAGGTTGTTTTTCAGCAGCCAACTTGATACCAGGGTGAAGGTAATCTGCTACATGGCCCTAGTACGGCCAATTATGGCGTACGGTTGTCCCCTGTGATTCAACGTGAGTCCTTCCCAGATGGAAAAGATGAGGTTGTTCGAGAGACAGTGTCTCCGGTGCTGTCTCCGTTTGTATCGCACACCCGAGTCTGAGTACAAGAAGTACTATCCTAACGAGGTCCTGTACAACGAGGCAAACCTGAATAGGATAGATAATTTTATTATTAAGCTGATCAGAAGACACGTTGCACGAGCTATGACTTCTTCTAACAGTCTGATCTTTGGGGCGTACTACCCCAATACATTGTATCATGAAAGAGTGCGCCTTAACGGCTTTATTCATCCTGAAGCATTCCTCTATCTCGACACCATTGGCCTGATACAGGATGAGGAAGGATGTCCTATTATCTTCCATGTCGTACGCCGAACAGTGGACAGGCTACTGCTATACGAACGGGATGTAGCTAGCAGCCACGAGGATCTCCTCCGGTTCAGTGGAGCGATCTCTGTTCGCGACAGGATAGAGTGTGCCAAGGAACGGCACTTTTACTGGTGGTTGCACCAGAACAGGTCTCAGCTGCCGCTAGCTAACGATGAGATAGTGGACCTTGGTGGCCAACTTACTTAGTTTTAAGGTATTTTTTATATGTCCATTTTTATTATGACTGTATATGTTATGCATATACATGACATATACGCCCTGATGCACGCGTCTGTCTGTTACGGACATAATTAAGTTAGTTTAGGGTTCATGTTAGGTTAAGTAAGTTTTTAGTGTAGGTTAAGTTAGTTATAATATAATTTTTTTAGTTAGGTTAAACCAAGTTTTTCATAGTTTTCTTGGTACTTCAAAATTTAAAATAAACATTGTCTGAAAAGACTAAAAAAAAAACGAAGTGTAAGCCGTAAGACACAAAAATATTTTTAGATTAGATTAGCTTAGAGTACCCGAAGGCGGTCAGTAGGTTAGTATTAAGAAAATTTGTGAATTCTTAAGTTAGTTAAGCTAGTTTTAAGTACTTTTGTCTAGCAAGTAAGTCCACATAAAATTAAAATTAAATAAAATTACATGAAAAAAAAAAAAAAAAATCGGTTCTCGTCCGATCACCGAAATCAAACAGCATCGGGCGCGGTTTGTACTTGGATGGATGACCGCTTGGGAACACCGCGTGTTGTTGACTTTGTACAACTTTTTGCTCCCCACTCCGCAATACACACTTCCACATACTCTCCACTAACAACACATTGCCATTCTCAAAAATATATTTTTCGATTTTTTTTTCTAAATTCTTATCAACGATTTTATTGCGTATCACGTAACGCAAGTATAAATGGACAAATTATTTTAGACCTTTCAGTTATTTGTTACCATGTGGTAACACCTTTTTAAATGCGCCAAACGTCTACGCCGTGTTGTAAAATTCTTCCGAAATAATTCGAACGGTTATTATGCGATCTCTTGTACTTGCATCCGCTCGAATAGATCATAAAGAGAATCACTGTTGGACTGGAAGGTGCTACATTTTCGCAAAATAATTTTAATGGCTCATTCAGAAGGTAAGTGTTTTCTGCTAATTTTTTTTCCGAAACGGAACAAATTTAATTAAGGCGTTATTTTTATATGGAACAAATTTAATTAAGGCGTTATTTTTATATGGGAATGGCTATCTTCTTTTTCTTATCGATTTTAAGCAGAAAAATTAAATTTGGTGATTAGGACATGCTCTGTACACGTTTAATATTTTTTTACCTTACAGTAACATTTGATTTTTGACTAGTATATATGTACTTCGTAAATCCCAATGTTATCGTATAGTAACACAATGCATTTTCTCTGCGTTTTAATCCGAAATTTCGGTTTGCCTTTAAAAAACATGTTGCTCCATTATGTTGTATCATAGCATTTTAAGACAACTTGGAGCTGAAGAAAGGCATTAGACCGCTAATACAGAGGATCAGGTGAATGGGATTTTGTTGGTGAATTAGAAAAAGATGTTGGGAACTCAGAAGAGGAAATAGAAGAAGTCTTAGAAAATCCCAGTCAACGCTATATTTCAGTTGGATAGTACAGAAGGGCCGAATTTTATTGGCAAAAGAATAATTGACAACCACCTGGTGCTATTTTCTTCGATGAAGGTATCAGAACACCGTCCTTGCACACGCCGCTTCAATATTTTAAAGAATATTTCAATGTCAACGTGGATGAAAGAATTCTATTTGCCACAAATCAAAGAAATATGGCTATTGAAGGATACCTGATCAACATCAAATTGGATGAAATCAAGAAAACGGTTGCTATGCTACTCATTATGGGAATAATTAACTATGCAAGAACGAGTATGTCCTGGGGAAGAGCAACCAAAATTCCATAGATTTCGAACACAATGGGCAGAGGAAGATTCCATTTTATTCGAAGCCTATTCATGATTTCGAAATCTACAGTAAACCACAAAAGTAAGTACACAGCAACAAGTTGTATGTGTTCTCAACAAAAATTCAATTCAAGCACGACTGCAAGAAAAAATCTTGAATTGAAGAGGAAAATTAACCATTGCTGGGCGATCACTTATGGGATTTTGTTCTGTTATAGATGATAGTTATGAGATGAGTTGAAACGCTCAAAATTAAAAGATCAATTAAGCGCGGAAGGCCATCTGCGAACTTAAGTGAACATCTACGAATTCATCCCTATCACGAATTCCGTCGTAATCGAAAACGTCCTACGAACTGATTCTGTGACAGGGCTGATTATTTTGTGGTGCTAACCACCGTGTTAGAGTAGACGCGTGCCCAAAAAGTTTGCCATTCGGAGACTCAGAGCTAATGAAGCCGATCTGCTCCTATGGACGATGTCAAGTGGCATTAGAAATAGAATAGGCTCGAGTAGAAAAATCACTTCTTTTACTCTAACCCAACAAATATGCCCCAAGATATTTTGATGAAACTATCACATTATAGTCCATATCGCTCTCATCATCGTCTTCATCGGAACTGCTACTAGGTGGTGCTACTCGTACTTCGGGCAATACAGGGCTTTAACAGGGCAATACATTCTTGAGGTAGCGAGTTCCTTTTTCTATGGGGCGCTATACCACGACTCGAAAGATATGGGTCTGATGATATTAAAAACCTGTTTAATACATCTCTACTCGTATTTTTTCGTTTTTGTACTTGGGTGTACATTCGTTAAATGTTCTCGAAGGTCGTCCAGGATTCGATGTCGTGCTTGATGTTGGGACTATATCATAAAACTCTACCGGAAATACAATTTCCTGATCCAACCATTATCGTTCTGAGACTTTAGTATTTTCCGATTACTTCTTTCCCACCTTACATGTATCTTGGAACTCATAGAGCTTACATATGTCTGTAGCACTCTAGGAATTTCTTTGGCATCCAAAATGCCGAAACTTTTCATTATGTGAACCAAAATTCGCCTATTTCGGTCCTGAAGCTTAGAATTTGTCCACACACTAAAAAGTTCACTGATTTTCATTATAATAAAATGATAGCGTACACGCCTTTATTTTTAAACTTTAAATTTTGTTTAAGAAAATTATGGGGGATATATTATAGTTGATGGACAACTCAAAACTGAACTTTTAAATTCGTATGACGTAACGCAAATATAAATGGAAAAATTATTTTAGCCCTTTCAGTTGCGCAAAACGTCTACTCCGTATTGTAAAATTCTTCCGAAATAATTCGAACGGTTATTTTGCGATATCTTGTTCTTGCATCTGCTCGAATAGATCATAAAGAGAAACACTGTTGGACTGGAAGGTGCTACATTTTCGCAAAATAATTTAAGTAGGAAAAATAAGAAAATTATGGGGGATATATTATAGTTGACGAACAACTCAAAACTGAACTTTTAAATTCGGCCTAGTTTACAGAAAACCTAAGCTATTTTGTATGAGGACTGCACCGTTGCAGATAACAGACAACGATTTATCCTTTATCTTAGGGAAATGAGATAAGAATTCTCAAAGGAATCCTTTCTTGGGAATGATGGAATAAAGGCCTGGATTGAAGTGATAAGCAATAATATTCCAGGAAAGTAATTAAAAAAACTGATAGTGTGTAGTCTTCTTTAGAGCAGCAGAGTTGTATTGGTACATAGATAAATAATCGTTAATTATATGAGCGATGTCGACAAATAAAAAAAAAATGTATAGGGTGCGCAGCTGAGCGCAAAATGTCTCAACGGATTCTGGAAGTATATAGTCCGGAGAAGGTAATAAATAACATCTCGAGGCGGCTACACGCGGATACTTTTTAAAAACTCTGCACAAAGTTAGAATATAAAAAAACGGATAATTCTAAGAAGCTGCTCAGCAAGGGCAAAACTACCCTACAACCGAGTGTAGTATGAACGACCGTGCGCTGAATGTTGTTGAACACCTAACCATACAGATTTGTATTCAACAATTTTTTTCTTTTCTGTCTGTAATTTTTTGATATGTGGATATGCTTTTCTTCTGTTCGCTGATGTGGAGAGCACACCCAAATGTATTCATTTTTGTTGTATTGAGTGAGAATAAATTCTCTTGCCATTCGAACGAAGCAAAGGAGAATCGTTGAGAAGATGGCTGATAAATGTGAACATCATGTGCTATAGATTATATATAAGAGTGTAACGTGATTTTTAACGTTATATGTGGATTCGGTGCGCTTAAGTTACGAGAAGCTAGGCAGTTGCAAAATAAATACAAATAGGAAGATTTAGGCATTTTGGTAACATATGCAAAATACACATTTTGGTAGGGTGTGCGGTGCAAACCTTCGAATAAAAGTCACTGATAACAAAAACAAATTTTAAATACACACAAATCATAAGTAGTGTAATTATTCAACACAGCAGCTTTTAACTGTTTGTTCCCTAGTGGTTTCGCAGTGAAACCACGCATTTATTATTTCCTTTCTACATTTCTAGAGTTGTCATGTTAAAACCAAGTGCATTTATACAGTTTTTCATTTTAAAACATTTGAAGTGCTTTTTTCTGTGCCGTGAAAAATTATTATCAGTTATGTATTGTGAAATGGGATGGATTTATGAAATGGGACCACAAAATGGCGATGTATCAACTTAAATGAATACTAAAAGTATCTCAACTGGTACTATAAATGTATCTCACCTTTGCCTGGAGTCCGTTATGTGCAAATAAAAATGTTGTCAACGACCATACTATGCTGAAAAAATCGGTTCTCGTATAGGAGACTCCCCTTCTTCCTATTTCAGGTCACCCCAGACAGCAAAATAGAGAGCATAAAGAAAATTATCCGCTTAGGCTCCATTTCTGTGAAGAGGGATACATTGGTGAAGACGAAGCACATGCTCCAATGTGCTCGATGTCAGAGGTTTGGGCATGCCGCGGCGAACTGCAGCATGGAGTCTCGCTGCGTGAAATGCGCAGGAACAAAAAACCCACAAAAATGTCCTTTAGGGACGGATAAGGTTGTTGACAGGAGCAAGCTGACATGCGTGCTCTGCAAAACCAGCGGGCACCCTGCTAATTATCGGGGATGTCCAAAGGTTCAACAGATCAGAAGAAGCATTGCAGCCAAGAGGAAGATAAAAATGGTAGAAGCGAGGCCAGTTCCTCGTTTTCAAGCTACCACTGTTACTCCGGCCGTCTCCTATGCCCAAATGGCATCTGGTAGGCGACCGGTACAACAGACAGTGCCGAAGGTAGTCCCGGTCCCAGTGACCAGACAACCTGAAGCTGACATGGATATGAAGTCGGTCTTGCTCTCTATCCAGAGGCAGATCGCTCAGCTCCAGAAACAGTTCCTTGAGCAAACAGCGCGAATAGACATCCTCTACTCGGCGTTGGTTGACGAAACAAACGAGACAGCACCATGATGGCTACGACCGCAGCGCGTAGACTTGAGATCCTGGCAGTGAATGTTAATTCGCTGATTAAACCCGAACGACAGCTAACGCTCTAGAACTTGTTGCAAACGTACAAGCCTGACGTGCTTATGGTTAGCGAAACTAAGCTAAACCAGACTCACAAACTCAGGTACAAGAATTACCACGTAATTCGAAGAGACCGGCCCCATTCCTTCCAAGGTGGTGGGGTCGCTCCCTTTATCAAAAAAGGCCTCAGTCATAAGATCGTGTACAGTGGTGAAATGCGAAGATTTCAAGCTTTAGAAACATTTATTACACGCATCCCTCTCCAGGGTGGTAAACGGTTGTATTTTATCGCTATCTACGCACCTGACAATGAACTCCTCAATCGAAACTTCATTTCAGAGCTCGATAATCTATTCACTAGCCTTCGACTGAGCTCGGAGGAGAACTACTATGTCATGGCCGGAGATTTTAACTCCAAGCATATAGAATGGGGCAATACAGTGCATAACACCAGGGGGACCTCACTGTATAGCTGGTTGGTAGAGTACAATATTGAGTTCAAACTTGATTTGCTTGCAACCGATATGCCATCGTATCCCAGGTGCGGGTCCTATCTGGATCTGTTACTGATCGACAGACGACTGACGATACTAGACGTGGAAAGACGCACGCGGAATTGTTTAACTGCGGTTGAGTACGAAAGTGATCACCGCGGACTCTTCGCGGCTATTCAGCTCCCGAACGAGGTGGAAGAATTGGAAGAGTATGTCCAGAGGCTCCCTTATAATTACAATAAGGTCCGCTGGCCACGCTTCTCCAGGACTTTATCCACAGAACTACGTTCGAGTGAGATCAATCCTCCGACTAACAGAAACCTGACGAACGACGAGGTTGACAGGTACCTCATACAAATGGACGACGTAATTAAACGAACAATGGACAAGACAATTCCGAAGGTAGTACAGCTCGATAACGGCGACGTCTACCGAAATGCTAGCATCGATGCACTTCACGTACACAAAAGTAGGCTGCTGTCAAGACTCAAACTCTTGCACAGACGGCTTACAGATCCACAAAACGCGGAAGTCAGGTCACTAAAGTCGGAGATCAAAAACCTCCAACAATTAATACGTATTAATTATAGCTTGGCTTTAAGCTTGCACTGGGGCAATAAAATCCGGGCTGTACAATCCAACAACCCGGGTATGTTCCCGCAAGTAAATAAAATATTTCGGAGGAAAGATCAAAACGACATTCAGGCCGTTAGACTTCCCAGGACGACAGATAACGAACGATTACTGACTTCAGTTGGCATCGACCCAGACGGGGCTGTGCTAGACAATGACTTCTTCGTGGTTGAGGATCCTCAGGAGAAGGTGAAAGCTATTGGAGCTGTATTCCAGCGAGTGTATACGGTCAACGAGGTTCGTAGGCCGAATCACGATCTGGAGAACAGAGCCTTGCTAAACCACTTCTATCTGCGCAACGAGATAAGTCAATGGCGATCTGAGAATCCAGGTTTCACCAGGTTCAATGACGTTAACATGGCAAATAATGCCGTCGCCTACGATGTAAATCACATCTTGATTTCGCAAGAAGATCTGCAGGGTATCCTTAACTCGCTGAAAAAGAAAAAGTCAGTGGGAATCGATGGTATACCGAATATTGTGCTTAGCCATCTTCCCCCCGAAGCGGTGCAAATTTACACGACCTTGTTTAACAACGCTCTGAGTAGTGCACATTACCCAGCGCACTGGAAAACAGCTGTCGTGCAAGCGATCCCCAAACGGGACAAGGACAAGTCAATCCCGACAAATCTCCGGTCGATCAGTCTCCTGCCTTGCATAAGCAAGGTTTTTGAAAAGATAGTCATTCGAGTTCTGAAGCAGTGGGCTGAGGATAAGGAAATCATACCGGACAACCAGTTCGGATTCAGGGCGGGACATGATACCATACATGCCGCATCGAAGCTTGTTTTCGACATTCAGTGGAACAAAAATATGAATCAGTGTACTGGTGCTTGTCTGATTGACTTGGAGAAGGCGTTCGACACCGTTTGGTTGGAGGGCCTCTTCCTCAAGCTGGTCAGACGCGGCATAAGTAAACCATTGCTATACATGATCTATGACATGATAACAGGTAGGAAGTTCGTTGTGAAAAGTGGCGACGTAACGTCTACCACGGTCTTTGACATCAAAAATGGTCTGCAACAGGGAGCGGTTGCTTCGCCAATCTTGTTTTCGATATTCACTGCCGATCTCTTAGCTTCTATGCCGCCCTTAATAGCGTACGCGGACGATCTGGTAGCGTACAGAACAGGTTCGAAAGTCGAGGTAATTAATGACTTGTTGCAGCGTGACTTTGATAAGATTCTGCTATTTTGCGACGACTGGAAGTTGATTATCAACTACCTGAAGTGTGAAACTGCCTTTTTCAGGACCATGTTGTAAATGGCATCGCGGGATACGCGCACAAACTGGCGAAAGTACGGCATAGTTGACCCGCAGGGACGGCCGTTAGCTGTGAAAAGTGTAGTTGATATCTTGGCATTTGGCTGGATCAATATCTGTATTTTGACAAACATATAGATATTGCTCTGACGAAAGCCCGAAAAGCCTTTGCTGCGGCAAGGAGGTTGTTTTTCAGCAGCCAACTTGATACCAGGGTGAAGGTAATCTGCTACATGGCCCTCATCCGGCCAATTATGGCGTACGGTTGTCCCCTGTGGTTCAACGTGAGTCCTTCCCAGATGGAAAAGATGAGGTTGTTCGAGAGACAGTGTCTCCGGAGCTGTTTCCGTTTGTATCGCACACCCGAGTCTGAGTACAAGAAGTACTATCCTAACGAGGTCCTGTACAACGAGGCAAACCTGAATAGGATAGATAATTTTATTATTAAGCTGATCAGAAGACACGTTGCACGAGCTATGATTTCTTCTAACAGTCTGATCTTTGGGGCTTACTACCCCAATACATTGTATCATGAAAGAGTGCGCCTCAACGGCTTTATTCCTCCTGAAGCATTCCTCTATCTCGACACCATTGGCCTGATACAGGATGAGGAAGGATGTCCTATTATCTTCCATGTCGTACGCCGAACAGTGGACAGGCGACTGCTCTACGAACGGGATGTAGCTCGCAGCCGACAGGAGAGAGTGTGCCAAGGAGCGGCACTTTTACTGGTGGTTGCACCAGAACAGGTCTCAGCTGCCGCTAGCTAACGATGAGATAGTGGACCTTGGTGGCCAACTTACTTAGTTTTAAGGTTAGCTTAAAAAAAAAAAAAGTGGTGCATCACGGCGTATAGACTATATATGTTATGCATATACATGACATATACGCCCTGGTGCACGCGTCTGTCTGTTACAGACATAATTAAGTTAGTTTAAGGTTCATGTTAGGTTAAGTTAGTTATAATATAATTTTTTTAGTTAGGTTAAACCAAGTTTTTCATAGTTTTCTTGGTACTTCAAAATTTAAAATAAACATTGTCTGAAAAGACTAAAAAAAACGAAGTGTAAGCCGTAAGGTACAAAAATATTTTTAGATTAGATTAGCTTAGAGTACCCGAAGGCGGTCAGTAGGTTAGGATTAATTACAATAAGATATTGTTAAGATAGTTAAGCTGGTTTTAAGTATTTTTGTCTAGCAAGTAAGAAAATTTAATATAAATAAAACAAAACTACAATTAAAAAAAAAAAAAACAAAACGGTTCTCGTCCGATCACCGAAATCAAACAGCATCGGGCGCGGTTAGTACTTGGATGGAGGACCGCTTGGGAACACCGCGTGTTCCACATACTCTCCACTAACAACACACATTGCCATTCTCAAAAATATATTTTTCGAAATTAAATTTGTTGATGTCCATGTCCTACATGCTCTGTACACGTTTAATATTTTGTTACCTTACACCAACATTTGATTTTTGACTAGTATATATGTACTTCGTAAATCCCAATGTTATCGTATAGTAACACAATGCATTTTCTCTGCGTTTTAATCCGAAATTTCGGTTTGTCTTTGAAAACATTTTGCTCCATTATGTTGTATCATAGCATTTTAAGACAACTTGGAGCTGAAGAAAGGCATTAGACCGCTAATACAGAGGATCAGGTGAATGGGATTTTGTTGGTGAATGAGAAAAAGATGTTGGGAACTCAGAAGAGGAAATTGAAGAAGTCTTAGAAAATCCCAGTCAACGCTATATTTCAGTTGGAAAGTGCTGAAGGCCGAATTTTATTGGCAAAAGAATAATTGACAACCACCTGGTGCTATTTTCTTCGATGAAGGTATCAGAACACCGTCCTTGCACACGCCGCTTCAATATTTTAAAGAATATTTCAATGTCAACGTGGATGAAAGAATTCTTTTTGCCACAAATCAAAGAAATATGGCTATTGAAGGGTACCTGATCAACATCAAATTGGATGAAATCAAGAAAACGGTTGCTATGCTACTCATTATGGAATTAATTAACTATGCAAGAACAAGTATGTCCTGGGGAAGAGCAACCAAAACCATAGATTTCGAACACAATGGGCAGAGGAAGATTCCATTTTATTCGAAGCCTATTCATGATTTCGAAATCTACAGTAAACCACAAAAGTAAGTACACAGCAACAAGTTGTATGTGTTCTCAACAAAAATTCAATTCAAGCACGACTGCAAGAAAAAATCTTGAATTGAAGAGGAAAACTAACCATTGCTGGGCGATCACTTATGGGATTTTGTTCTGTTATAGATGATAGTTATGAGATGAGTTGAAACGCTCAAAATTAAAAGATCAATTAAGCGCGGAAGGCCATCTGCGAACTTAAGTGAACATCTACGAATTCATCCCTATCACGAATTCCGTCGTAATCGAAAACGTCCTACGAACTGATTCTGTGACAGGGCTGATTATTTTGTGGTGCTAACCACCGTGTTAGAGTAGACGCGTGCCCAAAAAGTTTGCCATTCGGAGACTCCTATGGATGATGTCAAGTAGCATTAGAAATAGAATAGGCTCGAGTAGAAAAATCACTTCTTTTACTCTAACCCAACAAATATGCCCCAAGATATTTTGATGAAACTATCACATTATAGTCCATTTCGCTCTCATCATCGTCTTCATCGGAACTGCTACTAGGTGGTTCTACTCGTACTTCGGGAGCCTTTAACAGGGCAATACATTCTTGAGGTAGCGAGTTCCTTTTTCTATGGGGCGCTGTACTACGACTCGAAAGCTGTTCGCTTAGGTACTACGACTCGAAAGATATGGATCTGATGATATTAAAAACCTCTACTCCTAATTTTTCGTTTTTGTACTTGGGTGTACATTCGTTAAATGTTCTCGAAGGTCGTCCAGGATTCGATGTCGTGCTTGATGTTGGGACTATATCATAAAACTCTACCGGAAATACAATTTCCTGATCCAACCATTCCGCATTATCGTTCTGTGACTTTAGTAGTTTCCGATTACTTCTTTCCCACCTTACATGTATCTTGGCACTCATAGAACTTACATATGTCTGTAGCACTCTAGGAATTTCTTTGGGATCCAAAATGCCGAAACTTTTCATTATGTGAACCGAAATTCGCCTATTTCGGTCCTGAAGCTTAGAATTTGTCCACACACTAAAAAGTTCACTGATTTTCATTATAATGATAGCGTACACGCCTTTATTTTTAAACTTTAAACTTTGCTTAAGAAAATTATGGGGGATATATTATAGTTAACGGACAACTCAAAACTGAACTTTTAAATTCGTATGACGTAACGCAAATATTAATGGAAAAATTATTTTAGCCCTTTCAGTTGCGTAAAACGTCTACTCCGTATTGTAAAATTCTTCCGAAATAATTCGAACGGTTATTTTGCAATATCTTGTACTTGCATCTGCTCGAATAGATCATAAAGAGAAACACTGTTGGACTGGAAGGTGCTACATTTTCGCAAAATAATTTAAGTAAGAAAAATAAGAAAATTATGGGGGATATATTATAGTTGACGAACAACTCAAAACTGAACTTTTAAATTCGACCTAGTTTACAGAAAACCTAAGCTATTTTGTATGAGGACTGCACCGTTGCAGATAACAGACAACGATTTATCCTTTATCTTAGGGAAATGAGATAAGAATTCTCAAAGGAATCCTTTCTTGGGAATGATGGAATAAAGGCCTGGATTGAAGTGATAAGCAATAATATTCCAGGAAAGTAATTAAAAAAACTGATAGTGTGTAGTCTTCTTTAGAGCAGCAGAGTTGTATTGGTACATAGATAAATAATCGTTAATTATATGAGCGATGTCGACAAATAAAAAAAAAAAATTGTATAGGGTGCGCAGCTGAGCGCAAAATGTCTCAACGGATTCTGGAAGTATATAGTCCGGAGAAGGTAATAAATAACATCTCGAGGCGATAAAAAATGTGAACTTTTTCAAAGTGTTAAGTGTCACAGTGCCATTTAAATAAAAAAGTGCCACAATGACACAATTGTGCCACATCGGCAATGCTGCTCAGCAAGGCCAAAACTACCCTACAACCGAGTGTAGTATGAACGACCGTGCGCTGAATGTTGTTGAACACCTAACCATACAGATTTGTATTCAACAATTTTTTTCTTTTCTGTCTGTAATTTTTTGATATGTGGATATGCTTTTCTTCTGTTCGCTGATGTGGAGAGCACACCCAAATGTATTCATTTTTGTTGTATTGAGTGAGAATAAATTCTCTTGCCATTCGAACGAAGCAAAGGAGAATCGTTGAGAAGATGGCTGATAAATGTGAACATCATGTGCTATAGATTATATATAAGAGTGTAACGTGATTTTTAACGTTATATGTGGATTCGGTGCGCTTAAGTTACGAGAAGCTAGGCAGTTGCAAAATAAATACAAATAGGAAGATTTAGGCATTTTGGCAACATATGCAAAATACAGATTTTGGTAGGGTGTGCGGTGCAAACCTTCGAATAAAAGTCACTGATAACAAAAACAAATTTCAAATACACACAAATCATAAGTAGTGTAATTATTCAACACAGCAGCTTTTAACTGTTTGTTCCCTAGTGGTTTCGCAGTGAAACCACGCATTTATTATTTCCTTTCTACATTCCTAGAGTTGTCATGTTAAAACCAAGTGCATTTATACAGTTTTTCATTTTAAAACATTTGAAGTGCTTTTTTCTGTGCCGTGAAAAATTATTATCAGTTATGTAGTTGTTTTTTGAGAATAGAAAGTAAGAAAAGTGCGTACATGCAAGAATTAGTTATTTTGTGAAATGGGATGGATTTATGAAATGGGACCCATTTATCAAGGTTTTTGAATGTGCGATAGAAACCGTTTTTGTTGACGAACCTCAAGAAGATCATAACGAGGAATGGATTAACGAAGATGATCTACCTTTGTCTGTACTCCACCAACAGAAATCATGTACACCGAGATAGTCGTCTTTCCAGTGGAAAACCCCTTGCCCTTCGCGGTTCACCACGATTTTGCTCTAAACGCACGCATACTACTTTATTGTCACGCATACTTCGTATGGCTTTAGAGCAGCGCCATGTTGCTTTTAAGATTGCCTCCAATAGTGTCAAAAAGTAGCGATAGTGCCCATGATAATGTAAGAAAAGCTCATGATTGGAAGTATTCCACGAAGAATGTTCGTAAGGTTTAAAAGTTCTTAACATTTTTTTTATTGTTGGTGTTTTTATAAGACATCGCTAAAATTCGGCTAAATATGCAAATCATTTTAACAATAATAATCATTACGGTGATAATAATGACCAATATGATATACGTATACGTATTGTGTTTGGTATATTAGTTTTCAAGTTCTTTATATACCTATGGTTTTTATTTCACTGTATATACCATATTTCTTATCCCATATTTATAATGTGATAATATATTTTTATTGAATCTGATAATTTTCAAACTTAACGTCGTTTTCCAATGCAATTTTCCAGTCCCAAGTTTCATGCACCTCGTGAACATACATTTTCTTTTAATATTTCCCTCCACTTTTGGTGGTGAATATTGTACACAGAACTTTGAATCTGATAAGAAATGATGTCCAAATGATAAGGGCATTTGCGATATATACATAAGTTGTTGTGCATGTTTTTATTAATTTCTAAAAAAAGGACAAATTAAATAAAAGAATTATGCACTAAAATTATCCTCAGAAACAGTGTTATTAAAGGGAAATCATCAACATCAGAAATCATCTACAACCAGATGTCCAACATGGGTTTGGGTATTTACTAAAAACCATCGTGTCTATCTCAGATTCTACTCTAAAGTCACGCACACTACTGATAGCGTTTTTTTATTTTCACAGACAGGGCTTGTGAATACGAGTGATCTAAGAACAACATCGCGCTGTTCTAAGGCCTTACTAAGTGTGCGTGAAAATAAAGTAGCATGGGTGCGCTTAGTGCAAAATCAGTGATATCAAGCAAATCAAATTCACCTCGCTGAATTTAGGTGGGGGTAATCAGCTGTTCGCTTAGGTCACACGTCTTCACAAGCCCCTGTCTGTGAAATGTTATAAAAAAAGCTGTCAAATGAAATCTAGGGGGAAGAGACGAGGAAGTTGGCTATCTCTTTAATACTTCATCTCTGGCCGTGGGCCAAATGTCGCTTGCAAAAAGATTTGACAAATGTGAACATTTGCCGGAATATGGTATTTTAACATTTCAAACGACATCTAGTGCCAGAATTGAATACTGATGTTCCCTTCTTATTGGGATTATCACTTGAAATGAATGATTGTTTTGTTGACAGCTGTTTTTTACTTATGTCAGTGGGCTGAAAAGTGACGTGCTGAATTTGGAAAGAGGTTTGACAAACTTGCAAATGCAGCGAGGTAATTGAACATTTAGCTGAAATCCAACAATTCTAAATGCTGAAAAATGTATGGCAAGCTGCTGAACATTTGGGCTGAAATGTTGAAACTAGCCGAAATGTTGGATTTAGGTGCGGTGTGAATGTACAATTAAGCGCAACATCAGAAGGTTCTTATTCATACGATTTTACTCTGTTCCTTATTACTTCAGTACACATCATTAAATTGACTGTTAATTTGTAGATGACTTTGTGATTTTACTCTTTCATCAAAAATGTGACGTTCATCATTCGACTTTATATTGTATAACGAGATACACGCTTTGAACATGATATCCCAACTTAGCACAACTCAACTAAATACAAATATGTATTTAATTGTTAATTTCACCTTGAAATTTGGGTTATACTAAAATCCCTGATTCCCGTGAGACTTAGCTAGTAAAGACTTATTTCCCTTCACCTTGCCACTTACGACCAAGCAAACACAAAATGTGGATGTATCAACTTAAGTGAATATTAAGTGTATCTCAACTGGTACTATAAATGTATCTCACCTTTGCCTGGAGTCCGTTATGTGCAAATAAAAATTTTGTCAACGACCATACTATGCTAAAAAAAATCGGTTCTCGTCAGTCGTTCGCATACCCTCGTAGAGTGAAGACGTGTTCGGCTATTGTGTGTGCAAAGAACAAGAACCGAAAAGAGAATTGAAAATAAGCAAATTGACTCGCAAATTTGTTTAGTGTCAGTGGCCTAGCGGCAGTGTAATCGGCTGTGGAAACGCGGTGACCGTTTCAATTCCCGTTAAAAACGTAAAAAAAAGGAACAAAATATTTTTCGACTGGAAAAATAAAAACTAAGTGTGAGTGCAAGGGAGAGAGGAGATGAATTCATCAGAGCGACCCGCGCTCGAAAAAACGGGTGATGTTGAGCAGGTGGCTGGGACATCAGGCCACCAGTCATTTGATGAAGAGGGGAGAAAAAAGAAGAGGAAGAAGCTTCAACCGAAGCCCAATCTTGTGAAGCGCCGTTATACCGACCGTTCACGGCATAATGAAGTAGCTACTGTAGTAAACGCAGCAGCAGAAGCAATATCGGCAACAGCTATAGATGTAGCTAACATAGCATTTGCTGAACAACAGCACGAGTCGGCGATGAATGGCGGAGGGTTCTCCTACGGTGTTAGTGGGAACTCCTATCGTGCTCTGGCGTCATCACAATCTGATGACGAAGACGATGATGAACGGGAGGAGCTGGTGAAGAGCCAGAAGGAAAGGGAGAAGCTGGACGCCCACATACGGACTCTGCAGGAAAAGATAAAAGCCAGGAAAGCGGCCAAGGAATCTGCACAAATGCAGCAACAACAACAAAAGCAGCAAAATCAGCGGCAACTGCAACAGCCAAAGAGACAAGGATCCACAGCTGTCACACGACAGCAACAACAACCAAAGCAGCAGGTGCAACAACAACAGCAGCAGCAGTCACAACAACAGCAGTCACAGCAGCAGCAGTCACAGCAGCAGCAGCCACAGCAGCAGCAGCCACAGCAGCAGCAGCAGCAGCATCAACAGCAGCCAAAAAGGAGAGATGTCCACCCATCAACGTCTTTGGGCTGGAAACGAAGGAGGTCGACACATTATGTAAGTTGGCCACAAAAAATTCCTTCTATTTGAAATACAAAGGGCCCTTAAGGCTTTCAGTCCACTGCTTATCAGTAGCAGATTTAAAAATAATTAAAGAAAAATTAGCGGCGGTGGGTGCCGAATTTTTTTCATATACTCCAAAAGGAGAAAAGGTTAAGACCATGCTCCTTAAGGGCGTGGATCCCGATACCGATCCCGAGGATATCCTCGCAGAGCTGCGCCGTGTGGAGAGCGATGATGTCAAGTTCGTCGGCGTCAAGCCTTTCAATACTGTGGTAACGAAGAGGGAGAATAGGAGACTCCCCTTCTTCCTGGTTCAGGTTTCCCCAGACAGTAAATAGAGAGCCTAAAGAAAATCGTTCGCTTGGGCTCCATTTTTATAGATTGGGATACATTGGTAAAGACGAAGCACATGCTCCAATGTGCTCGTTGTCAGAGGTTTGGGCATGCCGCGGCGAACTGCAGCATGGAGTCTCGCTGCGTGAAATGCGCAGGAACCCACAAACAAGGGGAATGTCCTTTAGGGACGGATAAGGTTGTTGACAGGAGCAAGCTGACATGCGTGCTCTGCAAAACCAGCGGGCACCCTGCTAATTATCGGGGATGTCCAAAGGTTCAACAGATAAGAAGAAGCATTGAAGCCAAGAGGATAATAAAAATGGTAGAAACGAGGCCAGTGCCTCGTTTTCAAGCTACCACTGTTACTCCGGCCGTCTCCTATGCCCAAATGGCATCTGGTAGGCGACCGGTATAACAGACAGTGCCGAAGGTAGCCCCGGTCCCAGTGGCCAGACAACCTGAAGCTGACATGGATATGAAGTCGGTCCTGCTCTCTATCCAGAGGCAGATCGCTCAGCTCCAGAAACAGTTCCTTGAGCAAACAGCGCGAATAGACATCCTCTACTCGGCGTTGGTTGACGAGACAAACGAGACAGCACCATGATGGCTACGACCGCAGCGCGTAGACTTGAGATCCTGGCAGTGAATGTTAATTCGCTGATTAAACCCGAACGACAGCTAACACTCGAGAACTTGTTGCAAACGTACAAGCCTGACGTGCTTATGGTTAGCGAAACTAAGCTAAACCAGACTCACAAACTCAGGTACAAGAATTACCACCTAATTCGAAGAGACCGGCCCCATTCCTTCCAAGGTGGTGGGGTCGCTCTCTTTATCAAAAAAGGCCTCAGTCATAAGATCGTGTACAGTGGTGAAATGCGAAGATTTCAAGCTTTAGAAACATGTATTACACGCATCCCTCTCCAGGGTGGTAAACGGTTGTATTTGATCGCTATCTACGCACCTGACAATGAACTCCTCAATCGAAACTTCATTTCAGAGCTCGATAATCTATTCACTAGCCTTCGACTGAGCTCGGAGGAGAACTACTACATCATGGCCGGAAATTTTAACTCCAAGCATATAGAATGGGGCAATACAGTGCATAACACCAGGGGGACCTCATTGTATAGCTGGTTGGTAGAGTACAATATTGAGTTCAAGCTTGATTTGCTTGCAACCGATATGCCATCGTATCCCAGGTGCGGGTCCTATCTGGATCTGTTACTGATCGACAGACGACTGACGATACTAGACGTGGAAAGACGCACGCGGAATTGTTTAACTGCGGTTGAGTACGAAAGTGATCACCGCGGACTCTTCGCGGCTATTCAGCTCCCGAACGAGGTGGAAGAATTGGAAGAGTATGTCCAGAGGCTCCCTTATAATTACAATAAGGTCCGCTGGCCACGCTTCGCCAGGACTTTATCCACAGAACTACGTTCGAGTGAGATCAATCCTCCGACTAACAGAAACCTGACGAACGACGAGGTTGACAGGTACCTCATACAAATGGACGACGTAATTAAACGAATAATGGACAAGACAATTCCGAAGGTAGTACAGCTCGATAACGGCGACGTCTACCGAAATGCTACCATCGATGCACTTCACGTACACAAAAGTAGGCTGCTGTCAAGACTCAAACTCTTGCACAGACGGTTTACAAATCCACAAAACGCGGAAGTCAGGTCACTAAAGTCGGAGATCAAAAACCTCCAACAATTAATACGTATTAATTATAGCTTGGCTATAAGCTTGCACTGGGGCAATAAAATCCGGGCTGTACAATCCAACAACCCGGGTATGTTAACGCAAGTAAATAAAATATTTCGGAGGAAAGATCAAAACGACATTCAGGCCGTTAGACTTCCCAGGACGACAGATAACGAACGATTACTGACTTCAGTTGGCATCGATCCAGACGGGGCTGTGCTAGACAATGACTTCTTCGTGGTTGAGGATCCTCAGGAGAAGGTGAAAGCTATTGGAGCTGTATTCCAGCGAGTGTATACGGTCAACGAGGTTCGTAGGCCGAATCACGATCTGGAGAACAGAGCCTTGCTAAACCACTTCTATCTGCGCAACGAGATAAGTCAATGGCGATCTGAGAATCCAGGTTTCACCAGGTTCAATGACGTTAACATGGCAAATAATGCCGTCGCCTACGATGTAAATCACATCTTGATTTCGCAAGAAGATCTCCAGGGTATCCTTAACTCGCTGAAAATAAAAAGTCAGTGGGAATCGATGGTATACCGAATATTGTGCTTAGCCATCTTCCCCCCGAAGCGGTGCAAATTTACACGACCTTGTTTAACAACGCTCTGAGTAGTGCACATTACCCGGCGCACTGGAAAACAGCTGTCGTGCAACCGATCCCCAAAAGGGACAAGGACAAGTCAATCCCGACAAATCTCCGGTCGATCAGTTTCCTGCCTTGCATAAGCAAGGTTTTTGAAAAGATAGTCATTCGAGTTCTGAAGCAGTGGGCTGAGGATAAGGAAAACCGGACAACCAGTTCGGATTCAGGGCGGGACATGATACCATACATGCCGCATCGAAGCTTGTTTCCGACATTCAGTGGAACAAAAATATGAATCAGTGTACTGGTGCTTGTCTGATTGACTTGGAGAAGGCGTTCGACACCGTTTGGTTGGAGGGCCTCTTCCTCAAACTGGTCAGACGCGGCATAAGTAAACCATTGCTGTACATGATCTATGACATGATAATAGGTAGGAAGTTCGTTGTGAAAAGTGGCGACGTAACGTCTACCACGGTCTTTGACATCAAAAATGGTCTGCAACAGGGAGCCGTTGGTTCGCCAATCTTGTTTTCGATATTCACTGCCGATCCCTTAGCTTTTATGGCTCACATAATAGCGTACGCGGACGATCTGGTAGCGTACAGAACAGGTCCGAAAGTCGAGGTAATTAATATCTTGTTGCAACGTGACTTTGATAAAATTCTGCTATCTTGCGACGACTGGAAGTTGATTATCAACTACCTGAAGTGTGACACTGTCTTTTTCAGGACCCCGTTGTACATGGCATCGCGAGATGCGCGCCAAAACTGGCGAAAGTTCGGCATAGTTGACCCGCAGGGACGGCCGTTAGCTGTGAAAAGTGTAGTTAGATATCTTGGCATTTGGCTGGATCAATATCTGTATTTTGACAAACATATAGATATTGCTCTGACGAAAGCCAGAAAAGCCTTTGCTGCGGCAAGGAGGTTGTTTTACAGCAGCCAACTTGATACCAGGGTGAAGGTAATCTGCTACATGGCCCTCATCCGGCCAATTATGGCGTACGGTTGTCCCCAGTGGTTCAACGTGAGTCCTTCGGAGATGGAAAAGATGAGGTTGTTCGAGAGACAGTGTCTCCGGAGCTGTCTCCGGTTGTATCGCACACCCGAATCCGAGTACAAGAAGTACTATCCTAACGAGGTCCTGTACAACGAGGCAAACTTGAACAGGATAGATAATTTTATTATTAAGCTGATCAGAAGACACGTTGCACGAGCTATGAATTCTTCCAACAGTCTGATCTTTGGGGCTTACTACCCCAATACATTGTATCATAAAAGAGTGCGCCTCAACGGCTTTATTCCTCCTGAAGCATTCCTTTATCTCGACACCATTGGCCTAATACAGGATGAGGAAGGATGTCCTATTATCTTCCATGTCGTACGCCGAACAGTGGACAGGCGACTGCTATGCGAACGGGATGTCGCTCGCAGCCACGACATAATTAAGTTAGTTTAAGGTTCATGTTAGGTTAAGTTAGTTTAGTGTAGGTTAAGTTAGTTATAAGATAATTTTTTTAGTTAGGTTAAACCAAGTTTTTCATAGTTTTCTTGGTACTTCAAAATTTAAAAAAAAACATTGTCTGAAAAGACTATAGAAAAAACGAAGTGTAAGCCGAAAGGCACAAAAATATTTTTAGATTAGATAAGCTTACAGTACCCGAAGGCGGTCAGTAGGTTAGGATTAATTGCAATAAGTTATTGTTAAGATAGTTAAGCTAGTTTTAAGTATTTTTGTCTAGAAAGTAAGAAAATTTAATATAAATAAAACAAAACTACAATTTAAAAAAAATAAAAAAAAAAAAAAAAAAATCGGTTCTCGTCCGATCACCGAAATCAAACAGCATCGGGCGCGGTTAATACTTGGATGGGTAACCGCTTGGGAACACCACGTGTTGTTGACTCTGTACAACTTTTTGCTCCCCACTCCCCAATACACACTTCCACATACTCTCCACTAACAACACATTGCCATTCTCAAAAATATATTTTTCGATTTTTTTTCCTAAAATCAACGATTTTATTGCGTATCATATAAATGGACAAATTATTTTATACCTTTCAGTTATTTGTTACCACGTGGTAACACCTTTTTGAATACGCCAAACGTCTACGCCGTGTTGTAAAATTCTTCCGAAATAATTCGAACGTTTATTTTGCGATCTCTTGTACTTGCATCCGCTCGAATAGATCATAAAGAGAATCACTGTTGGACTGGAAGGTGCTACATTTTCGCAAAATAATTTTAATGGCTCATTCAGAAGGTAAGTGTTTTCTGCAAAATTTTTTCCGAAACGGAACAAATTTAATTAAGGCGTTATTTTTATATGGGAATGGCTATCTTCTTTTTCTTATCGATATTAAGCAGAAAAATTAAATTTGTTGATTAGGACATGCTCTGTACACGTTTAATATTTTTTTACCTTACAATAACATTTGATTTTTGACTAGTATACATGTACTTCGTAAATTCCAATGTTATCGTATAGTAACACAATGCATTTTCTCTGCGTTTTAATCCGAAATTTCGGTTTGCCTTTGAAAACATTTTGCTCCATTATGTTGTATCATAGCATTTTAAGACAACTTGGAGCTGAAGAAAGGCATTAGACCGCTAATACAGAGGATCAGGTGAATGGGATTTTGTTGGTGAATGAGAAAAAGGTGTTGGGAACTCAGAAAAGGGAAATAGAAGAAGTCTTAGAAAATCCCAGTCAACGCTATATTTCAGTTGGAAAGTACAGAAGGGCCGAATTTTATTGGCAAAAGAATAATTGACAACCACCTGGTGCTATTTTCTTCGATGAAGGTATCAGAACACCGTCCTTGCACACGCCGCTTCAATATTTTAAAGAATATTTCAATGTCAACGTGGATGAAAGAATTCTATTTGCCACAAATCAAAGAAATATGGCTATTGAAGGATACCTGATCAATATCAAATTGGATGAAATCAAGAAAACGGTTGCTATGCTACTCATTATGGAATTAATTAACTATGCAAGAACAAGTATGTCCTGGGGAAGAGCAACCAAAATTCCATAGATTTCGAACACAATGGGCAGAGGAAGATTCCATTTTATTCGACGCATATTCATGATTTCGAAATCTACAGTAAAACACAAAAGTAAGTACACAGCAACAAGTTGTATGTGTTCTCAACAAAAATTCAATTCAAGCACGACTGCAAGAAAAAATCTTGAATTGAAGAGGAAAATTAACCATTGCTGGGCGATCACTTATGGGATTTTGTTCTGTTATAGATGATAGTTATGAGATGAGTTGAAACGCTCAAAATTAAAAGATCAATTAAGCGCGGAAGGCCATCTGCGAACTTAAGTGAACATCTACGAATTCATCCCTATCACGAATTCCGTCGTAATCGAAAACGTCCTACGAACTGATTCTGTGACAGGGCTGATTATTTTGTGGTGCTAACCACCGTGTTAGAGTAGACGCGTGCCCAAAAAGTTTGCCATTCGGAGACTCAGAGCTAATGAAGCCGATCTGCTCCTATGGATGATGTCAAGTAGCATTAGAAATAGAATAGGCTCGAGTAGAAAAATCACTTCTTTTACTCTAACCCAACAAATATGACCCAAGATATGTTGATGAAACTATCACATTATAGTCCATTTCGCTCTCATCATCGTCTTCATCGGAACTGCTATATCATAAAACTCTACCGGAAATACAATTTCCTGATCCAACCATTCCGCATTATCGTTCTGTGACTTTAGTAGTTTCCGATTACTTCTTTCCCACCTTACATGTATCTTGGCACTCATAGAGCTTACATATGTCTGTAGCACTCTAGGAATTTCTTTGGGATCCAAAATGCCGAAACTTTTCATTATTTGAACCGAAATTCGCCTATTTCGGTCCTGAAGCTTAGAATTTGTCCACACACTAAAAAGTTCACTGATTTTCATTATAATAAAATGATAGCGTACACGCTTTTATTTTTAAACTTTAAACTTTGCTTAAGAAAATTATGGGGGACATATTATAGTTGACGGACAACTCAAAACTGAACTTTTAAATTCGTATCACGTAACGCAAATATAAATGGACAAATTATTTTAGCCCCTTCAGTTATTTGTTACCATGTGGTAACACCTTTTTGAATGCGCCAAACGTCTACTCCGTGTTGTAAAATTCTTCCGAAATAATTCGAACGGTTATTTTGCGATCTCTTGTACTTGCATCTGCTCGAATAGATCATAAAGAGAAACACTGTAAGACTGGAAGGTGCTACATTTTCGCAAAATAATTTAAGTAAGAAAAATAAGAAAATTATGGGAGATATATTATAGTTGACGAACAACTCAAAACTGAACTTTTAAATTCGACCTAGCTTACAGAAAACCTAAACTATTTTGTATGAGGACTGCAACGTTGCAGATAACGATTTAACCTTTATCTTAGGGAAATGAGATAAGAATTCTCAAAGGAATCCTCTCTTGGGAATGATGGAAAAATAGCCTGGATTGAAGTGATAAGAAATAATATTCCAGGAAAGTAATTAAAAAAACTGATAGTGTGTAGTCTTCTTTAGAGCAGCAGAGTTGTATTGGTACATAGTAAATAATCGTTAATTATATGAGCGATGTCGACAAATAAAAAAAAAAATTGTATAGGGTGCGCAGCTGAGCGCAAAATGTCTCAACGGATTCTGGAAGTATATAGTCCGGAGAAGGTAATAAATAACATCTCGAGGCGGCTACACGCGGATACTTTTTAAAAACTCTGCACAAAGTTAGAATATAAAAAAACGGATAATTCTAAGAACTTAAAGCAAATCGGTAATTACTACCATTTGCTGATGTCGTACGATATTTTGTTGTATAAAGTATTGAGTGCTATTTATTTTTCGTAGAGTACAGCGGATGTTTTGAATACGTTCAACTCTTTCGGCAAATGAAAGTGATACAGTGGATGTTTTATAAGTATAGATAAAAAATTTCAACTTTCTCAAAGTGTTAAGTGTCACAGTGCCATTTAAATAAAAAAGTGCCACAATGACACAATTGTGCCACATCGGCAATGCTGCTCAGCAAGGGCAAAACTACCCTACAACCGAGTGTAGTATGAACGACCGTGCGCTGAATGTTGTTGAACACCTAACCATACAGATTTGTATTCAACAATTTTTTTGTTTTCTGTCTGTAATTTTTTGATATGTGGATATGCTTTTCTTCTGTTCGCTGATGTGGAGAGCACACCCAAATGTATTTATTTCTGTTGTATTGATTGAGAGTAAATTCTCTTGCCATTCGAACGAAGCAAAGGAGAATCGTTGGCTGATAAATGTGAACATCATGTGCTATAGATTATATATCAGAGTGTAACGTGATTTTTAACGTTATATGTGGATTCGGTGCGCTTAAGTTACGAGAAGCTAGGCAGTTGCAAAATAAATACAAATAGGAAGATTTAGGCATTTTGGCAACATATGCAAAATACAGATGTTGGTAGGGTGTGCTGTGCAAACCTTCGAATAAAAGTCACTGATAACAAAAACAAATTTCAAATATACACAAATCATAAGTAGTACAATTATTCAACACAGCAGCTTTTAACTGTCTGTTCCTTAGTGGTTTCGCAGTGAAACCACGCATTTATTATTTCCTTTCTACATTCCTAGAGTTGTCATGTTAAAACCAAGTGCATTTATATAGTTGTTCATTTTAAAACATTTGAAGTGCGTTTTTCTGTGCCGTGAAAAATTATTATCAGTTATGTAGTTGTTTTTTGAGAATAGAAAGTAAGAAAAGTGCGTACATGCAAGAATTAGTTATTTTGTGAAATGGGATGGATTTATGAAATGGGACCCATTTATCAAGGTTTTTGAATGTGCGATAGAAATCGTTTTTGTTGACGAACCTCAAGAAGATCATAACGAGGAATGGATTAACGAAGATGATCTACCTTTGTCTGTACTCCACCAACAGAAATCATGTACACCGAGATAGTCGTCTTTCCAGTGGAAAACCCCTTGCCCATCGCGTTTCACCACGATTTTGCTCTAAACGCACGCATACTACTTTATTGTCACGCATACTTCGTAAGGCTTTAGAGCAGCGCCATGTTGCTTTTAAGATTGCCTCCAATAGTGTCAAAAAGTAGCGATAGTGCCCATGATAATGTAAGAAATGCTCATGATTGGCAGTATTCCACGAAGAATGTTCGTAAGGTTTAAAAGTTCTTAAAATTTTTTTATTGTTGGTGTTTTTATAAGACATCCCTAAAATTCGGCTAAATATGCAAATCATTTTAACAATAATAATCATTACGGTGATAATGATGCATTTCAGTCAGAAGAAATGTAAAAACACTTAAAATATACTAATCTTTTATTTCATATACTGATGAAACTACTCTATGGATTAATGTGTTTACGATTAAGATTTTTGGATTAAGCCTAGAAGTGCAAGTCATATATGCAACACAGAATTGCATTGCTACATATTATATCCAATATTATACTTTATGCTTGTAATTTAGAATAAACTTCGTGTTTGTCATATCAAGTTTTTCAAACGGTTTGTTTTGTGCGAACTCCAATAATGATATACGTATACGTATTGTATTTGGTATATTAGTTTTCAAGTTCTTTATATAACTGTGGTTTTTATTTCACTGTATATACCATATTTCTTATCCCATATTGATAATGTGATAATATTTTGAATCTGATAATTTTCAAACTTAACGTCGTTTTCCAATGCAATTTTCCAGTCCCAAGTTTCATGCACCTCGTGAACATACATTTTCTTTTAATATTTCCCTCCACTTTGGTGGTGAATATTGTACACAGAAATTTGAATCTGATAAGAAATGATGTCCAAATGATAAGGGCATTTGCGATATATACATAAGTTGTTGTGCATGTTTTTATTAATTTCTAAAAAAAATGACAAATTAAATAAACGAATTATGCACTAAAATTATCCTCAGAAACAATGTTATTAAAGGGAAATCATCAACATCAGAAATCATCTACAACCAGATGTCCAACCCGGGTTTGTGTATTTACTAAAAACCATCGTGTCTACCTCAGATTCTACTCTAAAGTCACGCGCACTACTGATAGCGTTTTTTTGCACAGACAGGGCTTGTGAATACGAGTGATCTAAGAACAACATCGCGTTGCTCTAAGGCCTTACTAAGTGTGCGTGAAAATAAAGTAGTATGGGTGCGCTTAGAGCAACATCAGTGATATCAAGCAAATCAAATTCACCTCGCTGAATATAGGTGGGGGTAATCAGCTGTTCGCTTAGGTCACACGTCTTCACAAGCCCCTGTCTGTGAAATGTTATAAAAAAAGCTGTCAAATGAAATCTAGGGGGAAGAGACGAGGAAGTTGGCTATCTCTTTAATACTTCATCTCTGGCCGTGGGCCAAATGTCGCTTGCAAAAAGATTTGACAAATGTGAACATTTGCCGAAATATGGTATTTCAACATTTCAAACGACATCTAGTGCCAGAATTGAATACTGATGTTCCCTTCTTATTGGGATTATCACTTGAAATGAATGATTGTTTTGTTGACCGCTGTTTTTTACTTATGTCAGTGGGCTGAAAAGTGACGTGCTGAATTCGGAAAGAGGTTTGACAAACTTGCATTCAAACTTGAAATTTGGGTTATACTAAAATCCCTGATTCCCGTGAGACTTAGCTAGTAAAGACTTATTTCCCTTCACCTTGCCACTTACGACTAAGCAAACACAAAATGACGATGTATCAACTTAAGTGAATATTAAGTGTATCTCAACTGGTACTATAAATGTATCTCACCTTTGCCTGGAGTCCGTTATGTGCAAATAAAAATTTTGTCAACGACCATACTATGCTAAAAAAATCGGTTCTCGTCCGATCACCGAAATTAAACAGCATCGGGCGCGGTTAGTACTTGGATGGGTGACCGCTTGGGAACACCGCGTGTTGTTGACTCTGTACAACTTTTTGCTCCCCACTCCCCAATACACACTTCCACATACTCTCCACTAACAACACATTGCCATTCTCAAAAATATATTTTTCGATTTTTTTTTCTAAATTCTTATCAACGATTTTATTGCGTATCACGTAACGCAAGTATAAATGGACAAATTATTTTAGACCTTTCAGTTATTTGTTACCATGTGGTAACACCTTTTTGAATGCGCCAAACGTCTACGCCGTGTTATAAAATTCTTCCGATATAATTCGAACGGTTATTTTGCGATCTCTTGTACTTGCATCCGCTCGAATAGATCATAAAGAGAATCACTGTTGGACTGGAAGGTGCTACATTTTCGCAAAATAATTTTAATGGCTCATTCAGAAGGTAAGTGTTTTCTGCTAAATTTTTTTCCGAAACGGAACAAATTTAATTAATTATAATTTAATTATATGGGAATGGCTATCTTCTTTTTCTTATCGATTTTAAGCAGAAAAATTAAATTTGTTGATTAGGACATGCTCTGTACACGTTTAATATTTTTTTACCTTACAGTAACATTTGATTTTTGAGTAGTATATATGTACTTCGTAAATCCCAATGTTATCGTATAGTAACACAATGCATTTTCTCTGCGTTTTAATCCGAAATTTCGGTTTGCCTTTAAAAAACATTTTGCTCCATTATGTTGTATCATAGCATTTTAAGACAACTTGGAGCTGAAGAAAGGCATTAGACCGCTAATACATATATAGTCCGGAGATGGTAATAAATAACATCTCGAGGCCGCTACACGCGGATACTTTTTAAAAACTCTGCACAAAGTTAGAATATAAAAAAACTTCAAGCAAATCGGTAATTACTACTGACTATTTGCTGAGGTCGTACAATATTTTGTTGTATGAATTATGGAGTGCTATTTATCTTTCTATTTTTCGTAGAGAACAGCGGATGTTTTGAATACGTTCAACTCTTTCAGCAAATGAAAGTGATACAGTGGATGTTTTATAAGTATAGATAAAAAATTTCAACTTTCTCAAAGTGTTAAGTGTCACAGTGCCATTTAAATAAAAAAGTGCCACAATGACACAATTGTGCCACATCGGCAATGCTGCTCAGCAAGGGCAAAACTACCCTACAACCGAGTGTAGTATGAACGACCGTGCGCTGAATGTTGTTGAACAGCTAACAATACAGATTTCTATTCAAAAATTTGTTTGTTTTCTGTCTGTAATTTTTTGAGTAAGTAAGAAAAATAAGAAAAGTATGGGGGATATATTATAGTTGACGAACAACTCAAAACTGAACTTTTAAATTCGACCTAGTTTACAGAAAACCTAAGCTATTTTGTATGAGGACTGCACCGTTGCAGATAACAGACAACGATTTATCCTTTATCTTAGGGAAATGAGATAAGAATTCTCAAAGGAATCCTTTCTTGGGAATGATGGAATAAAGGCCTGGATTGAAGTGATAAGCAATAATATTCCAGGAAAGTAATTAAAAAAACTGATAGTGTGTAGTCTTCTTTAGAGCAGCAGAGTTGTATTGGTACATAGATAAATAATCGTTAATTATATGAGCGATGTCGACAAATAAAAAAAAAAATGTATAGGGTGCGCAGCTGAGCGCAAAATGTCTCAACGGATTCTGGAAGTATATAGTCCGGAGAAGGTAATAAATAACACCTCGAGGCGGCTACACGCGGATACTTTTTAAAAACTCTGCACAAAGTTAGAATATAAAAAACGGATAATTCTAAGAACTTAAAGCAAATCGGTAATTACTACCATTTGCTGAGGTCGTACAATATTTTGTTGTATGAAGTATGGAGTGCTATTTATCTTTCTATTTTTCGTAGAGTACAGCGGATTTTTTTTTTTATTGATAAAAAATGTGAACTTTTTCAAAGTGTTAAGTGTCACAGTGCCATTTAAATAAAAAAGTGCCACAGTGACACAATTGTCCCACATCGGCAATGCTGCTCAGCAAGGCCAAAACTACCCTACAACCGAGTGTAGTATGAACGACCGTGCGCTGAATGTTGTTGAACACCTAACCATACAGATTTGTATTCAACAATTTTTTTCTTTTCTGTCTGTAATTTTTTGATATGTGGATATGCTTTTCTTCTGTTCGCTGATGTGGAGAGCACACCCAAATGTATTCATTTCTGTTGTATTGATTGAGAGTAAATTCTCTTGCCATTCGAACGAAGCAAAGGAGAATCGTTGGCTGATAAATGTGAACATCATGTGCTATAGATTATATATCAGAGTGTAACGTGATTTTTAACGTTATATGTGGATTCGGTGCGCTTAAGTTACGAGAAGCTAGGCAGTTGCAAAATAAATACAAATAGGAAGATTTAACAAAAACAAATTTCAAATATACACAAATCATAAGTAGTATAATTATTCAACACAGCAGCTTTTAACTGTCTGTTCCTTAGTGGTTTCGCAGTGAAACCACGCATTTATTATTTCCTTTCTACATTCCTAGAGTTGTCATGTTAAAACCAAGTGCATTTATATAGTTGTTCATTTTAAAACATTTGAAGTGCGTTTTTCTGTGCCGTGAAAAATTATTATCAGTTATGTAGTTGTTTTTTGAGAATAGAAAGTAAGAAAAGTGCGTACATGCAAGAATTAGTTATTTTGTGAAATGGGATGGATTTATGAAATGGGACCCATTTATCAAGGTTTTTGAATGTGCGATAGAAATCGTTTTTGTTGACGAACCTCAAGAAGATCATAACGAGGAATGGATTAACGAAGATGATCTACATTTGTCTGTACTCCACCAACAGAAATCATGTACACCGAGATAGTCGTCTTTCCAGTGGAAAGTGTTGCTTTTAAGATTGCCTCCAATAGTGTCAAAAAGTAGCGATAGTGCCCATGATAATGTAAGAAATGCTCATGATTGGCAGTATTCCACGAAGAATGTTCGTAAGGTTTAAAAGTTCTTAAAATTTTTTTATTGTTGGTGTTTTTATAAGACATCCCTAAAATTCGGCTAAATATGCAAATCATTTTAACAATAATAATCATTACGGTGATAATGATGCATTTCAGTCAGAAGAAATGTAAAAACACTTAAAATATACTAATCTTTTATTTCATATACTGATGAAACTACTCTATGGATTAATGTGTTTACGATTAAGATTTTTGGATTAAGCCTAGAAGTGCAAGTCATATATGCAACACAGAATTGCATTGCTACATATTATATCCAATATTATACTTTATGCTTGTAATTTAGAATAAACTTCGTGTTTGTCATATCAAGTTTTTCAAACGGTTTGTTTTGTGCGAACTCCAATAATGATATACGTATACGTATTGTATTTGGTATATTAGTTTTCAAGTTCTTTATATAACTGTGGTTTTTATTTCACTGTATATACCATATTTCTTATCCCATATTGATAATGTGATAATATTTTGAATCTGATAATTTTCAAACTTAACGTCGTTTTCCAATGCAATTTTCCAGTCCCAAGTTTCATGCACCTCGTGAACATACATTTTCTTTTAATATTTCCCTCCACTTTGGTGGTGAATATTGTACACAGAAATTTGAATCTGATAAGAAATGATGTCCAAATGATAAGGGCATTTGCGATATATACATAAGTTGTTGTGCATGTTTTTATTAATTTCTAAAAAAAATGACAAATTAAATAAACGAATTATGCACTAAAATTATCCTCAGAAACAATGTTATTAAAGGGAAATCATCAACATCAGAAATCATCTACAACCAGATGTCCAACCCGGGTTTGTGTATTTACTAAAAACCATCGTGTCTACCTCAGATTCTACTCTAAAGTCACGCGCACTACTGATAGCGTTTTTTTGCACAGACAGGGCTTGTGAATACGAGTGATCTAAGGACAACATCGCGTTGCTCTAAGGCCTTACTAAGTGTGCGTGAAAATAAAGTAGTATGGATGCGCTTAGAGCAACATCAGTGATATCAAGCAAATCAAATTCACCTCGCTGAATATAGGTGGGGGTAATCAGCTGTTCGCTTAGGTCACACGTCTTCACAAGCCCCTGTCTGTGAAATGTTATAAAAAAAGCTGTCAAATGAAATCTAGGGGGAAGAGACGAGGAAGTTGGCTATCTCTTTAATACTTCATCTCTGGCCGTGGGCCAAATGTCGCTTGCAAAAAGATTTGACAAATGTGAACATTTGCCGAAATATGGTATTTCAACATTTCAAACGACATCTAGTGCCAGAATTGAATACTGATGTTCCCTTCTTATTGGGATTATCACTTGAAATGAATGATTGTTTTGTTGACCGCTGTTTTTTACTTATGTCAGTGGGCTGAAAAGTGACGTGCTGAATTCGGAAAGAGGTTTGACAAACTTGCATTCAAACTTGAAATTTGGGTTATACTAAAATCCCTGATTCCCGTGAGACTTAGCTAGTAAAGACTTATTTCCCTTCACCTTGCCACTTACGACTAAGCAAACACAAAATGACGATGTATCAACTTAAGTGAATATTAAGTGTATCTCAACTGGTACTATAAATGTATCTCACCTTTGCCTGGAGTCCGTTATGTGCAAATAAAAATTTTGTCAACGACCATACTATGCTAAAAAAATCGGTTCTCGTCCGATCACCGAAATTAAACAGCATCGGGCGCGGTTAGTACTTGGATGGGTGACCGCTTGGGAACAGCGCGTGTTGTTGACTCTGTACAACTTTTTGCTCCCCACTCCCCAATACACACTTCCACATACTCTCCACTAACAACACATTGCCATTCTCAAAAATATATTTTTCGATTTTTTTTTCTAAATTCTTATCAACGATTTTATTGCGTATCACGTAACGCAAGTATAAATGGACAAATTATTTTAGACCTTTCAGTTATTTGTTACCATGTGGTAACACCTTTTTGAATGCGCCAAACGTCTACGCCGTGTTGTAAAATTCTTCCGATATAATTCGAACGGTTATTTTGCGATCTCTTGTACTTGCATCCGCTCGAATAGATCATAAAGAGAATCACTGTTGGACTGGAAGGTGCTACATTTTCGCAAAATAATTTTAATGGCTCATTCAGAAGGTAAGTGTTTTCTGCTAAATTTTTTTCCGAAACGGAACAAATTTAATTAATTATAATTTAATTATATGGGAATGGCTATCTTCTTTTTCTTATCGATTTTAAGCAGAAAAATTAAATTTGTTGATTAGGACATGCTCTGTACACGTTTAATATTTTTTTACCTTACAGTAACATTTGATTTTTGAGTAGTATATATGTACTTCGTAAATCCCAATGTTATCGTATAGTAACACAATGCATTTTCTCTGCGTTTTAATCCGAAATTTCGGTTTGCCTTTAAAAAACATTTTGCTCCATTATGTTGTATCATAGCATTTTAAGACAACTTGGAGCTGAAGAAAGGCATTAGACCGCTAATACATATATAGTCCGGAGATGGTAATAAATAACATCTCGAGGCCGCTACACGCGGATACTTTTTAAAAACTCTGCACAAAGTTAGAATATAAAAAAACTTCAAGCAAATCGGTAATTACTACTGACTATTTGCTGAGGTCGTACAATATTTTGTTGTATGAATTATGGAGTGCTATTTATCTTTCTATTTTTCGTAGAGAACAGCGGATGTTTTGAATACGTTCAACTCTTTCAGCAAATGAAAGTGATACAGTGGATGTTTTATAAGTATAGATAAAAAATTTCAACTTTCTCAAAGTGTTAAGTGTCACAGTGCCATTTAAATAAAAAAGTGCCACAATGACACAATTGTGCCACATCGGCAATGCTGCTCAGCAAGGGCAAAACTACCCTACAACCGAGTGTAGTATGAACGACCGTGCGCTGAATGTTGTTGAACAGCTAACAATACAGATTTCTATTCAAAAATTTGTTTGTTTTCTGTCTGTAATTTTTTGAGTAAGTAAGAAAAATAAGAAAAGTATGGGGGATATATTATAGTTGACGAACAACTCAAAACTGAACTTTTAAATTCGACCTAGTTTACAGAAAACCTAAGCTATTTTGTATGAGGACTGCACCGTTGCAGATAACAGACAACGATTTATCCTTTATCTTAGGGAAATGAGATAAGAATTCTCAAAGGAATCCTTTCTTGGGAATGATGGAATAAAGGCCTGGATTGAAGTGATAAGCAATAATATTCCAGGAAAGTAATTAAAAAAACTGATAGTGTGTAGTCTTCTTTAGAGCAGCAGAGTTGTATTGGTACATAGATAAATAATCGTTAATTATATGAGCGATGTCGACAAATAAAAAAAAAAATGTATAGGGTGCGCAGCTGAGCGCAAAATGTCTCAACGGATTCTGGAAGTATATAGTCCGGAGAAGGTAATAAATAACACCTCGAGGCGGCTACACGCGGATACTTTTTAAAAACTCTGCACAAAGTTAGAATATAAAAAACGGATAATTCTAAGAACTTAAAGCAAATCGGTAATTACTACCATTTGCTGAGGTCGTACAATATTTTGTTGTATGAAGTATGGAGTGCTATTTATCTTTCTATTTTTCGTAGAGTACAGCGGATTTTTTTTTTTATTGATAAAAAATGTGAACTTTTTCAAAGTGTTAAGTGTCACAGTGCCATTTAAATAAAAAAGTGCCACAGTGACACAATTGTCCCCCATCGGCAATGCTGCTCAGCAAGGCCAAAACTACCCTACAACCGAGTGTAGTATGAACGACCGTGCGCTGAATGTTGTTGAACACCTAACCATACAGATTTGTATTCAACAATTTTTTTCTTTTCTGTCTGTAATTTTTTGATATGTGGATATGCTTTTCTTCTGTTCGCTGATGTGGAGAGCACACCCAAATGTATTCATTTCTGTTGTATTGATTGAGAGTAAATTCTCTTGCCATTCGAACGAAGCAAAGGAGAATCGTTGGCTGATAAATGGGAACATCATGTGCTATAGATTATATATCAGAGTGTAACGTGATTTTTAACGTTATATGTGGATTCGGTGCGCTTAAGTTACGAGAAGCTAGGCAGTTGCAAAATAAATACAAATAGGAAGATTTAGGCATTTTGGCAACATATGCAAAATACAGATGTTGGTAGGGTGTGCTGTGCAAACCTTCGAATAAAAGTCACTGATAACAAAAACAAATTTCAAATATACACAAATCATAAGTAGTATAATTATTCAACACAGCAGCTTTTAACTGTCTGTTCCTTAGTGGTTTCGCAGTGAAACCACGCATTTATTATTTCCTTTCTACATTCCTAGAGTTGTCATGTTAAAACCAAGTGCATTTATATAGTTGTTCATTTTAAAACATTTGAAGTGCGTTTTTCTGTGCCGTGAAAAATTATTATCAGTTATGTAGTTGTTTTTTGAGAATAGAAAGTAAGAAAAGTGCGTACATGCAAGAATTAGTTATTTTGTGAAATGGGATGGATTTATGAAATGGGACCCATTTATCAAGGTTTTTGAATGTGCGATAGAAATCGTTTTTGTTGACGAACCTCAAGAAGATCATAACGAGGAATGGATTAACGAAGATGATCTACATTTGTCTGTACTCCACCAACAGAAATCATGTACACCGAGATAGTCGTCTTTCCAGTGGAAAACCCCTTGCCCATCGCGTTTCACCACGATTTTGCTCTAAACGCACGCATACTACTTTATTGTCACGCATACTTCGTAAGGCTTTAGAGCAGCGCCATGTTGCTTTTAAGATTGCCTCCAATAGTGTCAAAAAGTAGCGATAGTGCCCATGATAATGTAAGAAATGCTCATGATTGGCAGTATTCCACGAAGAATGTTCGTAAGGTTTAAAAGTTCTTAAAATTTTTTTTATTGTTGGTGTTTTTATAAGACATCTCTAAAATTCGGCTAAATATGCAAATCATTTTAACAATAATAATCATTACGGTGATAATGATGCATTTCAGTCAGAAGAAATGTAAAAACACTTAAAATATACTAATCTCTTATTTCATATACTGATGAAACTACTCTAGGGATTAATGTGTTTACGATTAAGATTTTTGGATTAAGCCTAGAAGTGCAAGTCATATATGCAACACAGAATTGCATTGCTATATATTATATCCAATATTATACTTTATGCTTGTAATTTAGAATAAACTTCGTGTTTGTCATATCAAGTTTTTCAAACGGTTTGTTTTGTGCGAACTCCAATAATGATATACGTATACGTATTGTATTTGGTATATTAGTTTTCAAGTTCTTTATATACCTGTGGTTTTTATTTCACTGTATATACCATATTTCTTATCCCATATTGATAATGTGATAATATTTTGAATCTGATAATTTTCAAACTTAACGTCGTTTTCCAATGCAATTTTCCAGTCCCAAGTTTCATGCACCTCGTGAACATACATTTTCTTTTAATATTTCCCTCCACTTTGGTGGTGAATATTGTACACAGAAATTTGAATCTGATAAGAAATGATGTCCAAATGATAAGGGCATTTGCGATATATAAATAAGTTGTTGTGCAAGTTTTTATTAATTTCTAAAAAAAGGACAAATTAAATAAAAGAATTATGCACTAAAATTATCCTCAGAAACAATGTTATTAAAGGGAAATCATCAACATCAGAAATCATCTACAACCAGATGTCCAACCCGGGTTTGTGTATTTACTAAAAACCATCGTGTCTACCTCAGATTCTACTCTAAAGTCACGCGCACTACTGATAGCGTTTTTTTGCACAGACAGGGCTTGTGAATACGAGTGATCTAAGAACAACATCGCGTTGCTCTAAGGCCTTACTAAGTGTGCGTGAAAATAAAGTAGTATGGGTGCGCTTAGAGCAACATCAGTGATATCAAGCAAATCAAATTCACCTCGCTGAATATAGGTGGGGGGTAATCAGCTGTTCGCTTAGGTCACACGTCTTCACAAGCCCCTGTCTGTGAAATGTTATAAAAAAAGCTGTCAAATGAAATCTAGGGGGAAGAGACGAGGAAGTTGGCTATCTCTTTAATACTTCATCTCTGGCCGTGGGCCAAATGTCGCTTGCAAAAAGATTTGACAAATGTGAACATTTGCCGAAATATGGTATTTCAACATTTCAAACGACATCTAGTGCCAGAATTGAATACTGATGTTCCCTTCTTATTGGGATTATCACTTGAAATGAATGATTGTTTTGTTGACCGCTGTTTTTTACTTATGTCAGTGGGCTGAAAAGTGACGTGCTGAATTCGGAAAGAGGTTTGACAAACTTGCATTCAAACTTGAAATTTGGGTTATACTAAAATCCCTGATTCCCGTGAGACTTAGCTAGTAAAGACTTATTTCCCTTCACCTTGCCACTTACGACTAAGCAAACACAAAATGACGATGTATCAACTTAAGTGAATATTAAGTGTATCTCAACTGGTACTATAAATGTATCTCACCTTTGCCTGGAGTCCGTTATGTGCAAATAAAAATTTTGTCAACGACCATACTATGCTAAAAAAATCGGTTCTCGTCCGATCACCGAAATTAAACAGCATCGGGCGCGGTTAGTACTTGGATGGGTGACCGCTTGGGAACACCGCGTGTTGTTGACTCTGTACAACTTTTTGCTCCCCACTCCCCAATACACACTTCCACATACTCTTCACTAACAACACATTGCCATTCTCAAAAATATATTTTTCGATTTTTTTTTCTAAATTCTTATCAACGATTTTATTGCGTATCACGTAACGCAAGTATAAATGGACAAATTATTTTAGACCTTTCAGTTATTTGTTACCATGTGGTAACACCTTTTTGAATGCGCCAAACGTCTACGCCGTGTTGTAAAATTCTTCCGATATAATTCGAACGGTTATTTTGCGATCTCTTGTACTTGCATCCGCTCGAATAGATCATAAAGAGAATCACTGTTGGACTGGAAGGTGCTACATTTTCGCAAAATAATTTTAATGGCTCATTCAGAAGGTAAGTGTTTTCTGCTAAATTTTTTTCCGAAACGGAACAAATTTAATTAATTATAATTTAATTATATGGGAATGGCTATCTTCTTTTTCTTATCGATTTTAAGCAGAAAAATTAAATTTGTTGATTAGGACATGCTCTGTACACGTTTAATATTTTTTTACCTTACAGTAACATTTGATTTTTGAGTAGTATATATGTACTTCGTAAATCCCAATGTTATCGTATAGTAACACAATGCATTTTCTCTGCGTTTTAATCCGAAATTTCGGTTTGCCTTTAAAAAACATTTTGCTCCATTATGTTGTATCATAGCATTTTAAGACAACTTGGAGCTGAAGAAAGGCATTAGACCGCTAATACAGAGGATCAGGTGAATGGGATTTTGTTGGTGAATGAGAAAAAGATGTTGGGAACTCAGAAGATGGCTATTGAAGGATACCTGATCAACATCAAATTGGATGAAATCAAGAAAACGGTTGCTATGCTACTCATTATGGAATTAATTAACTATGCAAGAACAAGTATGTCCTGGGGAAGAGCAACCAAAATTTCATAGATTTCGAACACAATGGGCAGAGGAAGATTCCATTTTATTCGAAGCCTATTCATGATTTCGAAATCTACAGTAAACCACAAAAGTAAGTACACAGCAACAAGTTGTATGTGTTCTCAAGAAAAATTCAATTCAAGCACGACTGCAAGAAAAAATCTTGAATTGAAGAGGAAAATTAACCATTGCTGGGCGATCACTTATGGGATTTTGTTCTGTTATAGATGATAGTTATGAGATGAGTTGAAACGCTCAAAATTAAAAGATCAATTAAGCGCGGAAGGCCATCTGCGAACTTAAGTGAACATCTACGAATTCATCCCTATCACGAATTCCGTCGTAATCGAAAACGTCCTACGAACTGATTCTGTGACAGGGCTGATTATTTTGTGGTGCTAACCACCGTGTTAGAGTAGACGCGTGCCCAAAAAGTTTGCCATTCGGAGACTCAGAGCTAATGAAGCCGATCTGCTCCTATGGATGATGTCAAGTAGCATTAGAAATAGAATAGGCTCGAGTAGAAAAATCACTTCTTTTACTCTAACCCAACAAATATGACCCAAGATATTTTGATGAAACTATCACATTATAGTCCATTTCGCTCTCATCATCGTCTTCATCGGAACTGCTACTAGGTGGTGCTACTCGTACTTCGGGAGCCTTTAACAGGGCAATACATTCTTGAGGTAGCGAGTTCCTTTTTCTATGGGGCGCTGTACTACGACTCGAAAGATGATATTAAAAACCTGTTTAATACATCTCTACTCGTATTTTTTCGTTTTTGTACTTGGGTGTACATTCGTTAAATGTTCTCGAAGGTCGTCCAGGATTCGATGTCGTGCTTGATGTTGGGACTATATCATAAAACTCTACCGGAAATACAATTTCCTGATCCAACCATTATCGTTCTGAGACTTTAGTATTTTCCGATTACTTCTTTCCCATCTTACATGTATCTTGGAACTCATAGAGCTTACATATGTCTGTAGCACTCTAGGAATTTCTTTGGCATCCAAAATGCCGAAACTTTTCATTATGTGAACCGAAATTAGCCTATTTCGGTCCTGAAGCTTAGAATTTGTCCACACACTAAAAAGTTCACTGATTTTCATTGTAATAAAATGATAGCGTACACACCTTTATTTTTAAACTTTAAACTTTGCTTAAGAAAATTATGGGGGATATATTATAGTTGACGGACAACTCAAAACTGAACTTTTAAATTCGTATTTCGTATAGTAACACAATGCATTTTCTCTGCGTTTTAATCCGAAATTTCGGTTTGCCTTTAAAAGATTTTAAGACAACTTGGAGCTGAAGAAAGGCATTAGACCGCTAATACATATATAGTCCGGAGATGGTAATAAATAACATCTCGAGGCCGCTACACGCGGATACTTTTTAAAAACTCTGCACAAAGTTAGAATATAAAAAACGGATAATTCTAAGAACTTAAAGCAAATCGGTAATTACTACCATTTGCTGAGGTCGTACAATATTTTGTTGTATGAAGTATGGAGTGCTATTTATCTTTCTATTTTTCGTAGAGTACAGCGGATTTTTTTTTTTATTGATAAAAAATGTGAACTTTTTCAAAGTGTTAAGTGTCACAGTGCCATTTAAATAAAAAAGTGCCACAGTGACACAATTGTGCCACATCGGCAATGCTGCTCAGCAAGGCCAAAACTACCCTACAACCGAGTGTAGTATGAACGACCGTGCGCTGAATGTTGTTGAACACCTAACCATACAGATTTGTATTCAACAATTTTTTTCTTTTCTGTCTGTAATTTTTTGATATGTGGATATGCTTTTCTTCTGTTCGCTGATGTGGAGAGCACACCCAAATGTATTCATTTCTGTTGTATTGATTGAGAGTAAATTCTCTTGCCATTCGAACGAAGCAAAGGAGAATCGTTGGCTGATAAATGTGAACATCATGTGCTATAGATCATATATCAGAGTGTAACGTGATTTTTAACGTTATATGTGGATTCGGTGCGCTTATGTTACGAGAAGCTAGGCAGTTGCAAAATAAATACAAATAGGAAGATTTAGGCATTTTGGCAACATATGCAAAATACAGATGTTGGTAGGGTGTGCTGTGCAAACCTTCGAATAAAAGTCACTGATAACAAAAACAAATTTCAAATATACACAAATCATAAGTAGTATAATTATTCAACACAGCAGCTTTTAACGGTCTGTTCCTTAGTGGTTTCGCAGTGAAACCACGCATTTATTATTTCCTTTCTACATTCCTAGAGTTGTCATGTTAAAACCAAGTGCATTTATATAGTTGTTCATTTTAAAACATTTGAAGTGCGTTTTTCTGTGCCGTGAAAAATTATTATCAGTTATGTAGTTGTTTTTTGAGAATAGAAAGTAAGAAAAGTGCGTACATGCAAGAATTAGTTATTTTGTGAAATGGGATGGATTTATGAAATGGGACCCATTTATCAAGGTTTTTGAATGTGCGATAGAAATCGTTTTTGTTGACGAACCTCAAGAAGATCATAACGAGGAATGGATTAACGAAGATGATCTACCTTTGTCTGTACTCCACCAACAGAAATCATGTACACCGAGATAGTCGTCTTTCCAGTGGAAAACCCCTTGCCCATCGCGTTTCACCACGATTTTGCTCTAAACGCACGCATACTACTTTATTGTCACGCATACTTCGTAAGGCTTTAGAGCAGCGCCATGTTGCTTTTAGATTGCCTCCAATAGTGTCAAAAAGTAGCGATAGTGCCCATGATAATGTAAGAAATGCTCATGATTGGCAGTATTCCACGAAGAATGTTCGTAAGGTTTAAAAGTTCTTAAAATTTTTTTATTGTTGGTGTTTTTATAAGACATCCCTAAAATTCGGCTAAATATGCAAATCATTTTAACAATAATAATCATTACGGTGATAATGATGCATTTCAGTCAGAAGAAATGTAAAAACACTTAAAATATACTAATCTTTTATTTCATATACTGATGAAACTACTCTATGGATTAATGTGTTTACGATTAAGATTTTTGGATTAAGCCTAGAAGTGCAAGTCATATATGCAACACAGAATTGCATTGCTACATATTATATCCAATATTATACTTTATGCTTGTAATTTAGAATAAACTTCGTGTTTGTCATATCAAGTTTTTCAAACGGTTTGTTTTGTGCGAACTCCAATAATGATATACGTATACGTATTGTATTTGGTATATTAGTTTTCAAGTTCTTTATATACCTGTGGTTTTATTTCACTGTATATACCATATTTCTTATCCCATATTGATAATGTGATAATATTTTGAATCTGATAATTTTCAAACTTAACGTCGTTTTCCAATGCAATTTTCCAGTCCCAAGTTTCATGCACCTCGTGAACATACATTTTCTTTTAATATTTCCCTCCACTTTGGTGGTGAATATTGTACACAGAAATTTGAATCTGATAAGAAATGATGTCCAAATGATAAGGGCATTTGCGATATATACATAAGTTGTTGTGCATGTTTTTATTAATTTCTAAAAAAAAGGACAAATTAAATAAAAGAATTATGCACTAAAATTATCCTCAGAAACAATGTTATTAAAGGGAAATCATCAACATCAGAAATCATCTACAACCAGATGTCCAACCCGGGTTTGTGTATTTACTAAAAACCATCGTGCCTACCTCAGATTCTACTCTAAAGTCACGCGCACTACTGATAGCGTTTTTTTGCACAGACAGGGCTTGTGAATACGAGTGATCTAAGAACAACATCGCGTTGCTCTAAGGCCTTACTAAGTGTGCGTGAAAATAAAGTAGTATGGGTGCGCTTAGAGCAACATCAGTGATATCAAGCAAATCAAATTCACCTCGCTGAATATAGGTGGGGGTAATCAGCTGTTCGCTTAGGTCACACGTCTTCACAAGCCCCTGTCTGTGAAATGTTATAAAAAAAGCTGTCAAATGAAATCTAGGGGGAAGAGACGAGGAAGTTGGCTATCTCTTTAATACTTCATCTCTAGCCGTGGGCCAAATGTCGCTTGCAAAAAGATTTGACAAATGTGAACATTTGCCGAAATATGGTATTTCAACATTTCAAACGACATCTAGTGCCAGAATTGAATACTGATGTTCCCTTCTTATTGGGATTATCACTTGAAATGAATGATTGTTTTGTTGACCGCTGTTTTTTACTTATGTCAGTGGGCTGAAAAGTGACGTGCTGAATTTGGAAAGAGGTTTGACAAACTTGCATTCAAACTTGAAATTTGGGTTATACTAAAATCCCTGATTCCCGTGAGACTTAGCTAGTAAAGACTTATTTCCCTTCACCTTGCCACTTACGACTAAGCAAACACAAAATGACGATGTATCAACTTAAGTGAATATTAAGTGTATCTCAACTGGTACTATAAATGTATCTCACCTTTGCCTGGAGTCCGTTATGTGCAAATAAAAATTTTGTCAACGACCATACTATGCTAAAAAAATCGGTTCTCGTCCGATCACCGAAATTAAACAGCATCGGGCGCGGTTAGTACTTGGATGGGTGACCGCTTGGGAACACCGCGTGTTGTTGACTCTGTACAACTTTTTGCTCCCCACTCCCCAATACACACTTCCACATACTCTCCACTAACAACACATTGCCATTCTCAAAAATATATTTTTCGATTTTTTTTTCTAAATTCTTATCAGCGATTTTATTGCGTATCACGTAACGCAAGTATAAATGGACAAATTATTTTAGACCTTTCAGTTATTTGTTACCATGTGGTAACACCTTTTTGAATGCGCCAAACGTCTACGCCGTGTTGTAAAATTCTTCCGATATAATTCGAACGGTTATTTTGCGATCTCTTGTACTTGCATCCGCTCGAATAGATCATAAAGAGAATCACTGTTGGACTGGAAGGTGCTACATTTTCGCAAAATAATTTTAATGGCTCATTCAGAAGGTAAGTGTTTTCTGCTAAATTTTTTTCCGAAACGGAACAAATTTAATTAATTATAATTTAATTATATGGGAATGGCTATCTTCTTTTTCTTATCGATTTTAAGCAGAAAAATTAAATTTGTTGATTAGGACATGCTCTGTACACGTTTAATATTTTTTTACCTTACAGTAACATTTGATTTTTGAGTAGTATATATGTACTTCGTAAATCCCAATGTTATCGTATAGTAACACAATGCATTTTCTCTGCGTTTTAATCCGAAATTTCGGTTTGCCTTTAAAAAACATTTTGCTCCATTATGTTGTATCATAGCATTTTAAGACAACTTGGAGCTGAAGAAAGGCATTAGACCGCTAATACATATATAGTCCGCAGATGGTAATAAATAACATCTCGAGGCCGCTACACGCGGATACTTTTTAAAAACTCTGCACAAAGTTAGAATATAAAAAAACTTCAAGCAAATCGGTAATTACTACTGACTATTTGCTGAGGTCGTACAATATTTTGTTGTATGAATTATGGAGTGCTATTTATCTTTCTATTTTTCGTAGAGTACAGCGGATGTTTTGAATACGTTCAACTCTTTCAGCAAGTGAAAGTGATACAGTGGATGTTTTATAAGTATAGATAAAAAATTTCAACTTTCTCAAAGTGTTAAGTGTCACAGTGCCATTTAAATAAAAAAGTGCCACAATGACACAATTGTGCCACATCGGCAATGCTGCTCAGCAAGGGCAAAACTACCCTACAACCGAGTGTAGTATGAACGACCGTGCGCTGAATGTTGTTGAACAGCTAACAATACAGATTTCTATTCAAAAATTTGTTTGTTTTCTGTCTGTAATTTTTTGAGTAAGTAAGAAAAATAAGAAAAGTATGGGGGATATATTATAGTTGACGAACAACTCAAAACTGAACTTTTAAATTCGACCTAGTTTACAGAAAACCTAAGCTATTTTGTATGAGGACTGCACCGTTGCAGATAACAGACAACGATTTAATCTTTATCTTAGGAAAATGAGATAAGAATTCTCAAAGGAATCCTTTCTTGGGAATGATGGAATAAAGGCCTGGATTGAAGTGATAAGCAATAATATTCCAGGAAAGTAATTAAAAAAACTGATAGTGTGTAGTCTTCTTTAGAGCAGCAGAGTTGTATTGGTACATAGATAAATAATCGTTAATTATATGAGCGATGTCGACAAATAAAAAAAAAAATGTATAGGGTGCGCAGCTGAGCGCAAAATGTCTCAACGGATTCTGGAAGTATATAGTCCGGAGAAGGTAATAAATAACACCTCGAGGCGGCTACACGCGGATACTTTTTAAAAACTCTGCACAAAGTTAGAATATAAAAAACGGATAATTCTAAGAACTTAAAGCAAATCGGTAATTACTACCATTTGCTGAGGTCGTACAATATTTTGTTGTATGAAGTATGGAGTGCTATTTATCTTTCTATTTTTCGTAGAGTACAGCGGATTTTTTTTTTTATTGATAAAAAATGTGAACTTTTTCAAAGTGTTAAGTGTCACAGTGCCATTTAAATAAAAAAGTGCCACAGTGACACAATTGTGCCACATCGGCAATGCTGCTCAGCAAGGCCAAAACTACCCTACAACCGAGTGTAGTATGAACGACCGTGCGCTGAATGTTGTTGAACACCTAACCATACAGATTTGTATTCAACAATTTTTTTCTTTTCTGTCTGTAATTTTTTGATATGTGGATATGCTTTTCTTCTGTTCGCTGATGTGGAGAGCACACCCAAATGTATTCATTTCTGTTGTATTGATTGAGAGTAAATTCTCTTGCCATTCGAACGAAGCAAAGAAGAATCGTTGGCTGATAAATGTGAACATCATGTGCTATAGATTATATATCAGAGTGTAACGTGATTTTTAACGTTATATGTGGATTCGGTGCGCTTAAGTTACGAGAAGCTAGGCAGTTGCAAAATAAATACAAATAGGAAGATTTAGGCATTTTGGCAACATATGCAAAATACAAATGTTGGTAGGGTGTGCTGTGCAAACCTTCGAATAAAAGTCACTGATAACAAAAACAAATTTCAAATATACACAAATCATAAGTAGTATAATTATTCAACACAGCAGCTTTTAACTGTCTGTTCCTTAGTGGTTTCGCAGTGAAACCACGCATTTATTATTTCCTTTCTACATTCCTAGAGTTGTCATGTTAAAACCAAGTGCATTTATATAGTTGTTCATTTTAAAACATTTGAAGTGCGATTTTCTGTGCCGTGAAAAATTATTATCAGTTATGTAGTTGTTTTTTGAGAATAGAAAGTAAGAAAAGTGCGTACATGCAAGAATTAGTTATTTTGTGAAATGGGATGGATTTATGAAATGGGACCCATTTATCAAGGTTTTTGAATGTGCGATAGAAATCGTTTTTGTTGACGAACCTCAAGAAGATCATAACGAGGAATGGATTAACGAAGATGATCTACCTTTGTCTGTACTCCACCAACAGAAATCATGTACACCGAGATAGTCGTCTTTCCAGTGGAAAACCCCTTGCCCATCGCGTTTCACCACGATTTTGCTCTAAACGCACGCATACTACTTTATTGTCACGCATACTTCGTAAGGCTTTAGAGCAGCGCCATGTTGCTTTTAGATTGCCTCCAATAGTGTCAAAAAGTAGCGATAGTGCCCATGATAATGTAAGAAATGCTCATGATTGGCAGTATTCCACGAAGAATGTTCGTAAGGTTTAAAAGTTCTTAAAATTTTTTTATTGTTGGTGTTTTTATAAGACATCCCTAAAATTCGGCTAAATATGCAAATCATTTTAACAATAATAATCATTACGGTGATAATGATGCATTTCAGTCAGAAGAAATGTAAAAACACTTAAAATATACTAATCTTTTATTTCATATACTGATGAAACTACTCTATGGATTAATGTGTTTACGATTAAGATTTTTGGATTAAGCCTAGAAGTGCAAGTCATATATGCAACACAGAATTGCATTGCTACATATTATATCCAATATTATACTTTATGCTTGTAATTTAGAATAAACTTCGTGTTTGTCATATCAAGTTTTTCAAACGGTTTGTTTTGTGCGAACTCCAATAATGATATACGTATACGTATTGTATTTGGTATATTAGTTTTCAAGTTCTTTATATACCTGTGGTTTTATTTCACTGTATATACCATATTTCTTATCCCATATTGATAATGTGATAATATTTTGAATCTGATAATTTTCAAACTTAACGTCGTTTTCCAATGCAATTTTCCAGTCCCAAGTTTCATGCACCTCGTGAACATACATTTTCTTTTAATATTTCCCTCCACTTTGGTGGTGAATATTGTACACAGAAATTTGAATCTGATAAGAAATGATGTCCAAATGATAAGGGCATTTGCGATATATACATAAGTTGTTGTGCATGTTTTTATTAATTTCTAAAAAAAAGGACAAATTAAATAAAAGAATTATGCACTAAAATTATCCTCAGAAACAATGTTATTAAAGGGAAATCATCAACATCAGAAATCATCTACAACCAGATGTCCAACCCGGGTTTGTGTATTTACTAAAAACCATCGTGTCTACCTCAGATTCTACTCTAAAGTCACGCGCACTACTGATAGCGTTTTTTTTGCACAGACAGGGCTTGTGAATACGAGTGATCTAAGAACAACATCGCGTTGCTCTAAGGCCTTACTAAGTGTGCGTGAAAATAAAGTAGTATGGGTGCGCTTAGAGCAACATCAGTGATATCAAGCAAATCAAATTCACCTCGCTGAATATAGGTGGGGGTAATCAGCTGTTCGCTTAGGTCACACGTCTTCACAAGCCCCTGTCTGTGAAATGTTATAAAAAAAGCTGTCAAATGAAATCTAGGGGGAAGAGACGAGGAAGTTGGCTATCTCTTTAATACTTCATCTCTAGCCGTGGGCCAAATGTCGCTTGCAAAAAGATTTGACAAATGTGAACATTTGCCGAAATATGGTATTTCAACATTTCAAACGACATCTAGTGCCAGAATTGAATACTGATGTTCCCTTCTTATTGGGATTATCACTTGAAATGAATGATTGTTTTGTTGACCGCTGTTTTTTACTTATGTCAGTGGGCTGAAAAGTGACGTGCTGAATTTGGAAAGAGGTTTGACAAACTTGCATTCAAACTTGAAATTTGGGTTATACTAAAATCCCTGATTCCCGTGAGACTTAGCTAGTAAAGACTTATTTCCCTTCACCTTGCCACTTACGACTAAGCAAACACAAAATGACGATGTATCAACTTAAGTGAATATTAAGTGTATCTCAACTGGTACTATAAATGTATCTCACCTTTGCCTGGAGTCCGTTATGTGCAAATAAAAATTTTGTCAACGACCATACTATGCTAAAAAAATCGGTTCTCGTCCGATCACCGAAATTAAACAGCATCGGGCGCGGTTAGTACTTGGATGGGTGACCGCTTGGGAACACCGCGTGTTGTTGACTCTGTACAACTTTTTGCTCCCCACTCCCCAATACACACTTCCACATACTCTCCACTAACAACACATTGCCATTCTCAAAAATATATTTTTCGATTTTTTTTTCTAAATTCTTATCAGCGATTTTATTGCGTATCACGTAACGCAAGTATAAATGGACAAATTATTTTAGACCTTTCAGTTATTTGTTACCATGTGGTAACACCTTTTTGAATGCGCCAAACGTCTACGCCGTGTTGTAAAATTCTTCCGATATAATTCGAACGGTTATTTTGCGATCTCTTGTACTTGCATCCGCTCGAATAGATCATAAAGAGAATCACTGTTGGACTGGAAGGTGCTACATTTTCGCAAAATAATTTTAATGGCTCATTCAGAAGGTAAGTGTTTTCTGCTAAATTTTTTTCCGAAACGGAACAAATTTAATTAATTATAATTTAATTATATGGGAATGGCTATCTTCTTTTTCTTATCGATTTTAAGCAGAAAAATTAAATTTGTTGATTAGGACATGCTCTGTACACGTTTAATATTTTTTTACCTTACAGTAACATTTGATTTTTGAGTAGTATATATGTACTTCGTAAATCCCAATGTTATCGTATAGTAACACAATGCATTTTCTCTGCGTTTTAATCCGAAATTTCGGTTTGCCTTTAAAAAACATTTTGCTCCATTATGTTGTATCATAGCATTTTAAGACAACTTGGAGCTGAAGAAAGGCATTAGACCGCTAATACATATATAGTCCGCAGATGGTAATAAATAACATCTCGAGGCCGCTACACGCGGATACTTTTTAAAAACTCTGCACAAAGTTAGAATATAAAAAAACTTCAAGCAAATCGGTAATTACTACTGACTATTTGCTGAGGTCGTACAATATTTTGTTGTATGAATTATGGAGTGCTATTTATCTTTCTATTTTTCGTAGAGTACAGCGGATGTTTTGAATACGTTCAACTCTTTCAGCAAGTGAAAGTGATACAGTGGATGTTTTATAAGTATAGATAAAAAATTTCAACTTTCTCAAAGTGTTAAGTGTCACAGTGCCATTTAAATAAAAAAGTGCCACAATGACACAATTGTGCCACATCGGCAATGCTGCTCAGCAAGGGCAAAACTACCCTACAACCGAGTGTAGTATGAACGACCGTGCGCTGAATGTTGTTGAACAGCTAACAATACAGATTTCTATTCAAAAATTTGTTTGTTTTCTGTCTGTAATTTTTTGAGTAAGTAAGAAAAATAAGAAAAGTATGGGGGATATATTATAGTTGACGAACAACTCAAAACTGAACTTTTAAATTCGACCTAGTTTACAGAAAACCTAAGCTATTTTGTATGAGGACTGCACCGTTGCAGATAACAGACAACGATTTATTCTTTATCTTAGGGAAATGAGATAAGAATTCTCAAAGGAATCCTTTCTTGGGAATGATGGAATAAAGGCCTGGATTGAAGTGATAAGCAATAATATTCCAGGAAAGTAATTAAAAAAACTGATAGTGTGTAGTCTTCTTTAGAGCAGCAGAGTTGTATTGGTACATAGATAAATAATCGTTAATTATATGAGCGATGTCGACAAATAAAAAAAAAAATGTATAGGGTGCGCAGCTGAGCGCAAAATGTCTCAACGGATTCTGGAAGTATATAGTCCGGAGAAGGTAATAAATAACACCTCGAGGCGGCTACACGCGGATACTTTTTAAAAACTCTGCACAAAGTTAGAATATAAAAAACGGATAATTCTAAGAACTTAAAGCAAATCGGTAATTACTACCATTTGCTGAGGTCGTACAATATTTTGTTGTATGAAGTATGGAGTGCTATTTATCTTTCTATTTTTCGTAGAGTACAGCGGATTTTTTTTTTTATTGATAAAAAATGTGAACTTTTTCAAAGTGTTAAGTGTCACAGTGCCATTTAAATAAAAAAGTGCCACAGTGACACAATTGTGCCACATCGGCAATGCTGCTCAGCAAGGCCAAAACTACCCTACAACCGAGTGTAGTATGAACGACCGTGCGCTGAATGTTGTTGAACACCTAACCATACAGATTTGTATTCAACAATTTTTTTCTTTTCTGTCTGTAATTTTTTGATATGTGGATATGCTTTTCTTCTGTTCGCTGATGTGGAGAGCACACCCAAATGTATTCATTTCTGTTGTATTGATTGAGAGTAAATTCTCTTGCCATTCGAACGAAGCAAAGAAGAATCGTTGGCTGATAAATGTGAACATCATGTGCTATAGATTATATATCAGAGTGTAACGTGATTTTTAACGTTATATGTGGATTCGGTGCGCTTAAGTTACGAGAAGCTAGGCAGTTGCAAAATAAATACAAATAGGAAGATTTAGGCATTTTGGTAACATATGCAAAATACAGATGTTGGTAGGGTGTGCTGTGCAAACCTTCGAATAAAAGTCACTGATAACAAAAACAAATTTCAAATATACACAAATCATAAGTAGTATAATTATTCAACACAGCAGCTTTTAACGGTCTGTTCCTTAGTGGTTTCGCAGTGAAACCACGCATTTATTATTTCCTTTCTACATTCCTAGAGTTGTCATGTTAAAACCAAGTGCATTTATATAGTTGTTCATTTTAAAACATTTGAAGTGCGTTTTTCTGTGCCGTGAAAAATTATTATCAGTTATGTAGTTGTTTTTTGAGAATAGAAAGTAAGAAAAGTGCGTACATGCAAGAATTAGTTATTTTGTGAAATGGGATGGATTTATGAAATGGGACCCATTTATCAAGGTTTTTGAATGTGCGATAGAAATCGTTTTTGTTGACGAACCTCAAGAAGATCATAACGAGGAATGGATTAACGAAGATGATCTACCTTTGTCTGTACTCCACCAACAGAAATCATGTACACCGAGATAGTCGTCTTTCCAGTGGAAAACCCCTTGCCCATCGCGTTTCACCACGATTTTGCTCTAAACGCACGCATACTACTTTATTGTCACGCATACTTCGTAAGGCTTTAGAGCAGCGCCATGTTGCTTTTAAGATTGCCTCCAATAGTGTCAAAAAGTAGCGATAGTGCCCATGATAATGTAAGAAATGCTCATGATTGGCAGTATTCCACGAAGAATGTTCGTAAGGTTTAAAAGTTCTTAAAATTTTTTTATTGTTGGTGTTTTTATAAGACATCCCTAAAATTCGGCTAAATATGCAAATCATTTTAACAATAATAATCATTACGGTGATAATGATGCATTTCAGTCAGAAGAAATGTAAAAACACTTAAAATATACTAATCTTTTATTTCATATACTGATGAAACTACTCTATGGATTAATGTGTTTACGATTAAGATTTTTGGATTAAGCCTAGAAGTGCAAGTCATATATGCAACACAGAATTGCATTGCTACATATTATATCCAATATTATACTTTATGCTTGTAATTTAGAATAAACTTCGTGTTTGTCATATCAAGTTTTTCAAACGGTTTGTTTTGTGCGAACTCCAATAATGATATACGTATACGTATTGTATTTGGTATATTAGTTTTCAAGTTCTTTATATAACTGTGGTTTTTATTTCACTGTATATACCATATTTCTTATCCCATATTGATAATGTGATAATATTTTGAATCTGATAATTTTCAAACTTAACGTCGTTTTCCAATGCAATTTTCCAGTCCCAAGTTTCATGCACCTCGTGAACATACATTTTCTTTTAATATTTCCCTCCACTTTGGTGGTGAATATTGTACACAGAAATTTGAATCTGATAAGAAATGATGTCCAAATGATAAGGGCATTTGCGATATATACATAAGTTGTTGTGCATGTTTTTATTAATTTCTAAAAAAAATGACAAATTAAATAAACGAATTATGCACTAAAATTATCCTCAGAAACAATGTTATTAAAGGGAAATCATCAACATCAGAAATCATCTACAACCAGATGTCCAACCCGGGTTTGTGTATTTACTAAAAACCATCGTGTCTACCTCAGATTCTACTCTAAAGTCACGCGCACTACTGATAGCGTTTGTGACAGACAGGGCTTGTGAATACGAGTGATCTAAGAACAACATCGCGTTGCTCTAAGGCCTTACTAAGTGTGCGTGAAAATAAAGTAGTATGGGTGCGCTTAGAGCAACATCAGTGATATCAAGCAAATCAAATTCACCTCGCTGAATATAGGTGGGGGTAATCAGCTGTTCGCTTAGGTCACACGTCTTCACAAGCCCCTGTCTGTGAAATGTTATAAAAAAAGCTGTCAAATGGAATCTAGGGGGAAGAGACGAGGAAGTTGGCTATCTCTGTAATACTTCATCTCTGGCCGTGGGCCAAATGTCGCTTACAAAAAGATTTGACAAATGTGAACATTTGCCGAAATATGGTATTTCAACATTTCAAACGACATCTAGTGCCAGAATTGAATACTGATGTTCCCTTCTTATTGGGATTATCACTTGAAATGAATGATTGTTTTGTTGACCGCTGTTTTTTACTTATGTCAGTGGGCTGAAAAGTGACGTGCTGAATTCGGAAAGAGGTTTGACAAACTTGCATTCAAACTTGAAATTTGGGTTATACTAAAATCCCTGATTCCCGTGAGACTTAGCTAGTAAAGACTTATTTCCCTTCACCTTGCCACTTACGACTAAGCAAACACAAAATGACGATGTATCAACTTAAGTGAATATTAAGTGTATCTCAACTGGTACTATAAATGTATCTCACCTTTGCCTGGAGTCCGTTATGTGCAAATAAAAATTTTGTCAACGACCATACTATGCTAAAAAAATCGGTTCTCGTCCGATCACCGAAATTAAACAGCATCGGGCGCGGTTAGTACTTGGATGGGTGACCGCTTGGGAACACCGCGTGTTGTTGACTCTGTACAACTTTTTGCTCCCCACTCCCCAATACACACTTCCACATACTCTCCACTAACAACACATTGCCATTCTCAAAAATATATTTTTCGATTTTTTTTTCTAAATTCTTATCAACGATTTTATTGCGTATCACGTAACGCAAGTATAAATACACAAATTATTTTAGACCTTTCAGTTATTTGTTACCATGTGGTAACACCTTTTTGAATGCGCCAAACGTCTACGCCGTGTTGTAAAATTCTTCCGATATAATTCGAACGGTTATTTTGCGATCTCTTGTACTTGCATCCGCTCGAATAGATCATAAAGAGAATCACTGTTGGACTGGAAGGTGCTACATTTTCGCAAAATAATTTTAATGGCTCATTCAGAAGGTAAGTGTTTTCTGCTAAATTTTTTTCCGAAACGGAACAAATTTAATTAATTATAATTTAATTATATGGGAATGGCTATCTTCTTTTTCTTATCGATTTTAAGCAGAAAAATTAAATTTGTTGATTAGGACATGCTCTGTACACGTTTAATATTTTTTTACCTTACAGTAACATTTGATTTTTGAGTAGTATATATGTACTTCGTAAATCCCAATGTTATCGTATAGTAACACAATGCATTTTCTCTGCGTTTTAATCCGAAATTTCGGTTTGCCTTTAAAAAACATTTTGCTCCATTATGTTGTATCATAGCATTTTAAGACAACTTGGAGCTGAAGAAAGGCATTAGACCGCTAATACATATATAGTCCGGAGATGGTAATAAATAACATCTCGAGGCCGCTACACGCGGATACTTTTTAAAAACTCTGCACAAAGTTAGAATATAAAAAAACTTCAAGCAAATCGGTAATTACTACTGCCTATTTGCTGAGGTCGTACAATATTTTGTTGTATGAATTATGGAGTGCTATTTATCTTTCTATTTTTCGTAGAGAACAGCGGATGTTTTGAATACGTTCAACTCTTTCAGCAAATGAAAGTGATACAGTGGATGTTTTATAAGTATAGATAAAAAATTTCAACTTTCTCAAAGTGTTAAGTGTCACAGTGCCATTTAAATAAAAAAGTGCCACAATGACACAATTGTGCCACATCGGCAATGCTGCTCAGCAAGGGCAAAACTACCCTACAACCGAGTGTAGTATGAACGACCGTGCGCTGAATGTTGTTGAACAGCTAACAATACAGATTTCTATTCAAAAATTTGTTTGTTTTCTGTCTGTAATTTTTTGAGTAAGTAAGAAAAATAAGAAAAGTATGGGGGATATATTATAGTTGACGAACAACTCAAAACTGAACTTTTAAATTCGACCTAGTTTACAGAAAACCTAAGCTATTTTGTATGAGGACTGCACCGTTGCAGATAACAGACAACGATTTATCCTTTATCTTAGGGAAATGAGATAAGAATTCTCAAAGGAATCCTTTCTTGGGAATGATGGAATAAAGGCCTGGATTGAAGTGATAAGCAATAATATTCCAGGAAAGTAATTAAAAAAACTGATAGTGTGTAGTCTTCTTTAGAGCAGCAGAGTTGTATTGGTACATAGATAAATAATCGTTAATTATATGAGCGATGTCGACAAATAAAAAAAAAATGTATAGGGTGCGCAGCTGAGCGCAAAATGTCTCAACGGATTCTGGAAGTATATAGTCCGGAGAAGGTAATAAATAACACCTCGAGGCGGCTACACGCGGATACTTTTTAAAAACTCTGCACAAAGTTAGAATATAAAAAACGGATAATTCTAAGAACTTAAAGCAAATCGGTAATTACTACCATTTGCTGAGGTCGTACAATATTTTGTTGTATGAAGTATGGAGTGCTATTTATCTTTCTATTTTTCGTAGAGTACAGCGGATTTTTTTTTTTATTGATAAAAAATGTGAACTTTTGCAAAGTGTTAAGTGTCACAGTGCCATTTAAATAAAAAAGTGCCACAGTGACACAATTGTCCCACATCGGCAATGCTGCTCAGCAAGGCCAAAACTACCCTACAACCGAGTGTAGTATGAACGACCGTGCGCTGAATGTTGTTGAACACCTAACCATACAGATTTGTATTCAACAATTTTTTTCTTTTCTGTCTGTAATTTTTTGATATGTGGATATGCTTTTCTTCTGTTCGCTGATGTGGAGAGCACACCCAAATGTATTCATTTCTGTTGTATTGACTGAGAGTAAATTCTCTTGCCATTCGAACGAAGCAAAGGAGAATCGTTGGCTGATAAATGTGAACATCATGTGCTATAGATTATATATCAGAGTGTAACGTGATTTTTAACGTTATATGTGGATTCGGTGCGCTTAAGTTACGAGAAGCTAGGCAGTTGCAAAATAAATACAAATAGGAAGATTTAGGCATTTTGGCAACATATGCAAAATACAGATGTTGGTAGGGTGTGCTGTGCAAACCTTCGAATAAAAGTCACTGATAACAAAAACAAATTTCAAATATACACAAATCATAAGTAGTATAATTATTCAACACAGCAGCTTTTAACGGTCTGTTCCTTAGTGGTTTCGCAGTGAAACCACGCATTTATTATTTCCTTTCTACATTCCTAGAGTTGTCATGTTAAAACCAAGTGCATTTATATAGTTGTTCATTTTAAAACATTTGAAGTGCGTTTTTCTGTGCCGTGAAAAATTATTATCAGTTATGTAGTTGTTTTTTGAGAATAGAAAGTAAGAAAAGTGCGTACATGCAAGAATTAGTTATTTTGTGAAATGGGATGGATTTATGAAATGGGACCCATTTATCAAGGTTTTTGAATGTGCGATAGAAATCGTTTTTGTTGACGAACCTCAAGAAGATCATAACGAGGAATGGATTAACGAAGATGATCTACCTTTGTCTGTACTCCACCAACAGAAATCATGTACACCGAGATAGTCGTCTTTCCAGTGGAAAACCCCTTGCCCATCGCGTTTCACCACGATTTTGCTCTAAACGCACGCATACTACTTTATTGTCACGCATACTTCGTAAGGCTTTAGAGCAGCGCCATGTTGCTTTTAAGATTGCCTCCAATAGTGTCAAAAAGTAGCGATAGTGCCCATGATAATGTAAGAAATGCTCATGATTGGCAGTATTCCACGAAGAATGTTCGTAAGGTTTAAAAGTTCTTAAAATTTTTTTTATTGTTGGTGTTTTTATAAGACATCCCTAAAATTCGGCTAAATATGCAAATCATTTTAACAATAATAATCATTACGGTGATAATGATGCATTTCAGTCAGAAGAAATGTAAAAACACTTAAAATATACTAATCTTTTATTTCATATACTGATGAAACTACTCTATGGATTAATGTGTTTACGATTAAGATTTTTGGATTAAGCCTAGAAGTGCAAGTCATATATGCAACACAGAATTGCATTGCTACATATTATATCCAATATTATACTTTATGCTTGTAATTTAGAATAAACTTCGTGTTTGTCATATCAAGTTTTTCAAACGGTTTGTTTTGTGCGAACTCCAATAATGATATACGTATACGTATTGTATTTGGTATATTAGTTTTCAAGTTCTTTATATAACTGTGGTTTTTATTTCACTGTATATACCATATTTCTTATCCCATATTGATAATGTGATAATATTTTGAATCTGATAATTTTCAAACTTAACGTCGTTTTCCAATGCAATTTTCCAGTCCCAAGTTTCATGCACCTCGTGAACATACATTTTCTTTTAATATTTCCCTCCACTTTGGTGGTGAATATTGTACACAGAAATTTGAATCTGATAAGAAATGATGTCCAAATGATAAGGGCATTTGCGATATATACATAAGTTGTTGTGCATGTTTTTATTAATTTCTAAAAAAAATGACAAATTAAATAAACGAATTATGCACTAAAATTATCCTCAGAAACAATGTTATTAAAGGGAAATCATCAACATCAGAAATCATCTACAACCAGATGTCCAACCCGGGTTTGTGTATTTACTAAAAACCATCGTGTCTACCTCAGATTCTACTCTAAAGTCACGCGCACTACTGATAGCGTTTTTTTGCACAGACAGGGCTTGTGAATACGAGTGATCTAAGAACAACATCGCGTTGCTCTAAGGCCTTACTAAGTGTGCGTGAAAATAAAGTAGTATGGGTGCGCTTAGAGCAACATCAGTGATATCAAGCAAATCAAATTCACCTCGCTGAATATAGGTGGGGGTAATCAGCTGTTCGCTTAGGTCACACGTCTTCACAAGCCCCTGTCTGTGAAATGTTATAAAAAAAGCTGTCAAATGAAATCTAGGGGGAAGAGACGAGGAAGTTGGCTATCTCTTTAATACTTCATCTCTGGCCGTGGGCCAAATGTCGCTTGCAAAAAGATTTGACAAATGTGAACATTTGCCGAAATATGGTATTTCAACATTTCAAACGACATCTAGTGCCAGAATTGAATACTGATGTTCCCTTCTTATTGGGATTATCACTTGAAATGAATGATTGTTTTGTTGACCGCTGTTTTTTACTTATGTCAGTGGGCTGAAAAGTGACGTGCTGAATTCGGAAAGAGGTTTGACAAACTTGCATTCAAACTTGAAATTTGGGTTATACTAAAATCCCTGATTCCCGTGAGACTTAGCTAGTAAAGACTTATTTCCCTTCACCTTGCCACTTACGACTAAGCAAACACAAAATGACGATGTATCAACTTAAGTGAATATTAAGTGTATCTCAACTGGTACTATAAATGTATCTCACCTTTGCCTGGAGTCCGTTATGTGCAAATAAAAATTTTGTCAACGACCATACTATGCTAAAAAAATCGGTTCTCGTCCGATCACCGAAATTAAACAGCATCGGGCGCGGTTAGTACTTGGATGGGTGACCGCTTGGGAACACCGCGTGTTGTTGACTCTGTACAACTTTTTGCTCCCCACTCCCCAATACACACTTCCACATACTCTCCACTAACAACACATTGCCATTCTCAAAAATATATTTTTCGATTTTTTTTTCTAAATTCTTATCAACGATTTTATTGCGTATCACGTAACGCAAGTATAAATGGACAAATTATTTTAGACCTTTCAGTTATTTGTTACCATGTGGTAACACCTTTTTGAATGCGCCAAACGTCTACGCCGTGTTGTAAAATTCTTCCGATATAATTCGAACGGTTATTTTGCGATCTCTTGTACTTGCATCCGCTCGAATAGATCATAAAGAGAATCACTGTTGGACTGGAAGGTGCTACATTTTCGCAAAATAATTTTAATGGCTCATTCAGAAGGTAAGTGTTTTCTGCTAAATTTTTTTCCGAAACGGAACAAATTTAATTAATTATAATTTAATTATATGGGAATGGCTATCTTCTTTTTCTTATCGATTTTAAGCAGAAAAATTAAATTTGTTGATTAGGACATGCTCTGTACACGTTTAATATTTTTTTACCTTACAGTAACATTTGATTTTTGAGTAGTATATATGTACTTCGTAAATCCCAATGTTATCGTATAGTAACACAATGCATTTTCTCTGCGTTTTAATCCGAAATTTCGGTTTGCCTTTAAAAAACATTTTGCTCCATTATGTTGTATCATAGCATTTTAAGACAACTTGGAGCTGAAGAAAGGCATTAGACCGCTAATACATATATAGTCCGGAGATGGTAATAAATAACATCTCGAGGCCGCTACACGCGGATACTTTTTAAAAACTCTGCACAAAGTTAGAATATAAAAAAACTTCAAGAAAATCGGTAATTACTACTGCCTATTTGCTGAGGTCGTACAATATTTGGTTGTATGAATTATGGAGTGCTATTTATCTTTCTATTTTTCGTAGAGAACAGCGGATGTTTTGAATACGTTCAACTCTTTCAGCAAATGAAAGTGATACAGTGGATGTTTTATAAGTATAGATAAAAAATTTCAACTTTCTCAAAGTGTTAAGTGTCACAGTGCCATTTAAATAAAAAAGTGCCACAATGACACAATTGTGCCACATCGGCAATGCTGCTCAGCAAGGGCAAAACTACCCTACAACCGAGTGTAGTATGAACGACCGTGCGCTGAATGTTGTTGAACAGCTAACAATACAGATTTCTATTCAAAAATTTGTTTGTTTTCTGTCTGTAATTTTTTGAGTAAGTAAGAAAAATAAGAAAAGTATGGGGGATATATTATAGTTGACGAACAACTCAAAACTGAACTTTTAAATTCGACCTAGTTTACAGAAAACCTAAGCTATTTTGTATGAGGACTGCACCGTTGCAGATAACAGACAACGATTTATCCTTTATCTTAGGGAAATGAGATAAGAATTCTCAAAGGAATCCTTTCTTGGGAATGATGGAATAAAGGCCTGGATTGAAGTGATAAGCAATAATATTCCAGGAAAGTAATTAAAAAAACTGATAGTGTGTAGTCTTCTTTAGAGCAGCAGAGTTGTATTGGTACATAGATAAATAATCGTTAATTATATGAGCGATGTCGACAAATAAAAAAAAAAATGTATAGGGTGCGCAGCTGAGCGCAAAATGTCTCAACGGATTCTGGAAGTATATAGTCCGGAGAAGGTAATAAATAACACCTCGAGGCGGCTACACGCGGATACTTTTTAAAAACTCTGCACAAAGTTAGAATATAAAAAACGGATAATTCTAAGAACTTAAAGCAAATCGGTAATTACTACCATTTGCTGAGGTCGTACAATATTTTGTTGTATGAAGTATGGAGTGCTATTTATCTTTCTATTTTTCGTAGAGTACAGCGGATTTTTTTTTTTATTGATAAAAAATGTGAACTTTTTCAAAGTGTTAAGTGTCACAGTGCCATTTAAATAAAAAAGTGCCACAGTGACACAATTGTCCCACATCGGCAATGCTGCTCAGCAAGGCCAAAACTACCCTACAACCGAGTGTAGTATGAACGACCGTGCGCTGAATGTTGTTGAACACCTAACCATACAGATTTGTATTCAACAATTTTTTTCTTTTCTGTCTGTAATTTTTTGATATGTGGATATGCTTTTCTTCTGTTCGCTGATGTGGAGAGCACACCCAAATGTATTCATTTCTGTTGTATTGATTGAGAGTAAATTCTCTTGCCATTCGAACGAAGCAAAGGAGAATCGTTGGCTGATAAATGTGAACATCATGTGCTATAGATTATATATCAGAGTGTAACGTGATTTTTAACGTTATATGTGGATTCGGTGCGCTTAAGTTACGAGAAGCTAGGCAGTTGCAAAATAAATACAAATAGGAAGATTTAGGCATTTTGGCAACATATGCAAAATACAGATGTTGGTAGGGTGTGCTGTGCAAACCTTCGAATAAAAGTCACTGATAACAAAAACAAATTTCAAATATACACAAATCATAAGTAGTATAATTATTCAACACAGCAGCTTTTAACGGTCTGTTCCTTAGTGGTTTCGCAGTGAAACCACGCATTTATTATTTCCTTTCTACATTCCTAGAGTTGTCATGTTAAAACCAAGTGCATTTATATAGTTGTTCATTTTAAAACATTTGAAGTGCGTTTTTCTGTGCCGTGAAAAATTATTATCAGTTATGTAGTTGTTTTTTGAGAATAGAAAGTAAGAAAAGTGCGTACATGCAAGAATTAGTTATTTTGTTAAATGGGATGGATTTATGAAATGGGACCCATTTATCAAGGTTTTTGAATGTGCGATAGAAATCGTTTTTGTTGACGAACCTCAAGAAGATCATAACGAGGAATGGATTAACGAAGATGATCTACCTTTGTCTGTACTCCACCAACAGAAATCATGTACACCGAGATAGTCGTCTTTCCAGTGGAAAACCCCTTGCCCATCGCGTTTCACCACGATTTTGCTCTAAACGCACGCATACTACTTTATTGTCACGCATACTTCGTAAGGCTTTAGAGCAGCGCCATGTTGCTTTTAAGATTGCCTCCAATAGTGTCAAAAAGTAGCGATAGTGCCCATGATAATGTAAGAAATGCTCATGATTGGCAGTATTCCACGAAGAATGTTCGTAAGGTTTAAAAGTTCTTAAAATTTTTTTATTGTTGGTGTTTTTATAAGACATCCCTAAAATTCGGCTAAATATGCAAATCATTTTAACAATAATAATCATTACGGTGATAATGATGCATTTCAGTCAGAAGAAATGTAAAAACACTTAAAATATAGTAATCTTTTATTTCATATACTGATGAAACTACTCTATGGATTAATGTGTTTACGATTAAGATTTTTGGATTAAGCCTAGAAGTGCAAGTCATATATGCAACACAGAATTGCATTGCTACATATTATATCCAATATTATACTTTATGCTTGTAATTTAGAATAAACTTCGTGTTTGTCATATCAAGTTTTTCAAACGGTTTGTTTTGTGCGAACTCCAATAATGATATACGTATACGTATTGTATTTGGTATATTAGTTTTCAAGTTCTTTATATAACTGTGGTTTTTATTTCACTGTATATACCATATTTCTTATCCCATATTGATAATGTGATAATATTTTGAATCTGATAATTTTCAAACTTAACGTCGTTTTCCAATGCAATTTTCCAGTCCCAAGTTTCATGCACCTCGTGAACATACATTTTCTTTTAATATTTCCCTCCACTTTGGTGGTGAATATTGTACACAGAAATTTGAATCTGATAAGAAATGATGTCCAAATGATAAGGGCATTTGCGATATATACATAAGTTGTTGTGCATGTTTTTATTAATTTCTAAAAAAAATGACAAATTAAATAAACGAATTATGCACTAAAATTATCCTCAGAAACAATGTTATTAAAGGGAAATCATCAACATCAGAAATCATCTACAACCAGATGTCCAACCCGGGTTTGTGTATTTACTAAAAACCATCGTGTCTACCTCAGATTCTACTCTAAAGTCACGCGCACTACTGATAGCGTTTGTGACAGACAGGGCTTGTGAATACGAGTGATCTAAGAACAACATCGCGTTGCTCTAAGGCCTTACTAAGTGTGCGTGAAAATAAAGTAGTATGGGTGCGCTTAGAGCAACATCAGTGATATCAAGCAAATCAAATTCACCTCGCTGAATATAGGTGGGGGTAATCAGCTGTTCGCTTAGGTCACACGTCTTCACAAGCCCCTGTCTGTGAAATGTTATAAAAAAAGCTGTCAAATGAAATCTAGGGGGAAGAGACGAGGATGTTGGCTATCTCTTTAATACTTCATCTCTGGCCGTGGGCCAAATGTCGCTTGCAAAAAGATTTGACAAATGTGAACATTTGCCGAAATATGGTATTTCAACATTTCAAACGACATCTAGTGCCAGAATTGAATACTGATGTTCCCTTCTTATTGGGATTATCACTTGAAATGAATGATTGTTTTGTTGACCGCTGTTTTTTACTTATGTCAGTGGGCTGAAAAGTGACGTGCTGAATTCGGAAAGAGGTTTGACAAACTTGCATTCAAACTTGAAATTTGGGTTATACTAAAATCCCTGATTCCCGTGAGACTTAGCTAGTAAAGACTTATTTCCCTTCACCTTGCCACTTACGACTAAGCAAACACAAAATGACGATGTATCAACTTAAGTGAATATTAAGTGTATCTCAACTGGTACTATAAATGTATCTCACCTTTGCCTGGAGTCCGTTATGTGCAAATAAAAATTTTGTCAACGACCATACTATGCTAAAAAAATCGGTTCTCGTCCGATCACCGAAATTAAACAGCATCGGGCGCGGTTAGTACTTGGATGGGTGACCGCTTGGGAACACCGCGTGTTGTTGACTCTGTACAACTTTTTGCTCCCCACTCCCCAATACACACTTCCACATACTCTCCACTAACAACACATTGCCATTCTCAAAAATATATTTTTCGATTTTTTTTTCTAAATTCTTATCAACGATTTTATTGCGTATCACGTAACGCAAGTATAAATGGACAAATTATTTTAGACCTTTCAGTTATTTGTTACCATGTGGTAACACCTTTTTGAATGCGCCAAACGTCTACGCCGTGTTGTAAAATTCTTCCGATATAATTCGAACGGTTATTTTGCGATCTCTTGTACTTGCATCCGCTCGAATAGATCATAAAGAGAATCACTGTTGGACTGGAAGGTGCTACATTTTCGCAAAATAATTTTAATGGCTCATTCAGAAGGTAAGTGTTTTCTGCTAAATTTTTTTCCGAAACGGAACAAATTTAATTAATTATAATTTAATTATATGGGAATGGCTATCTTCTTTTTCTTATCGATTTTAAGCAGAAAAATTAAATTTGTTGATTAGGACATGCTCTGTACACGTTTAATATTTTTTTACCTTACAGTAACATTTGATTTTTGAGTAGTATATATGTACTTCGTAAATCCCAATGTTATCGTATAGTAACACAATGCATTTTCTCTGCGTTTTAATCCGAAATTTCGGTTTGCCTTTAAGAAACATTTTGCTCCATTATGTTGTATCATAGCATTTTAAGACAACTTGGAGCTGAAGAAAGGCATTAGACCGCTAATACATATATAGTCCGGAGATGGTAATAAATAACATCTCGAGGCCGCTACACGCGGATACTTTTTAAAAACTCTGCACAAAGTTAGAATATAAAAAAACTTCAAGCAAATCGGTAATTACTACTGCCTATTTGCTGAGGTCGTACAATATTTTGTTGTATGAATTATGGAGTGCTATTTATCTTTCTATTTTTCGTAGAGAACAGCGGATGTTTTGAATACGTTCAACTCTTTCAGCAAATGAAAGTGATACAGTGGATGTTTTATAAGTATAGATAAAAAATTTCAACTTTCTCAAAGTGTTAAGTGTCACAGTGCCATTTAAATAAAAAAGTGCCACAATGACACAATTGTGCCACATCGGCAATGCTGCTCAGCAAGGGCAAAACTACCCTACAACCGAGTGTAGTATGAACGACCGTGCGCTGAATGTTGTTGAACAGCTAACAATACAGATTTCTATTCAAAAATTTGTTTGTTTTCTGTCTGTAATTTTTTGAGTAAGTAAGAAAAATAAGAAAAGTATGGGGGATATATTATAGTTGACGAACAACTCAAAACTGAACTTTTAAATTCGACCTAGTTTACAGAAAACCTAAGCTATTTTGTATGAGGACTGCACCGTTGCAGATAACAGACAACGATTTATCCTTTATCTTAGGGAAATGAGATAAGAATTCTCAAAGGAATCCTTTCTTGGGAATGATGGAATAAAGGCCTGGATTGAAGTGATAAGCAATAATATTCCAGGAAAGTAATTAAAAAAACTGATAGTGTGTAGTCTTCTTTAGAGCAGCAGAGTTGTATTGGTACATAGATAAATAATCGTTAATTATATGAGCGATGTCGACAAATAAAAAAAAAAATGTATAGGGTGCGCAGCTGAGCGCAAAATGTCTCAACGGATTCTGGAAGTATATAGTCCGGAGAAGGTAATAAATAACACCTCGAGGCGGCTACACGCGGATACTTTTTAAAAACTCTGCACAAAGTTAGAATATAAAAAACGGATAATTCTAAGAACTTAAAGCAAATCGGCAATTACTACCATTTGCTGAGGTCGTACAATATTTTGTTGTATGAAGTATGGAGTGCTATTTATCTTTCTATTTTTCGTAGAGTACAGCGGATTTTTTTTTTTATTGATAAAAAATGTGAACTTTTTCAAAGTGTTAAGTGTCACAGTGCCATTTAAATAAAAAAGTGCCACAGTGACACAATTGTCCCACATCGGCAATGCTGCTCAGCAAGGCCAAAACTACCCTACAACCGAGTGTAGTATGAACGACCGTGCGCTGAATGTTGTTGAACACCTAACCATACAGATTTGTATTCAACAATTTTTTTCTTTTCTGTCTGTAATTTTTTGATATGTGGATATGCTTTTCTTCTGTTCGCTGATGTGGAGAGCACACCCAAATGTATTCATTTCTGTTGTATTGATTGAGAGTAAATTCTCTTGCCATTCGAACGAAGCAAAGGAGAATCGTTGGCTGATAAATGTGAACATCATGTGCTATAGATTATATATCAGAGTGTAACGTGATTTTTAACGTTATATGTGGATTCGGTGCGCTTAAGTTACGAGAAGCTAGGCAGTTGCAAAATAAATACAAATAGGAAGATTTAGGCATTTTGGCAACATATGCAAAATACAGACGTTGGTAGGGTGTGCTGTGCAAACCTTCGAATAAAAGTCACTGATAACAAAAACAAATTTCAAATATACACAAATCATAAGTAGTATAATTATTCAACACAGCAGCTTTTAACTGTCTGTTCCTTAGTGGTTTCGCAGTGAAACCACGCATTTATTATTTCCTTTCTACATTCCTAGAGTTGTCATGTTAAAACCAAGTGCATTTATATAGTTGTTCATTTTAAAACATTTGAAGTGCGTTTTTCTGTGCCGTGAAAAATTATTATCAGTTATGTAGTTGTTTTTTGAGAATAGAAAGTAAGAAAAGTGCGTACATGCAAGAATTAGTTATTTTGTGAAATGGGATGGATTTATGAAATGGGACCCATTTATCAAGGTTTTTGAATGTGCGATAGAAATCGTTTTTGTTGACGAACCTCAAGAAGATCATAACGAGGAATGGATTAACGAAGATGATCTACCTTTGTCTGTACTCCACCAACAGAAATCATGTACACCGAGATAGTCGTCTTTCCAGTGGAAAACCCCTTGCCCATCGCGTTTCACCACGATTTTGCTCTAAACGCACGCATACTACTTTATTGTCACGCATACTTCGTAAGGCTTTAGAGCAGCGCCATGTTGCTTTTAAGATTGCCTCCAATAGTGTCAAAAAGTAGCGATAGTGCCCATGATAATGTAAGAAATGCTCATGATTGGCAGTATTCCACGAAGAATGTTCGTAAGGTTTAAAAGTTCTTAAAATTTTTTTTATTGTTGGTGTTTTTATAAGACATCCCTAAAATTCGGCTAAATATGCAAATCATTTTAACAATAATAATCATTACGGTGATAATGATGCATTTCAGTCAGAAGAAATGTAAAAACACTTAAAATATACTAATCTTTTATTTCATATACTGATGAAACTACTCTAGGGATTAATGTGTTTACGATTAAGATTTTTGGATTAAGCCTAGAAGTGCAAGTCATATATGCAACACAGAATTGCATTGCTACATATTATATCCAATATTATACTTTATGCTTGTAATTTAGAATAAACTTCGTGTTTGTCATATCAAGTTTTTCAAACGGTTTGTTTTGTGCGAACTCCAATAATGATATACGTATACGTATTGTATTTGGTATATTAGTTTTCAAGTTCTTTATATACCTGTGGTTTTTATTTCACTGTATATACCATATTTCTTATCCCATATTGATAATGTGATAATATTTTGAATCTGATAATTTTCAAACTTAACGTCGTTTTCCAATGCAATTTTCCAGTCCCAAGTTTCATGCACCTCGTGAACATACATTTTCTTTTAATATTTCCCTCCACTTTGGTGGTGAATATTGTACACAGAAATTTGAATCTGATAAGAAATGATGTCCAAATGATAAGGGCATTTGCGATATATACATAAGTTGTTGTGCAAGTTTTTATTAATTTCTAAAAAAAAGGACAAATTAAATAAAAGAATTATGCACTAAAATTATCCTCAGAAACAATGTTATTAAAGGGAAATCATCAACATCAGAAATCATCTACAACCAGATGTCCAACCCGGGTTTGTGTATTTACTAAAAACCATCGTGTCTACCTCAGATTCTACTCTAAAGTCACGCGCACTACTGATAGCGTTTTTTTGCACAGACAGGGCTTGTGAATACGAGTGATCTAAGAACAACATCGCGTTGCTCTAAGGCCTTACTAAGTGTGCGTGAAAATAAAGTAGTATGGGTGCGCTTCGAGCAACATCAGTGATATCAAGCAAATCAAATTCACCTCGCTGAATATAGGTGGGGGTAATCAGCTGTTCGCTTAGGTCACACGTCTTCACAAGCCCCTGTCTGTGAAATGTTATAAAAAAAGCTGTCAAATGAAATCTAGGGGGAAGAGACGAGGAAGTTGGCTATCTCTTTAATACTTCATCTCTGGCCGTGGGCCAAATGTCGCTTGCAAAAAGATTTGACAAATGTGAACATTTGCCGAAATATGGTATTTCAACATTTCAAACGACATCTAGTGCCAGAATTGAATACTGATGTTCCCTTCTTATTGGGATTATCACTTGAAATGAATGATTGTTTTGTTGACCGCTGTTTTTTACTTATGTCAGTGGGCTGAAAAGTGACGTGCTGAATTTGGAAAGAGGTTTGACAAACTTGCATTCAAACTTGAAATTTGGGTTATACTAAAATCCCTGATTCCCGTGAGACTTAGCTAGTAAAGACTTATTTCCCTTCACCTTGCCACTTACGACTAAGCAAACACAAAATGACGATGTATCAACTTAAGTGAATATTAAGTGTATCTCAACTGGTACTATAAATGTATCTCACCTTTGCCTGGAGTCCGTTATGTGCAAATAAAAATTTTGTCAACGACCATATTATGCTAAAAAAATCGGTTCTCGTCCGATCACCGAAATTAAACAGCTTCGGGCGCGGTTAGTACTTGGATGGGTGACCGCTTGGGAACACCGCGTGTTGTTGACTCTGTACAACTTTTTGCTCCCCACTCCCCAATACACACTTCCACATACTCTCCACTAACAACACATTGCCATTCTCAAAAATATATTTTTCGATTTTTTTTTCTAAATTCTTATCAACGATTTTATTGCGTATCACGTAACGCAAGTATAAATGGACAAATTATTTTAGACCTTTCAGTTATTTGTTACCATGTGGTAACACCTTTTTGAATGCGCCAAACGTCTACGCCGTGTTGTAAAATTCTTCCGATATAATTCGAACGGTTATTTTGCGATCTCTTGTACTTGCATCCGCTCGAATAGATCATAAAGAGAATCACTGTTGGACTGGAAGGTGCTACATTTTCGCAAAATAATTTTAATGGCTCATTCAGAAGGTAAGTGTTTTCTGCTAAATTTTTTTCCGAAACGGAACAAATTTAATTAATTATAATTTAATTATATGGGAATGGCTATCTTCTTTTTCTTATCGATTTTAAGCAGAAAAATTAAATTTGTTGATTAGGACATGCTCTGTACACGTTTAATATTTTTTTACCTTACAGTAACATTTGATTTTTGAGTAGTATATATGTACTTCGTAAATCCCAATGTTATCGTATAGTAACACAATGCATTTTCTCTGCGTTTTAATCCGAAATTTCGGTTTGCCTTTAAAAAACATTTTGCTCCATTATGTTGTATCATAGCATTTTAAGACAACTTGGAGCTGAAGAAAGGCATTAGACCGCTAATACAGAGGATCAGGTGAATGGGATTTTGTTGGTGAATGAGAAAAAGATGTTGGGAACTCAGAAGAGGAAATAGAAGAAGTCTTAGAAAATCCCAGTCAACGCTATATTTCAGTTGGAAAGTACAGAACAGTTGGAAACAGAACAGTTGGAACAGTTGGCATAGTACAGTTGGAAAACTTGCACACGCCACTTCAATATTTTAAAGAATATTTCAATGTCAACGTGGATGAAAGAATTCTATTTGCCACAAATCAAAGAAATATGGCTATTGAAGGATACCTGATCAACATCAAATTGGATGAAATCAAGAAAACGGTTGCTATGCTACTCATTATGGAATTAATTAACTATGCAAGAACAAGTATGTCCTGGGGAAGAGCAACCAAAATTTCATAGATTTCGAACACAATGGGCAGAGGAAGATTCCATTTTATTCGAAGCCTATTCATGATTTCGAAATCTACAGTAAACCACAAAAGTAAGTACACAGCAACAAGTTGTATGTGTTCTCAAGAAAAATTCAATTCAAGCACGACTGCAAGAAAAAATCTTGAATTGAAGAGGAAAATTAACCATTGCTGGGCGATCACTTATGGGATTTTGTTCTGTTATAGATGATAGTTATGAGATGAGTTGAAACGCTAAAAATTAAAAGATCAATTAAGCGCGGAAGGCCATCTGCGAACTTAAGTGAACATCTACGAATTCATCCCTATCACGAATTCCGTCGTAATCGAAAACGTCCTACGAACTGATTCTGTGACAGGGCTGATTATTTTGTGGTGCTAACCACCGTGTTAGAGTAGACGCGTGCCCAAAAAGTTTGCCATTCGGAGACTCAGAGCTAATGAAGCCGATCTGCTCCTATGGATGATGTCAAGTAGCATTAGAAATAGAATAGGCTCGAGTAGAAAAATCACTTCTTTTACTCTAACCCAACAAATATGACCCAAGATATTTTGATGAAACTATCACATTATAGTCCATTTCGCTCTCATCATCGTCTTCATCGGAACTGCTACTAGGTGGTGCTACTCGTACTTCGGGAGCCTTTAACAGGGCAATACATTCTTGAGGTAGCGAGTTCCTTTTTCTATGGGGCGCTGTACTACGACTCGAAAGATATGGATCTGATGATATTAAAAACCTGTTTAATACATCTCTACTCGTATTTTTTCGTTTTTGTACTTGGGTGTACATTCGTTAAATGTTCTCGAAGGTCGTCCAGGATTCGATGTCGTGCTTGATGTTGGGACTATATCATAAAACTCTACCGGAAATACAATTTCCTGATCCAACCATTATCGTTCTGAGACTTTAGTATTTTCCGATTACTTCTTTCAGACCTTACATGTATCTTGGAACTCGTAGAGCTTACATATGTCTGTAGCACTCTAGGAATTTCTTTGGCATCCAAAATGCCGAAACTTTTCATTATGTGAACCGAAATTCGCCTATTTCGGCCCTGAAGCTTAGAATTTGTCCACACACTAAAAAGTTCACTGATTTTCATTATAATAAAATGATAGCGTACACGCCTTTATTTTTAAACTTTAAACTTTGCTTAAGAAAATTATGGGGGATATATTATAGTTGATGGACAACTAAATTCGTATCACGTAACGCAAATATTAATGGAAAAATTATTTTAGCCCCTTCAGTTGCGCAAAACGTCTACTCCGTATTGTAAAATTCTTCCGAAATAATTCGAACGGTTATTTTGCGATATCTTGTACTTGCATCTGCTCGAATAGATCATAAAGAGAAACACTGTTGGACTGGAAGGTGCTACATTTTCGCAAAATAATTTAAGTAAGAAAAATAAGAAAATTATGGGGGATATATTATAGTTGACGAACAACTCAAAACTGAACTTTTAAATTCGACCTAGTTTACAGAAAACCTAAGCTATTTTGTATGAGGACTGCACCGTTGCAGATAACAGACAACGATTTATCCTTTATCTTAGGGAAATGAGATAAGAATTCTCAAAGGAATCCTTTCTTGGGAATGATGGAATAAAGGCCTGGATTGAAGTGATAAGCAATAATATTCCAGGAAAGTAATTAAAAAAACTGATAGTGTGTAGTCTTCTTTAGAGCAGCAGAGTTGTATTGGTACATAGATAAATAATCGTTAATTATATGAGCGATGTCGACAAATAAAAAAAAAAATTGTGTAGGGTGCGCAGCTGAGCGCAAAATGTCTCAATGGATTCTGGAAGTATATAGTCCGGAGAAGGTAATAAATAACATCTCGAGGCGGCTACACGCGGATACTTTTTAAAAACTCTGCACAAAGTTAGAATATAAAAAAACGGATAATTCTAAGAACTTAAAGCAAATTGGTAATTACTACCATTTGCTGAGGTCGTACAATATTTTGTTGTATAAAGTATGGAGTGCTATTTATCTTTCTATTTTTCGTAGAGTACAGCGGATGTTTTGAATACGTTCAACTCTTTCGGCAAATGAAAGTGATACAGTGGATGTTTTATAAGTATAGATAAAAAATTTCAACTTTCTCAAAGTGTTAAGTGTCACAGTGCCATTTAAATAAAAAAGTGCCACAATGACACAATTGTGCCACATCGACAATGCTGCTCAGCAAGGGCAAAACTACCCTACAACCGAGTGTAGTATGAACGACCGTGCGCTGAATGTTGTTGAACACCTAACCATACAGATTTGTATTCAACAATTTTTTTCTTTTCTGTCTGTAATTTTTTGATATGTGGATATGCTTTTCTTCTGTTCGCTGATGTGGAGAGCACACCCAAATGTATTCATTTTTGTTGTATTGAGTGAGAATAAATTCTCTTGCCATTCGAACGAAGCAAAGGAGAATCGTTGAGAAGATGGCTGATAAATGTGAACATCATGTGCTATAGATTATATATCAGAGTGTAACGTGATTTTTAACGTTATATGTGGATTCGGTGCGCTTAAGTTACGAGAAGCTAGGCAGTTGCAAAATAAATACAAATAGGAAGATTTAGGCATTTTGGCAACATATGCAAAATACAGATTTTGGTAGGGTGTGCGGTGCAAACCTTCGAATAAAAGTCACTGATAACAAAAACAAATTTCAAATACACACAAATCATAAGTAGTATAATTATTCAACACAGCAGCTTTTAACTGTCTGTTCCTTAGTGGTTTCGCAGTGAAACCACGCATTTATTATTTCCTTTCTACATTCCTAGAGTTGTCATGTTAAAACCAAGTGCATTTATATAGTTGTTCATTTTAAAACATTTGAAGTGCGTTTTTCTGTGCCGTGAAAAATTATGATCAGTTATGTAGTTGTTTTTTGAGAATAGAAAGTAAGAAAAGTGCGTACATGCAAGAATTTGTTATTTTGTGAAATGGGATGGATTTATGAAATGGGACCCATTTATCAAGGTTTTTGAATGTGCGATAGAAATCGTTTTTGTTGACGAACCTCAAGAAGATCATAACGAGGAATGGATTAACGAAGATGATCTACCTTTGTCTGTACTCCACCAACAGAAATCATGTACACCGAGATAGTCGTCTTTCCAGTGGAAAACCCCTTGCCCATCGCGTTTCACTCGGAATTTTGCTCTAAACGCACGCATACTACTTTAGTTTCACGCACACTTCTTAAGGCTTTAGAGCAGCCTGCAGTTGCTCTCTGATCAATCGTATTTACGAACACTGTCTGTGAACATTTTATAAAAAAACGCTGTCAGATGAAATCAAGGGGCAAGAGAGGTAGAAGTTGACTATCTCTTTAATACTTCATCTCTGTCAACCAAATAGAATAGGCCGTGTGCCGTGGGCAGAAATCATGTACATCGAGATAGTCGTCTTTCCAGTGGAAAACCCCTTGCCCATCGCGTTTCACCACGATTTTGCTCTAAACGCACGCATACTACTTTATTGTCACGCATACTTCGTAAGGCTTTAGAGCAGCGCCATGTTGCTTTTAAGATTGCCTCCAATAGTGTCAAAAAGTAGCGATAGTGCCCATGATAATGTAAGAAATGCTCATGATTGGAAGTATTCCACGAAGAATGTTCGTAAGGTTTAAAAGTTCTTAAAATTTTTTTTATTGTTGGTGTTTTTATAAGACATCGCTAAAATTCGGCTAAATATGCAAATCATTTTAACAATAATAATCATTACGGTGATAATGATGCATTTCAGTCAGAAGAAATGTAAAAACACTTAAAATATACTAATCTTTTATTTCATATACTGATGAAACTACTGTAGGGATTAATGTGTTTACGATTAAGATTTTTGGATTAAGCCTAGAAGTGCAAGTCATATATGCAACACAGAATCGCATTGCTACATATTATATCCAATATTATACTTTATGCTTGTAATTTAGAATAAACTTCGTGTTTGTCATATCAAGTTTTTCAAACGGTTTGTTGTGTGCGAACTCCAATAATGATATACGTATACGTATTGTATTTAGTATATTAGTTTTCAAGTTCTTTATATACCTGTGGTTTTTATTTCACTGTATATACCATATTTCTTATCCCATATTGATAATGTGATAATATATTTTTATTGAATCTGATAATTTTCAAACTTAACGTCGTTTTCCAATGCAATTTTCCAGTCCCAAGTTTCATGCACCTCGTGAACATACATTTTCTTTTAATATTTCCCTCCACTTTTGGTGGTGAATATTGTACACAGAACTTTGAATCTGATAAGAAATGATGTCCAAATGATAAGGGCATTTGCGATATATACATAAGTTGTTGTGCAAGTTTTTATTAATTTCTAAAAAAAAGGACAAATTAAATAAAAGAATTATGCACTAAAATTATCCTCAGAAACAATGTTATTAAAGGGAAATCATCTACAACCAGATGTCCAACCCGGGTTTGTGTATATACTAAAAACCATCGTGTCTATCTCAGATTCTACTCTAAAGTCACGCGCACTAGTGATAGCGTTTTTTTTGCACAGACAGGGCTTGTGAATACGAGTGATCTAAGAACAACATCGCGTTGCTCTAAGGCCTTACTAAGTGTGCGTGAAAACAAAGTAGTATGGGTGCGCTCAGAGCAACATCAGTGATATCAAGCAAATCAAATTCACCTCGCTGAATATAGGTGGGGGTAATCAGCTGTTCGCTTAGGTCACACGTCTTCAATAGCCCCTGTCTGTGAAATGTTATAAAAAAAGCTGTCAAATGAAATCTAGGGAGAAGAGACGAGGAAGTTGGCTATCTCTTTAATACTTCATCTCTGGCCGTGGGCCAAATGTCGTTTGCAAAAACATTTGACAAATGTAAACATTTGCCGAAATATGGTATTTTAACATTTCAAACGACATCTAGTGCCAGAATTGAATACTGATGTTCCCTTCTTATTGGGATTATCACTTGAAAGGAATGATTGTTTTGTTGACTGCTGTTTTTTACTTATGTCAGTGGGCTGAAAAGTGAGTGGAAAGAGGTTTGACAAACTTGCATTCAAACTTGAAATTTGGGTTATACTAAAATCCCTGATTCCCGTGAGACTTAGCTAGTAAAGACTTATTTCCCTTCACCTTGCCACTTACGACTAAGCAAACACAAAATGACGATGTATCAACTTAAATGAATACTAAAAGTATCTCAACTGGTACTATAAATGTATCTCACCTTTGCCTGGAGTCCGTTATGTGCAAATAAAAATGTTGTCAACGACCATACTATGCTGAAAAAATCGGTTCTCGGATCGAGGTCTTGTACAACGAGGCAAACTTGAACAGGATAGATAATTTTATTATTAAGCTGATCAGAAGGCACATTGCACGGGCTATGACTTCTTCCAACAGTCTGATCTTTGGGGCTTATTACCCCAATATCATGTACCATGAAAGGGTGCGCCTTAACGGCTTTATTCCTCCCGAGGCATTCCTTTATTTAGACACGATTGCCCTGTTATCTTCCATGTCGTACGCCGAACAGTGGACAGGCGACTCCAATACGAACCGGATGTCGCTCGCACCCACGAGGATCTTCTTCGGTTCAGTAGAGCGATACCCGCTCGTGACAGGAAAGAGTCTGCCAAAGAACGGCTATTTTACTGGTGGTTACACCAAAACCAGTCTCCGCCACCGGTGGCTTTTCTAGATGACCAGATAGTTGACCATGGTGGCCAACTTACATAGGTTTAAGGTAGCTACTAACATTTCAAACGACATCTAGTGCCAGAATTGAATACTGATGTTCCCTTCTTATTGGGATTATCACTTGAAATGAATGATTGTTTTGTTGACCGCTGTTTTTTACTTATGTCAGTGGGCTGAAAAGTGACGTGCTGAATTTGGAAAGAGGTTTGACAAACTTGCATTCAAACTTGAAATTTGGGTTATACTAAAATCCCTGATTCCCGTGAGACTTAGCTAGTAAAGACTTATTTCCCTTCACCTTGCCACTTACGACTAAGCAAACACAAAATGACGATGTATCAACTTAAGTGAATATTAAGTGTATCTCAACTGGTACTATAAATGTATCTCACCTTTGCCTGGAGTCCGTTATGTGCAAATAAAAATTTTGTCAACGACCATACTATGCTAAAAAAATCGGTTCTCGTCCGATCACCGAAATTAAACAGCATCGGGCGCGGTTAGTACTTGGATGGGTGACCGCTTGGGAACACCGCGTGTTGTTGACTCTGTACAACTTTTTGCTCCCCACTCCCCAATACACACTTCCACATACTCTCCACTAACAACACATTGCCATTCTCAAAAATATATTTTTCGATTTTTTTTTCTAAATTCTTATCAACGATTTTATTGCGTATCACGTAACGCAAGTATAAATGGACAAATTATTTTAGACCTTTCAGTTATTTGTTACCATGTGGTAACACCTTTTTGAATGCGCCAAACGTCTACGCCGTGTTGTAAAATTCTTCCGATATAATTCGAACGGTTATTTTGCGATCTCTTGTACTTGCATCCGCTCGAATAGATCATAAAGAGAATCACTGTTGGACTGGAAGGTGCTACATTTTCGCAAAATAATTTTAATGGCTCATTCAGAAGGTAAGTGTTTTCTGCTAAATTTTTTTCCGAAACGGAACAAATTTAATTAATTATAATTTAATTATATGGGAATGGCTATCTTCTTTTTCTTATCGATTTTAAGCAGAAAAATTAAATTTGTTGATTAGGACATGCTCTGTACACGTTTAATATTTTTTTACCTTACAGTAACATTTGATTTTTGAGTAGTATATATGTACTTCGTAAATCCCAATGTTATCGTATAGTAACACAATGCATTTTCTCTGCGTTTTAATTCGAAATTTCGGTTTGCCTTTAAAAAACATTTTGCTCCATTATGTTGTATCATAGCATTTTAAGACAACTTGGAGCTGAAGAAAGGCATTAGACCGCTAATACATATATAGTCCGGAGATGGTAATAAATAACATCTCGAGGCCGCTACACGCGGATACTTTTTAAAAACTCTGCACAAAGTTAGAATATAAAAAAACTTCAAGCAAATCGGTAATTACTACTGACTATTTGCTGAGGTCGTACAATATTTTGTTGTATGAATTATGGAGTGCTATTTATCTTTCTATTTTTCGTAGAGTACTGCGGATGTTTTGAATACGTTCAACTCTTTCAGCAAATGAAAGTGATACAGTGGATGTTTTATAAGTATAGATAAAAAATTTCAACTTTCTCAAAGTGTTAAGTGTCACAGTGCCATTTAAATAAAAAAGTGCCACAATGACACAATTGTGCCACATCGGCAATGCTGCTCAGCAAGGGCAAAACTACCCTACAACCGAGTGTAGTATGAACGACCGTGCGCTGAATGTTGTTGAACAGCTAACAATACAGATTTCTATTCAAAAATTTGTTTGTTTTCTGTCTGTAATTTTTTGAGTAAGTAAGAAAAATAAGAAAAGTATGGGGGATATATTATAGTTGACGAACAACTCAAAACTGAACTTTTAAATTCGACCTAGTTTACAGAAAACCTAAGCTATTTTGTATGAGGACTGCACCGTTGCAGATAACAGACAACGATTTATCCTTTATCTTAGGGAAATGAGATAAGAATTCTCAAAGGAATCCTTTCTTGGGAATGATGGAATAAAGGCCTGGATTGAAGTGATAAGCAATAATATTCCAGGAAAGTAATTAAAAAAACTGATAGTGTGTAGTCTTCTTTAGAGCAGCAGAGTTGTATTGGTACATAGATAAATAATCGTTAATTGTATGAGCGATGTCGACAAATAAAAAAAAAAATGTATAGGGTGCGCAGCTGAGCGCAAAATGTCTCAACGGATTCTGGAAGTATATAGTCCGGAGAAGGTAATAAATAACACCTCGAGGCGGCTACACGCGGATACTTTTTAAAAACTCTGCACAAAGTTAGAATATAAAAAACGGATAATTCTAAGAACTTAAAGCAAATCGGTAATTACTACCATTTGCTGAGGTCGTACAATATTTTGTTGTATGAAGTATGGAGTGCTATTTATCTTTCTATTTTTCGTAGAGTACAGCGGATTTTTTTTTTTATTGATAAAAAATGTGAACTTTTTCAAAGTGTTAAGTGTCACAGTGCCATTTAAATAAAAAAGTGCCACAGCGACACAATTGTGCCACATCGGCAATGCTGCTCAGCAAGGCCAAAACTACCCTACAACCGAGTGTAGTATGAACGACCGTGCGCTGAATGTTGTTGAACACCTAACCATACAGATTTGTATTCAACAATTTTTTTCTTTTCTGTCTGTAATTTTTTGATATGTGGATATGCTTTTCTTCTGTTCGCTGATGTGGAGAGCACACCCAAATGTATTCATTTCTGTTGTATTGATTGAGAGTAAATTCTCTTGCCATTCGAACGAAGCAAAGGAGAATCGTTGGCTGATAAATGTGAACATCATGTGCTATAGATTATATATCAGAGTGTAACGTGATTTTTAACGTTATATGTGGATTCGGTGCGCTTAAGTTACGAGAAGCTAGGCAGTTGCAAAATAAATACAAATAGGAAGATTTAGGCATTTTGGCAACATATGCAAAATACAGATGTTGGTAGGGTGTGCTGTGCAAACCTTCGAATAAAAGTCACTGATAACAAAAACAAATTTCAAATATACACAAATCATAAGTAGTATAATTATTCAACACAGCAGCTTTTAACGGTCTGTTCCTTAGTGGTTTCGCAGTGAAACCACGCATTTATTATTTCCTTTCTACATTCCTAGAGTTGTCATGTTAAAACCAAGTGCATTTATATAGTTGTTCATTTTAAAACATTTGAAGTGCGTTTTTCTGTGCCGTGAAAAATTATTATCAGTTATGTAGTTGTTTTTTGAGAATAGAAAGTAAGAAAAGTGCGTACATGCAAGAATTAGTTATTTTGTGAAATGGGATGGATTTATGAAATGGGACCCATTTATCAAGGTTTTTGAATGTGCGATAGAAATCGTTTTTGTTGACGAACCTCAAGAAGATCATAACGAGGAATGGATTAACGAAGATGATCTACCTTTGTCTGTACTCCACCAACAGAAATCATGTACACCGAGATAGTCGTCTTTCCAGTGGAAAACCCCTTGCCCATCGCGTTTCACCACGATTTTGCTCTAAACGCACGCATACTACTTTATTGTCACGCATACTTCGTAAGGCTTTAGAGCAGCGCCATGTTGCTTTTAGATTGCCTCCAATAGTGTCAAAAAGTAGCGATAGTGCCCATGATAATGTAAGAAATGCTCATGATTGGCAGTATTCCACGAAGAATGTTCGTAAGGTTTAAAAGTTCTTAAAATTTTTTTATTGTTGGTGTTTTTATAAGACATCCCTAAAATTCGGCTAAATATGCAAATCATTTTAACAATAATAATCATTACGGTGATAATGATGCATTTCAGTCAGAAGAAATGTAAAAACACTTAAAATATACTAATCTTTTATTTCATATACTGATGAAACTACTCTATGGATTAATGTGTTTACGATTAAGATTTTTGGATTAAGCCTAGAAGTGCAAGTCATATATGCAACACAGAATTGCATTGCTACATATTATATCCAATATTATACTTTATGCTTGTAATTTAGAATAAACTTCGTGTTTGTCATATCAAGTTTTTCAAACGGTTTGTTTTGTGCGAACTCCAATAATGATATACGTATACGTATTGTATTTGGTATATAAGTTTTCAAGTTCTTTATATACCTGTGGTTTTTATTTCACTGTATATACCATATTTCTTATCCCATATTGATAATGTGATAATATTTTGAATCTGATAATTTTCAAACTTAACGTCGTTTTCCAATGCAATTTTCCAGTCCCAAGTTTCATGCACCTCGTGAACATACATTTTCTTTTAATATTTCCCTCCACTTTGGTGGTGAATATTGTACACAGAAATTTGAATCTGATAAGAAATGATGTCCAAATGATAAGGGCATTTGCGATATATACATAAGTTGTTGTGCATGTTTTTATTAATTTCTAAAAAAAATGACAAATTAAATAAACGAATTATGCACTAAAATTATCCTCAGAAACAATGTTATTAAAGGGAAATCATCAACATCAGAAATCATCTACAACCAGATGTCCAACCCGGGTTTGTGTATTTACTAAAAACCATCGTGTCTACCTCAGATTCTACTCTAAAGTCACGCGCACTACTGATAGCGTTTTTTTTGCACAGACAGGGCTTGTGAATACGAGTGATCTAAGAACAACATCGCGTTGCTCTAAGGCCTTACTAAGTGTGCGTGAAAATAAAGTAGTATGGGTGCGCTTAGAGCAACATCAGTGATATCAAGCAAATCAAATTCACCTCGCTGAATATAGGTGGGGGTAATCAGCTGTTCGCTTAGGTCACACGTCTTCACAAGCCCCTGTCTGTGAAATGTTATAAAAAAAGCTGTCAAATGAAATCTAGGGGGAAGAGACGAGGAAGTTGGCTATCTCTTTAATACTTCATCTCTGGCCGTGGGCCAAATGTCGCTTGCAAAAAGATTTGACAAATGTGAACATTTGCCGAAATATGGTATTTCAACATTTCAAACGACATCTAGTGCCAGAATAGAATACTGATGTTCCCTTCTTATTGGGATTATCACTTGAAATGAATGATTGTTTTGTTGACCGCTGTTTTTTACTTATGTCAGTGGGCTGAAAAGTGACGTGCTGAATTTGGAAAGAGGTTTGACAAACTTGCATTCAAACTTGAAATTTGGGTTATACTAAAATCCCTGATTCCCGTGAGACTTAGCTAGTAAAGACTTATTTCCCTTCACCTTGCCACTTACGACTAAGCAAACACAAAATGACGATGTATCAACTTAAGTGAATATTAAGTGTATCTCAACTGGTACTATAAATGTATCTCACCTTTGCCTGGAGTCCGTTATGTGCAAATAAAAATTTTGTCAACGACCATACTATGCTAAAAAAATCGGTTCTCGTCCGATCACCGAAATTAAACAGCATCGGGCGCGGTTAGTACTTGGATGGGTGACCGCTTGGGAACACCGCGTGTTGTTGACTCTGTACAACTTTTTGCTCCCCACTCCCCAATACACACTTCCACATACTCTCCACTAACAACACATTGCCATTCTCAAAAATATATTTTTCGATTTTTTTTTTTTAAATTCTTATCAACGATTTTATTGCGTATCACGTAACGCAAGTATAAATGGACAAATTATTTTAGACCTTTCAGTTATTTGTTACCATGTGGTAACACCTTTTTGAATGCGCCAAACGTCTACGCCGTGTTGTAAAATTCTTCCGATATAATTCGAACGGTTATTTTGCGATCTCTTGTACTTGCATCCGCTCGAATAGATCATAAAGAGAATCACTGTTGGACTGGAAGGTGCTACATTTTCGCAAAATAATTTTAATGGCTCATTCAGAAGGTAAGTGTTTTCTGCTAAATTTTTTTCCGAAACGGAACAAATTTAATTAATTATAATTTAATTATATGGGAATGGCTATCTTCTTTTTCTTATCGATTTTAAGCAGAAAAATTAAATTTGTTGATTAGGACATGCTCTGTACACGTTTAATATTTTTTTTACCTTACAGTAACATTTGATTTTTGAGTAGTATATATGTACTTCGTAAATCCCAATGTTATCGTATAGTAACACAATGCATTTTCTCTGCGTTTTAATCCGAAATTTCGGTTTGCCTTTAAAAAACATTTTGCTCCATTATGTTGTATCATAGCATTTTAAGACAACTTGGAGCTGAAGAAAGGCATTAGACCGCTAATACATATATAGTCCGGAGATGGTAATAAATAACATCTCGAGGCCGCTACACGCGGATACTTTTTAAAAACTCTGCACAAAGTTAGAATATAAAAAAACTTCAAGCAAATCGGTAATTACTACTGACTATTTGCTGAGGTCGTACAATATTTTGTTGTATGAATTATGGAGTGCTATTTATCTTTCTATTTTTCGTAGAGTACAGCGGATGTTTTGAATACGTTCAACTCTTTCAGCAAATGAAAGTGATACAGTGGATGTTTTATAAGTATAGATAAAAAATTTCAACTTTCTCAAAGTGTTAAGTGTCACAGTGCCATTTAAATAAAAAAGTGCCACAATGACACAATTGTGCCACATCGGCAATGCTGCTCAGCAAGGGCAAAACTACCCTACAACCGAGTGCAGTATGAACGACCGTGCGCTGAATGTTGTTGAACAGCTAACAATACAGATTTCTATTCAAAAATTTGTTTGTTTTCTGTCTGTAATTTTTTGAGTAAGTAAGAAAAATAAGAAAAGTATGGGGGATATATTATAGTTGACGAACAACTCAAAACTGAACTTTTAAATTCGACCTAGTTTACAGAAAACCTAAGCTATTTTGTATGAGGACTGCACCGTTGCAGATAACAGACAACGATTTATCCTTTATCTTAGGGAAATGAGATAAGAATTCTCAAAGGAATCCTTTCTTGGGAATGATGGAATAAAGGCCTGGATTGAAGTGATAAGCAATAATATTCCAGGAAAGTAATTAAAAAAACTGATAGTGTGTAGTCTTCTTTAGAGCAGCAGAGTTGTATTGGTACATAGATAAATAATCGTTAATTATATGAGCGATGTCGACAAATAAAAAAAAAAATGTATAGGGTGCGCAGCTGAGCGCAAAATGTCTCAACGGATTCTGGAAGTATATAGTCCGGAGAAGGTAATAAATAACACCTCGAGGCGGCTACACGCGGATACTTTTTCAAAACTCTGCACAAAGTTAGAATATAAAAAAACGGATAATTCTAAGAACTTAAAGCAAATCGGTAATTACTACCATTTGCTGAGGTCGTACAATATTTTGTTGTATGAAGTATGGAGTGCTATTTATCTTTCTATTTTTCGTAGAGTACAGCGTATTTTTTTTTTTATTGATAAAAAATGTGAACTTTTTCAAAGTGTTAAGTGTCACAGTGCCATTTAAATAAAAAAGTGCCACAGTGACACAATTGTGCCACATCGGCAATGCTGCTCAGCAAGGCCAAAAATACCCTACAACCGAGTGTAGTATGAACGACCGTGCGCTGAATGTTGTTGAACACCTAACCATACAGATTTGTATTCAACAATTTTTTTCTTTTCTGTCTGTAATTTTTTGATATGTGGATATGCTTTTCTTCTGTTCGCTGATGTGGAGAGCACACCCAAATGTATTCATTTCTGTTGTATTGATTGAGAGTAAATTCTCTTGCCATTCGAACGAAGCAAAGGAGAATCGTTGGCTGATAAATGTGAACATCATGTGCTATAGATTATATATCAGAGTGTAACGTGATTTTTAACGTTATATGTGGATTCGGTGCGCTTAAGTTACGAGAAGCTAGGCAGTTGCAAAATAAATACAAATAGGAAGATTTAGGCATTTTGGCAACATATGCAAAATACAGATGTTGGTAGGGTGTGCTGTGCAAACCTTCGAATAAAAGTCACTGATAACAAAAACAAATTTCAAATATACACAAATCATAAGTAGTATAATTATTCAACACAGCAGCTTTTAACGGTCTGTTCCTTAGTGGTTTCGCAGTGAAACCACGCATTTATTATTTCCTTTCTACATTCCTAGAGTTGTCATGTTAAAACCAAGTGCATTTATATAGTTGTTCATTTTAAAACATTTGAAGTGCGTTTTTCTGTGCCGTGAAAAATTATTATCAGTTATGTAGTTGTTTTTTGAGAATAGAAAGTAAGAAAAGTGCGTACATGCAAGAATTAGTTATTTTGTGAAATGGGATGGATTTATGAAATGGGACCCATTTATCAAGGTTTTTGAATGTGCGATAGAAATTGTTTTTGTTGACGAACCTCAAGAAGATCATAACGAGGAATGGATTAACGAAGATGATCTACCTTTGTCTGTACTCCACCAACAGAAATCATGTACACCGAGATAGTCGTCTTTCCAGTGGAAAACCCCTTGCCCATCGCGTTTCACCACGATTTTGCTCTAAACGCACGCATACTACTTTATTGTCACGCATACTTCGTAAGGCTTTAGAGCAGCGCCATGTTGCTTTTAAGATTGCCTCCAATAGTGTCAAAAAGTAGCGATAGTGCCCATGATAATGTAAGAAATGCTCATGATTGGAAGTATTCCACGAAGAATGTTCGTAAGGTTTAAAAGTTCTTAAAATGTTTTTTATTGTTGGTGTTTTTATAAGACATCGCTAAAATTCGGCTAAATATGCAAATCATTTTAATAATAATAATCATTACGGTGATAATGATGCATTTCAGTCAGAAGAAATGTAAAAACACTTAAAATATACTAATCTTTTATTTCATATACTGATGAAACTACTGTAGGGATTAATGTGTTTACGATTAAGATTTTTGGATTAAGCCTAGAAGTGCAAGTCATATATGCAACACAGAATCGCATTGCTACATATTATATCCAATATTATACTTTATGCTTGTAATTTAGAATAAACTTCGTGTTTGTCATATCAAGTTTTTCAAACGGTTTGTTGTGTGCGAACTCCAATAATGATATACGTATACGTATTGTATTTAGTATATTAGTTTTCAAGTTCTTTATATACCTGTGGTTTTTATTTCACTGTATATACCATATTTCTTATCCCATATTGATAATGTGATAATATTTTGAATCTGATAATTTTCAAACTTAACGTCGTTTTCCAATGCAATTTTCCAGTCCCAAGTTTCATGCACCTCGTGAACATACATTTTCTTTTAATATTTCCCTCCACTTTGGTGGTGAATATTGTACACAAAAATTTGAATCTGATAAGAAATGATGTCCAAATGATAAGGGCATTTGCGATATATACATAAGTTGTTGTGCAAGTTTTTATTAATTTCTAAAAAAAAGGACAAATTAAATAAAAGAATTATGCACTAAAATTATCCTCAGAAACAATGTTATTAAAGGGAAATCATCAACATCAGAAATCATCTACAACCAGATGTCCAACCCGGGTTTGTGTATTTACTAAAAACCATCGTGTCTACCTCAGATTCTACTCTAAAGTCACGCGCACTACTGATAGCGTTTTTTTGCACAGACAGGGCTTGTGAATACGAGTGATCTAAGAACAACATCGCGTTGCTCTAAGGCCTTACTAAGTGTGCGTGAAAATAAAGTAGTATGGGTGCGCTTAGAGCAACATCAGTGATATCAAGCAAATCAAATTCACCTCGCTGAATATAGGTGGGGGTAATCAGCTGTTCGCTTAGGTCACACGTCTTCAATAGCCCCTGTCTGTGAAATGTTATAAAAAAAGCTGTCAAATGAAATCTAGGGGGAAGAGACGAGGAAGTTGGCTATCTCTTTAATACTTCATCTCTGGCCGTGGGCCAAATGTCGCTTGCAAAAAGATTTGACAAATGTGAACATTTGCCGAAATATGGTATTTCAACATTTCAAACGACATCTAGTGCCAGAATTGAATACTGATGTTCCCTTCTTATTGGGATTATCACTTGAAATGAATGATTGTTTTGTTGACCGCTGTTTTTTACTTATGTCAGTGGGCTGAAAAGTGACGTGCTGAATTTGGAAAGAGGTTTGACAAACTTGCATTCAAACTTGAAATTTGGGTTATACTAAAATCCCTGATTCCCGTGAGACTTAGCTAGTAAAGACTTATTTCCCTTCACCTTGCCACTTACGACTAAGCAAACACAAAATGACGATGTATCAACTTAAGTGAATATTAAGTGTATCTCAACTGGTACTATAAATGTATCTCACCTTTGCCTGGAGTCCGTTATGTGCAAATAAAAATTTTGTCAACGACCATACTATGCTAAAAAAATCGGTTCTCGTCCGATCACCGAAATTAAACAGCATCGGGCGCGGTTAGTACTTGGATGGGTGACCGCTTGGGAACACCGCGTGTTGTTGACTCTGTACAACTTTTTGCTCCCCACTCCCCAATACACACTTCCACATACTCTCCACTAACAACACATTGCCATTCTCAAAAATATATTTTTCGATTTTTTTTTCTAAATTCTTATCAACGATTTTATTGCGTATCACGTAACGCAAGTATAAATGGACAAATTATTTTAGACCTTTCAGTTATTTGTTCCCATGTGGTAACACCTTTTTGAATGCGCCAAACGTCTACGCCGTGTTGTAAAATTCTTCCGATATAATTCGAACGGTTATTTTGCGATCTCTTGTACTTGCATCCGCTCGAATAGATCATAAAGAGAATCACTGTTGGACTGGAAGGTGCTACATTTTCGCAAAATAATTTTAATGGCTCATTCAGAAGGTAAGTGTTTTCTGCTAAATTTTTTTCCGAAACGGAACAAATTTAATTAATTATAATTTAATTATATGGGAATGGCTATCTTCTTTTTCTTATCGATTTTAAGCAGAAAAATTAAATTTGTTGATTAGGACATGCTCTGTACATGTTTAATATTTTTTTACCTTACAGTAACATTTGATTTTTGAGTAGTATATATGTACTTCGTAAATCCCAATGTTATCGTATAGTAACACAATGCATTTTCTCTGCGTTTTAATCCGAAATTTCGGTTTGCCTTTAAAAAACATTTTGCTTCATTATGTTGTATCATAGCATTTTAAGACAACTTGGAGCTGAAGAAAGGCATTAGACCGCTAATACAGAGGATCAGGTGAATGGGATTTTGTTGGTGAATGAGAAAAAGATGTTGGGAACTCAGAAGAGGAAATAGAAGAAGTCTTAGAAAATCCCAGTCAACGCTATATTTCAGTTGGAAAGTACAGAACAGTTGGAACAGTTGGTATAGTACAGTTGGAAAACTTGCACACGCCACTTCAATATTTTAAAGAATATTTCAATGTCAACGTGGATGAAAGAATTATATTTGCCACAAATCAAAGAAATATGGCTATTGAAGGATACCTGATCAACATCAAATTGGATGAAATCAAGAAAACGGTTGCTATGCTACTCATTATGGAATTAATTAACTATGCAAGAACAAGTATGTCCTGGGGAAGAGCAACCAAAATTTCATAGATTTCGAACACAATGGGCAGAGGAAGATTCCATTTTATTCGAAGCCTATTCATGATTTCGAAATCTACAGTAAACCACAAAAGTAAGTACACAGCAACAAGTTGTATGTGTTCTCAAGAAAAATTCAATTCAAGCACGACTGCAAGAAAAAATCTTGAATTGAAGAGGAAAATTAACCATTGCCGGGCGATCACTTATGGGATTTTGTTCTGTTATAGATGATAGTTATGAGATGAGTTGAAACGCTAAAAATTAAAAGATCAATTAAGCGCGGAAGGCCATCTGCGAACTTAAGTGAACATCTACGAATTCATCCCTATCACGAATTCCGTCGTAATCGAAAACGTCCTACGAACTGATTCTGTGACAGGGCTGATTATTTTGTGGTGCTAACCACCGTGTTAGAGTAGACGCGTGCCCAAAAAGTTTGCCATTCGGAGACTCAGAGCTAATGAAGCCGATCTGCTCCTATGGATGATGTCAAGTAGCATTAGAAATAGAATAGGCTCGAGTAGAAAAATCACTTCTTTTACTCTAACCCAACAAATATGACCCAAGATATTTTGATGAAACTATCACATTATAGTCCATTTCGCTCTCATCATCGTCTTCATCGGAACTGCTACTAGGTGGTGCTACTCGTACTTCGGGAGCCTTTAACAGGGCAATACATTCTTGAGGTAGCGAGTTCCTTTTTCTATGGGGCGCTGTACTACGACTCGAAAGATATGGATCTGATGATATTAAAAACCTGTTTAATACATCTCTACTTGTATTTTTTCGTTTTTGTACTTGGGTGTACATTCGTTAAATGTTCTCGAAGGTCGTCCAGGATTCAATGTCGTGCTTGATGTTGGGATTATATCATAAAACTCTACCGGAAATACAATTTCCTGATCCAACCATTATCGTTCTGAGACTTTAGTATTTTCCGATTACTTCTTTCCCACCTTACATGTATCTTGGAACTCATAGAGCTTACATATGTCTGTAGCACTCTAGGAATTTCTTTGGCATCCAAAATGCCGAAACTTTTCATTATGTGAACCGAAATTCGCCTATTTCGGCCCTGAAGCTTAGAATTTGTCCACACACTAAAAAGTTCACTGATTTTCATTATAATAAAATGATAGCGTACACGCCTTTATTTTTAAACTTTAAACTTTGCTTAAGAAAATTATGGGGGATATATTATAGTTGATGGACAACTAAATTCGTATCACGTAACGCAAATATTAATGGAAAAATTATTTTAGCCCCTTCAGTTGCGCAAAACGTCTACTCCGTATTGTAAAATTCTTCCGAAATAATTCGAACGGTTATTTTGCGATATCTTGTACTTGCATCTGCTCGAATAGATCATAAAGAGAAACACTGTTGGACTGGAAGGTGCTACATTTTCGCAAAATAATTTAAGTAAGAAAAATAAGAAAATTATGGGGGATATATTATAGTTGACGAACAACTCAAAACTGAACTTTTAAATTCGACCTAGTTTACAGAAAACCTAATCTATTTTGTATGAGGACTGCACCGTTGCAGATAACAGACAACGATTTATCCTTTATCTTAGGGAAATGAGATAAGAATTCTCAAAGGAATCCTTTCTTGGGAATGATGGAATAAAGGCCTGGATTGAAGTGATAAGCAATAATATTCCAGGAAAGTAATTAAAAAAACTGATAGTGTGTAGTCTTCTTTAGAGCAGCAGAGTTGTATTGGTACATAGATAAATAATCGTTAATTATATGAGCGATGTCGACAAATAAAAAAAAAAATTGTATAGGGTGCGCAGCTGAGCGCAAAATGTCTCAATGGATTCTGGAAGTATATAGTCCGGAGAAGGTAATAAATAACATCTCGAGGCGGCTACACGCGGATACTTTTTAAAAACTCTGCACAAAGTTAGAATATAAAAAAACGGATAATTCTAAGAACTTAAAGCAAATTGGTAATTACTACCATTTGCTGAGGTCGTACAATATTTTGTTGTATAAAGTATGGAGTGCTATTTATCTTTCTATTTTTCGTAGAGTACAGCGGATGTTTTGAATACGTTCAACTCTTTCGGCAAATGAAAGTGATACAGTGGATGTTTTATAAGTATAGATAAAAAATTTCAACTTTCTCAAAGTGTTAAGTGTCACAGTGCCATTTAAATAAAAAAGTGCCACAATGACACAATTGTGCCACATCGACAATGCTGCTCAGCAAGGGCAAAACTACCCTACAACCGAGTGTAGTATGAACGACCGTGCGCTGAATGTTGTTGAACACCTAACCATACAGATTTGTATTCAACAATTTTTTTCTTTTCTGTCTGTAATTTTTTGATATGTGGATATGCTTTTCTTCTGTTCGCTGATGTGGAGAGCACACCCAAATGTATTCATTTTTGTTGTATTGAGTGAGAATAAATTCTCTTGCCATTCGAACGAAGCAAAGGAGAATCGTTGAGAAGATGGCTGATAAATGTGAACATCATGTGCTATAGATTATATATCAGAGTGTAACGTGATTTTTAACGTTATATGTGGATTCGGTGCGCTTAAGTTACGAGAAGCTAGGCAGTTGCAAAATAAATACAAATAGGAAGATTTAGGCATTTTGGCAACATATGCAAAATACAGATTTTGGTAGGGTGTGCGGTGCAAACCTTCGAATAAAAGTCACTGATAACAAAAACAAATTTCAAATACACACAAATCATAAGTAGTATAATTATTCAACACAGCAGCTTTTAACTGTCTGTTCCTTAGTGGTTTCGCAGTGAAACCACGCATTTATTATTTCCTTTCTACATTCCTAGAGTTGTCATGTTAAAACCAAGTGCATTTATATAGTTGTTCATTTTAAAACATTTGAAGTGCGTTTTTCTGTGCCGTGAAAAATTATGATCAGTTATGTAGTTGTTTTTTGAGAATAGAAAGTAAGAAAAGTGCGTACATGCAAGAATTTGTTATTTTGTGAAATGGGATGGATTTATGAAATGGGACCCATTTATCAAGGTTTTTGAATGTGCGATAGAAATCGTTTTTGTTGACGAACCTCAAGAAGATCATAACGAGGAATGGATTAACGAAGATGATCTACCTTTGTCTGTACTCCACCAACAGAAATCATGTACACCGAGATAGTCGTCTTTCCAGTGGAAAACCCCTTGCCCATCGCGTTTCACCACGATTTTGCTCTAAACGCACGCATACTACTTTAGTTTCACGCACACTTCTTAAGGCTTTAGAGCAGCCTGCAGTTGCTCTCTGATCAATCGTATTTACGAACACTGTCTGTGAACATTTTATAAAAAAACGCTGTCAGATGAAATCAAGGGGCAAGAGAGGTAGAAGTTGACTATCTCTTTAATACTTCATCTCTGTCAACCAAATAGAATAGGCCGTGTGCCGTGGGCAGAAATCATGTACATCGAGATAGTCGTCTTTCCAGTGGAAAACCCCTTGCCCATCGCGTTTCACCACGATTTTGCTCTAAACGCACGCATACTACTTTATTGTCACGCATACTTCGTAAGGCTTTAGAGCAGCGCCATGTTGCTTTTAAGATTGCCTCCAATAGTGTCAAAAAGTAGCGATAGTGCCCATGATAATGTAAGAAATGCTCATGATTGGAAGTATTCCACGAAGAATGTTCGTAAGGTTTAAAAGTTCTTAAAATGTTTTTTATTGTTGGTGTTTTTATAAGACATCGCTAAAATTCGGCTAAATATGCAAATCATTTTAATAATAATAATCATTACGGTGATAATGATGCATTTCAGTCAGAAGAAATGTAAAAACACTTAAAATATACTAATCTTTTATTTCATATACTGATGAAACTACTGTAGGGATTAATGTGTTTACGATTAAGATTTTTGGATTAAGCCTAGAAGTGCAAGTCATATATGCAACACAGAATCGCATTGCTACATATTATATCCAATATTATACTTTATGCTTGTAATTTAGAATAAACTTCGTGTTTGTCATATCAAGTTTTTCAAACGGTTTGTTGTGTGCGAACTCCAATAATGATATACGTATACGTATTGTATTTAGTATATTAGTTTTCAAGTTCTTTATATACCTGTGGTTTTTATTTCACTGTATATACCATATTTCTTATCCCATATTGATAATGTGATAATATATTTTTATTGAATCTGATAATTTTCAAACTTAACGTCGTTTTCCAATGCAATTTTCCAGTCCCAAGTTTCATGCACCTCGTGAACATACATTTTCTTTTAATATTTCCCTCCACTTTTGGTGGTGAATATTGTACACAGAACTTTGAATCTGATAAGAAATGATGTCCAAATGATAAGGGCATTTGCGATATATGCATAAGATGTTGTGCATGTTTTTATTAATTTCTAAAAAAAGGACAAATTAAATAAAAGAATTATGCACTTAAATTATCCTCAGAAACAATGTTATTAAAGGGAAATCATCTACAACCAGATGTCCAACCCGGGTTTGTGTATATACTAAAAACCATCGTGTCTATCTCAGATTCTACTCTAAAGTCACGCGCACTAGTGATAGCGTTTTTTTTTGCACAGACAGGGCTTGTGAATACGAGTGATCTAAGAACAACATCGCGTTGCTCTAAGGCCTTACTAAGTGTGCGTGAAAATAAAGTAGTATGGGTGCGCTCAGAGCAACATCAGTGATATCAAGCAAATCAAATTCACCTCGCCGAATATAGGTGGGGGTAATCAGCTGTTCGCTTAGGTCACACGTCTTCACAAGCCCCTGTCTGTGAAATGTTATAAAAAAAGCTGTCAAATGAAATCTAGGGAGAAGAGACGAGGAAGTTGGCTATCTCTTTAATACTTCATCTCTGGCCGTGGGCCAAATGTCGTTTGCAAAAACATTTGACAAATGTAAACATTTGCCGAAATATGGTATTTTAACATTTCAAACGACATCTAGTGCCAGAATTGAATACTGATGTTCCCTTCTTATTGGGATTATCACTTGAAAGGAATGATTGTTTTGTTGACTGCTGTTTTTTACTTATGTCAGTGGGCTGAAAAGTGAGTGGAAAGAGGTTTGACAAACTTGCATTCAAACTTGAAATTTGGGTTATACTAAAATCCCTGATTCCCGTGAGACTTAGCTAGTAAAGACTTATTTCCCTTCACCTTGCCACTTACGACTAAGCAAACACAAGATGACGATGTATCAACTTAAATTAATACTAAAAGTATCTCAACTGGTACTATAAATGTATCTCACCTTTGCCTGGAGTCCGTTATGTGCAAATAAAAATTTTGTCAACGACCATACTATGCTGAAAAAATCGGTTCTCGGAACGAGGTCCTGTACAACGAGGCAAACTTGAACAGGATAGATAATTTTATTATTAAGCTGACCAGAAGGCACATTGCACGGGCTATGACTTCTTCCAACAGTCTGATCTTTGGGGCTTATTACCCCAATATCATGTACCATGAAAGGGTGCGCCTTAACGGCTTTATTCCTCCCGAGGCATTCCTTTATTTAGACACGATTGCCCTGTTATCTTCCATGTCGTACGCCGAACAGTGGACAGGCGACTCCAATACGAACCGGATGTCGCTCGCACCCACGAGGATCTTCTTCGGTTCAGTAGAGCGATACCCGCTCGTGACAGGAAAGAGTCTGCCAAAGAACGGCTATTTTACTGGTGGTTACACCAAAACCAGTCTCCGCCACCGGTGGCTTTTCTAGATGACCAGATAGTTGACCATGGTGGCCAACTTACATAGGTTTAAGGTAGCTACTAAGAGAAAAAAAAAAAAAACATTAAAAAACAAAAAACCAATAAGAAAAGAAAAAAAAGGTGCACCACGGCGTATAAAATATATATGTTAGGCATATACATAAAATATACGCCCTGGTGCACGTGTCCGTACTGTTACGGACATAGTTAAGATAGTCTTAAGTCTTATGTTAGGGTAAGTTGTTATAAAGTAGTTTAAGTAGTTATGTAAGTATGTTTAGTTAGCCAAGTTTTTTAAAAAACTTTTCTTGGCAAATGAAAAATTTGTTAAAAGATTGTCGTAAAGACTAAAAATAAATAAAAAAAACATGGATTAAGCCAAAAGGCACATTTATAACGTAAAAAAAAAAAAAAAGTCAGTCGTTCACATACCCTCGTGGAGTAAAGACGTGTTTCGGCTTGTGTGCGTAGCAAGTGAGAAAAGCGAAAGAGCGAAGAAGAGAAACGAAAATTGCAAGTTGGTGCGCGAATTTGTTAGTGGAATCGCGGTTCCCGTTTTCATTCCCGTTATACAAAGGGAAAAACAAGAACTTTTTTCACTAAAATAAGAAATAAAGAAATAAAAATCAAGACAGAGTAGTGAATATGGATACAACGGAGCGACCCGCGCTCGAAAAAATGGGTGATGTTGTAACGATGGCTGGGATACTAGGCCACCATTCAACAGTTGAAGAGGGGAAGAAGAAGAAGAGGAAGAAGCTTCAACCGAAGCCTAACCTCGTGAAGCGCCGTTACACCACCGCCTCACAAGATATTGAAGTTGCTGATGAACCTACATCAGCAGCAATAAGAAAAAAATCAGGAGAAACAGCGTCGGAAACTGCTACAGACGTAGCGAATGTTGAAATGTCAAGAGTCGGCGGATTGCGAGAGAATATTCTCCTACGGCGTCAGTGGGAACTCATATCGCGATCTGACATCATCCATTTCGGATGACGAAGAGGAAGACGAAAGGGAGGAACTGGTGAAGAGCCAGCGCGAGAGGAAGGAGCTGGACGCCCATATCCAGATGCTCCAAGATAAGCTGAAGGCCAGGAAAACGGCTAAGGAAAATGCACAACAGATGCAGAAACAAGAACAGCAGCAGAAGCAGCAGCAACTGCAACAACCATCTAAACAACTGCCAAAAGGACAGCGCTCAACAGCTGAGAAGAAACAGCGGCAGCAACAACAACCTAACCAGCAGCAGCAACAACAACAGCAGCAGCAGAAACAGCCAGATCAACAGCAACAACAGCAGAAGCAGAAGCCGCAACCAGAAGCAGCCAAGAAAGTGAAATGCCCGCCAATTAACGTTTTCGGGCTGGAAACAAAGGAGGTCGACACTCTGTGTAAGTTGGCCACCAAAAACTCATTTTATATGACATATAAAGGACCCTTAAGGCTTTCTGTCCACTGCTCATCAATGGCAGATTTTCTTCTTATAAAAGAAGAGCTAGCGAAGGCTGGGGCCGAATTTTTTTCGTATACCCCAAAAGCAGAAAAGGTTAAGACCATGCTCCTTAAGCGCGTGGATCCCGATACCGATGCCGAGGATATCCTCGCAGAGCTGCGCCGTGTGGAGAGCGATGATGTCAAGTTCGTCGGCGTCAAGCCTTTCAATACTGTGGTAACGAAGAGGGAGAATAGGAGACTCCCCTTCTTCCTGGTTCAGGTCACCCCAGACAGCAAAATAGAGAGCATAAAGAAAATTATCCGCTTAGGCTCCATTTCTGTGAAGTGGGATACATTGGTGAAGACGAAGCACATGCTCCAATGTGCTCGATGTCAGAGGTTTGGGCATGCCGCGGCGAACTGCAGCATGGAGTCTCGCTGCGTGAAATGCGCAGGAACAAAAAACCCACAAAAATGTCCTTTAGGGACGGATAAGGTTGTTGACAGGAGCAAGCTGACATGCGTGCTCTGCAAAACCAGCGGGCACCCTGCTAATTATCGGGGATGTCCAAAGGTTCAACAGATCAGAAGAAGCATTGCAGCCAAGAGGAAGATAAAAATGGTAGAAGCGAGGCCAGTTCCTCGTTTTCAAGCTACCACTGTTACTCCGGCCGTCTCCTATGCCCAAATGGTATCTGGTAGGCGACCGGTACAACAGACAGTGCCGAAGGTAGTCCCGGTCCCAGTGGCCAGACAACCTGAAGCTGACATGGATATGAAGTCGGTCCTGCTCTCTATCCAGAGGCAGATCAAAATTCCATAGATTTCGAACACAATGGGCAGAGGAAGATTCCATTTTATTCGAAGCCTATTCATGATTTCGAAATCTACAGTAAACCACAAAAGTAAGTACACAGCAACAAGTTGTATGTGTTCTCAACAAAAATTCAATTCAAGCACGACTGCAAGAAAAAATCTTGAATTGAAGAGGAAAATTAACCATTGCTGGGCGATCACTTATGGGATTTTGTTCTGTTATAGATGATAGTTATGAGATGAGTTGAAACGCTCAAAATTAAAAGATCAATTAAGCGCGGAAGGCCATCTGCGAACTTAAGTGAACATCTACGAATTCATCCCTATCACGAATTCCGTCGTAATCGAAAACGTCCTACGAACTGATTCTGTGACAGGGCTGATTATTTTGTGGTGCTAACCACCGTGTTAGAGTAGACGCGTGCCCAAAAAGTTTGCCATTCGGAGACTCAGAGCTAATGAAGCCGATCAGCTCCTATGGACGATGTCAAGTGGCATTAGAAATAGAATAGGCTCGAGTAGAAAAATCACTTCTTTTACTCTAACCCAACAAATATGCCCCAAGATATTTTGATGAAACTATCACATTATAGTCCATTTCGCTCTCATCATCGTCTTCATCGGAACTGCTACTAGGTGGTGCTACTCGTACTTCGGGCAATACAGGGCTTTAACAGGGCAATACATTCTTGAGGTAGCGAGTTCCTTTTTCTATGGGGCGCTATACCACGACTCGAAAGATATGGGTCTGATGATATTAAAAACCTGTTTAATACATCTCTACTCGTATTTTTTCGTTTTTGTACTTGGGTGTACATTCGTTAAATGTTCTCGAAGGTCGTCCAGGATTCGATGTCGTGCTTGATGTTGGGACTATATCATAAAACTCTACCGGAAATACAATTTCCTGATCCAACCATTATCGTTCTGAGACTTTAGTATTTTCCGATTACTTCTTTCCCACCTTACATGTATCTTGGAACTCATAGAGCTTACATATGTCTGTAGCACTCTAGGAATTTCTTTGGCATCCAAAATGCCGAAACTTTTCATTATGTGAACCAAAATTCGCCTATTTCGGTCCTGAAGCTTAGAATTTGTCCACACACTAAAAAGTTCACTGATTTTCATTATAATAAAATGATAGCGTACACGCCTTTATTTTTAAACTTTAAATTTTGTTTAAGAAAATTATGGGGGATATATTATAGTTGATGGACAACTCAAAACTGAACTTTTAAATTCGTATGACGTAACGCAAATATAAATGGAAAAATTATTTTAGCCCTTTCAGTTGCGCAAAACGTCTACTCCGTATTGTAAAATTCTTCCGAAATAATTCGAACGGTTATTTTGCGATATCTTGTTCTTGCATCTGCTCGAATAGATCATAAAGAGAAACACTGTTGGACTGGAAGGTGCTACATTTTCGCAAAATAATTTAAGTAAGAAAAATAAGAAAATTATGGGGGATATATTATAGTTGACGAACAACTCAAAACTGAACTTTTAAATTCGGCCTAGTTTACAGAAAACCTAAGCTATTTTGTATGAGGACTGCACCGTTGCAGATAACAGACAACGATTTATCCTTTATCTTAGGGAAATGAGATAAGAATTCTCAAAGGAATCCTTTCTTGGGAATGATGGAATAAAGGCCTGGATTGAAGTGATAAGCAATAATATTCCAGGAAAGTAATTAAAAAAACTGATAGTGTGTAGTCTTCTTTAGAGCAGCAGAGTTGTATTGGTACATAGATAAATAATCGTTAATTATATGAGCGATGTCGACAAATAAAAAAAAAATGTATAGGGTGCGCAGCTGAGCGCAAAATGTCTCAACGGATTCTGGAAGTATATAGTCCGGAGAAGGTAATAAATAACATCTCGAGGCGGCTACACGCGGATACTTTTTAAAAACTCTGCACAAAGTTAGAATATAAAAAAACGGATAATTCTAAGAAGCTGCTCAGCAAGGGCAAAACTACCCTACAACCGAGTGTAGTATGAACGACCGTGCGCTGAATGTTGTTGAACACCTAACCATACAGATTTGTATTCAACAATTTTTTTCTTTTCTGTCTGTAATTTTTTGATATGTGGATATGCTTTTCTTCTGTTCGCTGATGTGGAGAGCACACCCAAATGTATTCATTTTTGTTGTATTGAGTGAGAATAAATTCTCTTGCCATTCGAACGAAGCAAAGGAGAATCGTTGAGAAGATGGCTGATAAATGTGAACATCATGTGCTATAGATTATATATAAGAGTGTAACGTGATTTTTAACGTTATATGTGGATTCGGTGCGCTTAAGTTACGAGAAGCTAGGCAGTTGCAAAATAAATACAAATAGGAAGATTTAGGCATTTTGGTAACATATGCAAAATACACATTTTGGTAGGGTGTGCGGTGCAAACCTTCGAATAAAAGTCACTGATAACAAAAACAAATTTTAAATACACACAAATCATAAGTAGTGTAATTATTCAACACAGCAGCTTTTAACTGTTTGTTCCCTAGTGGTTTCGCAGTGAAACCACGCATTTATTATTTCCTTTCTACATTTCTAGAGTTGTCATGTTAAAACCAAGTGCATTTATACAGTTTTTCATTTTAAAACATTTGAAGTGCTTTTTTCTGTGCCGTGAAAAATTATTATCAGTTATGTATTGTGAAATGGGATGGATTTATGAAATGGGACCACAAAATGGCGATGTATCAACTTAAATGAATACTAAAAGTATCTCAACTGGTACTATAAATGTATCTCACCTTTGCCTGGAGTCCGTTATGTGCAAATAAAAATGTTGTCAACGACCATACTATGCTGAAAAAATCGGTTCTCGTATAGGAGACTCCCCTTCTTCCTGGTTCAGGTCACCCCAGACAGCAAAATAGAGAGCATAAAGAAAATTATCCGCTTAGGCTCCATTTCTGTGAAGAGGGATACATTGGTGAAGACGAAGCACATGCTCCAATGTGCTCGATGTCAGAGGTTTGGGCATGCCGCGGCGAACTGCAGCATGGAGTCTCGCTGCGTGAAATGCGCAGAAACAAAAAACCCACAAAAATGTCCTTTAGGGACGGATAAGGTTGTTGACAGGAGCAAGCTGACATGCGTGCTCTGCAAAACCAGCGGGCACCCTGCTAATTATCGGGGATGTCCAAAGGTTCAACAGATCAGAAGAAGCATTGCAGCCAAGAGGAAGATAAAAATGGTAGAAGCGAGGCCAGTGCCTCGTTTTCAAGCTACCACTGTTACTCCGGCCGTCTCCTATGCCCAAATGGCATCTGGTAGGCGACCGGTACAACAGACAGTGCCGAAGGTAGTCCCGGTCCCAGTGACCAGACAACCTGAAGCTGACATGGATATGAAGTCGGTCTTGCTCTCTATCCAGAGGCAGATCGCTCAGCTCCAGAAACAGTTCCTTGAGCAAACAGCGCGAATAGACATCCTCTACTCGGCGTTGGTTGACGAAACAAACGAGACAGCACCATGATGGCTACGACCGCAGCGCGTAGACTTGAGATCCTGGCAGTGAATGTTAATTCGCTGATTAAACCCGAACGACAGCTAACGCTCTAGAACTTGTTGCAAACGTACAAGCCTGACGTGCTTATGGTTAGCGAAACTAAGCTAAACCAGACTCACAAACTCAGGTACAAGAATTACCACGTAATTCGAAGAGACCGGCCCCATTCCTTCCAAGGTGGTGGGGTCGCTCTCTTTATCAAAAAAGGCCTCAGTCATAAGATCGTGTACAGTGGTGAAATGCGAAGATTTCAAGCTTTAGAAACATTTATTACACGCATCCCTCTCCAGGGTGGTAAACGGTTGTATTTTATCGCTATCTACGCACCTGACAATGAACTCCTCAATCGAAACTTCATTTCAGAGCTCGATAATCTATTCACTAGCCTTCGACTGAGCTCGGAGGAGAACTACTATGTCATGGCCGGAGATTTTAACTCCAATATAGAATGGGGCAATACAGTGCATAACACCAGGGGGACCTCACTGTATAGCTGGTTGGTAGAGTACAATATTGAGTTCAAACTTGATTTGCTTGCAACCGATATGCCATCGTATCCCAGGTGCGGGTCCTATCTGGATCTGTTACTGATCGACAGACGACTGACGATACTAGACGTGGAAAGACGCACGCGGAATTGTTTAACTGCGGTTGAGTACGAAAGTGATCACCGCGGACTCTTCGCGGCTATTCAGCTCCCGAACGAGGTGGAAGAATTGGAAGAGTATGTCCAGAGGCTCCCTTATAATTACAATAAGGTCCGCTGGCCACGCTTCTCCAGGACTTTATCCACAGAACTACGTTCGAGTGAGATCAATCCTCCGACTAACAGAAACCTGACGAACGACGAGGTTGACAGGTACCTCATACAAATGGACGACGTAATTAAACGAACAATGGACAAGACACTTCCGAAGGTAGTACAGCTCGATAACGGCGACGTCTACCGAAATGCTAGCATCGATGCACTTCACGTACACAAAAGTAGGCTGCTGTCAAGACTCAAACTCTTGCACAGACGGCTTACAGATCCACAAAACGCGGAAGTCAGGTCACTAAAGTCGGAGATCAAAAACCTCCAACAATTAATACGTATTAATTATAGCTTGGCTATAAGCTTGCACTGGGGCAATAAAATCCGGGCTGTACAATCCAACAACCCGGGTATGTTCCCGCAAGTAAATAAAATATTTCGGAGGAAAGATCAAAACGACATTCAGGCCGTTAGACTTCCCAGGACGACAGATAACGAACGATTACTGACTTCAGTTGGCATCGACCCAGACGGGGCTGTGCTAGACAATGACTTCTTCGTGGTTGAGGATCCTCAGGAGAAGGTGAAAGCTATTGGAGCTGTATTCCAGCGAGTGTATACGGTCAACGAGGTTCGTAGGCCGAATCACGATCTGGAGAACAGAGCCTTGCTAAACCACTTCTATCTGCGCAACGAGATAAGTCAATGGCGATCTGAGAATCCAGGTTTCACCAGGTTCAATGACGTTAACATGGCAAATAATGCCGTCGCCTACGATGTAAATCACATCTTGATTTCGCAAGAAGATCTCCAGGGTATCTTTAACTCGCTGAAAAAGAAAAAGTCAGTGGGAATCGATGGTATACCGAATATTGTGCTTAGCCATCTTCCCCCCGAAGCGGTGCAAATTTACACGACCTTGTTTAACAACGCTCTGAGTAGTGCACATTACCCAGCGCACTGGAAAACAGCTGTCGTGCAAGCGATCCCCAAACGGGACAAGGACAAGTCAATCCCGACAAATCTCCGGTCGATCAGTCTCCTGCCTTGCATAAGCAAGGTTTTTGAAAAGATAGTCATTCGAGTTCTGAAGCAGTGGGCTGAGGATAAGGAAATCATACCGGACAACCAGTTCGGATTCAGGGCGGGACATGATACCATACATGCCGCATCGAAGCTTGTTTTCGACATTCAGTGGAACAAAAATATGAATCAGTGTACTGGTGCTTGTCTGATTGACTTGGAGAAGGCGTTCGACACCGTTTGGTTGGAGGGCCTCTTCCTCAAGCTGGTCAGACGCGGCATAAGTAAACCATTGCTATACATGATCTATGACATGATAACAGGTAGGAAGTTCGTTGTGAAAAGTGGCGACGTAACGTCTACCACGGTCTTTGACATCAAAAATGGTCTGCAACAGGGAGCGGTTGCTTCGCCAATCTTGTTTTCGATATTCACTGCCGATCTCTTAGCTTCTATGCCGCCCTTAATAGCGTACGCGGACGATCTGGTAGCGTACAGAACAGGTTCGAAAGTCGAGGTAATTAATGACTTGTTGCAGCGTGACTTTGATAAGATTCTGCTATTTTGCGACGACTGGAAGTTGATTATCAACTACCTGAAGTGTGAAACTGCCTTTTTCAGGACCATGTTGTAAATGGCATCGCGGGATACGCGCACAAACTGGCGAAAGTTCGGCATAGTTGACCCGCAGGGACGGCCGTTAGCTGTGAAAAGTGTAGTTGATATCTTGGCATTTGGCTGGATCAATATCTGTATTTTGACAAACATATAGATATTGCTCTGACGAAAGCCCGAAAAGCCTTTGCTGCGGCAAGGAGGTTGTTTTTCAGCAGCCAACTTGATACCAGGGTGAAGGTAATCTGCTACATGGCCCTCATCCGGCCAATTATGGCGTACGGTTGTCCCCTGTGGTTCAACGTGAGTCCTTCCCAGATGGAAAAGCTGAGGTTGTTCGAGAGACAGTGTCTCCGGAGCTGTTTCCGTTTGTATCGCACACCCGAGTCTGAGTACAAGAAGTACTATCCTAACGAGGTCCTGTACAACGAGGCAAACCTGAATAGAATAGATAATTTTATTATTAAGCTGATCAGAAGACACGTTGCACGAGCTATGACTTCTTCTAACAGTCTGATCTTTGGGGCTTACTACCCCAATACATTGTATCATGAAAGAGTGCGCCTCAACGGCTTTATTCCTCCTGAAGCATTCCTCTATCTCGACACCATTGGCCTGATACAGGATGAGGAAGGATGTCCTATTATCTTCCATGTCGTACGCCGAACAGTGGACAGGCGACTGCTCTACGAACGGGATGTAGCTCGCAGCCACGAGGATCTCCTCCGGTTCAGTGGTGCGATCTCTGTTCGCGACAGGAGAGAGTGTGCCAAGGAGCGGCACTTTTACTGGTGGTTGCACCAGAACAGGTCTCAGCTGCCGCTAGCTAACGATGAGATAGTGGACCTTGGTGGCCAACTTACTTAGTTTTAAGGTTTTTAAAAAAAAAAAAAAAAAAAGGGGTGCATCACGGCGTATAGACTATATATGTTATGCATATACATGACATATACGCCCTGGTGCACGCGTATGTCTGTTACGGACATAATTAAGTTAGTTTAAGGTTCATGTTAGGTTAAGTTAGTTTTAGTGTAGGTTAAGTTAGTTATAATATAATTTTTTTAGTTAGGTTAAACCAAGTTTTTCATAGTTTTCTTGGTACTTCAAAATTTAAAATAAACATTGTCTGAAAAGACTAAAAAAACGAAGTGTAAGCCGTAAGGTACAAACTTATTTTTAGATTAGATTAGCTTAGAGTACCCGAAGGCGGTCAGTAGGTTAGGATTAATTACAATAAGATATTGTTAAGATAGTTAAGCTAGTTTTAAGTATTTTTGTCTAGCAAGTAAGAAAATTTAATATAAATAAAACAAAACTACAATTAAAAAAAAAAAAACAAAACGGTTCTCGTCCGATCACCGAAATCAAACAGCATCGGGCGCGGTTAGTACTTGGATGGGTGACCGCTTGGGAACACCGCGTGTTGTTGACTCTGTACAACTTTTTGCTCCCCACTCCCCAATACACACTTCCACATACTCTCCACTAACAACACATTGCCATTCTCAAAAATATATTTTTCGATTTTTTTTCCTAAATTCTTATCAACGATTTTATTGCGTATCACGTAACGCAAGTATAAATGGACAAATTATTTTATACCTTTCAGTTATTTGTTACCACGTGGTAACACCTTTTTGAATGCGCCAAACGTCTACGCCGTGTTGTAAAATTCTTCCGAAATAATTCGAACGTTTATTTTGCGATCTCTTGTACTTGCATCCGCTCGAATAGATCATAAAGAGAATCACTGTTGGACTGGAAGGTGCTACATTTTCGCAAAATAATTTTAATGGCTCATTCAGAAGGTAAGTGTTTTCTGCTAAATTTTTTTCCGAAACGGAACAAATTTAATTAAGGCGTTATTTTTATATGGGAATGGCTATCTTCTTTTTCTTATCGAAAAAGAAAAATTAAATTTGTTGATTAGGACATGCTCTGTACACGTTTAATATTTTGTTACCTTACACCAACATTTGATTTTTGACTAGTATATATGTACTTCGTAAATCCCAATGTTATCGTATAGTAACACAATGCATTTTCTCTGCGTTTTAGTCCGAAATTTCGGTTTGTCTTTGAAAACATTTTGCTCCATTATGTTGTATCATAGCATTTTAAGACAACTTGGAGCTGAAGAAAGGCATTAGACCGCTAATACAGAGGATCAGGTGAATGGGATTTTGTTGGTGAATGAGAAAAAGATGTTGGGAACTCAGAAGAGGAAATTGAAGAAGTCTTAGAAAATCCCAGTCAACGCTATATTTCAGTTGGAAAGTGCTGAAGGCCGAATTTTATTGGCAAAAGAATAATTGACAACCACCTGGTGCTATTTTCTTCGATGAAGGTATCAGAACACCGTCCTTGCACACGCCGCTTCAATATTTTAAAGAATATTTCAATGTCAACGTGGATGAAAGAATTCTTTTTGCCACAAATCAAAGAAATATGGCTATTGAAGGGTACCTGATCAACATCAAATTGGATGAAATCAAGAAAACGGTTGCTATGCTACTCATTATGGAATTAATTAACTATGCAAGAACAAGTATGTCCTGGGGAAGAGCAACCAAAACCATAGATTTCGAACACAATGGGCAGAGGAAGATTCCATTTTATTCGAAGCCTATTCATGATTTCGAAATCTACAGTAAACCACAAAAGTAAGTACACAGCAACAAGTTGTATGTGTTCTCAACAAAAATTCAATTCAAGCACGACTGCAAGAAAAAATCTTGAATTGAAGAGGAAAACTAACCATTGCTGGGCGATCACTTATGGGATTTTGTTCTGTTATAGATGATAGTTATGAGATGAGTTGAAACGCTCAAAATTAAAAGATCAATTAAGCGCGGAAGGCCATCTGCGAACTTAAGTGAACATCTACGAATTCATCCCTATCACGAATTCCGTCGTAATCGAAAACGTCCTACGAACTGATTCTGTGACAGGGCTGATTATTTTGTGGTGCTAACCACCGTGTTAGAGTAGACGCGTGCCCAAAAAGTTTGCCATTCGGAGACTCAGAGCTAATGAAGCCGATCTGCTCCTATGGATGATGTCAAGTAGCATTAGAAATAGAATAGGCTCGAGTAGAAAAATCACTTCTTTTACTCTAACCCAACAAATATGCCCCAAGATATTTTGATGAAACTATCACATTATAGTCCATTTCGCTCTCATCATCGTCTTCATCGGAACTGCTACTAGGTGGTTCTACTCGTACTTCGGGAGCCTTTAACAGGGCAATACATTCTTGAGGTAGCGAGTTCCTTTTTCTATGGGGCGCTGTACTACGACTCGAAAGATATGGATCTGATGATATTAAAAACCTCTACTCCTAATTTTTCGTTTTTGTACTTGGGTGTACATTCGTTAAATGTTCTCGAAGGTCGTCCAGGATTCGATGTCGTGCTTGATGTTGGGACTATATCATAAAACTCTACCGGAAATACAATTTCCTGATCCAACCATTCCGCATTATCGTTCTGTGACTTTAGTAGTTTCCGATTACTTCTTTCCCACCTTACATGTATCTTGGCACTCATAGAACTTACATATGTCTGTAGCACTCTAGGAATTTCTTTGGGATCCAAAATGCCGAAACTTTTCATTATGTGAACCGAAATTCGCCTATTTCGGTCCTGAAGCTTAGAATTTGTCCACACACTAAAAAGTTCACTGATTTTCATTATAATGATAGCGTACACGCCTTTATTTTTAAACTTTAAACTTTGCTTAAGAAAATTATGGGGGATATATTATAGTTAACGGACAACTCAAAACTGAACTTTTAAATTCGTATGACGTAACGCAAATATTAATGGAAAAATTATTTTAGCCCTTTCAGTTGCGTAAAACGTCTACTCCGTATTGTAAAATTCTTCCGAAATAATTCGAACGGTTATTTTGCGATATCTTGTACTTGCATCTGCTCGAATAGATCATAAAGAGAAACACTGTTGGACTGGAAGGTGCTACATTTTCGCAAAATAATTTAAGTAAGAAAAATAAGAAAATTATGGGGGATATATTATAGTTGACGAACAACTCAAAACTGAACTTTTAAATTCGACCTAGTTTACAGAAAACCTAAGCTATTTTGTATGAGGACTGCACCGTTGCAGATAACAGACAACGATTTATCCTTTATCTTAGGGAAATGAGATAAGAATTCTCAAAGGAATCCTTTCTTGGGAATGATGGAATAAAGGCCTGGATTGAAGTGATAAGCAATAATATTCCAGGAAAGTAATTAAAAAAACTGATAGTGTGTAGTCTTCTTTAGAGCAGCAGAGTTGTATTGGTACATAGATAAATAATCGTTAATTATATGAGCGATGTCGACAAATAAAAAAAAAAAATTGTATAGGGTGCACAGCTGAGCGCAAAATGTCTCAACGGATTCTGGAAGTATATAGTCCGGAGAAGGTAATAAATAACATCTCGATTCGATAAAAAATGTGAACTTTTTCAAAGTGTTAAGTGTCACAGTGCCATTTAAATAAAAAAGTGCCACAATGACACAATTGTGCCACATCGGCAATGCTGCTCAGCAAGGCCAAAACTACCCTACAACCGAGTGTAGTATGAACGACCGTGCGCTGAATGTTGTTGAACACCTAACCATACAGATTTGTATTCAACAATTTTTTTCTTTTCTGTCTGTAATTTTTTGATATGTGGATATGCTTTTCTTCTGTTCGCTGATGTGGAGAGCACACCCAAATGTATTCATTTTTGTTGTATTGAGTGAGAATAAATTCTCTTGCCATTCGAACGAAGCAAAGGAGAATCGTTGAGAAGATGGCTGATAAATGTGAACATCATGTGCTATAGATTATATATAAGAGTGTAACGTGATTTTTAACGTTATATGTGGATTCGGTGCGCTTAAGTTACGAGAAGCTAGGCAGTTGCAAAATAAATACAAATAGGAAGATTTAGGCATTTTGGCAACATATGCAAAATACAGATTTTGGTAGGGTGTGCGGTGCAAACCTTCGAATAAAAGTCACTGATAACAAAAACAAATTTCAAATACACACAAATCATAAGTAGTGTAATTATTCAACACAGCAGCTTTTAACTGTTTGTTCCCTAGTGGTTTCGCAGTGAAACCACGCATTTATTATTTCCTTTCTACATTCCTAGAGTTGTCATGTTAAAACCAAGTGCATTTATACAGTTTTTCATTTTAAAACATTTGAAGTGCTTTTTTCTGTGCCGTGAAAAATTATTATCAGTTATGTAGTTGTTTTTTGAGAATAGAAAGTAAGAAAAGTGCGTACATGCAAGAATTAGTTATTTTGTGAAATGGGATGGATTTATGAAATGGGACCCATTTATCAAGGTTTTTGAATGTGCGATAGAAACCGTTTTTGTTGACGAACCTCAAGAAGATCATAACGAGGAATGGATTAACGAAGATGATCTACCTTTGTCTGTACTCCACCAACAGAAATCATGTACACCGAGATAGTCGTCTTTCCAGTGGAAAACCCCTTGCCCTTCGCGGTTCACCACGATTTTGCTCTAAACGCACGCATACTACTTTATTGTCACGCATACTTCGTATGGCTTTAGAGCAGCGCCATGTTGCTTTTAAGATTGCCTCCAATAGTGTCAAAAAGTAGCGATAGTGCCCATGATAATGTAAGAAAAGCTCATGATTGGAAGTATTCCACGAAGAATGTTCGTAAGGTTTAAAAGTTCTTAACATTTTTTTTATTGTTGGTGTTTTTATAAGACATCGCTAAAATTCGGCTAAATATGCAAATCATTTTAACAATAATAATCATTACGGTGATAATAATGACCAATATGATATACGTATACGTATTGTGTTTGGTAGATTAGTTTTCAAGTTCTTTATATACCTATGGTTTTTATTTCACTGTATATACCATATTTCTTATCCCATATTTATAATGTGATAATATATTTTTATTGAATCTGATAATTTTCAAACTTAACGTCGTTTTCCAATGCAATTTTCCAGTCCCAAGTTTCATGCACCTCGTGAACATACATTTTCTTTTAATATTTCCCTCCACTTTTGGTGGTGAATATTGTACACAGAACTTTGAATCTGATAAGAAATGATGTCCAAATGATAAGGGCATTTGCGATATATACATAAGTTGTTGTGCATGTTTTTATTAATTTCTAAAAAAAGGACAAATTAAATAAAAGAATTATGCACTAAAATTATCCTCAGAAACAATGTTATTAAAGGGAAATCATCAACATCAGAAATCATCTACAACCAGATGTCCAACATGGGTTTGGGTATTTACTAAAAACCATCGTGTCTATCTCAGATTCTACTCTAAAGTCACGCACACTACTGATAGCGTTTTTTTATTTTCACAGACAGGGCTTGTGAATACGAGTGATCTAAGAACAACATCGCGCTGTTCTAAGGCCTTACGAAGTGTGCGTGAAAATAAAGTAGCATGGGTGCGCTTAGTGCAAAATCAGTGATATCAAGCAAATCAAATTCACCTCGCTGAATTTAGGTGGGGGTAATCAGCTGTTCGCTTAGGTCACACGTCTTCACAAGCCCCTGTCTGTGAAATGTTATAAAAAAAGCTGTCAAATGAAATCTAGGGGGAAGAGACGAGGAAGTTGGCTATCTCTTTAATACTTCATCTCTGGCCGTGGGCCAAATGTCGCTTGCAAAAAGATTTGACAAATGTGAACATTTGCCGAAATATGGTATTTTAACATTTCAAACGACATCTAGTGCCAGAATTGAATACTGATGTTCCCTTCTTATTGGGATTATCACTTGAAATGAATGATTGTTTTGTTGACAGCTGTTTTTTACTTATGTCAGTGGGCTGAAAAGTGACGTGCTGAATTTGGAAAGAGGTTTGACAAACTTGCAAATGCAGCGAGGTAATTGAACATTTAGCTGAAATCCAACAATTCTAAATGCTGAAAAATGTATGGCAAGCTGCTGAACATTTGGGCTGAAATGTTGAAACTAGCCGAAATGTTGGATTTAGGTGCGGTGTGAATGTACAATTAAGCGCAACATCAGAAGGTTCTTATTCATACGATTTTACTCTGTTCCTTATTACTTCAGTACACATCATTAAATTGACTGTTAATTTGTAGATGACTTTGTGATTTTACTCTTTCATCAAAAATGTGACGTTCATCATTCGACTTTATATTGTATAACGAGATACACGCTTTGAACATGATATCCCAACTTAGCACAACTCAACTAAATACAAATATGTATTTAATTGTTAATTTCACCTTGAAATTTGGGTTATACTAAAATCCCTGATTCCCGTGAGACTTAGCTAGTAAAGACTTATTTCCCTTCACCTTGCCACTTACGACCAAGCAAACACAAAATGTGGATGTATCAACTTAAGTGAATATTAAGTGTATCTCAACTGGTACTATAAATGTATCTCACCTTTGCCTGGAGTCCGTTATGTGCAAATAAAAATTTTGTCAACGACCATACTATGCTAAAAAAAATCGGTTCTCGTCAGTCGTTCGCATACCCTCGTAGAGTGAAGACGTGTTCGGCTATTGTGTGTGCAAAGAACAAGAACCGAAAAGAGAATTGAAAATAAGCAAATTGACTCGCAAATTTGTTTAGTGTCAGTGGCCTAGCGGCAGTGTAATCGGCTGTGGAAACGCGGTGACCGTTTCAATTCCCGTTAAAAACGTAAAAAAAAGGAACAAAATATTTTTCGACTGGAAAAATAAAAACTAAGTGTGAGTGCAAGGGAGAGAGGAGATGAATTCATCAGAGCGACCCGCGCTCGAAAAAACGGGTGATGTTGAGCAGGTGGCTGGGACATCAGGCCACCAGTCATTTGATGAAGAGGGGAGAAAAAAGAAGAGGAAGAAGCTTCAACCGAAGCCCAATCTTGTGAAGCGCCGTTATACCGACCGTTCACGGCATAATGAAGTAGCTACTGTAGTAAACGCAGCAGCAGAAGCAATATCGGCAACAGCTATAGATGTAGCTAACATAGCATTTGCTGAACAACAGCACGAGTCGGCGATGAATGGCGGAGGGTTCTCCTACGGTGTTAGTGGGAACTCCTATCGTGCTCTGGCGTCATCACAATCTGATGATGAACGGGAGGAGCTGGTGAAGAGCCAGAAGGAAAGGGAGAAGCTGGACGCCCACATACGGACTCTGCAGGAAAAGATAAAAGCCAGGAAAGCGGCCAAAGAATCTGCACAAATGCAGCAACAACAACAAAAGCAGCAAAATCAGCGGCAACTGCAACAGCCAAAGAGACAAGGATCCACAGCTGTCACACGACAGCAACAACAACCAAAGCAGCAGGTGCAACAACAACAGCAGCAGCAGTCACAACAACAGCAGTCACAGCAGCAGCAGTCACAGCAGCAGCAGCCACAGCAGCAGCAGCCACAGCAGCAGCAGCAGCAGCAACATCAACAGCAACCAACAGCAGCCAAAAAGGAGAGATGTCCACCCATCAACGTCTTTGGGCTGGAAACGAAGGAGGTCGACACATTATGTAAGTTGGCCACAAAAAATTCCTTCTATTTGAAATACAAAGGGCCCTTAAGGCTTTCAGTCCACTGCTTATCAGTAGCAGATTTAAAAATAATTAAAGAAAAATTAGCGGCGGTGGGTGCCGAATTTTTTTCATATACTCCAAAAGGAGAAAAGGTTAAGACCATGCTCCTTAAGGGCGTGGATCCCGATACCGATCCCGAGGATATCCTCGCAGAGCTGCGCCGTGTGGAGAGCGATGATGTCAAGTTCGTCGGCGTCAAGCCTTTCAATACTGTGGTAACGAAGAGGGAGAATAGGAGACTCCCCTTCTTCCTGGTTCAGGTCTCCCCAGACAGTAAATAGAGAGCCTAAAGAAAATCGTTCGCTTGGGCTCCATTTTTATAGATTGGGATACATTGGTAAAGACGAAGCACATGCTCCAATGTGCTCGTTGTCAGAGGTTTGGGCATGCCGCGGCGAACTGCAGCATGGAGTCTCGCTGCGTGAAATGCGCAGGAACCCACAAACAAGGGGAATGTCCTTTAGGGACGGATAAGGTTGTTGACAGGAGCAAGCTGACATGCGTGCTCTGCAAAACCAGCGGGCACCCTGCTAATTATCGGGGATGTCCAAAGGTTCAACAGATAAGAAGAAGCATTGAAGCCAAGAGGATAATAAAAATGGTAGAAACGAGGCCAGTGCCTCGTTTTCAAGCTACCACTGTTACTCCGGCCGTCTCCTATGCCCAAATGGCATCTGGTAGGCGACCGGTATAACAGACAGTGCCGAAGGTAGCCCCGGTCCCAGTGGCCAGACAACCTGAAGCTGACATGGATATGAAGTCGGTCCTGCTCTCTATCCAGAGGCAGATCGCTCAGCTCCAGAAACAGTTCCTTGAGCAAACAGCGCGAATAGACATCCTCTACTCGGCGTTGGTTGACGAGACAAACGAGACAGCACCATGATGGCTACGACCGCAGCGCGTAGACTTGAGATCCTGGCAGTGAATGTTAATTCGCTGATTAAACCCGAACGACAGCTAACACTCGAGAACTTGTTGCAAACGTACAAGCCTGACTTGCTTATGGTTAGCGAAACTAAGCTAAACCAGACTCACAAACTCAGGTACAAGAATTACCACCTAATTCGAAGAGACCGGCCCCATTCCTTCCAAGGTGGTGGGGTCGCTCTCTTTATCAAAAAAGGCCTCAGTCATAAGATCGTGTACAGTGGTGAAATGCGAAGATTTCAAGCTTTAGAAACATGTATTACACGCATCCCTCTCCAGGGTGGTAAACGGTTGTATTTGATCGCTATCTACGCACCTGACAATGAACTCCTCAATCGAAACTTCATTTCAGAGCTCGATAATCTATTCACTAGCCTTCGACTGAGCTCGGAGGAGAACTACTACATCATGGCCGGAAATTTTAACTCCAAGCATATAGAATGGGGCAATACAGTGCATAACACCAGGGGGACCTCATTGTATAGCTGGCTGGTAGAGTACAATATTGAGTTCAAGCTTGATTTGCTTGCAACCGATATGCCATCGTATCCCAGGTGCGGGTCCTATCTGGATCTGTTACTGATCGACAGACGACTGACGATACTAGACGTGGAAAGACGCACGCGGAATTGTTTAACTGCGGTTGAGTACGAAAGTGATCACCGCGGACTCTTCGCGGCTATTCAGCTCCCGAACGAGGTGGAAGAATTGGAAGAGTATGTCCAGAGGCTCCCTTATAATTACAATAAGGTCCGCTGGCCACGCTTCGCCAGGACTTTATCCACAGAACTACGTTCGAGTGAGATCAATCCTCCGACTAACAGAAACCTGACGAACGACGAGGTTGACAGGTACCTCATACAAATGGACGACGTAATTAAACGAACAATGGACAAGACAATTCCGAAGGTAGTACAGCTCGATAACGGCGACGTCTACCGAAATGCTACCATCGATGCACTTCACGTACACAAAAGTAGGCTGCTGTCAAGACTCAAACTCTTGCACAGACGGTTTACAAATCCACAAAACGCGGAAGTCAGGTCACTAAAGTCGGAGATCAAAAACCTCCAACAATTAATACGTATTAATTATAGCTTGGCTATAAGCTTGCACTGGGGCAATAAAATCCGGGCTGTACAATCCAACAACCCGGGTATGTTAACGCAAGTAAATAAAATATTTCGGAGGAAAGATCAAAACGACATTCAGGCCGTTAGACTTCCCAGGACGACAGATAACGAACGATTACTGACTTCAGTTGGCATCGATCCAGACGGGGCTGTGCTAGACAATGACTTCTTCGTGGTTGAGGATCCTCAGGAGAAGGTGAAAGCTATTGGAGCTGTATTCCAGCGAGTGTATACGGTCAACGAGGTTCGTAGGCCGAATCACGATCTGGAGAACAGAGCCTTGCTAAACCACTTCTATCTGCGCAACGAGATAAGTCAATGGCGATCTGAGAATCCAGGTTTCACCAGGTTCAATGACGTTAACATGGCAAATAATGCCGTCGCCTACGATGTAAATCACATCTTGATTTCGCAAGAAGATCTCCAGGGTATCCTTAACTCGCTGAAAATAAAAAGTCAGTGGGAATCGATGGTATACCGAATATTGTGCTTAGCCATCTTCCCCCCGAAGCGGTGCAAATTTACACGACCTTGTTTAACAACGCTCTGAGTAGTGCACATTACCCGGCGCACTGGAAAACAGCTGTCGTGCAACCGATCCCCAAAAGGGACAAGGACAAGTCAATCCCGACAAATCTCCGGTCGATCAGTCTCCTGCCTTGCATAAGCAAGGTTTTTGAAAAGATAGTCATTCGAGTTCTGAAGCAGTGGGCTGAGGATAAGGAAAACCGGACAACCAGTTCGGATTCAGGGCGGGACATGATACCATACATGCCGCATCGAAGCTTGTTTCCGACATTCAGTGGAACAAAAATATGAATCAGTGTACTGGTGCTTGTCTGATTGACTTGGAGAAGGCGTTCGACACCGTTTGGTTGGAGGGCCTCTTCCTCAAACTGGTCAGACGCGGCATAAGTAAACCATTGCTGTACATGATCTATGACATGATAATATGTAGGAAGTTCGTTGTGAAAAGTGGCGACGTAACTTCTACCACGGTCTTTGACATCAAAAATGGTCTGCAACAGGGAGCCGTTGGTTCGCCAATCTTGTTTTCGATATTCACTGCCGATCCCTTAGCTTTTATGGCTCACATAATAGCGTACGCGGACGATCTGGTAGCGTACAGAACAGGTCCGAAAGTCGAGGTAATTAATATCTTGTTGCAACGTGACTTTGATAAAATTCTGCTATCTTGCGACGACTGGAAGTTGATTATCAACTACCTGAAGTGTGACACTGTCTTTTTCAGGACCCCGTTGTACATGGCATCGCGAGATGCGCGCCAAAACTGGCGAAAGTTCGGCATAGTTGACCCGCAGGGACGGCCGTTAGCTGTGAAAAGTGTAGTTAGATATCTTGGCATTTGGCTGGATCAATATCTGTATTTTGACAAACATATAGATATTGCTCTGACGAAAGCCAGAAAAGCCTTTGCTGCGGCAAGGAGGTTGTTTTACAGCAGCCAACTTGATACCAGGGTGAAGGTAATCTGCTACATGGCCCTCATCCGGCCACTTATGGCGTACGGTTGTCCCCAGTGGTTCAACGTGAGTCCTTCCCAGATGGAAAAGATGAGGTTGTTCGAGAGACAGTGTCTCCGGAGCTGTCTCCGGTTGTATCGCACACCCGAATCCGAGTACAAGAAGTACTATCCTAACGAGGTCCTGTACAACGAGGCAAACTTGAACAGGATAGATAATTTTATTATTAAGCTGATCAGAAGACACGTTGCACGAGCTATGAATTCTTCCAACAGTCTGATCTTTGGGGCTTACTACCCCAATACATTGTATCATAAAAGAGTGCGCCTCAACGGCTTTATTCCTCCTGAAGCATTCCTTTATCTCGACACCATTGGCCTAATACAGGATGAGGAAGGATGTCCTATTATCTTCCATGTCGTACGCCGAACAGTGGACAGGCGACTGCTATACGAACGGGATGTCGCTCGCAGCCACGACATAATTAAGTTAGTTTAAGGTTCATGTTAGGTTAAGTTAGTTTAGTGTAGGTTAAGTTAGTTATAAGATAATTTTTTTAGTTAGGTTAAACCAAGTTTTTCATAGTTTTCTTGGTACTTCAAAATTTAAAAAAAACATTGTCTGAAAAGACTGTAGAAAAAACGAAGTGTAAGCCGAAAGGCACAAAAATATTTTTAGATTAGATAAGCTTACAGTACCCGAAGGCGGTCAGTAGGTTAGGATTAATTGCAATAAGTTATTGTTAAGATAGTTAAGCTAGTTTTAAGTATTTTTGTCTAGAAAGTAAGAAAATTTAATATAAATAAAACAAAACTACAATTTAAAAAAAATAAAAAAAAAAAAAAAAAAATCGGTTCTCGTCCGATCACCGAAATCAAACAGCATCGGGCGCGGTTAATACTTGGATGGGTAACCGCTTGGGAACACCACGTGTTGTTGACTCTGTACAACTTTTTGCTCCCCACTCCCCAATACACACTTCCACATACTCTCCACTAACAACACATTGCCATTCTCAAAAATATATTTTTCGATTTTTTTTCCTAAATTCTTATCAACGATTTTATTGCGTATCATATAAATGGACAAATTATTTTATACCTTTCAGTTATTTGTTACCACGTGGTAACACCTTTTTGAATACGCCAAACGTCTACGCCGTGTTGTAAAATTCTTCCGAAATAATTCGAACGTTTATTTTGCGATCTCTTGTACTTGCATCCGCTCGAATAGATCATAAAGAGAATCACTGTTGGACTGGAAGGTGCTACATTTTCGCAAAATAATTTTAATGGCTCATTCAGAAGGTAAGTGTTTTCTGCAAAATTTTTTCCGAAACGGAACAAATTTAATTAAGGCGTTATTTTTATATGGGAATGGCTATCTTCTTTTTCTTATCGATTTTAAGCAGAAAAATTAAATTTGTTGATTAGGACATGCTCTGTACACGTTTAATATTTTTTTACCTTACAGTAACATTTGATTTTTGACTAGTATACATGTACTTCGTAAATTCCAATGTTATCGTATAGTAACACAATGCATTTTCTCTGCGTTTTAATCCGAAATTTCGGTTTGCCTTTGAAAACATTTTGCTCCATTATGTTGTATCATAGCATTTTAAGACAACTTGGAGCTGAAGAAAGGCATTAGACCGCTAATACAGAGGATCAGGTGAATGGGATTTTGTTGGTGAATGAGAAAAAGGTGTTGGGAACTCAGAAAAGGGAAATAGAAGAAGTCTTAGAAAATCCCAGTCAACGCTATATTTCAGTTGGAAAGTACAGAAGGGCCGAATTTTATTGGCAAAAGAATAATTGACAACCACCTGGTGCTATTTTCTTCGATGAAGGTATCAGAACACCGTCCTTGCACACGCCGCTTCAATATTTTAAAGAATATTTCAATATCAACGTGGATGAAAGAATTCTATTTGCCACAAATCAAAGAAATATGGCTATTTAAGGATACCTGATCAATATCAAATTGGATGAAATCAAGAAAACGGTTGCTATGCTACTCATTATGGAATTAATTAACTATGCAAGAACAAGTATGTCCTGGGGAAGAGCAACCAAAATTCCATAGATTTCGAACACAATGGGCAGAGGAAGATTCCATTTTATTCGAAGCCTATTCATGATTTCGAAATCTACAGTAAACCACAAAAGTAAGTACACAGCAACAAGTTGTATGTGTTCTCAACAAAAATTCAATTCAAGCACGACTACAAGAAAAAATCTTGAATTGAAGAGGAAAATTAACCATTGCTGGGCGATCACTTATGGGATTTTGTTCTGTTATAGATGATAGTTATGAGATGAGTTGAAACGCTCAAAATTAAAAGATCAATTAAGCGCGGAAGGCCATCTGCGAACTTAAGTGAACATCTACGAATTCATCCCTATCACGAATTCCGTCGTAATCGAAAACGTCCTACGAACTGATTCTGTGACAGGGCTGATTATTTTGTGGTGCTAACCACCGTGTTAGAGTAGACGCGTGCCCAAAAACTTTGCCATTCGGAGACTCAGAGCTAATGAAGCCGATCTGCTCCTATGGATGATGTCAAGTAGCATTAGAAATAGAATAGGCTCGAGTAGAAAAATCACTTCTTTTACTCTAACCCAACAAATATGACCCAAGATATGTTGATGAAACTATCAAATTATAGTCCATTTCGCTCTCATCATCGTCTTCATCGGAACTGCTATATCATAAAACTCTACCGGAAATACAATTTCCTGATCCAACCATTCCGCATTATCGTTCTGTGACTTTAGTAGTTTCCGATTACTTCTTTCCCACCTTACATGTATCTTGGCACTCATAGAGCTTACATATGTCTGTAGCACTCTAGGAATTTCTTTGGGATCCAAAATGCCGAAACTTTTCATTATTTGAACCGAAATTCGCCTATTTCGGTCCTGAAGCTTAGAATTTGTCCACACACTAAAAAGTTCACTGATTTTCATTATAATAAAATGATAGCGTACACGCTTTTATTTTTAAACTTTAAACTTTGCTTAAGAAAATTATGGGGGACATATTATAGTTGACGGACAACTCAAAACTGAACTTTTAAATTCGTATCACGTAACGCAAATATAAATGGACAAATTATTTTAGCCCCTTCAGTTATTTGTTACCATGTGGTAACACCTTTTTGAATGCGCCAAACGTCTACTCCGTGTTGTAAAATTCTTCCGAAATAATTCGAACGGTTATTTTGCGATCTCTTGTACTTGCATCTGCTCGAATAGATCATAAAGAGAAACACTGTAAGACTGGAAGGTGCTACATTTTCGCAAAATAATTTAAGTAAGAAAAATAAGAAAATTATGGGAGATATATTATAGTTGACGAACAACTCAAAACTGAACTTTTAAATTCGACCTAGCTTACAGAAAACCTAAACTATTTTGTATGAGGACTGCAACGTTGCAGATAACGATTTAACCTTTATCTTAGGGAAATGAGATAAGAATTCTCAAAGGAATCCACTCTTGGGAATGATGGAAAAATAGCCTGGATTGAAGTGATAAGAAATAATATTCCAGGAAAGTAATTAAAAAAACTGATAGTGTGTAGTCTTCTTTAGAGCAGCAGAGTTGTATTGGTACATAGTAAATAATCGTTAATTATATGAGCGATGTCGACAAATAAAAAAAAAAATTGTATAGGGTGCGCAGCTGAGCGCAAAATGTCTCAACGGATTCTGGAAGTATATAGTCCGGAGAAGGTAATAAATAACATCTCGAGGCGGCTACACGCGGATACTTTTTAAAAACTCTGCACAAAGTTAGAATATAAAAAAACGGATAATTCTAAGAACTTAAAGCAAATCGGTAATTACTACCATTTGCTGATGTCGTACAATATTTTGTTGTATAAAGTATGGAGTGCTATTTATTTTTCGTAGAGTACAGCGGATGTTTTGAATACGTTCAACTCTTTCGGCAAATGAAAGTGATACAGTGGATGTTTTATAAGTATAGATAAAAAATTTCAACTTTCTCAAAGTGTTAAGTGTCACAGTGCCATTTAAATAAAAAAGTGCCACAATGACACAATTGTGCCACATCGACAATGCTGCTCAGCAAGGGCAAAACTACCCTACAACCGAGTGTAGTATGAACGACCGTGCGCTGAATGTTGTTGAACACCTAACCATACAGATTTGTATTCAACAATTTTTTTCTTTTCTGTCTGTAATTTTTTGATATGTGGATATGCTTTTCTTCTGTTCGCTGATGTGGAGAGCACACCCAAATGTATTCATTTTTGTTGTATTGAGTGAGAATAAATTCTCTTGCCATTCGAACGAAGCAAAGGAGAATCGTTGAGAAGATGGCTGATAAATGTGAACATCATGTGCTATAGATTATATATCAGAGTGTAACGTGATTTTTAACGTTATATGTGGATTCGGTGCGCTTAAGTTACGAGAAGCTAGGCAGTTGCAAAATAAATACAAATAGGAAGATTTAGGCATTTTGGCAACATATGCAAAATACAGATGTTGGTAGGGTGTGCTGTGCAAACCTTCGAATAAAAGTCACTGATAACAAAAACAAATTTCAAATATACACAAATCATAAGTAGTATAATTATTCAACACAGCAGCTTTTAACTGTCTGTTCCTTAGTGGTTTCGCAGTGAAACCACGCATTTATTATTTCCTTTCTACATTCCTAGAGTTGTCATGTTAAAACCAAGTGCATTTATATAGTTGTTCATTTTAAAACATTTGAAGTGCGTTTTTCTGTGCCGTGAAAAATTATTATCAGGTATGTAGTTGTTTTTTGAGAATAGAAAGTAAGAAAAGTGCGTACATGCAAGAATTAGTTATTTTGTGAAATGGGATGGATTTATGAAATGGGACCCATTTATCAAGGTTTTTGAATGTGCGATAGAAATCGTTTTTGTTGACGAACCTCAAGAAGATCATAACGAGGAATGGATTAACGAAGATGATCTACCTTTGTCTGTACTCCACCAACAGAAATCATGTACACCGAGATAGTCGTCTTTCCAGTGGAAAACCCCTTGCCCTTCGCGTTTCACCACGATTTTGCTCTAAACGCACGCATACTACTTTATTGTCACGCATACTTCGTATGGCTTTAGAGCAGCGCCATGTTGCTTTTAAGATTGCCTCCAATAGTGTCAAAAAGTAGCGATAGTGCCCTTGATAATGTAAGAAAAGCTCATGATTGGAAGTATTCCACGAAGAATGTTCGTAAGGTTTAAAAGTTCTTAAAATTTTTTTTATTGTTGGTGTTTTTATAAGACGTCGCTAAAATTCGGCTAAATATGCAAATCATTTTAACAATAATAATCATTACGGTGATAATGATGCATTTCAGTCAGAAGAAATGTAAAAACACTTAAAATATACTAATCTTTTATTTCATATACTGATGAAACTACTGTAGGGATTAATGTGTTTACGATTAAGATTTTTGGATTAAGCCTAGAAGTGCAAGTCATATATGCAACACAGAATCGCATTGCTACATATTATATCCAATATTATACTTTATGCTTGTAATTTAGAATAAACTTCGTGTTTGTCATATCAAGTTTTTCAAACGAATTGTTGTGTGCGAACTCCAATAATGATATACGTATACGTATTGTATTTGCTATATTAGTTTTCAAGTTCTTTATTTACCTATGGTTTTTATTTCACTGTATATACCATATTTCTTATCTCATATTGATAATGTGATAATATATTTTTATTGAATCTGATAATTTTCAAACTTAACGTCGTTTTCCAATGCAGTTTTCCAGTCCCAAGTTTCATGCACCTCGTGAACATACATTTTCTTTTAATATTTCCCTCCACTTTTGGTGGTGAATATTGTACACAGAAATTTGAATCTGATAAGAAATGATGTCCAAATGATAAGGGCATTTGCGATATATACATAAGTTGTTGTGCATGTTTTTATTAATTTCTAAAAAAGGACGAATTAAATAAAAGAACTATGCAGTAAAATTATCCTAAGAAATAATGTTATTAAAGGGAAATCATCAACATCAGAAATCATCTACAACCAGATGTCCAACCCGGGTTTGTGTATTTACTAAAAACCATCGTGTCTATCTCAGATTCTACTCTAAAGTCACGCGCACTACTGATAGCGTTTTTTTTTTGCACAGACAGGGCTTGTGAATACGAGTGATCTAAGAACAACATCGCGTTGCTCTAAGGCCTTGCTAAGTGTACGTGAAAATAATGTAGTATGGGTGCGCTTAGAGCAACATCAGTGATATCAAGCAAATCAAATTCACCTCGCTGAATATAGGTGGGGGTAATCAGCTGTTCGCTTAGGTCACACGTCTTCACAAGCCCCTGTCTGTGAAATGTTATAAAAAAAGCTGTCAAATGAAATCTAGGGGGAAGAGACGAGGAAGTTGGCTATCTCTTTAATACTTCATCTCTGGCGTGGGCCAAATGTCGTTTGCAAAAAGATTTGACAAATGTGAACATTTGCCGAAATATGGTATTTTAACATTTTAAACGACATCTAGTGCCAGAATTGAATACTGATGTTCCCTTCTTATTGGGATTATCACTTGAAATGAATGATTGTTTTGTTGACCGCTGTTTTTTACTTATATCAGTGGGCTGAAAAGTGACGTGCTGAATTTTGGAAAGAGGTTTGACAAACTTGCATTCAAACTTGAAATTTGGGTTATACTAAAATCCCTGATTCCCGTGAGAGAGAGATTCCCGTAAAGACTTATTTCCCTTCACCTTGCCACTTACGACTAATCAAACACAAAATGTGGATGTATCAACTTAAGTGAATATTAAGTGTATCTCAACTGGTACTATAAATGTATCTCACCTTTGCCTGGAGTCCGTTATGTGCAAATAAAAATTTTGTCAACGACCGTACTATGCGAAAAAAATCGGTTCTCGTGGTCGTTCACATACCCTCGTGGAGTAAAGACGTGTTTCGGCTTGTGTGCGTAGCAAGTGCGAAAAGCGAAAGAGCGTTAAAGAGAAACGAAAATTGCAAGTTGGTGCGCGAATTTGTTAGTGGAATCGCGGTTCCCGTTTTCATTCCCGTTATACAAAGGGAAAAACAAGAACTTTTTTCACTAAAATAAGAAATAAATAAAAATCAAGACAGAGTAGTGAATATGGATACAACGGAGCGACCCGCGCTCGAAAAAATGGGTGATGTTGTAACGATGGCTGGGATACTAGGCCACCATTCAACAGTTGAAGAGGGGAAGAAGAAGAAGAGGAAGAAGCTTCAACCGAAGCCTAACCTCGTGAAGCGCCGTTACACCACCGCTTCACAAGATATTGAAGTTGCTGATGAACCTACATCAGCAGCAATAACAAAAAAATCAGCAGAAATAGCGTCGGAAACTGCTACAGACGTAGCGAATGTTGTATACGCTGAGCAACAACATCAACTTCACGCACTCGATGGCGTACAACAAGAGTCGGCGGATTGCGAGAGAATATTCTCCTACGGCGTCAGTGGGAACTCATATCGCGATCTGACATCATCCATTTCGGATGACGAAGAGGAAGACGAAAGGGAGGAACTGGTGAAGAGCCAGCGCGAGAGGAAGGAGCTGGACGCCCATATCCAGATGCTCCAAGATAAGCTGAAGGCCAGGAAAACGGCTAAGGAAAATGCACAACAGATGCAGAAACAAGAACAGCAGCAGAAGCAGCAGCAACTGCAACAACCATCTAAACAACTGCCAAAAGGACAGCGCTCAACAGCTGAGAAGAAACAGCGGCAGCAACAACAACCTAACCAGCAGCAGCAACAACAACAGCAGCAGCAGAAACAGCCAGATCAACAGCAACAACAGCAGAAGCAGAAGCCGCAACCAGAAGCAGCCAAGAAAGTGAAATGCCCGCCAATTAACGTTTTCGGGCTGGAAACAAAGGAGGTCGACACTCTGTGTAAGTTGGCCACCAAAAACTCATTTTATATGACATATAAAGGACCCTTAAGGCTTTCTGTCCACTGCTCATCAATGGCAGATTTTCTTCTTATAAAAGAAGAGCTAGCGAAGGCTGGGGCCGAATTTTTTTCGTATACCCCAAAAGCAGAAAAGGTTAAGACCATGCTCCTTAAGCGCGTGGATCCCGATACCGATGCCGAGGATATCCTCGCAGAGCTGCGCCGTGTGGAGAGCGATGATGTCAAGTTCGTCGGCGTCAAGCCTTTCAATACTGTGGTAACGAAGAGGGAGAATAGGAGACTCCCCTTCTTCCTGGTTCAGGTCACCCCAGACAGCAAAATAGAGAGCATAAAGAAAATTATCCGCTTAGGCTCCATTTCTGTGAAGTGGGATACATTGGTGAAGACGAAGCACATGCTCCAATGTGCTCGTTTAGGGACGGATAAGGTTGTTGACAGGAGCAAGCTGACATGCGTGCTCTGCAAAACCAGCGGGCACCCTGCTAATTATCGGGGATGTCCAAAGGTTCAACAGATCAGAAGAAGCATTGAAGCCAAGAGGAAGATAAAAATGGTAGAAGCGAGGCCAGTGCCTCGTTTTCAAGCTACCACTGTTACTCCGGCCGTCTCCTATGCCCAAATGGCATCTGGTAGGCGACCGGTACAACAGACAGTGCCGAAGGTAGCCCCGGTCCCAGTGGCCAGACAACCTGAAGCTGACATGGATTTGAAGTCGGTCCTGCTCTCTATCCAGAGGCAGATCGCTCAGCTCCAGAAACAGTTCCTTGAGCAAACAGCGCGAATAGACATCCTCTACTCGGCGTTGGTTGACGAAACAAACGAGACAGCACCATGATGGCTACGACCGCAGCGCGTAGACTTGAGATCCTGGCAGTGAATGTTAATTCGCTGATTAAACCCGAACGACAGCTAACGCTCTAGAACTTGTTGCAAACGTACAAGCCTGACGTGCTTATGGTTAGCGAAACTAAGCTAAACCAGACTCACAAACTCAGGTACAATAATTACCACGTAATTCGAAGAGACCGGCCCCATTCCTTCCAAGGTGGTGGGGTCGCTCTCTTTATCAAAAAAGGCCTCAGTCATAAGATCGTGTACAGTGGTGAAATGCGAAGATTTCAAGCTTTAGAAACATTTATTACACGCATCCCTCTCCAGGGTGGTAAACGGTTGTATTTTATCGCTATCTACGCACCTGACAATGAACTCCTCAATCGAAACTTCATTTCAGAGCTCGATAATCTATTCACTAGCCTTCGACTGAGCTCGGAGGAGAACTACTATGTCATGGCCGGAGATTTTAACTCCAATATAGAATGGGGCAATACAGTGCATAACACCAGGGGGACCTCACCGTATAGCTGGTTGGTAGAGTACAATATTGAGTTCAAACTTGATTTGCTTGCAACCGATATGCCATCATATCCCAGGTGCGGGTCCTATCTGGATCTGTTACTGATCGACAGACGACTGACGATACTAGACGTGGAAAGACGCACGCGGAATTGTTTAACTGCGGTTGAGTACGAAAGTGATCACCGCGGACTCTTCGCGGCTATTCAGCTCCCGAACGAGGTGGAAGAATTGGAAGAGTATGTCCAGAGGCTCCCTTATAATTACAATAAGGTCCGCTGGCCACGCTTCTCCAGGACTTTATCCACAGAACTACGTTCGAGTGAGATCAATCCTTCGACTAACAGAAACCTGACGAACGACGAGGTTGACAGGTACCTCATACAAATGGACGACGTAATTAAACGAACAATGGACAAGACAATTCCGAAGGTAGTACAGCTCGATAACGGCGACGTCTACCGAAATGCTACCATCGATGCACTTCACGTACACAAAAGTAGGCTGCTGTCAAGACTCAAACTCTTGCACAGACGGTTTACAGATCCACAAAACGCGGAAGTCAGGTCACTAAAGTCGGAGATCAAAAACCTCCAACAATTAATACGTATTAATTATAGCTTGGCTATAAGCTTGCACTGGGGCAATAAAATCCGGGCTGTACAATCCAACAACCCGGGTATGTTCCCGCAAGTAAATAAAATATTTCGGAGGAAAGATCAAAACGACATTCAGGCCGTTAGACTTCCCAGGACGACAGATAACGAACGATTACTGACTTCAGTTGGCATCGATCCAGACGGGGCTGTGCTAGACAATGACTTCTTCGTGGTTGAGGATCCTCAGGAGAAGGTGAAAGCTATTGGAGCTGTATTCCAGCGAGTGTATACGGTCAACGAGGTTCGTAGGCCGAATCACGATCTGGAGAACAGAGCCTTGCTAAACCACTTCTATCTGCGCAACGAGATAAGTCAATGGCGATCTGAGAATCCAGGTTTCACCAGGTTCAATGACGTTAACATGGCAAATAATGCCGTCGCCTACGATGTAAATCACATCTTGATTTCGCAAGAAGATCTCCAGGGTATCCTTAGCTCACTAAAGAAGAAAAAGTCAGTCGGAATCGATGGTATACCGAATATTGTGCTCAGCCATCTTCCCCCCGAAGCTGTGCAAATTTACACGACCTTGTTTAACAACGCTCTGAGTAGTGCACATTACCCGGCGCACTGGAAAACAGCTGTCGTGCAACCGATCCCCAAACGGGACAAGGACAAGTCAATCCCGACAAATCTCCGGTCGATCAGTCTTCTGCCTTGCATAAGCAAGGTTTTTGAAAAGATAGTCATTCGAGTTCTGAAGCAGTGGGCTGAGGATAAGGAAATCATACCGGACAACCAGTTCGGATTCAGGGCGGGACATGATACCATACATGCCGCATCGAAGCTTGTTTCCGACATTCAGTGGAACAAAAATAAGAATCAGTGTACTGGTGCTTGTCTGATTGACTTGGAGAAGGCGTTCGACACCGTTTGGTTGGAGGGCCTCTTCCTCAAGCTGGTCAGACGCGGCATAAGTAAACCATTGCTGTACATGATCTATGACATGATAACAGGTAGGAAGTTCGTTGTGAAAAGTGGCGACGTAACGTCTACCACGGTCTTTGACATCAAAAATGGTCTGCAACAGGGAGCGGTTGCTTCGCCAATCTTGTTTTCGATATTCACTGCCGATCTCTTAGCTTCTATGCCGCACTTAATAGCGTACGCCGACGATCTGGTAGCGTACAGAACAGGTCCGAAAGTCGAGGTAATTAATGTCTTGTTGCAGCGTGACTTTGATAAGATTCTGCTATTTTGCGACGACTGGAAGTTGATTATCAACTACCTGAAGTGTGAAACTGTCTTTTTCAGGACCCCGTTGTACATGGCATCGCGGGATACGTGCACAAACTGGCGAAAGTTCGGCATAGTTGACCCGCAGGGACGGCCGTTAGCTGTGAAAAGTGTAGTTAGATATCTTGGCATTTGGCTGGATCAATATCTGTATTTTGACAAACATATAGATGTAGCTCTGACGAAAGCCAGAAAAGCCTTTGCTGCGGCAAGGAGGTTGTTTTTCAGCAGCCAACTTGATACCAGGGTGAAGGTAATCTGCTACATGGCCCTAGTACGGCCAATTATGGCGTACGGTTGTCCCCTGTGGTTCAACGTGAGTCCATCCCAGATGGAAAAGATGAGGTTGTTCGAGAGACAGTGTCTCCGGAGCTGTCTCCGTTTGTATCGCACACCCGAGTCTGAGTACAAGAAGTACTATCCTAACGAGGTCCTGTACAACGAGGCAAACTTGAACAGGATAGATAATTTTATTATTAAGCTGATCAGAAGACACGTTGCACGAGCTATGACTTCTTCTAACAGTCTGATCTTTGGGGCTTACTACCCCAATACATTGTATCATGAAAGAGTGCGCCTCAACGGCTTTATTCCTCCTGAAGCATTCCTCTATCTCGACACCATTGGCCTGATACAGGATGAGGAAGGATGTCCTATTATCTTCCATGTCGTACGCCGAACAGTGGACAGGCGACTGCTATACGAACGGGATGTAGCTAGCAGCCACGAGGATCTCCTCCGGTTCAGTGGAGCGATCTCTGTTCGCGACAGGAGAGAGTGTGCCAAGGAACGGCACTTTTACTGGTGGTTGCACCAGAACAGGTCTCAGCTGCCGCTAGCTAACGATGAGTTAGTGGACCTTGGTGGCCAACTTACTTAGTTTTAAGGTTTTTAAAAAAAAAAAAAAAAAAAAGGGGTGCATCACGGCGTATAGACTATATATGTTATGCATATACATGACATATACGCCCTGGTGCACGCGTATGTCTGTTACGGACATAATTAAGTTAGTTTAAGGTTCATGTTAGGTTAAGTTAGTTTTAGTGTAGGTTAAGTTAGTTATAATATAATTTTTTTAGTTAGGTTAAACCAAGTTTTTCATAGTTTTCTTGGTACTTCAAAATTTAAAATAAACATTGTCTGAAAAGACTAAAAAAACGAAGTGTAAGCCGTAAGGTACAAACTTATTTTTAGATTAGATTAGCTTAGAGTACCCGAAGGCGGTCAGTAGGTTAGGATTAATTACAATAAGATATTGTTAAGATAGTTAAGCTAGTTTTAAGTATTTTTGTCTAGCAAGTAAGAAAATTTAATATAAATAAAACAAAACTACAATTAAAAAAAAAAAACAAAACGGTTCTCGTCCGATCACCGAAATCAAACAGCATCGGGCGCGGTTAGTACTTGGATGGGTGACCGCTTGGGAACACCGCGTGTTGTTGACTCTGTACAACTTTTTGCTCCCCACTCCCCAATACACACTTCCACATACTCTCCACTAACAACACATTGCCATTCTCAAAAATATATTTTTCGATTTTTTTTCCTAAATTCTTATCAACGATTTTATTGCGTATCACGTAACGCAAGTATAAATGGACAAATTATTTTATACCTTTCAGTTATTTGTTACCACGTGGTAACATCTTTTTGAATGCGCCAAACGTCTACGCCGTGTTGTAAAATTCTTCCGAAATAATTCGAACGGTTATTCTGCGATCTCTTGTACTTGCATCCGCTCGAATAGATCATAAAGAGAATCACTGTTGGACTGGAAGGTGCTACATTTTCGCAAAATAATTTTAATGGCTCATTCAGAAGGTAAGTGTTTTCTGCTAAATTTTTTTCCGAAACGGAACAAATTTAATTAAGGCGTTATTTTTATATGGGAATGGCTATCTTCTTTTTCTTATCGATTTTAAGCAGAAAAATTAAATTTGTTGATTAGGACATGCTCTGTACACGTTTAATATTTTTTTACCTTACAGTAACATTTGATTTTTGACTAGTATACATGTACTTCGTAAATCCCAATGTTATCGTATAGTAACACAATGCATTTTCTCTGCGTTTTAATCCGAAATTTCGGTTTGCCTTTGAAAACATTTTGACAACTTGGAGCTGAAGAAAGGCATTAGACCGCTAATACAGAGGATCAGGTGAATGGGATTTTGTTGGTGAATGAGAAAAAGGTGTTGGGAACTCAGAAAAGGGAAATAGAAGAAGTCTTAGAAAATCCCAGTCAACGCTATATTTCAGTTGGAAAGTACAGAAGGGCCGAATTTTATTGGCAAAAGAATAATTGACAACCACCTGGTGCTATTTTCTTCGATGAAGGTATCAGAACACCGTCCTTGCACACGCCGCTTCAATATTTTAAAGAATATTTCAATATCAACGTGGATGAAAGAATTCTATTTGCCACAAATCAAAGAAATATGGCTATTTAAGGATACCTGATCAATATCAAATTGGATGAAATCAAGAAAACGGTTGCTATGCTACTCATTATGGAATTAATTAACTATGCAAGAACAAGTATGTCCTGGGGAAGAGCAACCAAAATTCCATAGATTTCGAACACAATGGGCAGAGGAAGATTCCATTTTATTCGAAGCCTATTCATGATTTCGAAATCTACAGTAAACCACAAAAGTAAGTACACAGCAACAAGTTGTATGTGTTCTCAACAAAAATTCAATTCAAGCACGACTACAAGAAAAAATCTTGAATTGAAGAGGAAAATTAACCATTGCTGGGCGATCACTTATGGGATTTTGTTCTGTTATAGATGATAGTTATGAGATGAGTTGAAACGCTCAAAATTAAAAGATCAATTAAGCGCGGAAGGCCATCTGCGAACTTAAGTGAACATCTACGAATTCATCCCTATCACGAATTCCGTCGTAATCGAAAACGTCCTACGAACTGATTCTGTGACAGGGCTGATTATTTTGTGGTGCTAACCACCGTGTTAGAGTAGACGCGTGCCCAAAAAGTTTGCCATTCGGAGACTCAGAGCTAATGAAGCCGATCTGCTCCTATGGATGATGTCAAGTAGCATTAGAAATAGAATAGGCTCGAGTAGAAAAATCACTTCTTTTACTCTAACCCAACAAATATGACCCAAGATATTTTGATGAAACTATCACATTATAGTCCATTTCGCTCTCATCATCGTCTTCATCGGAACTGCTACTCGAACTTCGGGAGCCTTTAACAGGGCAATACATTCTTGAGGTAGCGAGTTCCTTTTTCTATGGGGCGCTGTACTACGACTCGAAAGATATGGATCTGATGATATTAAATACCTGTTTAATACATCTCTACTCGTATTTTTTCGTTTTTGTACTTGGGTGTACATTCGTTAAATGTTCTCGAAGGTCGTCCAGGATTCGATGTCGTGCTTGATGTTAGGACTATATCATAAAACTCTACCGAAAATACAATTTCCTGATCTAACCGTTATCGTTCTGAGACTTTAGTATTTTCCGATTACTTCTTTCCCACCTTACATGTATCTTGGAACTCATAGAGCTTACATATGTCTGTAGCACTCTAGGAATTTCTTTGGGATCCAAAATGCCGAAACTTTTCATTATGTGAACCGAAATTCGCCTATTTCGGCCCTGAAGCTTAGAATTTGTCCACACACTAAAAAGTTCACTGATTTTCATTATAATAAAATGATAGCGTACACGCCTTTATTTTTAAACTTTAAACTTTGCTTAAGAAAATTATGGGGGATATATTATAGTTGACGGACAACTCAAAACTGAACTTTTAAATTCGTATCACGTAACGCAAATATAAATGGAAAAATTATTTTAGTCCTTTCAGTTGCGCAAAACGTCTACTCCGTATTGTAAAATTCTTCCGAAATAATTCGAACGGTTATTTTGCGATATCTTGTACTTGCATCTGCTCGAATAGATCATAAAGAGAAACACTGTTGGACTGGAAGGTGCTACATTTTCGCAAAATAATTTAAGTAAGAAAAATAAGAAAATTATGGGGGATATATTATAGTTGACGAACAACTCAAAACTGAACTTTTAAATTCGACCTAGTTTACAGAAAACCTAAGCTATTTTGTATGAGGACTGCACGGTTGCAGATAACAGACAACGATTTATCCTTTATCTTAGGGAAATGAGATAAGAATTCTCAAAGGAATCCTTTCTTGGGAATGATGGAATAAAGGCCTGGATTGAAGTGATAAGCAATAATATTCCAGGAAAGTAATTAAAAAAACTGATAGTGTGTAGTCTTCTTTAGAGCAGCAGAATTGTATTGGTACATAGATAAATAATCGTTAATTATATGAGCGATGTCGACAAATAAAAAAAAAAAATTGTATAGGGTGCGCAGCTGAGCGCAAAATGTCTCAACGGATTCTGGAAGTATATAGTCCGGAGAAGGTAATAAATAACATCTCGAGGCGGCTACACGCGGATACTTTTTAAAAACTCTGCACAAAGTTAGAATATAAAAAACGGATAATTCTAAGAACTTAAAGCAAATCGGTAATTACTACCATTTGCTGAGGTCGTACAATATTTTGTTGTATGAAGTATGGAGTGCTATTTATCTTTCTATTTTTCGTAGAGTACAGCGGATTTTTTTTTTTTATTGATAAAAAATGTGAACTTTTTCAAAGTGTTAAGTGTCACAGTGCCATTTAAATAAAAAAGTGCCACAGTGACACAATTGTCCCACATCGGCAATGCTGCTCAGCAAGGCCAAAACTACCCTACAACCGAGTGTAGTATGAACGACCGTGCGCTGAATGTTGTTGAACACCTAACCATACAGATTTGTATTCAACAATTTTTTTCTTTTCTGTCTGTAATTTTTTGATATGTGGATATGCTTTTCTTCTGTTCGCTGATGTGGAGAGCACACCCAAATGTATTCATTTCTGTTGTATTGATTGAGAGTAAATTCTCTTGCCATTCGAACGAAGCAAAGGAGAATCGTTGGCTGATAAATGTGAACATCATGTGCTATAGATTATATATCAGAGTGTAACGTGATTTTTAACGTTATATGTGGATTCGGTGCGCTTAAGTTACGAGAAGCTAGGCAGTTGCAAAATAAATACAAATAGGAAGATTTAGGCATTTTGGCAACATATGCAAAATACAGATTTTGGTAGGGTGTGCGGTGCAAACCTTCGAATAAAAGTCACTGATAACAAAAACAAATTTCAAATACACACAAATCATAAGTAGTGTAATTATTCAACACAGCAGCTTTTAACTGTTTGTTCCCTAGTGGTTTCGCAGTGAAACCACGCATTTATTATTTCCTTTCTACATTCCTAGAGTTGTCATGTTAAAACCAAGTGCATTTATACAGTTTTTCATTTTAAAACATTTGAAGTGCTTTTTTCTGTGCCGTGAAAAATTATTATCAGTTATGTAGTTGTTTTTTGAGAATAGAAAGTAAGAAAAGTGCGTACATGCAAGAATTAGTTATTTTGTGAAATGGGATGGATTTATGAAATGGGACCCATTTATCAAGTTTTTGAATGTGCGATAGAAATCGTTTTTGTTGACGAACCTCAAGAAGATCATAACGAGGAATGGATTAACGAAGATGATCTACCTTTGTCTGTACTCCACCAACAGAAATCATGTACACAGAGATAGTCGTCTTTCCAGTGGAAAACCCCTTGCCCATTGCGTTTCACTCGGAATTTTGCTCTAAACGCACGCATACTACTTTAGTTTCACGCACACTTCTTAAGGCTTTAGAGCAGCCTGCAGTTGCTCTCTGATCAATCGTATTTACGAACACTGTCTGTGAACATTTTATAAAAATACGCTGTCAGATGAAATCAAGGGGCAAGAGAGGTAGAAGTTGACTATCTCTTTAATACTTCATCTCTGTCAACCAAATAGAATAGGCCGTGTGCCGTGGGCAGAAATCATGTACATCGAGATAGTCGTCTTTCCAGTGGAAAACCCCTTGTCCATCGCGTTTCACCACGATTTTGCTCTAAACGCACGCATACTACTTTATTGTCACGCATACTTCGTAAGGCTTTAGAGCAGCGCCATGTTGCTTTTAAGATTGCCTCCAATAGTGTCAAAAAGTAGCGAAGTGCCCATGATAATGTAAGAAATGCTCATGATTGGAAGTATTCCACGAAGAATGTTCGTAAGGTTTAAAAGTTCTTAAAATGTTTTTTATTGTTGGTGTTTTTATAAGACATCTCTAAAATTCGGCTAAATATGCAAATCATTTTAATAATAATAATCATTACGGTGATAATGATGCATTTCAGTCAGAAGAAATGTAAAAACACTTAAAATATACTAATCTTTTATTTCATATACTGATGAAACTACTGTAGGGATTAATGTGTTTACGATTACGATTTTTGGATTAAGCCTAGAAGTGCAAGTCATATATGCAACACAGAATCGCATTGCATCAAGTTTTCAAACGGTTTGTTGTGTGCGAACTCCAATAATGATATACGTATACGTATTGTATTTGGTATATTAGTTTTCAAGTTCTTTATATACCTGTGGTTTTTATTTCACTGTATATACCATATTTCTTATCCCATATTGATAATGTGATAATATATTTTTATTGAATCTGATAATTTTCAAACTTAACGTAGTTTTCCAATGCAATTTTCCAGTCCCAAGTTTCATGCACCTCGTGAACATACATTTTCTTTTAATATTTCCCTCCACTTTTGGTGGTGAATATTGTACACAGAAATTTGAATCTGATAAGATATGATGTCCAAATGATAAAGGCATTTGCGATACATACATAAGTTGTTGTGCATGTTTTTATTAATTTCTAAAAAAGGACAAATTAAATAAAAGAACTATGCAGTAAAATTATCCTAAGAAATAATGTTATTAAAGGGAAATCATCAACATCAGAAATCATCTACAACCAGATGTCCAACCCGGGTTTGTGTATTTACTAAAAACCATCGTGTCTATCTCAGATTCTACTCTAAAGTCACGCGCACTACTGATAGCGTTTTTTTTGCACAGACAGGGCTTGTGAATACGAGTGATCTAAGAACAACATCGCGTTGCTCTAAGACCTTACTAAGTGTACGTGAAAATAAAGTAGTATGGGTGCGCTTAGAGCAACATCAGTGATATCAAGCAAATCAAATTCACCTCGCTGAATATAGGTGGGGGTAATCAGCTGTTCGCTTAGGTCATGGTAGGAAATCCAACAATTCTAAATGCTGAAAAATGTATGGCAAGCTGCTGAACATTTGGGCTGAAATGTTGAAACTAGCCGAAATGTTGGATTTAGGTGCGGTGTGAATGTACAATTAAGCGCAACATCAGAAGGTTCTTATTCATACGATTTTACTCTGTATAACGAGATACACGCTTTGAACATGATATCCGAACTTAGCATAACTCAACTAAATACAACTATGTAGGTAATTGTTAATTTCACCTTGAAATTTGGGTTGTACTAAAATCCCTGATTCCCGTGAGACTTAGCTAGTAAAGACTTATTTCCCTTCACCTTGCCACTTACGACCAAGCAAACACAAAATGTGAATGTATCAACTTAAGTGAATATTAAGTGTATCTCAACTGGTACTATAAATGTATCTCACCTTTGCCTGGAGTCCGTTATGTGCAAATAAAAACTTTGTCAACGACCATACTATGCGAAAAAAAATCGGTTCTCGTCTTCACGTGCACAAAAGTAGACTGCTGTCAAGACTCAAACTCTTGCACAGACGGTTTACAGATCCACAAAACGCGGAAGTCAGGGCACTGAAGTCTGAGATCAAGAACCTCCAACAGTTAATTCGAATAAATTACAGTTTGGCTATAAGCTTGCACTGGGGCAATAAAATCCGGGCTGTACAATCCAACAACCCGGGTATGTTCCCGCAAGTAAATAAAATATTTCGGAGGAAAGATCAAAATGACATTCAGGTCGTTAGACTTCCCAGGACGACACCCAACGAACAATTACTGACTTCAATTGGCATCGATCCAGGTGAGGCAGTGCTAGACAATGACTTCTTCGTGGTTGAAGATCCCCAGGAGAAGGTTAAAGCTATTGGTGCTGTGTTCCAGCGAGTGTATACGGTCAACGAGGTTAGTAGGCCGAATCACGATCTGGAGAACAGAGCCTTGCTAAACCACTTCTATCTGCGCAACGAGATAAGTCAATGGCGATCCGAGAATCCTGGTTTCACCAGGTTCAGTGACGATAATATGGCACATAGTGCCGTCGCCTACGATGTAAATCACATCTTGATTTCCCAAGAAGATCTTCAGGGTATCTTCAACTCGCTGAAAAAGAAAAAGTCAGTGGGAATCGATAGAATACCGAATATTGTGCTTCGCCATCTTCCCCCCGAAGCGGTCCAAATTTACACAACATTGTTCAACAACGCGCTGAGTAATGCACATTACCCGGCGCACTGGAAAACAGCTGTAGTGCAACCGATCCCTAAACGGGACAAAGACAAATCCATCCCGACAAATCTCCGGTCGATCAGTCTTCTTCCCTGCATAAGCAAGGTTTTTGAAAAGATAGTCATAGGAGTTCTGAAACAATGGGCTGATGAAAATAAAATCATACCGGACAACCAGTTCGGATTTAGGGCGGGGCATGATACCATACATGCCGCGTCAAAACTGGTATCCGACATTCAATGGAATAAAAGCAAAAATCAGTGCACGGGTGCCTGTCTGATTGACTTGGAGAAGGCGTTCGACACCGTTTGGTTGGAGGGTCTCTTCCTCAAGCTGGTCAGGCTCGGCATAAGTAAACCATTGCTATATACGATCTATGCCATGACAACAGGTAGAAAGTTCGTCGTGAAAAGTAACGGCGCAACTTCTACCACGGTCTTTGACATTAAAAATGGTCTTCAACATGGGGCTGTTGGTTCGCCGATCTTGTTCTCAATATTCACTGCGGATCTTATAGGTTCCATGCCGCACTTAATTGCGTACGCCGACGATCTAGTAGCGTACAGATCAGGTCCGAAGGTCGAAGTAATAAATATCTTGTTGCAGCGTGACTTCGAAAAAATTCAGCGATTTTGCGACGACTGGAAGTTGATTATCAACTTCCTGAAGTGTGAAACTACCCTTTTCAGGACCCCGTTGTACACGGCACCGGGGGCTCGCGCCAAAACTGGCGCAAGTTCGGCATAGTTGACCCGCAAGGACGGCCGTTAGCTGTGAAAAGTGTAGTTAGATATCTTGGCATTTGGCTGGATCAATATCTGTATTTTGACAAACATATAGATATTGCTCTGACGAAAGCCAGAAAAGCCTTTGCTGCGGCAAGGAGGTTGTTTTTCAGCAGCCAACTTGACACCAGGGTGAAGGTAATCTGCTACATGGCCCTCATCCGGCCAATTATGGCGTACGGTTGTCCCCTGTGGTTCAACGTGAGTCCTTCCCAGATGGAAAAGATGAGGTTGTTCGAGAGACAGTGTCTTAGGAGCTGTCTCCGTTTGTATCGTACACCCGAGTCCGAGTACAAGAGGTACTATCCTAACGAGGTCCTGTACAACGAGGCAAACTTGAACAGGATAGATAATTTTATTATTAAGCTGATCAGAAGGCACATTGCACGGGCTATGACTTCTTCCAACAGTCTGATCTTCGGGGCTTATTACCCCAATATCATGTACCATGAAAGGGTGCGCCTTAACGGCTTTATTCCTCCCGAAGCATTCCTTTATTTAGACACGATTGGCCTAATACAGGATACAGACGGATGCCCTGTTATCTTCCATGTCGTACGCCGAACAGTGGACAGGCGACTCCAATATGAACCGGATGTCGCTCGCACCCACGAGGATCTTCTTCGGTTCAGTAGAGCGATCCCCGCTCGTGACAGGAAAGAGTCTGCCAAAGAACGGCTATTTTACTGGTGGTTACACCAAAACCAGTCTCCGCCACCGCTGGCTTTTCTAGATGACCAGATAGTTGACCATGGTGGCCAACTTACATAGGTTTAAGGTAGAAAGTAGGAAAAAAAAAAAAAAAAAATCCAAAAACATTAAAAAAAACAAAAAAATCCAAAAAAATGAATAAAAACAAAAAATCCAAAAAAAAATTATAAAACTAATAAGAAAAGAAAAAAAAGGTGCACCACGGCGTATAAAATATATATGTTAGGCATATACATAAAATATACGCCCTGGTGCACGTGTCCGTACTGTTACGGACATAGTTAAGATAGTCTTAAGTTTTATGTTAGGGTAAGTTAGTATAAGGTAGTTTAAGTAGTTAAGTAAGTTTAGTTTAGCCAAGTTTTTTGAAAATTTTCTTGGCAAATAAAAAATTTGATTAAAAGATTGTCTTAAAGACTATAAAAAAAGAAAAACATAGATTAAGCCGAAAGGCACATTTATAATGTAGATTAGATTAGCTTAGAGTACCCGCATAGGGTCAGTAGGTTAGTATTAAGAACATTTGTAAATTCTTAAGTTAGTTAAGCTAGTTTTAAGTACTTTTGTCTAGCAAGTAAGTCCACATAAATTAAAAAATGAAATAAAATTACATGAAAAAAAAAAAAAAAAATCGGTTCTCGTCCGATCACCGAAATCAAACAGCATCGGGCGCGGTTAGTACTTGGATGGGTAACCGCTTGGGAACACCGCGTGTTGTTGACTCTGTACAACTTTTTGCTCCCCACTCCCCAATACACACTTCCACATACTCTCCACTAACAACACATTGCCATTCTCAAAAATATATTTTTCGATTTTTTTTCCTAAATTCTTATCAACGATTTTATTGCGTATCACGTAACGCAAGTATAAATGGACAAATTATTTTAGACCTTTCAGTTATTTGTTACCATGTGGTAACACCTTTTTGAATGCGCCAAACGTCTACGCCGTGTTGTAAAATTCTTCCGAAATAATTCGAACGGTTATTTTGCGATCTCTTGTACTTGCATCCGCTCGAATAGATCATAAAGAGAATCACTGTTGGACTGGAAGGTGCTACATTTTCGCAAAATAATTTTAATGGCTCATTCAGAAGGTAAGTGTTTTCTGCTAAATTTTTTTCCGAAACGGAACAAATTTAATTAAGGCGTTATTTTTATATGGGAATGGCTATCTTCTTTTTCTTATCGATTTTAAGCAGAAAAATTAAATTTGTTGATTAGGACATGCTCTGTACGCGTTTAATATTTTTTTACCTTACAGTAACATTTGATTTTTGACTAGTATACATGTACTTCGTAAATCCCAATGTTATCGTATAGTAACACAATGCATTTTCTCTGCGTTTTAATCCGAAATTTCGGTTTGCCTTTGAAAACATTTTGCTCCATTATGTTGTATCATAGCATTTTAAGATAACTTGGAGCTGAAGAAAGGCATTAGACCGCTAATACAGAGGATCAGGTGAATGGGATTTTGTTGGTGAATGAGAAAAAGATGTTGGGAACTCAGAAGAGGAAATAGAAGAAGTCTTAGAAAATCCCAGTTGGAAAGTACAGAAGGGCCGAATTTTATATGCAAAAGAATAATTGACAACCACCTGGTGCTATTTTCTTCGATGAAGGTATCAGAACACCGTCCTTGCACACTCCGCTTCAATATTTTAAAGAATATTTCAATGTCAACGTGGATGAAAGAATTCTATTTGCCACAAATCAAAGAAATATGGCTATTGAAGGATACCTGATCAACATCAAATTGGATGAAATCAAGAAAACGGTTGCTATGCTACTCATTATGGAATTAATTAACTATGCAAGAACAAGTATGTCCTGGGGAAGAGCAACCAAAATTCCATAGATTTCGAACACAATGGGCAGAGGAAGATTCCATTTTATTCGAAGCCTATTCATGATTTCGAAATCTACAGTAAACCACAAAAGTAAGTACACAGCAACAAGTTGTATGTGTTCTCAACAAAAATTCAATTCAAGCACGACTGCAAGAAAAAATCTTGAATTGACGAGGAAAATTAACCATTGCTGGGCGATCACTTATGGGATTTTGTTCTGTTATAGATGATAGTTATGAGATGAGTTGAAACGCTCAAAATTAAAAGATCAATTAAGCGCGGAAGGCCATCTGCGAACTTAAGTGAACATCTACGAATTCATCCCTATCACGAATTCCGTCATAATCGAAAACGTCCTACGAACTGATTCTGTGACAGGGCTGATTATTTTGTGGTGCTAACCACCGTGTTAGAGTAGACGCGTGCCCAAAAAGTTTGCCATTCGGAGACTCAGAGCTAATGAAGCCGATCTGCTCCTATGGACGATGTCAAGTGGCATTAGAAATAGAATAGGCTCGAGTAGAAAAATCACTTCTTTTACTCTAACCCAACAAATATGACCCAAGATATTTTGATGAAACTATCACATTATAGTCCATTTCGCTCTCATCATCGTCTTCATCGGAACTGCTACTAGGTGGTGCTACTCGTACTTCGGGAGCCTTTAACAGGGCAATACATTCTTGAGGTAGCGAGTTCCTTTTTCTATGGGGCGCTGTACTACGACTCGAAAGGTATGGATCTGATGATATTAAAAACCTGTTTAATACATCTCTACTCGTATTTTTTCGTTTTTGTACTTGGGTGTACATTCGTTAAATGTTCTCGAAGGTCGTCCAGGATTCGATGTCGTGCTTGATGTTGGGACTATATCATAAAACTCTACCGAAAATACAATTTCCTGATCCAACCATTATCGTTCTGAGACTTTAGTATTTTCCGATTACTTCTTTCCCACCTTACATGTATCTTGGAACTCATAGAGCTTACATATGTCTGTAGCACTCTAGGAATTTCTTTGGCATCCAAAATGCAGAAACTTTTCATTATGTGAACCGAAATTCGCCTATTTCGGTCCTGAAGCTTAGAATTTGTCCACACACTAAAAAGTTCACTGATTTTCATTATAATGATAGCGTACACGCCTTTATTTTTAAACTTTAAGCTTTGCTTAAGAAAATTATGTGGGATATATTATAGTTGATGGACAACTCAAAACTGTACTTTTAAATTCGTATCACGTAACGCAAATATAAATGGACAAATTATTTTAGCCCTTTCAGTTGCGCAAAACGTCTACTCCGTATTGTAAAATTCTTCCGAAATAATTCGAACGGTTATTTTGCGATATCTTGTACTTGCATCTGCTCGAATAGATCATAAAGAGAAACACTGTTGGACTGGAAGGTGCTACATTTTCGCAAAATAATTTAAGTAAGAAAAATAAGAAAATTATGGGGGATATATTATAGTTGACGAACAACTCAAAACTGAACCTTTAAATTCGACCTAGTTTACAGAAAACATAAGCTATTTTGTATGAGGACTGCACCGTTGCAGATAACAGACAACGATTTATCCTTTATCTTAGGGAAATGAGATAAGACTTCTCAAAGGAATCCTTTCTTGGGAATGATGGAATAAAGGCCTGGATTGAAGTGATAAGCAATAATATTCCAGGAAAGTAATTAAAAAAACTGATAGTGTGTAGTCTTCTTTAGAGCAGCAGAGTTGTATTGGTACATAGATAAATAATCGTTAATTATATGAGCGATGTCGACAAATAAAAAAAAAAATTGTATAGGGTGCGCAGCTGAGCGCAAAATGTCTCAACGGATTCTGGAAGTATATAGTCCGAAGAAGGTAATAAATAACATCTCGAGGCGGCTACACGCGGATACCTTTTAAAAACTCTGCACAAAGTTAGAATATAAAAAAACGGATAATTCTAAGAACTTAAAGCAAATCGGTAATTACTACCATTTGCTGAGGTCGTACAATATTTTGTTGTATACAGTATGGAGTGCTATTTATCTTTCTATTTTTCGTAGAGTACAGCGGATGTTTTGAATACGTTCAACTCTTTCGGCAAATGAAAGTGATACAGTGGATGTTTTATAAGTATAGATAAAAAATTTCAACTTTCTCAAAGTGTTAAGTGTCACAGTGCCATTTAAATAAAAAAGTGCCACAATGACACAATTGTGCCACATCGACAATGCTGCTCAGCAAGGGCAAAACTACCCTACAACCGAGTGTAGTATGAACGACCGTGCGCTGAATGTTGTTGAACACCTAACCATACAGATTTGTATTCAACAATTTTTTTCTTTTCTGTCTGTAATTTTTTGATATGTGGATATGTTTTTCTTCTGTTCGCTGATGTGGAGAGCACACCCAAATGTATTCATTTTTGTTGTATTGAGTGAGAATAAATTCTCTTGCCATTCGAACGAAGCAAAGGAGAATCGTTGAGAAGATGGCTGATAAATGTGAACATCATGTGCTATAGATTATATATCAGAGTGTAACGTGATTTTTAACGTTATATGTGGATTCGGTGCGCTTAAGTTACGAGAAGCTAGGCAGTTGCAAAATAAATACAAATAGGAAGATTTAGGCATTTTGGCAACATATGCAAAATACAGATTTTGGTAGGGTGTGTGGTGCAAACCTTCGAATAAAAGTCACTGATAACAAAAACAAATTTCAAATACACACAAATCATAAGTAGTGTAATTATTCAACACAGCAGCTTTTAACTGTTTGTTCCCTAGTGGTTTCGCAGTGAAACCACGCATTTATTATTTCCTTTCTACATTCCTAGAGTTGTCATGTTAAAACCAAGTGCATTTATACAGTTTTTCATTTTAAAACATTTGAAGTGCTTTTTTCTGTGCCGTGAAAAATTATTATCAGTTATGTAGTTGTTTTTTGAGAATAGAAAGTAAGAAAAGTGCGTACATGCAAGAATTTTGTGAAATGGGATGGATTTATGAAATGGGACCCATTTATCAAGGTTTTTGAATGTGCGATAGAAATCGTTTTTGTTGACGAACCTCAAGAAGATCATAACGAGGAATGGATTAACGAAGATGATCTACCTTTGTCTGTACTCCACCAACAGAAATCATGTACACCGAGATAGTCGTCTTTCCAGTGGAAAACCCCTTGCCCATCGCGTTTCACTCGGAATTTTGCTCTAAACGCACGCATACTACTTTAGTTTCACGCACACTTCTTAAGGCTTTAGAGCAGCCTGCAGTTGCTCTCTGATCAATCGTATTTACGAACACTGTCTGTGAACATTTTATAAAAATACGCTGTCAGATGAAATCAAGGGGCAAGAGAGGTAGAAGTTGACTATCTCTTTAATACTTCATCTCTGTCAACCAAATAGAATAGGCCGTGTGCCGTGGGCAGAAATCATGTACATCGAGATAGTCGTCTTTCCAGTGGAAAACCCCTTGCCCATCGCGTTTCACCACGATTTTGCTCTACACGCACGCATACTACTTTATTGTCACGCATACTTCGTAAGGCTTTAGAGCAGCGCCATGTTGCTTTTACGATTGCCTCCAATAGTGTCAAAAAGTAGCGATAGTGCCCATGATAATGTAAGAAATGCTCATGATTGGAAGTATTCCACGAAGAATGTTCGTAAGGTTTAAAAGTTCTTAAACAATTTTTTATTGTTGGTGTTTTTATAAGACATCTCTAAAATTCGGCTAAATATGCAAATCATTTTAATAATAATAATCATTACGGTGATAATGATGCATTTCAGTCAGAAGAAATGTAAAAACACTTAAAATATACTAATCTTTTATTTCATATACTGATGAAACTACTGTAGGGATTAATGTGTTTACGATTAAGATTTTTGGATTAAGCCTAGAAGTGCAAGTCATATATGCAACACAGAATCGCATATTAATATTAATATATATTAATTTCTAAAAAAAGGACAAATTAAATAAAAGAATTATGCACTAAAATTATCCTCAGAAACAATGTTATTAAAGGGAAATCATCAACATCAGAAATCATCTACAACCAGATGTCCAACCCGGGTTTGTGTATTTACTAAAAACCATCGTGTCTATCTCAGATTCTACTCTAAAGTCACGCGCACTACTGATAGCGTTTTTTGCACAGACAGGGCATGTGAATACGGGTGATCTAAGAACAACATCGCGGCCTTACTAAGTGTGCGTGAAAATAAAGTAGTATGGGTGCGCTTAGAGCAACATCAGTGATATCAAGCAAATCAAATTCACCTCGCTGAATATAGGTGGGGGTAATCAGCTGTTCGCTTAGGTCACACGGCTTCACAAGCCCCTGTCTGTGAAATGTTATAAAAAAAGCTGTCAAATGAAATCTAGGGGGAAGAGACGAGGAAGTTGGCTATCTCCTTAATACTTCATCTCTGGCAGTGGGCCAAATGTCGTTTGCAAAAAGATTTGACAAATGTGAACATTTGCCGAAATATGGTATTTTAACATTTCAAACGACATCTAGTGCCAGAATTGAATACTGATGTTCCCTTCTTATTGGGATTATCACTTGAAATGAATGATTGTTTTGTTGACCGCTGTTTTTTACTTATGTCAGTGGGCTGAAAAGTGACGTGCTGAATTTGGGAAGAGGTTTGACAAACTTGCATTCAAACTTGAAATTTGGGTTATACTAAAATCCCTGATTCCCGTGAGACTTAGCTAGTAAAGACTTATTTCCCTTCACCTTGCCACTTACGACTAAGCAAACACAAAATGACGATGTATCAACTTAAATGAATACTAAAAGTATCTCAACTGGTACTATAAATGTATCTCACTCTTCCCCCCGAAGCGGTCCAAATTTACACAACATTGTTCAACAACGCGCTGAGTAATGCACATTACCCGGCGGATTGGAAAACAGCTGTAGTGCAACTGATCCCTAAACGGGACAAAGACAAATCCATCCCGACAAATCTCCGGTCGATCAGTCTTCTTCCCTGCATAAGTAAGGTTTTTGAAAAGATAGTCATAGGAGTTCTGAAACAATGGGCTGATGAAAATAAAATCATACCGGACAACCAGTTCGGATTTAAGGCGGGGCATGATACCATACATTCCGCGTCAAAGCTGGTATCCGACATTCAATGGAATAAAAGCAATAATCAGTGCACGGGTGCCTGTCTGATTGACTTGGAGAAGGCGTTCGACACCGTTTGGTTGGAGGGTCTCTTCCTCAAGCTGGTCAGGCTCGGCATAAGTAAACCATTGCTATATACGATCTATGCCATGATAACAGGTAGAAAGTTCGTCGTGAAAAGTAACGGTGTAACTTCTACCACGGTCTTTGACATTAAAAATGGTCTTCAACAAGGGGCTGTTGGTTCGCCGATCTTGTTCTCAAAATCGCATTTGCGATATATACATAAGTTGTTGTGCATGTTTTTATTAATTTCTAAAAAAAGGACAAATTAAATAAAAGAATTATGCACTAAAATTATCCTCAGAAACAATGTTATTAAAGGGAAATCATCAACATCAGAAATCATCTACAACCAGATGTCCAACCCGGGTTTGTGTATTTACTAAAAACCATCGTGTCTATCTCAGATTCTACTCTAAAGTCACGCGCACTACTGATAGCGTTTTTTTGCACAGACAGGGCTTGTGAATACGAGTGATCTAAGAACAACATCGCGGCCTTACTAAGTGTGCGTGAAAATAAAGTAGTATGGGTGCGCTTAGAGCAACATCAGTGATATCAAGCAAATCAAATTCACCTCGCTGAATATAGGTGGGGGTAATCAGCTGTTCGCTTAGGTCACACGTCTTCACAAGCCCCTGTCTGTGAAATGTTATAAAAAAAGCTGTCAAATGAAATCTAGGGGGAAGAGACGAGGAAGTTGGCTATCTCCTTTATACTTCATCTGTGGCCGTGGGCCAAATGTCGTTTGCAAAAAGATTTGACAAATGTGAACATTTGCCGAAATATGGTATTTTAACATTTCAAACGACATCTAGTGCCAGAATTGAATACTGATGTTCCCTTCTTATTGGGATTATCACTTGAAATTAATGATTGTTTTGTTGACCGCTGTTTTTTACTTATGTCAGTGGGCTGAAAAGTGACGTGCTGAATTTGGGAAGAGGTTTGACAAACTTGCATTCAAACTTGAAATTTGGGTTATACTAAAATCCCTGATTCCCGTGAGACTTAGCTAGTAAAGACTTATTTCCCTTCACCTTGCCACTTACGACTAAGCAAACACAAAATGACGATGTATCAACTTAAATGAATACTAAAAGTATCTCAACTGGTACTATAAATGTATCTCACTCTTCCCCCCGAAGCGGTCCAAATTTACACAACATTGTTCAACAATGCGCTGAGTAATGCACATTACCCGGCGGATTGGAAAACAGCTGTAGTGCAACTGATCCCTAAACGGGACAAAGACAAATCCATCCCGACAAATCTCCGGTCGATCAGTCTTCTTCCCTGCATAAGTAAGGTTTTTGAAAAGATAGTCATAGGAGTTCTGAAACAATGGGCTGATGAAAATAAAATCATACCGGACAACCAGTTCGGATTTAAGGCGGGGCATGATACCATACATGCCGCGTCAAAGCTGGTATCCGACATTCAATGGAATAAAAGCAAAAATCAGTGCACGGGTGCCTGTCTGATTGACTTGGAGAAGGCGTTCGACACCGTTTGGTTGGAGGGTCTCTTCCTCAAGCTGGTCAGGCTCGGCATACGTAAACCATTGCTATATACGATCTATGCCATGACAACAGGTAGAAAGTTCGTCGTGAAAAGTAACGGCGCAACTTCTACCACGGTCTTTGACATTAAAAATGGTCTTCAACAAGGGGCTGTTGGTTCGCCGATCTTGTTCTCAATATTCACTGCGGATCTTATAGGTTCCATGCCGCACTTAATTGCGTACGCCGACGATCTAGTAGCGTACAGATCAGGTCCGAAGGTCGAAGTAATAAATATCTTGTTGCAGCGTGACTTCGAAAAAATTCAGCGATTTTGCGACGACTGGAAGTTGATTATCAACTTCCTGAAATGTGAAACTACCCTTTTCAGGACCCCGTTGTACACGGCACCGCGGGATACGCGCCAAAACTGGCGCAAGTTCGGCATAGTTGACCCGCAAGGACGGCCGTTAGCGGTGAAAAGTGTAGTTAGATATCTTGGCATTTGGCTGGATCAATATCTGTATTTTGACAAACATATAGATATTGCTCTGACGAAAGCCAGAAAAGCCTTTGCTGCGGCAAGGAGGTTGTTTTTCAGCAGCCAACTTGACACCAGGGTGAAGGTAATCTGCTACATGGCCCTCATCCGGCCAATTATGGCGTACGGTTGTCCCCTGTGGTTCAACGTGAGTCCTTCCCAGATGGAAAAGATGAGGTTGTTCGAGAGACAGTGTCTTAGGAGCTGTCTCCATTTGTGTCGTACACCCGAGTCCGAGTACAAGAGGTACTATCCTAACGAGGTCCTGTACAACGAGGCAAACTTGAAGAGGATAGATAATTTTATTATTAAGCTGATCAGAAGGCACATTGCACGGGCTATGACTTCTTCCAACAGTCTGATCTTTGGGGCTTATTACCCCAATATCATGTACCATGAACGGGTGCGCCTTAACGGCTTTATTCCTCCCGAAGCATTCCTTTATTTAGACACGATTGGCCTAATACAGGATACAGACGGATGCCCTGTTATCTTCCATGTCGTACGCCGAACAGTGGACAGGCGACTCCAATACGAACCGGATGTCGCTCGCACCCACGAGGATCTTCTTCGGTTCAGTAGAGCGATCCCCGCTCGTGACAGGAAAGAGTCTGCCAAAGAAAGGCTATTTTACTGGTGGTTACACCAAAACCAGTCTCCGCCACCGCTGGCTTTTCTAGATGACCAGATAGTTGACCATGGTGGCCAACTTACATAGGTTTAAGGTAGCTATTAAGAAAAAACAAAAAATCCAAAAAAATTAAAAAAACAAAAAATCCCATCCAAAGAAAAAGATAAAAAAAAAAAAAAGGTGCATCACGGCGTATAAAATATATATGTTAGGCATATACTTAAAATATACGCCCTGGTGCACGTGTCCGTACTGTTACGGACATAGTTAAGATAGTCTTAGGTTTTATGTTAGGGTAAGTTAGTATAAGGTAGTTTAAGTAGTTAAGTAAGTTTAGCTTAGCCAAGTTTTTTGAAAATTTTATTGGCAAATAAAAAATTTTATTAAAAGATTGTCTTAAAGACTAACAAAAAAAAAAAACATAGATTAAGCCGAAAGGCACATTTATAATGTAGATTAGATTAGCTTAGAGTACCCGCATAGGGTCAGTAGGTTAGTATTAAGAACATTTGTATATTCTTAAGTTAGTTAAGCTAGTTTTAAGTACTTTTGTCTAGCAAGTAAGCATATTTCATTAAATAAAACCAAAATTAAACGCAAAAAAAAAAAAAAAAATCGGTTCTCGTCCGATCACCGAAATCAAACAGCTTCGGGCGCGGTTAGTACTTGGATGGGTAACCGCTTGGGAACACCGCGTGTTGTTGACTCTGTACAACTTTTTGCTCCCCACTCCCCAATACACACTTCCACATACTCTCCACTAACAACACATTGCCATTCTCAAAAATATATTTTTCGATTTTTTTTTCTAAATTCTTATCAACGATTTTATTGCGTATCACGTAACGCAAGTATAAGTGGACAAATTATTTTAGACCTTTCAGTTATTTGTTACCATGTGGTAACACCTTTTTGAATGCGCCAAACGTCTACGCCGTGTTGTAAAATTCTTCCGAAATAATTCGAACGGTTATTTTGCGATCTCTTGTACTTGCATCCGCTCGAATAGATCATAAAGAGAATCACTGTTGGACTGGAAGGTGCCACATTTTCGCAAAATAATTTTAATGGCTCATTCAGAAGGTAAGTGTTTTCTGCTAAATTTTTTTCCGAAACGGAACAAATTTAATTAAGGCGTTTTTTTTATATGGAACAAATTTAATTAAAGCGTTATTTTTATATGGGAATGACTATCTTCTTTTTCTTATCGATTTTAAGCAGAAAAATTAAATTTGTTGATTAGGACATGCTCTGTACACGTTTAATATTTTTTTACCTTACAGTAACATTTGATTTTTGACTAGTATATATGTACTTCGTAAATCCCAATGTTATCGTATAGTAACACAATGCATTTTCTCTGCGTTTTAATCCGAAATTTCGGTTTGCCTTTAAAAAACATGTTGCTCCATTATGTTGTATCATAGCATTTTAAGACAACTTGGAGCTGAAGCATTAGACCGCTAATACAGAGCATCAGGTGAATGGGATTTTGTTGGTGAATGAGAAAAAGATGTTGGGAACTCAGAAGAGGAAATAGAAGAAGTCTTAGAAAATCCCAGTCAACGCTATATTTCAGTTGGAAAGTACAGAAGGGCCGAATTTTATTGGCAAAAGAATAATTGACAACCACCTGGTGCTATTTTCTTCGATGAAGGTATCAGAACACCGTCCTTGCACACGCCGCTTCAATATTTTAAAGAATATTTCAATATCAACGTGGATGAAAGAATTCTATTTGCCACAAATCAAAGAAATATGGCTATTTAAGGATACCTGATCAACATCAAATTGGATGAAATCAAGAAAACGGTTGCTATGCTACTCATTATGGAATTAATTAACTATGCAAGAACAAGTATGTCCTGGGGAAGAGCAACCAAAATTCCATAGATTTCGAACACAATGGGCAGAGGAAGATTCCATTTTATTCGAAGCCTATTCATGATTTCGAAATCTACAGTAAACCACAAAAGTAAGTACACAGCAACAAGTTGTATGTGTTCTCAACAAAAATTCAATTCAAGCACGACTGCAAGAAAAAATCTTGAATTGACGAGGAAAATTAACCATTGCTGGGCGATCACTTATGGGATTTTGTTCTGTTATAGATGATAGTTATGAGATGAGTTGAAACGCTCAAAATTAAAAGATCAATTAAGCGCGGAAGGCCATCTGCGAACTTAAGTGAACATCTACGAATTCATCCCTATCACGAATTCCGTCATAATCGAAAACGTCCTACGAACTGATTCTGTGACAGGGCTGATTATTTTGTGGTGCTAACCACCGTGTTAGAGTAGACGCGTGCCCAAAAAGTTTGCCATTCGGAGACTCAGAGCTAATGAAGCCGATCTGCTCCTATGGACGATGTCAAGTGGCATTAGGCTCGAGTAGAAAAATCACTTCTTTTACTCTAACCCAACAAATATGCCCCAAGCTATTTTGATGAAACTATCACATTATAGTCCATTTCGCTCTCATCATCGTCTTCATCGAAACTGCTACTAGGTGGTGCTACTCGTACTTCGGGAGCCTTTAACAGGGCAATACATTCTTGAGGTAGCGAGTTCCTTTTTCTATGGGGCGCTATACCACGACTCGAAAGATATGGGTCTGATGATATTAAAAACCTGTTTAATACATCTCTACTCGTATTTTTTCGTTTTTGTACTTGGGTGTACATTCGTTAAATGTTCTCGAAGGTCATCCAGGATTCGATGTCGTGCTTGATGTTGGGACTATATCATAAAACTCTACCGGAAATACAATTTCCTGATCCAACCATTATCGTTCTGAAACTTTAGTATTTTCCGATTACTTCTTTCCCACCTTACATGTATCTTGGAACTCATAGAGCTTACATATGTCTGTAGCACTCTAGGAATTTCTTTGGCATCCAAAATGCCGAAACTTTTCATTATGTGAACCGAAATTCGCCTATTTCGGTCCTGAAGCTTAGAATTTGTCCAAACACTAAAAAGTTCACTGATTTTCATTATAATAAAATGATAGCGTACACGCCTTTATTTTTAAACTTTAAACTTTGCTTAAGAAAATTATGGGGGATATATTATAGTTGATGGACAACTCAAAACTGTACTTTTAAATACGTATCACGTAACGCAAATATAAATGGAAAAATTATTTTAGCCCTTTCAGTTGCGCAAAACGTCTACTCCGTACTGTACAATTCTTCCGAAATAATTCGAACGGTTATTTTGCGATATCTTGTACTTGCATCTGCTCGAATAGATCATAAAGAGAAACACTGTTGGACTGGAAGGTGCTACATTTTCGCAAAATAATTTAAGTAAGAAAAATAAGAAAATTATGGGGGATATATTATAGTTGACTAACAACTCAAAACTGAAAATTTAAATTCGACCTAGTTTACAGAAAACATAAGCTATTTTGTATGAGGACTGCACCGTTGCAGATAACAGACAACGATTTATCCTTTATCTTAGGGAAATGAGATAAGACTTCTCAAAGGAATCCTTTCTTGGGAATGATGGAATAAAGGCCTGGATTGAAGTGATAAGCAATAATATTCCAGGAAAGTAATCAAAAAAACTGATAGTGTGTAGTCTTCTTTAGAGCAGCAGAGTTGTATTGGTACATAGATAAATAATCGTTAATTATATGAGCGATGTCGACAAATAAAAAAAAAAAAATTGTATAGGGTGCGCAGCTGAGCGCAAAATGTCTCAACGGATTCTGGAAGTATATTGTCCGGAGAAGGTAATAAATAACATCTCGAGGCGGCTACACGCGGATACTTTTTAAAAACTCTGCACAAACTTAGAATATAAAAAAACGGATAATTCTAAGAACTTAAAGCAAATCGGTAATTACTACCATTTGCTGAGGTCGTACAATATTTTGTTGTATAAAGTATGGAGTGCTATTTATCTTTCTATTTTTCGTAGAGTACAGCGGATGTTTTGAATACGTTCAACTCTTTCGGCAAATGAAAGTGATACAGTGGATGTTTTATAAGTATAGATAAAAAATTTCAACTTTCTCAAAGTGTTAAGTGTCACAGTGCCATTTAAATAAAAAAGTGCCACAATGACACAATTGTGCCACATCGACAATGCTGCTCAGCAAGGGCAAAACTACCCTACAACCGAGTGTAGTATGAACGACCGTGCGCTGAATGTTGTTGAACACCTAACCATACAGATTTGTATTCAACAATTTTTTTCTTTTCTGTCTGTAATTTTTTGATATGTGGATATGCTTTTCTTCTGTTCGCTGATGTGGAGAGCACACCCAAATGTATTCATTTTTGTTGTATTGAGTGAGAATAAATTCTCTTGCCATTCGAACGAAGCAAAGGAGAATCGTTGAGAAGATGGCTGATAAATGTGAACATCATGTGCTATAGATTATATATCAGAGTGTAACGTGATTTTTAACGTTATATGTGGATTCGGTGCGCTTAAGTTACGAGAAGCTAGGCAGTTGCAAAATAAATACAAATAGGAAGATTTAGGCATTTTGGCAACATATGCAAAATACAGATTTTGGTAGGGTGTGCGGTGCAAACCTTCGAATAAAAGTCACTGATAACAAAAACAAATTTCAAATACACACAAATCATAAGTAGTGTAATTATTCAACACAGCAGCTTTTAACTGTTTGTTCCCTAGTGGTTTCGCAGTGAAACCACGCATTTATTATTTCCTTTCTACATTCCTAGAGTTGTCATGTTAAAACCAAGTGCATTTATACAGTTTTTCATTTTAAAACATTTGAAGTGCTTTTTTCTGTGCCGTGAAAAATTATTATCAGTTATGTAGTTGTTTTTTGAGAATAGAAAGTAAGAAAAGTGCGTACATGCAAGAATTAGTTATTTTGTGAAATGCGATGGATTTATGAAATGAGACCACAAAATGGCGATGTATCAACTTAAATGAATACTAAAAGTATCTCAACTGGTACTATAAATGTATCTCACCTTTGCCTGGAGTCCGTTATGTGCAAATAAAAATGTTGTCAACGACCATACTATGCTGAAAAAATCGGTTCTCGTATAGTAGACTCCCCTTCTTCCTGGTTCAGGTCACCCCAGACAGCAAAATAGAGAGCATAAAGAAAATTATCCGCTTAGGCTCCATTTCTGTGAAGTGGGATACATTGGTGAAGACGAAGCACATGCTCCAATGTGCTCGATGTCAGAGGTTTGGGCATGCCGCGGCGAACTGCAGCATGGAGTCTCGCTGCGTGAAATGCGCAGGAACCCACAAACAAGGGGAATGTCCTTTAGGGACGGATAAGGTTGTTGACAGGAGCAAGCTGACATGCGTGCTCTGCAAAACCAGCGGGCACCCTGCTAATTATCGGGGATGTCCAAAGGTTCAACAGATAAGAAGAAGCATTGAAGCCAAGAGGAAGATAAAAATGGTAGAAGCGAGGCCAGTGCCTCGTTTTCAAGCTACCACTGTTACTCCGGCCGTCTCCTATGCCCAAATGGCATCTGGTAGGCGACCGGTACAACAGACAGTGCCGAAGCTAACCCCGGTCCCAGTGGCCAGACAACCTGAAGCTGACATGGATATGAAGTCGGTCCTGCTCTCTATCCAGAGGCAGATCGCTCAGCTCCAGAAACAGTTCCTTGAGCAAACAGCGCGAATAGACATCCTCTGCTCGGCGTTGGTTGACGAGACAAACGAGACAGCACCATGATGGCTACGACCGCAGCGCGTAGACTTGAGATCCTGGCAGTGAATGTTAATTCGCTGATTAAACCCGAACGACAGCTAACGCTCGAGAACTTGTTGCAAACGTACAAGCCTGACGTGCTTATGGTTAGCGAAACTAAGCTAAACCAGACTCACAAGCTCAGGTACAAGAATTACCACGTAATTCGAAGAGACCGGCCCCATTCCTTCCAAGGTGGTGGGGTCGCTCTCTTTATCAAAAAAGGCCTCAGTCATAAGATCGTGTACGGTGGTGAAATGCGAAGATTTCAAGCTTTAGAAACATGTATTACACGCATCCCTCTCCAGGGTGGTAAACGGTTGTATTTGATCGCTATCTACGCACCTGACAATGAACTCCTCAATCGAAACTTCATTTCAGAGCTCGATAATCTATTCACTAGCCTTCGACTGAGCTCGGAGGAGAACTACTACATCATGGCCGGAGATTTTAACTCCAAGCATATAGAATGGGGCAATACAGTGCATAACACCAGGGGGACCTCACTGTATAGCTGGTTGGTAGAGTACAATAATGAGTTCAAGCTTGATTTGCTTGCAACCGATATGCCATCGTATCCCAGGTGCGGGTCCTATCTGGATCTGTTACTGATCGACAGACGACTGACGATACTAGACGTGGAAAGACGCACGCGGAATTGTTTAACTGCGGTTGAGTACGAAAGTGATCACCGCGGACTCTTCGCGGCTATTCAGCTCCCGAACGAGGTGGAAGAATTGGAAGAGTATGTCCAGAGGCTCCCTTATAATTACAATAAGGTCCGCTGGCCACGCTTCTCCAGGACTTTATCCACAGAACTACGTTCGAGTGAGATCAATCCTCCGACTAACAGAAACCTGACGAACGACGAGGTTGACAGGTACCTCATACAAATGGACGACGTAATTAAACGAACAATGGACAAGACAATTACGAAGGTAGTACAGCTCGATAACGGCGACGTCTACCGAAATGCTACCATCGATGCACTTCACGTACACAAAAGTAGGCTGCTGTCAAGACTCAAACTCTTGCACAGACGGTTTACAGATCCACAAAACGCGGAAGTCAGGTCACTAAAGTCGGAGATCAAAAACCTCCAACAATTAATACGTATTAATTATAGCTTGGCTATAAGCTTGCACTGGGGCAATCAAATCCGGGCTGTACAATCCAACAACCCGGTTATGTTCCCGCAAGTAAATAAAATATTTCGGAGGAAAGATCAAAAGACTTCCCAGGACGACAGATAACGAACGATTACTGACTTCAGTTGGCATCGATCCACACGGGGCTGTGCTAGACAATGACTTCTTCGTGGTTGAGGATCCTCAGGAGAAGGTGAAAGCTATTGGAGCTGTATTCCAGCGAGTGTATACGGTCAACGAGGTTCGTAGGCCGAATCACGATCTGGAGAACAGAGCCTTGCTAAACCACTTCTATCTGCGCAACGAGATAAGTCAATGGCGATCTGAGAATCCTGGTTTCACCAGGTTCAATGACGTTAACATGGCAAATAGTGCCGTCGCCTACGATGTAAATCACATCTTGATTTCGCAAGAGGATCTGCAGGGTATCCTTAACTCACTAAAGAAGAAAAAGTCAGTCGGAATCGATGGTATTGTGCTTAGCCATCTTCCCCCCGAAGCTGTGCAAATTTACACGACCTTGTTTAACAACGCTCTGAGTAGTGCACATTACCCGGCGCACTGGAGAACAGCTGTCGTGCAACCGATCCCCAAACGGGACAAGGACAAGTCAATCCCGACAAATCTCCGGTCGATCAGTCTCCTGCCTTGCATAAGCAAGGTTTTTGAAAAGATAGTCATTCGAGTTCTGAAGCAGTGGGCTGAGGATAAGGAAATCATACCGGACAACCAATTCGGATTCAGGGCGGGACATGATACCATACATGCCGCATCGAAGCTTGTTTCCGCCATTCAGTGGAACAAAAATATGAATCAGTGTACTGGTGCTTGTCTGATTGACTTGGAGAAGGCGTTCGACACCGTTTGGTTGGAGGGCCTCTTCCTCAAGCTGGTCAGACGCGGCATAAGTAAACCATTGCTATACATGATCTATGACATGATAACAGGTAGGAAGTTCGTTGTGAAAAGTGGCGACGTAACGTCTACCACGGTCTTTGACATCAAAAATGGTCTGCAACAGGGAGCCGTTGGTTCGCCAATCTTGTTTTCGATATTCACTGCCGATCTCTTAGCTTCTATGCCTCACATAATAGCGTACGCCGACGATCTGGTAGCGTACAGAACAGGTTCGAAAGTCGAGGTAATTAATGACTTGTTGCAGCGTGACTTTGATAAGATTCTGCTATTTTGCGACGACTGGAAGTTGATTATCAACTACCTGAAGTGTGAGACTGTCTTTTTCAGGCCCCCGTTGTAAATGGCATCGCGGGATACGCGCACAAACTGGCGAAAGTTCGGCATAGTTGACCCGCGGGACGGCCGTTAGCTGTGAAAAGTGTAGTTGATATCTTGGCATTTGGCTGGATCAATATCTGTATTTTGACAAACATATAGATATTGCTCTGACGAAAGCCAGAAAAGCCTTTGCTGCGGCAAGGAGGTTGTTTTTCAGCAGCCAACTTGATACCAGGGTGAAGGTAATCTGCTACATGGCCCTCATCCGGCCAATTATGGCGTACGGTTGTCCCCTGTGGTTCAACGTGAGTCCTTCCCAGATGGAAAAGCTGAGGTTGTTCGAGAGACAGTGTCTCCGGAGCTGTTTCCGTTTGTATCGCACACCCGAGTCTGAGTACAAGAAGTACTATCCTAACGAGGTCCTGTACAACGAGGCAAACCTGAATAGGATAGATAATTTTATTATTAAGCTGATCAGAAGACACGTTGCACGAGCTATGACTTATTCTAACAGTCTGATCTTTGGGGCTTACTACCCCAATACATTGTATCATGAAAGAGTGCGCCTCAACGGCTTTATTCCTCCTGAAGCATTCCTCTATCTCGACACCATTGGCCTGATACAGGATGAGGAAGGATGTCCTATTATCTTCCATGTCGTACGCCGAACAGTGGACAGGCGACTGCTATACGAACGGGATGTAGCTCGTAGCCACGAGGATCTCCTCCGGTTCAGTGGTGCGATCTCTGTTCGCGACAGGAGAGAGTGTGCCAAGGAACGGCACTTTTACTGGTGGTTTCACCAGAACAGGTCTCCGCTGCCGCTAGCTAACGATGAGATAGTGGACCTTGGTGGCCAACTTACATAGTTTTAAGGTTAGCTTAAAAAAAAAAAAAAAGGGGTGCATCACGGCGTATAGACTATATATGTTATGCATATACATGACATATACGCCCTGGTGCACGCGTCTGTCTGTTACGGACATAATTAAGTTAGTTTAGGGTTCATGTTAGGTTAAGTAAGTTTTTAGTGTAGGTTAAGTTAGTTATAATATAATTTTTTTAGTTAGGTTAAACCAAGTTTTTCATAGTTTTCTTGGTACTTCAAAATTTAAAATAAACATTGTCTGAAAAGACTAAAAAAAACGAAGTGTAAGCCGTAAGGTACAAACTTATTTTTAGATTAGATTAGCTTAGAGTACCCGAAGGCGGTCAGTAGGTTAGGATTAATTACAATAAGATATTGTTAAGATAGTTAAGCTAGTTTTAAGTATTTTTGTCTAGCAAGTAAGAAAATTTAATATAAATAAAACAAAACTACAATTAAAAAAAAAAAACAAAACGGTTCTCGTCCGATCACCGAAATCAAACAGCATCGGGCGCGGTTAGTACTTGAATGGGTGACCGCTTGGGAACACCGCGTGTTGTTGACTCTGTACAACTTTTTGCTCCCCACTCCCCAATACACACTTCCACATACTCTCCACTAACAACACACATTGCCATTCTCAAAAATATATTTTTCGAAATTAAATTTGTTGATGTCCATGTGCAACATTTGATTTTTGACTAGTATATATGTACTTCGTAAATCCCAATGTTATCGTATAGTAACACAATGCATTTTCTCTGCGTTTTAATCCGAAATTTCGGTTTGCCTTTAAAAAACATTTTGCTCCATTATGTTGTATCATAGCATTTTAAGACAACTTGGAGCTGAAGAAAGGCATTAGACCGCTAATACAGAGGATCAGGTGAATGGGATTTTGTTGGTGAATGAGAAAAAGATGTTGGGAACTCAGAAGAGGAAATAGAAGAAGTCTTAGAAAATCCCAGTCAACGCTATATTTCAGTTGGAAAGTACAGAAGGGCCGAATTTTATTGGCAAAAGAATAATTGACAACCACCTGGTGCTATTTTCTTCGATGAAGGTATCAGAACACCGTCCTTGCACACGCCGCTTCAATATTTTAAAGAATATTTCAATATCAACGTGGATGAAAGAATTCTATTTGCCACAAATCAAAGAAATATGGCTATTGAAGGATACCAGATCAACATCAAATTGGATGAAATCAAGAAAACGGTTGCTGTGCTACTCATTATGGGAATAATTAACTATGCAAGAACAAGTATGTCCTGGGGTAGAGCAACCAAAATTCCATAGATTTCGAACACAATGGGCAGAGGAAGATTCCATTTTATTCGAAGCCTATTCATGATTTCGAAATCTGCAGTAAACCACAAAAGTAAGTACACAGCAACAAGTTGTATGTGTTCTCAACAAAAATTCAATTCAAGCACGACTGCAAGAAAAAATCTTGAATTGAAGAGGAAAATTAACCATTGCTGGGCGATCACTTAAGGGATTTTGTTCTGTTATAGATGATAGTTATGAGATGAGTTGAAACGCTCAAAATTAAAAGATCAATTAAGCGCGGAAGGCCATCTGCGAACTTAAGTGAATATCTACGAATTCATCCCTATCACGAATTCCATCGTAATCGAAAACGTCCTACGAACTGATTCTGTGACAGGGCTGATTATTTTGTGGTGCTAACCACCGTGTTAGAGTAGACGCGTGCCCAAAAAAAGTTTGCCATTCGGAGACTCGGAGCTAATGAAGCCGATCTGCTCCTATGGACGATGTCAAGTGGCATTAGAAATAGAATAGGCTCGAGTAGAAAAATCACTTCTTTTACTCTAACCCAACAAATAAGCCCCAAGATATTTTGATGAAACTATCACATTATAGTCCATTTCGCTCTCATCATCGTCTTCATCGGAACTGCTACTAGGTGGTGCTACTCGTAATTCGGGAGCCTTTAACAGGGCAATACATTCTTGAGGTAGCTAGTTCCTTTTTCTATGGGGCGCTGTACTACGACTCGAAAGATATGGATCTGATGATATTAAAAACCTGTTTAATACATCTCTACTCGTATTTTTTCGCTTTTGTACTTGGGTGTACATTCGTTAAATGTTCTCGAAGGTCGTTCAGGATTCGATGTCGTGCTTGATGTTGGGACTATATCATAAAACTCTACCGGAAATACAATTTCCTGATCCAACCATTCCGCATTATCGTTCTGTGACTAGTAGTCTCTTGTACTTGCATCTGCTCGAATAGATCATAAAGAGAAACACTGTTGGACTGGAAGGTGCTACATTTTCGCAAAATAATTTAAGTAAGAAAAATAAGAAAATTATGGGGGATATATTATAGTTGACGAACAACTCAAAACTGAATTTTTAAATTCGACCTAGTTTACAGAAAACCTAAGCTATTTTGTATGAGGACTGCACCGTTGCAGATAACAGACAACGATTTATCCTTTATCTTAGGGAAATGAGATAAGAATTCTCAAGGGAATCCTTTCTTGGGAATGATGGAATAAAGGCCTGGATTGAAGTGATAAGCAATAATATGCCAGGAAAGTAATTAAAAAAACTGATAGTGTGTAGTCTTCTTTAGAGCAGCAGAGTTGTATTGGTACATAGATAAATAATCGTTAATAATATGAGCGATGTCGACAAATAAAAAAAAAAAAATTGTGTAGGGTGCGCAGCTGAGCGCAAAATGTCTCAACGGATTCTGGAAGTATATAGTCCGGAGAAGGTAATAAATAACATCTCGAGGCGGCTACACGCGGATACTTTTTAAAAACTCTGCACAAAGTTAGAATATAAAAAAACGGATAATTCTAAGAACTTAAAGCAAATCGGTAATTACTACCATTTGTTGAGGTCGTACAATATTTTGTTGTATAAAGTATGGAGTGCTTTTTATCTTTCTATTTTTCGTAGAGTACAGCGGATGTTTTGAATACGTTCAATTCTTTCGGCAAATGAAAGTGAAACAGTGGATGTTTTATAAGTATAGATAAAAAATTTCAACTTTCTCAAAGTGTTAAGTGTCACAGTGCCATTTAAATAAAAAAGTGCCACAATGACACAATTGTGCCACATCGACAATGCTGCTCAGCAAGGGCAAAACTACCCTACAACCGAGTGTAGTATGAACGACCGTGCGCTGAATGTTGTTGAACACCTAACCATACAGATTTGTATTCAACAATTTTTTTCTTTTCTGTCTGCAATTTTTTGATATGTGGATATGCTTTTCTTCTGTTCGCTGATGTGGAGAGCACACCCAAATGTATTCATTTTTGTTGTATTGAGTGAGAATAAATTCTCTTGCCATTCGAACGAAGCAAAGGAGAATCGTTGAGAAGATGGCTGATAAATGTGAACATCATGTGCTATAGATTATATATCAGAGTGTAACGTGATTTTTAACGTTATATGTGGATTCGGTGCGCTTAAGTTACGAGAAGCTAGGCAGTTGCAAAATAAATACAAATAGGAAGATTTAGGCAGGGTGCAAACCTTCGAATAAAAGTCACTGATAACAAAAACAACAATTATTCAACACAGCAGCTTTTAACTGTTTGTTCCCTAGTGGTTTCGCAGTGAAACCACGCATTTATTATTTCCTTTCTACATTCCTAGAGTTGTCATGTTAAAACCAAGTGCATTTATACAGTTTTTCATTTTAAAACATTTGAAGTGCTTTTTTCTGTGCCGTGAAAAATTATTATCAGTTATGTAGTTGTTTTTTGAGAATAGAAAGTAAGAAAAGTGCGTACATGCAAGAATTAGTTATTTTGTGAAATGGGATGGATTTATGAAATGGGACCCATTTATCAAGGTTTTTGAATGTGCGATAGAAATCGTTTTTGTTGACGAACCTCAAGAAGATCATAACGAGGAATGGATTAACGAAGATGATCTACCTTTGTCTGTACTCCACCAACAGAAATCATGTACACCGAGATAGTCGTCTTTCCAGTGGAAAACCCCTTGCCCATCGCGTTTCACTCGGAATTTTGCCCTAAACGCACGCATACTACTTTAGTTTCACGCACACTTCTTAAGGCTTTAGAGCAGCCTGCAGTTGCTCTCTGATCAATCGTATTTACGAACACTGTCTGTGAACATTTTATAAAAAAACGCTATCAGATGAAATCAAGGGGCAAGAGAGGTAGAAGTTGACTATCTCTTTAATACTTCATCTCTGTCAACCAAATAGAATAGGCCGTGTGCCGTGGGCAGAAATCATGTACATCGAGATAGTCGTCTTTCCAGTGGAAAACCCCTTGTCCATCGCGTTTCACCACGATTTTGCTCTTAACGCACGCATACTACTTTATTGTCACGCATACTTCGTAAGGCTTTAGAGCAGCGCCATGTTGATTTTAAGATTGCCTCCAATAGTGTCAAAAAGTAGCGATAGTGCCCATGATAATGTAAAAAATGCTCATGATTGGAAGTATTCCACGAAGAATGTTCGTAAGGTTTAAAAGTTCTTAACATTTTTTTTTTATTGTTGGTGTTTTTATAAGACATCGCTAAAATTCGGCTAAATATGCAAATCATTTTAATAATAATAATCATTACGGTGATAATGATGCATTTCAGTCAGAAGAAATGTAAAAACACCACACAATATACTAATCTTTTATTTCATATACTGATGAAACTACTGTAGGGATTAATGTGTTTACGATTAAGTTTTTCGGATTAAGCCTAGAAGTGCAAGTCATATATGCAACACAGAATCGCATTGCTACTTATTATATCCAATATTATACTTTATGCTTGTAATTTAAAATAAACTTCGTGTTTGTCATATCAAGTTTTTCAAACGAAATGTTGTGTGCGAACTCCAATAATGATATACGTATACGTATTGTGTTTGGTATATTAGTATATACCATATTTCTTATCCCATATTTATAATGTGATAATATATTTTTATTGAATCTGATAATTTTCAAACTTAACGTCGTTTTCCAATGCAATTTTCCAGTCCCAAGTTTCATGCACCTCGTGAACATACATTTTCTTTTAATATTTCCCTCCACTTTTGGTGGTGAATATTGTACACAGAAATTTGAATCTGATAAGAAATGATGTCCAAATGATAAGGGCATTTGCGATATATACATAAGTTGTTGCGCATGTGTTTATTAATTTCTAAAAAAAGGACAAATTAAATAAAAGAATTATGCACTAAAATTATCCTCAGAAACAATGTTATTAAAGGGAAATCATCAACATCAGAAATCATCTACAACCAGATGTCCAACACGGGTTTGGGTATTTACTAAAAACCATCGTGTCTATCTCAGATTCTACTCTAAAGTCACACACACTACTGATAGCGTTTTTTTATTTTCACAGACAGGGCTTGTGAATACGAGTGATCTAAGAACAACATCGCGCTGCTCTAAGGCCTTACGAAGTGTGCGTGAAAATAAAGTAGCATGGGTGCGCTTAGTGCAAAATCAGTGATATCAAGCAAATCAAATTCACCTCGCTGAATTTAGGTGGGGGTAATCAGCTGGTCGCTTAGGTCACACGTCTTCACAAGCCCCTGTCTGTGAAATGTTATAAAAAAAGCTGTCAAATGAAATCTAGGGGGAAGAGACGAGGAAGTTGGCTATCTCTTTAATACTTCATCTCTGGCCGTGGGCCAAATGTCGCTTGCAAAAAGACTTGACAAATGTGAACATTTGCCGAAATATGGTATTTTAACATTTCAAACGACATCTAGTGCCAGAATTGAATACTGATGTTCCCTTCTTATTGGGATTATCACTTGAAATGAATGATTGTTTTGTTGACAGCTGTTTTTTACTTATGTCAGTGGGCTGAAAAGTGACGTGCTGAATTTGGAAAGAGGTTTGACAAACTTGCAAATGTAGCGAGGTAATTGAACATTTAGCTAAAATCCAACAATTCTAAATGCTGAAAAATGTATGGCAAGCTGCTGAACATTTGGGCTGAAATGTTGAAACTAGCCGAAATGTTGGATTTAGGTGCGGTGTGAATGTACAATTAAGCGCAACATCAGAAGGTTCTTATTCATACGATTTTACTCTGTTCCTTATTACTTCAGTACACATCATTAAATTGACTGTTAATTTGTAGATGACTTTGTGATTTTACTCTTTCATCAAAAATGTGACGTTCATCATTCGACTTTATATTGTATAACGAGATACACGCTTTGAACATGATATCCCAACTTAGCACAACTCAACTAAATACAACTATGTAGGTAATTGTTAATTTCACCTTGAAATTTGGGTTATACTAAAATCCCTGATTCCCGTGAGACTTAGCTAGTAAAGACTTATTTCCCTTCACCTTGCCACTTACGACCAAGCAAACACAAAATGTGGATGTATCAACTTAAGTGAATATTAAGTGTATCTCAACTGGTACTATAAATGTATCTCACCTTTGCCTGGAGTCCGTTATGTGCAAATAAAAATTTTGTCAGCGACCATACTATGCTAAAAACAATCGGTTCTCGTCAGTCGTTCGCATACCCTCGTAGAGTGAAGACGTGTTCGGCTATTGTGTGTGCAAAGAACAAGAACCGAAAAGATAATTGAAAATAAGCAAATTGACTCGCAAATTTGTTTAGTGTCAGTGGCCTAGCGGCAGTGTAATCGGCTGTGGAAACGCGGTGACCGTTTCAATTCCCGTTAAAAACGTAAAAAAAAGGAACAAAATATTTTTCGACTGGAAAAATAAAAACTAAGTGTGAGTGCAAGGGAGAGAGGAGATGAATTCATCAGAGCGACCCGCGCTCGAAAAAACGGGCGATGTTGAGCAGGTGGCTGGGACATCAGGCCACCAGTCATTTGATGAAGAGGGGAGAAAAAAGAAGAGGAAGAAGCTTCAACCGAAGCCCAATCTTGTGAAGCGCCGTTATACGGACCGTTCACGGCATAATGAAGTAGCTACTGTAGTAAACGCAGCAGCAGAAGCAATATCGGCAACAGCTATAGATGTAGCTAACATAGCATTTGCTGAACAACAGCACGAGTCGGCGATGAATGGCGGAGGGTTCTCCTACGGTGTTAGTGGGAACTCCTATCGTGCTCTGGCGTCATCACAATCTGATGACGAAGACGATGATGAACGGGAGGAGCTGGTGAAGAGCCAGAAGGAAAGGGAGAAGCTGGACGCCCACATACGGACTCTGCAGGAAAAGATAAAAGCCAGGAAAGCGGCCAAAGAATCTGCACAAATGCAGCAACAACAACAAAAGCAGCAAAATCAGCAGCAACTGCAACAGCCAAAGGGACAAGGATCCACAGCTGTCACACGACAGCAACAACAACAACAGCAGCAGCAGTCACAACAACAGCAGTCGCAGCAGCAGCAGTCACAGCAGCAGCAGCCACAGCAGCAGCAGCCACAGCAGCAGCAGCAGCAGCAACATCAACAGCAACCAACAGCAGCCAAAAAGGAGAGATGTCCACCCATCAACGTCTTTGGGCTGGAAACGAAGGAGGTCGACACATTATGTAAGTTGGCCACAAAAAATTCCTTCTATTTGAAATACAAAGGGCCCTTAAGGCTTTCAGTCCACTGCTCATCAGTAGCAGATTTAAAAATAATTAAAGAAAAATTAGCGGCGGTGGGTGCCGAATTTTTTTCATATACTCCAAAAGGAGAAAAGGTTAAGACCATGCTCCTTAAGGGCGTGGATCCCGATACCGATCCCGAGGATATCCTCGCAGAGCTGCGCCGTGTGGAGAGCGATGATGTCAAGTTCGTCGGCGTCAAGCCTTTCAATACTGTGGTAACGAAGAGGGAGAATAGGAGACTCCCCTTCTTCCTGGTTCAGGTCTCCCCAGACAGTAAATAGAGAGCCTAAAGAAAATCGTTCGCTTGGGCTCCATTTTTATAGATTGGGATACATTGGTAAAGGCGAAGCACATGCTCCAATGTGCTCGTTGTCAGAGGTTTGGGCATGCCGCGGCGAACTGCAGCATGGAGTCTCGCTGCGTGAAATGCGCAGGAACCCACAAACAAGGGGAATGTCCTTTAGGGACGGATAAGGTTGCTGACAGGAGCAAGCTGACATGCGTGCTCTGCAAAACCAGCGGGCACCCTGCTAATTATCGGGGATGTCCAAAGGTTCAACAGATAATAAGAAGCATTGAAGCCAAGAGGAAAATAAAAATGGTAGAAACGAGGCCAGTGCCTCGTTTTCAAGCTACCACTGTTACTCCGGCCGTCTCCTATGCCCAAATGGCATCTGGTAGGCGACCGGTACAACAGACAGTGCCGAAGGTAGCCCCGGTCCCAGTGGCCAGACAACCTGAAGCTGACATGGATATGAAGTCGGTCCTGCTCTCTATCTAGAGGCAGATCGCTCAGCTCCAGAAACAGTTCCTTGAGCAAACAGCGCGAATAGACATCCTCTACTCGGCGTTGGTTGACGAGACAAACGAGACAGCACCATGATGGCTACGACCGCAGCGCGTAGACTTGAGATCCTGGCAGTGAATGTTAATTCGCTGATTAAACCCGAACGACAGCTAACGCTCGAGAACTTGTTGCAAACGTACAAGCCTGACGTGCTTATGGTTAGCGAAACTAAGCTAAACCAGACTCACAAACTCAGGTACAAGAATTACCACGTAATTCGAAGAGACCGGCCCCATTCCTTCCAAGGTGGTGGGGTCGCCCTCTTTATCAAAAAAGGCCTCAGTCATAAGATCGTGTACAGTGGTGAAATATGAAGATTTCAAGCTTTAGAAACATGTATCACACGCATCCCTCTCCAGGGTGGTAAACGGTTGTATGTGATAGCTATCTACGCACCTGACAATGAACTCCTCAATCGAAACTTCATTTCAGAGCTCGATAATCTATTCACTAGCCTTCGACTGAGCTCGGAGGAGAACTACTACATCATGGCCGGAGATTTTAACTCCAAGCATATAGAATGGGGCAATACAGTGCATAACACCAGGGGGACCTCACTGTATAGCTGGTTGGTAGAGCACAATATTGAGTTCAAGCTTGATTTGCTTGCAACCGATATGCCATCGTATCCCAGGTGCGGGTCCTATCTGGATCTGTTAGCGTATCCCAGGTGCGGGTCCTATCTGGATCAAAGCCCAATCTTGTGAAGCGCCGTTATACCGACCGTTCACGGCATAATGAAGTAGCTACTGTAGTAAACGCAGCAGCAGAAGCAATATCGGCAACAGCTATAGATGTAGCTAACATAGCATTTGCTGAACAACAGCACGAGTCGGCGATGAATGGCGGAGGGTTCTCCTACGGTGTTAGTGGGAACTCCTATCGTGCTCTGGCGTCATCACAATCTGATGACGAAGACGATGATGAACGGGAGGAGCTGGTGAAGAGCCAGAAGGAAAGGGAGAAGCTGGACGCCCACATACGGACTCTGCAGGAAAAGATAAAAGCCAGGAAAGCGGCCAACGAATCTGCACAAATGCAGCAACAACAACAAAAGCAGCAAAATCAGCAGCAACTGCAACAGCCAAAGGGACAAGGATCCACAGCTGTCACACGACAGCAACAACAACAACAGCAGCAGCAGTCACAACAACAGCAGTCGCAGCAGCAGCAGTCACAGCAGCAGCAGCCACAGCAGCAGCAGCCACAGCAGCAGCAGCAGCAGCAACATCAACAGCAACCAACAGCAGCCAAAAAGGAGAGATGTCCACCCATCAACGTCTTTGGGCTGGAAACGAAGGAGGTCGACACATTATGTAAGTTGGCCACAAAAAATTCCTTCTATTTGAAATACAAAGGGCCCTTAAGGCTTTCAGTCCACTGCTCATCAGTAGCAGATTTAAAAATAATTAAAGAAAAATTAGCGGCGGTGGGTGCCGAATTTTTTTCATATACTCCAAAAGGAGAAAAGGTTAAGACCATGCTCCTTAAGGGCGTGGATCCCGATACCGATCCCGAGGATATCCTCGCAGAGCTGCGCCGTGTGGAGAGCGATGATGTCAAGTTCGTCGGCGTCAAGCCTTTCAATACTGTGGTAACGAAGAGGGAGAATAGGAGACTCCCCTTCTTCCTGGTTCAGGTCTCCCCAGACAGTAAATAGAGAGCCTAAAGAAAATCGTTCGCTTGGGCTCCATTTTTATAGATTGGGATACATTGGTAAAGACGAAGCACATGCTCCAATGTGCTCGTTGTCAGAGGTTTGGGCATGCCGCGGCGAACTGCAGCATGGAGTCTCGCTGCGTGAAATGCGCAGGAACCCACAAACAAGGGGAATGTCCTTTAGGGACGGATAAGGTTGTTGACAGGAGCAAGCTGACATGCGTGCTCTGCAAAACCAGCGGGCACCCTGCTAATTATCGGGGATGTCCAAAGGTTCAACAGATAATAAGAAGCATTGAAGCCAAGAGGAAAATAAAAATGGTAGAAACGAGGCCAGTGCCTCGTTTTCAAGCTACCACTGTTACTCCGGCCGTCTCCTATGCCCAAATGGCATCTGGTAGGCGACCGGTACAACAGACAGTGCCGAAGGTAGCCCCGGTCCCAGTGGCCAGACAACCTGAAGCTGACATGGATATGAAGTCGGTCCTGCTCTCTATCTAGAGGCAGATCGCTCAGCTCCAGAAACAGTTCCTTGAGCAAACAGCGCGAATAGACATCCTCTACTCGGCGTTGGTTGACGAGACAAACGAGACAGCACCACGATGGCTACGACCGCAGCGCGTAGACTTGAGATCCTGGCAGTGAATGTTAATTCGCTGATTAAACCCGAACGACAGCTAACGCTCGAGAACTTGTTGCAAACGTACAAGCCTGACGTGCTTATGGTTAGCGAAACTAAGCTAAACCAGACTCACAAACTCAGGTACAAGAATTACCACGTATTTCGAAGAGACCGGCCCCATTCCTTCCAAGGTGGTGGGGTCGCCCTCTTTATCAAAAAAGGCCTCAGTCATAAGATCGTGTACAGTGGGGAAATGTGAAGATTTCAAGCTTTAGAAACATGTATCACACGCATCCCTCTCCAGGGTGGTAAACGGTTGTATGTGATAGCTATCTACGCACCTGACAATGAACTCCTCAATCGAAACTTCATTTCAGAGCTCGATAATCTATTCACTAGCCTTCGACTGAGCTCGGAGGAGAACTACTATGTCATGGCCGGAGATTTTAACTCCAAGCATATAGAATGGGGCAATACAGTGCATAACACCAGGGGGACCTCACTGTATAGCTGGTTGGTAGAGCACAATATTGAGTTCAAGCTTGATTTGCTTGCAACCGATATGCCATCGTATCCCAGGTGCGGGTCCTATCTGGATCTGTTACTGATCGACAGACGACTGACGCTACTAGACGTGGAAAGACGCACACGGAATTGTTTAACTGCGGTTGAGTACGAAAGTGATCACCGCTGACTTTTCGCGGCTATTCAGCTCCCGAACGAGGTGGAAGAATTGGAAGAGTATGTCCAGAGGCTCCCTTATAATTACAATAAGGTCCGCTGGCCACGCTTCTCCAGGACTTTATCCACAGAACTACGTTCGAGTGAGATCAATCCTCCGACTAACAGAAACCTGACGAACGACGAGATTGACAGGTACCTCATACAAATGGACGACGTAATTAAACGAACAATGGACAAGACAATTCCGAAGGTAGTACAGCTCGATAACGGCGACGTCTACCGAAATGCTAGCATCGATGCACTTCACGTACACAAAAGTAGGCTGCTGTCAAGACTCAAACTCTTGCACAGACGGTTTACAGATCCACAAAACGCGGCAGTCAGGTCACTAAAGTCGGAGATCAAAAACCTCCAACAATTAATACGTATTAATTATAGCTTGGCTATAAGCTTGCACTGGGGCAATCAAATCCGGGCTGTACAATCCAACAACCCGGTTATGTTCCCGCAAGTAAATAAAATATTTCGGAGGAAAGATCAAAACGACATTCAGGCATTCATGTTAGACTTCCCAGGACGACAGATAACGAACGATTACTGACTTCAGTTGGCATCGATCCAGACGGGGCTGTGCTAGACAATGACTTCTTCGTGGTTGAGGATCCTCAGGAGAAGGTGAAAGCTATTGGAGCTGTATTCCAGCGAGTGTATACGGTCAACGAGGTTCGTAGGCCGAATCACGATCTGGAGAACAGAGCCTTGCTAAACCACTTCTATCTGCGCAACGAGATAAGTCAATGGCGATCTGAGAATCCTGGTTTCACCAGGTTCAATGACGTTAACATGGCAAATAGTGCCGTCGCCTACGATGTAAATCACATCTTGATTTCGCAAGAGGATCTCCAGGGTATCCTTAACTCACTAAAGAAGAAAAAGTCAGTCGGAATCGATGGTATTGTGCTTAGCCATCTTCCCCCCGAAGCTGTGCAAATTTACACGACCTTGTTTAACAACGCTCTGAGTAGTGCACATTACCCGGCGCACTGGAAAACAGCTGTCGTGCAACCGATCCCCAAACGGGGCAAAGACAAGTCAATCCCGACAAATCTCCGGTCGATCAGTCTTCTGCCTTGCATAAGCAAGGTTTTTGAAAGGATAGTCATTCGAGTTCGGATTCAGGGCGGGACATGATACCATACATGCCGCATCGAAGCTTGTTTCCGACATTCAGTGGAACAAAAATAAGAATCAGTGTACTGGTGCTTGTCTGATTGACTTGGAGAAGGCGTTCGACACCGTTTGGTTGGAGGGCATCTTCCTCAAGCTGGTCAGATGCGGCATAAGTAAACCATTGCTGTACATGATCTATGACATGATAATAGGTAGGAAGTTCGTTGTGAAAAGTGGCGACGTAACGTCTACCACGGTCTTTGACATCAAAAATGGTCTGCAACAGGGAGCCGTTGGTTCGCCAATCTTGTTTTCGATATTTCATTTATTCACTGCCGATCTCTTAGCTTATATGCCTCACACAATAGCGTACGCCGACGATCTGGTAGCGTACAGAACAGGTCCGAAAGTCGAGGTAATTAATGTCTTGTTGCAACGTGACTTTGATAAAATTCTGCTATTTTGCGACGACTGGAAGTTGATTATCAACTACCTGAAGTGTGAATCTGTCTTTTTCAGGACCCCGTTGTACATGGCATCGCGGGATGCGCGCACAAACTGGCGAAAGTTCGGCATAGTTGACCCGCAGGTACGGCCGTTAGCTGTGAAAAGTGTAGTTAGATATCTTGGCATTTGGCTGGATCAATATATGTATTTTGACAAACATATAGATATTGCTCTGACGAAAGCCAGAAAAGCCTTTGCTGCGGCAAGGAGGTTGTTTTACAGCAGCCAACTTGATACCAGGGTGAAGGTAATCTGCTACATGGCCCTAGTACGGCCAATTATGGCGTACGGTTGTCCCCTGTGGTTCAACGTGAGTCCTTCCCAGATGGAAAAGATGAGGTTGTTCGAGAGACAGTGTCTCCGGAGCTGTTTCCGTTTGTATCGCACACCCGAGTCTGAGTACAAGAAGTACTATCCTAACGAGGTCCTGTACAACGAGGCAAACTTGAACAGGATAGATAATTTTATTATTAAGCTGATCAGAAGGCACATTGCACGGGCTATGACTTCTTCCAACAGTCTGATCTTTGGGGCTTATTACCCCAATATCATGTACCATGAAAGGGTGCGCCTTAACGGCTTTATTCCTCCCGAGGCATTCCTTTATTTAGACACGATTGGCCTAATACAGGATACAGACGGATGCCCTGTTATCTTCCATGTCGTACGCCGAACAGTGGACAGGCGACTCCAATACGAACCGGATGTCGCTCGCACCCACGAGGATCTTCTTCGGTTCAGTAGAGCGATACCCGCTCGTGACAGGAAAGAGTCTGCCAAAGAACGGCTATTTTACTGGTGGTTACACCAAAACCAGTCTCCGCCACCGGTGGCTTTTCTAGATGACCAGATAGTTGACCATGGTGGCCAACTTACATAGGTTTAAGGTAGAAAGTAGGGGAAAAAAAAAAAAAAAAAAAAAATCCAAAAAAAATTAATAAAAACAAAAAAAAAAAAAAATTATAAAACTAATAAGAAAAGAAAAAAAAAATAGGTGCACCACGGCGTATAAAATATATATGTTAGGCATATACATAAAATATACGCCCTGGTGCGCGTGTCCGTACTGTTACGGACATAGTTAAGATAGCCTTAAGTTTTATGTTAGGGTAAGTTAGTATAAGGTAGTTTAAATAGTTATGTAAGTAAGTTTAGTTAGCCAAGTTTTTTAAAAAACTTTTCTTGGCAAAAAAAGAAAATCATTAAAAGATTGTCGCAAAAAACTAAAAAAAAAAAACATATTAAGCCGAAAGGCACATTTATAGCGTAGATTAGATTAGCTTAGAGTACCCGCATAGGGTCAGTAGGTTAGTATTAAGAAAATTTGTGAATTCTTAAGTTAGTTAAGCTAGTTGTAAGTACTTTTGTCTAGCAAGTAAGTCCACATAAATTAAGATTAAATAAAATTACATGAAAAAAAAAAAAAAAAAAAAAAAATCGGTTCTCGTCCGATCACCGAAATCAAACAGCATCGGGCGCGGTTAGTACTTGGATGGGTGACCGCTTGGGAACACCGCGTGTTGTTGACTCTGTACAACTTTTTGCTCCCCACTCCCCAATACACACTTCCACATACTCTCCACTAACAACACATTGCCATTCTCAAAAATATATTTTTCGATTTTTTTTCCTAAATTCTTATCAACGATTTTATTGCGTATCATATAAATGGACAAATTATTTTATACCTTTCAGTTATTTGTTACCACGTGGTAACACCTTTTTGAATGCGCCAAACGTCTACGCCGTGTTATAAAATTCTTCCGAAATAATTCGAACGTTTATTTTGCGATCTCTTGTACTTGCATCCGCTCGAATAGATCATAAAGAGAATCACTGTTGGACTGGAAGGTGCTACATTTTCGCAAAATAATTTTAATGGCGTTCGAGTGAGATCAATCCTCCGACTAACAGAAACCTGACGAACGACGAGATTGACAGGTACCTCATACAAATGGACGACGTAATTAAACGAACAATGGACAAGACAATTCCGAAGGTAGTACAGCTCGATAACGGCGACGTCTACCGAAATGCTAGCATCGATGCACTTCACGTACACAAAAGTAGGCTGCTGTCAAGACTCAAACTCTTGCACAGACGGTTTACAGATCCACAAAACGCGGCAGTCAGGTCACTAAAGTCGGAGATCAAAAACCTCCAACAATTAATACGTATTAATTATAGCTTGGCTATAAGCTTGCACTGGGGCAATCAAATCCGGGCTGTACAATCCAACAACCCGGTTATGTTCCCGCAAGTAAATAAAATATTTCGGAGGAAAGATCAAAACGACATTCAGGCATTCATGTTAGACTTCCCAGGACGACAGATAACGAACGATTACTGACTTCAGTTGGCATCGATCCAGACGGGGCTGTGCTAGACAATGACTTCTTCGTGGTTGAGGATCCTCAGGAGAAGGTGAAAGCTATTGGAGCTGTATTCCAGCGAGTGTATACGGTCAACGAGGTTCGTAGGCCGAATCACGATCTGGAGAACAGAGCCTTGCTAAACCACTTCTATCTGCGCAACGAGATAAGTCAATGGCGATCTGAGAATCCTGGTTTCACCAGGTTCAATGACGTTAACATGGCAAATAGTGCCGTCGCCTACGATGTAAATCACATCTTGATTTCGCAAGAGGATCTCCAGGGTATCCTTAACTCACTAAAGAAGAAAAAGTCAGTCGGAATCGATGGTATTGTGCTTAGCCATCTTCCCCCCGAAGCTGTGCAAATTTACACGACCTTGTTTAACAACGCTCTGAGTAGTGCACATTACCCGGCGCACTGGAAAACAGCTGTCGTGCAACCGATCCCCAAACGGGGCAAAGACAAGTCAATCCCGACAAATCTCCGGTCGATCAGTCTTCTGCCTTGCATAAGCAAGGTTTTTGAAAGGATAGTCATTCGAGTTCGGATTCAGGGCGGGACATGATACCATACATGCCGCATCGAAGCTTGTTTCCGACATTCAGTGGAACAAAAATAAGAATCAGTGTACTGGTGCTTGTCTGATTGACTTGGAGAAGGCGTTCGACACCGTTTGGTTGGAGGGCATCTTCCTCAAGCTGGTCAGATGCGGCATAAGTAAACCATTGCTGTACATGATCTATGACATGATAATAGGTAGGAAGTTCGTTGTGAAAAGTGGCGACGTAACGTCTACCACGGTCTTTGACATCAAAAATGGTCTGCAACAGGGAGCCGTTGGTTCGCCAATCTTGTTTTCGATATTCACTGCCGATCTCTTAGCTTATATGCCTCACATAATAGCGTACGCCGACGATCTGGTAGCGTACAGAACAGGTCCGAAAGTCGAGGTAATTAATGTCTTGTTGCAACGTGACTTTGATAAAATTCTGCTATTTTGCGACGACTGGAAGTTGATTATCAACTACCTGAAGTGTGAATCTGTCTTTTTCAGGACCCCGTTGCACATGGCATCGCGGGATGCGCGCACAAACTGGCGAAAGTTCGGCATAGTTGACCCGCAGGTACGGCCGTTAGCTGTGAAAAGTGTAGTTAGATATCTTGGCATTTGGCTGGATCAATATATGTATTTTGACAAACATATAGATATTGCTCTGACGAAAGCCAGAAAAGCCTTTGCTGCGGCAAGGAGGTTGTTTTACAGCAGCCAACTTGATACCAGGGTGAAGGTAATCTGCTACATGGCCCTAGTACGGCCAATTATGGCGTACGGTTGTCCCCTGTGGTTCAACGTGAGTCCTTCCCAGATGGAAAAGATGAGGTTGTTCGAGAGACAGTGTCTCCGGAGCTGTTTCCGTTGGTATCGCACACCCGAGTCTGAGTACAAGAAGTACTATCCTAACGAGGTCCTGTACAACGAGGCAAACTTGAACAGGATAGATAATTTTATTATTAAGCTGATCAGAAGGCACATTGCACGGGCTATGACTTCTTCCAACAGTCTGATCTTTGGGGCTTATTACCCCAATATCATGTACCATGAAAGGGTGCGCCTTAACGGCTTTATTCCTCCCGAGGCATTCCTTTATTTAGACACGATTGGCCTAATACAGGATACAGACGGATGCCCTGTTATCTTCCATGTCGTACGCCGAACAGTGGACAGGCGACTCCAATACGAACCGGATGTCGCTCGCACCCACGAGGATCTTCTTCGGTTCAGTAGAGCGATCCCCGCTCGTGACAGGAAAGAGTCTGCCAAAGAACGGCTATTTTACTGGTGGTTACACCAAAACCAGTCTCTGCCACCGCTGGCTTTTCTAGATGACCAGATAGTTGACCATGGTGGCCAACTTACATAGGTTTAAGGTAGAAAGTAGGGGAAAAAAAAAAAAAAAAAAAAAAAATCCAAAAAAAATTAATAAAAACAAAAAAAAAAAAGAATTATAAAACTAATAAGAAAAGAAAAAAAAATAGGTGCACCACGGCGTATAAAATATATATGTTAGGCATATACATAAAATATACGCCCTGGTGCGCGTGTCCGTACTGTTACGGACATAGTTAAGATAGCCTTAAGTTTTATGTTAGGGTAAGTTAGTATAAGGTAGTTTAAATAGTTATGTAAGTAAGTTTAGTTAGCCAAGTTTTTTAAAAAACTTTTCTTGGCAAAAAAAGAAAATCATTAAAAGATTGTCGCAAAAAACTAAAAAAAAAAAACATATTAAGCCGAAAGGCACATTTATAGCGTAGATTAGATTAGCTTAGAGTACCCGCATAGGGTCAGTAGGTTAGTATTAAGAAAATTTGTGAATTCTTAAGTTAGTTAAGCTAGTTGTAAGTACTTTTGCCTAGCAAGTAAGTCCACATAAATTAAGATTAAATAAAATTACATGAAAAAAAAAAAAAAAAAAAAAAAAATCGGTTCTCGTCCGATCACCGAAATCAAACAGCATCGGGCGCGGTTAGTACTTGGATGGGTGACCGCTTGGGAACACCGCGTGTTGTTGACTCTGTACAACTTTTTGCTCCCCACTCCCCAATACACACTTCCACATACTCTCCACTAACAACACATTGCCATTCTCAAAAATATATTTTTCGATTTTTTTTCCTAAATTCTTATCAACGATTTTATTGCGTATCATATAAATGGACAAATTATTTTATACCTTTCAGTTATTTGTTACCACGTGGTAACACCTTTTTGAATGCGCCAAACGTCTACGCCGTGTTATAAAATTCTTCCGAAATAATTCGAACGTTTATTTTGCGATCTCTTGTACTTGCATCCGCTCGAATAGATCATAAAGAGAATCACTGTTGGACTGGAAGGTGCTACATTTTCGCAAAATAATTTTAATGGCTCATTCAGAAGGTAAGTGTTTTCTGCTAAATTTTTTTCCGAAACGGAACAAATTTAATTAAGGCGTTATTTTTATATGGGAATGGCTATCTTCTTTTTCTTATCGATTTTAAGCAGAAAAACTAAATTTGTTGATTAGGACATGCTCTGTACACGTTTAATATTTTTTTACCTTACAGTAACATTTGATTTTTGACTAGTATACATGTACTTCGTAAATCCCAATGTTATCGTATAGTAACACAATGCATTTTCTCTGCGTTTTAATCCGAAATTTCGGTTTGCCTTTGAAAACATTTTGCTCCATTATGTTGTATCATAGCATTTTAAGACAACTTGGACCTGAAGAAAGGCATTAGACCGCTAATACAGAGGATCAGGTGAATGGGATTTAGTTGGTGAATGAGAAAAAGATGTTGGGAACTCAGAAGAGGAAATAGAAGAAGTCTTAGAAAATCCCAGTCAACGCTATATTTCAGTTGGAAAGTACAGAAGGCCGAATTTTATTGGCAAAAGAATAATTGACAACCACGTGCTGCTATTTTCTTCGATGAAGGTATCAGAACACCGTCCTTGCACACGCCGTTTCAATATTTTAAAGAATATTTCAATGTCAACGTGGATGAAAGAATTCTATTTGCCACAAATCAAAGAAATATGGCTATTGAAGGATACCTGATCAACATCAAATTGGATGAAATCAAGAAAACGGTTGCTATGCTACTCATTATGGGAATAATTAACTATGCAAGAACAAGTATGTCCTGGGGAAGAGCAACCAAAATTCCATAGATTTCGAACACAATGGGCAGAGGAAGATTCCATTTTATTCGAAGCCTATTCATGATTTCGAAATCTACAGTACACCACAAAAGTAAGTACGCAGCAACAAGTTGTATGTGTTCTCAACAAAAATTCAATTCAAGCACGACTGCAAGGCCATCTGCGAACTTAAGTGAACATCTACGAATTCATCCCTATCACGAATTCCGTCGTAATCGAAAACGTCCTACGAACTGATTCTGTGACAGGGCTGATTATTTTGTGGTGCTAACCACCGTGTTAGAGTAGACGCGTGCCCAAAAAGTTTGCCATTCGGAGACTCAGAGCTAATGAAGCCGATCTGCTCCTATGGATGATGTCAAGTAGCATTAGAAATAGAATAGGCTCGAGTAGAAAAATCACTTCTTTTACTCTAACCCAACAAATATGACCCAAGATATTTTGATGAAACTATCACATTATAGTCCATTTCGCTCTCATCATCGTCTTCATCGGAACTGCTACTAGGTGGTGCTACTCGTAATTCGGGAGCCTTTAACAGGGCAATACATTCTTGAGGTAGCGAGTTCCTTTTTCTATGGGGCGCTGTACTACGACTCGAAAGATATGGATCTGATGATATTAAAAACCTGTTTAATACATCTCTACTCGTATTTTTTCGTTTTTGTACTTGGGTGTACATTCGTTAAATGTTCTCGAAGGTCGTCCAGGATTCGATGTCGTGCTTGATGTTGGGACTATATCATAAAACTCTACCGGAAATACAATTTTCTGATCCAACCATTATCGTTCTGAGACTTTAGTATTTTCCGATTACTTCTTTCCCACCTTACATGTATCTTGGAACTCATAGAGCTTACATATGTCTGTAGCACTCTAGGAATTTCTTTGGCATCCAAAATGCAGAAACTTTTCATTATGTGAACCGAAATTCGCCTATTTCGGTCCTGAAGCTTAGAATTTGTCCACACACTAAAAAGTTCACTGATTTTCATTATAATGATAGCGTACACGCCTTTATTTTTAAATTTTAAACTTTGCTTAAGAAAATTATGGGGGATATATTATAGTTGACGGACAACTCAAAACTGAACTTTTAAATTCGTATGACGTAACGCAAATATAAATGGAAAAATTATTTTAGCCCTTTCAGTTGCGTAAAACGTCTACTCCGTATTGTAAAATTCTTCCGAAATAATTCGAACGGTTATTTTGCGATATCTTGTACTTGCATCTGCTCGAATAGATCATAAAGAGAAACACTGTTGGACTGGAAGGTGCTACATTTTCGCAAAATAATTTATGTAAGAAAAATAAGAAAATTATGGGGGATATATTATAGTTGACTAACAACTCAAAACTGAACTTTTAAATTCGACCTAGTTTACAGAAAACCTAAGCTATTTTGTATGAGGACTGCACCGTTGCAGATAACAGACAACGATTTATCCTTTATCTTATGGAAATGAGATAAGAATTCTCAAAGGAATCCTTTCTTGGGAATGATGGAATAAAGGCCTGGATTGAAGTGATAAGCAATAATATTCCAGGAAAGTAATTAAAAAAACTGATAGTGTGTAGTCTTCTTTAGAGCAGCAGAGTTGTATTGGTACATAGATAAATAATCGTTAATTATATGAGCGATGTCGACAAATAAAAAAAAAAAATTGTATAGGGTGCGCAGCTGAGCGCAAAATGTCTCAACGGATTCTGAAAGTATATAGTCCGGAGAAGGTAATAAATAACATCTCGAGGCGGCTACACGCGGATACTTTTTAAAAACTCTGCACAAAGTTAGAATATAAAAAAACGGATAATTCTAAGAACTTAAAGCAAATCGGTAATTACTACCATTTGCTGAGGTCGTACAATATTTTGTTGTATAAAGTATGGAGTGCTATTTATCTTTCTATTTTTCGTAGAGTACAGCGGATGTTTTGAATACGTTCAACTCTTTCGGCAAATGAAAGTAAAACAGTGGATGTTTTATAAGTATAGATAAAAAATTTCAACTTTCTCAAAGTGTTAAGTGTCACAGTGCCATTTAAATAAAAAAGTGCCACAATGACACAATTGTGCCACATCGACAATGCTGCTCAGCAAGGGCAAAACTACGCTACAACCGAGTGTAGTATGAACGACCGTGCGCTGAACCATACAGAACAACCATACAGATTTGTATTCAACAATTTTTTTCTTTTCTGTCTGTAATTTTTTGATATGTGGATATGCTTTTCTTCTGTTCGCTGATGTGGAGAGCACACCCAAATGTATTCATTTTTGTTGTATTGAGTGAGAATAAATTCTCTTGCCATTCGAACGAAGCAAAGGAGAATCGTTGAGAAGATGGCTGATAAATGTGAACATCATGTGCTATAGATTATATATCAGAGTGTAACGTGATTTTTAACGTTATATGTGGATTCGGTGCGCTTAAGTTACGAGAAGCTAGGCAGTTGCAAAATAAATACAAATAGGAAGATTTAGGCATTTTGGCAACATATGCAAAATACAGATTTTTTTCATTTTAAAACATTTGAAGTGCTTTTTTCTGTGCCGTGAAAAATTATTATCAGTTATGTAGTTGTTTTTTGAGAATAGAAAGTAAGAAAAGTGCGTACATGCAAGAATAAGTTATTTTGTGAAATGGGATGGATTTATGAAAAGGGACCCATTTATCAAGGTTTTTGAATGTGCGATAGAAATCGTTTTTGTTGACGAACCTCAAGAAGATCATAACGAGGAATGGATTAACGAAGATGATCTACCTTTGTCTGTACTCCACCAACAGAAATCATGTACACCGAGATAGTCGTCTTTCCAGTGGAAAACCCCTTGCCCATCGCGTTTCACTCGGAATTTTGCTCTAAACGCACGCATACTACTTTAGTTTCACGCACACTTCTTAAGGCTTTAGAGCAGCCTGCAGTTGCTCTCTGATCAATCGTATTTACGAACACTGTCTGTGAACATTTTATAAAAAAACGCTGTCAGATGAAATCAAGGGGCAAGAGAGGTAGAAGTTGACTATCTCTTTAATACTTCATCTCTGTCAACCAAATAGAATAGGCCGTGTGCCGTGGGCAGAAATCATGTACATCGAGATAGTCGTCTTTCCAGTAGAAAACCCCTTGCCCATCGCGTTTCACTACGATTTTGCTCTAAACGCACGCATACTACTTTATTGTCACGCATACTTCGTAAGGCTTTAGAGCAGCGCCATGTTGCTTTTACGATTGCCTCCAATAGTGTAAAAAGTAGCGATAGTGCCCATGATAATGTAAAAAATGCTCATGACTGGAAGTATTCCACGAAGAATGTTCGTAAGGTTTAAAAGTTCTTAAAATTTTTTTTATTGTTGGTGTTTTTATAAGACATCCCTAAAATTCGGCTAAATATGCAAATCATTTTAACAATAATAATCATTACGGTGATAATGATGCATTTCAGTCAGAAGAAATGTAAAAACACTTAAAATATACTAATCTTTTATTTCATATACTGATGAAACTACTGTAGGGATTAATGTGTTTACGATTAAGATTTTTGGATTAAGCCTAGAAGTGCAAGTCATATATGCAACACAGAATCGCATTGCTACATATTATATCCAATATTATACTTTATGCTTGTAATTTAGAATAAACTTCGTGTTTGTCATATCAAGTTTTTCAAACGGTTTATTGTGTGCGAACTCCAATAATGATATACGTATACGTATTGTATTTGGTATATTAGTTTTCAAGTTCTTTATATACCTGTGGTTTTTATTTCACTGTATATACCATATTTCTTATCCCATATTGATAATGTGATAATATATTTTTATTGAATCTGATAATTTTCAAACTTAACGTAGTTTTCCAATGCAATTTTCCAGTCCCAAGTTTCATGCACCTCGTGAACATACATTTTCTTTTAATATTTCCCTCCACTTTTGGTGGTGAATATTGTACACAGAAATTTGAATCTGATAAGATATGATGTCCAAATGATAAAGGCATTTGCGATATATACATAAGTTGTTGTGCATGTTTTTATTAATTTCTAAAAAAGTAAAATTATCCTAAGAAATAATGTTATTAAAGGGAAATCATCAACATCAGAAATCATCTACAACCAGATGTCCAACCCGGGTTTGTGTATTTACTAAAAACCATCGTGTCTATCTCAGATTCTACTCTAAAGTCACGCGCACTACTGATAGCGTTTTTTTTGCACAGACAGGGCTTGTGAATACGAGTGATCTAAGAACAACATCGCGTTGCTCTAAGGCCTTACTAAGTGTACGTTAAAATAAAGTAGTATGGGTGCGCTTAGAGCAACATCAGTGATATCAAGCAAATCAAATTCACCTCGCTGAATATAGGTGGGGGTAATCAGCTGTTCGCTTAGGTCACACGTCTTCACAAGCCCCTGTCTGTGAAATGTTATAAAAAAAGCTGTCAAATGAAATCTAGGGGGAAGAGACGAGGAAGTTGGCTATCTCTTTAATACTTCATCTCTGGCCGTGGGCCAAATGTCGTTTGCAAAAAGATTTGACAAATGTGAACATTTGCCGAAATATGGTATTTTAACATTTTAAACGACATCTAGTGCCAGAATTGAATACTGATGTTCCCTTCTTATTGGGAGTATCACTTGAAATGAATGATTGTTTTGTTGACAGCTGTTTTTTACTTATGTCAGTGGGCTGAAAAGTGACGTGCTGAATTTGGAAAGAGGTTTGACAAACTTGCAAATGCAGCGAGGTAATTGAACATTTAGCTGAAATCCAACAATTCTAAATGCTGAAAAATGTATGGCAAGCTGCTGAACATTTGGGCTGAAATGTTGAAACTAGCCGAAATGTTGGATTTAGGTGCGGTGTGAATGTACAATTAAGCGCAACATCAGAAGGTTCTTATTCATACGATTTTACTCTGTTCCTTATTACTTCAGTACACATCATTAAATTGACTGTTAATTTGTAGATGACTTTGTGATTTTACTCTTTCATCAAAAATGTGACGTTCATCATTCGACTTTATATTGTATAACGAGATACACGCTTTGAACATGATATCCCAACTTAGCACAACTCAACTAAATACAACTATGTAGGTAATTGTTAATTTCTTTATTTTTTATTATTTCATTATTTGGGTTATACTAAAATCCCTGATTCCCGTGAGACTTAGCTAGTAAAGACTTATTTCCCTTCACCTTGCCACTTACGACCAAGCAAACACAAAATGTGGATGTACCAACTTAAGTGAATATTAAGTGTATCTCAACTGGTACTATAAATGTATCTCACCTTTGCTTTTTTTTTTTTTTTTTTTTTAATTGTAGTTTTGTTTTATTTATATTTAATTTTCTTACTTTCTAGACAAAAATACTTAAAACTAGCTTAACTATCTTAACAATAACTTATTGTAATTAAACCTAACCTACTGACCGCCTTCGGGTACTCTAAGCTAATCTAATCTAAAAAATATTTTTGTGCCTTACGGCTTACACTTCGTTTTTTTTTTTAGTCTTTTCAGACAATGTTTATTTTAAATTTTGAAGTACCAAGAAAACTATGAAAAACTTGGTTTAACCTAACTAAAAAAATTATATTATAACTAACTTAACCTACACTAAAACTAACTTAACCTAACATGAACCTTAAACTAACTTAATTATGTCCGTAACAGACAGACGCGTGCATCAGGGCGTATATGTCATGTATATGCATAACATATATAGTCTATACGCCGTGATGCACCCCGTTTTTTTTTTTTTTTTGTTTTTTTTTTTTTTTTTTTTTTTTTTTCTCTTAGACTAACCTTAAAACTAAGTAAGTTGGCCACCAAGGTCCACTATCTCATCGTTAGCTAGCGGCAGCTGAGACCTGTTCTGGTGCAACCACCAGTAAAAGTGCCGTTCCTTGGCACACTCTCTCCTGTCGCGAACAGAGATCGCTCCACTGAACCGGAGGAGATCCTCGTGGCTGCGAGCTACATCCCGTTCGTATAGCAGTCGCCTGTCCACTGTTCGGCGTACGACATGGAAGATAATAGGACATCCTTCCTCATCCTGTATCAGGCCAATGGTGTCGAGATAGAGGAATGCTTCAGGAGGAATAAAGCCGTTGAGGCGCACTCTTTCATGATACAATGTATTGGGGTAGTAAGCCCCAAAGATCAGACTGTTAGAAGAAGTCATAGCTCGTGCAACGTGTCTTCTGATCAGCTTAATAATAAAATTATCTATCCTGTTCAAGTTTGCCTCGTTGTACAGGACCTCGTTAGGATAGTACTTCTTGTACTCAGACTCGGGTGTGCGATACAAACGGAGACAGCTCCGGAGACACTGTCTCTCGAACAACCTCATCTTTTCCATCTGGGAAGGACTCACGTTGAACCACAGGGGACAACCGTACGCCATAATTGGCCGTACTAGGGCCATGTAGCAGATTACCTTCACCCCGGTATCAAGTTGGCTGCTGAAAAACAACCTCCTTGCCGCAGCAAAGGCTTTTCTGGCTTTCGTCAGAGCAACATCTATATGTTTGTCAAAATACAGATATTGATCCAGCCAAATGCCAAGATATCTAACTACACTTTTCACAGCTAACGGCCGTCCCTGCGGGTCAACTATGCCGAACTTTCGCCAGTTTGTGCGCGTATCCCGCGATGCCATGTACAACGGGGTCCTGAAAAAGACAGTTTCACACTTCATGTAGTTGATAATCAACTTCCAGTCGTCGCAAAATAGCAGAATTTTATCAAAGTCACGTTGCAACAAGATATTAATTACCTCGACTTTCGGACCTGTTCTGTACGCTACCAGATCGTCGGCGTACGCTATTATGTGAGGCATATAAGCTAAGAGATCGGCAGTGAATATCGAAAACAAGATTGGCGAACCAACGGCTCCCTGTTGCAGACCATTTTTGATGTCAAAGACCGTGGTAGACGTTACGTCGCCACTTTTCACAACGAACTTCCTACCTATTATCATGTCATAGATCATGTACAGCAATGGTTTACTTATGCCGCATCTGACCAGCTTGAGGAAGATGCCCTCCAACCAAACGGTGTCGAACGCCTTCTCCAAGTCAATCAGACAAGCACCAGTACACTGATTCTTATTTTTGTTCCACTGAATGTCGGAAACAAGCTTCGATGCGGCATGTATGGTATCATGTCCCGCCCTGAATCCGAACTGGTTGTCCGGTATGATTTCCTTATCCTCAGCCCACTGCTTCAGAACTCGAATGACTATCTTTTCAAAAACCTTGCTTATGCAAGGCAGAAGACTGATCGACCGGAGATTTGTCGGGATTGACTTGTCCTTGTCCCGTTTGGGGATCGGTTGCACGATAGCTGTTTTCCAGTGCGCCGGGTAATGTGCACTACTCAGAGCGTTGTTAAACAAGGTTGTGTAAATTTGCACCGCTTCGGGGGGAAGATGGCTAAGCACAATATTCGGTATACCATCGATTCCGACTGACTTTTTCTTCTTTAGTGAGTTAAGGATACCCTGGAGATCTTCTTGCGAAATCAAGATGTGATTTACATCGTAGGCGACGGCATTATTTGCCATGTTAACGTCATTGAACCTGGTGAAACCTGGATTCTCAGATCGCCATTGACTTATCTCGTTGCGCAGATAGAAGTGGTTTAGCAAGGCTCTGTTCTCCAGATCATGATTCGGCCTACGAACCTCGTTGACCGTATACACTCGCTGGAATACAGCTCCAATAGCTTTCACCTTCTCCTGAGGATCCTCAACCACGAAGAAGTCATTGTCTAGCACAGCCCCGTCTGGATCGATGCCAACTGAAGTCAGTAATCGTTCGTTATCTGTCGTCCTGGGAAGTCTAACGGCCTGAATGTCGTTTTGATCTTTCCTCCGAAATATTTTATTTACTTGCGGGAACATACCCGGGTTGTTGGATTGTACAGCCCGGATTTTATTGCCCCAGTGCAAGCTTATAGCCAAGCTATAATTAATACGTATTAATTGTTGGAGGTTTTTGATCTCCGACTTTAGTGACCTGACTTCCGCGTTTTGTGGATCTGTAAACCGTCTGTGCAAGAGTTTGAGTCTTGACAGCAGCCTACTTTTGTGTACGTGAAGTGTATCGATGGTAGCATTTCGGTAGACGTCGCCGTTATCGAGCTGTACTACCTTCGGAATTGTCTTGTCCATTGTTCGTTTAATTACGTCGTCCATTTGTATGAGGTACCTGTCAACCTCGTCGTTCGTCAGGTTTCTGTTAGTCGGAGGATTGATCTCACTCGAACGTAGTTCTGTGGATAAAGTCCTGGAGAAGCGTGGCCAGCGGACCTTATTGTAATTATAAGGGAGCCTCTGGACATACTCTTCCAATTCTTCCACCTCGTTCGGGAGCTGAATAGCCGCGAAGAGTCCGCGGTGATCACTTTCGTACTCAACCGCAGTTAAACAATTCCGCGTGCGTCTTTCCACGTCTAGTATCGTCAGTCGTCTGTCGATCAGTAACAGATCCAGATAGGACCCGCACCTGGGATACGATGGCATATCGGTTGCAAGCAAATCAAGCTTGAACTCAATATTGTGCTCTACCAACCACTTATACAGTGAGGTCCCCCTGGTGTTATGCACTGTATTGCCCCATTCTATATGCTTGGAGTTAAAATCTCCGGCCATGATGTAGTAGTTCTCCTCCGAGCTCAGTCGAAGGCTAGTGAATAGATTATCGAGCTCTGAAATGAAGTTTCGATTGAGGAGTTCATTGTCAGGTGCGTAGATAGCGATCAAATACAACCGTTTACCACCCTGGAGAGGGATGCGTGTAATACATGTTTCTAAAGCATTTCACCACTGTACACGATCTTATGACTGAGGCCTTTTTTGATAAAGAGAGCGACCCCACCACCTTGGAAGGAATGGGGCCGGTCCCTTCGAATTACGTGGTAATTCTTGTACCTGAGTTTGTGAGTCTGGTTTAGCTTAGTTTCGCTAACCATAAGCACGTCAGGCTTGTACGTTTGCAACAAGTTCTCGAGCGTTAGCTGTCGTTCGGGTTTAATCAGCGAATTAACATTCACTGCCAGGATCTCAAGTCTACGCGCTGCGGGCGTAGCCATCATGGTGATGTCTCGTTAGTCTCGTCAACCAACGCCGAGTAGAGGATGTCTATTCGCGCTGTTTGCTCAAGGAACTGTTTCTGGAGCTGAGCGATCTGCTTCTGGATAGAGAGCAGGACCGACTTCAAATCCATGTCAGCTTCAGGTTGTCTGGCCACTGGGACCGGGGCTACCTTCGGCACTGTCTGTTGTACCGGTCGCCTACCAGATGCCATCTGGGCATAGGAGACGGCCGGAGTAACAGTGGTAGCTTGAAAACGAGGCACTGGCCTCGCTTCTACCATTTTTATCTTCCTCTTGGCTTCAATGCTTCTTCTGATCTGTTGAACCTTTGGACATCCCCGATAATTAGCAGGGTGCCCGCTGGTTTTGCAGAGCACGCATGTCAGCTTGCTCCTGTCAACAACCTTATCCGTCCCTAAAGGACATTCCCCTTGTTTGTGGGTTCCTGCGCATTTCACGCAGCGAGACTCCATGCTGCAGTTCGCCGCGGCATGCCCAAACCTCTGACATCGAGCACATTGGAGCATGTGCTTCGTCTTCACCAATGTATCCCACTTCACAGAAATGGAGCCTAAGCGGATAATTTTCTTTATGCTCTCTATTTTGCTGTCTGGGGTGACCTGAACCAGGAAGAAGGGGAGTCTCCTATTCTCCCTCTTCGTTACCACAGTATTGAAAGGCTTGACGCCGACGAACTTGACATCATCGCTCTCCACACGGCGCAGCTCTGCGAGGATATCCTCGGGATCGGTATCGGGATCCACGCGCTTAAGGAGCATGGTCTTAACCTTTTCTGCTTTTGGGGTATACGAACAAAATTCGGCCCCAGCCTTCGCTAGCTCTTCTTTTATAAGAAGAAAATCTGCCATTGATGAGCAGTGGACAGAAAGCCTTAAGGGTCCTTTATATGTCATATAAAATGAGTTTTTGGTGGCCAACTTACACAGAGTGTCGACCTCCTTTGTTTCCAGCCCGAAAACGTTAATTGGCGGGCATTTCACTTTCTTGGCTGCTGCTGGTTCCGGCTTCTGCTTCTGCTGTTGTTGCTGTTGATCTGTCTGTTTCTGCTGCTGCTGCTGTTGTTGCTGCTGCTGGTTAGGTTGTTGTTGCTGCCGCTGTTTCTTCTCAGCTGTTGAGCGCTGTCCTTTTGGCAGCTGTTTAGATGGTTGTTGCAGTTGTTGCTGCTTCTGCTGCTGTTCTTGTTTCTGCAGCTGTTGTGCATTTTCCTTAGCCGTTTTCCTGGCCTTCAGCTTTTCTTGGAGCATCTGGATATGGGCGTCCAGCTCCTTCCTCTCGCGCTGGCTCTTCACCAGTTCCTCCCTTTCATCTTCCTCTTCGTCATCCGAAATGGATGATGTCAGATCGCGATATGAGTTCCCACTGACGCCGTAGGAGAATATTCTCTCGCAATCCGCCGACTCTTGTTGTACGCCATCGAGTGCGTGAAGTTGATGTTGTTGCTCAGCGTATACAACATTCGCTACGTCTGTAGCAGTTTCCGACGCTGTTTCTGCTGATTTTTTGATTGTTGCTGCTGATGTAGCTTCATCAGCAACTTCAATATCTTGTGAGGCGGCGGTATAACGGCGCTTCACGAGGTTAGGCTTCGGTTGAAGCTTCTTCCTCTTCTTCTTCCCCTCTACAACTGTTGAATGGTGGTCTGGTATCCCAGCCATCGTTACAACATCACCCATTATTTCGAGCGCGGGTCGCTCCGTTGTATCCATATTCACTACTCTGTCTTGATTTTTATTTATTTTTATTTTAGTGAAAAAAGATCTTGTTTTTCCCTTTGTGTAACGGGAATGAAAACGGGAACCGCGATTCCACTAACAAATTCTCGCACCAACTTGCAATTTTCGTTTCTCTTCTTCGCTCTTTCGCTTTTTTCACTTGCTACGCACACAAGCCGAAACACGTCTTTACTCCACGAGGGTATGTGAACGACTGATCTCACCTTTGCCTGGAGTCCGTTATGTGCAAATAAAAATTTTGTCAACGACCATACTATGCGAAAAAAATCGGTTCTCAGTCGTTCACAGACCTCCACCCAGTGCAGACGTGTTTCGACTTAGTGCGGAAATAGTAAAACATCAAGTGCGAAAAATATCGCCTAAATAAAATAAGAATCGGTAGCTTCGCGGTAAAGTGATCACCGGTGACTTCGTGGTGCCGGGTTCGAATCCCGAAGAAAAACTGAAATCCTTTTTTTTTAAATTAAAATAAACAAAGACACTTAGTGTGAGTGCAATGAAGCCAGCTGAGCGACCCGAGCTCCGAAAATCGGGTGATGTTGTACCGGTGGCTGGGACATCAGACCACCAGTCAACACAGGAAGAGGCGGGGAGGAAAAGGAGGAAGAAGCTTCAGCCACAGCCAAACCTGGTGAAGCGCCGTTCCAGCCTTGGATCAGCCGATGCGAAAATTGCGGCAACAGCCGCAATTACAACAGCAGCAGCATCAACAACAACAACTGTAGCCACAACTACAGCAGCAGCAGCCAGAAGGCAGCAAACTTTGGTCGACGACGTAGAATACGAGTCGACAGAAGGCGAGGGGAGATTCTCCTACAGCGGTAGAGAGAACCCCTTCAATGCTCTAACGTCGTCCGAATCAGAGGACGAAGAGGAAGAGGACCGGGAGCAGCTGATTAAGAGCCAGAAGGCGAGGGAGGAGCTGGATGCCCACATCCAAGCCCTCCAAATCAAATTAAGGGCCAGGAGAGCGGCCAAAGAGGCTGCTCAACACAAACAGCAGCCAAAAGAGCAGCAACAACAAGAACAGTCCCATCAGTTGCCAAAGGGACAACGATCAACAGCTGCCAAGAATCAACAGCAGCAGCAACAACAACTACATCAGACAAAGCAGCAGCAACAACAACAACAACAACAACAGAAACAGCAGCAGCAGAAGAAGCAGCCGCAGCAGCAGAAGCAGCAACAACAACAACAGCGGAAGCAACAACAGCAGCAGCCAGCGAAAAAAAGAGAGATGCCCTCCAATCAACGTCTTCGGACTGGAGACGAAGGATGTCGATACCTTATGTAAGTTGGTCACCAAAGAGTCATATTATATAAGGTATAAGGGTCCATTAAGAGTATCTGTCCATTGCTTATCAATGGCAGACTATATTGTAGTTAAAGACAGGCTAGCGGTGGCGGAGGCCGAGTTTTTTTCTTATACCCCAAAAGGGGAAAAAGTGCAGACCATGCTCCTTAAGGACGTGGATCCTGACACTGATCCGGAGGAGATCCTCGCTAAGCTGCGCCAAGCGCAGAGCGGCGATGTCCAGGTCGTTGGGGTTAAGCCCTTCATCACTGCGGTTTCGAAAAGGGAGAACAGGAAACTTCCGTTCTTCCTAGTCCAGGTCACCCCAGACAGCAAATTAGATAGTCTAAAACGAATACATCGTCTAGGCTCTATTGATGTCAAATGGGATACATTAAAGAAGACAAAGCACACACTCCAGTGTGCTCGTTGTCAGAGGTTTGGGCATGCCGCGGCGAATTGCAACATGCAGTCTCGCTGCGTCAAATGCGCAGGAACCCACAATCGAGGGGAATGCCCCTTAGGGCCGGAGAAAGTTGAGGATAGGAGCAAACTAAAATGTGTACTCTGTAAGACCAGCGGGCACCCTGCCAACTATCGGGGATGCCCTAAGGTCCAAGAAATCAGAAAAATTATAGAGGCCAAAAGGAAAGGAAAAATGGTAGAAGCGAGGCCAGTGCCCCGTGCTCCAGCTACCACTGTTACTCCGGCAGTCTCCTATGCCCAAATGGCATCGGGTAGGCGACCGGTTCAACAGACAGTGCCGAAGGTGGCCCCGGTCTCAGTGGCCAGGCAACCTGAAGCCGATCTGGATCTGAAGACGGTCCTGCTCTCCATCCAGGGGCAGATCGCTCAGCTTCAAAAGCAGTTCCTTGAGCAAGCAGCGCGAGTAGACCTCATCTACTCGACGCTGTTCGGAGAGCCAAACGCAACATCGGTTTAATGGCTGCGCAGGCAGCCCGTAACCTTAAAATCCTAGCAGTGAATGTGAATTCACTGATCAGGCCTGAACGTAAACTAAACTTCGGTAACTTGTTGCAAATCCATAATCCTGACGTGTTGATGGTTAGCGAAACTAGGCTAAACCAGACGCATACCCTCAGGTACAAGAATTATCATATCATTCGAAGAGACCGAGCCTACCTAGCTGGTGGGGTCGCTCTTTTAATCAAAAAAGGCCTTTGTCATAAGGTCGTGTATAGCGGTGAAGTGCGAAAATTCCAGGCGATAGAAGCGTGTATCGCACGCATCCCCCTTCGGGGTGGTAAGCGGCTATATGTGATCGCGATCTATGCGTCTGACAAGGCACATATCAATCCCCATTTCATTTCAGAGCTCGATACTCTATTTACTAGCCTTCGACTGAGCTCGGAAGAGAACTACTATGTCATAGCCGGGGATTTGAACTCGAGGCATATGGATTGGGGCAACGTGGTGCATAATGCCAGGGGGACCTCATTGTATAACTGGTTGGTAGAGCACAATAGTGAGTTCAAGCTAGATTTGCTTGCAACCGATAGGCCATCCTTTCCCAGAAGCGGGTCCTATCTGGATCTGATGCTGATAGACAAACGACTGACTATACTGGACGTGGATAGACGCACACGGAACTGTTTAACTGCGGTTGAGTACGAGAGTGACCACTGCGGACTCTTCGCGGCTATTCAGCTCCCGAACGAGGTGGAAGAACTGGAGGAATATGTCCAGAGGCACCCTTATAATTACAATAAGGTCCGCTGGCCACGTTTCTCCAGGGCTTTAACCACAGAACTACGTTCGAGTGGGATCAATCCTCCGACAAACAGAAACCTGACGAACGAAGAGGTTGACAGGTACCTCATACAAATGGACGACGTAATAAAACGAACCATGGAGAAAACCATTCCGAAGGTAGTACAAATCGATGACAGCGATGTTTATCGAAATGCTACCATCGATGCACTTCACGTGCACAAAAGTAGACTGCTGTCAAGACTCAAACTCTTGCACAGACGGTTTACAGATCCACAAAACGCGGAAGTCAGGGCACTGAAGTCTGAGATCAAGAACCTCCAACAGTTAATTCGAATAAATTACAGTTTGGCTATAAGCTTGCACTGGGGCAATAAAATCCGGGCTGTACAATCCAACAACCCGGGTATGTTCCCGCAAGTAAATAAAATATTTCGGAGGAAAGATCAAAATGACATTCAGGTCGTTAGACTTCCCAGGACGACAGATAACGAACAATTACTGACTTCAATTGACATCGATCCAGATGAGGCAGTGCTAGACAATGACTTCTTCGTGGTTGAAGATCCCCAGGAGAAGGTTAAAGCTATTGGTGCTGTGTTCCAGCGAGTGTATACGGTCAACGAGGTTAGTAGGCCGAATCACGATCTGGAGAACAGAGCCTTGCTAAACCACTTCTATCTCCGCAACGAGATAAGTCAATGGCGATCCGAGAATCCAGGTTTCACCAGGTTCAGTGACGATAATATGGCACATAGTGCCGTCGCCTACGATGTAAATCACATCTTGATTTCCCAAGAAGATCTTCAGGGTATCTTCAACTCGCTGAAAAAGAAAAAGTCAGTGGGAATCGATGGAATACCGAATATTGTGCTTCGCCATCTTCCCCCCGAAGCGGTCCAAATTTACACAACATTGTTCAACAACGCGCTGAGTAATGCACATTACCCGGCGCATTGGAAAACAGCTGTAGTGCAACCGATCCCTAAACGGGACAAAGACAAATCCATCCCGACAAATCTTCGGTCGATCAGTCTTCTTCCCTGCATAAGCAAGGTTTTTGAAAAGATAGTCATAGGAGTTCTGAAACAATGGGCTGATGAAAATAAAATCATACCGGACAACCAGTTCGGATTTAGGGCGGGGCATGATACCATACATGCCGCGTCAAAGCTGGTATCCGACATTCAATGGAATAAAAGCAAAAATCAGTGCACGGGTGCCTGTCTGATTGACTTGGAGAAGGCGTTCGACACCGTTTGGTTGGAGGGTCTCTTCCTCAAGCTGGTCAGGCTCGGCATAAGTAAACCATTGCTATATACGATCTATGCCATGATAACAGGTAGAAAGTTCGTCGTGAAAAGTAACGGCGTAACTTCTACCACGGTCTTTGACATTAAAAATGGTCTTCAACAAGGGGCTGTTGGTTCGCCGATCTTGTTCTCAATATTCACTGCGGATCTTATAGGTTCCATGCCGCACTTAATTGCGTACGCCGACGATCTAGTAGCGTACAGATCAGGTCCGAAGGTCGAAGTAATAAATATCTTGTTGCAGCGTGACTTCGAAAAAATTCAGCGATTTTGCGACGACTGGAAGTTGATTATCAACTTCCTGAAGTGTGAAACTACCCTTTTCAGGACCCCGTTGTACGCGGCACCGCGGGATACGCGCCAAAACTGGCGCAAGTTCGGCATAGTTGACCCGCAAGGACGGCCGTTAGCTGTGAAAAGTGTAGTTAGATATCTTGGCATTTGGCTGGATCAATATCTGTATTTTGACAAACATATAGATATTGCTCTGACGAAAGCCAGAAAAGCCTTTGCTGCGGCAAGGAGGTTGTTTTACAGCAGCCAACTTGATACCAGGGTGAAGGTAATCTGCTACATGGCCCTCATCCGGCCAATTATGGCGTACGGTTGTCCCCTGTGGTTCAACGTGAGTCCTTCCCAGATGGAAAAGATGAGGTTGTTCGAGAGACAGTGTCTTAGGAGCTGTCTCCGTTTGTATCGTACACCCGAGTCCGAGTACAAGAGGTACTATCCTAACGAGGTCCTGTACAACGAGGCAAACCTGAACAGGATAGATAATTTTATTATTAAGCTGATCAGAAGGCACATTGCACGGGCTATGACTTCTTCCAACAGTCTGATCTTCGGGGCTTATTACCCCAATATCATGTACCATGAAAGGGTGCGCCTTAACGGCTTTATTCCTCCCGAAGCATTCCTTTATTTAGACACGATTGGCCTAATACAGGATACAGACGGATGCCCTGTTATCTTCCATGTCGTACGCCGAACAGTGGACAGGCGACTCCAATACGAACCGGATGTCGCTCGCACCCACGAGGATCTTCTTCGGTTCAGTAGAGCGATCCCCGCTCGTGACAGGAAAGAGTCTGCCAAAGAACGGCAATTTTACTGGTGGTTACACCAAAACCAGTCTCCGCCACCGCTGGCTTTTCTAGATGACCAGATAGTTGACCATGGTGGCCAACTTACATAGGTTTAAGGTAGCTAATAAGAAAAAAAAAAAAATCCAAAAACATTTAAAAAAAAAAACAAAAAATCCAAAAAAAATTAATAAAAACAAAAAATCCAAAAAAAAAAAAAAAATGTTATAAGAAAAAAAAAAAGGTGCACCACGGCGTATAAAATATATATGTTAAGCATATACATAAAATATACGCCCTGGTGCACGTGTCCGTACTGTTACGGATATAGTTAAGATAGTCTTAAGTTTTATGTTAGGGTAAGTTAGTATAAGGTAGTTTAAGTAGTTAAGTAAGTAAGTCTAGTTTAGCCAAGTTTTTAAAAATTTTCTTGGCAAATAAAATTTTTTTATAAAAGATTGTCGTAAAGACTAAAAAAAAAAAAAAAAAAAAAAACATAGATTAAGCCGAAAGGCACATTCATAACGTAGATTAGATTAGCTTAGAGTACCCGCATAGGGTCAGTAGGTTAGTATTAAGAACATTTGTAAATTCTTAAGTTAGTTAAGCTAGTTTTAAGTACTTTTGTCTAGCAAGTAAGTATATTTCATTAAATAAAAACAAAATTACAAAAAAAAAAAAAAAAAAAAAAAAAAAAATCGGTTCTCGTCCGATCACCGAAATCAAACAGCATCGGGCGCGGTTAGTACTTGGATGGGTGACCGCTTGGGAACACCGCGTGTTGTTGACTCTGTACAACTTTTTGCTCCCCACTCCCCAATACACACTTCCACATACTCTCCACTAACAACACATTGCCATTCTCAAAAATATATTTTTCGATTTTTTTTCCTAAATTCTTATCAACGATTTTATTGCGTATCATATAAATGGACAAATTATTTTATACCTTTCAGTTATTTGTTACCACGTGGTAACACCTTTTTGAATGCGCCAAACGTCTACGCCGTGTTGTAAAATTCTTCCGAAATAATTCGAACGTTTATTTTGCGATCTCTTGTACTTGCATCCGCTCGAATAGATCATAAAGAGAATCACTGTTGGACTGGAAGGTGCTACATTTTCGCAAAATAATTTTAATGGCTCATTCAGAAGGTAAGTGTTTTCTGCTAAATTTTTTTCCGAAACGGAACAAATTTAATTAAGGCGTTATTTTTATATGGGAATGGCTATCTTCTTTTTCTTATCGATTTTAAGCAGAAAAATTAAATTTGTTGATTAGGACATGCTCTGTACACGTTTAATATTTTTTTACCTTACAGTAACATTTGATTTTTGACTAGTATACATGTACTTCGTAAATCCCAATGTTATCGTATAGTAACACAATGCATTTTCTCTGCGTTTTAATCCGAAATTTCGGTTTGCCTTTGAAAACATTTTGCTCCATTATGTTGTATCATAGCATTTTAAGACAACTTGGAGCTGAAGAAAGGCATTAGACCGCTAATACAGAGGATCAGGTGAATGGGATTTAGTTGGTGAATGAGAAAAAGATGTTGGGAACTCAGAAGAGGAAATAGAAGAAGTCTTAGAAAATCCCAGTCAACGCTATATTTCAGTTGGAAAGTACAGAAGGCCGAATTTTATTGGCAAAAGAATAATTGACAACCACGTGCTGCTATTTTCTTCGATGAAGGTATCAGAACACCGTCCTTGCACACGCCGTTTCAATATTTTAAAGAATATTTCAATGTCAACGTGGATGAAAGAATTCTATTTGCCACAAATCAAAGAAATATGGCTATTGAAGGATACCTGATCAACATCAAATTGGATGAAATCAAGAAAACGGTTGCTATGCTACTCATTATGGGAATAATTAACTATGCAAGAACAAGTATGTCCTGGGGAAGAGCAACCAAAATTCCATAGATTTCGAACACAATGGGCAGAGGAAGATTCCATTTTATTCGAAGGCTATTCATGATTTCGAAATCTACAGTAAACCACAAAAGTAAGTACGCAGCAACAAGTTGTATGTGTTCTCAACAAAAATTCAATTCAAGCACGACTGCAAGGCCATCTGCGAACTTAAGTGAACATCTACGAATTCATCCCTATCACGAATTCCGTCGTAATCGAAAACGTCCTACGAACTGATTCTGTGACAGGGCTGATTATTTTGTGGTGCTAACCACCGTGTTAGAGTAGACGCGTGCCCAAAAAGTTTGCCATTCGGAGACTCAGAGCTAATGAAGCCGATCTGCTCCTATGGATGATGTCAAGTAGCATTAGAAATAGAATAGGCTCGAGTAGAAAAATCACTTCTTTTACTGTAACCCAACAAATATGACCCAAGATATTTTGATGAAACTATCACATTATAGTCCATTTCGCTCTCATCATCGTCTTCATCGGAACTGCTACTAGGTGGTGCTACTCGTACTTCGGGAGCCTTTAACAGGGCAATACATTCTTGAGGTAGCGAGTTCCTTTTTCTATGGGGCGCTGTACTACGACTCGAAAGATATGGATCTGATGATATTAAAAACCTGTTTAATACATCTCTACTCGTATTTTTTCGTTTTTGTACTTGGGTGTACATTCGTTAAATGTTCTCGAAGGTCGTCCAGGATTCGATGTCGTGCTTGATGTTTGGACTATATCATAAAACTCTACCGGAAATACAATTTCCTGATCCAACCATTCCGCATTATCGTTCTGTGACTTTAGTAGTTTCCGATTACTTCTTTCCCACCTTACATGTATCTTCGCACTCATAGAGCTTACATATGTCTGTAGCACTCTAGGAATTTCTTTGGGATCCAAAATGCCGAAACTTTTCATTATTTGAACCGAAATTCGCCTATTTCGGTCCTGAAGCTTAGAATTTGTCCACACACTAAAAAGTTCACTGATTTTCATTATAATAAAATGATAGCGTACACGCTTTTATTTTTAAACTTTAAACTTTGCTTAAGAAAATTATGGGGGATATATTATAGTTGACGGACAACTCAAAACTGAACTTTTAAATTCGTATCACGTAACGCAAATATAAATGGACAAATTATTTTAGCCCCTTCAGTTATTTGTTACCATGTGGTAACACCTTTTTGAATGCGCCAAACGTCTACACCGTGTTGTAAAATTCTTCCGAAATAATTCGAACGGTTATTTTGCGATCTCTTGTACTTGCATCTGCTCGAATAGATCATAAAGAGAAACACTGTTGGACTGGAAGGTGCTACATTTTCGCAAAATAATTTAAGTAAGAAAAATAAGAAAATTATGGGAGATATATTATAGTTGACGAACAACTCAAAACTGAACTTTTAAATTCGACCTAGCTTACAGAAAACCTAAACTATTTTGTATGAGGACTGCACCGTTGCAGATAAAGATTTATCCTTTATCTTAGGGAAATGAGATAAGAATTCTTAAAGGAATCCTCTCTTGGGAATGATGGAAAAATGGCCTGGATTGAAGTGATAAGAAATAATAATCCAGGAATGTAATTAAAAAACTGATAGTGTGTAGTCTTCTTTAGAGCAGCAGAGTTGTTTTGGTACATAGGTAAATAACCGTTAATTATGTCGACAAACAAAAAAAAATTGTATAGGGTGCGCAGCTGAGCGCTAAAGGTCTCAACGGATTCTGGAAGTATATAGTCCGGAGAAGGTAATAAATAACATCTCGAGGCGGCTACACGCGGATAATTTTTAAAAACTCTGCACAAAGTTAGAATATAAAAAAACTTCAAGCAAATCGGTAATTACTACCATTTGCTGAGGTCGTACAATATTTTGTTGTATGAATTATGGAGTACTATTTATCTTTCTATTTTTCGTAGAGTACAGCGGATGTTTTGAATACGTTCAGCTCTTTCGGCAAATGAAAGTGATACAGTGGATGTTTTATAAGTATAGATAAAAAATTTCAACTTTCTCAAAGTGTTAAGTGTAACAGTGCCATTTAAATAAAAAAGTGACACAATGACACAATTGTGCCACATCGGCAATGCTGCTCAGCAAGGGCAAAACTACCCTACAACCGAGTGTAGTATGAACGACCGTGCGCTGAATGTTGTTGAACACCTAACCATACAGATTTGTATTCAAGAATTTTTTTCTTTTCTGTCTGTAATTTTTTGATATGTGGATATGCTTTTCTTCTGTTCGCTGATGTGGAGAGCACACCCAAATGTATTCATTTTTGTTGTATTGAGTGAGAATAAATTCTCTTGCCATTCGAACGAAGCAAAGGAGAATCGTTGAGAAGATAGCTGATAAATGTGAACATCATGTGCTATAGATTATATATCAGAGTGTAACGTGATTTTTAACGTTATATGTGGATTCGGTGCGCTTAAGTTACGAGAAGCTAGGCAGTTGCAAAATAAATACAAATAGGAAGATTAAGGCATTTTGGCAACATATGCAAAATACAGATGTTGGTAGGGTGTGCTGTGCAAACCTTCGAATAAAAGTCACTGATAACAAAAACAAATTTCAAATATACACAAATCATAAGTAGTATAATTATTCAACACAGCAGCTTTTAACTGTCTGTTCCTTAGTGGTTTCGCAGTGAAACTACGCATTTATTATTTCCTTTCTACATTCCTAGAGTTGTCATGTTAAAACCAAGTGCATTTATATAGTTGTTCATTTTAAAACATTTGAAGTGCGTTTTTCTGTGCCGTGAAAAATTATTATCAGTTATGTAGTTGTTTTTTGAGAATAGAAAGTAAGAAAAGTGCGTACAAGAATTAGTTATTTTGTGAAATGGGATGGATTTATGAAATGGGACCCATTTATCAAGGTTTTTGAATGTGCGATAGAAATCGTTTTTGTTGACGAACCTCAAGAAGATCATAACGAGGAATGGATTAACGAAGATGATCTACCTTTGTCTGTGCTCCACCAACAGAAATCATGTACACGGAGATAGTCATCTTTCCAGTGGAAAACCCCTTGCCCATCGCGTTTCACCACGATTTTGCTCTAAACGCACGCATACTACTTTATTGTCACGCATACTTCGTAAGGCTTTAGAGCAGCGCCATGTTGCTTTTAAGATTGCCTCCAATAGTGTCAAAAAGTAGCGATAGTGCCCATGAAAGTAAGAAATGCTCATGATTGGAAGTATTCCACGAAGAATGTTCGTAAGGTTTAAAAGTTCTTAAAATTTTTTTTATTGTTGGTGTTTTTATAAGACCGCTAAAATTCGGCTAAATATGCAAATCATTTTAACAATAATAATCATTACGGTTATAATGATGCATTTCAGTCAGAAGAAATGTAAAAACACTTAAAATATACTAATATTTTATTTCATATACTGATGAAACTACTGTAGGGATTAATGTGTTTACGATTTAGATTTTTGGATTAAGCCTAGAAGTGCAAGTCATACATGCAACACAGAATCGCATTGCTACATATTATATCCAATATTATACTTTATGCTTGTAATTTAGAATAAGCTTCGTGTTTGTCATATCAAGTTTTTCAAACGGTTTGTTGTGTGCGAACTCCAATAATGATATACGTATACGTATTGTATTTGGTATATTAGGTTTCAAGTTCTTTATATACCTGTGGTTTTTATTTCACTGTATATACCATATTTCTTATCCCATATTGATAATGTGATAATATATTTTTATTGAATCTGATAATTTTCAAACTTAACGTAGTTTTCCAATGCAATTTTCCAGTCCCAAGTTTCATGCACCTCGTGAACATACATTTTCTTTTAATATTTCCCTCCACTTTTGGTGGTGAATATTGTACACAGAAATTTGAATCTGATAAGAAATGATGTCCAAATGATAAGGGCATTTGCGATATATACATAAGTTGTTGTGCATGTTTTTATTAATTTCTAAAAAAGGACAAATTAAATAAAAGAACTATGCAGTAAAATTATCCTAAGAAATAATGTTATTAAAGGGAAATCATCAACATCAGAAATCATCTACAACCAGATGTCCAACCCGGGTTTGTGTATTTACTAAAAACCATTGTGTCTATCTCAGATTCTACTCTAAAGTCACGCGCACTACTGATAGCGTTTTTTTTTGCACAGACAGGGCTTGTGAATACGAGTGATCTAAGAACAACATCGCGTTGCTCTAAGGCCTTACTAAGTGTACGTTAAAATAAAGTAGTATGGGTGCGCTTAGAGCAACATCAGTGATATCAAGCAAATCAAATTCACCTCGCTGAATATAGGTGGGGGTAATCAGCTGTTCGCTTAGGTCACACGTCTTCACAAGCCCCTGTCTGTGAAATGTTATAAAAAAAGCTGTCAAATGAAATCTAGGGGGAAGAGACGAGAAAGTTGGCTATCTCTTTAATACTTCATCTCTGGCCGTGGGCCAAATGTCGTTTGCAAAAAGATTTGACAAATGTGAACATTTGCCGAAATATGGTATTTTAAGATTTTAAACGACATCTAGTGCCAGAATTGAATACTGATGTTCCCTTCTTATTGGGAGTATCACTTGAAATGAATGATTGTTTTGTTGACAGCTGTTTTTTACTTATGTCAGTGGGCTGAAAAGTGACGTGCTGAATTTGGAAAGAGGTTTGACAAACTTGCAAATGCAGCGAGGTAATTGAACATTTAGCTGAAATCCAACAATTCTAAATGCTGAAAAATGTATGGCAAGCTGCTGAACATTTGGGCTGAAATGTTGAAACTTGCCGAAATGTTGGATTTAGGTGCGGTGTGAATGTACAATTAAGCGCAACATCAGAAGGTTCTTATTCATACGATTTTACTCTGTTCCATATTACTTCAGTACACATCATTAAATTGACTGTTAATTTGTAGATGACTTTGTGATTTTACTCTTTCATCAAAAATGTGACGTTCATCATTCGACTTTATATTGTATAACGAGATACACGCTTTGAACATGATAACCCAACTTAGCACAACTCAACTAAATACAACTATGTAGGTAATTGTTAATTTCACCTTGAAATTTGGGTTATACTAAAATCCCTGATTCCCGTGAGACTTAGCTAGTAAAGACTTATTTCCCTTCACCTTGCCACTTACGACCAAGCAAACACAAAATGTGGATGTACCAACTTAAGTGAATATTAAGTGTATCTCAACTGGTACTATAAATGTATCTCACCTTTGAATGGAGTCCGTTATGTGCAAATAAAAATGTTGTCAACGACCATACTATGCTAAAAAAAATCGGTTCTCGAGGTAGAGTCATCGCCGGTGACGTGGTGGTGCCGGGTTCGAATCCCGTAGAAAAATTTGAAATCCTTTTTTTTTGAATTAACATAAATAAAGACATAAAGACTCACACTTAAGTCAGTGCGATGAAGCCAGCTGAGCGACCCGAGCTCCGAAAATCGGGTGATGTTGTACCGGTGGCTGGGACATCAGACCACCAGTCAACACAGGAAGAGGCGGGGAGGAAAAGGAGGAAGAAGCTTCAGCCACAGATAAACCTGGTGAAGCGCCGTTCCAGCCTTGGATCAGCCGATGCGAAAATTGCGGCAACAGCCGCAATTACAACAGCAGCAGCATCAACAACAACAACTGTAGCCACAACTACAGCAGCAGCAGCCAGAATGCAGCAAACTTTGGTCGACGACGTAGAATACGAGTCGACAGAAGGCGAGGGGAGATTCTCCTACAGCGGTAGAGAGAACCCCTTCAATGCTCTAACGTCGTCCGAATCAGAGGACGAAGAGGAAGAGGACCGGGAGCAGCTGATTAAGAGCCAGAGGGCGAGGGAGGATGGATGCCCACATCCAAGCCCTTCAAATCAAATTAAGGGCCAGGAGAGCGGCCAAAGAGGCTGCACAACAGAAACAGCAGCCAAAAGAGCAGCAACAACAATAAAAGTCCCATCAGTTGCCAAAGGGACAACGATCAACAGCTGCCAAGAAGCAACCGCAGCAGCAGAAGAAGCAGCAGCAGCAGCAGAAGCAGAAGCAGCAACAACAACAACAGCGGAAGCAACAACAGCAGCAGCCAGCGAAAAAAGAGAGATGCCCTCCAATCAACGTCTTCGGACTGGAGACGAAGGATGTCGATACCTTATGTAAGTTGGTCACCAAAGAGTCATATTATATAAGGTATAAGGGTCCATTAAGAGTATCTGTCCATTGCTTATCAATGGCAGACTATCATGTAGTTAAAGACAGGCTAGCGGTGTCGGAGGCCGAGTTTTTTTCTTACACCCCAAAAGGCGAAAAAGTGCAGACCATGCTCCTTAAGGACGTGGATCCTGACACTGATCCGGAGGAGGTCCTCGCTAAGCTGCGCCAAGCGCAGAGCGGCGATGTCCAGGTCGTTGGGGTTAAGCCCTTCATCACTGCGGTTTCGAAAAGGGAGAACAGGAAACTTCCGTTCTTCCCAGTCCAGGTCACCCCAGACAGCAAATTAGATAGTCTAAACCGAATACATCGTCTAGGCTCTATTGATGTCAAATGGGACACATTGAATAAGACAAAGCACACACTCCAGTGTGCTCGTTGTCAGAGGTTTGGGCATGCCGTGGCGAATTGCAACATGCAGTCTCGCAGCGTCAAATGCGCAGGAACCCACAATCGAGGGGAATGTCCCTTAGGGACGGAGAAAGTCGAGGATAGGAGCAAACTGAAATGTGTACTCTGTAAGACCAGCGGGCACCCTGCCAACTATCGGGGATGCCCTAAGGTCCAAGAGATCAGGAAAATAATAGAGGCCAAAAGGAAAGGAAAAATGGTAGAAGCGAGGCCAGTGCCTCGTGCTCCAGCTACCACAGTTACTCCGGCAGTCTCCTATGCCCAAATGGCATCGGGTAGGCGACCGGTTCAACAGACAGTGCCGAAGGTGGCCCCGGTCCCAGTGGCCAGGCAACTTGAAGCTGATCTGGATCTGAAGACGGTCCTGCTCTCCATCCAGGGGCAGATCGCTCAGCTTCAAAAGCAGTTCCTTGAGCAAGCAGCGCGAGTAGACCTCATCTACTCGACGCTGTTCGGAGAGCCAAACGCAACATCGGTTTAATGGCTGCGCAGGCAGCTCGTAACCTTAAAATCCTAGCAGTGAATGTGAATTCACTGATCAGGCCTGAACGACAACTAAACTTCGGTAACTTGTTGCAAATCCATAATCCTGACGTGTTGATTGTTAGCGAAAATAGGCTAAACCAGACGCATACCCTCAGGTACAAGAATTACCATATCATTCGAAGAGACCGAGCCTACCTAGCTGGTGGGTCGCTCTCTTACTCAAAAAAGGCCTTTGTCATAAGGTCGTGTATAGCAGTGAAGTGCGAAAATTCCAGGCGATAGAAGCGTGTATCGCACGCATCCCCCTTCGGGGTGGTAAGCGGCTATATGTGATCGCGATCTATGCGTCTGACAAGGCACATATCAATCCCCAATTCATTTCAGAGCTCGATACTCTATTTACTAGCCTTCGACTGAGCTCGGAAGAGAATTACTATGTCATAGCCGGGGATTTGAACTCGAGGCATATGGATTGGGGCAACGTGGTGCATAACGCCAGGGGGACCTCATTGTATAACTGGTTGGTAGAGCACAATAGTGAGTTCAAGCTAGATTTGCTTGCAACCGATATGCCATCCTTTCCCAGAAGCGGGTCCTATCTGGATCTGATGCTGATAGACAAACGACTGACTATACTGGACGTGGAAAGACGCACACGGAACTGTTTAACTGCGGTTGAGTACGAGAGTGACCACTGCGGGCTCTTCGCTGCTATTCAACTCCCGAACGAGGTGGAAGAACTGGAGGAATATGTCAAGAGGCACCCTTATAATTACAATAAGGTCCGCTGGCCACGTTTCTCCAGGGCTTTAACCACAGAACTACGTTCGAGTGGGATCAATCCTCCGACAAACAGAAACCTGACGAACGAAGAGGTTGACAGGTACCTCATACAAATGGACGACGTAATAAAACGAACCATGGAGAAAACCATTCCGAAGGTAGTACAAATCGATGACAGCGATGTTTATCGAAATGCTACCATCGATGCACTTCACGTGCACAAAAGTAGACTGCTGTCAAGACTCAAACTCTTGCACAGACGGTTTACAGATCCACAAAACGCGGAAGTCAGGGCACTGAAGTCTGAGATCAAGAACCTCCAACAGTTAATTCGAATAAATTACAGTTTGGCTATAAGCTTGCACTGGGGCAATAAAATCCGGGCTGTACGACCCAACATCCCGGGTATGTTCCCGCAAGTAAATAAAATATTTCGGAGGAAAGATCAAAATGACATTCAGGTCGTTAAACTTACCAGGACGACACACAACGAACAATTACTGACTTCAATTGGCATCGATACAGGTGAGGCAGTGCTAGACAATGACTTCTTCGTGGTTGAAGATCCCCAGGAGAAGGTTAAAGCTATTGGTGCTGTGTTCCAGCGAGTGTATACGGTCAACGAGGTTAGTAGGCCGAATCACGATCTGGAGAACAGAGCCTTGCTAAACCACTTCTATCTGCGCAACGAGATAAGTCAATGGCGATCCGAGAATCCAGGTTTCACCAGGTTCAGTGACGATAATATGGCACATAGTGCCGTCGCCAATGATGACAATCTCATCTTGATTTCCCAAGAAGATCTTCAGGGTATCTTCAACTCGGAATTCGGAATCGATGGAATACCGAATATTGTGCTTCGCCATCTTCCCCCCGAAGCGGTCCAAATTTACACAACATTGTTCAACAACGCGCTGAGTAATGCACATTACCCGGCGCACTGGAAAACAGCTGTAGTGCAACCGATCCCTAAACGGGACAAAGACAAATCCATCCCGACAAATCTCCGGTCGATCAGTCTTCTTCCCTGCATAAGCAAGGTTTTTGAAAAGATAGTCATAGGAGTTCTGAAACAATGGGCTGATGAAAATAAAATAATACCGGACAACCAGTTCGGATTTAGGGCGGGGCATGATATCATACATGCCGCGTCAAAGCTGGTATCCGACATTCAATGGAATAAAAGCAAAAATCAGTGCACGGGTGCCTGTCTGATTGACTTGGAGAAGGCGTTCGTCACCGTTTGGTTGGAGGGTCTCTTCCTCAAGCTGGTCAGGCTCGGCATAAGTAAACCATTGCTATATACGATCTATGCCATGATAACAGGTAGAAAGTTCGTCGTGAAAAGTAACGGCGTAACTTCTACCACGGTCTTTGACATTAAAAATGGTCTTCAACAAGGTTCTGTTGGTTCGCCGATCTTGTTCTCAATATTCACTGCGGATCTTATAGGTTCATGCCGCACTTAATTGCGTACACCGACGATCTAGTAGCGTACAGATCAGGTCCGAAGGTCGAAGTAATAAATATCTTGTTGCAGCGTGACTTCGAAAAAATTCAGCGATTTTGCGACGACTGGAAGTTGGTTATCAAATTCCTGAAGTGTGAAACTACCCTTTTCAGGTCCCCGTTGTACACGGCACCGCGGGATACGCGCCAAAACTGGCGCAAGTTCGGCATAGTTGACCCGCAAGGACGGCCGTTAGCTGTGAAAAGTGTAGTTAGATATCTTGGCATTTGGCTGGATCAATATCTGTATTTTGACAAACATATAGATATTGCTCTGACGAAAGCCAGAAAAGCCTTTGCTGCGGCAAGGAGGTTGTTTTTCAGCAGCCAACTTGATACCAGGGTGAAGGTAATCTGCTACATGGCCCTAGTACGGCCAATTATGGCGTACGGTTGTCCCCTGTGGTTCAACGTGAGTCCTTCCCAGATGGAAAAGATGAGGTTGTTCGAGAGACAGTGTCTCCGGAGCTGTCTCCGTTTGTATCGCACACCCGAGTCTGAGTACAAAAAGTACTATCCTAACGAGGTCCTGTACAACGAGGCAAACTTGAACAGGATAGATAATTTTATTATTAAGCTGATCAGAAGGCACATTGCACGGGCTATGACTTCTTCCAACAGTCTGATCTTTGGGGTTTATTACCCCAATATCATGTACCATGAAAGGGTGCGCCTTAACGGCTTTATTCCTCCCGAGGCATTCCTTTATTTAGACACGATTGGCCTAATACAGGATACAGACGGATGCCCTGTTATCTTCCATGTCGTACGCCGAACAGTGGACAGGCGACTCCAATACGAACCGGATGTCGCTCGCACCCACGAGGATCTTCTTCGGCTCAGTAGAGCGATCCCCGCTCGTGACAGGAAAGAGTCTGCCAAAGAACGGCTATTTTACTGGTGGTTACACCAAAACCAGTCTCCGCCACCGCTGGCTTTTCTAGATGACCAGATAGTTGACCATGGTGGCCAACTTACATAGGTTTAAGGTAGAAAGTAGGGGAAAAAAAAAAAAAAAAAAAAAAAAAATCCAAAAAAAATTAATAAAAACAAAAAAATAGGTGCACCACGGCGTATAAAATATATATGTTAGGCATATACATAAAATATACGGCCTGGTGCGCGTGTCCGTACTGTTACGGACATAGTTAAGATAGCCTTAAGTTTTATGTTAGGGAAAGTTAGTATAAGGTAGTTTAAATAGTTATGTAAGTAAGTTTAGTTAGCCAAGTTTTTTAAAAAACTTTTCTTGGCAAAAAAAAAATCATTAAAAGATTGTCCCAAAAAATAAAAAAAAAAAACATATTAAGCCGAAAGGCACATTTATAGCGTAGATTAGATTAGCTTAGAGTACCCGCATAGGGTCAGTAGGTTAGTATTAAGAAAATTTGTGAATTCTTAAGTTAGTTAAGCTAGTTTTAAGTACTTTTGTCTAGCAAGTAAGTCCACATAAATTAAGATTAAACAAAATTACATGAAAAAAAAAAAATCGGTTCTCGTCCGATCACCGAAATCAAACAGCATCGGGCGCGGTTAGTACTTGGATGGATGACCGCTTGGGAACACCGCGTGTTGTTGACTCTGTGCAACTTTTTGCTCCCCACTCCCCAATACACACTTCCACATACTCTCCACTAACAACACATTGCCATTCTCAAAAATATATTTTTCGATTTTTTTTCCTAAATTCTTATCAACGATTTTATTGCGTATCATATAAATGGACAAATTATTTTATACCTTTCAGTTATTTGTTACCACGTGGTAACACCTTTTTGAATGCGCCAAACGTCTACGCCGTGTTGTAAAATTCTTCCGAAATAATTCGAACGGTTATTTTGCGATCTCTTGTACTTGCATCCGCTCGAATAGATCATAAAGAGAATCACTGTTGGACTGGGAGGTGCTACATTTTCGCAAAATAATTTTAATGGCTCATTCAGAAGGTAAGTGTTTTCTGCTAAATTTTTTTCCGAAACGGAACAAATTTAATTAAGGCGTTATTTTTATATGGGAATGGCTATCTTCTTTTTCTTATCGATTTTAAGCAGAAAAATTAAATTTGTTGATTAGGACATGCTCTGTACACGTTTAATATTTTTTTACCTTACAGTAACATTTGATTTTTGACTAGTATACATGTACTTCGTAAATCCCAATGTTATCGTATAGTAACACAATGCATTTTCTCTGCGTTTTAATCCGAAATTTCGGTTTGCCTTTGAAAACATTTTGCTCCATTATGTTGTATCATAGCATTTTAAGACAACTTGGAGCATTAGACCGCTAATACAGAGGATCAGGTGAATGGGATTTTGTTGGTGAATGAGAAAAAGATGTTGGGAACTCAGAAGAGGAAATAGAAGAAGTCTTAGAAAATCCCAGTCAACGCTATATTTCAGTTGGAAAGTACAGAAGGCCGAATTTTATTGGCAAAAGAATAATTGACAACCACGTGCTGCTATTTTCTTCGATGAAGGTATCAGAACACCGTCCTTGCACACGCCGTTTCAATATTTTAAAGAATATTTCAATGTCAACGTGGATGAAAGAATTCTATTTGCCACAAATCAAAGAAATATGGCTATTGAAGGGTACCTGATCAACATCAAATTGGATGAAATCAAGAAAACGGTTGCTATGCTACTCATTATGGAATTAATTAACTATGCAAGAACAAGTATGTCCTGGGGAAGAGCAACCAAAATTCCATAGATTTCCAACACAATGGGCAGAGGAAGATTCCATTTTATTCGAAGCCTATTCATGATTTCGAAATCTACAGTAAGCCACAAAAGTAAGTACACAGCAACAAGTTGTATGTGTTCTCAACAAAAATTCAATTCAAGCACGACTGCAAGGCCATCTGCGAACTTAAGTGTACATCTACGAATTCATCCCTATCACGAATTCCGTCGTAATCGAAAACGTCCTACGAACTGATTCTGTGACAGGGCTGATTATTTTGTGGTGCTAACCACCGTGTTAGAGCAGACGCGTGCCCAAAAAAAGTTTGCCATTCGGAGACTCGGAGCTAATGAAGCCGATCTGCTCCTATGGACGATGTCAAGTGGCATTAGAAATAGAATAGGCTCGAGTAGAAAAATCACTTCTTTTACTCTAACCCAACAAATAAGCCCCAAGATATTTTGATGAAACTATCACATTATAGTCCATTTCGCTCTCATCATCGTCTTCATCGGAACTGCTACTAGGTGGTGCTACTCGTAATTCGGGAGCCTTTAACAGGGCAATACATTCTTGAGGTAGCTAGTTCCTTTTTCTATGGGGCGCTGTACTACGACTCGAAAGATATGGATCTGATGATATTAAAAACCTGTTTAATACATCTCTACTCGTATTTTTTCGTTTTTGTACTTGGGTGTACATTCGTTAAATGTTCTCGAAGGTCGTTCAGGATTCGATGTCGTGCTTGATGTTGGGACTATATCATAAAACTCTACCGGAAATACAATTTCCTGATCCAACCATTCCGCATTATCGTTCTGTGACTTTAGTAGTTTCCGATTACTTCTTTCCCACCTTACATGTATCTTCGCACTCATAGAGCTTACATATGTCTGTAGCACTCTAGGAATTTCTTTGGGATCCAAAATGCCGAAACTTTTCATTATTTGAACCGAAATTCGCCTATTTCGGTCCTGAAGCTTAGAATTTGTCCACACACTAAAAAGTTCACTGATTTTCATTATAATAAAATGATAGCGTACACGCTTTTATTTTTAAACTTTAAACTTTGCTTAAGAAAATTATGGGGGATATATTATAGTTGACGGACAACTCAAAACTGAACTTTTAAATTCGTATCACGTAACGCAAATATAAATGGACAAATTATTTTAGCCCCTTCAGTTATTTGTTACCATGTGGTAACACCTTTTTGAATGCGCCAAACGTCTACTCCGTGTTGTAAAATTCTTCCGAAATAATTCGAACGGTTATTTTGCGATCTCTTGTACTTGCATCTGCTCGAATAGATCATAAAGAGAAACACTGTTGGACTGGAAGGTGCTACATTTTCGCAAAATAATTTAAGTAAGAAAAATAAGAAAATTATGGGAGATATATTATAGTTGACGAACAACTCAAAACTGAACTTTTAAATTCGACCTAGCTTACAGAAAACCTAAACTATTTTGTATGAGGACTGCACCGTTGCAGATAACGATTTATCCTTCATCTTAGGGAAATGAGATAAGAATTCTCAAAGGAATCCTCTCTTGGGAATGATGGAAAAATGGCCAGGATTGAAGTGATAAGAAATAATAATCCAGGAATGTAATTAAAAAACTGATAGTGTGTAGTCTTCTTTAGAGCAGCAGAGTTGTATTGGTACATAGTTAATTAATCGTTAATTATATGAGCGATGTCGACAAATAAAAAAAAAAAATTGTATAGGGTGCGCAGCTAAGCGCAAAATGTCTCAACGGATTCTGGAAGTATATTGTCCGGAGAAGGTAATAAATAACATGTCGAGGCGGCTACACGCGGATACTTTTTAAAAACTCTGCACAAAGTTAGAATATAAAAAAACGGATAATTCTAAGAACTTAAAGCAAATCGGTAATTACTACCATTTGCTGAGGTCGTACTATATTTTGTTGTATAAAGTATGGAGTGCTATTTATCTTTCTATTTTTCGTAGAGTACAGCGGATGTTTTGAATACGTTCAACTCTTTCGGCAAATGAAAGTGATACAGTGGATGTTTTATAAGTATAGATAAAAAATTTCAACTTTCTCAAAGTGTTAAGTGTCACAGTGCCATTTAAATAAAAAAGTGCCACAATGACACAATTGTGCCACATCGACAATGCTGCTCAGCAAGGGCAAAACTACCCTACTACCGAGTGTAGTATGAACGACCGTGCGCTGAATGTTGTTGAACACCTAACCATACAGATTTGTATTCAACAATTTTTTTCTTTTCTGTCTGTAATTTTTTGATATGTGGATATGCTTTTCTTCTGTTCGCTGATGTGGAGAGCACACCCAAATGTATTCATTTCTGTTGTATTGATTGAGAGTAAATTCTCTTGCCATTCGAACGAAGCAAAGGAGAATCGTTGGCTGATAAATGTGAACATCATGTGCTATAGATTATATATCAGAGTGTAACGTGATTTTTAACGTTATATGTGGATTCGGTGCGCTTAAGTTACGAGAAGCTAGGCAGTTGCAAAATATATACAAATAGGAAGATTTAGGCATTTTGGCAACATATGCAAAATACAGATGTTGGTAGGGTGTGCTGTGCAAACCTTCGAATAAAAGTCACTGATAACAAAAACAAATTTCAAATATACACAAATCATAAGTAGTATAATTATTCAACACAGCAGCTTTTAACTGTCTGTTCCTTAGTGGTTTCGCAGTGAAACCACGCATTTATTATTTCCTTTCTACATTCCTAGAGTTGTCATGTTAAAACCAAGTGCATTTATATAGTTGTTCATTTTAAAACATTTGAAGTGCGTTTTTCTGTGCCGTGAAAAATTATTATCAGTTATGTAGTTGTTTTTTGAGAATAGAAAGTAAGAAAAGTGCGTACATGCAAGAATTAGTTATTTTGTGAAATGGGATGGATTTATGAAGTGGGACCCATTTATCAAGGTTTTTGAATGTGCGATAGAAATCGTTTTTGTTGACGAACCTCAAGAAGATCATAACGAGGAATGGATTAACGAAGATGATCTACCTTTGTCTGTACTCCACCAACAGAAATCATGTACACCGATATAGTCGTCTTTCCAGTGGAAAACCCCTTGCCCATCGCGTTTCACCACGATTTTGCTCTAAACGCACGCATACTACTTTATTGTCACGCATACTTCGTAAGGCTTTAGAGCAGCGCCATGTTGCTTTTAAGATTGCCTCCAATAGTGTCAAAAAGTAGCGATAGTGCCCATGATAATGTAAGAAATGCTCATGATTGGAAGTATTCCACGAAGAATGTTCGTAAGGTTTAAAAGTTCTTAAAATTTTTTTTATTGTTGGTGTTTTTATAAGACATCCCTAAAATTCGGCTAAATATGCAAATCATTTTAACAATAATAATCATTACGGTGATAATGATGCATTTCAGTCAGAAGAAATGTAAAAACACTTAAAATATACTAATCTTTTATTTCATATACTGATGAAACTACTGTAGGGATTAATGTGTTTACGATTAAGATTTTTGGATTAAGCCTAGAAGTGCAAGTCATATATGCAACACAGAATCGCATTGCTACATATTATATCCAATATTATACTTTATGCTTGTAATTTAGAATAAACTTCGTGTTTGTCATATCAAGTTTTTCAAACGGTTTGTTGTGTGCGAACTCCAATAATGATATACGTATACGTATTGTATTTGGTATATTAGTTTTCAAGTTCTTTATATACCTGTGGTTTTTATTTCACTGTATATACCATATTTCTTATCCCATATTGATAATGTGATAATATATTTTTATTGAATCTGATAATTTTCAAACTTAACGTAGTTTTCCAATACAATTTTCCAGTCCCAAGTTTCATGCACCTCGTGAACATACATTTTCTTTTAATATTTCCCTCCACTTTTGGTGGTGAATATTGTACACAGAAATTTGAATCTGATAAGATATGATGTCCAAATGATAAAGGCATTTGTGATATATACATAAGTTGTTGTGCATGTTTTTATTAATTTCTAAAAAAGTAAAATTATCCTAAGAAATAATGTTATTAAAGGGAAATCATCAACATCAGAAATCATCTACAACCAGATGTCCAACCCGGGTTTGTGTATTTACTAAAAACCATCGTGTCTATCTCAGATTCTACTCTAAAGTCACGCGCACTACTGATAGCGTTTTTTTGCACAGACAGGGCTTGTGAATACGAGTGATCTAAGAACAACATCGCGTTGCTCTAAGGCCTTACTAAGTGTACGTGAAAATAAAGTAGCATGGGTGCGCTTAGAGCAACATCAGTGATATCAAGCAACCTCGCTGAATAGAGGTGGGGGTAATCAGCTGTTCGCTTAGGTCACACGTCTTCACAAGCCCCTGTCTGTGAAATGTTATAAAAAAAGCTGTCAAATGAAATCTAGGGGAAAGAGACGAGGAAGTTGGCTATCTCTTTAATACTTCATCTCTGGCCGTGGGCCAAATGTCGTTTGCAAAAAGATTTGAAAAATGTGAACATTTGCCGAAATATGGTATTTTAACATTTTAAACGACATCTAGTGCCAGAATTGAATACTGATGTTCCCTTCTTATTGGGATTATCACTTGAAATGAATGATTGTTTTGTTGACAGCTGTTTTTTACTTTTGTCAGTGGGCTGAAAAGTGACGTGCTGAATTTGGAAAGAGGTTTGACAAACTTGCAAATGCAGCGAGGTAATTGAACATTTAGCTGAAATCCAACAATTCTAAATGCTGAAAAATGTATGGCAAGCTGCTGAACATTTGGGCTGAAATGTTGAAACTAGCCGAAATGTTGGATTTAGGTGCGGTGTGAATGTACAATTAAGCGCAACATCAGAAGGTTCTTATTCATACGATTTTACTCTGTTCCTTATTACTTCAGTACACATCATTAAATTGACTGTTAATTTGTAGATGACTTTGTGATTTTACTCTTGCATCAAAAATGTGACTTTCATCATTCGACTTTATATTGTATAACGAGATACACGCTTTGAACATGATATCCCAACTTAGCACAACTCAACTAAATACAACTATGTAGGTAATTGTTAATTTCTTTATTTTTTATTATTTCATTATTTGGGTTATACTAAAATCCCTGATTCCCGTGAGACTTACCAAGCAAACACAAAATGTGGATGTATCAACTTAAGTGAATATTAAGTGTATCTCAACTGGTACTATAAATGTATCTCACCTTTGCCTGGAGTCCGTTATGTGCAAATAAAAATTTTGTCAACGACCATACTATGCGAAAAAAATCGGTTCTCGTCAGTCGTTCACAGACCTCCACCCAGTGCAGACGTGTTTCGACTTAGTGCGGAAAAAGTAAATTATCAAGTGCGGAAAATATCGCCGAAATAAAATAACAATCGGTAGCTTCACGGTAGAGTGATCACCGGTGACTTCGTGGTGCCGGGTTCGAATCCCGAAGAAAAATTGCAATCCTTTTTTTTTAAATTAAACAAATAAAGACACTAAAGTGTGAGTCAGTGCAGTGGAGACAGCTGAGCGACCCGAGCTCCGAAAATCGGGTGATGTTGTACCGGTGGCTGGGACATCAGACCACCAGTCAACACATGATGAGGCGAGGAAGAAGAGGAGGAAGAAGCTTCAGCCACAGCCAAACCTGGTGAAGCGCCGTTCCAGCCTTGGATCAGGTGACGCGAAAATTGCGGCAGTAGCCGCAAATACAACAGCAGCAGCAACAACAACAACAACTGTAGCCACAACTACAGCAGCAGCAGCCAGAATGCAGCAAAAGATAGTCGACGAGGTGGAATACGAGTCGACAGAAGGCGAGGGGAGATTCTCCTACAGCGGTAGAGAGAACCCCTTCATTGCTCTAACGTCGTCCGAATCCGAGGACGAAGAGGAAGAGGACCGGGAGCAGCTGATTAAGCGCCAGAGGGCGAGGGAGGAGCTGGATGCCCATATCCAAGCCCTCCAAATCAAACTAAGAGCCAGGAGAGCGGCCAAAGAGGCTGCCCAACACAAAAAGCAGCCAAAAGAGCAGCAGCAACAAGAACAGTCCCATCAGTTGCCAAAGGGGCAACGGTCAGCAGCTGCCAAGACACAACAGCAGCAGCATCAACAACAACATCAGCCAAAGCAGCAGCAGCAACAACAACAACAGAAACAGCAGCAGCAGAAGAAGCAGCCGCAGCAGCAGAAGCAGCAACAACAACAACAGCAGCCAGCGAAAAAAGAGAGATGCCCTCCAACCAACGTCTTCGGACTGGAGACGAAGGATGTCGATACCTTATGTAAGTTGGTCACCAAAGAGTCATATTATATAAGGTATAAGGGTCCATTGCGAGTATCTGTCCATTGCTTATCAATGGCAGACTATATTGTAGTTAAAGACAGGCTAGCGGTGGCGGAGGCCGAGTTTTTTTCTTACACTCCAAAAGGCGAAAAAGTGCAGACCATGCTCCTTAAGGACGTGGATCCTGACACTGATCCGGAGGAGATCCTCGCTAAGCTGCGCCAAGCGCAGAGCGGCGATGTCCAGGTCGTTGGGGTTAAGCCCTTCATCACTGCGGTTTCGAAAAGGGAGAACAGGAAACTTTCGTTCTTCATAGTCCAGGTCACCCCAGACAGCAAATTAGATAGTCTAAAACGAATACATCGTCTAGGCTCTATTGATGTCAAATGGGATACATTAAAGAAGACAAAGCACACACTCCAGTGTGCTCGTTGTCAGAGGTTTGGGCATGCCGCGGCGAATTGCAACATGCAGTCTCGCTGCGTCAAATGCGCAGGAACCCACAATCGAGGGGAATGCCCCTTAGGGTTTAATGGCTGCGCAGGCAGCCCGTAACCTTAAAATCCTAGCAGTGAATGTGAATTCACTGATCAGGCCTGAACGACAACTAAACTTCGGTAACTTGTTGCAAATCCATAATCCTGACGTGTTGATGGTTAGCGAAACTAGGCTAAACCAGACGCATACCCTCAGGTACAAGAATTACCATATCATTCGAAGAGACCGAGCCTACCTAGCGGGTGGGGTCGCTCTCTTAATCAAAAAAGGCCTTTGTCATAAGGTCGTGTATAGCGGTGAAGTGCGAAAATTCCAGGCGATAGAAGCGTGTATCGCACGCATCCCCCTTCGGGGTGGTAAGCGGTTATATGTGATCGCGATCTATGCGTCTGACAAGGCACGTATCAATCCCCATTTCATTTCAGAGCTCGATACTATATTTACTAGCCTTCGACTGAGCTCGGAAGAGAACTACTATGTCATAGCCGGGGATTTGAACTCGAGGCATATGGATTGGGGCAACGTGGTGCATAACGCCAGGGGGACCTCATTGTATAACTGGTTGGTAGAGCACAATAGTGAGTTCAAGCTAGATTTGCTTCCAACCGATAGGCCATCCTTTCCCAGAAGCGGGTCCTATCTGGATCTGATGCTGATAGACAAACGACTGACTATACTGGACGTGGAAAGACGCACACGGAACTGTTTAACTGCGGTTGAGTACGAGAGTGACCACTGCGGACTCTTCGCGGCTATTCAGCTCCCGAACGAGGTGGAAGAACTGGAGGAATATGTCCAGAGGCACCCTTATAATTACAATAAGGTCCGCTGGCCACGTTTCTCCAGGGCTTTAACCACAGAACTACGTTCGAGTGGGATCAATCCTCCGACAAACAGAAACCTGACGAACGAAGAGGTTGACAGGTACCTCATACAAATGGACGACGTAATAAAACGAACCATGGAGAAAACCATTCCGAAGGTAGTACAAATCGATGACAGCGATGTTTATCGAAATGCTACCATCGATGCACTTCACGTGCACAAAAGTAGACTGCTGTCAAGACTCAAACTCTTGCACAGACGGTTTACAGATCCACAAAACGCGGAAGTTAGGGCACTGAAGTCTGAGATCAAGAACCTCCAACAGTTAATTCGAATAAATTACAGTTTGGCTATAAGCTTGCACTGGGGCAATAAAATCCGGGCTGTACAATCCAACAACCCGGGTATGTTCCCGCAAGTAAATAAAATATTTCGGAGGAAAGATCAAAATGACATTCAGGTCGTTAGACTTCCCAGGACGACAGATAACGAACAATTACTGACTTCAATTGACATCGATCCAGATGAGGCAGTGCTAGACAATGACTTCTTCGTGGTTGAAGATCCCCAGGAGAAGGTTAAAGCTATTGGTGCTGTGTTCCAGCGAGTGTATACGGTCAACGAGGTTAGTAGGCCGAATCACGATCTGGAGAACAGAGCCTTGCTAAACCACTTCTATCTGCGCAACGAGATAAGTCAATGGCGATCCGAGAATCCTGGTTTCACCAGGTTCAGTGACGATAATATGGCACATAGTGCCGTCGCCTACGATGTAAATCACATCTTGATTTCCCAAGAAGATCTTCAGGGTATCTTCAACTCGCTGAAAAAGAAAAAGTCAGTGGGAATCGATGGAATACCGAATATTGTGCTTCGCCATCTTCCCCCCGAAGCGGTCCAAATTTACACAACATTGTTCAACAACGCGCTGAGTAATGCACATTACCCGGCGCATTGGAAAACAGCTGTAGTCCAACCGATCCCTAAACGGGACAAAGACAAATCCATCCCGACAAATCTTCGGTCGATCAGTCTTCTTCCCTGCATAAGCAAGGTTTTTGAAAAGTGTGAAACTACCCTTTTCAGGTCCCCGTTGTACACGGCACCGCGGGATACGCGCCAAAACTGGCGCAAGTTCGGCATAGTTGACCCGCAAGATATTGCTCTGACGAAAGCCAGAAAAGCCTTTGCTGCGGCAAGGAGGTTGTTTTACAGCAGCCAACTTGATACCAGGGTGAAGGTAATCTGCTACATGGCGCTCATCCGGCCAATTATGGCGTACGGTTGTCCCCTGTGGTTCAACGTGAGTCCTTCCCAGATGGAAAAGATGAGGTTGTTCGAGAGACAGTGTCTCCGGAGCTGTCTCCGTTTGTATCGCACACCCGAGTCCGAGTACAAGAGGTACTATCCTAACGAGGTCCTCTACAACGAGGCAAACTTGAACAGGATAGATAATTTTATTATTAAGCTGATCAGAAGGCACATTGCACGGGCTATGACTTCTTCCAACAGTCTGATCTTCGGGGCTTATTACCCCAATATCATGTACCATGAAAGGGTGCGCCTTAACGGCTTTATTCCTCCCGAAGCATTCCTTTATTTAGACACGATTGGCCTAATACAGGATACAGACGGATGCCCTGTTATCTTCCATGTCGTACGCCGAACAGTGGACAGGCGACTCCAATACGAACCGGATGTCGCTCGCACCCACGAGGATCTTCTTCGGTTCAGTAGAGCGATCCCCGCTCGTGACAGGAAAGAGTCTGCCAAAGAACGGCTATTTTACTGGTGGTTACACCAAAACCAGTCTCCGCCACCGCTGGGTTTTCTAGATGACCAGATAGTTGACCATGGTGGCCAACTTACATAGGTTTAAGGTAGCTATTAAGAAAAAAAAAAAAAAAATCCAAAAAAATTAAAAAACAAAAAATCCCATTCAAAAAAAAATAAAAGGTGCATCACGGCGTATAAAATATATATGTTAGGCATATACTTAAAATATACGCCCTGGTGCACGTGTCCGTACTGGTACGGACATAGTTAAGATAGTCTTAAGTTTTATGTTAGGGTAAGTTAGTATAAGGTAGTTTAAGTAGTTCAGTAAGTTTAGTTTAGCCAAGTTTTTTGAAAATTTTCTTGGCAAATGAAAAATTTTATTAAAAGATTGTGTTAAAGACTAAAAAAAAAAAAAAACATAGATTAAGCCGAAAGGCACATTCATAACGTAGATTAGATTAGCTTAGAGTACCCGCATAGGGTCAGTAGGTTAGTATTAAGAACAATTGTAAATTCTTAAGTTAGTTAAGCTAGTTTTAAGTACTTTTGTCTAGCAAGTAAGTATATTTCATTAAATAAAAACAAAATTACATAAAAAAAAAAAAAAAAAAATCGGTTCTCGTCCGATCACCGAAATCAAACAGCATCGGGCGCGGTTAGTACTTGGATGGATGACCGCTTGGGAACACCGCGTGTTGTTGACTCTGTACAACTTTTTGCTCCCCACTCCCCAATACACACTTCCACATACTCTCCACTAACAACACATTGCCATTCTCAAAAATATATTTTTCGATTTTTTTTTCTAAATTCTTATCAACGATTTTATTGCGTATCACGTAACGCAAGTATAAATGGACAAATTATTTTAGACCTTTCAGTTATTTGTTACCATGTGGTAACACCTTTTTGAATGCGCCAAACGTCTACGCCGTGTTGTAAAATTCTTCCGAAATAATTCGAACGTTTATTTTGCGATCTCTTGTACTTGCATCTGCTCGAATAGATCATAAAGAGAATCACTGTTGGACTGGAAGGTGCTACATTTTCGCAAAATAATTTTAATGGCTCATTCAGAAGGTAAGTGTTTTCTGCTAAATTTTTTTCCGAAACGGAACAAATTTAATTAAGGCGTTATTTTTATATGGGAATGGCTATCTTCTTTTTCTTATCGATTTTAAGCAGAAAAATTAAATTTGTTGATTAGGACATGCTCTGTACACGTTTAATATTTTTTTACCTTACAGTAACATTTGATTTTTGACTAGTATACATGTACTTCGCAAAACCCAATGTTATCGTATAGTAACACAATGCATTTTCTCTGCGTTTTAATCCGAAATTTCGGTTTGCCTTTGAAAACATTTTGCTCCATTATGTTGTATCATAGCATTTTAAGACAACTTGGAGCTGAAGAAAGGCATTAGACCGCTAATACAGAGGATCGGGTGAATGGGATTTTGTTGGTGAATGAGAAAAAGATGTTGGGAACTCAGAAGAGGAAATAGAAGAAGTCTTAGAAAATCCCAGTCAACGCTATATTTCAGTTGGAAAGTACAGAAGGGCCGAATTTTATTGGCAAAAGAATAATTGACAACCACCTGCTGCTATTTTCTTCGATGAAGGTATCAGAACACCGTCCTTGCACACGCCGCTTCAATATTTTAAAGAATATTTCAATGTCAACGTGGATTAAAGAATTCTATTTGCACAAATCAAAGAAATATGGCTATTGAAGGATACCTGATCAACATCAAATTGGATGAAATCAAGAAAACGGTTGCTATGCTACTCATTATGGAATTAATTAACTATGCATGAACAAGTATGTCCTGGGGAAGAGCAACCAAAATTCCATAGATTTCGAACACAATGGGCAGAGGAAGATTCCATTTTATTCGAAGCCTATTCATGATTTCGAAATCTACAGTAAACCACAAAAGTAAGTACACAGCAACAAGTTGTATGTGTTCTCAACAAAAATTCAATTCAAGCACGACTGCAAGAAAAAATCTTGAATTGAAGAGGAAAATTAACCATTGCTGGGCGATCACTTATGGGATTTTGTTCTGTTATAGATGATAGTTATGAGATGACTTGAAACGCTCAAAATTAAAAGATCAATAAAGCGCGGAAGGCCATCTGCGAACTTAAGTGAACATCTACGAATTCATCCCTCTTCCGTCGTAATCGAAAACGTCCTACGAACTGATTCTGTGCCCAAAAAGTTTGCCATTCGGAGACTCAGAGCTAATGAAGCCGATCTGCTCCTATGGACGATGTCAAGTGGCATTAGAAATAGAATAGGCTCGAGTAGAAAAATCACTTCTTTTACTCTAACCCAACAAATATGCCCCAAGATATTTTGATGAAACTATCACATTATAGTCCATTTCGCTCGTCTTCATCGGAACTGCTACTAGGTGGTGCTACTCGTACTTCGGGAGCCTTTAACAGGGCAATACATTCTTGAAGTAGCGAGTTGCTTTTTCTATGGGGCGCTGTACTACGACTCGAAAGATATGGATCTGATGATATTAAAAACCTGTTTAATACATCTCTACTCGTATTTTTTCGTTTTTGTACTTGGGTGTACATTCGTTAAACGTTCTCGAAGGTCGTCCAGGATTCGATGTCGTGCTTGATGTTGGGACTATATCATAAAACTCTACCGGAAATACAATTTCCTGATCCAACCATTATCGTTCTGAGACTTTAGTATTTTCCGATTACTTCTTTCCCACCTTACATGTATCTTGGAACTCATAGAGCTTACATATGTCTGTAGCACTCTAGGAATTTCTTTGGCATCCAAAATGCCGAAACTTTTCATTATGTGAACCGAAATTCGCCTATTTCGGTCCTGAAGCTAAAAAGTTCACTGATTTTCATTATAATAAAATGATAGCGTACACGCCTTTATTTTTAAACTTTAAACCTTGCTTAAGAAAATTATGGGGGATATATTATAGTTGACGGACAACTCAAAACTGAACTTTTAAATTCGTATGACGTAACGCAAATATAAATGGAAAAATTATTTTAGCCCTTTCAGTTGCGTAAAACGTCTACTCCGTATTGTAAAATTCTTCCGAAATAATTCGAACTGTTATTTTGCGATATCTTGTACTTGCATCTGCTCGAATAGATCATAAAGAGAAACACTGTTGGACTGGAAGGTGCTACATTTTCGCAAAATAATTTAAGTAAGAAAAATAAGAAAATTATGGGGGATATATTATAGTTGACGAACAACTCAAAACTGAACTTTTAAATTCGACCTAGTTTACAGAAAACCTAAGCTATTTTGTATGAGGACTGCACCGTTGCAGATAACAGACAACGATTTATCCTTTATCTTATGGAAATGAGATAAGAATTCTCAAAGGAATCCTTTCTTGGGAATGATGGAATAAAGGCCTGGATTGAAGTGATAAGCAATAATATTCCAGGAAAGTAATTAAAAAAACTGATAGTGTGTAGTCTTCTTTAGAGCAGCAGAATGGTATTGGTACATAGATAAATAATCGTTAATTATATGAGCGATGTCGACAAATAAAAAAAAAAAAAATTGTATAGGGTGCGCAGCTGAGCGCAAAATGTCTCAACGGATTCTGGAAGTATATAGTCCGGAGAAGGTAATAAATAACATCTCGAGGCGGCTACACGCGGATACTTTTTAAAAACTCTGCACAAAGTTAGAATATAAAAAAACGGATAATTCTAAGAACTTAAAGCAAATCGGTAATTACTACCATTTGCTGAGGTCGTACAATATTTTGTTGTATAAAGTATGGAGTGCTATTTATCTTTCTATTTTTCGTAGAGTACAGCGGATGTTTTGAATACGTTCAACTCTTTCGGCAAATGAAAGTGAAACAGTGGATGTTTTATAAGTATAGATAAAAAATTTCAACTTTCTCAAAGTGTTAAGTGTCAGTGCCATTTAAATAAAAAAGTGCCACAATGACACAATTGTGCCACATCGACAATGCTGCTCAGCAAGGGCAAAACTACCCTACAACCGAGTGTAGTATGAACGACCGTGCGCTGAATGTTGTTGAACACCTAACCATACAGATTTGTATTCAACAATTTTTTTCTTTTCTGTCTGTAATTTTTTGATATGTGGATATGTTTTTCTTCTGTTCGCTGATGTGGAGAGCACACCCAAATGTATTCATTTTTGTTGTATTGAGTGAGAATAAATTCTCTTGCCATTCGAACGAAGCAAAGGAGAATCGTTGAGAAGATGGCTGATAAATGTGAACATCATGTGCTATAGATTATATATCAGAGTGTAACGTGATTTTTAACGTTATATGTGGATTCGGTGCGCTTAAGTTACGAGAAACTAGGCAGTTGCAAAATAAATACAAATAGGAAGATTTAGGCATTTTGGCAACATATGCAAAATACAGATTTTTTTCATTTTAAAACATTTGAAGTGCTTTTTTCTGTGCCGTGAAAAATTATTATCAGTTATGTAGTTGTTTTTTGAGAATAGAAAGTAAGAAAAGTGCGTACATGCAAGAATTAGTTATTTTGTGAAATGGGATGGATTTATGAAAAGGGACCCATTTATCAAGGTTTTTGAATGTGCGATAGAAATCGTTTTTGTTGACGAACCTCAAGAAGATCATAAAGAGGAATGGATTAACGAAGATGATCTACCTTTGTCTGTACTCCACCAACAGAAATCATGTACACCGAGATAGTCGTCTTTCCAGTGGAAAACCCCTTGCCGATCGCGTTTTACTCGGAATTTTGCTCTAAACGCACGCATACTACTTTAGTTTCACGCACACTTCTTAAGGCTTTAGAGCAGCCTGCAGTTGCTCTCTGATCAATCGTATTTACGAACACTGTCTGTGAACATTTTATAAAAAAACGCTGTCAGATGAAATCAAGGGGCAAGAGAGGTAGAAGTTGACTATCTCTTTAATACTTCATCTCTGTCAACCAAATAGAATAGGCCGTGTGCCGTGGGCAGAAATCATGTACATCGAGATAGTCGTCTTTCCAGTGGAAAACCCCTTGCCCATCGGGTTTCACCACGATTTTGCTCTAAACGCACGCATACTACTTTATTGTCACGCATACTTCGTAAGGCTTTAGAGCAGCGCCTTGTTGCTTTTACGATTGCCTCCAATAGTGTAAAAAGTAGCGATAGCGCCCATGATAATGTAAAAAATGCTCATGATTGGAAGTATTCCACGAAGAATGTTCGTAAGGTTTAAAAGTTCATAAACAATTTTTTATTGTTGGTTTTTTTATAAGACATCGCTAAAATTCGGCTAAATATGCAAATCATTTTAATAATAATAATCATTACGGTGATAATGATGCATTTCAGTCAGAACAAATGTAAAAACACTTAAAATATACTAATCTTTTATTTCATATACTGATGAAACTACTGTAGGGATTAATGTGTTTACGATTAAGATTTAAGATGGATTAAACCTAGAAGTGCAAGTCATATATGCAACACAGAATCGCATTGCTACATATTATATCCAATATTATACTTTATGCTTGTAATTTAGAATAAACTTCGTGTTTGTCATATCAAGTTTTTCAAACGGTTTGTTGTGTGCGAACTCCAATAATGATATACGTATACGTATTGTATTTGGTATATTAGTTTTCAAGTTCTTTATATACCTGTGGTTTTTATTTCACTGTATATACCATATTTCTTATCCCATATTGATAATGTGATAATATATTTTTATTGAATCTGATAATTTTCAAACTTAACGTAGTTTTCCAATGCAATTTTCCAGTCCCAAGTTTCATGCACCTCGTGAACATACATTTTCTTTTAATATTTCCCTCCACTTTTGGTGGTGAATATTGTACACAGAAATTTGAATCTGATAAGATATGATGTCCAAATGATAAAGGCATTTGCGATATATACATAAGTTGTTGTGCATTCTAAAAAAGTAAAATTATCCTAAGAAATAATGTTATTAAAGGGAAATCATCAACATCAGAAATCATCTACAACCAGATGTCCAACCCGGGTTTGTGTATTTACTAAAAACTATCGTGTCTATCTCAGATTCTACTCTAAAGTCACGCGCACTACTGATAGCGTTTTTTTTGCACAGACAGGGCTTGTGAATACGAGTGATCTAAGAACAACATCGCGTTGCTCTAAGGCCTTACTAAGTGTACGTTAAAATAAAGTAGTATGGGTGCGCTTAGAGCAACATCAGTGATATCAAGCAAATCAAATTCACCTCGCTGAATATAGGTGGGGGTAATCAGCTGTTCGCTTAGGTCACACGTCTTCACAAGCCCCTGTCTGTGAAATGTTATAAAAAAAGCTGTCAAATGAAATCTAGGGGGAAGAGACGAGGAAGTTGGCTATCTCTTTAATACTTCATCTCTGGCCGTGGGCCAAATGTCGTTTGCAAAAAGATTTGACAAATGTGAACATTTGCCGAAATATGGTATTTTAACATTTTAAACGACATCTAGTGCCAGAATTGAATACTGATGTTCCCTTCTTATTGGGATTATCACTTGAAATGAATGATTGTTTTGTTGACAGCTGTTTTTTACTTATGTCAGTGGGCTGAAAAGTGATGTGCTGAATTTGGAAAGAGGTTTGACAAACTTGCAAATGCAGCGAGGTAATTGAACATTTAGCTGAAATCCAACAATTCTAAATGCTGAAAAATGTATGGCAAGCTGCTGAACATTTGGGCTGAAATGTTGAAACTAGCCGAAATGTTGGATTTAGGTGCGGTGTGAATGTACAATTAAGCGCAACATCAGAAGGTTCTTATTCATACGATTTTACTCTGTTCCTTATTACTTCAGTACACATCATTAAATTGACTGTTAATTTGTAGATGACTTTGTGATTTTACTCTTTCATCAAAAATGTGACGTTCATCATTCGACTTTATATTGTATAACGAGATACACGCTTTGAACATGATATCCCAACTTAGCACAACTCAACTAAATACAACTATGTAGGTAATTGTTAATTTCTTTATTTTTTATTATTTCATTATTTGGGTTATACTAAAATCCCTGATTCCCGTGAGACTTAGCTAGTAAAGACTTATTTCCCTTCACCTTGCCACTTACGACCAAGCAAACACAAAATGTGGATGTATCAACTTAAGTGAATATTAAGTGTATCTCAACTGGTACTATAAATGTATCTCACCTTTGCCTGGAGTCCGTTATGTGCAAATAAAAATTTTGTCAACGACCATACTATGCTAAAAAAAATCGGTTCTCGTCAGTCGTTCGCATACCCTCGTAGAGTGAAGACGTGTTCGGCTATTGTGTGTGCAAAGAACAAGAACCGAAAAGAGAATTGAAAATAAACAAATTGACTCGCAAATTTGTTTAGTGTCAGTGGCCTAGCGGCAGTGTAATCGGCTGTGGAAACGCGGTGACCGTTTCAATTCCCGTTAAAAACGTAAAAAAAAGGAACAAAATATTTTTCGACTGGAAAAATATAATGCTATATAGCTATAGATGTAGCTAATATAGCATTTGCTGAACAACAGCACGAGTCGGCGATGAATGGCGGAGAGTTCTCCTACGGTGTTAGTGGGAACTCCTATCGTGCTCTGGCGTCATCACAATCTGATGACGAAGACGATGATGAACGGGAGGAGCTGGTGAAGAGCCAGAAGGAAAGGGAGAAGCTGGACGCCCACATACGGACTCTGCAGGAAAAGATAAAAGCCAGGAAAGCGGCCAAAGAATCTGCACAAATGCAGCAACAACAACAAAAGCAGCAAAATCAGCAGCAACTGCAACAGCCAAAGGGACAAGGATCCACAGCTGTCACACGACAGCAACAACAACCAAAGCAGCAGGCGCAACAACAACAGCAGCAGCAGTCACAACAACAGCAGTCACAGCAGCAGCAGTCACAGCAGCAGCAGCCACAGCAGCAGCAGCCACAGCAGCAGCAGCAGCAGCAACATCAACAGCAACCAACAGCAGGCAAAAAGGAGAGATGTCCACCCATCAACGTCTTTGGGCTAGAAACGAAGGAGGTCGACACATTATGTAAGTTGGCCACAAAAAATTCCTTCTATTTGAAATACAAAGGGCCCTTAAGGCTTTCAGTCCACAGCTCATCAGTAGCAGATTTAAAAATAATTAAAGAAAAATTAGCGGCGGTGGGTGCCGAATTTTGTTCATATACTCCAAAAGGAGAAAAGGTTAAGACCATGCTCCTTAAGGGCGTGGATCCCGATACCGATCCCGAGGATATCCTCGCAGAGCTGCGCCGTGTGGAGAGCGATGATGTCAAGTTCGTCGGCGTCAAGCCTTTCAATACTGTGGTAACGAAGAGGGAGAATAGGAGACTCCCCTTCTTCCTGGTTCAGGTCTACCCAGACAGTAAAATAGAGAGCGTAAAGAAAATCGTTCGCTTGGGCTCCATTTTTATAGATTGGGCTACACTGGTAAAGACGAAGCACATGCTCCAATGTGCTCGTTGTCAGAGGTTTGGGCATGCCGCGGCGAACTGCACCATGGAGTCTCGCTGCGTGAAATGCGCAGGAACCCACAAACAAGGGGAATGTCCTTTAGGGACGGATAAGGTTGTTGACAGGAGCAAGCTGACATGCGTGCTCTGCAAAACCAGCGGGCACCCTGCTAATTATCGGGGATGTCCAAAGGTTCAACAGATAAGAAGAAGCATTGAAGCCAAGAGGAAAATAAAAATGGTAGAAACGAGGCCAGTGCCTCGTTTTCAAGCTACCACTGTTACTCCGGCCGTCTCCTATGCCCAAATAGCATCTGGTAGGCGACCGGTACAACAGACAGTGCCGAAGGTAGCCCCGGTCCCAGTGGCCAGACAACCTGAAGCTGACATGGATATGAAGTCGGTCCTGCTCTCTATCCAGAGGCAGATCGCTCAGCTCCAGAAACAGTTCCTTGAGCAAACAGCGCGAATAGACATCCTCTACTCGGCGTTGGTTGACGAGACAAACGAGACAGCACCATGATGGCTACGACCGCAGCGCGTAGACTTGAGATCCTGGCAGTGAATGTTAATTCGCTGATTAAACCCGAACGACAGCTAACGCTCGAGAACTTGTTGCAAACGTACAAGCCTGACGTGCTTATGGTTAGCGAAACTAAGCTAAACCAGACTCACAAACTCAGGTACAAGAATTACAACGTAATTCGAAGAGACCGGCCCCATTCCTTCCAAGGTGGTGGGGTCGCCCTCTTTATCAAAAAAGGAATCAGTCATAAGATCGTGTACAGTGGTGAAATGCGAAGATTTCAAGCTTTAGAAACATGTATCACACGCATCCCTCTCCAGGGTGGTAAACGGTTGTATGTAATAGCTATCTACGCACCTGACAATGAACTCCTCAATCGAAACTTCATTTCAGAGCTCGATAATCTATTCACTAGCCTTCGACTGAGCTCGGAGGAGAACTACTATGTCATGGCCGGAGATTCTAACTCCAAGCATATAGAATGGGGCAATACAGTGCATAACACCAGGGAGACCTCACTGTATAGCTGGTTGGTAGAGCACAATATTGAGTTCAAGCTTGATTTGCTTGCAACCGATATGCCATCGTTTCCCAGGTGCGGGTCCTATCTGGATCTGTTACTGATCGACAGACGACTGACGATACTAGACGTGGAAAGACGCACACGGAATTGTTTAACTGCGGTTGAGTACGAAAGTGATCACCGCGGACTTTTCGCGGCTATTCAGCTCCCGAACGAGGTGGAAGAACTGGAGGAGTATGTCCAGAGGCTCCCTTATAATTACAATAAGGTCCGCTGGCCACGCTTCTCCAGGACTTTATCCACAGAACTACGTTCGAGTGAGATCAATCCTCCGACTAACAGAAACCTGACGAACGACGAGGTTGACAGGTACCTCATACAAATGGACGACGTAATTAAACGAACAATGGACAAGACAATTCCGAAGGTAGTACAGCTCGATAATGGCGACGTCTACCGGAATGCTACCATCGATGCACTTCACGTACACAAAAGTAGGCTGCTGTCAAGACTCAAACTCTTGCACAGACGGTTTACAGATCCACAAAACGCGGAAGTCAGGTCACTAAAGTCGGAGATCAAAAACCTCCAACAATTAATACGTATTAATTATAGCTTGGCTATAGGCTTGCACTGGGGCAATAAAATCCGGGCTGTACAATCCAACAACCCGGGTATGTTCCCGCAAGTAAATAAAATATTTCGGAGGAAAGATCAAAACGACATTCAGGCCGTTAGACTTCCCAGGACGACAGATAACGAACGATTACTGACTTCAGTTGGCATCGATCCAGACGGGGCTGTGCTAGACAATGACTTCTTCGTGGTTGAGGATCCTCAGGAGAAGGTGAAAGCTATTGGAGCTGTATTCCAGCGAGTGTATACGGTCAACGAGGTTCGTAGGCCGAATCACGATCTGGAGAACAGAGCCTTGCTAAACCACTTCTATCTGCGCAACGAGATAAGTCAATGGCGATCTGAGAATCCTGGTTTCACCAGGTTCAATGACGTTAACATGGCAAATAGTGCCGTCGCCTACGATGTAAATCACATCTTGATTTCGCAAGAGGATCTCCAGGGTATCCTTAACTCACTAAAGAAGAAAAGTCAGTCGGAATCGATGGTATACCGAATTTTGTGCTTAGCCATCTTCCCCCCGAAGCTGTGCAAATTTACACGACCTTGTTTAACAACGCTCTGAGTAGTGCACATTACCCGGCGCACTGGAAAACAGCTGTCGTGCAACCGATCCCCAAACGGGACAAAGACAAGTCAATCCCGACAAATCTCCGGTCGATCAGTCTTCTGCCTTGCATAAGCAAGGTTTTTGAAAGGATAGTCATTCGAGTTCTGAAGCAGTGGGCTGAGGATAAGGAAATCATACCGGACAATCAGTTCGGATTCAGGGCGGGACATGATACCATACATGCCGCATCGAAGCTTGTTTCCGACATTCAGTGGAACAAAAATAAGAATCAGTGTACTGGTGCTTGTCTGATTGACTTGGAGAAGGCGTTCGACACCGTATGGTTGGAGGGCCTCTTCCTCAAGCTGGTCAGACGCGGCATAAGTAAACCATTGCTGTACATGATCTATGACATGATAATAGGTAGGAAGTTCGTTGTGAAAAGTGGCGACGTAACGTCTACCACGGTCTTTGACATCAAAAATGGTCTGCAACAGGGAGCCGTTGGTTCGCCAATCTTGTTTTCGATATTCACTGCCGATCTCTTAGCTTCTATGCCTCACATAATAGCGTACGCCGACGATCTGGTAGCGTACAGAACAGGTCCGAAAGTCGAGGTAATTAATATCTTGTTGCAACGTGACTTTGATAAAATTCTGCTATTTTGCGACGACTGGAAGTTGATTATCAACTACCTGAAGTGTGAAACTATCTTTTTCAGGACCCCGTTGTACATGGCATCGCGGGATGCGCGCACAAACTGGCGAAAGTTCGGCATAGTTGACCCGCAGGGACGGCCGTTAGCTGTGAAAAGTGTAGTTAGATATCTTGGCATTTGGCTGGATCAATATCTGTATTTTGACAAACATATAGATATTGCTCTGACGAAAGCCAGAAAAGCCTTTGCTGCGGCAAGGAGGTTGTTTTACAGCAGCCAACTTGATACCAGGGTGAAGGTAATCTGCTACATGGCCCTCATCCGGCCAATTATGGCGTACGGTTGTCCCCTGTGGTTCAACGTGAGTCCTTCCCAGATGGAAAAGATGAGGTTGTTCGAGAGACAGTGTCTCCGGAGCTGTCTCCGGTTGTATCGCACACCCGAATCCGAGTACAAGAAGTACTATCCTAACGAGGTCCTGTACAACGAGGCAAACTTGAACAGGATAGATAATTTTATCATTAAGCTGATCAGAAGACACGTTGCACGAGCTATGACTTCTTCCAACAGTCTGATCTTTGGGGCTTACTACCCCAATACATTGTATCATGAAAGAGTGCGCCTCAACGGCTTTATTCCTCCTGAAGCATTCCTTTATCTCGACACCATTGGTCTAATACAGGATGAGGAAGGACGTCCTATTATCTTCCATGTCGTACGCCGAACAGTGGACAGGCGACTGCTATACGAACGGGATGTCGCTCGCAGCCACGAGGATCTCCTCCGGTTCAGTGGAGCGATCTCTGTTCGCGACAGGAGAGAGTGTGCCAAGGAACGGCACTTTTACTGGTGGTTGCACCAGAACAGGTTTCCGCTGCCGCTAGCTAACGATGAGATAGTGGACCTTGGTGGCCAACTTACTTAGCTTTAAGGTTAGTTTAAGAGAAAAAAAAAAAAAAAAAAAAAAAAAAAAGGGGTTGCATCACGGCGTATAGACTATATATGTTATGCATATACATGACATATACGCCCTGGTGCACGCGTCTGTCTGTTACGGACATAATTAAGTTAACTTTAAGGTTCATGTTAGGTTAAGTTAGTCTTAGTGTAGGTTAAGTTAGTTATAATATAATTTTTTTTAGTTAGGTTAAACCAAGTTTTTCATAGTTTTCTTGGTACTTCAAAATTTAAAACAAACATTGTCTAAACAGACTAAAAAAAAACGAAGTGTAAGCCGTAAGGCACAAAAATATTTTTAGATTAGATTAGCTTAGAGTACCCGAAGGCGGTCAGTAGGTTAGGATTAATTACAATAAGTTATTGTTAAGATAGTTAAGCTAGTTTTAAGTATTTTTGTCTAGAAAGTAAGAAAATTTAATATGAATAAAACAAAACTACAATTTAAAAAAAAAAAAAAAAAAAAAATCGGTTCTCGTCCGATCACCGAAATCAAACAGCATCGGGCGCGGTTAGTACTTGGATGGATGACCGCTTGGGAACACCGCGTGTTGTTGACTCTGTACAACTTTTTGCTCCCCACTCCCCAATACACACTTCCACATACTCTCCACTAACAACACATTGCCATTCTCAAAAATATATTTTTCGATTTTTTTTCCTAAATTCTTATCAACGATTTTATTGCGTATCACGTAACGCAAGTATAAATGGACAAATTATTTTATACCTTTCAGTTATTTGTTACCACGTGGTAACACCTTTTTGAATGCGCCAAACGTCTACGCCGTGTTGTAAAATTCTTCCGAAATAATTCGAACGTTTATTTTGCGATCTCTTGTACTTGCATCTGCTCGAATAGATCATAAAGAGAATCACTGTTGGACTGGAAGGTGCTACATTTTCGCAAAATAATTTTAATGGCTCATTCAGAAGGTAAGTGTTTTCTGCTAAATTTTTTTCCGAAACGGAACAAATTTAATTAAGGCGTTATTTTTATATGGGAATGGCTATCTTCTTTTTCTTATCGATTTTAAGCAGAAAAATTAAATTTGTTGATTAGGACATGCTCTGTACACGTTTAATATTTTTTTACCTTACAGTAACATTTGATTTTTGACTAGTATACATGTACTTCGTAAATCCCAATGTTATCGTATAGTAACACAATGCATTTTCTCTGCGTTTTAATCCGAAATTTCGGTTTGCCTTTGAAAACATTTTGCTCCATTATGTTGTATCATAGCATTTTAAGACAACTTGGAGCTGAAGAAAGGCATTAGACCGCTAATACAGAGGATCAGGTGAATGGGATTTTGTTGGTGAATGAGAAAAAGATGTTGGGAACTCAGAAGAGGAAATAGAAGAAGTGTTAGAAAATCCCAGTCAACGCTATATTTCAGTTGGAAAGTACAGAAGGGCCGAATTTTATTGGCAAAAGAATAATTGACAACCACCTGCTGCTATTTTCTTCGATGAAGGATCAGAACACCGTCCTTGCACACGCCGCTTCAATATTTTAAAGAATATTTCAATGTCAACGTGGATTAAAGAATTCTATTTGCCACAAATCAAAGAAATATGGCTATTGAAGGATACCTGATCAACATCAAATTGGATGAAATCAAGAAAACGGTTGCTATGCTACTCATTATGGAATTAATTAACTATGCATGAACAAGTATGTCCTGGGGAAGAGCAACCAAAATTCCATAGATTTCGAACACAATGGGCAGAGGAAGATTCCATTTTATTCGAAGCCTATTCATGATTTCGAAATCTACAGTAAACCACAAAAGTAAGTACACAGCAAAAAGTTGTATGTGTTCTCAACAAAAATTCAATTCAAGCACGACTGCAAGAAAAAATCTTGAATTGAAGAGGAAAATTAACCATTGCTGGGCGATCACTTATGGGATTTTGTTCTGTTACAGATGATAGTTATGAGATGACTTGAAACGCTCAAAATTAAAAGATCAATTAAGCGCGGAAGGCCATCTGCGAACTTAAGTGAACATCTACGAATTCATCCCTATCACGAATTCCGTCGTAATCGAAAACGTCCTACGAACTGATTCTGTGACAGGGCTGATTATTTTGTGGTGCTAACCACCGTGTTAGAGTAGACGCGTGCCCAAAAAGTTTGCCATTCGGAGACTCAGAGCTAATGAAGCCGATCTGCTCCTATGGACGATGTCAAGTGGCATTAGAAATAGAATAGGCTCGAGTAGAAAAATCACTTCTTTTACTCTAACCCAACAAATATGCCCCAAGATATTTTGATGAAACTATCACATTATAGTCCATTTCGCTCGTCTTCATCGGAACTGCTACTAGGTGGTGCTACTCGTACTTCGGGAGCCTTTAACAGGGCAATACATTCTTGAAGTAGCGAGTTCCTTTTTCTATGGGCGCTGTACTACGACTCGAAAGATATGGATCTGATGATATTAAAAACCTGTTTAATACATCTCTACTCGTATTTTTTCGTTTTTGTACTTGGGTGTACATTCGTTAAACGTTCTCGAAGGTCGTCCAGGATTCGATGTCGTCCTTGATGTTGGGACTATATCATAAAACTCTACCGGAAATACAATTTCCTGATCCAAACATTATCGTTCTGAGACTTTAGTATTTTCCGATTACTTCTTTCCCACCTTACATGTATCTTGGAACTCATAGAGCTTACATATGTCTGTAGCACTCTAGGAATTTCTTTGGCATCCAAAATGCCGAAACTTTTCATTATGTGAACCGAAATTCGCCTATTTCGGTCCTGAAGCTAAAAAGTTCACTGATTTTCATTATAATAAAATGATAGCGTACACGCCTTTATTTTTAAACTTTAAACTTTGCTTAAGAAAATTATGGGGGATATATTATAGTTGACGGACAACTCAAAACTGAACTTTTAAATTCGTATGACGTAACGCAAATATAAATGGAAAAATTATTTTAGCCCTTTCAGTTGCGTAAAACGTCTACTCCGTATTGTAAAATTCTTCCGAAATAATTCGAACTGTTATTTTGCGATATCTTGTACTTGCATCTGCTCGAATAGATCATAAAGAGAAACACTGTTGGACTGGAAGGTGCTACATTTTCGCAAAATAATTTAAGTAAGAAAAATAAGAAAATTATGGGGGATATATTATAGTTGACGAACAACTCAAAACTGAACTTTTAAATTCGACCTAGTTTACAGAAAACCTAAGCTATTTTGTATGAGGACTGCACCGTTGCAGATAACAGACAACGATTTATCCTTTATCTTATGGAAATGAGATAAGAATTCTCAAAGGAATCCTTTCTTGGGAATGATGGAATAAAGGCCTGGATTGAAGTGATAAGCAATAATATTCCAGGAAAGTAATTAAAAAAACTGATAGTGTGTAGTCTTCTTTAGAGCAGAAGAATTGTATTGGTACATAGATAAATAATCGTTAATTATATGAGCGATGTCGACAAATAAAAAAAAAAAAAATTGTATAGGGTGCGCAGCTGAGCGCAAAATGTCTCAACGGATTCTGGAAGTATATAGTCCGGAGAAGGTAATAAATAACACCTCGAGGCGGCTACACGCGGATACTTTTTAAAAACTCTGCACAAAGTTAGAATATAAAAAAACGGATAATTCTAAGAACTTAAAGCAAATCGGTAATTACTACCATTTGCTGAGGTCGTACAATATTTTGTTGTATAAAGTATGGAGTGCTATTTATCTTTCTATTTTTCGTAGAGTATAGCGGATGTTTTGAATACGTTCAACTCTTTCGGCAAATGAAAGTGAAACAGTGGATGTTTTATAAGTATAGATAAAAAATTTCAACTTTCTCAAAGTGTTAAGTGTCACAGTGCCATTTAAATAAAAAAGTGCCACAATGACACAATTGTGCCACATCGACAATGCTGCTCAGCAAGGGCAAAACTACCCTACAACCGAGTGTAGTATGAACGACCGTGCGCTGAATGTTGTTGAACACCTAACCATACAGATTTGTATTCAAGAATTTTTTTCTTTTCTGTCTGTAATTTCTTGATATGTGGATATGCTTTTCTTCTGTTCGCTGATGTGGAGAGCACACCCAAATGTATTCATTTTTGTTGTATTGAGTGAGAATAAATTCTCTTGCCATTCGAACGAAGCAAAGGAGAATCGTTGAGAAGATAGCTGATAAATGTGAACATCATGTGCTATAGATTATATATCAGAGTGTAACGTGATTTTTAACGTTATATGTGGATTCGGTGCGCTTAAGTTACGAGAAGCTAGGCAGTTGCAAAATAAATACAAATAGGAAGATTTAGGCATTTTGGCAACATATGCAAAATACAGATTTTTTTCATTTTAAAACATTTGAAGTGCTTTTTTCTGTGCCGTGAAAAATTATTATCAGTTATGTAGTTGTTTTTTGAGAATAGAAAGTAAGAAAAGTGCGTACATGCAAGAATTAGTTATTTTGTGAAATGGGATGGATTTATGAAAAGGGACCCATTTATCAAGGTTTTTGAATGTGCGATAGAAATCGTTTTTGTTGACGAACCTCAAGAAGATCATAACGAGGAATGGATTAACGAAGATGATCTACCTTTGTCTGTACTCCACCAACAGAAATCATGTACACCGAGATAGTCGTCTTTCCAGTGGAAAACCCCTTGCCCATCGCGTTTTACTCGGAATTTTGCTCTAAACGCACGCATACTACTTTAGTTTCACGCACACTTCTTAAGGCTTTAGAGCAGCCTGCAGTTGCTCTCTGATCAATCGTATTTACGAACACTGTCTGTGAACATTTTATAAAAAAACGCTGTCAGATGAAATCAAGGGGCAAGAGGGGTAGAAGTTGACTATCTCTTTAATACTTCATCTCTGTCAACCAAATAGAATAGGCCGTGTGCCGTGGGCAGAAATCATGTACATCGAGATAGTCGTCTTTCCAGTGGAAAACCCCTTGCCCATCGCGTTTCACCACGATTTTGCTCTAAACGCACGCATACTACTTTATTGTCACGCATACTTCGTAAGGCTTTAGAGCAGCGCCTTGTTGCTTTTACGATTGCCTCCAATAGTGTAAAAAGTAGCGATAGCGCCCATGATAATGTAAAAAATGCTCATGATTGGAAGTATTCCACGAAGAATGTTCGTAAGGTTTAAAAGTTCATAAACAATTTTTTATTGTTGGTTTTTTTATAAGATATCGCTAAAATTCGGCTAAATATGCAAATCATTTTAATAATAATAATCATTACGGTGATAATGATGCATTTCAGTCAGAAGAAATGTAAAAACACTTAAAATATACTAATCTTTTATTTCATATACTGATGAAACTACTGTAGGGATTAATGTGTTTACGATTAAGATTTAAGATGGATTAAGCCTAGAAGTGCAAGTCATATATGCAACACAGAATCGCATTGCTACATATTATATCCAATATTATACTTTATGCTTGTAATTTAGAATAAACTTCGTGTTTGTCATATCAAGTTTTTCAAACGGTTTGTTGTGTGCGAACTCCAATAATGATATACGTATACGTATTGTATTTGGTATATTAGTTTTCAAGTTCTTTATATACCTGTGGTTTTTATTTCACTGTATATACCATATTTCTTATCCCATATTGATAATGTGATAATATATTTTTATTGAATCTGATAATTTTCAAACTTAACGTAGTTTTCCAATGCAATTTTCCAGTCCCAAGTTTCATGCACCTCGTGAACATTCATTTTCTTTTAATATTTCCCTCCACTTTTGGTGGTGAATATTGTACACAGAAATTTGAATCTGATAAGATATGATGTCCAAATGATAAAGGCATTTGCGATATATACATAAGTTGTTGTGCATGTTTTTATTAATTTCTAAAAAAGTAAAATTATTCTAAGAAATAATGTTATTAAAGGGAAATCATCAACATCAGAAATCATCTACAACCAGATGTCCAACCCGGGTTTGTGTATTTACTAAAAAACTATCGTGTCTATCTCAGATTCTACTCTAAAGTCACGCGCACTACTGATAGCGTTTTTTTTGCACAGACAGGGCTTGTGAATACGAGTGATCTAAGAACAACATCGCGTTGCTCTAAGGCCTTACTAAGTGTACGTTAAAATAAAGTAGTATGGGTGCGCTTAGAGCAACATCAGTGATATCAAGCAAATCAAATTCACCTCGCTGAATATAGGTGGGGGTAATCAGCTGTTCGCTTAGGTCACACGTCTTCACAAGCCCCTGTCTGTGAAATGTTATAAAAAAAGCTGTCAAATGAAATCTAGGGGGAAGAGACGAGGAAGTTGGCTATCTCTTTAATACTTCATCTCTGGCCGTGGGCCAAATGTCGTTTGCAAAAAGATTTGACAAATGTGAACATTTGCCGAAATATGGTATTTTAACATTTTAAACGACATCTAGTGCCAGAATTGAATACTGATGTTCCCTTCTTATTGGGATTATCACTTCAAATGAATGATTGTTTTGTTGACAGCTGTTTTTTACTTATGTCAGTGGGCTGAAAAGTGATGTGCTGAATTTGGAAAGAGGTTTGACAAACTTGCAAATGCAGCGAGGTAATTGAACATTTAGCTGAAATCCAACAATTCTAAATGCTGAAAAATGTATGGCAAGCTGCTGAACATTTGGGCTGAAATGTTGAAACTAGCCGAAATGTTGGATTTAGGTGCGGTGTGAATGTACAATTAAGCGCAACATCAGAAGGTTCTTATTCATACGATTTTACTCTGTTCCTTATTACTTCAGTAAACATCATTAAATTGACTGTTAATTTGTAGATGACTTTGTGATTTTACTCTTTCATCAAAAATGTGACGTTCATCATTCGACTTTATATTGTATAACGAGATACACGCTTTGAACATGATATCCCAACTTAGCACAACTCAACTAAATACAACTATGTAGGTAATTGTTAATTTCTTTATTTTTTATTATTTCATTATTTGGGTTATACTAAAATCCCTGATTCCCGTGAGACTTAGCTAGTAAAGACTTATTTCCCTTCACCTTGCCACTTACGACCAAGCAAACACAAAATGTGGATGTACCAACTTAAGTGAATATTAAGTGTATCTCAACTGGTACTATAAATGTATCTCACCTTTGCCTGGAGTCCGTTATGTGCAAATAAAAATTTTGTCAACGACCATACTATGCGAAAAAAATCGGTTCTCGTAGTCGTTCACAGACCTCCACCCAGTGCAGACGTGTTTCGACTTAGTGCGGAAATAGTAAAATATCAAGTGCGAAAAATATCGCCTAAATAAAATAAGAATCGGTAGCTTCGCGGTAAAGTGATCACCGGTGACTTCGTGGTGCCGGGTTCGAATCCCGAAGAAAAACTGAAATCCTTTTTTTTTAATTAAAATAAACAAAGACACTTAGTGTGAGTGCAATGAAGCCAGCTGAGCGACCCGAGCTCCGAAAATCGGGTGATGTTGTACCGGTGGCTGGGACATCAGACCACCAGTCAACACAGGAAGAGGCGGGAAGGAAAAGGAGGAAGAAGCTTCAGCCACAGCCAAACCTGGTGAAGCGCCGTTCCAGCCTTGGATCAGCCGATGCGAAAACAACAACAGCAGCAGCATCAACAACAACTGTAGCCACAACTACAGCAGCAGCAGCCAGAATGCAGCAAACTTTGGTCGACGACGTAGAATACGAGTCGACAGAAGGCGAGGGGAGATTCTCCTACAGCGGTAGAGAGAACCCCTTCAATGCTCTAACGTCGTCCGAATCAGAGGACGAAGAGGAAGAGGACCGGGAGCAGCTGATTAAGAGCCAGAGGGCGAGGGAGGATGGATGCCCACATCCAAGCCCTTCAAATCAAATTAAGGGCCAGGAGAGCGGCCAAAGAGGCTGCACAACAGAAACAGCAGCCAAAAGAGCAGCAACAACAATAACAGTCCCATCAGTTGCCAAAGGGACAACGATCAATAGCTGCCAAGAAGCAACCGCAGCAGCAACAACAACTACATCAGCCAAAGCAGCAGCAACAACAACAACAACAACAACAGAAACAGCAGCAGCAGAAGAAGCAGCAGCAGCAGCAGAAGCAGCCGCAGCAGCAGAAGCAGAAGCAGCAACAACAACAACAGCGGAAGCAACAACAGCAGCAGCCAGCGAAAAAAGAGAGATGCCCTCCAATCAACGTCTTCGGACTGGAGACGAAGGATGTCGATACCTTATGTAAGTTGGTCACCAAAGAGTCATATTATATAAGGTATAAGGGTCCATTAAGAGTATCTGTCCATTGCTTATCAATGGCAGACTATCATGTAGTTAAAGACAGGCTAGCGGTGTCGGAGGCCGAGTTTGTTTCTTACACACCAAAAGGGGAAAAAGTGCAGACCATGCTCCTTAAGGACGTGGATCCTGACACTGATCCGGAGGAGATCCTCGCTAAGCTGCGCCAAGCGCAGAGCGGCGATGTCCAGGTCGTTGGGGTTAAGCCCTTCATCACTGCGGTTTCGAAAAGGGAGAACAGGAAACTTCCGTTCTTCCTAGTCCAGGTCACCCCAGACAGCAAATTAGATAGTCTAAAACGAATACATCGTCTAGGCTCTATTGATGTCAAATGGGACACATTGAGTAAGACAAAGCACACACTCCAGTGTGCTCGTTGTCAGAGGTTTGGGCATGCCGTGGCGAATTGCAACATGCAGTCTCGCTGCGTCAAATGCGCAGGAACCCACAATCGAGGGGAATGCCCCTTAGGGCCGGAGAAACTTGAGGATAGGAGCAAACTAAAATGTGTACTCTGTAAGACCAGCGGGCACCCTGCCAACTATCGGGGATGCCCTAAGGTCCAAGAAATCAGAAAAATTATAGAGGCCAAAAGGAAAGGAAAAATGGTAGAAGCGAGGCCAGTGTCCCGTGTTCCAGCTACCACTGTTACTCCGGCAGTCTCCTATGCCCAAATGGCATCGGGTAGGCGACCGGTTCAACAGACAGTGCCGAAGGTGGCCCCGGTCCCAGTGGCCAGGCAACCTGAAGCCGATCTGGATCTGAAGACGGTCCTGCTCTCCATCCAGGGGCAGATCGCTCAGCTTCAAAAGCAGTTCCTTGAGCAAGCAGCGCGAGTAGACCTCATCTACTCGACGCTGTTCGGAGAGCCAAACGCAACATAGGTTTAATGGCTGCGCAGGCAGCCCGTAACCTTAAAATCCTAGCAGTGAATGTGAATTCACTGATCAGGCCTGAACGTCAACTAAACTTCGGTAACTTGTTGCAAATCCATAATCCTGACGTGTTGATGGTTAGCGAAACTAGGCTAAACCAGACGCATACCCTCAGGTACAAGAATTACCATATCATTCGAAGAGACCGAGCCTACCTAGCTGGTGGGGTCGCTCTCTTAATCAAAAAAGGCCTTTGTCATAAGGTCGTGTATAGCGGTGAAGTGCGAAAATTCCAGGCGATAGAAGCGTGTATCGCACGCATCCCCCTTCGGGGTGGTAAGCGGCTATATGTGATCGCGATCTATGCGTCTGACAAGGCACATATCAATCCCCATTTCATTTCAGAGCTCGATACTCTATTTACTAGCCTTCGACTGAGCTCGGAAGAGAACTACTATGTCATAGCCGGGGATTTGAACTCGAGGCATATGGATTGGGGCAACGTGGTGCATAACGCCAGGGAGACCTCATTGTATAACTGGTTGGTAGAGCACAATAGTGAGTTCAAGCTAGATTTGCTTGCAACCGATAGGCCATCCTTTCCCAGAAGCGGGTCCTATCTGGATCTGATGCTGATAGACAAACGACTGACTATACTGGACGTGGAAAGACGCACACGGAACTGTTTAACTGCGGTTGAGTACGAGAGTGACCACTGCGGATTCTTCGCGGCTATTCAGCTCCCGAACGAGGTGGAAGAACTGGAGGAATATGTCCAGAGGCACCCTTATAATTACAATAAGTAAAAGTAAATATTATATTTCGGAGGAAAGATCAAAATGACATTCAGGTCGTTAGACTTCCCAGGACGACACCCAACGAACAATTACTGACTTCAATTGGCATCGATCCAGGTGAGGCAGTGCTAGACAATGACTTCTTCGTGGTTGAAGATCCCCAGGAGAAGGTTAAAGCTATTGGTGCTGTGTTCCAGCGAGTGTATACGGTCAACGAGGTTAGTAGGCCGAATCACGATCTGGAGAACAGAGCCTTGCTAAACCACTTCTATCTGCGCAACGAGATAAGTCAATGGCGATCCGAGAATCCTGGTTTCACCAGGTTCAGTGACGATAATATGGCACATAGTGCCGTCGCCTACGATGTAAATCACATCTTGATTTCCCAAGAAGATCTTCAGGGTATCTTCAACTCGCTGAAAAAGAAAAAGTCAGTGGGAATCGATGGAATACCGAATATTGTGCTTCGCCATCTTCCCCCCGAAGCGGTCCAAATTTACACAACATTGTTCAACAACGCGCTGAGTAATGCACATTACCCGGCGCATTGGAAAACAGCTGTAGTCCAACCGATCCCTAAACGGGACAAAGACAAATCCATCCCGACAAATCTTCGGTCGATCAGTCTTCTTCCCTGCATAAGCAAGGTTTTTGAAAAGATAGTCATAGGAGTTCTGAAACAATGGGCTGATGAAAATAAAATCATACCGGACAACCAGTTCGGATTTAGGGCGGGGCATGATACCATACATGCCGCGTCAAAGCTGGTATCCGACATTCAATGGAATAAAAGCAAAAATCAGTGCACGGGTGCCTGTCTGATTGACTTGGAGAAGGCCTTCGACACCGTTTGGTTGGAGGGTCTCTTCCTCAAGCTGGTCAGACTCGGCATAAGTAAACCATTGCTATATACGATCTATGCCATGATAACAGGTAGAAAGTTCGTCGTGAAAAGTAACGGCGTAACTTCTACCACGGTCTTTGACATTAAAAATGGTCTTCAACAAGGGGCTGTTGGTTCGCCGATCTTGTTCTCAATATTCACTGCGGATCTTATAGGTTCCATGCCGCACTTAATTGCGTACGCCGACGATCTAGTAGCGTACAGATCAGGTCCGAAGGTCGAAGTAATAAATATCTTGTTGCAGCGTGACTTCGAAAAAATTCAGCGATTTTGCGACGACTGGAAGTTGATTATCAACTTCCTGAAGTGTGAAACTACCCTTTTCAGGACCCCGTTGTACACGGCACCGCGGGATACGCGCCAAAACTGGCGCAAGTTCGGCATAGTTGACCCGCAAGGACGGCCGTTAGCTGTGAAAAGTATAGTTAGATATCTTGGCATTTGGCTGGATCAATATCTGTATTTTGACAAACATATAGATATTGCTCTGACGAAAGCCAGAAAAGCCTTTGCTGCGGCAAGGAGGTTGTTTTACAGCAGCCAACTTGATACCAGGGTGAAGGTAATCTGCTACATGGCCCTCATCCGGCCAATTATGGCGTACGGTTGTCCCCTGTGGTTCAACGTGAGTCCTTCCCAGATGGAAAAGATGAGGTTGTTCGAGAGACAGTGTCTTAGGAGCTGTCTCCGTTTGTATCGTACACCCGAGTCCGAGTACAAGAGGTACTATCCTAACGAGGTCCTGTACAACGAGGCAAACTTGAACAGGATAGATAATTTTATTATTAAGCTGATCAGAAGGCACATTGCACGGGCTATGACTTCTTCCAACAGTCTGATCTTCGGGGCTTATTACCCCAATATCATGTACCATGAAAGGGTGCGCCTTAACGGCTTTATTCCTCCCGAAGCATTCCTTTATTTAGACACGATTGGCCTAATACAGGATACAGACGGATGCCCTGTTATCTTCCATGTCGTACGCCGAACAGTGGACAGGCGACTCCAATACGAACCGGATGTCGCTCGCACCCACGAGGATCTTCTTCGGTTCAGTAGAGCGATCCCCGCTCGTAACAGGAAAGAGTCTGCCAAAGAACGGCTATTTTACTGGTGGTTACACCAAAACCAGTCTCCGCCACCGCTGGCTTTTCTAGATGACCAGATAGTTGACCATGGTGGCCAACTTACATAGGTTTAAGGTAGCTATTAAGAAAAAAAAAAAAAAAAAAATTTAAAAAACAAAAAATCCAAAAAAATTAAAAAACAAAAAATCCCATTCAAAAAAAAAAAAAAAAAGGTGCATCACGGCGTATAAAATATATATGTTAGGCATATACTTAAAATATACGCCCTGGTGCACGTGTCCGTACTGTTACGGACATAGTTAAGATAGTCTTAAGTTTTATGTTAGGTTAAGTTAGTATAAGGTAGTTTAAGTAGTTCAGTAAGTTTAGTTTAGCCAAGTTTTTTGAAAATTTTCTTGGCAAATGAAAAATTTTATTAAAAGATTGTGTTAAAGACTAAAAAAAAAAAAAAAACAACATAGATTAAGCCGAAAGGCACAATTATAATGTAGATTAGATTAGCTTAGAGTACCCGCATAGGGTCAGTAGGTTAGTATTAAGAACATTTGTATATTCTTAAGTTAGTTAAGCTAGTTTTAAGTACTTTTGTCTAGCAAGTAAGCATATTTCATTAAATAAAAACAAATTACACGCAAAAAAAAAAAAAAAATCGGTTCTCACCGAAATCAAACAGCATCGGGCGCGGTTAGTACTTGGATGGGTGACCGCTTGGGAACACCGCGTGTTGTTGACTCTGTACAACTTTTTGCTCCCCACTCCCCAATACACACTTCCACATACTCTCCACTAACAACACATTGCCATTCTCAAAAATATATTTTTCGATTTTTTTTCCTAAATTCTTATCAACGATTTTATTGCGTATCACGTAACGCAAGTATAAATGGACAAATTATTTTATACCTTTCAGTTATTTGTTACCACGTGGTAACACCTTTTTGAATGCGCCAAACGTCTACGCCGTGTTGTAAAATTCTTCCGAAATAATTCGAACGTTTATTTTGCGATCTCTTGTACTTGCATCTGCTCGAATAGATCATAAAGAGAATCACTGTTGGACTGGAAGGTGCTACATTTTCGCAAAATAATTTTAATGGCTCATTCAGAAGGTAAGTGTTTTCTGCTAAATTTTTTTCCGAAACGGAACAAATTTAATTAAGGCGTTATTTTTATATGGGAATGGCTATCTTCTTTTTCTTATCGATTTTAAGCAGAAAAATTAAATTTGTTGATTAGGACATGCTCTGTACACGTTTAATATTTTTTTACCTTACAGTAACATTTGATTTATTTTTATAGTAACACAATGCATTTTCTCTGCGTTTTAATCCGAAATTTCGGTTTGCCTTTGAAAACATTTTGCTCCATTATGTTGTATCATAGCATTTTAAGACAACTTGGAGCTGAAGAACGGCATTAGACCGCTAATACAGAGGATCAGGTGAATGGGATTTTGTTGGTGAATGAGAAAAAGATGTTGGGAACTCAGAAGAGGAAATAGAAGAAGTCTTAGAAAATCCCAGTCAACGCTATATTTCAGTTGGAAAGTACAGAAGGGCCGAATTTTATTGGCAAAAGAATAATTGACAACCACCTGGTGCTATTTTCTTCGATGAAGGTATCAGAACACCGTCCTTGCACACGCCGCTTCAATATTTTAAAGAATATTTCAATGTCAACGTGGATGAAAGAATTCTATTTGCCACAAATCAAAGAAATATGGCTATTGAAGGATACCTGATCAACATCAAATTGGATGAAATCAAGAAAACGGTTGCTATGCTACTCATTATGGAATTAATTAACTATGCAAGAACAAGTATGTCCTGGGGAAGAGCAACCAAAATTCCATAGATTTCGAACACAATGGGCAGAGGAAGATTCCATTTTATTCGAAGCCTATTCATGATTTCGAAATCTACAGTACACCACAAAAGTAAGTACACAGCAAAAAGTTGTATGTGTTCTCAACAAAAATTCAATTCAAGCACGACTGCAAGAAAAAATCTTGAATTGAAGAGGAAAATTAACCATTGCTGGGCGATCACTTATGGGATTTTGTTCTGTTATAGATGATAGTTATGAGATGACTTGAAACGCTCAAAATTAAAAGATCAATTAAGCGCGGAAGGCCATCTGCGAACTTAAGTGAACATCTACGAATTCATCCCTATCACGAATTCCGTCGTAATCGAAAACGTCCTACGAACTGATTCTGTGACAGGGCTGATTATTTTGTGGTGCTAACCACCGTGTTAGAGTAGACGCGTGCCCAAAAAGTTTGCCATTCGGAAACTCAGAGCTAATGAAGCCGATCTGCCCCTATGGACGATGTCAAGTGGCATTAGAAATAGAATAGGCTCGAGTAGAAAAATCACTTCTTTTACTCTAACCCAACAAATATGCCCCAAGATATTTTGATGAAACTATCACATTATAGTCCATTTCGCTCTCATCATCGTCTTCATCGGAACTGCTACTAGGTGGTGCTACTCGTACTTCGGGAGCCTTTAACAGGGCAATACATTCTTGAGGTAGCGAGTTCCTTTTTCTATGGGGCGCTGTACTACGACTCGAAAGATATGGATCTGATGATATTAAAAACCTGTTTAATACATCTCTACTCGTATTTTTTCGTTTTTGTACTTGGGTGTACATTCGTTAAATGTTCTCGAAGGTCGTCCAGGATTCGATGTCGTGCTTGATGTTGGGACTATATCATAAAACTCTACCGGAAATACAATTTCCTGATCCAACCATTATCGTTCTGAGACTTTAGTATTTTCCGATTACTTCTTTCCCACCTTACATGTATCTTGGAACTCATAGAGCTTACATATGTCTGTAGCACTCTAGGAATTTCTTTGGCATCCAAAATGCCGAAACTTTTCATTATTTGAACCGAAATTCGCCTATTTCGGTCTTGAAGCTTAGAATTTGTCCACACACTAAAAAGTTCACTGATTTTCATTATAATAAAATGATAGCGTACACACCTTTATTTTTAAACTTTAAACTTTGCTTAAGAAAATTATGGGGGATATATTATAGTTGACGGACAACTCAAAACAGAACTTTTAAATTCGTATGACGTAACGCAAATATAAATGGAAAAATTATTTTAGCCCTTTCAGTTGCGTAAAACGTCTACTCCGTATTGTAAAATTCTTCCGAAATAATTCGAACGGTTATTTTGCGATATCTTGTACTTGCATCTGCTCGAATAGATCATAAAGAGAAACACTGTTGGACTGGAAGGTGCTACATTTTCGCAAAATAATTTAAGTAAGAAAAATAAGAAAATTATGGGGGATATATTATAGTTGACGAACAACTCAAAACTGAACTTTTAAATTCGACCTAGTTTACAGAAAACCTAAGCTATTTTGTATGAGGACTGCACCGTTGCAGATAACAGACAACGATTTATCCTTTATCTTATGGAAATGAGATAAGAATTCTCAAAGGAATCCTTTCTTGGGAATGATGGAATAAAGGCCTGGATTGAAGTGATAAGCAATAATATTCCAGGAAAGTAATTAAAAAAACTGATAGTGTGTAGTCTTCTTTAGAGCAGCAGAATTGTATTGGTACATAGATAAATAATCGTTAATTATATGAGCGATGTCGACAAATAAAAAAAAAAAATTGTATAGGGTGCGCAGCTGAGCGCAAAATGTCTCAACGGATTCTGGAAGTATATAGTCCGGAGAAGGTAATAAATAACATCTCGAGGCGGCTACACGCGGATACTTTTTGAAAAAATTTGCACAAAGTTAGAATATAAAAAAACGGATAATTCTAAGAACTTAAAGCAAATCGGTAATTACTACCATTTGTTGAGGTCGTACAATATTTTGTTGTATAAAGTATGGAGTGCTTTTTATCTTTCTATTTTTCGTAGAGTACAGCGGATGTTTTGAATACGTTCAATTCTTTCGGCAAATGAAAGTGAAACAGTGGATGTTTTATAAGTATATATAAAAAATTTCAACTTTCTCAAAGTGTTAAGTGTCACAGTGCCATTTAAATAAAAAAGTGCCACAATGACACAATTGTGCCACATCGACAATGCTGCTCAGCAAGGGCAAAACTACCCTACAACCGAGTGTAGTATGAACGACCGTGCGCTGAATGTTGTTGAACACCTAACCATACAGATTTGTATTCAACAATTTTTTTCTTTTCTGTCTGTAATTTTTTGATATGTGGATATGCTTTTCTTCTGTTCGCTGATGTGGAGAGCACACCCAAATGTATTCATTTTTGTTGTATTGAGTGAGAATAAGTTCTCTTGCCATTCGAACGAAGCAAAGGAGAATCGTTGAGAAGATAGCTGATAAATGTGAACATCATGTGCTATAGATTATATATCAGAGTGTAACGTGATTTTTAACGTTATATGTGGATTCGGTGCGCTTAAGTTACGAGAAGCTAGGCAGTTGCAAAATAAATACAAATAGGAAGATTTAGGCATTTTGGCAACATATGCAAAATACAGATTTTTTTTCATTTTAAAACATTTGAAGTGCTTTTTTCTGTGCCGTGAAAAATTATTATCAGTTATGTAGTTGTTTTTTGAGAATAGAAAGTAAGAAAAGTGCGTACATGCAAGAATTAGTTATTTTGTGAAATGGGATGGATTTATGAAATGGGACCCATTTATCAACGTTTTTGAATGTGCGATAGAAATCGTTTTTGTTGACGAACCTCAAGAAGATCATAACGAGGAATGGATTAACGAAGATGATCTACCTTTGTCTGTACTCCACCAACAGAAATCATGTACACCGAGATAGTCGTCTTTCCAGTGGAAAACCCCTTGCCCATCGCGTTTCACTCGGAATTTTGCTCTAAACGCACGCATACTACTTTAGTTTCACGCACACTTCTTAAGGCTTTAGAGCAGCCTGCAGTTGCTCTCTGATCAATCGTATTTACGAACACTGTCTGTGAACATTTTATAAAAAAACGCTGTCAGATGAAATCAAGGGGCAAGAGAGGTAGAAGTTGACTATCTCTTTAATACTTCATCTCTGTCAACCAAATAGAATAGGCCGTGTGCCGTGGGCAGAAATCATGTACATCGAGATAGTCGTCTTTCCAGTGGAAAACCCCTTGCCCATCGCGTTTCACTACGATTTTGCTCTAAACGCACGCATACTACTTTATTGTCACGCATACTTCGTAAGGCTTTAGAGCAGCGCCATGTTGCTTTTACGATTGCCTCCAATAGTGTAAAAAGTTGCGATAGTGCCCATGATAATGTAAAAAATGCTCATGATTGGAAGTATTCCACCTAGAATGTTCGTAAGGTTTAAAAGTTCATAAACAATTTTTTATTGTTGGTTTTTTTATAAGACATCGGTAAAATTCGGCTAAATATGCAAATCATTTTAATAATAATAATCATTACGGTGATAATGATGCATTTCAGTCAGAAGAAATGTAAAAACACTTAAAATATACTAATCTTTTATTTCATATACTGATGAAACTACTGTAGGGATTAATGTGTTTACGATTAAGATTTAAGATGGATTAAGCCTAGAAGTGCAAGTCATATATGCAACACAGAATCGCATTGCTACATATTATATCCAATATTATACTTTATGCTTGTAATTTAGAATAAACTTTGTGTTTGTCATATCAAGTTTTTCAAACGGTTTGTTGTGTGCGAACTCCAATAATGATATACGTATACGTATTGTATTTGGTATATTAGTTTTCAAGTTCTTTATATACCTGTGGTTTTTATTTCACTGTATATACCATATTTCTTATCCCATATTGATAATGTGATAATATATTTTTATTGAATCTGATAATTTTCAAACTTAACGTAGTTTTCCAATGCAATTTTCCAGTCCCAAGTTTCATGCACCTCGTGAACATTCATTTTCTTTTAATATTTCCCTCCACTTTTGGTGGTGAATATTGTACACAGAAATTTGAATCTGATAAGATATGATGTCCAAATGATAAAGGCATTTGCGATATATACATAAGTTGTTGTGCATGTTTTTATTAATTTCTAAAAAAGTAAAATTATTCTAAGAAATAATGTTATTAAAGGGAAATCATCAACATCAGAAATCATCTACAACCAGATGTCCAACCCGGGTTTGTGTATTTACTAAAAAACTATCGTGTCTATCTCAGATTCTACTCTAAAGTCACGCGCACTACTGATAGCGTTTTTTTTGCACAGACAGGGCTTGTGAATACGAGTGATCTAAGAACAACATCGCGTTGCTCTAGGGCCTTACTAAGTGTACGTTAAAATAAAGTAGTATGGGTGCGCTTAGAGCAACATCAGTGATATCAAGCAAATCAAATTCACCTCGCTGAATATAGGTGGGGGTAATCAGCTGTTCGCTTAGGTCACACGTCTTCACAAGCCCCTGTCTGTGAAATGTTATAAAAAAAGCTGTCAAATGAAATCTAGGGGGAAGAGACGAGGAAGTTGGCTATCTCTTTAATACTTCATCTCTGGCCGTGGGCCACATGTCGTTTGCAAAAAGATTTGACAAATGTGAACATTTGCCGAAATATGGTATTTTAACATTTTAAACGACATCTAGTGCCAGAATTGAATACTGGTGTTCCTTTCTTATTGGGATTATCACTTGAAATGAATGATTGTTTTGTTGACAGCTGTTTTTTACTTATGTCAGTGGGCTGAAAAGTGACGTGCTGAATTTGGAAAGAGGTTTGACAAACTTGCAAATGCAGCGAGGTAATTGAACATTTAGCTGAAATCCAACAATTCTAAATGCTGAAAAATGTATGGCAAGCTGCTGAACATCTGGGCTGAAATGTTGAAACTAGCCGAAATGTTGGATTTAGGTGCGGTGTGAATGTACAATTAAGCGCAACATCAGAAGGTTCTTATTCATACGATTTTACTCTGTTCCTTATTACTTCAGTACACATCATTAAATTGACTGTTAATTTGTAGATGACTTTGTGATTTTACTCTTTCATCAAAAATGTGACGTTCATCATTCGACTTTATATTGTACAACGAGATACACGCTTTGAACATGATATCCCAACTCAACTAAATACAACTATGTAGGTAATTGTTAATTTCTTTATTTTTTATTATTTCATTATTTGGGTTATACTAAAATCCCTGATTCCCGTGAGACTTCGCTAGTAAAGACTTATTTCCCTTCACCTTGCCACTTACGACCAAGCAAACACAAAATGTGGATGTACCAACTTAAGTGAATATTAAGTGTATCTCAACTGGTACTATAAATGTATCTCACCTTTGCCTGGAGTCCGTTATGTGCAAATAAAAATTTTGTCAACGACCATACTATGCGAAAAAAATCGGTTCTCGTGGAGAGACAGAAAACTTCCGTTCTTCCTAGTCCAGGTCACCCCAGACAGCAAATTAGATAGTCTAAAACGAATACATCGTCTAGGCTCTATTGATGTCAAATGGGATACACTAAAGAAGACAAAGCACACACTCCAGTGTGCTCGTTGTCAGAGGTTTGGGCATGCCGCGGCGAATTGCAACATGCAGTCTCGCTGCGTCAAATGCGCAGGAACCCACAATCGAGGGGAATGTCCCTTAGGGACGGAGAAAGTCGAGGATAGGAGCAAACTGAAATGTGTACTCTGTAAGACCAGCGGGCACCCTGCCAATTATCGGGGATGCCCTAAGGTCCAAGAGATCAGGAAAATAATAGAGGCCAAAAGGAAAGGAAAAATGGTAGAAGCGAGGCCAGTGCCCCGTGTTCCAGCTACCACTGTTACTCCGGCAGTCTCCTATGCCCAAATGGCATCGGGTAGGCGACCGGTTCAACAGACAGTGCCGAAGGTGGCCCCGGTCCCAGTGGCCAGGCAACCTGAAGACGATCTGGATCTGAAGACGGTCCTGCTCTCCATCCAGGGGCAGATCGCTCAGCTTCAAAAGCAGTTCCTTGAGCAAGCAGCGCGAGTAGACCTCATCTACTCGACGCTGTTCGGAGAGCCAAACGCAACATCGGTTTAATGGCTGCGCAGGCAGCCCGTAACCTTAAAATCCTAGCAGTGAATGTGAATTCACTGATCAGGCCTGAACGTCAACTAAACTTCGGTAACTTGTTGCAAATCCATAATCCTGACGTGTTGATGGTTAGCGAAACTAGGCTAAACCAGACGCATACCCTCAGGTACAAGAATTACCATATCATTCGAAGAGACCGAGCCTACCTAGCTGGTGGGGTCGCTCTCTTAATCAAAAAAGGCCTTTGTCATAAGGTCGTGTATAGCGGTGAAGTGCGAAAATTCCAGGCGATAGAAGCGTGTATCGCACGCATCACCCTTCGAGGTGGTAAGCGGCTATATGTGATCGCGATCTATGCGTCTGACAAGGCACATATCAATCCCCATTTCATTTCAGAGCTCGATACTCTATTTACTAGCCTTCGACTGAGCTCGGAAGAGAACTACTATGTCATAACCGGGGATTTGAACTCGAGGCATATGGATTGGGGCAACGTGGTGCATAACGCCAGGGGGACCTCATTGTATAACTGGTTGGTAGAGCACAATATTGAGTTCAAGCTAGATTTGCTTGCAACCGATAGGCCATCCTTTCCCAGAAGCGGGTCCTATCTGGATCTGATGCTGATAGACAAACGACTGACTATACTGGACGTGGAAAGACGCACACGGAACTGTTTAACTGCGGTTGAGTACGAGAGTGACCACTGCGGACTCTTCGCGGCTATTCAGCCCCCGAACGAGGTGGAAGAACTGGAGGAATATGTCCAGAGGCACCCTTATAATTACAATAAGGTCCGCTGGCCACGTTTCTCCAGGACTTTATCCACAGAACTACGTTCGAGTGGGATCAATCCTCCGACAAACAGAAACCTGACGAACGAAGAGGTTGACAGGTACCTCATACAAATGAACGACGTAATAAAACGAACCATGGAGAAAACCATTCCGAAGGTAGTACAAATCGATGACAGCGATGTTTATCGAAATGCTACCATCGATGCACTTCACGTGCACAAAAGTAGACTGCTGTCAAGACTCAAACTCTTGCACAGACGGTTTACAGATCCACAAAACGCGGAAGTCAGGGCACTGAAGTCTGAGATCAAGAACCTCCAACAGTTAATTCGAATAAATTACAGTTTGGCTATAAGCTTGCACTGGGGCAATAAAATCCGGGCTGTACAATCCAACAACCCGGGTATGTTCCCGCAAGTAAATAAAATATTTCGGAGGAAAGATCAAAATGACATTCAGGTCGTTAGACTTCGCAGGACGACACCCAACGAACAATTACTGACTTCAAGCTGGTATCCGACATTCAATGGAATAAAAGCAAAAATCAGTGCACGGGTGCCTGTCTGATTGACTTGGAGAAGGCGTTCGACATCGTTTGGTTGGAGGGTCTCTTCCTCAAGCTGGTCAGGCTCGGCATAAGTAAACCATTGCTATATACGATCTATGCCATGATAACAGGTAGAAAGTTCGTCGTGAAAAGTAACGGCGTAACTTCTACCACGGTCTTTGACATTAAAAATGGTCTTCAACAAGGGGCTGTTGGTTCGCCGATCTTGTTCTCAATATTCACTGCGGATCTTATAGGTTCCATGCCGCACTTAATTGCGTACGCCGACGATCTAGTAGCGTACAGATCAGGTCCGAAGGTCGAAGTAATAAATATCTTGTTGCAGCGTGACTTCGAAAAAATTCAGCGATTTTGCGACGACTGGAAGTTGATTATCAACTTCCTGAAGTGTGAAACTACCCTTTTCAGGACCCCGTTGTACACGGCATCGCGGGATACGCGCACAAACTGGCGCAAGTTTGGCATAGTTGACCCGCAAGGACGGCCGTTAGCTGTGAAAAGTGTAGTTAGATATCTTGGCATTTGGCTGGATCAATATCTGTATTTTGACAAACATATAGATATTGCTCTGACGAAAGCCAGAAAAGCCTTTGCTGCGGCAAGGAGGTTGTTTTTCAGCAGCCAACTTGATACCAGGGTGAAGGTAATCTGCTACATGGCCCTAGTACGGCCAATTATGGCGTACGGTTGTCCCCTGTGGTTCAACGTGAGTCCTTCCCAGATGGAAAAGATGAGGTTGTTCGAGAGACAGTGTCTCCGGAGCTGTCTCCGTTTGTATCGCACACCCGAGTCTGAGTACAAGAAGTACTATCCTAACGAGGTCCTGTACAACGAGGCAAACTTGAACAGGATAGATAATTTTATTATTAAGCTGATCAGAAGGCACATTGCACGGGCTATGACTTCTTCCAACAGTCTGATCTTTGGGGCTTATTACCCCAATATCATGTACCATGAAAGGGTGCGCCTTAACGGCTTTATTCCTCCCGAGGCATTCCTTTATTTAGACACGATTGGCCTAATACAGGATACAGACGGATGCCCTGTTATCTTCCATGTCGTACGCCGAACAGTGGACAGGCGACTCCAATACGAACCGGATGTCGCTCGCACCCACGAGGATCTTCTTCGGTTCAGTAGAGCGATCCCCGCTCGTGACAGGAAAGAGTCTGCCAAAGAACGGCAATTTTACTGGTGGTTACACCAAAACCAGTCTCCGCCACCGCTGGCTTTTCTAGATGACCAGATAGTTGACCATGGTGGCCAACTTACATAGGTTTAAGGTAGAAAGTAGAAAAAAAAAAAAACATTAAAAAAAAAAAAAAAAAAACAAAAAATCCAAAAAAAATTAATAAAAACAAAAAATCCAAAAAAAAAAATTATAAAACTAATAAGAAAAGAAAAAAAGGTGCACCACGGCGTATAAAATATATATGTTAGGCATATACATAAAATATACGCCCTGGTGCACGTGTCCGTACTGTTACGGACATAGTTAAGATAGTCTTAAGTTTTATGTTAGGGTAAGTTAGTATAAGGTAGTTTAAGTAGTTAAGTAAGTTTAGTTTAGCCAAGTTTTTTGAAAATTTTCTTGGCAAATAAAAAAAAAAAAAAAAAAAAAAAAAAAAATTTGATTAAAAGATTGTCTTAAAGACTATAAAAAAAAAAACATAGATTAAGCCGAAAGGCACAATTATAATGTAGATTAGATTAGCTTAGAGTACCCGCATAGGGTCAGTAGGTTAGTATTAAGAACATTTGTATATTCTTAAGTTAGTTAAGCTAGTTTTAAGTACTTTTGTCTAGCAAGTAAGTATATTTCATTAAATAAAACAAAATTAAATGGAAAAAAAAAAAAAAAAAAAAAATCGGTTCTCGTCCGATCACCGAAATCAAACAGCATCGGGCGCGGTTAGTACTTGGATGGGTGACCGCTTGGGAACACCGCGTGTTGTTGACTCTGTACAACTTTTTGCTCCCCACTCCCCAATACACACTTCCACATACTCTCCACTAACAACACATTGCCATTCTCAAAAATATATTTTTCGATTTTTTTTTCTAAATTCTTATCAACGATTTTATTGCGTATCACGTAACGCAAGTATAAATGGACAAATTATTTTATACCTTTCAGTTATTTGTTACCACGTGGTAACACCTTTTTGAATGCGCCAAACGTCTACGCCGTGTTGTAAAATTCTTCCGAAATAATTCGAACGTTTATTTTGCGATCTCTTGTACTTGCATCTGCTCGAATAGATCATAAAGAGAATCACTGTTGGACTGGAAGGTGCTACATTTTCGCAAAATAATTTTAATGGCTCATTCAGAAGGTAAGTGTTTTCTGCTAAATTTTTTTCCGAAACGGAACAAATTTAATTAAGGCGTTATTTTTATATGGGAATGGCTATCTTCTTTTTCTTATCGATTTTAAGCAGAAAAATTAAATTTGTTGATTAGGACATGCTCTGTACACGTTTAATATTTTTTTACCTTACAGTAACATTTGATTTTTGACTAGTATACATGTACTTCGTAAATCCCAATGTTATCGTATAGTAACACAATGCATTTTCTCTGCGTTTTAATCCGAAATTTCGGTTTGCCTTTGAAAACATTTTGCTCCATTATGTTGTATCATAGCATTTTAAGACAACTTGGAGCTGAAGAAAGGCATTAGACCGCTAATACAGAGGATCAGGTGAATGGGATTTTGTTGGTGAATGAGAAAAAGATGTTCTCACTCAGAAGAGGAAATAGAAGAAGTCTTAGAAAATCCCAGTCAACGCTATATTTCAGTTGGAAAGTACAGAAGGGCCGAATTTTATTGGCAAAAGAATAATTGACAACCACCTGCTGCTATTTTCTTCGATGAAGGTATCAGAACACCGTCCTTGCACACGCCGCTTCAATATTTTAAAGAACATTTCAATGTCAACGTGGATTAAAGAATTCTATTTGCCACAAATCAAAGAAATATGGCTATTGAAGGATACCTGATCAACATCAAATTGGATGAAATCAAGAAAACGGTTGCTATGCTACTCATTATGGAATTAATTAACTATGCAAGAACAAGTATGTCCTGGGGAAGAGCAACCAAAATTCCATAGATTTCAAACACAATGGGCAGAGGAAGATTCCATTTTATTCGAAGCCTATTCATGATTTCGAAATCTACAGTAAACCACAAAAGTAAGTACACAGCAAAAAGTTGTATGTGTTCTCAACAAAAATTCAATTCAAGCACGACTGCAAGAAAAAATCTTGAATTGAAGAGGAAAATTAACCAGTGCTGGGCGATCACTTATGGGATTTTGTTCTGTTATAGATGATAGTTATGAGATGAGTTGAAACGCTCAAAATTAAAATATCAATTAAGCGCGGAAGGCCATCTGCGAACTTAAGTGAACATCTACGAATTCATCCCTATCACGAATTCCGTCGTAATAGAAAACGTCCTACGAACTGATTCTGTGACAGGGCTGATTATTTTGTGGTGCTAACCACCGTGTTAGGGTAGACGCGTGCCCAAAAAGTTTGCCATTCGGAGACTCAGAGCTAATGAAGCCGATCTGCTCCTATGGACGATGTCAAGTGGCATTAGAAATAGAATAGGCTCGAGTAGAAAAATCACTTCTTTTACTCTAACCCAACAAATATGCCCCAAGATATTTTGATGAAACTATCACATTATAGTCCATTTCGCTCTCATCATCGTCTTCATCGGAACTGCTACTAGGTGGTGCTACTCGTACTTCGGGAGCCTTTAACAGGGCAATACATTCTTGAGGTAGCGAGTTCCTTTTTCTATGGGGCGCTGTACTACGACTCGAAAGATATGGATCTGATGATATTAAAAACCTGTTTAATACATCTCTACTCGTATTTTTTCGTTTTTGTACTTGGGTGTACATTCGTAAAATGTTCTCGAAGGTCGTCCAGGATTCGATGTCGTGCTTGATGTTGGGACTATATCATAAAACTCTACCGGAAATACAATTTCCTGATCCAACCATTATCGTTCTGAGACTTTAGTATTTTCCGATTACTTCTTTCCCACCTTACATGTATCTTGGAACTCATAGAGCTTACATATGTCTGTAGCACTCTAGGAATTTCTTTGGCATCCAAAATGCCGAAACTTTTCATTATTTGAACCGAAATTCTCCTATTTCGGTCTTGAAGCTTAGAATTTGTCCACACACTAAAAAGTTCACTGATTTTCATTATAATAAAATGATAGCGTACACACCTTTATTTTTAAACTTTAAACTTTGCTTAAGAAAATTATGGGGGATATATTATAGTTGACGGACAACTCAAAACTGAACTTTTAAATTCGTATGACGTAACGCAAATATAAATGGAAAAATTATTTTAGCCCTTTCAGTTGCGTAAAACGTCTACTCCGTATTGTAAAATTCTTCCGAAATAATTCGAACGGTTATTTTGCGATATCTTGTACTTGCATCTGCTCGAATAGATCATAAAGAGAAACACTGTTGGACTGGAAGGTGCTACATTTTCGCAAAATAATTTAAGTAAGAAAAATAAGAAAATTATGGGGGATATATTATAGTTGACGAACAACTCAAAACTGAACTTTTAAATTCGACCTAGTTTACAGAAAACCTAAGCTATTTTGTATGAGGACTGCACCGTTGCAGATAACAGACAACGATTTATCCTTTATCTTAGGGAAATGAGATAAGAATTCTCAAAGGAATCCTTTCTTGGGAATGATGGAATAAAGGCCTGGATTGAAGTGATAAGCAATAATATTCCAGGAAAGTAATTAAAAAAACTGATAGTGTGTAGTCTTCTTTAGAGCAGCAGAGTTGTATTGGTACATAGATAAATAATCGTTAATTATATGAGCGATGTCGACAAATAAAAAAAAAAATTGTATAGGGTGCGCAGCTGAGCGCAAAATGTCTCAACAGATTCTGGAAGTATATAGTCCGGCGAAGGTAATAAATAACATCTCGAGGCGGCTACACGCGGATACTTTTTAAAAACTCTGCACAAAGTTAGAATATAAAAAAACGGATAATTCTAAGAACTTAAAGCAAATCGGTAATTACTACCATTTGCTGAGGTCGTACAATATTTTGTTGTATAAAGTATGGAGTGCTATTTATCTTTCTATTTTTCGTAGAGTACAGCGGATGTTTTGAATACGTTCAACTCTTTCGGCAAATGAAAGTGATACAGTGGATGTTTTATAAGTATAGATAAAAAATTTCAACTTTCTCAAAGTGTTAAGTGTCACAGTGCCATTTAAATAAAAAAGTGCCACAATGACACAATTGTGCCACATCGACAATGCTGCTCAGCAAGGGCAAAACTACCCTACAACCGAGTGTAGTATGAACGACCGTGCGCTGAATGTTGTTGAACACCTAACCATACAGATTTGTATTCAACAATTTTTTTATTTTCTGTCTGTAATTTTTTGATATGTGGATATGCTTTTCTTCTGTTCGCTGATGGGGAGAGCACACCCAAGTGTATTCATTTTTGTTGTATTGAGTGAGAATAAATTCTCTTGCCATTCGAACGAAGCAAAGGAGAATCGTTGAGAAGATAGCTGATAAATGTGAACATCATGTGCTATAGATTATATATCAGAGTGTAACGTGATTTTTAACGTTATATGTGGATTCGGTGCGCTTAAGTTACGAGAAGCTAGGCAGTTGCAAAATAAATACAAATAGGAAGATTTAGGCATTTTGGCAACATATGCAAAATACAGATTTTGGTAGTGTGTGTGGTGCAAACCTTCGAATAAAAGTCACTGATAACAAAAACAAATTTCAAATACACACAAATCATAAGTAGTGTAATTATTCAACACAGCAGCTTTTAACTGTTTGTTCCCTAGTGGTTTCGCAGTGAAACCACGCATTTATTATTTCCTTTCTACATTCCTAGAGTTGTCATGTTAAAACCAAGTGCATTTATACAGTTTTTCATTTTAAAACATTTGAAGTGCTTTTTTCTGTGCCGTGAAAAATTATTATCAGTTATGTAGTTGTTTTTTGAGAATAGAAAGTAAGAAAAGTGCGTACATGCAAGAATTAGTTATTTTGTGAAATGGGATGGATTTATGAAATGGGACCCATTTATCAACGTTTTTGAATGTGCGATAGAAATCGTTTTTGTTGACGAACCTCAAGAAGATCATAACGAGGAATGGATTAACGAAGATGATCTACCTTTGTCTGTACTCCACCAACAGAAATCATGTACACCGAGATAGTCGTCTTTCCAGTGGAAAACCCCTTGTCCATTGCGTTTCACTCGGAATTTTGCTCTAAACGCACGCATACTACTTTAGTTTCACGCACACTTCTTAAGGTTTTAGAGCAGCCTGCAGTTGCTCTCTGATCAATCGTATTTACGAACACTGTCTGTGAACATTTTATAAAAAAACGCTGTCAGATGAAATCAAGGGGCAAGAGAGGTAGAAGTTGACTATCTCTTTAATACTTCATCTCTGTCAACCAAATAGAATAGGCCGTGTGCCGTGGGCAGAAATCATGTACATCGAGATAGTCGTCTTTCCAGTGGAAAACCCCTTGCCCATCGCGTTTCACCACGATTTTGCTCTAAACGCACGCATACTACTTTATTGTCACGCATACTTCGTAAGGTTTAAAGCAGCGCCATGTTGCTTTTACGATTGCCTCGTGTGTGCTTGTAATTTAGAATAAACTTCGTGTTTGTCATATCAAGTTTTTCAAACGGTTTGTTGTGTGCGAACTCCAATAATGATATACGTATTGTAGTTGGTATATTAGTTTTCAAGTTCTTTATATACCTGTGGTTTTTATTTCACTGTATATACCATATTTCTTATCCCATATTGATAATGTGATAACATATTTTTATTGAATCTGATAATTTTCAAACTTAACGTAGTTTTCCAATGCAATTTTCCAGTCCCAAGTTTCATGCACCTCGTGAACATACATTTTCTTTTAATATTTCCCTCCACTTTTGGTGGTGAATATTGTACACAGAAATTTGAATCTGATAAGATATGATGTCCAAATGATAAAGGCATTTGCGATATATACATAAGTTGCTGTGCATGTTTTTATTAATTTCTAAAAAAGTAAAATTATCCTAAGAAATAATGTTATTAAAGGGAAATCATCAACATCAGAAATCATCTACAACCAGATGTCCAACTCGGGTTTGTGTATTTACTAAAAACCATCGTGTCTATATCAGATTCTACTCTAAAGTCACGCGCACTACTGATAGCGTTTTTTTTGCACAGACAGGGCTTGTGAATACGAGTGATCTAAGAACAACATCGCGTTGCTCTAAGGCCTTACTAAGTGTACTTGAAAATAAAGTAGTATGGGTGCGCTTAGAGCAACATCAGTGATATCAAGCAAATCAAATTCACCTCGCTGAATATAGGTGGGGGTAATCAGCTGTTCGCTTAGGTCACACGTCTTCACAAGCCCCTGTCTGTGAAATGTTATAAAAAAAGCTGTCAAATGAAATCTAGGGGGAAGAGACGAGGAAGTTGGCTATCTCTTTAATACTTCATCTCTGGCCGTGGGCCAAATGTCGTTTGCAAGAAGATTTGACAAATGTGAACATTTGCCGAAATATGGTATTTTAACATTTCAAACGACATCTAGTGCCAGAATTGAATACTGATGTTCCCTTCTTATTGGGATTATCACTTGAAATGAATGATTGTTTTGTTGACCGCTGTTTTTTACTTATGTCAGTGGGCTGAAAAGTGACGTGCTGAATTTGGAAAGAGGTTTGACAAACTTGCATTCAAACTTGAAATTTGGGTTATACTAAAATCCCTGATTCCCGTGAGACTTAGCTAGTAAAGACTTATTTCCCTTCACCTTGCCACTTACGACTAAGCAAACACAAAATGACGATGTATCAACTTAAATGAATACTAAAAATATCTCGACTGGTACTATAAATGTATCTCACCTTTGCCTGGAGTCCGTTATGTGCAAATAAAAATTTTGTCAACGACCATACTATGCTGAAAAAATCGGTTCTCGCATTTAATTGCGTACGCCGACGATCTAGTAGCGTACAGATCAGGTCCGAAGGTCGAAGTAATAAATATCTTGTTGCAGCGTGACTTCAAAAAAATTCAGCGATTTTGCGACGACTGGAAGTTGATTATCAACTTCCTGGATAATCCTGGAAACTACCCTTTTCAGGACCCCGTTGTACACGGCACCGCGGGATACACGCCAAAACTGGCGCAAGTTCGGCATAGTTGACCCGCAAGGACGGCCGTTAGCTGTGAAAAGTGTAGTTAGATATCTTGGCATTTGGCTGGATCAATATCTGTATTTTGACAAACATATAGATATTGCTCTGACGAAAGCCAGAAAAGCCTTTGCTGCGGCAAGGAGGTTGTTTTACAGCAGCCAACTTGATACCAGGGTGAAGGTAATCTGCTACATGGCCCTAGTACGGCCAATTATGGCGTACGGTTGTCCCCTGTGGTTCAACGTGAGTCCTTCCCAGATGGAAAAGATGAGGTTGTTCGAGAGACAGTGTCTTAGGAGCTGTCTCCGTTTGTATCGTACACCCGAGTCCGAGTACAAGAGCTACTATCCTAACGAGGTCCTGTACAACCAGGCAAACTTGAACAGGATAGATAATTTTATTATTAAGCTGATCCGAAGGCACATTGCACGGGCTATGACTTCTTCCAACAGTCTGATCTTTGGGGCTTATTACCCCAATATCATGTACCATGAAAGGGTGCGCCTTAACGGCTTTATTCCTCCCGAAGCATTCCTTTATTTAGACACGATTGGCCTAATACAGGATACAGACGGATGCCCTGTTATCTTCCATGTCGTACGCCGAACAGTGGACAGGCGACTCCAATACGAACCGGATGTCGCTCGCACCCACGAGGATCTTCTTCGGTTCAGTAGAGCGATCCCCGCTCGTGACAGGAAAGAGTCTGCCAAAGAACGGCTATTTTACTGGTGGTTACACCAAAACCAGTCTCCGCCACCGCTGGCTTTTCTAGAGGACCAGATAGTTGACCATGGTGGACAACTTACATAGGTTTAAGGTAGCTAATAAGAGGAAAAAATCCAAAAAAATTAAAAAACAAAAAATCCCATCCAAAAAAAAATTAAAAAACTCTAATAAGAAAAAAAAAAAAAAAAGTGCACCACGGCGTATAAAATATATATGTTAGGCATATACTTAAAATATACGCTCTGGTGCACGTGTCCGTACTGTTACGGACATAGTTAAGATAGTCTTAAGTTTTATGTTAGGGTAAGTTAGTATAAGGTAGTTTAAGTAGTTAAGTAAGTTTAGTTTAGCCAAGTTTTTTGAAAACTTTCTTGGCAAATGAAAAATTTTATTAAAAGATTGTCTTAAAGACTAAAAAAAAAAACATAGATTAAGCCGAAAGGCACATTCATAACGTAGATTAGATTAGCTTAGAGTACCCGCATAGGGTCAGTAGGTTAGTATTAAGAACATTTGTAAATTCTTAAGTTAGTTAAGCTAGTTTTAAGTACTTTTGTCTAGCAAGTAAGTATATTTCATTAAATAAAACAAAATTACATGGAAAAAAAAATCGGTTCTCGTCCGATCACCGAAATCAAACAGCATCGGGCGCGGTTAGTACTTGGATGGATGACCGCTTGGGAACACCGCGTGTTGTTGACTCTGTACAACTTTTTGCTCCCCACTCCCCAATACACACTTCCACATACTCTCCACTAACAACACATTGCCATTCTCAAAAATATATTTTTCGATTTTTTTTTCTAAATTCTTATCAACGATTTTATTGCGTATCACGTAACGCAAGTATAAATGGACAAATTATTTTAGACCTTTCAGTTATTTGTTACCATGTGGTAACACCTTTTTGAATGCGCCAAACGTCTACGCCGTGTTGTAAAATTCTTCCGATATAATTCGAACGGTTATTTTGCGATCTCTTGTACTTGCATCCGCTCGAATAGATCATAAAGAGAATCACTGTTGGACTGGAAGGTGCTACATTTTCGCAAAATAATTTTAATGGCTCATTCAGAAGGTAAGTGTTTTCTGCTAAATTTTTTTCCGAAACGGAACAAATTTAATTAAGGCGTTATTTTTATATGGGAATGGCTATCTTCTTTTTCTTATCGATTTTAAGCAGAAAAATTTAATTTGTTGATTAGGACATGCTCTGTACACGTTTAATATTTTTTTACTTTACAGTAACATTTGATTTTTGAGTAGTATATATGTACTTCGTAAATCCCAATGTTATCGTATAGTAACACAATGCATTTTCTCTGCGTTTTAATCCGAAATTTCGGTTTGCCTTTAAAAAACATTTTGCTCCATTATGTTGTATTATAGCATTTTAAGACAACTTGGAGCTGAAGAAAGGCATTAGACCGCTAATACAGAGGATCAGGTGAATGGGATTTTGTTGGTGAATGAGAAAAAGATGTTGGGAACTCAGAAGAGGAAATAGAAGAAGTCTTAGAAAATCCCAGTCAACGCTATATTTCAGTTGGAAAGTACAGAAGGGCCGAATTTTATTGGCAAAAGAATAATTGACAACCACCTGGTGCTATTTTCTTCGATGAAGGTATCAGAACACCGTCCTTGCACACGCCGCTTCAATATTTTAAAGAATATTTCAATGTCAACGTGGATGAAAGAATTCTATTTGCCACAAATCAAAGAAATATGGCTATTGAAGGATACCTGATCAACATTAAATTGGATGAAATCAAGAAAACGGTTGCTATGCTACTCATTATGGGAATAATTAACTATGCAAGAACAAGTATGTCCTGGGGAAGAGCAACCAAAATTCCATAGATTTCGAACACAATGGGCAGAGGAAGATTCCATTTTATTCGAAGCCTATTCATAATTTCGAAATCTACAGTAAACCACAAAAGTAAGTGCGCAGCAACAAGTTGTATGTGTTCTCAACAAAAATTCAATTCAAGCACGACTGCAAGAAAAAATCTTGAATTGAAGAGGAAAATTAACCATTGCTGGGCGATCACTTATGGGATTTTGTTCTGTTATAGATGATAGTTATGAGATGAGTTGAAACGCTCAAAATTAAAAGATCAATTAAGCGCGGAAGGCCATCTGCGAACTTAAGTGAACATCTACGAATTCATCCCTATTACGAATTCCGTCGTAATCGAAAACGTCCTACGAACTGATTCTGTGACAGGGCTGATTATTTTGTGGTGCTAACCACCGTGTTAGAGTAGACGCGTGCCCAAAAAGTTTGCCATTCGGAGACTCAGAGCTAATGAAGCCGATCTGCTCCTATGGACGATGTCAAGTGGCATTAGAAATAGAATAGGCTCGAGTAGAAAAATCACTTCTTTTACTCTAACCCAACAAATATGCCCCAAGATATTTTGATGAAACTATCACATTATAGTCCATTTCGCTCTCATCATCGTCTTCATCGGAACTGCTACTAGGTGGTGCTACTCGTACTTCGGGAGCCTTTAACAGGGCAATACATTCTTGAGGTAGCGAGTTCCTTTTTCTATGGGGCGCTGTACTACGACTCGAAAGATATGGGTCTGATGATATTAAAAACCTGTTTAATACATCTCTACTCGCATTTTTTCGTTTTTGTACTTGGGTGTACATTCGTAAAATGTTCTCGAAGGTCGTCCAGGATTCGATGTCGTGCTTGATGTTGGGACTATATCATAAAACTCTACCGGAAATACAATTTCCTGATCCAACCATTATCGTTCTGAGACTTTAGTATTTTCCGATTACTTCTTTCCCACCTTACATGTATCTTGGAACTCATAGAGCTTACATATGTCTGTAGCACTCTAGGAATTTCTTTGGCATCCAAAATGCCGAAACTTTTCATTATTTGAACCGAAATTCGCCTATTTCGGCCCTGAAGCTTAGAATTTGTCCACACACTAAAAAGTTCACTGATTTTCATTATAATAAAATGATAGCGTACACGCCTTTATTTTTAAACTTTGAACTTTGCTTAAGAAAATTATGGGGGATATATTATAGTTGACGGACAACTCAAAACTGAACTTTTAAATTCGTATCACGTGACGCAAATATAAATGGAAAAATTATTTTAACCCTTTCAGTTGCGCAAAACGTCTACTCCGTATTGTAAAATTCTTCCGAAATAATTCGAACGGTTATTTTGCGATATCTTATACTTGCATCTGCTCGAATAGATCATAAAGAGAAACGCTGTTGGACTGGAAGGTGCTACATTTTCGCAAAATAATTTAAGTAAGAAAAATAAGAAAATTATGGGGGATATATTATAGTTGACGAACAACTCAAAACTGAACTTTTAAATTCGACCTAGTTTACAGAAAACCTAAGCTATTTTGTATGAGGACTGCACCGTTGCAGATAACAGACAACGATTTATCCTTTATCTTATGGAAATGAGATAAGAATTCTCAAAGGAATCCTTTCTTGGGAATGATGGAATAAAGGCCTGGATTGAAGTGATAAGCAATAATATTCCAGGAAAGTAATTAAAAAAACTGATAGTGTGTAGTCTTCTTTAGAGCAGCAGAGTTGTATTGGTACATAGTTAATTAATCGTTAATTATATGAGCGATGTCGACAAATAAAAAAAAAAAAATTGTATAGGGTGCGCAGCTGAGCGCAAAATGTCTCAACGGATTCTGGAAGTATATAGTCCGGAGAAGGTAATAAATAACATCTCGAGGCGGCTACACGCGGATACTTTTTAAAAACTCTGCACAAAGTTAGAATATAAAAAAACGGATAATTCTAAGAACTTAAAGCAAATCGGTAATTACTACCATTTGCTGAGGTCGTACAATATTTTGTTGTATAAAGTATGGAGTGCTATTTATCTTTCTATTTTTCGTAGAGTGCAGCGGATGTTTTGAATACGTTCAACTCTTTCGGCAAATGAAAGTGATACAGTGGATGTTTTATAAGTATAGATAAAAAATTTCAACTTTCTCAAAGTGTTAAGTGTCACAGTGCCATTTAAATAAAAAAGTGCCACAATGACACAATTGTGCCACATCGACAATGCTGCTCAGCAAGGGCAAAACTACCCTACAACCGAGTGTAGTATGAACGACCGTGCGCTGAATGTTGTTGAACACCTAACCATACAGATTTGTATTCAACAATTTTTTTCTTTTCTGTCTGTAATTTTTTGATATGTGGATATGCTTTTCTTCTGTTCGCTGATGTGGAGAGCACACCCAACTGTATTCATTTTTGTTGTATTGAGTGAGAATAAATTCTCTTGCCATTCGAACGAAGCAAAGGAGAATCGTTGAGAAGATAGCTGATAAATGTGAACATCATGTGCTATAGATTATATATCAGAGTGTAACGTGATTTTTAACGTTATATGTGGATTCGGTGCGCTTAAGTTACGAGAAGCTAGGCAGTTGCAAAATAAATACAAATAGGAAGATTTAGGCATTTTGGCAACATATGCAAAATACAGATTTTGGTAGGGTGTGTGGTGCAAACCTTCGAATAAAAGTCACTGATAACAAAAACAAATTTCAAATACACACAAATCATAAGTAGTGTAATTATTCAACACAGCAGCTTTTAACTGTTTGTTCCCTAGTGGTTTCGCAGTGAAACCACGCATTTATTATTTCCTTTCTACATTCCTAGAGTTGTCATGTTAAAACCAAGTGCATTTATACAGTTTTTCATTTTAAAACATTTGAAGTGCTTTTTTCTGTGCCGTGAAAAATTATTATCAGTTATGTAGTTGTTTTTTGAGAATAGAAAGTAAGAAAAGTGCGTACATGCAAGAATTAGTTATTTTGTGAAATGGGATGGATTTATGAAATGGGACCCATTTATCAAGGTTTTTGAATGTGCGATAGAAATCGTTTTTGTTGACGAACCTCAAGAAGATCATAACGAGGAATAGATTAACGAAGATGATCTACCTTTGTCTGTACTCCACCAACAGAAATCATGTACACCGAGATAGTCGTCTTTCCAGTGGTTCCCCTTGCCCATCGCGTTTCACTCGGAATTTTGCTCTAAACGCACGCATACTACTTTAGTTTCACGCACACTTCTTAAGGCTTTAGAGCAGCCTGCAGTTGCTCTCTGATCAATCGTATTTACGAACACTGTCTGTGAACATTTTATAAAAAAACGCTGTCAGATGAAATCAAGGGGCAAGAGAGGTAGAAGTTGACTATCTCTTTAATACTTCATCTCTGTCAACCAAATAGAATAGGCCGTGTGCCGTGGGCAGAAATCATGTACATCGAGATAGTCGTCTTCCCAGTGGAAAACCCCTTGCCCATCGCGTTTCACCACGATTTTGCTCTAAACGCACGCATACTACTTTATTGTCACGCATACTTCGTAAGGCTTTAGAGCAGCGCCTTGTTGCTTTTACGATTGCCTCCAATAGTGTAAAAAGTAGCGATAGTGCCCATGATAGTGTAAAAAATGCTCATGATTGGAAGTATTCCACGAAGAATATTCGTAAGGTTTAAAAGTTCTTAAACAATTTTTTATTGTTGGTGTTTTTATAAGACATCGCTAAAATTCGGCTAAATATGCAAATCATTTTAATAATAATAATCATTACTTAAATAATCAACACTTAAAATATACTAATCTTTTATTTCATATACTGATGAAACTACTGTAGGGATTAATGTGTTTACGATTAAGATTTAAGATGGATTAAGCCTAGAAGTGCAAGTCATATATGCAACACAGAATCGCATTGCTACATATTATATCCAATATTATACTTTATGCTTGTAATTTAGAATAAACTTCGTGTTTGTCATATCAAGTTTTTCAAACGGTTTGTTGTGTGCGAACTCCAATAATGATATACGTATACGTATTGTATTTGGTATATTAGTTTTCAAGTTCTTTATATACCTATGGTTTTTATTTCAATGTATATACCATATTTCTTATCCCATATTGATAATGTGAACCACCTCGTGAACATACATTTTCTTTTAATATTTCCCTCCACTTTTGGTGGTGAATATTGTACACAGAAATTTGAATCTGATAAGAAATGATGTCCAAATGATAAGGGCATTTGCGATATATACATAAGTTGTTGTGCATGTTTTTATTAATTTCTAAAAAAAGGACAAATTAAATAAAAGAATTATGCACTAAAATTATCCTCAGAAACAATGTTATTAAAGGGAAATCATCAACATCAGAAATCATCTACAACCAGATGTCCAACCCGGGTTTGTGTATTTACTAAAAACCATCGTGTCTATCTCAGATTCTACTCTAAAGTCACGCGCACTACTGATAGCGTTTTTTTTTGCACAGACAGGGCTTGTGAATACGAGTGATCTAAGAACAACATCGCGTTGCTCTAAGGCCTTACTAAGTGTACGTTAAAATAAAGTAGTATGGGTGCGCTTAGAGCAACATCAGTGATATCAAGCAAATCAAATTCACCTCGCTGAATATAGGTGGGGGTAATCAGCTGTTCGCTTAGGTCACACGTCTTCACAAGCCCCTGTCTGTGAAATGTTATAAAAAAAGCTGTCAAATGAATCTAGGGGGAAGAGACGAGGAAGTTGGCTATCTCTTTAATACTTCATCTCTGGCCGTGGGCCAAATGTCGTTTGCAAAAAGATTTGACAAATGTGAATATTTGCCGAAATATGGTATTTTAACATTTCAAACGACATCTAGTGCCAGAATTGAATACTGATGTTCCCTTCTATTGGGATTATCACTTGAAATGAATGATTGTTTTGTTGACCGCTGTTTTTTACTTATGTCAGTGGGCTGAAAAGTGACGTGCTGAATTTTGGAAAGAGGTTTGACAAACTTGCATTCAAACTTGAAATTTGGGTTATACTAAAATCCCTGATTCCCGTGAGAGAGAGATTCCCGTAAAGACTTATTTCCCTTCACCTTGCCACTTACGACTAATCAAACACAAAATGACGATGTATCAACTTAAATGAATACTAAAAGTATCTCAACTGGTACTATAAATGTATCTCACCTTTGCCTGGAGTCCGTTATGTGCAAATAAAAATTTTGTCAACGACCATACTATGCTGAAAAAATCGGTTCTCGTTTCTCCAGGACTTTATCCACAGAACTACGTTCGAGTGAGATCAATCCTCCGACTAACAGAAACCTGACGAACGACGAGGTTGACAGGTACCTCATACAAATGGACGACGTAATTAAACGAACAATGGACAAGACAATTCCGAAGGTAGTACAGCTCGATAACGGCGACGTCTACCGAAATGCTACCATCGATGCACTTCACGTACACAAAAGTAGGCTGCTGTCAAGACTCAAGCTCTTGCACAGACGGTTTACAGATCCACAAAACGCGGAAGTCAGGTCACTAAAGTCGGAGATCAAAAACCTCCAACAATTAATACGTATTAATTATAGCTTGGCTATAAGCTTGCACTGGGGCAATAAAATCCGGGCTGTACAAACCAACAACCCGGGCAAGTAAATAAAATATTTCGGAGGAAAGATCAAAACGACATTCAGGCCGTTAGACTTCCCAGGACGACAGATAACGAACGATTACTGACTTCAGTTGGCATCGATCCAGACGGGGCTGTGCTAGACAATGACTTCTTCGCGGTTGAGGATCCTCAGGAGAAGGTTAAAGCTATTGGAGCTGTATTCCAGCGAGTGTATACGGTCAACGAGGTTCGTAGGCCGAATCACGATCTGGAGAACAGAGCCTTGCTAAACCACTTCTATCTGCGCAACGAGATAAGTCAATGGCGATCTGAGAATCCAGGTTTCACCAGGTTCAATGACGTTAACATGGCAAATAATGCCGTCGCCTACGATGTAAATCACATCTTGATTTCGCAAGAAGATCTCCAGGGTATCCTTAGCTCACTAAAGATTAAAAAGTCAGTCGGAATCGATGGTATACCGAATATTGTGCTTAGCCATCTTCCCCCCGAAGCGGTGCAAATTTACACGACCTTGTTTAACAACGCTCTGAGTAGTACACATTACCCGGCGCACTGGAAAACAGCTGTCGTGCAACCGATCCCCAAACGGGACAAGGACAAGTCAATCCCGACAAATCTCCGGTCGATCAGTCTTCTGCCTTGCATAAGCAAGGTTTTTGAAAGGATAGTCATTCAAGTTCTGAAGCAGTGGGCTGAGGATAAGGAAATCATACCGGACAACCAGTTCGGATTCAGGGCGGGACATGATACCATACATGCCGCATCGAAGCTTGTTTCCGACAATCAGTGGAACAAAAATAAGAATCAGTGTACTGGTGCTTGTCTGATTGACTTGGAGAAGGCGTTGGACACCGTTTGGTTGGAGGGCCTCTTCCTCAAGCTGGTCAGACGCGGCATAAGTAAACCATTGCTATACATGATCTATGACATGATAACAGGTAGGAAGTTCGTTGTGAAAAGTGGCGGCGTAACGTCTACCACGGTCTTTGACATCAAAAATGGTCTGCAACAGGGAGCGGTTGCTTCGCCAATCTTGTTTTCGATATTCACTGCCGATCTCTTAGCTTATATGCCTCACATAATAGCGTACGCCGACGATCTGGTAGCGTACAGAACAGGTCCGAAAGTCGAGGTAATTAATGTCTTGTTGCAACGTGACTTTGATAAAATTCTGCTATTTTGCGACGACTGGAAGTTGATTATCAACTACCTGAAGTGTGAAACTATCTTTTTCAGGACCCCGTTGTACATGGCATCGCGGGATACGCGCACAAACTGGCGAAAGTTCGACATAGTTGACCCGCAGGGACGGCCGTTAGCTGTGAAAAGTGTAGTTAGATATCTTGGCATTTGGCTGGATCAATATCTGTATTTTGACAAACATATAGATGTTGCTCTGACGAAAGCCAGAAAAGCCTTTGCTGCGGCAAGGAGGTTGTTTTTCAGCAGCCAACTTGATACCAGGGTGAAGGTAATCTGCTACATGGCCCTCATCCGGCCAATTATGGCGTACGGTTGTCCCCTGTGGTTCAACGTGAGGTTGTTCGAGAGACAGTGTCTCCGGAGCTGTCTCCGTTTGTATCGCACACCCGAGTCTGAGTACAAGAAGTACTATCCTAACGAGGTCCTGTACAACGAGGCAAACTTGAACAGGATAGATAATTTTATTATTAATCTGATCAGAAGACACGTTGCACGAGCTATGACTTCTTCTAACAGTCTGATCTTTGGGGCTTACTACCCCAATACATTGTATCATGAAAGAGTGCGCCTCAACGGCTTTATTCCTCCTGAAGCATTCCTCTATCTCGACACCATTGGCCTGATACAGGATGAGGAAGGATGTCCTATTATCTTCCATGACGTACGCCGAACAGTGGACAGGCGACTGCTATACGAACGGGATGTAGCTCGCAGCCACGAGGATCTCCTCCGGTTCAGTGGAGCGATCTCTGTTCGCGACAGGAGAGAGTGTGCCAAGGAACGGCACTTTTACTGGTGGTTGCACCAGAACAGGTCTCAGCTGCCGCTAGCTAACGATGAGATAGTGGACCTTGGTGGCCAACTTACTTAGTTTTAAGGTTAGTTTAAGAGAAAAACAAAAAAATCCAAAAAAAGGGGTGTATCACGGCGTATATACTATATATGTTATGCATATACATGACATATACGCCCCGGTGCACGCGTCTGTCTGTTACGGACATAATTAAGTTAGTTTAAGGTTCATGTTAGGTTAAATTAGTTTAGTGTAGGTTAAGTTAGTTATAAGATATTTTTTTTAGTTAGGTTAAACCAAGCTTTTCATAGTTTTCTTGGTACTTTAAAATTTAAAAAAATTGCCTGAAAAGACTATAAAAAAAAAGTGTAAGCCGAAAGGCACAAAAATATTTTTCGATTAGATTAGCTTAGAGTACCCGAAGGCGGTCAGTAGGTTAGGATTAATTACAATAAGTTATTGTTAAGATAGTGAAGCTAGTTTTAAGTATTTTTGTCTAGCAAGTATATTTCATATAAATAAAACAAAACTACAATTAAAAAAAAAAAAAAATCGATTCTCGTCCGATCACCGAAATCAAACAGCATAGGGCGCGGTTAGTACTTGGATGGAGGACCGCTAGGGAACACGCTTGACTCTGTACAACTTTTTGCTCCCCACTCCCCAATACACACTTCCACATACACTCCACTAACAACACATTGCCATTCTCAAAAATATATTTTTCGATTTTTTTTTTCGAAATTCTTATCAACGATTTTATTGCGTATCACGTAACGCAAGTATAAATAGACAAATTATTTTAGACCTTTCAGCTATTTGTTACCATGTGGTAACACCTTTTTGAATGCGCCAAACGTCTACGCAGTGTTGTAAAATTCTTCCGAAATAATTCGAACAGTTATTTTGCGGTCTCTTTTACTTGTATCTGCTGGAATAGATCATATAGAGAAACACTGTTGGACTGGAAGGTGCTACATTTTCGCAAAATAATTTGAATGGCTCATTCAGAAGGTAAATGTTTTCTGCTAAATTTTTTTCCGAAACAGAACAAATTTAATTAAGGCGTTATTTTTATATGGGAGGCGTATATATTATATATAGGCTATCTTCTTTTTCTTATCGATTTTAAGCAGAAAAATTAAATTTGTTGATTAGGACATGCTCTGTACACGTTTAATATTTTGTTACCTTACAGTAACATTTGATTTTTGACTAGTATATACTTTGTAGATCCCAATGTTATCGTATAGTAAGACAATGCATTTTCTCTGCGTTTTTATCTGAAATTTCGGTTTGCCTTTGAAAACATTTTGCTCCATTATGTTGTGTCGTGGCATTTTAAGACAACTTGAAGCTGAAGAAAGGCATTAGACCGCTAATACAGAGGATCAGGTGAATGGGATTTTAAAAGAAAAAGATTTTGGGAACTCTGAAGAGGAAATATAAGAAGTCTTAGAAAATCCCAGTCAACGCTATATTTCAGTTGGAAAGTACAGAAGGGCCGAATTTTATTGGCAAAAGAATAATTGACAACCACCTGGTGCTATTTTCTTCGATGAAGGTATCAGAACACCGTCCTTGCACACGCCGCTTCAATATTTTAAAGAACATTTCAATGTCAACGTGGATTAAAGAATTCTATTTGCCACAAATCAAAGAAATATGGCTATTGAAGGATACCTGATCAACATCAAATTGGATGAAATCAAGAAAACGGTTGCTATGCTACTCATTATGGAATTAATTAACTATGCAAGAACAAGTATGTCCTGGGGAAGAGCAACCAAAATTCCATAGATTTCGAACACAATGGGCAGAGGAAGATTCCATTTTATTCGAAGCCTATTCATGATTTCGAAATCTACAGTAAACCACAAAAGCCTATTCATGATTTCGAAATCTACAGTAAACCACAAAAGTAAGTACACAGCAAAAAGTTGTATGTGTTCTCAACAAAAATTCAATTCAAGCACGACTGCAAGAAAAAATCTTGAATTGAAGAGGAAAATTAACCAGTGCTGGGCGATCACTTATGGGATTTTGTTCTGTTATAGATGATAGTTATGAGATGAGTTGAAACGCTCAAAATTAAAATATCAATTAAGCGCGGAAGGCCATCTGCGAACTTAAGTGAACATCTACGAATTCATCCCTATCACGAATTCCGTCGTAATAGAAAACGTCCTACGAACTGATTCTGTGACAGGGCTGATTATTTTGTGGTGCTAACCACCGTGTTAGAGTAGACGCGTGCCCAAAAAGTTTGCCATTCGGAGACTCAGAGCTAATGAAGCCGATCTGCTCCTATGCTCGAGTAGAAAAATCACTTCTTTTACTCTAACCCAACAAATAAGTCCCAAGATATTTTGATGAAACTAACACATTATAGTCCATTTCGCTCTCATCATCGTCTTCATCGGAACTGCTATTAGGTGGTGCTACTCGTACTTCGGGAGCCTTTAACAGGGCAATACATTCTTGAGGCAGCGAGTTCCTTTTCTATAGGGCGCTGTACTACGACTTGAAAGATATGGATTTGATGATATTAATAACCTGTTTAATACATCTCTACTAGTATTTTTTCTTTTTTGTACTTTGGGTGTACATTCGTTAAATGTTTTCGAAGGTCGTCCAGGATTCGATGTCGTGCTTGATGTTGGGACTATATCATAAAACTCTACCGGAAATACAATTTCCTGATCCAACCATTATCGTTCTGAGACTTTAGTATTTTCCGATTACTTCTTTCCCATCTTACATGTATCTTGGAACTCATAGAGCTTACATATGTCTGTAGCACTCTAGGAATTTCTTTGGCATCCAAAATGTTAGAGTAAAAGAAGTGATTTTTCTAATGTCTTTTCTGAACACAGTGGTATTTTGCTTAGAGACGTTTGTATCAAAGAGATTTATGGAGGATTGATGGCGTGGGCTATACGCCCCCTATCGGTGACCACATATAGCTATTTGTTTTAAAAACTTGATAGAATTACTTTTTTTGTTCACCGAATAGGAAAATGCGTAGGTTAGCTATACCAAACGCAACAGGAATAAAGTTCCCGCTAGATGTCGAAAATAACACACTGTGCGGTGTCGGAAATATCATCGTCTGTGCCGCATTTTCTTGGCCTGCTGGGCCTATTACTGAGATATATAATAGAATATAAGAGTATTTTGCAATCGCACATGGAACCATTCGCCTTTGAAAATCTGTCATAAATTTGAGGTTTGTCCATGACAACGACACGACGTACACTGCGAAGGCAGTACAACAGTGGCTTCAAGGCAATCTAAGACCACAAAGTCCGGACCTTAATTCAATTGAGAATCTGTGGTATTATGTGGACTTTTTGTGGACGAAAAATGTGTTAAAATATACTAATATAAAAGGCCGGGTAGTCCATACCGCAAGCTGGCTGACAGAAACTGGTGAACAGTTTACTGCACCGATTGAAAGCAGTCTTGTCAAATAAAGGTTATAGGTAACGTACATAAGTTGCCTATAAACTTGCTTTCTATAATTGCAAGAATGCTTCTGCAAGTACATGTGACCTTAAACCACTTATGGCATAATGTGGCATTAATAATAACATAACTCGTCTTAACATAAAGTAATCTGGTAGCTAGGGCTAAAGAAGACACGCCTTCTAACATAACTCATGAAAATGCAATGAACTGCCTGCCTTAGAATAGCATGATGACTTAAATAGACATCAACGCCAGGACTCGAGGCTATTCTATTTCTAATGCCACTTGACATCGTCCATAGCAGCAGATCGGCTTCATTAGCTCTGAGTCTCCGAATGGCAAACTTTTTGGGCACGCGTCTACTCTAACACGATGGTTAGCACCACAAAATAATCAGCCCTGTCACAGAATCAGTTCGTAGGACGTTTTCGATTACGATGGAATTCGTGATAGGGATGAATTCGTATATGTTCACTTTATTCCATTTTTACAGTAGCTAGTCTTATATAAATTTATTAATTTTATTAAATATCAATGTCAATTTACATACATGTATGAAATCTATTGATTATGGTAAATTATTAAGCAATTCTTTTCGTTAGTTGCATTTTTAACATTTGTATCTACTGGTGCCTCCGCAGTCTTCACCTGGTCCTATTCGATACGTATACTTGCCAGTGATTTATGTGATCGTATCTAGTAGATGTTGCAGGGATGCTGTCACGGGTTAAACAAGGAGCAGAATCAGGTGTGAGATCACTTAAGTTCGCAGATGGCCTTCCGCGCTTAATTGGTCTTTTAATTTTGAGATAGCTATTTTGAGCGTTTCAACTCATCTATAACAGAACAAAATCCCATAAGTGATCCAGCAATGGTTCAATTTCCTCTTCAATTCAAGATTTTTTTCTTGCAGTCGTGCTTGAATTGAATTATTGTTGAGAACACATACAACTTGTTGCTGTGTACTTACTTTTGTGGTTTACTGTAGATTTCGAAATCATGAATAGGCTTCGAATAAAATGGAATCTTCCTCTGCCCATTGTGTTCGAAATCTATGGAATTTTGGTTGCTCTTCCCCAGGACATACTTGTTCTTGCATAGTTAATTATTCCCATAATGAGTAGCATAGCAACCGTTTCCTTGATTTCATCAAATTTGATGTTGATCAGGTATCCTTCAATAGCCATATTTCTTTGATTTGTGGCAAATAGAATTCTTTCATCCACGTTGACATTGAAATATTCTCTAAAATATTGAAGCGGCGTGTGCAAGGACGGTGTTCTGATACCTTCATCGAAGAAAATAGCACCAGGTGGTTGTCAATTATTCTTTTGCCAATAAAATTCGGCCCTTCTGTACTTTCCAACTGAAATATAGCGTTGACTGGGATTTTCTAAGACTTCTTATATTTCCTCTTCTGAGTTCCCAAAATCTTTTTCTTTTAAAATCCCATTCACCTGATCCTCTGTATCAGCGGTCTAATGCCTTTCTTCAGCTTCAAGTTGTCTTAAAATGCCACGACACTACATAATGGAGCAAAATGTTTTCAAAGGCAAACCGAAATTTCAGATAAAAACGCAGAGAAAATGCATTGTGTTACTATACGATAACATTGGGATTTACAAAGTATATACTAGTCAAAAATCAAATGTTACTGTAAGGTAACAAAATATTAAACGTGTACAGAGCATGTCCTAATCAACAAATTTAATTTTTCTGCTTAAAATCGATAAGAAAAAGAAGATAGCCTATATATAATATATACGCCTCCCATATAAAAATAACGCCTTAATTAAATTTGTTCTGTTTCGGAAAAAAATTTAGCAGAAAACATTTACCTTCTGAATGAGCCATTCAAATTATTTTGCGAAAATGTAGCACCTTCCAGTCCAACAGTGTTTCTCTATATGATCTATTCCAGCAGATACAAGTAAAAGAGACCGCAAAATAACTGTTCGAATTATTTCGGAAGAATTTTACAACGCGGAGTAGACGTTTGGTGCATTCAAAAAGGTGTTACCACATGGTAACAAATAGCTGAAAGGTCTAAAATAATTTGTCTATTTATACTTGCGTTACGTGATACGCAATAAAATCGTTGATAAGAATTTCGAAAAAAAAAATCGAAAAATATATTTTTGAGAATGGCAATGTGTTGTTAGTGGAGTGTATGTGGAAGTGTGTATTGGGGAGTGGGGAGCAAAAAGTTGTACAGAGTCAAGCGTGTTCCCAAGCGGTCACCCATCCAAGTACTAACCGCGCCCTATGCTGTTTGATTTCGGTGATCGGACGAGAATCGATTTTTTTTTTTTTTTTTAATTGTAGTTTTGTTTTATTTATATGAAATATACTTGCTAGACAAAAATACTTAAAACTGGCTTCACTATCTTAACAATAACTTATTGTAATTAATCCTAACCTACTGACCGCCTTCGGGTACTCTAAGCTAATCTAATCGAAAAATATTATATATACACTTTTTTTTTATAGTCTTTTCAGGCAATTTTTTTAAATTTTAAAGTACCAAGAAAACTATGAAAAACTTGGTTTAACCTAACTAAAAAAAATATCTTATAACTAACTTAACCTACACTAAACTAATTTAACCTAACATGAACCTTAAACTAACTTAATTATGTCCGTAACAGACAGACGCGTGCACCGGGGCGTATATGTCATGTATATGCACAACATATATAGTATATACGCCGTGATGCACCCCTTTTTTTTGGATTTTTTTGTTTTTCTCTTAAACTAACCATAAAACTAAGTAAGTTGGCCACCAAGGTCCACTATCTCATCGTTAGCTAGCGGCAGCTGAGACCTGTTCTGGTGCAACCACCAGTAAAAGTGCCGTTCCTTGGCACACTCTCTCCTGTCGCGAACAGAGATCGCTCCACTGCACCGGAGGAGATCCCCGTGGCTGCGAGCGACATCCCGTTCGTATAGTAGTCGCCTGTCCACTGTTCGGCGTACGACATGGAAGATAATAGGACATCCTTCCTCATCCTGTATTAGGCCAATGGTGTCGAGATAGGGGAATGCTTCAGGAGGAATAAAGCCGTTGAGGCGCACTCTTTCATGATACAATGTATTGGGGTAGTAAGCCCCAAAGATCAGACTGTTAGAAGAAGTCATAGCTCGTGCAACGTGCCTTCTGATCAGCTTAATAATAAAATTATCTATCCTGTTCAGGTTTGCCTCGTTGTACAGGACCTCGTTAGGATAGTACTTCTTGTACTCGGACTCGGGTGTGCGATACAACCGGAGACAGCTCCGGAGACACTGTCTCTCGAACAGCCTCATCTTTTCCATCTGGGAAGGACTCACGTTGAACCACAGTGGACAACCGTACACTATAATTGGCCGGATGAGAACCATGTTGCAGATTACCTTCACCCTGGGGTCCTAAAAAAGACAGTTTCACACTTCAGGTAGTCGATAATCAACTTCCAGTCGTCGCAAAATAGCAGAATTTTATCAAAGTCACGCCGCTGCAAGATATTAATTACCTCGACCTTCGGACCTGATATGTACGCTACTAGATCATCGGCGTACGCAATTAAGTGCGACATGGAACCTATAAGATCCGCAGTGAATATTGAGAACAAGATCGGCGAACCAACCGCCCCCTGTTGTAGACCATTTTTAATGTCAAAGACCATGGTAGAAGTTACGCCGTTACTTTTCACCATGAACTTTCTACCTGTTATCATGGCATAGATCGTATATAGCAATGGTTTACTTATGCCAAGCCTGACCAGCTTGAGGAAGAGACCCTCCAACCAAACGGTGTCGAACGCCTTCTCCAAGTCAATCAGACAGGCACCCGTGCACTGATTTTTGCTTTTATTCCATTGCATGTCGGATACCAGCTTTGACGCGGCATGTATGATATCATGTCCCGCCCTGAATCCGAACTGGTTGTCTGGTATGATTTCCTTATCCTCAGCCCACTGCTTCAGAACTCGAATGACAATGCTTTCAAAAACCTTGCTTATGCAAGGCAGAAGACTGATAGACCGGAGATTTGTCGGGATTGACTTGTCCTTGTCCCGTGTTGGGATCGGTTGCACGACAGCTGTTTTCCAGTGCTCCGGGTAATGTGCACTACTCAGAGCGTTGTTAAACAAGGTCGTGTAAATTTGCACCGCTTCGGGGGGAAGATGGCTAAGCACAATATTCGGTATACCATCGATTCCTACTGATTTTTTCTTCTTAAGTGAGTTAAGGATACCCTGGAGATCTTCTTGCGAAATCAAGATGTGATTTACATCGTAGGCGACGGCACTATTTGCCATGTTAACGTCATTGAACCTGGTGAAACCTGGATTCTCAGATCGCTTATGATGACGTTGCGCAGGTAGAAGTGGTTTAGCAAGGCTCTGTTCTCCAGATCGTGATTCGGCCTACGAACCTCGTTGACTGTATACACTCGCTGGAAAACATCTCCAATAGCTTTAACCTTCTCCTGGGGATCTTCAACCACGAAAAAGTCATTGTCTAGCACTGCCTCACCTGGATCGATGCCAATTGAAGTCAGTAATTCTTCGTTGTGTTTCGTCCTGGGAAGTTTAACGACCTGAATGTTAATTTGATCTTTTCTCCGAAATATTTTATTTACTTGCGGGAACATACCCGGGTTGTTGGATTGTACAGCCCGGATTTTATTGCTCCAGTGCAAGCTTATAGCCAAGCTATAATTAATACGTATTAATTGTTGGAGGTTTTTGATCTCCGACTTTAGTGAACTGACTTCCGCGTTTTGTGGATCTGTAAACCGTATGTGCAAAAGTTTGAGTCTTGACAGCAGCCTACTTTTGTGTACGTGAAGTGCGTCGATGGTAGCATTTCGGTAGACGTCGCCGTTACCGAGCTGTACTACCTTCGGAATTGTCTTGTCCATTGTACGTTAAATTACGTCGTCCATTTGTATGAGGTACCTGTCAACCTCCTCGTTCGTCAGGTTTCTGTTAGTCGGAGGATTGATCTCACTCGAACGTAGTTCTGTGGATAAAGTCCTGGAGAAGCGTGGCCAGCGGACTTTATTGTAATTATAAGGGAGCCTCTGGACATACAACCAGCTATACAGTGAGGTCCCCTTAGTGTTATGCACTGTATTGCCCCATTCTATGCTTGGAGTTAAAATCTCCGACCATGATGTCCTCCGAGCTCAGTCGAAGACTAGTGAATAGATTATCGACCTCTGAAATGAAGTTTCAATTGAGGAGTTCATTGTCAGGTGCGTAGATAGCGATCACATACAACCGTTTACCACCCTGGAGAGGAATGCGTGTGATACATGTTTATAAAGCTTGAAATCTGCGCATTTCACCACTGTACACGATCTTATGACTGAGGCCTTTTTTGATAAAGAGAGCGACCCCACCACCTTGGAAGGAATGGGGCCGGTCTCTTCGAATTACGTGGTAATTCTTGTACCTGAGTTTGTGAGTCTGGTTTAGCTTAGTTTCGCTAACCATAAGCACGTCAGGCTTGTACGTTTGCAACAAGTTCTCGAGCGTTAGCTGTCGTTCGGGATTAATCAGCGAATTAACATTCACCAGGATCTCAAGTCTACGCGCTGAGGGCGTAGCCATCATGGTGATGTCTCGTTAGTCTCGTCAACCAACACCGAATAGAGGATGTCTATTCGCGCTGTTTGCTCAAGGAACTGTTTCTGGAGCTGAGCGATCTGCCTCTGGATAGAGAGCAGGACCGATTTCATATCCATGTCAGCTTCAGGTTGCCTGACCACTGGGACCGGGGCTATCTTCGGCACTGTCTGTTGTACCGGTCGCCTACCAGATGCCATTTGGGGATAGGAGACGGCCGGAGTAACAGTGGTAGCTTGAAAACGAGGCACTGGCCTCGGTTCTACCATTCTTATCTTCCTCTTGGCTTCAATGCTTCTTCTGATCTGTTGAACCTTTGGACATCCCCGATAATTAGCAGGGTGCCCGCTGGTTTTGCAGAGCACGCATGTCAACAACCTTATCCTGTCAACAACCTTATCCGTCCCTAAAGGACATTCCCCTTGTTTGTGCGCATTTCACGCAGCGAGACTCCATGCTGCAGTTCGCCGCGGGATGCCCAAACCTCTGACAACGAGTACCAGTTGAGATCCATTTAGTATTCATTTAAGTTGATACATCGCCATTTTGTGTTTGCGTGGTCGTAAGTGGCATGGTGAAGGGAAATAAGTCTTTACTAGCTAAGTCTCACGGGAATCAGGGATTTTCTATACCTATATCTATATCTATACAATATAAATTCGAATGATGAACGTCACATTTTTGATGAAAGAGTAAAATCACAGTCAGCAACACCCGGTATAGCATACCTAGATTTCGTACACACGCATTCGCATCTGCATTCTGCAACAGTTCATGATAATGGGCAGAAACAGGTAGTTTACTACATTTCCGAAAATTGTCCCAACTACTACCTGAACTGGTGAATCTACTACATTTTCTTTACTGACTTTCTGCACTACTTCCTAATAAATTGTCAATATTATGCGAGAAAAAAACAGCTATTTGAAACAAAGTACCAAGCGGACACAACGGTACATACAATTTCGCGTGCAGTTTTGCACTGAATGGATGTTGTTAAGAACTGTGGAACACTTCTTACGATTTACCAATAGACGAATATTGTAGTGAGATCTCAAAGCTGAAGAACTCGTTGGGGCAATTAGATTATGAAAACGTTTGTAAATTTGTAGCCTCTCTAATGTGCTTGCCACGCAGTAGTGTAGCCGCTAATCGTATGTTTTCTAAGTTAAGTAGAATCAACAACAATAAAATAAGTCGTCTACAAATTAACAGTCAATGATGTGTACTGAGGAAATAAGGAACAGAGTAAAATCGTATGAATAAGAACCTTCTGATGTTAATTAATTGTACATTCACACCGCACCTAAATCCAACGTTTCGGCTAGTTTCAACATTTCAGCCCAAGTGTTCAGCAGCTTGCCATACATTTTTCAGCATTTCGAATTGTTGGATTTCAGCTAAATGTTCAATTACCTCGCTGCATTTGCAAGTTTGTCAAACCTCTTTCCAAATTCAGCACGTCACTTTTCAGCTCACTGACATAAGTAAAAAAACAGCTGTCAACAAAACAATCATTCATTTCAAGTGATAATCCCAATAAGAAGGGAACGTAAGTAATCAATTCTGGCAAAATTGGATTTAGACATTTTTTTCCCTTATATTTTGGATTTAGATGCGGTGTAAACTTACTATAACTCATAAAATTGGTTGGCTTTTTTGTTGTATGATGTGTATTATTTTGACGTTTCATTGTTTTTTTTTTTTTATATCTTGCGCGCGCTCAAGGGATTGCTAATACCCTTAAGTGTCCGGGGTCAAGGCACAGCACGGACCGAAGGTATAGAGGGAGAAAGGGAGAGGAGGTACCTGTGCACATTGGTCTTAAATATCTGCGGGTTGTAGTCTGTGGAAAATATAGGGCTGGGAAGAGCATTCCAAATTCGCGTAGTACGGCTGAAGAACGAGTCTCTAAATTTAACTGTGCGTCCGAAAGCAGGCTTAAGGGTAAACTGATGAGCATTCCTGGCGAGACGAGTATTGCGGGTGAATTCATGGAGAGGAGGAATGCAGTTGGTTTGTTGAAATAGTGATAAAATACGGACGAAGAAGAAACGGCACGTCGATGTTCGAGCGAGTCTAATGACTTTGCGACATTGTTGTCTCCTATAAGTTTTATCGATCGTTTTTGGATTCTATCTAGTAGGTGCAGGGTGGTCTTTGGGGCACCAGACCAGATATGAGCGTTGTACTCAAGCTTGGGGCGGATATACGCCTTATAAATGAAAGCCAAATCAGAGGGGGTGAAATATTTCTTGCATCGATTAAGGAAACCTAAACATTTCGCAGCATTTTTGGCGACCTCAAATATGTGATCGTTCCAACTATGTGTTGTGTTGATACACATACCAAGGATGGAAAGCTTTCCGGTTTCATCGACACAAGCACCATTCATGGATAATGGCTGATTAACAAGGGTTCGCTTGAGTGACAGCAGACAGCATTGAGTTTTCGAAGCATTGAATTCCACTCTTTTGTTGTATTCCCAGTTAATTATGCTGTCAAGATCGGAATTCAATGTGCTTAACATACGCTGCCGTTCCAATTCTACGGCCGAAGGGCAGGGGTACACCAGCATTTATTTGGTGGATATCAGACTTGAACCCATCCAAAACAACTTGAATTGAACGGTTCGAAAGGTAATTTCTAATCCATAGAAGAAGAGATTCATCGACACCATATGCACTCATTTTCGACAAAAGAGCAAACTCTGTCAAATGCGTGAGAGTGTTCCACTTTTCGGTGAGATAAGCTATCAAATCACCAGTGGACCTGTTGCTACGGAAACCGTACTGCCGGTCATTAAGAAGCTTCCGCGATTCAAGATATTTCATAAGCTGAAGTGAAAAACAAATTTCAAGCAAACCAAATAGTGTCCTGAATTATACTAATATGGTGAAATAAATACAAGTTGACGTGAGTAATAATAGAGTGCCTTAATTTTTCTAATTTAGCTGTCATAAGACGCCCTTAAACATTTATACACACCATGGCATACCGTTATCATCCTAAACTTGTCTTCATCACAGTCCGAACAAGCCCAGGAGACAAATCAATGAAAACGATGGATTTCCTGATATGGACAATTTACGGAAAATTGTATATCTTGCGGAAAAATACAATTTGAAAATTATGTAAAAAAAAAATTAGCCATTTTGTTCATCATTTCTTGGACAACAAGATTTTGTTGCTCCTTACTTGTCGAATAATTAAAATAAACGAAGAATAAGAACTATGAATTCAGTTACGAAACTACTTACTTTGGTAAACTTCTCTTTGGCTCATGTATACAACAGTTTCATGTGCTGTATGACCTTATGAAAACGGAACAGCTAGACAACTATCACACAATAGCAAAGCAGTGGACAAGAAGGTTTGGAGGAATGCGGTATGTTTTAATTATGGCCAAAAGGGACACTTGAGGAATTATTGTAAAAACCTAAACAAATAAATAAATAAATTAATTGTCGTATAGAGTATATGAAATCGGTTTTAATGTGTATAATCCGGCTCAGTAAGTAAAATTGTTGAAAGAGAGAGGTAAATAATGTACATGATACACAGAATACAAGGTAAATGTGTAACGACAACAGCCGGAGACTTGGCTGCACTGAGAGGAGTTTCTCAAAGTGTCCCTGATGAAGAGGAGACGACGACAATTATTGGTCGATCGTGCAGTGCGAACAGTAGTACAGTTCGAGCAGAAATGCAATAATTTAATTTGAGTTCGAGTTTCTTTTGAACAAAACTATAATTGTCGTTAAATATGTTAATTTTTCTGTCAAAATCTTGTTACTCAAAAAACATTTTCTGGGACAGAAGACTTTTACTCATACAATGGATACAAATTGAAATGAAAAATTGAAAATGTTATATTATAAATATAACAAAATTGATTTTATTTTCTTGTTTTAGGTATACATTGATACTTACAATACAGCTTTTTAATATACAGTCGAAATCGGGACGGACGAATTTGATAGCTATAACCGATACGTCGTTAAAACCGACGTTGTTGTAAGCGATTTTGACTGTACAGTACCTGACGCCTACGAGGTACTTAAAACTGAAATTCAGTCGGTAAGTAATCGCTTAAAGTCTTTTCACACAAGGATACCGGTCGTATTAGCAACTGTATTAGACCCGAAGTTTAAGAAAGGTCACTTCAGGACTTCGCAAGAAGCTGATCATGCTCTCCAAATCGTACAGAAGGAATACGCATCGTTTATTGCATCCAATGAAACACGAGAGCGATGTACAATTGATTTCGACTATGAAGTTGATTCTCCACCTGAAGCATCCGCATCTGGGCAAAAGAAAATGAAAAGAACAGACTGTTCTATTAAATTTCGGGAAAAGTCTAAAAATACGATTCGCGAAACTGCTTTTAAATATTTGTGTATACCTACAAGTTCAGTGCCATGCGAACGGGTACATCGTCCATGTCTTCCAATACGGCTTCTGCGCCCTCATCTTGACTTTAGGTGTGATCTTCAGTATTAACTAAATAGGGAGGAAGATCTGAGGAAATTAATCTACTTTAGTTACTTACATCTTTGACCTGAACACCAGATCGCATATCGGTTTCTCGTTCAACAAAGCATTGCACGTTTCCACCATCTGATGTTTATCCTTCATTCCTACCGATAAATAGCAACGTAAACGATATTTGAACTTGGATGTTCATGGAGACCTCCTTTGACACGTATCACACCCAAAATCATCTCTAACATACCTGATTTAGCCGGTTAGTAAGGATGTACTCTACTTCCAACTTCTCTTTCAACCATTCGAAAGATAAAATCATAGGCTTAACAAAATGTCTTCCTGAAAGGGAACTAAGTTGCATTGTTGACTAAACCGCATTTTCAGCACATTTCTTTGAATTTTGTCCAATTTCTTCTTCTGGCCATCGATCTCCAGTACAAAAGCTGCTTTTTTCTTATTTGCGTGACGTCACATACACAACCAATGAAAAAAATAAGAGGCGGGAACATATAACGTTGAATTCTGTATATCATGGTTGTTAACTATAATATTTACCAAAATAAATTTTCAGACCTTTGACAATATAGATAGACAATTAAATGTGGTATTAGGTCACAAAGTGGAAACTGTGGGAAAAAAATTAAGGTTAAGGTACAAGATTTGGTTGATTTATCAGCTTATCATTATCTGGAGATGATTGAGTTTATACCCCTTTTGGGTGGTGACTGGTTCGATGCTTTATTTCCAAATTGGAGAAGTAGTTTTATTATAAACAATGTGGATAATACAGTGTAATCCAAAGTACACTATTTCATGGTCAAGTTTCCGAAAGTTTTTTCTAACGACTTGAGGGATTCGATTGTTGGCTATACTGTTCGATTAAGGGTAAAATAAAATACTACTTACTCCAATTTTGCTCTAAGCCCTATTCAGTTCCATTTGGTTTTCGGGACAAGGCAAACGCAGAGATTGATGACTTCGTGCCCCAAAACATTTTGATTCCAGTTCAATATCTCTTATGGTGGTGGCACAAACAAGAAATGGGGATTTAAGGTTATGTCTAAACTGTAAAGTAGTTTCGAATAAGAGTCTTGAAACATCTTTATCATCTTACTATTATGGAAAATTATTTAAAAACTTGTGGGCTGCAATATGTTTTGCGTCCTGGATTTATAATAATAATAATATGGGTAGCTCTACGGTCCGTAAAAGGCCAGGGCCTTGTTTTTACAGCAAACCAATCGCGTTCTGCTTGCTATTGTTCTCTCACGAGTGGAAGGGACCTACAGTTTTATGCAGATTCCGAACGACAAAGTTTGAGAAGCTTCCCATTTGCCCTTAGGATCAAATTAACGGCACTATCACTGCAGCTGTCGGTCAGTGGTAGTAGTCTGCCTTTGGGTATCACAATGGACCAACATAAGCCAAGCGTGGTAGCAATTTCGCTGGCAGCCCACTCTACCTAACCTAGACAGGTATGTTCAAGTGCGTACGATTCGACGCACATACCTACAACGGCACGGACCACCACCAAGATTTGATGAGACAGATAGAGAAAAAATTTTTGCTTGTAGCACAAAAGAGCACGTTAACACTAGGTTTCTTCAAATTCTCGATGAAGTCATGTCTTGCGTCTTGCCACTTCAATTACTTTATCAATACCTGACTTTGAGAATAGGAGTTACGTAATCGCGTTGTACAAAGCATGACGATCTACATATACCATTTTGAGGTTGTAAAAGTGTTTGTCTACCTGAGGGCAAGCGTGAATTCCACAAACGACATCCTAGTAGAATCCCGAAGTAGAATCGCCATTGGCAACCGTTGCTACTTCGGTTTGTGGAAACAACTTGGGTCAAACTTCCTCGCGGATAAAACCTCCATACGGTCTATTTCAACAGCTCTGCTATATGGTGCCGGAAGCAGCCCAATAAGCAAAACAGCGGAGCCGGTTGGTGCCTTCGAAAGAAAAATACTCAGGGTCGGAACTTGCATGAGTCACAATTCTGATAAGTAAGCAAGTAATGGCCTGGCCATCTTAGGCGTTGACTCCATAGACGTCTGGCTAGACTCATGTCACTCTACAGCTCGTATAGTCTATGCTTGAATCTTCTTCTCAAAAAACCATCAACGCAAACAGGACCAAAGATAACGCAGAACTTTACTCTCGAATATACCAAGGGCTTCTTCATTTGCTGTTGAGATTGTGCAGGCTTCGGCTCCATAGAGCAGGATCGAGATGATCAATATCTTATGTAATGTTAGCTTGGTAATTCGAGAGGGGCTTTACAATACAATTGCCTCTTGAGCCCAAAGAAAGTTATTCTGCGTTTAGTTATTCTTCCTTTTGCCCTCATTCACTGCTAAACCCATTTTCCCCGCCTCTGTTTTAATGTTCGACTAAACACGTCAATATCGTCCGCATATGCCAGCAATTGTACGGACGTTTGGAAGATCGTGCCTCTTGTGTTGGTGAGTGAGCTTTGAACGACCTTCTCAAGTATGATGTTAGAAAAAAAATTGCATGACAGAGCGTCGCCTTGCCTAGTTAATATCTAACAGTTAATATCTAACAACATCAAAAAACCAAAATGACTGTAAATTCGATATTAACAAGAACATTCAATAGAATGTCCGTCAGAGACCCATAAATCGTAAAATAAAAACTGCTGGAAAAGTACATATGTATCTATGGTCGCAAGGAAAAACCACTAAAGCCTGTTTTACTCATTTTTCAGGAAATGGGTTCGATGTTAACTTAAGCTGTTGTCGGCAGAAGGCACGGGATCAGCCATTTATGCTAGTTTGCCAGAGATCTATGAGGCAATCCGGCTACCGATCCACTGCTGTGTATTGCAAGCGGAAGTAACAGCTGTTCAAAAGGCAGCCAACCGACTATAAATGAGTCCAATAGACGGAAGATCTATTGTTTTATACATAGCCAGTCAGGCGGCCATAAAAGCTCTGGACACACCATCAAAAAACTTCAAAACGGTAAAACTCTGCCTTCTATCTCTAGGGAAGATAGCGGCCAGATGCAATATTACCATATGCTGGGTCCCCAGACACAAGGGTATTCCGGGCAATGAAAAAGCTGATGAACTAGCAAGAAAGGGGGCGGGTTTGCCAGTGTCACTAGATCAGGAGACACCCCACTCACCTCCCAATGAAAACAATAAAATCGCGATTGATGACGATTGCGAAAAACGACACAAACCGCAAATGATCTGAACTTAGCACTTGCAGGATATTGAAAGCGATCTGGCTTTTGCTAAATCAAGGAAGGACTGTAAATCAGACAAATCAGTAAAGTAAGTAATAGGGGTGCTAACTGGCCACTGTCTAATGGGCAACCATGCCAGACGACTTGGGGCACCTTATAACGACTTCTGCAGAGGCTGCGTGGATAAAGAAGAAGATGAAACAATTGTACACTACCTCTTGCAGAAGCAAGAAGACTGCTAGGCGAATACTACTTCAACCACTTAGAGTATCTGAGTAACACAGATCCAAAGGATATACTACAATTTATTAAAAGCCTTTAAATTGCAGTCACTCTACCAACCTATCTATGGACATACATATGCAGTTTTAGTTTAATTTTATACTTATAGGAGGGAGTGTTTTTAGTGAACAAAAAATTCCACACTCCACCACTTCAGGTTTTCTTATGTACATTTTCACCAACCCTCGCCCATAAAAAAAAACATGCGCTTCGCTGACAACCCGTTGTGTCTTTCCGATGATGTCAGTGTGTGTCATCGCCATATCAAGGATGCGTCATGCACCCCTCTTCTGAAATAGAATACAGTCGGCCGGATTTAAAGAAATGAAGTAATTGTAATTGCACACATACTGTCACAAAAGTATATATGGTTCGTCTGCTTGCTGTGTTAAGATGAGATCAGAGAACAGGTAGTACAGAGAAATAAAGTATAATGCCAAGAGAGGTCTTACCCCTTAAAATGTTTTGACATCGTTTTTCAGAAATTAAACAAAACGAATGGTTTCCTGCCTTCGAACACAATACAAGGATATATTGTTAAGGATATATTGTAAAATATGGTCATTGTTTTATTTCGGCATTTACTCTTGTCGCTATTTATTCTAAAACGGATCATATATAAAAAGCCGAATTCGATTAAAATTGTACCTACATATATACATACGAGGAGAACGCAGCAAAGGGACAATATGCAGCATAAAGTTGCTTTCTCAATCAAATAAATCCAAGGAAATCCTTAAACGCAGTAATTAGTAATGCACTTGAAAAAATATGAGGATAGAACAAGAACTATAACTAAATGCATGTCCAATATAAATTACCCTCATAATCTTAGCTTGTGGACATTTCTATTATTCATTTAAACGACGCTCTACGTAAATAAATAAAAATGTCGGGAAAATTAATAAAATTACTTCTTTTAACCAATGAAAGGGAATAGCATTTTCTCTTTCTCCTTTCAACATTTGAATGTCCCTTTTCGTATCCGTGGTACTTTGCGATTCTTTTTTTCGAAATCGGATAACCTTTCATCATCACCAGTTAATTGAGATGGATATGTGATTGGAAAAAGTCAAATGACTGAATTAATGAACAAGGAGATATGTAGATACTCAACTTCGTCCAGAATTACCCCTTACTACACAAAGGTTCTCATTGATTTGTGCTGTAAAACACGGAATCCTTCCGTAAAAGTGCGACAAAAATTACCCAATAATGGGCTTAGGTAGAATTTCTGTAGTTTTTGCACACATTTGGCAACGCCCATACGCAAAAAATAGAAACAAAGCAGTTTAAATGCAAGTAAATTGTAATATCTGCAGAAGTTTTCCTATGCCTACAATTGTCTATAATATTTTCGTACAGCGACTGTTTTGGTCAGAAATCAAATGCCTACACTTTTCTACCTTACTTCTGCTTTAGTGCAATCTCAAAATGGCCACCGAAATAATATTAAAGTTCGTTAACAGTCGCTTCAATATTATTTCGAGAATGGTCAATGGCGTCGAAAAGTAATGATACATTTTATTGCAAAGCATGTCCATGCATGCATGTTGCTGATGTGGCACGATGGTGCCATTTTTCATTGAATATGGCACTCTGGTAAACATTTTAACGAACATATTTATATCAACGTTTCTAAAAAAATCGCTGCATCGCTTTCATCTCTCATCCGAAAGAGTTGAACGCTCGTTAAGTTTCGATGACTATGTGTAAATGGGGCTTTATTTATTAACATAATTATTGAATTGCAATTCGTAAAGTTGATTGAAATACAAAAAAAACGCCTTAAAATTACACTTTCTGGGAGCAGAAGATGCACTTTGAAAAATATTTTTTCGGCAACGCTCGTCTTTCAAATTTAACTTTCTATGCAAAATCCCTTTAATCGCAGTAAACGATATTTGCTTTAACTTCTTTTCAGCTAATTTAACCAATTTTGTAGTCTCAGACTTTTCATTTGTGCAGTCATTTGTATACGGTACATCCTTGGTGAAAAGGTGTTATTTCACAAAAATGGTTATTTATGCGATTAAACTAATGAGTTTGCCACTGAATATTTGACGAAAAATCGTGCAAATGCAAGGAAAGATTGCGGTACATTCTTCTGAAGAATATCAGAAGATAGAAACTACTTTACTAACTTGTAAACTTTCACAATGATTTGACTTGAATCTGGCATTTTTGGATATTTTAAAGTAAACATTTTGTTTAAAATTACTGGTTTACGAAAGTGAACGATTTAGTGAAAAGGCATCCACTAAACATTCGAATGAAACTTCAATGACATATAAATGTCGAAGTGAAAATATATAGCTACGTGACGAAATACTGGTGGTTAACATCTGCCGCGTCAGGACATGCTTATTTCCAAATTCTTACATTTTCCGCATTATAGACGAAAGGGATGGTATCCTTGATATGCATTACCCCTGCTGGCAGGTATTCACTTCTGCGTAAAACACGCTGAGGATATTTCAAAGTGTTGCCATATCTGAAATGTTATCCCAACCTATTACGAATGTAATTATGTAAATTGCATCCAAAGGAAATATTTTATGCAACACTAGAACAAGTTACAAAATATCCTGTAGACATAATTTGAAACGCTTTTGTGACCTATCTTTCTTAAGAAAACATGTGAATAGCGACATGTTGCAGCTTATAGCGCTACTAACAAATCTAGATACAAATAACAGTAAAACGGATCATCAACCATAAAATAATATTCTAAAACCAACCATCTAACTTCAACGTGCACAATGTAACACCCCCCTCAGATTAATTATCAGATTGTAGTAGATTTCCACTGCGGCACTACATCTGGTACAGCATTCAACTACAATATCGATTCAACGAATCAAATTGCTGCAAAGTAGGCGTCATCGCACATTTTTTTAAGAGTATAAATACATGTGAAATGGAATTTTCTACTCATTCGAAATCAGTTTGGGAAGCTTCATAGCTGGCTGCTTGGACTGTCTGTTATCAATATAACTTTCTCTGTAATTTACATTTTTGTGGAATCTTAAAAACCTTCAATCAATATGGTAAGTGAAAACAATCTTCAAACCGACTTAAATTTAACTTAAAACAATTGCTCAATCACTTCACGGAAAAGAATAATTAATTATTCTTCGTTAACGTAAAGAAAATGGCGACGTGTTCAAAAATCGATGACGTTATCGCCGGTGCGACATCGTTTTCGATTAACTCTTCAAATTTGCCTTAGAAACAAGTTCTTGTTGAAATTTTCAATGAAGTTTATATCAAATCCATTGCATCGCAATGGGTTTCCTCTCGAAAATTCCTAAAACCGAGTGCAACTACCGGCAGATGGTCGATGTGCGGCCATTTTTAATGCGCTACGCCTCTGCCGCCGCACCCATTTTTCTTTCCTTGGGGTGATTTCATTTCGATTGATTCATGAGTTTTTTTTTCTGTACCCATGAACCTTCTGCCGACTTGATGTCACATCAACTAATTTTTGTTTTCTCATTTTTTTCCCTCAACAGCGTGAATGTATCTCTATCCACGTTGGTCAAGCTGGTGTCCAGATTGGTAACGCCTGCTGGGAGTTGTACTGCTTGGAACATGGAATCCAACCCGATGGTCAAATGCCATCAGACAAGACTGTCGGAGGGGGTGATGATTCTTTCAACACTTTCTTCAGCGAAACCGGTGCCGGCAAGCATGTGCCACGAGCTGTATTCGTCGACTTGGAACCAACTGTAGTTGATGAAGTACGTACCGGCACATACCGTCAATTGTTCCATCCCGAACAATTGATCACCGGAAAGGAAGACGCCGCCAACAACTACGCTCGTGGTCACTACACCATTGGAAAGGAAATCGTTGACTTGGTCTTAGACAGGATCCGTAAATTGGCTGATCAATGTACCGGTCTTCAGGGATTCCTGATCTTCCATTCATTCGGTGGTGGTACCGGCTCCGGCTTCACCTCACTGTTGATGGAACGTCTCTCAGTGGATTACGGAAAGAAGTCCAAGCTGGAATTCGCCATCTACCCAGCCCCACAAGTGTCCACTGCTGTTGTTGAACCCTACAATTCCATCTTGACCACCCACACCACTTTGGAGCATTCCGACTGCGCTTTCATGGTCGACAATGAAGCCATCTACGATATCTGCCGCAGGAACTTGGACATCGAGCGCCCAACCTACACCAACTTGAATCGTTTGATTGGTCAAATTGTGTCATCCATCACCGCTTCACTTCGTTTCGATGGTGCCTTGAACGTCGACTTGACTGAATTCCAGACTAACTTGGTACCATACCCACGTATCCACTTCCCTCTGGTCACCTATGCTCCAGTCATCTCTGCCGAGAAGGCCTACCACGAGCAGTTGTCGGTTGCCGAAATCACCAACGCCTGTTTCGAACCAGCCAACCAGATGGTTAAGTGCGATCCTCGTCATGGCAAGTACATGGCTTGTTGCATGTTGTACCGTGGAGATGTCGTACCCAAGGATGTCAACGCCGCCATTGCTACCATCAAGACAAAGCGTACCATCCAATTCGTCGACTGGTGCCCAACCGGTTTCAAGGTCGGTATCAACTACCAACCACCAACCGTTGTCCCAGGTGGTGATTTGGCTAAGGTTCAACGTGCCGTCTGCATGTTGTCCAACACCACTGCCATCGCCGAAGCATGGGCTCGTCTCGATCATAAGTTTGATCTGATGTACGCCAAGCGTGCCTTCGTCCACTGGTATGTAGGAGAAGGTATGGAAGAAGGTGAATTCTCAGAGGCCCGTGAAGATTTGGCTGCCCTCGAGAAGGATTACGAGGAGGTCGGCATGGACTCTGGCGATGGCGAAGGCGAGGGAGCTGAAGAGTATTAAATTCATCGGGAATTCACTAAAAGAAAGTGAAGACGCGCACGAATCTTCTTTCGAATCAGACATGAGATGAAATAAAAAAGCATTCAAATAACAAAAATGAAAAAAAATCTGTATTTTTTTCCTTTAATTCACTCTGGGAATGGTTTTGTGAGGGAATGATGGGAAGAAAGATCCCTTGCGGCTTCTGGCTAAAAATAGGTTTCCTCTCCTTTTTAGGTCGTTGAACTAGAAAATCATCTGGGAACGCTATGTTAATGGGGGGAAAGCAACTCGTACGTCGGATGCGGGCTACTTGTGAAAGCAGCATAAATAAAATCCAGCGGTAATGCATCAGAATGCCGTGAGAGACGCGGAAGATGAGCACGGACGTGGTGCGGAACATGTTTTATGAGAACGTCGACATTCTTACATTCCGGGAGGTAAAAGTATGCTGCACGGCGCATATGTTCAGACATGCGTGTGATGCATGGAGACGGGCGTGGCCTCCAAATTTAAATTACCACTCGTCATTGGCATCTGCTGAGAATTCTCATTCATGAGTCTGATGAATTTAACTTAATTGAACTCGTGAAATCATGAACTTTTTGACTGAATTCATGGCGGATGTATGTAGGTGCGACCTAAGATTGCGTGACGATCCGTTATACCAAATTAGGCACTAGCTTCGGAATACCCACACAGTAACGTGTTTTAAATCAATACCTCTTCCGCTGTTTATTGATTTGTGTCGCGTTGTATGAGGGGAAGGGAATTCGTCTTAAGTGGGCGGGTTAATAATGGCTGTTCACTGATGATGGGGGCGATGACTCATTTGTTATTTTTTCTTTTTAGTCACCATTCGTATGTCTGGGAAATTTGCGTTTGATAAGGCCTAACCAGAATTCGAACAAAAACAGCGTGATTGAAGTTGCAATTCTGGAGCCTGTGGCGTGCTTTTCATCCAGTTATGGTTCTCATAGGTTAGGTTAGAGTGACTGGCAGCTCATTCGTAGCAGCCAGGGTAGGCCCGTTGCGTTATCCCGGTTTTCATAAGACATGCATGTTGCTTTCGTTCTTCTTTTATTATGTTCCATAAGATTTTCCTGAAAATTACGAATTCAGTTTGAAGGTTATATGGAGGGCAGGGTTATCGACCTATGCAAATGCCACTTCATGCATTTTTAACTGTTTGACATGCCTCAGATGTATTTAGGAACGAAATGAAAATTATTCAGTGGCTAAGAGCAGCATACATAAATTAGTTTTGCGATAGGAACGACTCAGAGGAAGGAAATTCAACATCATCAAATTAATGAAATCCAAGGATGGTGTGTTGCTTTCCAATGAGGAGATAGAGAGAATAGTCCAACGAACGGTGGAGGAAGTCATTTTAGCGATTGAATCGCTAAAAGTTGGCAGATCCGCCGATGTGGATGAAATTCGTCCAGAAATGCTCAAGGCCATGGGTAAAAAGAGTTTTATGTCATTAAGGTGGGGGACAAAAGAGATTGCTCCAATTACCGGGGTATATCTCTTTTAAGTCTCCCAGGGAGCGTCTACACTAAGGTGTTGGAGGGCCGTTCTAGAGCTATAGTTGAGTCCAGGATGGGGGATTAACAGTGCGGCTTTCATCCCGGCAGAAGTAGGTACAACCGACCAGGTTTTCACTCTAAGGGTGGTACTCGGGAAGGTTTTTGGGACTATGCCAAACCGATCTACAGCTGTTTTGTAGATTTGGACAAGACATACGACCGAGTTCCTCGAGGTAAACTCTAGAGTGTTCTGGAAGAGTATGGGATTGATGGTAATTTTTTGGGGCCATTCAGTCTCTATACACAAACTGTAGTAGCTGTGTTCGGCTTAACGGTGCTAAATCATTACCTTTCACCATGGGCGTGTGTCGCTGAGGTTGCGTCTTGTCAGTTCTCTTTTTCAATATATATATGGACTGGATGTTGCAGCGCAGCCAGGACGAGGAATGTTTCACATTGGGAGAGTTGAGGATAAATCATCTTCTTTTTGCAGATGACTTAGTTATCCTGACATCCTCCCAGACGGAACTCCAGCACGCACTCGATAGGTTTGTTGCCGTATGTGTAGATGATGGGATGGTTAACGTAGACAAATCAGAGGTTATGGTCATTTCCAGAACGACTGTTCAGTGCACTCATCATCACGACTTCGGAGGCGTGCCTTGAGTGTGATTCCATCAGGTAGGCGACCGCTTAGCAGACCAAGGACAAGTACAAAAAACTCGCTTGGTTGGGCTTGGGCATAAGGCCTGATGAGTTAGAGTCCAGTGGCCTGGAGATCTCTCTTGCATTACCCCCACGACCCCTGTAATGGAGCATGCGGATAAGAAGATGATGATTATAGGAACGGAGAACAGATAGTAGTTGTTCTATAGTTGTGGAATCATATGCTCGTCATGTGACACTAAAGGTGAATCCCATAGAAAGTCCGACTCCATTCCAGGTCTATCATCATATTTCTTGTGTGTATCTCGAATGCGTTATATTAAAAAAAAACTGTTTTTTTCATTGTTTTTCATACCGCTTAAGTAGAGAAGAGAAAGTACACAGTTTCCATCTAATTCTGTTCACTTGCACACATCATGTGTAGCGTAATCAACATTGGAGATATGTATGTATTTCCTTTGTTACATGTTCTCCACTAAGTCTCATTAAGATTTCCTTATCACCTAGGTAGATAGGTAGAAGTGGTGGATCGAGGAGAACTGAACCAGCAGTATGTGCCGTTTTATTGACACAGCTCTGTTAACATATTTATGAAGCGTATTTTTGAAATCATCTAAATCCACCCTGAGGTGTTTATGAAAGACATTAGTTGCCTAATATCCTTCGCAGAGATCTTATCGAGTGAGTTGAAGAAGGGGGTCTGCCAAGCGGTCGTTGTCTGGCTCTAGCAAGAGCCGTACAGGCGCAAAAGGAATGTGTTAAGGTCTCCCTCTCAGCTGTGACATTTTTTGTTATGACTTGACGACACACTTCCCGAATTGCCGGAAACACACTGCAATTGTCCGGCAGTTGTTCTTACTTGTCTTACAGCAAGTCCATGACTAGAAGCCATGATAGTCTATTGTACTATGGTACTTGCGGTAAGGTATGTCAGTCAATTAATAATCCATTTCTTTCCCCAGTTTGGCATGTCTAAAAGTGCTCTTCACATTTTTTTTATTTTTATGATAATGGTCACCTCTAGTTCAAGTCATTTAGGATATTGCGTGTTGGTAAATATGCGTACTGGTGCCGTGCGGGCATTACTGCCGCGCCCCATTTACATCAACGAGTATTGCCCACTGTGTACACATTGTGTAGTGTAAGTATGCCTTTCGTGAGAACTTACTTTTTTTAAGCCACCATATGAATCCATATGAAGAGTCTCCCAGGCTACGAAGATGTGATTTCATGGAAATAATGTTTTCAAGAAGGAACACACAATATCGATTTCTTCCAAACGTTACAATGGGCGGATTTAAATTTTAGGTATTCAGAATGCACTCTACATTTACGTGGAGTCGCATTGAAGCAGTTGGTTAAGTATGGTGTCAAAGCCAAGTTAACTCAGTATTTGTTCCAACGTTCACCTATGGTCATTTGTTCCAACGTTCACCAATGTTCATGAAATTTGAGTAATGACAAAAATACAGAAAGAATAAGATGGTGAATACATGCTGCCGGGATAAGGTTTCTTTGTGCTTTTGTGGGAATTACTCGTCGGGATAGGGTGAGAAACATGGCAGTAACTGCTTCTTCGAACGGAAAGGGCAATGGTTTGGACACGCTGCATGAAATCATCATCACGACTTCCGAGGTGTGATGCTGTAAATAGTATAAAATACGGAAACTAACTCTTGCCAACCGCCCTTATTTGGGCTCAAGAGACAATTGAGTAATAGGACCTAGCCTGTGAGACAAAGCAGCTCTGGGCCCCCGCGTCTTTTCTGTAGCACAAAAGTGGAGAAGAACCTCAACCAACTGGGTGTGGGATTGTAGCTTCGCACAAACACAACTAAGAAGAAGAAGGCTCCTACTGGCAACTTTTCTATGAGAATTTGTCAGTAATGTCACCCAACATTAAATTGATCTTATTATCACGGATTTGACTCAAGTTCTGGCTGTGAATGAGGGCAAAACGAAGTACGTATATGGTGTCTTCAAGGAAGGACATTCAACATCGACATCTTCGACGGAGTAATTAAGGACTTCGTGTACCTCGGCTCCGCAGAAAACAGTACGAACATCATCAATCAGTACCGACATCAAACGCAGAATAACTCTTGCCAACCGCTGTTTCTTTAGGCTCAAGGGGCAATTCAGTAATAGAGCCGTCACTCGAAGGACCAAGCTGACTATATAAGACACTGATTATCCCAGACCTGCTGTACAGCCAGGAGGCATGGACAATCTCAAAAGTGCGTGAAGACGTCCTTGGTCTCTTCGAGAGAAAAGCTCTATGTGTGGCCTTTGGTCCTGTTTGAGTTAACGGTATTTGGAGGAGAAGATTCAACCACGAACTGTACGGGCTGTACAAAGGTGGCTGGGCCATGTAGAGCCTATGGACAACTCAGTTCCGAACCGAATAGTCTTCGACTCCCAGCCTGTTGGACGACGCAACAGAGGACCTCAACCGTCTTGGCATGCGAAACTGGAGACAACTTGCCAGAGATCGGGCTAGTTGGAGAGGCTTGTTGGTTGAGCCCCAGATTCATCCGGACACAAAGAAGAAGAAGAGTGGAGCATTGGTATTTCCCGCAGTCATTGCTTTTCATTTGAACGAACAACCCAACAAGCTGTGGGCCACAGCTTACAAACATGACTTGTATGTAAGTGGTACTTTATCATGAAACTTATATCTTAGTACAATTTTACATCGACTACTTCATCCGCTTTTGATGTTGTTTATGCCTCCGCGCTGTAGAGAAGTATCGCGATGCTGACTGACATAAGTTGCGTACTAACGACAGTTCACAGCAGAGTCGAGGTAGACAAGGTCCCTGACTTCTTCGAATTTATTTTATTCCTATGGACGTAGTTACTGCGAAAAAAGATGCATTGTGCATCATTCGAAGTAGCACTAGCGGCACAGGTCCGAAAACATACGTTCAGGGCTACAAAAAATTCAGCCGGGTAAAGTCTGAATGAAGAATAATGTCCCCACGTATAAGTTTGAAATAAATCAACAATGCGAGCTAGACTTGGCCGTTTCTTACGTCATCCGTGAACAGTTCAAACTAAAAAAAGAAATCATGATCTCACATCAACTACCTTCATCCATACAGAGAGTAGTCACCAAAACAAACGGCGCTCTGACCATATGACGCCTGTGAAAGCACTGGTTTGTCAGAAACCAGATTCGACCATGTGTTGCGAGAAAATAGATGATATCGCACTAGAAATGCAACCGACGAGTACCCATACCTCGAAGTATTTGTATTTCAACATAAATTTACGGAAATCGTGGAATGAGAATGGTTATCTTCCCCAGAAGATGTTCTTTAACAGTTGTCTATATACACCTGTTCTTTATATGACTTTACACCTGGCCGACTGCCATGTCTGGCAAACTTATACCACTGCAGTGAGCATACATCAGCAATTCCATACCACTACCAACTGTGGGTAGTCGTAGCACTACCACGCAAGACGCTTTCTGGTGTGTCGCATAGAAAACTCCAGCTTGTATGCGGCAAAACTATCGACCGCCACTTCCATATAAGGGTTATTTCATGATGTCATCGGATGGTGACTAATTTAAGTACGTACAGCTGTCTTCTGTGTGACTGTGTGTCTCGTACGTTGTTCGTTCATGGGCAGAGAATCGATGTGTTTGGTGATACTGCGGCATGGCTTAATGGAATCATGTCTACGTTGCATTGAATGGCGTTCTTACATCCTACGTGACCTTATTTATGCAGATGTATGCAATGTGCATGTCTAATGCCAGTTATCAATGGAACTGTGCATTGTTGCTGGTTTACTTGTGCAGAATTCCCAAAAGAATTCGCCCAATGTGCTTCTAAGAATGTAATGCAGTGCTATTGAAGGTGAACGACTGCGGTGCATGTTCCGCATTAAAGTAAGAGTTCTGTTAGTTGTCTCAAAACCTGAGGGGACAAGACATTTCCGTGTAGACGCCTACCTAACTACCTGTCTGTTGTTTGGAAAGGCTACTTCTTGGGATAAGCGATTTTACGACACGCAGGTAGTCCCCTTATTTCATATCGTAAATAGAACCAGAGCCACACAAATGCATGTGCATGGGTAAATGAAGGATTTGGATTTATTTTTGGAAGCGCAGACAAAGTATTTCTGTAAAACTGTGATGCTCATGCGTTTTCACTTCTTTTGTGAGTTCTACTGAAATATGTATTTATAATTAGACGGCTGCTTGGGTATTTTATTTTTGTATACGCATGTACATAGGATGGACGTGGACAGCAGATGAATTTTGAATAAATTTTATGTGTATATATGGGTGCTCTTACGGCCGTGGTTCACTTAGCCCAACATGTTGGGTCCATTGTGCCCTGAATATTGGATGTTTTTCTACCGAGAGAATTTCTTTCACTACTAAACTCGATGGATACCGCACTAGTTAACGCCAAAGAACCTCATGGACCAAATTTCCATCAGCGAATCACTGCTGAATTGCAACAACATGGGCCCATTTTTGAAACGGTCAGCAGGTGACGAAAACTGGATCACTTACGACAACGTCAAGCTGATATTCGTGGTCGGTCGACTCGCGGTGTGTCGGCGCAAACGGTGACCAAGCCAGGATTGACGGCCAGGAAGGATTTACTGTGTTTTTGGTGCTATTGGCAGGGAATCATCAACTATGAGCTGATCTCCTACGGCACAACTTATAATTCGGACCTGTATTGTCAACAGTTTGGCTCATATAAGAGGAATTGTTTTCCGTCTGGACAATGTTAGGCCTCACATATCGATAGCAACTCGTCGAAAGCTTCAGGAGCTTGTTTGGGAGGCCCCTATGCATGCACATTATAGTCCGGACCCAGCACCAAGTGATTGTCAGCCGCTAGGGCTGGTCATTCGCAGAGCAGATGTTGGACAGGTTCCATTTGATCCTCATCTCTGCCGTTCCTGCAAATATCCTTGTGCGGTATGTTCAGTTGCAATGTATGCGTGCCTCTAACACAGAGCTCGGTAACTAAAGCTGATCAGTGATTTTTATATCTTTTTGCTCAGCGTCGCGGTCACAAAGCCCTTGCTGTCGCTCCAATTTCCAAACCAAGCCATAGAGTTCTGTGCGTGGCTTTCGAGATACCTCGTTGTGGGTCATCCTGGGTTTTATGTTTGGGTGTGGAATGCTGCCTTTGTTTTTGGCCAGTCGGAGTTCTGCATTGGACCCTCCTCCTTTTTTTTTTGGTGGCGTCCAAGGATGTGGCAGTCTTCGATGCACGATTCGCAAACCCAAATAATCGATTATGGGAATACGCCTACGTACGAACCCACACCCTGCACTCGTCTACCACTCCCCCGCGGAACTGCCGTTAGTTATTACTTCGCGGGGCTGGTTAGCGTATCACGCTGTATGCTCTATATTTGCAGATTCGGCTTTCCTTACTCTTTCGAGCCTTCTTAATTAGGTATTTCCGATAACCTCCGTTGCTCGAAAAGAACTGAGTGAGATGGTAGCTGCATTTCCCATGAGCTTTTGATGTTTAGGCTTCTACGGCGGGTATCCGTTTATGAGTCTCTCTGCCTTTGGTTGTGGTGTCCCATCTGGCTTGCCACAGTGCCACAGATGTTGTCCTTTCTTCTATCTTCAGGCGTCTTGTGCTAGCCTCCGAGTGATTTGCCGTTAGCCTTAGGTAGACCCTTTGCATCTAGTTGGTGAGAATGTCGATAGGGATCATCCTCGCAATTACGCAGGCTGCTTCGTCCAAGATTGGTCTGAATCCGCTGATTGTTCTTATTGCGCAGAGCCTGTGTGCTGACGAAAGCTTCTTTGTTGTCTCCTTGGTGGTGAGAGCTGCTGCCTATACTGGTGCAACGTAAAGAAGGATTGAGCTTACCACTCTGGAAAGCAGGATCCTTCTCGCGTACCCAGGCCCTCCTATGTTCGGTAACATTCCGCTAAGTGTTGTCTGGACCCTCCACCTGTATTTGGCCGTTTGGAAACATTCAGTCCGCTTTCAGTGGACCTCGGTCTTACCTACGACGTTCTCATTTCTCCAATGGTTTTCCGCATCGTGCTTTATTAAATTAAGGGCTCACTTTTCCTTGCGCCTTACACTTTCAATCCCACATGTGGCTAGCTTAGAGCCCTTCTTAGCGATAGCGTTCTTCTCAGAGTCTTGAGTACGAGTATGTTTAAGTGGTCCACACCATCGCTATTGGCAGGTGTAATGCCTTCGAATATTTACTGGCCCGAAAAGACACATACATAGCAAACAGCGCAGTTTTCTGGGTGCTTTGCCGAGCGATTCGAGGGAATAGTCATCTCACGTGGAGGTGATGTTAACTGGCCAGCGAGGTTTTCTGAGCAGGTCTATGCGAATAAGCTACAAGCCAGAGAGGCGGCAAAGCCAACATAACCCATGCCATCGATCAAATTCAACTGATTTGTGCGCCAGAGTCATGGACAATTGGACATTTCGGATGCGCGCCACCAAGAGAAGCCGCAACAGTCACATTCTTCAACTTAAGCTTCTGTCAAAATCGAACGACAAGTAGTCAGAGGCGTTATTACCTTGCAAATTTCCGACAATTGCAAAAAAGGGTTAATTTATCAATAAACTTATATGTAGATCCTTATCAGTGTAACCTGGTGCCAGGAAATGAACCGGCAGGTCCTGGAAAATACCCAAGAAGTACATTTCGAAACTCACCACTATCTACATATAACTGACGTCAAAATGGATGAAGAAGAGATTCGTCTCTCCGAGAGAAAAGTTCTGCTTGCGACCTTTGGCCCTGTTTGGACATATGACGAAAAGTACGATCATTATGAGTGATAAGTCTTGCCAGACGTTTACGGATCCAAGGGCTAAGTTTTCTGGGTTCGGATAGTCAGGCAGCTATGAATTCCTTGGACAGTATCATTTTCCATTTAAAGCCTTCCTTTAATTATCGACCGGTTTCCTCGGCTCGAATACTTTTTTTTTGTAACAGAAGTAAGTGTGAGGTAGAAATGAGAAGTACATAGACTTGAGTCGTGACTTTCGGAATTTCGAATTTGTATCATGTACACAAACCTTTGGGAAATTATAACACATACTTCCTCGAACAATATTTTTTCTCTGAACCCAACAAGCTATCCGAATGTTGTTCTCAGTTTAAAGGGAAATGTTGATATAAATATATGTTTAAAAAATGTTCCTGGTTGTTTTAATTCTTACAGATTAATATTGAAGATGTTTCTTTCAATGAAACATTTATAACGATCCAAAATCGGACCGAAATTTATTTTCTTTTATAAATTCAGAAAATATTACCGTACTAATGTATAAAAGATTAATAACATTCGTCCTAGTCCTGTGAGGAAATTGTGCTGAACGTTTGAAAGTTTCAAGTTTCAAATTAGTAACTTTGGTCCCTCTCAGTTGTAGTTTGGTTTCAGCTTTGTAAACGGAATGGCTACGATGCCAATTTTTAAATCTCTTAAATTAAGTTTATCAGTATCGCTTTCATAAAGAAAAAGACAACAAATAATCCGTGATTCTTATATGAATGCTCTGTAGTTCGTTGAAATTAGTCAACATCTTAAAATTATTTGTTCCTACTGTACCGATTAAATCTGCCGACGGTAATACAGTTCACTGTTATTCGCACTGTCAAAATTCTCGATATGCCAAACTGTCACAGCTGTAAACATTTTATTTAGTTTAATATTAGTGGCCCGTGGATAGATTATGTCCACAATGACTCTCACAAAAACAGTTGATCAAGCTACAATTTTGAGTGGTGACCGATCCAAGTAATTTACTTATATTCCATTCAATGTAAACTTGATTTTCATTTTGTCAAATTCTCAAATTCTAGGCTCAAAGATTTGCTATGCAATCGTTTGGCTGAGTGTGGCTGGAAGGATCAAGTTAAGCTGATGTGCCGTAACATAATCAAGGAAAATGGAGGAAACATCAAAATTGAGCAGTTAATTGCAGAAGTAACACCCAATGCCAGAAGTATAGTTCCAGATGCTGTGAAGAAGGAGCTTTTGATGAAGATTAAGACAATTCTTGCGGCACAGGAGGGCTTGGACATTTAATAGCTCGTTCATTTCGTTTTATTTGACAATAATCTTTTATTTTAAATTGTATTTAATTTGATGTGTGAGATGTAGATTAAGATATAGAATCCTTTAGTTAATAAAGGTTTAATGACACGGAGAGTGCATTTTTTGTACATTATTGGGAATCGTTAAAGTGGAAGTAATCCAAAACAAAAATGTTCACCGGCAAATTTACTTACGAGTGACGTTTTCGCCATTTGACGACGTTGCAAAATCAGTCCAAAGCTTTAAATACGTTGCTCCACTTCCATAAATTTGGTTTAGAATTGGTTAAGAACGGAGACTAGAATTCATTTGTCATATTTCCCATCAAAACAATCTCAGAATTTATCAACATTTTGTAGCGGTTTAAGTTTGATTTCATTTATGTTCTCGCACATCGAACTCAAATTTATCGTTCAATCAACCTAAGCATACAGGAACAAGATTATACTGAAATCGGAAATCAAGAACATCCAACAATTAATACGTATAAACTACAGCTTTGATGTACATATGTATATTATTGCACGGCAATAAAATCCGGGCTGTACGACTTAACAACTCGTATGTGTTCTCTGAAGTAAATACAATATGAAAGATTGCATGAAAGATCAAAACGAAATTCAGGCTAGTGATGAGTCAACCCGAAATCTTCAACCGAGTTAACCCAAGTTGAAATTGAAGCGAACCTAGCTGCAACTCGAGTTGACTAACACCGGTATTATTTGATTTGTTGATTGGTATTGCTCGAGTTAGCTTTGTACACTACTAACAATACATTCACCATAATTGAAAGTTATTTTGAGTTACCTAGAAGAAAACAACCCATACACAAAACAGACTAACTCCCTGGCACCGTACACACAACCGCGAACAACGAATACATTTGTGGGGGCATCGTGACCCATGTGAAGTTGGCGAAGACTGAACAGCCCGCCATTGGCAGATGCAGAAAAGGAGCTAGAATTCGTTATCTGACCGCATTTAGCGCACTTCACAAATTCATTGAACAGACAGGAGACTTCAGCCGTGTAAATCCGCCAACCTGGGGATCAACGAAAAGTTGGTGCTTACTTTCTCAAAAGCATGCGTAGCCCACGGTGGTAGGGTGGATAAAGAGGTGATCACGGTTTGGAACTGCAATTTCACTACCCTATTCCAGTTCTTGTACTACGACGCTATGGAGTGCTTACCAGAGTAAAACCGAAGGAGATGCCCAGTGGCACATATCGCCATATTCGGACAGCGGTTCCAAAATAAACTCGGCGATATCCTGAAAATGGAGAACCGATATGAATTCCGTTGAAAAGTTGGTTGGGGCTGGTGAGACGGACAGCGGTTCCAAAATAAAGTCGGCGATATCCTGAAAATGGAGAACCGATATGAATTCCGTTGAAAAGTTGGTTGGGGTAATTCGGTTTGACATATATATAATCCGGTACAACTCGGTTTGATCCGGTTTATAAACTCGAGTTAACTATCACTAATTCAGGCCGGTAGACGTTAGTAGGCGGAATCACGACTTGCAAGGTTTTTATAATACAGTCATTCGAGTTCTGAAACAGTGGGTTGAGGGAAAAAAATCAAACAGGACAGCCAGTTCGGATTTAGGGCGAAGCATGAGAGTATGCATGCCGCGTTCAAACTGGTATTCGACTTTCAGTGGAATAAAAAAAAGCACGGGTGCCTTGCTGATAGACTTGAAGAAGGCGTTCGACTCCGTTCCTCAAGCTGACCAGGCTCGGCATAAGTAAACCATTGCTTAACATGATCTATGACATGATAACAGGTAGAAAGCGTACAGTAAAAAGGGGCGACGTAACTTTAACTTTGACATCAAAAATTGGCTACAGGGAGCGGTTGGTTCGTTGATCTTGTTCTCAATATTCTTTTTAGGACCCCGTTGATATCCTTTTTAGGACCCCGTTGTAAATACATGGGATACGCGCGCACCCAAGCGTAAATTCAGAATTATTGACCCACAGGGACGGCCGTTAGCTGTCAAAAGTGTGGTTGGATCAATATCTGTATTTTCACAAACAGTATCTGTACATTTATATTTATTAATAGTTGCGGATTGGGTCTGCGAAACCAAAAGGGGTTTCTGGATAGGATAGTTCTTTCCAGTCCGGACCACCAAGCTAAATATAAAATGTAAAATAAAATGTGTCCAACTACGACTGTAGTAGCCTTGAGCCCGCTTTGAACTTCCAGCACAGTTTCCTATCCAGTATGAGCCCTAGTAGGTTAGGTTAGGAAGTTGTGCCTCACATAGCCCTATTGGTCCATAGTGCTACCACTAAACAGAGTTAACTTAATTCTGGTCCGCTGTACCCTTGTTTAAGCAATATGTTGTCAGTGTCTGTGAAACTACAACTGTCACCATTTATCTGTGATGACTCTCTGCTCGGGACCTTGCAATTCCCACGGAAGAGGCTTCTTTCGGTTTTTCTACTTATTCACACCAACTTATTGGTAATTTCGAAGAAAACGATTGTGTTTGGTTAAGGAACGTCTTTTATTTAGTTGCAAATTCTCGGTATCCGTCGCAGCCATTGCTCCTTGGTGTTTGTACCATTTGATCATTATCCCCAATCTTCAGAATCGACATCATTCCATCCTCCGAGTGGACTGTCAAGTGACAGTGGAACATCCAGAAGCCGGGATTGTCACTGTAAAATCGTATTATCGTGTAACCATAACCAGGAACCTGCACTGTGTCCTTAATTGCTGGTGATTTGTCCAATCTTCGCTTCAATGGCGTCGCCTTGTCGATTTCCTCAATCTGAAAGAAGAGCACTCATTCAGTCAACCATTCACAAAGTCAAGCGGATTCTAGTAAAGTCTTACCCTCTTAATTTCAACCGCTCCCAGAACGCCCGTGCCAACCACCCGGAAATCAAAACCGTGCGTATGAAACGGATGGCCGATAATCGTCTGCGATGATATGACAAACTCAATGTAGTCATATGCAGGAACCTGAATGATATTTAAGCACTTGCAAACTTCCTCCGTGCAAACTTTCCCCTGATTCCGCAGCATGGTCTTGTTGCAATAGAACCGTTCGATGTCGAGGTACCGCGACTGCAGCAGAGACACCTTTGGCATTTCGAAGACTATGTTGTCCATCTGAAAGCCGAAAAACCCATCCTTGATGAACAGGCTCATGCTGGTGTAGTACGTCTTGAATTTCGCATTGTTCTCCCACTTTATGTACTCCACGCTGTTCATTTGCGCCAGAGCGACGTGCTCGGAACTCGGGGCATCTCCCACGTTTATTGGATTAACCTGAATTCCCTTGGCACTGTATCCGTACGTCAGTTTCTTCTTTGGCAAATCGTACTCAGATGCTCCCTCGTAGTGCAAAATTGCCGCTTGATAGATCTGATTTCTCGCACAGAAGCCTAGTCCCTTCACACGGAACCAATAGTTGCCCACTCGTTCGGAGGCGTACACAATGACGTCGTAGCGTTCGGCTGCCATTATAATGAGACTCCGCGCAGAGACCGGCTCCAAGTCATGCCCGTCGGTATTGACCACCATCATTTCATGGTTGTCAATGGACACCTCCAAGGGGCAGTTGGCATTGCCATTGTAGACCAATCGGAAACGATACCTGTACCCTTGGTCCACATTAAAGCGCTCATAGTTTATACTATCCTTAAATGGCTTCTTATACAAAAGTGACGCATTGTTGTGACCCTTTCCATTTATCAGCACATTTTGCGGCAAAGTCGTGGTGAAGTTGTAGAACCAATCCTGGAACAGCACGATGTGTTCCGTCAAATCGTAGTCGTAGAGGTTTGCATGAGGATCTGCATCGAGAGGTCTGCGAACGACTAGCGGACCTGCCAGGCCGTATGCCCTTTGGAAGTCCATGTGACTGTGCCACCAGAAGGTGCCATGCTGCGCCACCTGGAACTTGTACTGGAACGTCTCGCCGGGATCAATGGGATACTGTGTCGTGTACGGGGATCCGTCCATGTGTGGGGTTAACTTTTGATGGATGCCATGCCAGTGGATTGTTGTGCCCTCGCGGAGATTGTTCGTGACGTCGGCAACAATTGTATCGTTCTCACACACCTCTATGATGGGGTCATTGAGATAACGGCCCGCCAATATGACACCGTTTTGAATGCCGTCGGCGAGGATGCAACCCTTGTACGGATTGTAGTTGTTCAGCTGACATACCTTGCCAAACACTTCAAAGTAGTGAACGACAAGGCGGTAGTAACACGACATTGGCTGATTGTCGACGCATTCTCGCTTGCATGGGTGGTGGGTTACCGTCCGCAATGGGAGACCTTCCCGACTGTATGTATAATATTCTAGGGGACTCCGCGGTCTAGCAGGTGAGACATCATTTTGACCTGCAAAAGACAGTTGAATTTATTATGAGAGCTTGACTTTTTAAATAATTTATTTGGCGAGAGAAAGGTTCAGCAACAAATCAAAGTATAAGTAATGACGTACAAGGTAACGTCATCGCATGAATCATTTAAAAAAAAACTTTTTTGGTAATTTTACTTTTTTAAAGAAGTTAATTCCAAATTTTGACAACCATTTTCATGAGTTAGTTTTAGTTGCATTATTTAGACATTTTTCTGAACAATTATGAAATTCAAACTCATGGGTTTTCACAATTCATGAATGATATACAAATGCAAACTGATCGCCTATATATTACGTCAGCATTACATTTTTATTCACCCAAGTATTATATTTGCTTTTAAAAATATGAGTCAACTTTTGAACACCCTCCGAACAAAAGTACATGAGATTGGGCAAATTCACGAATCTGCCGACAATTTCCCACAAAATCCACGAATCTGCCGCCATTATCCCACAAAATCCACGAATCGGCCGCCATATTGTGGTGGATCCATGGTTTTTGTAAGAGTATATGTGATATACAAGGGAGTTCCACTACTCTCACATTTCTCTCCGGTGTGGACTAGGGGAAATTCTCGCCGAAGTTGGATATCTCCTTGCTCTCTTATTTCTGATTCCTGAACTATCCTGGAAGTGGTTAAGGGGTTGAGCAAGGCCTCAGACTCAACTTGTCTTTCGCTACAGACAGAAATACTTCGCCCTTTCCACCAGTTCTTCACAATATACCGTGAGACTGGTATGCTATTGGACAACACTCATGGGCCGCGTCGTCGTACGTTGCGCACAGATGAGAATGTGGCTGTTGTGGCCTTCATGCGCGTTGCAGAGCCTGTTAACCGACTTTGTTTTTTACTAAAATTGAAGACACGGATTTGGACGACCTCTGGCTCATGCAGGATAGCACGCCATGTCATAATCGATCTTTTGCGCACTACATTTCCAACACCCGCCACCCGCAATTATAGTTATGTTCATTAGCATTGCTTTGATCCACAACACTAATGATTCCTCTACACTGTGTTCCCTGGCCGAGTTACACACACCATCAAAAGTCGCATTGTCAAATACTCTTTCTTGCGCACCCTCATTCTGCCAACGAGATTGTGCAGTTTCGATAGATTTTTCTCGCCGATAAGCATGTTGCATCTGAGACAGACGATGGTTCGCAAAGTTCTGCGCACGTGAAGCTCAACCAGCCTTTCCATGTTTAAAGGAAGGAAGTAAGACTGATTTGTCTAAAGTTCTTGGCGAGTGAGTAGTCTCCCTTACAGATTTTGGTAGCCAAGGTTAAGTTTTATCAGCTAGTGAAAAAAATGACAAAAAGCTGCAAAGATCACAGAAATTGGACAACGAAGATTTGGTCAGATGATACGAAATGTTTGATGTGTTTCTTTGACAACGAAAGCGGCGTTGGCCAGGCCTTCACCGCCAATGGCGATAGCTATACATTGTTCGATGATTACAAAATTTCTTTTGGCCTGAAACGAGTGATATGGACACCAACGATATGTGGTTTCAACTGGACGGCGCGGTGCTAAGTGCCACACAGCTCACGCCACATTGAAAATTCTGGACGAGCGATTCGAGGGCATGGTCATCTCACGTGGAGGTGATGTGAACTGGCCACCGAGATCGTGCTTTTCTGAAGTCACAGATCTATGCGAATTAGCCACAAAACACAGCGGCCGTCAAAGCCAAAATAACCCATGGCAACGGTCGAATTCAGCCTGAGTATGCGCTAGAGTCTTGGAAATTAAACTTTTTGGATGAGCGCAACCCAGAGAAGCCGCGGCAGGCATTTTAACGATACTATATTCCAAACATAATGGCATCGATAGACCTTTCAAACCCATAAAAAATATCGAAGACATCTTATATAGATATTGTTTTCTTTAAATTTAAATATAGGAAGCGATTAAAGATTGGCCCCTTATAATGAAAAAAGGAGCAATACCTCGCCAATTAAAAGAATTTGTTGAAGAGTGTGTGCCCCAGGGTCATAGCAGACCCTGGACTTAAATCCGATTGAAAATCTGTAGGCTATAATTAAGAGAAGGCTGGCACAATACGCCATGAGTTCGCTAATTGGACGCCGGAAATGTTGGCCGGAGATTCCGATTTTGGTCAATAAATTATTTTCTCAGACCAGTTCAATTTTCTAGCGGCTATGTCAACAAACAAAATGATCGTTATGGAGCGAACTTAATCAACAATTGTTTGACCACAAGAATCAATAATGTTTATGGCATGGCTCTTCTTTCGAAATGGGGAAGATTACACCGTTCAGGTATAGAGCAATAATAAACGTCTATGTGTGGCTAGAGCTCGACCACATCGATATATCTGACTTGTGGTTCCAACAAGACGGCGCTACATGTCATACAAGCGACGCAACGCTGGAAATTTGGCGACTGGGTCATGTCACGGCAAGCATTCATCAATTGGCTGCCTTTGTACAAGAAGCATGAGGCAAATTAACGGCAACTAAGGTAAAGATGCTTCGTATGAAAGCAGGAGTAACAAAGCTCGATGAAATTAGTTTTAAAGATTCGAGGCAGCCTTCACGTCAAAGAAACCATCTCTAAGAAAGTTAAACACGCTCGGCTCAGTTCGTATTGGCATGTTCAAAGAAGAGATCCTTTGAACCCCGTTAAAACGGCATTATCGATCAACGAAGCAGGCCTATAAGTACCTGCATCACACAAATGCAAAATCAACAGCATTTTATAGGCTTAAGTGATGAAGTGATCCGAGACAGATCCTCATAATTCAAATAATAACCTCGTCGAAAAATAAAAATAAAAAAGAATAATAATAATAATATGGGTGGGGCTACAGGCCGTAGAGGACCAGGGCATAACATCTACAGCAACTACTCGCATTGTGCGTGCTATTATTCTCTCACGAACGGAAGGGACCCGCAGTTTTATGCCGACTCTGAATGCCATTGAAACATTGTCAGTGGCTCGAAAGAGATCGATACTTAGATTTCTAGGCGAAGAGCAGGAGTTCGAATACACATGACCAATATTGTCATCACTAAAATTCTTGTTTCCTAAGTAGAGTAGGACTTATATTTTCCCCAGAGAATGTTTGCTTTGTTACGTACGTAATCCAACTATCTACTTCAGAAGCACATTCTAAAAATTCATCCTTCAAATTGACTTACTACAATGTGTACACGAAAATGAAATATATCAGTCAAGGTTTGTTTGATTAGATCACTTGCTTTAATCTTATTTACCAGCAACGTTGTAGCACGCCTTAGAACATTACATGCCATAACATGTAATTATATAACCTCTTCGTTCAGACAACTGTAAGCTCTTACAATACGGAAGTGCTGGAATTTTTATTATGAGTAAATTGGCTCGACACTGCAGAGGCCATTCACCCAGCTCACCAGACCCGCTGAGCTTATCCATAAACCATGCAAACATCTCCTGAAATCAACATTTTGATAGTAAACTTTACAACAGTGTAGATACATGAACTTTAAATTCTTAGGAGTAATAACTTGTGTTAGGTCATCGTCGACAATGTGTTTTTTAGATATGTTTTACTGTTAATAACACAACTTCCGGGGCGTGGAGACATTACTGGACTTCACTGACAAGTCTGGCTGGCTATCATAATCATGCCGCCCCAACCCCCTTGTAAGCCCACGTGGCAGTACAATGGGCCTATTTTTGGCCTAAATTCACACTCCCTATTTAATGCCACTTATAACCTAACCTAACCTAAGTGTTTGTTGAAATTTTAAAGCAAATGGTTTCATTCAATTTCCACAATTTGACTGAAGGTCGGACTTCACTCATTTGCTCGATAAAACCCATCAAATATCATAGTTTTAAAATTATACGTGTAACTTCCTTCTAAACGTCGCCTATAAGATCACGTCCAGTCACGTACGTCAGTCCGTTTTCCGGATATTCACACTAAGACAAATCCTAAAGAAAATCATTTAGTTTCATATCCATAGGCACGATGCACTTCACTTCGATTCAAGGACTTCCGAGTCGCTTAAAACCAGCAGCGGATTTCGGCAGAGAGATGCGCTGTCGAGTAATTACTTCAATCTGGTACACTGTATACACTATCTTCCACAAATCTGTCAAACTGTCGCGAGAATGTCGTCCAAGAAACGTTCCGATTTCTTTTTACCACAACTAATATTCGTCAATAGCGACGTTCCCATTGTATGACCAAGTCAGGAATCCATACTGACTGTGAATTATGTGGCAGAGGACCTGCCAAAGTATGAAAAAGTTAACAGTTGACCAATATCATCCGTCGTGATGAATTCCTTGTGGGCCGCATTTGCTTTCTCCTTCCATCTTATTAGGTCTTATGAGTTGTACATTTTTTGACATGACGCAACGGATTCTATGAGTTTAGTGTTAAGTGACACATGAGCCGTGCTTCGCGAACTTTGAATATCGACAACTCTGTTGACTATAGTAAGAATTTGGGCATTTTTTAGTCGTTGGCATCTGCTCCTTTATTGATCGCTTTAATGATTGCGAAGGAAATGGTTAATTCGGAGATAAATCATTCAAAATCAATTAATTAGGATATTTAAGATTAGTTTTGTGAAGACTTTTATCATAAACGACAATTAAATGTAAAGGACCATTCATATGAGCTCACTGCGAATTGCGAAATTCGCAAACTCTGACAACTTACTCCTATGGTGTGTTCTCATTAGCAGAGAACTACGTATAGAATTCTTGAAACCTGACACTTCATTGCGAATTTGTTGGTAGTGAATTTGTGGACTGCGCTTGCAAATAGCTGCTGCTTCTTTTCCTTGGGAGCAATATTATTTAATGGCTGATCTCAATGATAAAGTTAACCTACTCCACGGAACCATTGAACAATTATTCGATGAATTTGTACATAATACTACCACCACAGTAATACGCACACGTAATACGTAAATCAATATTTGTTCACTCGTAAGTTTGATCCATACCTATTATCAAAGAGACTCTGGAGTAACCTGCGTAAAATTGGTATGGCTAGTAGTTATGACCAGTCTGAATGCCTTCTTGATCCTAATGATTTAAATCACGCTTTCCTGGGAGATGATTCTCTTTCATGTGTTTTTTTTCAATTAGACTGTAGACTCCAGTCACACATTGCCTGGACTAGAAGGTTTCGAGATAGCTACGGAGGATGAAATTACTCTGGATTGGGATTTCAAGATGCGCTTTATCAAACTTATCCTACCATAAATTGTCCACCTTTCCGAAGTCAAGGAAAATCGCACTAGTGATTTTAGACCAGTAAGCATTCTATTCTGCTTGTCGAAAGTCTTAGAGAAAATTATAGCAACACAAATTATAGAGTACATAACATTTAACAATCTCCTGTACTACAAAGAATCAGGATTTAGGACCAACCAAAGCTGCTCCTCAGCTATGGTTAACCTGCTTGAGGCGATTAGACAATCCATTGATAAAAAATATGTTTCAGATATTGTGCTGGAAAATGAAACATTATTTCGGTTTTAGCTGTAGTGCGTTAAAATTGTCGGCAAGTTTCCTGTCTGAAAGGTATCAAAGAGTGGTTTTCAACAAACAAGGAGTTCCTCAAAGGTCTATTTTAGGGCCACTTTTGTTCTGCCTATTCATCAACGATCTGCCGTCGGTATTCAAGCAATCATCAGTGCACACTTACTCCGACGATATACAATTCCACGTAGCCAAACCGCTTCCAAAAATTAACGAACAGATCGTTCTCACTAATGACGATCTAAAACGTATTTATAACTGGTCCTTTTGAAAGGGACTACAACTGAATACAATGATAAATAAAACTAATATTATGCAATTCAAGAAACTATTAATACTAAGAATAGCTAGTGACATTCGTATTTAATAATTCAATAGAGTTGAAAGCCACATCATAATGAAATTTAACAGATATTACATTTCAAGGAAATCAGTAGGAATTTATACAAAGAAGAAGTAAGTGTCAGTAAGTGACAGTTGAGAATGAAGTAAGTGTGAAGACAATTAAATAATTTTAAGCAGACGACGGAGTAAAAATCTCTAAAGCGGGTGGTACGAAAGGAAGGTATGTTTACGAAGAATCCAGAGTTACTACGTAGGCTTAGGCCGTCCGAGATTGGGCTCTGTAGATACTCACTTCTCATAAAGAAAATTTGTAATACCTTGTAGTAATACAGTTGTCTCACTGGCAAAATATTTAGACCATTAAAAAGTACCATGGAATGAATGAGACGAGGCAGATCTCGTCTCTCTATCTAGAAGGCAAGCTTTGACTTTACTTAAGAATGAAGTAAGTGTGAAGACAATTAAATAATTTTAAGCAGACGACGGAGTAAAAATCTCTAAAGCGGGTGGTACGAAAGGAAGGTATGTTTACGAAGAATCCAGAGTTACTACGTAGGCTTAGGCAGTCCGAGATTGGGCTCTGTAGATACTCACTTCTCATAAAGAAAATTTGTAATACCTTGTAGTAACACAGTTGTCTCACTTATTTAGACCCCTAAAAAGTACCATGGAATGAGTGAGACGAGGAACACCACAAATCTTTCTAATAGAACATTTCTGTAGAACAAGTAGTTGATAGAGTTTTGAGCGCTGAGCTCCTCCCCAGCACCCTAAGCTATATTGAATTCGAGAGGAATATGCCGAATATTCAGCTCTTAGAGTGTTATTTGCGCAGAATCTGCTAAGTTGATACAAGCCACGGATAGAGGAACGAAGATACTGCTTCAAGTTGGCAATGTTGTTAGACCAATTCATGTTTTGATCAATAGTAATGCCAAGATACAGTATCAATTTTGAAACATCTAGAATCACATGCAGCACCTCCATCAAACACCGACACAGTGGCAACAATGGAACAAGTGAAGTTTGACATTAGCACAAATAGCGGCATGGAAGATGAGAACTTGTAATGGCCTTAATTTTGCCTCTAGTTACATATGCCGCGTTGTAGCATTGACTCACTGTCCCAGCGTAAATTACAAATCGCTTCCAATGATGCTGTATGGAATGTATGGAATTGATATTTCTTCTTACACAAGGGAATTGTTAGGATGGACTCAATTAGGACTCAATTTTACTCGGTCATCCAGAACAACTAACATTATTCCTCTCCATTGGCTTTTTCTGAATTCATCCCGTTTATTCTTTATTCGCATTGTTAGGTTATGGAACTCATTACCATTATCAATCAGGTCCATACATAACTATTCTGAATCCATCCTCACACCAAACCTTGGAACTAAGCATTGTATAATAATATGTAGATATAAAAGACATGAACTTGAATTTGTAAATCCTATTGTATATTATTGCCATACTAAGTACTAAAAAAGATGTTTAATGTACATATAATATCAATAAATGAAACTAACTAGAACTAGAAATAACTGGAAAACTGCTGGAAAATGGCTGTTTCTGAAAGTTCGCGATCGCAGTTCGTGGCTCACATAATGCCATACTTTTAATTGAATATAAACACCGAAGTCTGGTTGTTTTTGTTATCCAGACATGTTGGCACATTGGTTTGGAAACAGTTTGCAGCTAATGTGTCAATCATCAATGATTTTGATGCAAAAATTTAAATCAATCTATAAAAGCTGTGCGGCAAAAATTCTAAATGCCTCCCAAGTAATTCATGCAGATAAAACCTTTACTGGATCAATTTTAATTAAATAAAAATGTCATGTAAATCGCTTCATAAATTTAGAAGCCATGACAGTGTGACCGACAGGCGGGCGGATAGTAAACCAAAAATATAAAAATGTGACGACGGAATCTTAAAAACAAAAACTATGACAATGATATTCAAAACCTTGAATGGAAACCTTAAAAAAAATTTTGAGAATTACTTTCGAGCTCTGATTTACAGTTGTATGACATTCACCTACCCTGAGTGACGTCAAGAAAACAACGGTGCTTGCCATCAAATTAAATATAATTAATTCCAACATAATGATTCGCTGTAGCGATTTTATATTTTTTTTTTTGTATTTTATTAGCTTATCGCCTCGGAGTTTTCAAATGAAAGTAAGCACACAAGTAAGAATAGCTTAACATGTCAATATTTAAATAATTCAAAAAGCGTCACCGAACTTTCCTACAAGGCAAGGAAACGTAAGTTCTTTTGCAGATTCCCTAATAGATAGTTTAAAAGCCGCCTAATTGGGCTTTGGTTTTTATAGTTTTTCATTAAACATTAAATCTTTACCGATCATACCATTCACTGAAGCAATGTATCCAAGAATGAAGATAACGCCAAATATCACTGAACTCATCATAATAGGAGACTTCATTTGAATTCAATTCGTAATATCACATCACATTCGGTACACTCACTGCTTCATATCTTCACCTTCAGATGCTCGCACTTATCTAGGAGATATCTTCATCTACACCAGCGAGAGTAAAGTGAAAATGGCAAAAAGCCTTTACGCGACGACCGACCGTATGTGACTGCTAGTGGAAAACCGTGATCTGCTCGAATTTATAGAATTTCGCCGGTGAATGCATACATTATGGAATCTCACGTCGAGAGGTAAGCATAGTGAAAATGACGAGGTCTTAAGGCTTAATTTTATGCGAAGCAGCTCCAGAATTTCGGTTGATTGAGGAGCGCCTATGAGTTCAACTTTCTTCTTTCTTTCCGCCGTGCGATTCTATCGGTCAGAAGCTCTCCCGGTTAATTTAAATACATCAAATATTTTACCGCAAATATTATTTCACAAGTCGGAGAACTTTTACTTGGAGACGATACAGATACCTGTTGTTGGGAGTTCGATGCGCTCGGAGATTTAAATTTATAGTTTTATTAAGCGATGTAAAACATTCGGCGATAGTTTACAGAGTTGAATGAGGCTGCAAATTACGAGAGCAATTAATGCTGGGCACACAAACTCGATCCTCAGATGGCATAGAAATTATTTAAAAATATGTGCATAACATTTCTAGCGTATGGACTGGGCTAGAAAACCCCCTTGCGGATCTTATTCGGCGTGGATTTCGGTTAAATATAATCGCAACTAAGATCGCGATTGTGAAATTGTGGAAAGATGCTGCCTTCTTTTTTTTAGTTTAGTTTTGAAGATGCCGCTAATGGAGGAGAGGTTAGCGGTCAAGAAACTCTTCTTCTTCTGAACATGATATTGTAGCAAATCGTTTGATCATTTACTTGTCCATCCACTCGTCATGGAGACTATGTTAGGTTAGGTTAGTTATATTTGACTGGCATCTCTGTACTGTCGTTAATACAGTTTGATTTACAAACGAGCGCAAAGCTGATTTAATTTGTGTGTATTGACATTGGTTAGGTTGGACTTGAATTGAGTGGCCGCTGTCTCTCAGGGTTGCGTAGTGTCACTATAAACTCTCTTAAAAATAGGAAACTAACTAGAAATTGTTCGGTTGTTTGTACATTACGGACCTTTGTATAGAATGGTTTTGCAGCTAATACAATGTCGATTAAATTGCGTAGGCTGATATTTGTCAAGTTTTTGAAGGAGTCAAAGAAGAAAATGCTGTTTTAGCTTCCGAGTCCAAGTGCTACAAGAAAAAGTTAAGGGCCGAAGCCATCGAATCCATCGAATCCATAGGATTGCAAGGAGATGTCCAATGAATGGATACGTTAAGTCCGAAATCCACCCAAGCCCATTGCTATGAGATCAGAATAAAATGATTTAGGTGGGAGAAGAACTAAAGTTAAGAATTAATAAGTTAGCAAATTTATCCGTCGTGATGCATTTCACTTGTGAGCGGGCCACATTTGCTGTCTCTCTTCCTCTCACTAGGGCTTATGAGTTGTACATTTTTTGACATTATGCAACGGATTCTATGGGCTTGGACATTGAGTAATCATTTTTCTGTGCCGCTCGTCCTTGACAGTAATGTTTTTGAAGACAAGAGGAACAATGCCTTCACCGGCCTATATAGCGGTGACACAGATTACATACAAAATAATTTGAACAATTTATAAAAAATTAATTGCCAAATCAAACAACCGAGAACAGCAGCTCATAAAGAAACACCATTTATTAGTCAGTGCTTGGGATTCGCATAGGAGATCCTCCAGTGTTTCGGTTTCCTCCGATGCTCTGGAGTTCCTGCATGTGTTAGATGAAAACAGCCCAAGTCTGTGGACATGGGTAGCGAATGAATACATTTCTTTTTTTCGTCCTCTCGTAACTATGGTTAGCTGTTTCATGAATGTTATCAGACTATCGCCAGTTCCACTCCTAACTTCTGACCTGCTCTTCAGCTATTGCATTCCCTTGAATATCATGCCTTTTAGTGACTGGTATTTTGCATGGCAAATTTGAAATTTCACTGCGACCACATCCTTAAACCAATGACTGTCAATGTCGCCAAGTTTTTTTTGCCCAACAAAAAAGATATACTGTGTATCCAACACGACAAAAAATCATAGTATAAGCCGAAAGGCATAACTAAATTATATGGGTCAGTAGGTTAGATGTAACAACACGATTGTTTAGATAGTTAAGCTAGTTCAAAGTATTTTTGTATAGAATGTAAGTAAAATGATATAAAAAATTACTATCAATGTGTAAAACATTTTCATCGTGATGAAATTCGCGAAAGAAGATCGTTTACAAATACAAATAATTATATACAAGTTATTACTATTTGGGTTATGTCTTCTCTTCACCTCCTCCGCACTAATTACACAGATTACGTGTGTCGATGCTCAACCAGTGTGATAACTTGATGAATCTGCAAAAATGCGTTAGTTAGAAGAAATGTTCATCCAGTGTTCTATGTCTCAACTGGCAGGAACTGAGGCAGTGCCAGATGTATTGATGAGTGTACTCTTTTTCCTCTTCCTCACCGCAGCCTCTGTTTATAAAGTTTTTGGCTAGTCCCATTTTCATTTCATGGTACTTCAGATAATTTTGGCCAGTTAGTTGTCCAACTACCATCACTGACAACTTTTTGGGGTTGACTTTGTCGGTTTTTGGACTGTTAGGCTAAGGCATCCTAGTGGTCTCACAGGTGTTAAGAGAGTTACACCTTTTTGTTGCTGCCTCAATGATCATGTCGTTCACTTTTTCGTTACATCCGCAAGAGGTAGTTTGATCCATAGGATTGGCTGGGAGGTTTCTGCCCTTTTCCTAGCAAGATTTGTTATGTCTTTGTGGCCTGGTACCCAGCATAGAGCAATCGAATGCTGTGTGCTGAGAACCTTTAGCTCTCCCCGGCAGCAGGATACCTTGCATTCTGTTACGGAATGTATTTGATGGCGGCTTGACTGTCAATTAAGATGGTAATGCCTTTCGCACACCAGGTTACAATAGTTGAGGTAATTTTCCAGTTGCCAGTTGGGTGCGTGAGGGCAAAGAAACAGGGGTCTGCAAGAGTTTTACTACGTTTCATCTCAGTACTAATGTAGTTTGGACTGTTACTACCTCGAAGTTATAGTGCCCTCGTATCCCAATTTTAATCGCTTTCATCAATGCCAGCAAGCATCTCATCCGCGTACAGTTGTATGAACTTGTGGTACATCGTGCATCTAGTGTTAGCATGAGAATTTTTCACAATCTTTTCCAGAGCGGTGTTGAAAAAGTCAAATGACCTTGTCTAAAACCTCTTCATCTCATCGAACGCTCGATTGTCTAGTCCTTTCCTTTCTCCTTTTGAGAACCCCTGTTTCTTCCCTTCATATCTGCTCGTAGATGTCACGAACAGCTCCGTTATTCATTGCAGCTTTGCCTTGTAGACTTCCAGAAACCCAGCACTTCAGTTACTGTACAGTTGGCTAATTGACAATACCTCCATTCTTCTACGATGGGAGAGAGCTTCAAGGAAATTCGATCGACAAAGATTCTACCTGTCCGTTAGTTTTGCGACGACCTCTCTCTCTCTATCCGAGACTTCAAGGAAACGATTAAGTGGATATTGGCTATCTGATCAATCAGGGACCACCAGGTGTACTACCCGCGTGCTAGCTACAAAGAAGGGTTTGGTCATTATTGGATCTGGTGTCAATCAGGGAGTGATCCCGAAGATGTCCTCCTTATTCAAATTGATATCTGCTAGAATGATCTTGATGTCTATGCTGGTGAATTAATCGTTGTTCTTTTTAGAAGTTCATAGAAGCTTGGCTGTCGACAAGGTATTTGTATGAGAGTTTTTGTATGGCTCGCATATACCTCAACTTCATCCATGCAGCTTCATCATAAATCATTGTACATTGTACCAGACTGTGGGTGTATGTGCCAATGTGCTTCTATTATACCGATGAGGGTGTAATGTTTGCTTACTCTAAGCAGACTGAGTGACCGTTTAGTATTGATTGCTCCGACCACCTATCCCTTGATCGTTTTAATTGAGAGAATACAGCCGGAGGTGCATGACTTTTGAAAACGCTTGATGAACGCTTCTACCCAACCACTACTTTCAAAGGTCTGAACCAAGGCTGGTCGAAATTTCAGATGATGATCTCCCAAGCACAAGCTAAGCTTCCAGAGTCAGTGTCCCGGCTTCGCGAGCATCGGCATCGGGATTTTGAAACCCTTGATTCTAAAGCCCCAAACCCATAGAATGCGAAGTTTACAATAAAATAAACGTATTTGCCGAATTGCAGAGAGGTGTCAAATGATTACGTACGTTGCGTCAGAAATCTATGTAACCCGACTGTGATCACATCAGAGTAAAGTGATTTAAGTGGGAAAGGAACAGTCAAAGTATGAAAAAGTTAAATGTAGCGATTTCATCCGCATATGCCGTTTCTCTCCCTCTCAATAGGGCTTATGAATTGTCAATTTGTTGACATTACGCAATGGATTCTATAGGTTTGGGCCTTTTCGAAGCAGTTAACTACTAGCTCACGAGAACCACCGGGTCTTGGTCTGAGTATTGGATAGCTGTTATCAGCCCATGACCAGACAAAGAACATGAACAGCCTTGAACACTTAGAGACTGTGTTTTTTAACAATTACTTCATCCGAACACGCTTTTTTCTTTCAATCTTCCTCTGTTTGTTTTTAAGTACAATTGCAATAATAATTGCAGTATACGCTTTGTTACTTCCGCATACCACTAGTGGGGAAATAAATAATGTACAAGCATGGTGGTTTGTTAAATTCTCCAAGCATGGTGGCCCAATCACTCGCTTGTGCCAGTTTCCTGGTATCGTGTAATCGTGTACAGGCCCGTTTAATGGCCAAATGCATGCATGCTGGCGCAATTAAGGGATGGTGCCAGCCGATTGACCGTGTATATGATTACAGTGCCTTTGTACCAACTGCTGGGGCGATATCAGTAGACTGATATCGTGTATTGTGAAGGTAGCTCATTTAATCGAAACCAAGTACTATTTCTTTCAGCTAATGTTTGTGCGCGTTCATTTTCTAACGATGGAATCTCCAAGGCATTAGCGAGAACAGGGGTTAATCAATATCTGGTCAGATGGATTGTGAACGGCGTAATCACACCATCACCACTACCTGTGGCAGCACTACGTTAACAAAATTTGCTGTTAGGTGCCCATAATTCCTTTTATGCCGTTGACGGTGATGGCCTGGCCAATGTCGTTCTCAAAGAAATGTTGGTATGTCCATAATGAACACCTACTTTCCACACAAAGCCATCCATAAATAAAGGTGGATAGATCTCTTTTATGGTACAATCATGTTTGATACAGAATTCAAGGAGAATGACGGGTTTTTTTTAACAGCAGTCATTGCCTTTGGATGAGATGTTTGTGGAGTGAATAGGCTTGGAGTGGCGGCTGGTTGTGCGAAGAAGCACCCGGAGTTCAAAAGCCATCAGAGCGAAGAAGAAAACCTACAGAGGGAGGCGGGAGGAACTTGCAAATTGGCTAAGCGAGCAGGTAAAGAGCAGTCCTGGAAGAAGTTCGCCGAGAAGTTGGAAAGCGTCGACTCAGAGCAAGGATGTTTAACATAATCGAAGAAGACAAATCCAAAGATGATGTGCAAATGCACAGGTCGCAAAGAGCTTAGGGACGAATTGTTAAAACTAAATAATCCTATGCTACCTATGCATTTCTAAACACTGTCTGAAGTATAATGTACGGGTGCCTGTTTGATTGACCTGTAGAAGGCTTTTGACACCGTATGATTGGAAGGACTTTTTTACAAGCTCATTGGGATAGACATTAGAATATCAATTTCCAGAAGTCGGAGACCACACTGTTCACCACCCCGTTGTATAAGGCTTCAGCGGATACGAAAAAGAATTTGCGAAAGTTCTCAATTGTTGGGCGACACGGGCAACCACCGGTACAAAGGACTGTAGTCAAATAACTAGGTATCTGGCTAGATAAATATCTATATTTTAACAAACATATAGATGCTGCTCTGGCCTTAGCTCAAGGCGCTTTTGCTCTTACAAAGAGACTGTTTTACAACAGGCAACTCGATGAGAGGGTTTGTCTTAGGGCTTGCCTTCGCCTTTACGGAACACCAGAGTCCCAGCACAGAAAATTCTATTCCAATGCGGTAATATACAACGTGGTGAACCTGATACGAGTGGACAATTTCCTGGTTAAAAAGTGATTCGAGGACGTACGGCCAGAGCGATGAACTCGGTCAATAACCCAACTACCTCAATCCACAATACCACGAAAGCGTACGTCACAGTGGCAATCCCCCCAGAAGCTTTTCTCTATTTAGACAAAAACGAGCTGATAAAAGAGCTGAAAACAAGACATAAATGCGGTACCACTCATCTTTCACATCGCCCGTTCAATTGTGGATGGGCGACTCAACGACGACCGTTCCGTCGCACAACGAGCATTGAGGAGGGTCTCCCCCGGCTTAGCACAGGGGTAGAGAATTGAAAATTCTGGTGGCTGGGTATCGAGGGAAGCCCCTCATCGAACTTTAGACCAGGGGTAGAAGGGGTAGTACAGATCTCCTCATGGGGTGTAGTCGGTCAGTGTCTTGCACCGGATCTGATCCTCCAGCAAACTACGGCCTACTTATAGTAAAGGTAGTAGTTTAAGCATTAACAAAATATTTATATATATAGAAAAACGCAAGAAAAAACAAAAAGTTTTTTTTTTTAATTATTTCTTATAATACATTTTAGCATCTAATAATACTACAAACATAAATGCTGTTAGGTTAAGTCGAAGACATAGTGTAAGAATCAATTTAGCTCAGAGTGCGCGCCGAGGGACAGTAAGTTAGAAATAGTTAAAAAATGGTCGTCTAACTAGTTTAAGCAATTTTTTGTCTAGAAAATAAGTATGTACAATGAATTTAAAAAAATAAAAATGCATTAAAAAAATTAAAAAAAACTGTCTGAAGTCTGAATTACACACATGATTTCATGTGATTCATTTCAAAGAATCTGGTTCGAAAGTAGGAAAATATCTCAAAATTATAAACTCAGTTATTAATTCCAACAATGCCAACAAAATTAGCTTGTAAGGAAATGTACCGTAAATACTAAACATGCTTTGGTTGAATTGAATCATTTAATGAATATATTCAATTGACTCAGCGTATTGCTTGAAATTCCAGAAACTCTCGACTCCTTCTGGGCAAAAGTCAAATTCTCTCGGCGATTTTGCTTTCATAAAGTTTTTCTGAATGTTCTTTACAACAGGCAACACCTAGCTAATTGATGTTCCTTAATGCGAATAATGCTATTTAAAATTATAAGTACATACTCTCAAATACTCTCAAAATGACCTGTCTTCGAAAATATTTTTTTTTTGTTTCGACTAAAAACCCAAAATTGACTTTGTTGCGGGTAGAGGAACGTCTACATTGTCTGTTTCTAAACCTATACTTTGATCTGCGATCTTTTACATAGAACAACTTAACTTACAAGTGCACATATATGTATATTGCAAACTATCCGCATTACGTAGTGTGAGAAAGAATCATGTTTGCATAAATGCATACAGACGAGCATTTGATTACAATTTTTTAGCGAACAAACTTTGAGAAAGGCGATAATGGTATAGGGATCGGGGCCGAGCCCACCATATGTGCAGGATGTGCAGATGCATAGAAGCACAGCGCTTGTGGGCGCTCAAAAGTGTCCAAAAGAAAACATGAACAAAACTCAGTTCTCATTTCGTATCGAAATTTGAGCTAAACGTATCAGATTGCTTACATGAATGTGTGTACTAATGCATCAGTCGCCATTTCAGCAATTCCTATCAAGAAAACGTATTCATCACGAAAACAGTTCATATAGGTAGGTAGGCATAGTTTCGAGTAAGAAATATAGGTAAGAAAGTTTACTTCAAATTTATTGGGCATATGGGTCTAACCGCCTGAAAACGTTAATAAAATCTAAACGGCCCAACCGATTTAATGAATTTGTTTTTTTCATTTAAAGCTGCGCCTTTGCTTAAATTAAGTCCATTTTCTCCAGCTTCCAAAATCTAAAGAAAAAAAATAATAGAACTTAAAAACTCCAATTTTTAATGTAATGCCAAATAAAATATTTGACATGAACTGAAAACACAAAAACTTAATATTTCGTTTTTTTTTCTTTTTACTCGATAGCAGCTTGCAATTGGCTATTCCTGGAATCGATATCTATTTCACATGTTGCAAATCCATTTAATTCTTTTTGTATATGCTTCGTAATTTGCTTCACTTTCTGAGCTCAACATTCTCATCCCTAAACGAATCGTATGTTACCACGGATTAGGCCTACCGGGGATAATTTAATAAAAAAAAACGTATTGAAAGTCTACCTCTAGTGCAATGTCAAAACGACCTATACTGCCAAAATAGCAAAAGAGGGGCGCCAAACGTAGATCATGCACAGGGCACTCATTTGCCTTGAGCCGGCGCTGCAGCTGATACATTTTGCAATTAAACACGAATATTTGTTGTAAGAGAAAACATCTTCACATGTCTCCACAAATACGGTGACTTCAAGAAAGCATTAATTTCATCTGGGGGAGTTGATCTTGGTATACCAGTAAAATTCACCACTTCCATCATTAACTACACGCACAATTGTATCACATGTTGTATTTTTCATACACATATGTATGTGGAAATCACTATTTCTTTTTCGACGCGCTCCAAATCAAAAACTTGCACACAGAAAAGATGCAGAAAAAATTAACCGTTTTCGAATGATCTTATGACACAGAATGTGCTGCTTTATTTATATCTTTATCTATATAGATATGCTATAGGCAGCCACTATCCTAACATAATCTGAACAGAATTTGTGGTAATAACTTCTGCTTGATTACCAAATGAGATATAAATAATCCCCCCGCCTTTAAGTTGAACTGTCCTCTGCTTTGAGTGGTGGCTAACTTTCTTGCAATTTTACAGGTTTATAGTTCATGCCATGCCTACCTATATTTAGCAACTTTATCTGTATTTAAATCTATAATCTGAGATCTATTATATCAAACAACTTAATTTTCTTTTACATATTTACATATTGATCGAATTTTCGGATATTTTTAATTCATTTGGTCATCACATTTAATTTGGAGTTATCTAAAATTTTAACCATGCTAACGTCCGAGACGTGTTCCGTTTTAATTATAAATTCAACAAATATCAGATTTACAATATTCATTTTTGCTCACATGTTCGAGTAAATTATATTATCTAAATCGGTTAATATGTAGCTTCGTTCTCGTAATTTATTCAAATTTTTCTGAATTAAAGCGTAAATACGATTATATATGCCGGAGACAAGGGTCAGCTCCACGTAGCGAAATCTGGGTGCGGAGCATCTTCAACTAAACTTTTTAACGAGAGAAGGAAAAGAATGAGTAATTTTCTATTCTCGGAAATTTCTATGAACTTATGATCTATGCTCTAGCTATGACACCAATATCGTTCTAGGGGATTTCAACGTCAAGTTGGGTAAGGAAGACATCTATGCTAGAGTCATCGGAAAGCACAGCCTGCATGACAAAACGTTCGAAAACGGGGATAGGATATTAACCTATACAAACACAGGGTTGGTGGCAATATCCAATACTACCCGGGGGCTAAAAAACTGGCAAGAGCGGAATTACTCTCAAACAAATTCAAAGATCGATATTGAGGCGAAGAGAAATAAAGTTACGGTGCAGAGAGTCGGATCCCCAGTACCTTCGTCAGAGAGTGCGAAAGCTGGCTTAAAGTCGTCGAGATACAATGACTGCAATAGAAAAATGTCTTCAATATCTCCTAACGTGGTGGTAACCTTGCCCCCCGTAGGTAGTAATACTACAAGAAATCGCCTCGAGACACGACGCGACAGACCCATTCACGAAAAAGTATGAGGGTCTCGCGTACACCACCAAAAACAACTGTCGGAAGTTTAATTAAGTCCGCTTTTCGAGAAGCCGAAATCGACGCATCAAACCTGTGTTGCAAAGTTTCCAAACTCGAACGGGAAGTGCAAATTTTCAATCTTCGCCTTGAGTTGCCAGAATAAAACTCACACCGTAGAGTTGACAAACCGTTAAGCTCACAAATGAAACGCGACCGTCCTGACAAAATGGTATTTGCATGCGGTATATACGACTGTGACCATATGGTAAAACCTATAATGAAACCAAGATACCAATATATCCTACTCATCAAAAAATATTATAAAATATGTTTTCTTCGTCGCGGTGTCGCGGTGTCGTTGCTTCCTCGGCGTGCAAGAGGATTCTTTGGATTCAACTTCTAATGTGGCTGGGCCATATACAGCACATGGGCAATTTAGCTCCGGCCTACCGCTGTCTAAAGACCGTGTCAGCAGGAGAGGCTTGTTGGCTGAAGCCCAGGTCTACCCCGGACTGTAGCGGCAGTAGAAGAAGACGAAGAAATGCCAAAATATTGGTGAACAATAACAAGATATAGCAGTTTACCACAAAAACAAAAGCACTTAATTTGGTAAACTTTTCTTAGAATCTCTTAACCTTTGGGTTAGCAATAAATTATATAAATAAATAAAAGTATATACAACTAATCACTACGTAACAGAGAATGAATTAGAACAAGCTCATTCCAATCCTCGTCTCCATTAACACTTCATTTTTGGTCGAGATCGTTTCATTTGCCATGTTTCCCCGATCTTAAGCACCGCCATCATCCCCAGGATCGAGTGGTTTTCAATGTGACAGTGATACAACCAATAACCGGGGTTGTTGCTGATAAATCGTATGATAATGTAGCCGAATCCAGGTACTTGTGCGGTGTCTTTCTCAACCGGGTAATCGTGGTTTCGGCTCAGCAAGCCGTACCTATCGAAGTCCTCAATCTGAAATAGAAAACATTGAGTATCCTTATTAGCATTCATATTCGCGCCATACTCACTCGCCACAAATCCTCCTCGTGAAGCACTCCTTGCCCGACTACCCGAAACGTGTATCCGTGTATGTGGAAGGGATGTGTGGCACGCATCAAATTGACGACGACCATCTCCACCGGAGCATACGCCGGCAGAGACAGTACATTGATGCACCGGCACGTTTCTCGGGAGCAATCCTTGCCAGCTCTGGCCAGCGTGGACTTATTGCAGAACAGGTGACTGTCGAACAGGTCACTGGCCTGATGCAATGATATACCGGGCATCTCATAAGTAATGTTGTCGATTTGCATTTGGAACCCTCCGTCGCCGACGTGGAAGCCAAAACTGGAGTATAGCCTATGGAACCGGGTCGATTCGTGCCACTCAATGGGACGCAGCGACTTCAGCTCAGTTATCGGAATGCCATTCGCATCATCGTGATCCAAGGGATTGACCTTGGCTCCTTTCACTCTGTAGTCGTACCTCAACTCATCGAAGGGTTCGTTCTGCGGTGTATTCGCGCCCTTGTAGTGCAAGATGGCGCCCTGATAGAGATTCTGGATGCTGCAGTTCGTGTAGCCCCTCACCCGCAGCCAGTAGTTCTGCGTGTACCTGTTGGCATGGAGTACAAAGTCGAACCGCTCAGCCGCCGTCATGAAGAACGACGAGGCCACAACCGGCTCGATGTCGTTGCCATCGGTGCTTATGATCAGCATTCTGTGGTTGTCAACGGAGACCTCCACTGGGCAGTTGAAGACGCCGTTGAAAACGACCCGAAACCGGTATCGTTTGCCACGCACCACGTCGAACTGTTCGTACCGGAAGTTGCCTTCATCGGCAAAAACGTGGTTCCTCCCCTTTCCGTTGATTAAAATATTGGACAGCGTGGAGAAATCGTAGTTGTACACCACATCCTGGATCATAATTGTGTGCTCGGTCAAGTCGTGGTCATACAAATGGTTGTGCACGTCGAAGACCCTTGGCTGCCGGATGACGAGACTGCCAGCAGCACCGAGACCCCGCTGCCAGTGGCTGTGGCTGTGATACCATATCGTTCCGCTGCGATCCGCAATGAATTTGTATCGGTAGGTCTCTCCGGGATTGATGGGATATTGTGTGACGAACGGAGCGCCGTCCATATCGGGGGTTTCGCTCATGTGAATTCCGTGCCAGTGCATTGTTGTCGCCTCTGTCAGCTTATTGACTACGTCCGCAACGATCGTATCATTCTCGCATACTTCAATCGGTGGTCCCGGGAGCATTTTGTTGATAGCGACCACTGCTGAATTGACTCCGTCGGCGTAGAGGCAGTCTTCTGCAGAGCACCGCTTGCGATCGTAGAGACAGCGACGACACTCTGGACCCATTGTCTCGGAGAAATGAACGACAAGCTTGAAGAAACATGTCATATGATGTCCTGGGATGCATTCGCGCTTGCAGGGATGCTTTGCAAAGTCGCCGTTGTACCTGCTGAGCTCTTCGTTGACGGTGCGAGAGTAGTCCAGCGATTTACCAGTTCTGATGAACACATCTGAAACACCAAAGCTTTTGAATTAACACGCGTCGGTGGTAAATGGAATGCAGGGCAGATGTATGATAAGACCCGTCATGAGGAAGAATGTATTTCGAGATTTTTGAGAAAAATGTATACCAATTCCTATTTTGCCGTTTCTGTCTATTGTCTGCGAACGGATGCAAAAGAAACTAAATGAACATGTAAATTCGAATAATCTGATATTTCTAATTCGGTTTCGTTTTCGAAAATACCCAAGTAGCTTAACAGGTTTTATTAAAGTAGTTGATGACGTGTAACTTTTTTAATACTCCTGGACTTTCCTAAAGCTTTTGATAAGGTCAAACATTCTTTGCTGGTTAAAAAAATTAGGTCGTCTTCGCTTCCGAACCAGTGAGACAACGCAATAGAACGCATGGAACCGAAGGCGCACAATATTGGAGAAGGACCGGTTTCGATTTAAGGTCGTCACGGACTGTGAGGCTATAGTCGCAACCCTCACGAAGGCCAAGCTAGTTTCTCGAGTGGGTCGTTGGTGGCTCGAGCTCCAATAGATTGACTACGAGAAAGTATTAAAGTACGGCACTACATAGTACTAACGCATACATCAAGCTTTGGTGCAAAAGCCGTTACTGCTGGTTCTAAAAAGAATCTTCACTGCCAGTCTGGGACTGCTCTATATCCCGACCCCGTGGCGCACAGTTTGGGTATCCTTAATACCAAAAAAATCGGTAAGGAAGACCACTCACGAGTGGACTCAGTCAGACTCACGAAAAATAATCAACACGTAAAAGTGCATGCAAATCTAGACGTGATCGACGACTGGTCTACTAGAAATGGGCTTTCAGTTAACCCTCTTACAACCAAGGTGTTTCTCTTCACGAGGAGAGAGGAGCTTTTCCGATGGAGCTAAATATCTGGGTGTTATCTTGGATACAAAACTTCTCTGGAAAAAACACATTGAATGGAAACTACTAATAGGCGCTGTCAGTTTTCTGGCAGTGTAAGGGAATTTTTCGTCAAATCTTGGGGTCTATCACCAAAAAGATCCCTTTGGCTATGACAAGGTTTATTTTATCATACGCATCGGTCGTTTGGTGGCTTCAAAGAACGGTTTGGCTCAGCTGCATATGGGCCTTCCATAACACGCCTGGCTCTGATCTTGATGGACTTCCGATTCCTTCTTGGAGAGCGACAACATTACACTGAGCACCTCCTTAGCCTAATCGATGGAACCCTCTGCCTTTGCTAGTGTTTAACAAAAACAAGCACTCTACCAACTATTTCTGCTCTATAAAGAACCATCTAAGTTAATATTCGAGAGTTAATAAAGAGTTTTCTCATCGGGACCACAACTTTGAAATTTCACTGTGAACGCACTCTTAAACCGTTGACCAAAGTGTCACTGTCAAAACATTCAGTAAAAACAACATTCTCATCATGGCGAAGTTCACAAACAATGAACTTTTAAGTAATAGACAATAGACAAGCAATGCATAGTCTAGTGAAGAATTTTAGTATACAGTTTCGCTGTTGGATGTTCCACTACCGGTTGCCAGTAAGACAACTAGCAGTCAATGACGTCCATTGCAAACAATCGGCGTTTTCAAGAATTTGACATTGCTAAGGTCTTTTACGAAAGACTCTTGGGGAATTTCAAGACAAAATCATCTGCAGTTTAATTGGGCCGTCATTTTTCATTTATGACGCGGTTACAACAAAACGGTGCCACAAGCCCAGTACATTAGCTGTAACTCAATCGGTTCAGCTCAATTCGATGAATTTGAGATTTAGTAGATATCATTTTCCATAGCAAACATCAGTGCTTTAAAGTCTAAAGCACATCTTTAAATTGATTTACGGTGGCTGGGCCATGTATAACGCATATTCAACTTGGCTCCGACACGAAGCGTTTTTAATTTCAAGTCTGTGGGACAGCGCAACAGAGCACGCCCGCATTTCAGTTGATGCGCACAAGTGGAGAAGGTCCCAATTAACTGTAGGCAGCTATCCAGAGATCGCGAAAGCTGAAGAGGCTTCTTTGTTGGGGCCAAGATGCACCCAACATTGTAGCGCCACACAATAAAGTAATGTGCTTGCAACGAACTATTGAAGACTAAATCTTTGCAGTAATCACGTAGGAATTATTTCAACAATACAAAGATGGCTACACACGTATGAATAAAACATGTCTATTGACATCATCCGAGTACATAAAACGTAGATTTTGGTACATTCCCGAAAAGAAGAAAAAATAATGACACTTCCAAGTCTTCACTAAGAGCACAACTGCAAGATGTTATGTTTTGTCCGTTTTTTTCTCTTGGAATCAGGATTATATTGTTCTTGACAAAATACCTACCGTTACACTGCACAGAGTTGACTAATAGGAACAAGAAAGTACAAAACCGTAGACGAATTATTACAAACTGACCCAGTGCGCCACTGACTCTTGCCATTGCAGAGATATCACTTTAACGATTGAAACCATTTAGACGATTGTTTCCTCTTATTAACTCGCTTCCCCACTAAAGGAGAAAGTTATGTACAAAACGATGCCTCCAAAAAAACCGGGGAAAATAGTCATAATCTCTAAGTGGGATATGGCTAACGGTAATATCTCATGCAATTAGTTAATGGTGGCTGCAAGTAAAAAGACCACCTCTCTACGAATTCTTTGAGCTTTGCCTAGGAATCAGTCAATGTTTATCTCGTAGCTTTGGGCATTCTTGAAACGTGACACTTTTACTGTTGGAGTGAATGCAAGCAAGTGCTTCGAGTCCGAATTGTGCAACTAATAAAAACTCGTCTGAACGATTGCTTATCTCTTCTTACGCCACTTGATGCCACAGAACATCTGTACCAATTAAACTTATGTGCAAAAGTTTCTATTCAAATAGTTTTCCCCTTCGTTCTGTTTTTTGCTCGTATTTTTTTATAGCTCTCATCTTAGCCGACAGCTGAGAAGCTATGAACGAAATACCGGTAGGTAGAGAGTATACCAACAATCTAGTAACACACACGTGCTCATGGACAGGTGGCAGATTTTACTGCCTCATCAAGCAATTTTCTTCACAGACGGAATAAAACCACGGTTCAGTTTGGAACATGCGTTGTCATTTGACCGCAAGCATTTACCTCAACATGGCGCCTGCAATGACTACTGGAGCTAGATGTGCAAATGCTGCCCCGAATCTTGATGTTGGTTAGCCATTGTTTACGGCCATTTTTATTCTTCTTTTATTGCCTCAATTGAGTGAATTGCTACATACAAGATAAAATCGGCTTCCCAGGTCGGATAATCAGCCAGCATTATTCTTTTATTTTCTGTTTACTATTTTCGGGTACTCTCAGCGGTGCAGACAATTTTTCCATTGGGGCCCACACGTAGACTATATCGCTTAACGTCGCTTGCAATGTCGCTTAACTTTGAAGTCATGTTCAACGTTGTCTCATTCGTCACAATGAATGTCGAGTAAAAATCCTCACCACCTTCCATTGACGTCCCTCTCTTGAAAAAAAAGGACAAACGAAATTGCTCCAACAACAGAGGAGCTTCTTCGAACGGAAAGGGCTATGCTTCGATGGTTTGGTCACGTGGCACGAATGAGTTAGCGTCGAAGTGGAGGATCCAGTGACTTGTGATCTCTCGTGCGTGCTATGCACCCGCCTTAAGTGGATCATGCGGACCACTGAAGATGAGATGAGAAGAGGCGAGCTAAATTCGTTACGGACCTTGATAGAGTTACAAGAAACTGCTGAAACTGACGAGTTTGGCAGGAATGGCGAAACTTGACATAGCCATGAAGCTTAGACGTATAACTGGTCTCTATACACGCTGTGATATGTTGGTTGACCCAGAAGGGGGCGAAATTCTCTATGAAACAGTCCCATTCACTCTATACTGGGGGTGCACACAGTGCGACATCACCTTCCCCTTACTCGTGGGAACCAAAATAGTAAAAACCCTAACCCTTCAAGTACCACTGATGTAATTGAGTCAGGCATCATCGACCTCCAAAACACCGACTCAATATCCTTCTACAATCCTCAGCTACGCAGTATTCGGGTGGAGTTGGCAATGAAGCAGTGGCGGTCAGACCTGCTGACTTAATCATTGTGGATCATCATCATAACTGCCCGAGGATCAACCCGAAGGAAACGCCTGAGGGAATAGACCAGTCATTAGCTATCTGCCGCATAAGTCAGGTGTGCTAAAGCACTGACAAGACCCCCGCCTCCTTGTGGCTGGGGTCGCATATTTGGCGAAGTCAAAGTCGTCTCCTTTCCTGTGGATCGGCAAACGATACTGAGATGATATGTAGCTCCCTGACGCTTAACTGCATAAGCTCACTCTGCATAAGCTGACCAGTGTCGATGTCAAAATCTCCCAAACTATGGCCTTTATTACCACCGCTTGACTGTCGGAAAAATAGAGATCGATTTGTTGGTTATGTTGTGCGAAAGTACTGTCTTGTGTATCGTATCCACTTAGGCTTGTAAAACGCTACAGTCGTCTATTAATGCCAGAGATTTTTCGAAGAGGTCACAGAAGAGCCCTGCATGTACAGCAAGATTTACCCTTCTGCTACTACCACATTATGTTCTTGCCATTGCTTCCGATTTGGGAAACGTATATGAAAGGTCCCCTCCGGGGCTAGTATAAGTTTAGGTTAGGTAAGAGTGATTGTTACAGCTGAAACAATTGGGACCCAATTACTAGATCCAGTTTGTTCCATCACTAACCAATGGTTGATACACCGATTCCTCGTTAGCCAGATGAACTAACTGACACCTGAGAGGGGGTTTCCTGATTAATTGCCAGTGGGAGGCCCATCTCTTTTCTAGTTCTTTAATTGCCTGCAATACCACTATGCCCAGGGACTCAGCATAGGGTAAGCTTGTTTCTAATCGCTATCTCACTGAGAGATAGGCGCTAAAAGTTTTACCATCTTTGATTTAGTTGATGGTGTGTCCCGAGCCTTGATGGCCGCCTGACTGTATATGTGCAACGATAACCCGTCTCTCGGATTCATTGACAGCAAGCGGGAAACCTCCTGGATATCTTTAACTTCTGCCTGCAATACACTGCAGTAGTAAGGCAGTTGAAGGTACAGAAAGAATGAGCTTTCTGCCTTCGTCCGTCTTGGAACCGTCCGTGTAAATTTCAATTTTTTTACTATATCTTTTGCTCAGTCCTCTCTGCCTGGGATTAGTATTTGGTACCCAGATTCGATGTCTAAAAAGGGTGCCTGTGTTCTGGGATATGTATTCTGTTCCAGCTGTTACACTCTCTCAACCTAATTGTTGCCTTGGTAGCTGTCAGCTTTCCGTATATGTACACGGTAAGCAGCTGTAGCATTGTTTCCTTGGCGGTTGAGAGTGTGGGATAAAATGCCCCATGAATCTTTGGATTCTGTGCATATTTTTCAAATTTTCTTTGATTCTCATTGCTGTCCACCATACGAGGAAGCCATTTGGTCCTCAGAGTGTATCCTGAGGGCACGACTTAATCGTAGTTTCACTGGACATAGGATATTGTTATCAATGCCAACACGGGGGAAAGGATTTTGCAGCGCAATGTTTATTCATGAGATTGGGAAAGATTGTTGAATGTCCCATTTAGGTTGCCCGAGCTTAATAATCTTAGCTTAACACTTTGGGTTGACATTCAAATTCATATTTAGCTGCCATTAGCAGTAGCTCATCGTAGTAATATTTTGAAAGAGAAAGTTTGTGTGTTTGCGGAGCTCTACCCTCTAAACGGCTGGAGGGATTTGGATGGAACTTGTTGAAAATAATAATTATGTTTTGCTTTGGAATATTGACTCCTGTGAAGTTTGATATTTTCTAGTTATCACCGCCAGCCATGTGGAAAATAATATGTAGTCTTTAGTAGTATCTTCTGGGAATTTATTGCATTTCAAAAACCATTTCAATGATCAAGTAATTCGATCTAAGTGATTAATCCAAAATTACAAAAGTAAACAGAGCTGAATCTCTCTAGACGTTACTCCGGTGTGACCGGATAAGATCGGTAGGCAAAGAAAGACTTAATACAAAACCAACATAGCAAGATTTAGAATTGATATTTTATTTTATTTTGAAGCTACGTTCATGGTATTTCCATACATATATAATAGTACATCATTCAAATGGTCGCTTCGTCTTGGCTTGTCAAGCGATCGATCCAGTATGTGCGGCGTTATTTCGGCAATTGCGTCTCCAATGTTGGCTAATGGCTTCACGCTCAATTGATGAACGTTCGCCGTGAGTTGACCCAGTCGCCTAATACATATCTCCTTCAAAACTTAGAGCGTTGCGATGTTGTCGAGTTGTTAATTTCGCACCATACCTAAAACCATTGAGGGTAAAGGCGTCTCCTTCTTCATTTTGAAAGTAAAAAGGTTGAACACTTGTGGATTGTGTTGTATTCGCTCCAATAACAGCAATTTTGTTTGTTGACATAGCCGCTGAGCCAAAAATGAGTCTCATCCTAGAAGATGACTTTTTGACCAATATCCGGATCTCCGGCCAACATTTCCGAATTCACGGCCTTCATGATTTCCAACTGCACTGACGGCGTAGCGATAATTTCGCATAACGCGTACCATTTAATGCGGTTGCAATTTGAGTCCAGAACCGAATGTGGTTCGCTTATTTGCAACCAGCTCTTCGTCTTCTTTGTGTGGCGCTACAGTCTGGAGTGGATCTGGGCCTCAACCAACAAGCCTCTCTAACTAGAGTTATCTTGTTGAGATCCTCTTCCATTTGGGCCACCTTAGACCCTGGTGTCCTCTGTTGCGTTGTTCCACAGGTTCGGAGTCGAAAACTTATTGGGCAGAAGCTGAACTGTCCATACGCTCTACATAGCCCAGCCACCTTAAGCGTTGAATTCGTAGACGCCTGGCTATACTCATGTCGCTGTACAGCCATTTCTCGGCCTTATTACAACCAGCTCACCCACATCATATGTTTTTTCTCCGTCTGTTGTACCCCTTAAATTTTCATCTTGTAGACCTTGAAGTTTCCTCTTCACCGCAATCATCATCTCCCTTCGCTCTACGTCTTTTAAGACTCTCGATTCCGGGATAATTAATTCGAATCTCAAAGTGGGACGCCAGTGGTTATAGTTACCTAATCGATACGCTGCTCTTCACAAAAAATCTTAAAGCTGCCAGCTGTACATGCATTTTCTAAATCACTTCATCTGCCGTCGTAGACTTCACTGCGAACATGCAAGTAAACTTAGTAAAGCTATCTACGACTACAAAAATATATATCATTCTTTGACGTTGGCGGCATCGACCGTAGATGATTAAAGTTATACATTCCTTTTAATGGGATTCAAGAATCCCTGTTTACTTGCCGGTCTTCCTTTTAGGAGGATGAATGCACGGGAAACAATTCAAAACGACTTCTTCCAATATTTTCCTAAAGTTGGAACAAAATAAGCGGAATGGGCAACGGCAACTACATTGCTAGCATTAACGTGACCATTTTTATGGAACCTGGCGTTTGTAAACTTTTCGAAACGTCCTTCTGACAGCTTGCATATGACGTCTCAGATGACAAAGTCTTCCTAACTGACGTTTTAAAATGGGTGACATCAAGTATTATTATTATTATTATAATTTATTAACATATAATACAATTATAGTGTTAACAGAAAGAAAAGAGCACAAGTTGCGAGACTTTCGGCTCAGTAGTACTAATTACAATGTTAAATATCGAATTTACATTTTTGGATGAAGTTATATATTTTTAAAACATTATCCTGTGTTGGTTCGTTTAAAATTTGCTGGATAGATTGATGTTGCGGCGATAGAAACAGGTTATTCTGGGTTGCAGAGGGGCATGTGCCAATGCCTAGAATGTGTTTTATGTCAAATACAGATCTGCAGCCACTGCATGTGGGCGGATCTTCCTTTTTAAGAAGATGTTTGTGTGTTACTGCTGTGTGCCCTAATCGCAATCTCACAAAGGTAGTTATCATAGATTTGGGCATTGAAGTGGGGTATACAGGATGCAGTCTGTTGTTGTTGATAGTTGAATAATGATGGGAATAGTTGGCCCAAGACTGAAGTTGGTTAGTTTTTAAGCTGTTCTTGATGATCCTGGTAAAGTCTTCTTTTGTGTAAACAATCGTTTTAAAGACTGGGGACCGGTGTGCAAGGTTGGCAGCTAAATCCGCTCTTTCATTCCCTATTATACCCACGTGACTTGGTACCCACATAAGTTTTACTTTATTTGGCATATCAATCACTCGGTCTCTGATTTTGTTGATAATTGTGGCATTATAATTTGGGTTACAGATAGCAGTTACAACTGAGAAGCTATCCGTCGCTATGATAAATTTGCCTTTCATACTTGCAGCGACATCTGTGGCTTTTAATATTGCTATCGATTCGGCTGTAAAAATTGAAGCCTGTTCCGGGAGAATTCCTTTGGCCAGTAAGTCGTCGTTTTCGAATATGCATGCAAAAGATGTACTGTCTTTGGTTTTGGATCCGTCGGTGAAAATAAACTTCCAGCCGTTGGATTTAAGCTCAGAGGCGATTGCCGTATAGAGGCTACGATACATTGCTGGAGTTGTATTTAATTTTCGATGTTGGGCTAGTTCGATTAGTACAGAAGTAGGCTTGATTGACCAAGGTGGATGTATCTGAGCATATTTAAAGGGGCGGATAAGGGGAATTTCCATCCCTCTGGCGGCAGCAAAAGATGATGAGATAGCACTTTGGAGACGTTTGGGAGATTTATTTTTCAAGGAAGATGATATGTCTTTGCCAATAACCGACTTATTTGAAAAAATGAGTTTGGCGACAAGTTTGGTTTTTGTTTCAAATATCCGTTCTTCTATAGACGGTAAACCAGCTTCCACTAGTATGTTCTTTATTGGGCTTGTTGGAAATGCATTTATGCTCCTCCGAGCGGCTTGATGGTAGGGTGCCTTTAGAATGTTTATTGTAGATTTGGGGCTGATACCGTATAGAAATAGTCCGTAATCGATTTTACTTAACACTAACGCTTTTGTAATTTTACAGAGGGTATTGATATGAGTGTTACATTTCTTACTGGCTAAATAATTAACAATGTTGGTTCTCGCAACAAGGCTCTTTCTTAGTTCTACACAGTGCAACTTCCAATTATATTTATTATTAAATAATATACCTAGAATATTTAAGTTGGTAACATTTTCAATATTAATATTGTTAAAACTTAAATTAATGTTGTTGCAAGAAATCTTGCGGCAGATGTGTAAGGTTTTGCATTTCTGTACGGAGAGTTTAGCACCAGAAAAGGTACACCAAGTTGTTATGTCTGCCATTAGTTTAGATATCACATTTTTAGTATGGGCGAGGTCTTTATGTTTGCTTATGATATAAATATCGTCAGCATAAATGCAATGATCGAGAGTAGGATATTTACTTATGATCGCACTGATATCATCGAAAGCGATAATAAATAGTATGACTGATAGTGGCGAGCCCTGTGGGATGCCATTAACCAGTGGGAAAGAGGACGAAAAGCAGTGGTTGGCTTTAACGTTTATCCTCCTATTGGTGAGGAAGGATCGTATGTAATTGTATAATTTGGGACCAATGCCCCACGTTTTGAGTTTATTTAGCACAATGTGAATGCCTATACGGTCAAATGCCTTTTCGAAGTCAAGAGCTTGGATTGTGACATGATTGCGAGCTGATATGGCGTTTGATATGTAATGATCAAGGTGTAATAGGGCATCGGTACAACCTTTTCCACGTTTAAAAGCCACTTGATTATGACTTATGAGGTTTTTTGATTCCATAAGCCAAAGTAATCGTTTCGCTATTATTTTTTCGAGGACTTTCGATATACAAGGGATTAGGGATATTGGACGGTGCCCGTCCACATTGCTTATGTTTTTATTCGGCTTAGGAATAGGAATTATTGTGGCCGTTTTCCAAGTCTGTGGAATAACACCAGTGTTTACGACGTTATTATATAAGGCTAACATTCTAGGCATTATTGATGATGGGATGTTTTTAATCATCTGATATGATATTCTATCCCTGCCAGGGGTTTTGCCCTTTAATTTGTTAAGGCAGCACTGTAGTTCTAGAGATGTTATTGGTTTTTCAATTTTAAGTGCTGGATTGAAGTTTGAATAACTGCTTACGGGACTGCCAATCGTAGCGTATTTTTGGGTGATGAAATTTGAATGGAAGTTTTCATCTTTGGATTGGGTTGACCAGATTTTGGCAAAGTGATTAGATATGTCCATTGGGGTGGAGAAGGTTTCATTAGGGGCTTCTATTACCCTAATATTCTTTGGAGTATAATTACCGGTTAGGCAACGGATTTTATGCCAAATTTCTCCGCAAGATGATTTAGGGTTTATTGATGAAGTAAAGCTATCAAGGCATTTAGCCTTGCTGATTTTGAGCTCCCTACGGAATTTAGCATTCTTCTTCTTGAACGATATCAAATTTTCTTGGGATGGATGTCTTTTGAAATATTTCCAGGCTGACACTTTTTCATCTCTAAGGTGATTTAATTCAAGCGACCACCATGGAACATTGCATTTGGTGACTTTGGGAGAGCTCTGCGGAATTGATTTGTTCGCAGCTGTGCGAATTGCTTTCAGAATTGTGGCAGCCTCTTTATTTGTGTTGGTTGATGCAATGTTAACTGATAGATAATCTACAATGTGCTTCTGGAAAGAAGCCCAATTAGCAAAATCAGTTTTAAATTTTTGGCTAACAGGTGTTGTATAGTATGCAGGGCCGTTGGTGATCTTAACTATAATAGGGAAATGGTCGCTATTATAGAGATCATCCAATATTTGCCAAGAGGTTTTTGCGCATAATTCTGGAGAGCAGCAGGTGACATCAACACGTGTCAAGGTGCCATGTGTGGAAAAGTGAGTGGGAGAGCCATCATTAAGTATTGTAAGATTGTGTTTGGATATAAAATTCTCAATGATAGCACCCCTTGGGTTGGTATTTGCTGAACCCCAAGTCAAGCTGCAAGAATTAAGATCTCCAGTAAGGATGATGGGAGTAGAGATTTGGTGAAGAATATTTGATAAGTCGATTACAGTAAATGGTTGGTCGGGGAGGATATAGAGACATATTATTGTAATTTTAGGAGGAAGTTGAAGTTCAATAGCTACAGCTAAGAGATTAGAGTTTATATGAATGTGTTTATGCGGAATGTTGTTTTTAACCAGAATACCCACTCAATGTTTTGATGAAATATTATGAGGAAAGTTGAGAAAATAACCCGTGTATTGCTTTGGTACGTTTGGTATAACATTGAAGGCACAGTGTGTTTCTTGCATTGATATAACCTCTGGGTTATATTCTTTAATTAGGATATTTAGCTCGTCGTAATTGTTTATGTAACCTTTTATGTTCCACTGGAGAATTTTTGTTTTTGGTTGGCGGGTGTTATGTTGATATGATATGGGTCGTGAACTCCATTGTCTGGGGGTAGGGGGGGAAGGGCTGGAGTTAGCAGTCCCCCCATCTACCCTCGACAATGAGGTCCACGACGAATTGTTGGTTAAGTTATTTATTTTACTGTACATCATTGCTTGTATCAGGTATGTAATATGTGCTTGAATTGAGTAAATCTTTGGTGAGTGCAGTTATTGGGGAGTTTTGGACAGAAGTATTATTGGTGCTCGTTAGAGGTAGGTTTATAAGAGGTTTAGAAGCTATTAGAGGTTGAGGCGTTTTGGGTTCGGAGGTAGTTATGTTAGTGCTTGGTGTTGATGGTGAGTGGTTTGGAAGGGTTTTGGTGGCAGTGTCTTTAGTGGGTGGACATCAAGTAGCAGTAGTCATCCTTTTGGTGAGAGGAGACTATTTTAAATGGGAAGAACGGTCGGATAGTGACTTAACGCGTCGACATGTCGCATATCAGATGCACTTTGCACTGATATTCACTCAGCATTAGTGCTCAGCAATGCGGCTGCAAAGGCCCCTTTTCTCCATCGTAAGATCAATAAACTTACAGTCTACGATGTCCCAACAAATACACTCTTAACGCATATCAATAGCAGCTAAAACTTCTAGTTTTTTGCTAGTGTAATTTCCATGCCATGTTACACGCAGTGTTTCATTCTCGGTTTCAGTCACCATCTGAAGCCGAGGATCCTCTTGCATGTATACATACCTATCGTCGCCTTCTACGGTCCTAAATGTTTGGTTTCCAACTTAGTTATTCTTCTTCTTTGTTTAGCACTACAGTCCGGGGTCGGACCTGGACCTCAACTAACAAGCCTCTCCAGCCAGCCAGATCTTTAGCCTAGTTGTGCACATCAAGTTGCACAATCTCTACAAACAAAGTCTCAAGTATATCTTGAGACTTTGTTTGTAGAGATTGCAGCCCGCTGACTCCCGGAGAGTTTGCCCGTGTAGATTGCTGCATACGCTTTCTTTATATGATCCACCGTGTTTTACTTCCAATTGAGTTTGAGAGTTTAAGTTAAATTCCATTTATATTTGGACAGGTGAATTCTAGAATAATTCTCTCTAACATAAATTAGGCGATAACTGAGACTCTCGCTTAGCGTTGAAGAAAATGATAGGAATGTTGACGACACGAGGATGGACACGTCGAAAACATACATACACGTGAAATCCATTTGCCATCTACTTCCAGTGTTGACACTGTCGGTTTTTTTTTAGTGTCCGGTATTGCTCCTAGAAAGACGTCCATTGCGCTTGTCGTACTGTATCGATAGGCTCCTTTCGAAACCTCTCATCGACCTGATGCACTAAGTTTATTTGGTATCAAACTTTCCGAATCCTTAAACCTCTCGGCCATCCACAAACAGAAAAGGAAAACAATTGCCCTGCAGTAAAAAAAATATTAAAAACAGGAAAACACAATATTTCAGATAAATACGCATAATCGTTTAATTTATTTATAAGTCGCTATTCGGTAACACTCGAGTTGTCATAAATAGATACATAGATTCAAAGTAATTTATTATTTAATTTAAGGATGGCTACAGAGCATATGCTTCAACGATGACAGAACAGTAATATGAGCTCATGTCAGGAATTTAGTTATTCCTATAACCCCCTCCGCCTCCACTGACGCCACCGCCACCAACACCACCACCACGGTTGTAGATAGATCTTCCACGGTTGTAGTTCGAGTTTCCGCCACGATTCCGATTGTTTTGAAATTGATCTTCGAATTGGTTGTTAGAATCTCCTCTTCCAGCAAAGCTGCCACGACGCGTTTGGTTGTCATTGTTGTAGTTGTTCTGCTGACTCGGATTCCAGCCCGCTCCTTGCACGCGACCACTACCACTCAACCAATTATCACCTTGGTTTTGCGATTGGAAATTGCCTCCTCGTCCTGCACTGCTGTTTCCACCTTGATTTTGCTGTTGGAAGCCCCCTCTTCCTCCGTTGTTCTGTCCTTGTTGTGGCTGTTGCCAGTTACCGCCACCACCACCACCGCCACTTCCACGACCACCTCCACGGCCACCACCGCGTCCACCTCGGAATCCTCCACCTCCACCTCCACCTCCCCCGCCACCTCCGGCACCACCACCACCAAATCCACCGCGACCACCACCAGACGAACGCTGCGTTTGCCAAGAAGGCATCTCTGGTGGCGGAGGAGCATGTTCATTAGCTCTACCTCCGCGATCTGGAACGCTGCCAATGACATGCTTCTGTATTTTAGAGCCAGTATTCTTCCGGACATTGGCGCTACTTGTTTTCTCAATAATAGCCAAGTCGGATCTAGCTGCCAACAGGGCAACGATATCAGCCTCTATTCCACCGACACGAAACTTATCCAATTCTTTCATCTTTTCCTCGTATTTATTGGCAATAAGGGCTTCTCGACCTTTCATTCTCTCGGACCATTGAAACGACTGCACGGTCACCTCCAGACGTGTCAGAAGTACCTGCCGCCTCAAGTTGTACTCCTCCTCCAAGCTCTTCTGAAGAGCTTCCAACTTCTTCCATTGCTGCTCATTCAACTGCTTATTAGAGTTCAGCAATGAATCTCCAACGAGCAATTTGTTTGTGCGTCGCTTTGCATCTTCCAGTTTATAATTGATCTTATCAAACAGAGCTTTCGGGGCTATATTGTCTGGAGGTTTGCCAACGTCTAGATCTTCTGATAACATTTGCAACGCACGTGCCGTATCCGTCTCAAACTTCGGTATCACATACGAGTCATCAGCCAGTGGCTTCTGATTGAGACACATTTTTGCAGTCATCAATTCGGTGATAAGGTATTCCAATAGTTGTATTCGAGATTGTTTCGATTGAAATCGACTAGAAAGTGGTCCAGCCACAAATCTCTTAAAAGGGCAGCCCAATTCCTTCAGCATTGCGGACAGTTCCATTGAAAATTCACTTATTTTCGATTCCTTATCAACTTTTTCATCGGTTTTTCGCAATACATGCAATTCGTAGGTAACCCATCCGACAACCTCTCGAAATAATTCCGATTTAACCCCACCATTGAGGGCTTCCGTGAGATTATCATTCCGAAGGCAAGCTCCTTTATATCCAACTGAAGTCAATGATTCTATAATGTCCAATTCATTTTCCATTTTAATGGAGCTATTTGAGTAAATTTAAAAAACGAAAACTAAGCACAATTGCAAAAAAAATTCACACGCAAGTTTACCTAGAGCCGGGGAATAAACTGAAATTTTTGACATATGTGACATCCCACTGCATTATTGCAGTTTATGGTAAATGCACACGCAAAAAGCGAATTAAATGAGTGCGTTCAGTGATCTTTTATATTTTTTTCAACATTTGTGTGTGACCTGGATGTCGGTCAATTGCCTTAAAATTGCAATTGTTGAGAATAATTATTGAAAGTGATGGCCGTAATTGAATTTTGTTAATAGGTGTATTTTATTATGCCCATTAATCTATAAAGAACATGAATTTGCATTGTATTACAACAACAACCCAAGATTCAGCAATTTATCGGGATCTCTATCCAGATCATAAGAATTATCTCCTAATATTCTCCACTAGGTGTTCATTTCATTCTTCTACGATTAGCCTTATTCACATCATTCTTCTACTTCTTAGGGCACTACAGTCCGAGGTGAAGTGCCCTATAATTCTCCACTAGTCGCGAAAACATCTGCTGCTGTGTAAAGCAATACTGAGAGTTAACACTTAGAGAACGTAGTGTTCAGTGTGCTCTGTGATAGATAACAAAAGAAAAAGAAAATAAAAAGAACTCAGACTGAATTGTACAACCTAGCTGCAACCTACAGCACGTGATTCTGTGATGAGGAGCCTACATCATCAGCTTTCTTTTCTCTTCTTTGGCTGACACTACAGTCCGGAGTGGACCTGGGCCTCCAACATGCCTCTCCATCCAATACGGTCTTGTGCTAGTTGCTTCCAGCCTCATACGTTCAGCTGATTGAGATCCCTTTTCAGTTGTGTCCACCATTGGAGACGTGATCTTCCCTTACCGCGTTGTACCTCGGGGTTGGAATCGAAGACTTTCCGGGCCGTAGCATTGGTGTCCGTTCGCTCTACATGACCTAGCCACCAGATCCGAGCAGAGACGGGACAGTAGTAGAGGAATTTTTCTGCAGTGTCGTCGTCCTCACAGGCATCGCAGAAGGTTTCATCGCTTAGGCCAAGCACATTTAGGTGTTTGGCGAAGGTGTAGTGGCCCGTTAGTACGCGGGTAAGTCATCTGCAGTCTTTTCTGTAAAGAGATAACAAGAATGTAGCGGATTTCTTACAAACATTTGAGAGCACGTGCTTGGCTTGTGTACATCCTGGAGAGCCATGCCATTTATCATCAATGGAAGCCCTCGGCAGTCAGTCCCAACGCAGGTTCGGGTCCTAAGAGTACCTCCTCTGATCCTTGTCTAGCAATTTCATCGGAAATCATTTCTCGTAATCCCGTGGTGGCCCCTGACTCAGAGCACTAGCAAATATAGATGAGCCCAAAAAAAACAGCGGTTAGCAAGAGTTATTGAGCGTTTGATCTCGGTACCGACTGATAATGTTTTTGTTGTTTAACGCAGAGCCGAGGTAGGCGAATGATGAGACTTTGTTTTGGTCTCGTTTACTGCTAGACCCATTTTAGATGCTTCCGACTCAGTGGCAACAAACGCCTTATTGACGGCCCGCTGTGTTCGACCAACCACGTCAATGTCATGAGTCATCCGCACATGCTAGCAATTGTGCAGACTTTTGGAAGATTGTGCTTCTTGTGTTGACGAGTGAGTTCTGCACGACCTTTTCAGGAAATATGTGGAATAAGTCACATGACAGTGCGTCGCCTTGTGTAAGTCCTTTTTTGACATTGAAGGTCTTAATGAAATCGTTACCGAACTTGATTGATCAGCGATACTTCCCCATCAACATCCTGCTCAACATGACGAATTTGACGAACATGACGCTGATTAGCTCGCCTCTACAGACTTTGTCATATGCGGCCTTGCAATCGAGGAACAGGTGGTGCGCGTCTATTTGCATTTCTTGATTTTTATTCAGGATCTGCCGCAGTGTGAAGATCTGGTCTATTGTGTACTTTCCCGGCATGAAACAGCACTTATACGGACCCATCAAGTTTTTCACAAATGGTTTTAGGCGTTCACACAAATCGGCAGAGAAGGCGATGCTTAGGAGACATATCCCTCGGTATTTGAGGCAGTTAAAAGAGTCCCTCTTCGCCTATTCACCTCATTAGTGCAAAAAATATGATCTACATACAAGGTCTGTTCCAATTGATTTGTGCACAGAAATTCGTAGTTGAGCAAATTGTCAGGAGTGAGGGTCAAAATCTCTTTTTGAGAGAGAAACTGTGCACAAACTTGTGGAACGACTTTTCATAGAAATGCAAAGAATTCACGAAACGCCAAAAAAAAAATATATGAAAACTGCCATATGAAATGTTGTTTTTTTTTATTTTGAATTAGACAGTCTTCAATTTTCTGCCCACAGAATTTTTTGTTGGGGTGGGTGGGGAAATTGTGCACGCTCTTCTGTGAAAAACAAAATCACCAAATGGAACGGCTTTGGACAGTTTTTCGGTGATTTTCGGTGCATTTCACAGCAATTGGAACAGACCTACAATTTTAACGCAATTGACACAGCCATCAGACCAAATAAAATCGCTTTCATCTCTGAACTCTTCCATTTTGGTGAATATTTAACTAACCATTGATTAGCGTCCATCAAATACAAACTGGCATATGACATTGACATTTGATTTCATCACGATTCGATTTTATTTATTACAGAGAAAATGGCGTATCAACAATCGACGATGCCTGACCAGCAATTTCTATGGGATGTATTCCAAAGGTAATTTAAAGCATACACTCGTATCCTATTGGAAAATATTCACATTTCGTTGTTTTGTCAAACTTGATCCATTTTAGAGTTGACAAAGATCGCAGTGGGCATATATCAGCCGATGAACTACAAGTGGCACTATCAAATGGTACCTGGAGTCCTTTTAATCCTGAAACCGTCCGTTTAATGATAGGAATGTTCGATCGCGAGAATCGTGGCACAGTTTCATTTCAAGACTTCGGTGCCCTCTGGAAATATGTCACAGATTGGCAAAATTGCTTCCGTTCATTTGATAGAGATAATTCGGGAAATATCGATAGAACAGAACTGAAAACAGCATTAACAACATTTGGTTATCGCTTATCGGATGGCCTAATTGATTTATTAATCCGAAAGTTTGATCGATTCGGGCGTGGAACAATATTATTCGATGATTTTATCCAATGTTGTATTGTGCTATACGTAAGTAATTAATTCCCTACGCATGCGTGAGTCATACATCATCACCAGACTTCCCAGAAAAAACAATTGTTGATGCGGGACTTTTTTCTGTTTTTTTTTTTCTTTTTCGTTTCTTCTATTCTCTGTGTAGACTCTCACATCTGCATTTAGACAACATGATACAGACATGGATGGAGTCATAACAATTCACTATGAACAATTTCTGAGCATGGTATTTTCACTAAAGATCTAGTTCGCAAAAGAGGTAAATAAAGTAAAACAGTCAAAAACTAGTTTATTTCCAGTTTGGGACGTGTAATTTTTGTGTAATGTGTGTGAGTTTGTTCGCTTTGCTTTGTGCCGGCTGTGATGTGAGGTTGGATGAATGATTATTCGTGAGGAATGTGTCATATGTTTACATTGTTTATTTAAATTTGAAGTGATAAAAAATCATCATTCTTCTGTATGCAAGTGTCCCTTGTGTTTACCTTATTTTCAGCATGGAAGTCAGCCGCAGTTTGAGTCATCAGAAGTACGTGAAGAATGCAATCAATGTGCTTTCGAAATGCAATATAAGCGGTCGTTTTAAGGGGTTTACATGAGTTTTACAGCAATGCGTCAGCATGAAGTGCGCGATATCCATTTCGCATAGTAAATGCAGTAGCATTGCATTTTTAGTGAACCGTCTTTTCAATTTCTAGAGTTTTCTTAAAATCGCCTCAGATAAGAAGTTATTGGACGATAATTGCCATTATTATTTCGACATAGATAAAGTATATGTATGTTTCTATTCAGTCGAAAAACAGTATGAACCTCTACTATTCCCATCCATCATTCAAATATGTTCGACCTTTGCATCGAACACATATTCTTAATGAATTCAATTTCATTCCCAACGACACCAACTGCTTGTAGCCTCGATCTCCCTTGAGAAAAAGTCTCAATATTCCTTCCAGATTGGAATGGAAGTCTAAAAATCAGACGCTGGACGGTAAAGGACGACGCCAAGGACCCAAACAGAAAATCCAGTTTGACAGTTCTCTCATAATAATATAGATGGTTATAGTTCGAGGCGAACCTGATACTGGCGTCTGCAGCAACCACTCATGTGCGTGCTATTGTTCTTTATGTCGACTCCTAACTTCGTTGTTTGAGAAGTCTTTTCTGGTCAGATATACTCTCTCAGCACTGTCCCCAAAAGAGGTGGTGCCGTGAATTGTGAAAGTTGCTCGTATCAGTGATTGAGCCCAGAATCCTCAGCTTAGGGGTTGACAGACCTAACCACTACGCCACGGCGGACATGTCCTTACATCTTCCCAATTTATGGCTGTTGTGTCTTTCAGACAGATCAGATCCCGAGACAATGTCAACTCCCATTCACAAACTTCCATTAATTGTTGGCTGAAAAAGCTGAACCAGTTCCAGTTCATGTGGGTCCTTAAAGTTGACAGTTCATGTGGGTGACATACGGTGTAATTTTGAATACGACATCTTTCGAGACTCGCTACAGCTAACCACATATAAAAAATACATACAAATTGGATACAATAACTAGTCGCAAATGGTTGGAATACACATCATGCGCCTTACAAAACTGACTTGACCTGCACTCAATTTCAAACTTTCTCTTTGTCTGTTTAAATGATGTCGGTCAGCACTGCGGAATTGGCAGGCATGCCCTTAGAATGAGTTTGCCAAACAATTGCAGAAGCAACATTGGCGAGAAGAAGCGGGAGTAGGCAATACATCATCATTGGTTGTGCAGCGCAGCGATGAGGAGATCATGCATCACTTTTTTTTTCCATGCAGTGCCCTTGTTGGCCCCGTTGGAACGTACGCTTAGGACCCAATTATTGCTCATATAATTGTGGTATTTGGTGGGCCGTGGCGTTGTGGGTATGTCCGTCGACTCCTACGCACTTTGATCTACCAGTCTAGGTTCGATTCCTGGTACGACAAGAAATACTTTTCACCGCCTCACCTCTTTCGAGTTACTGACAATGCTCAAAGAGTAAAGCTGTTCGAGGCAGTTACAGTAATAGCTGCCTAGCAGCAGTCCTCTTGTTTCTCGAAGGGATAGACACGTTCCGAGGTAATGTAGTATTGTTTTGTCTTCATCCTCATCTCTGTAGCTTCTACAGATGTCTTTGTAGGACGTTCCAAGTCTTCTTGCCTGGTTGCCTATGAGAAAATGGCCCGTTATTACGCCTATTAGTTTACTAATGTTCTTCCTGTTTAACTAACTTTCGTTGCCTGGAATACCCTTGTACCCAGCATAGGGTAAAATTGGATCTCCTTTAGAGATAGATGTTAGAGTTTTATCATATTGGAGTTGACAGACGGTTTTTCCAGAACTTTATGACCGCCTGACTATCTTTGTATAAAACAATAGATTTCCCGTCTATCGGACTGATTGATAGTCGGAAAGCTGCCTTTGGAACAGCTGTAAATTCTGCCTGGAATACACTGCAGTGGTTCGGTAGCTGGATCGCCATAGATGTCACTGGCTAATTGGCGTATATGCCTGAACCAGTGCATTCATCCGATTTGGATCCGACTGTGTATACTTCCATTGCAGCTGGGTTGCGGACTATGATCCTTCCTCGTGTGAAATACGGTATTTCGAAGTCCAAAATAGGAGTTAGAATTTTGGAGTACCTCCGTACGTCGTTTGCTGTGAGTTTTATCCGAGCGATTGTGCTGCCAGTCATAATGTAAAGAGAAATTCAATTTAGGTCGATCCCCAAATCTTTGACTTTGGCAACAATAATAATTATAAAAAAGCTCGTAAGAATCTTAATTGAAAAACCACGTTAGCATTGATAAGGGGATACCCAACTATTTAAGCTTGGCCAAAAGTAAAATGTGATGAACTCCATCAAAGGCCTTTGCGAAGTCTGTGTGGAGTACATAAACTTGCAAGCGATTTATCAAAACTGTCAAACTTGTGTTGTCTTTTCAGTTTGGAGCACTAAACTTTTGTTCTTAAAATGTATAGAGTACCTTCGCCAAGTTTGTTCTCTCAGCATTCTGCTCAGCAACAACCTTATGTGTGATGGACTTTGAGTTGGTTGCATTTTCAACAGCACGACTGACTTTAATTGGTGAATCTACTATTGTCGTTGTGGCATTGCCTATAGTCGAAAACGTTGATACTTTAATAAAGCTGCATCTGCTTACGTCATTCACAGTAGCCCCTGTTGGTTCGTTTAAGTGGCTATCCGATTTGTCTCAAATCGGGTACAAATAGCGCTGTTGCGCGTCGTTTTGGTACCACACCTCGTAGACCGTGGTTGTGTGGTTAGCTAAATCCAGCCTGTGGAGTTTAGGAAATTGATTATATTAGATATGTTTTGGTTAACGATCTCGGAGATGTCACTAAGTAAGGGATGCCGCGATATATCTTTGTTTGCCTAGTGTCGGACAGTCACAGGAAAAGTGAGGCTTTTCTCTGAGTGGGTGTCGAGGCAACTGCGACATTGTGGGTTGAACGGTAACGGTATGGATGCCTATAGGCCAGTGTCCCGTGCTTACAGCGACGACTAGAGATTTCGAAGCGATTTCTTTTGAGGAGGTCATCAGTCCTTCATTTAGTGTAGGAGGGCCAGGTTTTCGTAGAGACTTTGTAGACAATTCTTTCAGATTCAAGAAGTCGGTGTCGCTAATTCACACATTTCAAGGCGTGTGTGGGAAACTGGAATTGGATCGTTTGATTTAGTAAGGGATTGGTTATACCTCTTCCATTCGCTTTTCATTCTGCAAGCTTAATCCCATAATCTTGATGATTTGCTCTGCTGGTCTAACCAATGAGCTTAATCCTTAAACACTTCACTAGCAGCACGTTGCTGTGCAGTTTATCGTTCTTTTTTGATCGCGATTAAATTAAACGGGGCCAAATATCGCCCGCAGTACACTCGCTTCTCCATTCATTCAACTTGAACAATATCCACACATTCTTGCCCTAACTGTGCGATACATTTAAACCGATTCGTCGTGAAATCCGAATGTTCTCCTGTTACTACAATCGTTTTTTCTCTTTTCTTTCCAGCATTAGAACTACAAACATAAGCTGCATCAATGTAACCTTTACCTGAGGAGCTCCTATCTACTTCACTTCACGATGAATTGTAAAATTGTTCAACTTACGAAATGACGTTAAAATTTAAGAAACTTTTTCTATAATACAATTATTTTTCATTGTAACCTATTCCTTATTCCCATCCTTGTTTTTGGTGAACAGTATTTTGTATATGCATCGATTGAAGCAACTTATGCACTACAGCGGTTTCTTTGTGCCAATTACTCCATTTTACAAGTAATCTCAACTCTACATACCACAGTTGCGTGGGCGATGTTCCTTACGGTCGCCAATGAAGGAAACATGATTCAAATGAAAAGTGCTTTAATGTTAATAGAAATCGTTAATTTTTGAAGGTACACTGAAAGTGTATTTTATTGAATCTTGCTATTGTTGAAATTGCAACTCTAAACGATTATGATTTTGTATACTTACGGTTAAACAACATGAAATGAGATAACTATAGTTTTATTCTACTTTTTTTGTAAAAAAAAATAAATAAAACAAAATATATTTATCTTTACTAAATAAATGAGATACTGTATTTGTAGGGAAATTTCTGCGTGTGATCTTTGGTCCTGTTTAAGTTGATAGCGGTTGGAGATGTTTCAATAAGAGAACACTGTACAGCAAAATGTTTCAGTGGTTTATATGCCCAGAAGCCTTGGATCCTTTGAGACTCTGATGCCCAATGAACCGAGTTTCACAGTGAAACCTGAACTTCAGTTCAGTTGAACTTCGTTTGTGTAATGCGATCGATAAAAGTATGCCATCACTTTCCACTTGGTGCGTGCATTGGCTACAATTTGTGAGAGCTGTCGATGCTTTTTAGTTTTTTAACTCTTGTGCATTCCTTTTGAACTTTTGTAGAGCGTCTTTCAACCAAAGAAGGAATCAAAGAAGGGTATCAATTCCAAATGATTTCAATACAATGAATCAATCGCATTACTGAACAGATCTCATATCTCAGAGAGAATAAAATACGAAAGCTTGAAAAGAGAGCGAGAGGAGCAAAATGGCGTAGAACTGAGGTTTAAACGGCAGTGTACTCTCGTTTAACTTAAACTACAAATTTAACTCAGTTCGAGGCAGAGATGAAGTATTAGTGTACATGATTTCTGGTTCGAGGGTTAAACGAAACCGTGAGACCGAACAAATCATTGAACTGAAGTTTAAACCAAAAGTGAAGTTCAAACATCCAGTGTGAAACTGGACATGATTGCCGCAACAGAGAACCTCTACTTTTAAGTTTTAACCTTCCTGCGGTTCTCGGATCATTTTTGACCCACATGTAGTCAAATAGGCTTATGGAACTTTGAAAAAGGAGGACCGTTCTTTGTTGCAACCATGTAATTGAAAACTTTCAAAAAAATATCAGGTGTTTTAAGGTTCGACAACAGAGGAACTTGAAGTGAACAACTATTGTTGAATCAATTCACACCTATACCTGAGTTGTGGAATCAGCTGGAGATATTATCAAAACTTTACAATCCAACCGAAAATGTGCCAATAGATGAACAGTTAGTAGCAAAACATATAAATTAAAAAACCTACCAGCAAACAGTAATCAAATATCTAACATAATTCCTAAAAATATAGTAGTGTTTGAGGAACGAAGGTTAAGATGATATGTAAAAGATGAGACGGGTATTAACGAACTGGAGACGACTAGCAATAGACTGTGCCATTCCTACGATAGGTTTGTTGATCCTGGATCCTAGTAATTATATGGGAAACGCATCCTATTGGCATACCTGCCAATTGTGCAGTGCTCTGTTGACCCATATTATTTTTTGGTTGTTTTTGGTTTTTTGTAAAATATTTACAAAACTGTGTATATTTTGGAACCCAAGAACTTAGGTTTGGCGAAAAAATTAGCAAGTAAGGCATGTAATACGCGCATTAACATCCTCTGTGCTACTCAAAGCGTCCGAATGAAGTAAAATCGACTACCGTGTACTATCAACCATAGAAGAACGGATCTTAACTGGGATACCTACATAATACACACCTTTTGTAATATACCCGAATTGATTATACACAAGTATAAAATCTCCAAATTTAAAATCCTCAAACGTGCATAGTAGAAAACGATCGATTCGAAACAAATTCGAGAAAAATTGTTTATTGATGGGTATGACTACCGTTTGCATACAAGAACAAACAAAAATGAATTTAGATGGTCTTGTGCGAAGCGAAGGAACACTTTTGCAAAAATGTTGCGGTTACAAAAGAAATTAATGAAAAGCACGAACTTCAGAAATCTCCGTCGACCAACATTATTATTAACAACTTAAAGCACATGGCAAGCTCAACATCTTTGCAACCGTCGGAAATAGCTCGGGAAAGTACCGGAATGTCGTGTATACTTACCTAGTAAAGACGCTAAAAAAGGAAGGTAGGTCGAATTCGTCACCGAAATAAAACTCCTGCTGAACCAGTCGATTTAACATCAATTAATATTCCCGCAAAGATATTAACTATAGGAGGCGGAACTCTTTGTTTTAAGCGAGAAATTATTTAATGGCAACCTCGCTAAAAAACTTTGGGAGAAAGTCAGTGTTGTTTTATGTTGTTCCATCAATTGCTTAGTATACATGGACTTATAGATGGACAGGTAGCGCCTCAAATTTTTTGCCTTATGAGCAAAAAAAAAATTGGCAGCCTTATAATGAGTTCTTTTTTGAATTATTTCACTTGTCGCTTGAAAGAAATATAAACTTAAATCCGTTAAGAATCATTTCTAATTTTGAAAGTACCATCTATTTGACAGCAAAACTTTATTTCTCTTCTGCCCATTTTCAAGGATGTTTGTTACATGTTGGGCAAATAATTTGGAGGAGGGTACCAAAATAAAGGCTTCAAAGGATATATGGCAGTAATGAGACATTCAGTTTATACGTCAGAATGCTGAAAAGTTTGGCATTTGTACCGCCAAAAGAAATACCAACTTACTTTTCTGAGCTAAACAGACGGTTCAAAAATAACTATGTCGTCGGTAACAAAAGAAAATATGAAGCTGAGTTTTGGTCAGTTGCCGATTGTGTTAAGACAAATTTTCCTCGAACACAGAACTGTGTCAAAGCCTGGCCCCGCCGCCTCAAAGCATAGTTGGCAAAAAAGATCTGGCTTGTACGATTTAATTGAAGATATATCGAAAGAAATAATTGTTGTGAATACAACATCACAAAAATTAAGCAGTGGTGAAGAACCTGTCCTAAAAAAATCTGGCATTAAACGGTCCAAAAAATTAAAAAAAAAATATTTCAAGACGACCGAATGCCGGCAAAATAGAGTATTTGCAAATTATTTCACACAACATATTATTATCAATGATGGACATTAATGCTATTTTCGATTAATTTAATTAATATTACTCGTTAAAAAGCCAGCCTATCAGTCCCATACACTTTCGAAAAGAAGTTCCCAATTGCATAGAAGATCGCATCCTGGAAGCCATCGCGATTTGATTGTGTGACTTTAAAAAGGGAAACAACACAACACAACACACAAAACAAGCCTTATTTCAGACAAATTAAAAGCGAACAATAAGTAACAAAAAATAAGTACGATCACAAGAAATGAAAAATTGACAATCATTTTCTATTTAAGAAATTAGCAGACTCACATCGTCAACAAATATGCATTTGCTTAAACAAAAACAATTAGCAAATGTACATTCATAACAAAATGCGTTGTTAATGCTAAAATTAGCAGAAAGGCTCTGTTTTCTGATTTGGTTCAATGAAATGAATATGCAACTAGAGAAGTGGAGCAATTGAAAACGGATATATTCAAAAGGCCTGAGTGTGTACGCAATACGCAATATTCATGTCTGTTTTGAAATTCATTATGTTAAGTTCTTATTTTTTGTTATTTTTCTTTCTTGAAGTCATTTTTTGTTTGGTGCCAAACATTAATTCTTATATACACTCGAAATGATGGGAATCTATTTTTAAGGATTTTGTTGTTGGGGATTTTAATTTCCCCAACCCATCTTAACTATTAACCATAATCAACTTGAAAATCCCAACTAACTCCCCTATGCAAGTCCATAGAACTAGCACAAAGTCCGAATTAAGTGTGACTGCTACCAACGAGCAGCCAGCTATCGTAAACTAACCTAGCCCAACGTTAGAAGAAAAATGCAGCGTATCAACTACATACATATGTATATCGCACGCACCTTTGACCTAACATTCAGAAGGGCTTTCATTTTCACAGACAGAAATGAAAAAAAAAAATAAAACAAACGCGAAGAATTCGGACATATGACTGACTATGCACACATGTATTCATTATGAATATTCATGTGTTTTCGCCAATCACGACGAAAGATTTCGTTGATGCTTGACACATGACTCATGCTTGCTGATGCCTATTATAGTTAGCCCTTGAAGCCTATGTCAAAATCGAATGAAAAGTTCAGCAGAAGCCACTTATGTAAGAAAAAATTAATTTACGTACACTATGATTAACACTTAAAGCGTACCTTCTTGTTAAAGTACGAGCGCCCAATGTATTGTTCCGTGTTCTTTTCCTTTTGAAAAGTTTTGAAAGATACGCTAACAATCTGCCCTATCTTGAAAGAAAAATTGTCGTCGTAACAGACTGACAAACAATTTACCAGACAAATTCGTGAAAAAAGCAGTTTGAATGTAAGGCATTCACCAATAAGTTGTGACCCGATTGTTCTGGAGTTCTAAAAGCATTTTCAACACATCCTTTTCATATAGATCATTCCAAATTAGGGATCCGTCTTTAGCGCCGAAGTACTTGTCATACCAAAACCAGTAGAAAGAAAAGCGAGACAAATTCATTACGGCGACAGTCGTTATTGTAACAAATCTGGCCGCCGTGAGGTAGAGGTTAGATACTTCGAACCCTACAAGTTAAAACATTTCCAGAATTGGGATAATTATAATCCGTATTAATTAAAAATCAACACTAATAGACAGCATGCTTCTTATCGCAGCCCATTTAGTAAATTGAATTAGGTCACAAAGCAGTGGCCCACCAAAATCTTCTCAAGAAAGTAAATCCACCCACGTGCATAATCTGAACTCCGCTTTCGAAATTAATCACATCCAAAGCCTTGGTACATGCCACCCAGCACTAATATTAATAATAATGAATTCTCAATTACGATGGTGATATACAAAAAAATTGAATCAATTAACCACCGTTTCCAAACAATTTGAATATAAAAGCATTTCAAGAGACTGCTTACCCGCCTGAACGCAATGCTTACACGAAATAACTCAGATGTAAACCCAGTGTATCCGATTACGTCATGAACATAAAAGTATACCTTGGCAGTTGGCAGCGAGAGCAGAGTGATGTTTTCAACGACTCATTAGATTTGTGTGTACACACACCAAAGTTGTATGTGCAGTCTCAAATACAAGGTGTATTGCAAGTTGAATGCAGAAAACGAAATAAAACTCCCAAAAAACCTGTGCGATATTAGAATTAGTTGAATAACACTTTCGGGTTGAGTAAAGAAAATGTCATCTATAACATTGCTAAGAGCTGCCATAAGAGGAAATGCTAATTTCCTTCGGCCGAGGCTACGTGTTCTTCCGAGTTTGTAAATAATAAATCAATCCGAATGCTGTCCGTGTGCATTAATCTGTATTCTTTATTATTAAAGGTCAAGAACATTCGACACAGAATTCGAGCATGCAGAGGGCCAAGGCGAAACCATGAGTGAACGTATGAACAGTTTGAATATTTTAGTTTTGTACACAGCACTAGGCTCAAACTAATCTGCTGAGATAAACAAATTATATTTGTTTATGTCTACATGCGGTGACCTTGGGACTGTGCGTTAGACACGATATTGCTAAATCACACCAAGATTTTAATTAATGCTGGGATTTAAATGCGTTTTTTGTTTGTTTTGCTTAACTTCCAGTCAAGTACAAGATGATGACCAGCCTTGATCTTGAACGTGGTTACGTCCGTGTCCCAAAGCCAAGGGATCACCTACTGAAGTACGAACCGAAATGGGAAGATTTACCACCCAGATCAATGAAGGATTCCTTTTCTTCGGCCATCATACCGCTGAGTCAGAGTCTATCATTGCAGGATAAATATATAACTACTCTGGGGCACGTCCGCTTAGGCAGGCTTATGGAGGACATGGATCTGTTTGCAGGTATTTACTGTATTCAGTTAACCTTTAAGCTACTTAAGCTACCTTCAATGAAACATGCATTTTTTCCACAGTTTGGGTATGTCATAGGCATTTGAAAATCCCAACACTTGACCCATCTGTTGCGCTGCCGTACACGTTCGTCACCATTCTCGTGGACAAGATTGTTTTTACCGAATTCACCCCACAGGCGAATCATGATGTTAGACTTTCAGGTCACGTGTCATGGGTTGGAAAGTCATCAATGGAAATAGTGGTTTGGCTCGAGCAGATGGAAGGTGGCACGTACAAGAAAATCACACGAGCTCTATTCCTCATGGCTGCCAGAAACGCAACAAACACCAAGTCAGCACCAGTGAATCCTCTAGTGCCGGCCGATGAGAGAGAGAATAGAATACTGGAAGGCGGCGAAATGCGCAAACAGCGACGAAAGCATATTCAATCAACATCCTTACTCGGTGTAGAACCGAACACCGAAGAACAGAGAATCATGCATGATCTGTTTATTCGAACAACTCAAACGGATACGATGGAATTGAATGCTCGAATTCTACCAGAGAATGCCCGTTGGTTGAGTGACTCATCGGTGGTCTCAACGATGGCATCTTTTCCGGAAAACAGAAATGCTCATAACACGGTTTTTGGTGGTTTCCTTATGCGGAATGCACTGGAAATCAGTTGGGTGTGCGCGTCGCTATATTGCGGCGCCCGTCCCAAGCTGACAACAATCTGTGATATCAGGTTCCAAAAGCCTGTCAATGTGTCCTCCTTCCTAAAGATGACTGCACATGTCGTGTACACGCAGGGGAATTACATTCAAATAATGACGCTAGCTGATATATTGGATCCAGCCACTGGGAAGCAGGTTACTTCAAATGCGTTCAGTTATACCTACAAGGCGCCGGATAAAGTTGCCGAAGTTCTACCACGATCCTACGATGAGACGTTGTGGTACATAGAGGGACGAAGAAAATTCCGATACGCAATGGGAATTGAATAAACTGCTTGAAACTCAATGAGATTACTTTTACAGGTGCATCAACGCAACGTGTCCTTCGACCTAAGCTTAAATTACCATAACAGATATTATTGATGTTCTTTAACAAATCCTAATGAGGCTGTTCAATAAAATGTACTAAAACTTGATCAATTTTGTTTGCTTTAAAATATAAGTCCGGTGGAAAATTAAACCCACACTACACACTACTCTACACCAAGTAGTGCATGAGCTCATAGTGCACGTATGGGAACACAAAGAGATGCCCGAAGACTGGCGAGAAGACATTATATGTCCAATACATAAGAAGGGAGATTCACATCGTGCAACAATTATAATGTTGAGTAGCTCCTATAAGATACTCTCCTCTATCCTGCAGGAGCGGATAGCCCCATACGCTAAAGCCATGATTGGGCAATATCAATGCGGCCTCATCCCAGGCAAATCAACAATTGATCAGATTTTCATTCTCAGGCAGGCGATGGAAAAATGTGTAGAACATAATGTTAAATTATATGTACCACCTGTTCATAGACTTTAAGGCCGCCTATGACAGCATAGCCAGAGTAGAACTATATAAGGCCATGAGAGAATTCGGCATCCCTGAAAAACTGACACGACTATGTAGATTGATCATGACCAACACAACAAGTCAAGTTAAAATAACCGGTTCATCCAGACCAATAAACACCTTAACTGAACACCGACAAGGGGGGTCTGGCATGCCTCCTCTTTAAGCTGGCGTTGGAGAAACCAATTCGAGACTCTGGCACAAATACAAGAGGACCTATCATCACCAAGTCCAGCCAGATCTTGGCTTACGCAGACGACATAGACATCATGGGAAGATCCGATCAAGCTGTACGAGAATCCTTCAGCCAAATCGAACGGACGGCGCAGAAAATGGGGCTGCACGTAAATAAAGGAAAAACTAAGTGCATGGTGGCGTCGTCTGCGAGGAGAACACCTACACCTAGAGTTGGTCAAACAATCAGGAAAAGGAGCACGAATTTGAAGTAGTGCAATCCTTCAACTACTTTGGGTCGATAGTAGCAGCCAATAACAACATTGAGGAGGAACTACAAGGGCGGCTGCTCAAAGCCATCATAGCCTACTATAGGATCGTTAAATCCTGCCTGGGTAACCTCACACTCTTGGTTTAAATGTGCAGCGGTGGCATCTGAATCGTACTTCATTAGATGAGTTATGGGAGGTAAGGTGAGTAAAATATTAACCAGATAAAGAATTAAACACATACCAAATGGATACAGAATTTGGGAGCATTTTGATTGATATAGAAAGGCTGGGAGACCAAAATACTGGTGCCGAGCACAATGTCGGCCTCAATCTGGTTGTAGTAAAGCCTTCACTGCAATTGAAGGACAGACGAAACGAGCTGGTATTCAGTTTAATGAGGAACCATGTTGTTTCTTGTCGAACAAGAAACGTTCCATCACACACCATCTGGGACAAAACAACAATCGACAGCTACAATTTGGACGTAGAGAAGAAGTTTATTTACCTCGGAGCAAACATGAACTCCACAAAGGACATATTAGTGGAGATCCTATGGAGCCGAAAGTTGGAAGTTAAAGAAAAGAAGAATTCTACGTCGGATATATGGTATCGTCTGCGAGGAAGTTGAATGGAGGAAAATACACAACCGCGAGCCCTTACTAGCTGTACCAAGATGTGGATGAAGTCTGGAAGGCAAAAGTCCATCGACTGCACTGGCCCGGCACTGGCATGGACATCAATGCTCCAGCTAAAGGGTCTTCGAAGCCAAGCCTCTTGGTTCGAGAAGGAGAAGACCGAACCTCCGGTACAAGGACCAAGTCATCGCGGACCTAAGACAGCTTGGTCTGGATGACTGGAAGCAGCACTGGACCGTCAGAGATGGAAGGTAGGAATTGCTCAAGCTCAGATCCTCCATGAGTCCGATTTCGATTTCATTCATATTATATGCAAAAATATAATATTTATGCGCCATTTACGTCCCACGTACAAACGCAAGCAAAAGAAAATTAACGAACCTGTCATTATGGTTACAGTGTATCATTTCGGCTTATCCGCTCGGTAACGAAAGTTCACACGTACCTCCATTATGGTTTGCCCTTAGTGCCAGCCAGTGTTGGGTCCTCAGGAACTGTACAGTTTCGACGGAAGAAAACATGAGGGTACCACGGTATCGCGATTAACTCTTGCCAATCGCATGAGTTGTCCAATTGGACTTTGTACAGAATCCTTATCATGATAATAGAGTCAGAGGCATGTACAACATTGAAAGCGAATAATGACGCACTTGGTGATTTCGAGAGAAAAGTTGCGCGTCTAATCTTTACTCTTTACATTGATAGCGAATAGCGATTGCATGAGGATTGATAGCGAACCGGACATATTATTTGGATTAGGCATAAATAGCTTTAACATACGAGACAACTTGTCCATGTACATACGGGACAAAATGCTAGACTCTCAACTTGTCCATCGTCACGTCAGTGGGTACATTTGTTATACTTCGATTATCACTTTGCGCTACTTCCGCCGAATCGATGCCAATGTTCTGAGTGGCTTTGGAAGAATCCTTTAAGCCATAATTCCAAATATGTCGGAGTAGATCTATAAGGAATGCCCATAACGTAGCTCCTGCAGACTGGAGCTCTGGACGCCGACTTTTTACCAAACAGTTGATCAGCTACTCTGGCGCAATTCGCAAAATAAGGTAAACTATGTTACCGACTACTGGCTCACTAAGTTTGCATTAAGGTCGTATGGAGGCGATTCAATCACGAACTGCATAGTCTGGAACATGTGGAGCCTGCGACAGCGCTATAGAGGCAGCTAGGCTTGTGGTTGACAGCCTGGTCCATCCCGAACTGTATGGCCGCACAAGATAGAAGAAACAAGAAGGAAATTGAAGATGTTAAACGGGCCTTGTTTCACATTGGAAGAGTTGAGGGTAAGCCATTCTCAGACAGAACTGCAGCACGCATTCGATAGATTTGTGGCGGTATGTGCTGATGCTGGGATAAATGCTACGTCACGTCAAGGACAAATAAAACAGTATGGAAGATCTGTAATCAGGAAGGCCGAGCATAGTGTGTAAGCCAAGTTAGCGGTTTTTAACTCAGTATTTGTTCCAATATATGGTCATGGAATTTGGATAATAACCGAGAGATGAGATTTCTTCGTGCTTTGGTTATAGGAGATTCGGGGGGAATGGGCATGTGCATCCCGGCCAACGTTCTTGATAGGTCTCAACTTGGCGAGATGCCAGCAACGACCACTGGAAATGCACGGGTCAAGTTGACACACAGCATCCTCGTGGCGCCCTCTGGATAGCAGCCTAGAGCTAACAAAATGTATGCAGCGACCTCCGCGGATACAGCTTGCCCATTGAATAAAAAAAGTACTAGTTCAGAGACAACAACAAGCCTCGGATATAGAGGACCCTACTGCTGACAACTGTGGACATCCAAGTAAGGACTGTGGACATCCAAGTAAGCGATTGCTCAACGCCCAGCTGGGCAAGGAAATCATCTTTCCTAGATTCACCGGGAAGCATAGCCTGCAAGACCACACTTCCGATGACGGACACAGGCTGTTCGCAGAGCGAAACCTCTCTGTAGCCTGCCGGTCCCCTGATCAATCAACCGTCAACCAGATTGATCACATTAAAATCGACGTCCGATACTCCTCCAGTATTCTCCATGTTCGGGCTGCACAGTGAGAGGCGTCTACGGATTCACCAACTATGATGGTTAGTCCAAATAATGCGCATGGACAACACTGCTACGACAATCGACGACGCACACAAGTGGAGAAAGACATCAGCCAACGTGGACTGCGAAAAAAGAGAGGCAGCTGACTAAAGATCTTGCCAGTTGGAGAGGCTTGTTGGCAGAGACCCAGGTCCACCCCGGACTGTAGCGTCAGTAGCAGACGAAAAACTTTTCATCCAGTATTTATAACATCTGTCGTCAGAGTCAAACTACGATTAGTCTTTACAAAATGTGCAGAACGTTGTTAGTTACATTTCGATCATGCCATCTGTGATATGCTTTATGATACACATACTTAGATATTTGAATTCTGATCCCATTTAAAGCAATAGTTAACCACATGAATGTGTGACGTACGAACAACTCCGAGACCCAGTGCAGTTTATTAGATTGGGTAAATGTAATAATCATCAAAGCAAAAGGTTATCGTCACTTGAATCAATTAGCAATCTAAGTCGTGAGTTTCTTTACATATGTTTGTTAGTTTATTTTAGAAGAAGCTTCATAGTTATTCAACTTATTTACTTGTTATCAGTTTACTCAATTCTACGTACTTGCTTATCAGTTCACCGACCCACAAAGAGTTATTTGCAATTCTTCCATTCTTGGCCGTTCGAGTTATTAAAACTTAGTTGACTTGGTCAAGTCGACTCGTTCTTCCGCTCTTTCTCGTCCCAGAAGATGTGTATTCGAAGACACTCTTAGTCAACGGATTTTTGCGTTCCGGACTAAATGCACATTCTAGTTATGGCTCCTCCCCTATTCGACTTCTTCGCAAACATGACTAACTACTTGATGCAAGATTCTCTTTCGAAATCACCGAGAAACAGCTCAGTCGCCCTGTTTATTACTTAATTGTTCTTACTTAATTATCAGGCCAACGACTCGTGGGGGGTCTGAGCCTGAGCAATAACTGCATTCCCTAGCCTACGGTTTTGGGCATGCTGCACGCAATCATCAAGGCCAAACTGTCTTGCGTCCCGGAAAACTTGGTCTTTCTACCGGAGGCTCGCATCGGTTCTCCACTCGGAGGTCGTTTGTGGAGTTCAACGTTAGACAAACTCTTTCACTACCACAAAATTTTAACTGTCGATCGTGATGTATTATCCAAGGTGGTGTGTTACGGAATGTTTCTTGGTCCTTCCTGGTATTGTCCAGATAACTCGTCTCTTCTTCAATCGCTGTAAAAGCTTCCATTAAGGCACGCTGGGAACATAATGCCAGTTATGGAGTGGATGGTATACCACCCATTATACTTAAATACTGTGCTGATTCAGTTTACAGCCCCCTATTATATATTTTTAATCTTTCGTTATCGGAAGGTGTTTTCTAGATGAGTGGAAAGATTCATTCTTAATTCCCATTCACAAATCCAATAATAAATATGCAAATCAAAAATAATATTGAAATTTATAGAGGCAAACTGTTAGCGATTCCTAAATTATTTGAAAGTCTAGTAAAGAATAAAACTGAATTCTTAATCAAAGGCCACATTTCGGAAGTGGAGCACCGATTTATATCCCGACCCTCGACATCTACTAACTTATCAATTTTGTACGTTCTTTGTCATCAATGAATTAGAAATTAAAAAACAGATTGATGCAATTTATACGGATTTCAGTAAGGCATTTGATTCGGTCAACCACTCACTACTGATAAACAAAATGAACGCCTTTGGGTTCCATGCCCATTTCCTAAGTTGGATATCTTCTTTCCTCTTAAATAGAGTTAAAATTGGAAACTCCTTATCAAAGCCAATTACATGTAGCTCGGGGGTGCCGCAAGGCAGTCACCTAGGTCCTCTATTATTTGTTATATTCATCAATGATATTACTTTTTCAAACACAGTAAGTATTGGCTATACGCTGATGATATGAAAATATTCAAAAGTATTCAGAATGTTAATGATTGTCTTCTGTTACAGACGGATATTAAGAACATCCTGGAGTGGAAAATAATAAACTTAAGCTTAATTTAAATAAATGCCATTCAATTTCTTCAAAACTGGCTTCTCCAATCCAATTTAATTATTCAATTGGAAATTAAATTTTTTCAAATATTTATAGTGTCAAAGACTTGGGTATTATGTTGAACTCCTCATTCAAATTTCATACTCATATTGGCCATATATTAGCAAAAGCAAATTCTACAATTGGCTTCATTAAGCGTAATACAAAAGGATTCACTGATCCATTCGGCCTACTAACGCTCTATAATTCCCTTGTTCGACCTTTCCTTGACTATGCTGTCGTAGTTTGGAACCCGGCGTTCATAACATTTTCCGATCGTATCGAAAAAGTTCAAAAGCGTTTCACCAAGTACATTTTTTTTCAAAATTCATTGAGATTTTTGCCCATCCTATAAAGCAAGGTGCCAACTGCTTGGCTTAAAATCCCTATCAACTAGACGAACCATTTATGATGTTATGTTTGTTAGGGATATACATATCAGTCATATAAAATGTTCTTGTCTCTTATCCATAATTCAATTTCATACGCTATCAAGGTCACTCCGTACTTGGAATATTTCGAGAATTATTCGAGCTTTTAATGAACATTCACATCATTTGGATTTGTGTCATACTAGACCGGTCTTTAAAAGTACCTTATATATTTATTTTTTAACAATTTATTAAATTGTGAAATTAAGTATTACATACAGTTAATTATAGTAATAATAATGCACTTCAAAAAATCTGTTAACACCTACATATGTAGTTTGTACATATATATAACTTAATTCGTGCGGTTTGCTAAGAGATGGCGTAACTTGTATTATTCCATTGGAACATGCGTTAGAAAGGAACTGTCATTGCACGTACATTTTTATTCACTTAAGCATTATATGTGCTGAACACCCTCACAGAGATGAAGTAGTAAACTACTTTATCTCTGCACCCTCCGAACAATAGTACATGATAGTGGACAAATCCACGAAACTGCCGACATTTTCCCACAAATTCCACGAATCGGCCGCCATATTGTGGTGGATCCATGGTTTTTGTAAAAGTATGTGTGATATACAAGGGAGTTCCACTACTCTCACATTTCTATCCGCTGTGGACTAGGGGTAATTCTCGTCGAAGTTGGATATCTCCTTGCTCTCTTATTTTTGATTTGAAGCGTAAACAAAAATAATTTTTTTTTACTCAAATATGTGCCTGAAAAAGTGTTTTTGCGGGGAGTTCTTCTTCATTACTTTAATATGAAGAAAACTGCTGACGAAAGTCATCGTATTTTGGTGGACGTTTATAGTGAACATGCGCTAGCTGACCGAACGTGTCAAAAGTGGTTTGCACTATTTAAAAGTGGTGATTTTGGCTCGGAAGACGATGAACGTCCTGGGCAGCCACAAAGTTTTAAGAGGAAGAACTGGAAGCATTACTCTATGAAGATTGTTGCCAAAAACAAGAAGAGCTCGCAGAATCTTTAGGTGTCAGTCAAGCAGGCATTTCAAAACGTTTAAAAGCGGCTGGATATATTCAAATATTCAAAAGCAAAGTAAGTGGGTTCCACATGAACTCAAGCCGAGAGAAAAAAAACGCACGAATAAAGTTATATACTCAATAAATAAATAAATAAATAATTGTAAGCTATTGTCCTATGTTTTCAACTCAAGATCTTTGGATAAACCGAGGTAGAAGCAGTTGCCAAGACGTTCATGTGTTGCACGCAACATGCATACATGTAGGAAACTTGTACATCACAAAACAGCGGCAGAAAATCAGCCGAACACGAACCAGTTGCCGACGACTTGTCAACAAAATTAAGTGACCAGAAATGACTTACTAAGTGAGTTACAATGGGTCAACGACCGATTGTTCCCTAGTGGTTTCGCAGTGAAACCACGCATTTATTATTTTCTTTCTACATTCCTAGAGGTATCATGTTAAAACCAAGTGCATTTATACAGTTTTTCATTTTAAAACGGTAAAACATTTGTTTCGGGTAATTTTCAGTGCATTGTGAGTGATTTTAAGTGCATTCGTCTGATGGGTCGTGACATTTGAATCGCTTTTTTCTGTGCCGTGAACAAATATTATTAGTTATGTAGTTGTTTTTTTGAGAATAGAAAGTAAGTAAAGTGCGTACATGCAAGAATTAGTTATTTTGTTGTCATTAAAATATAGTTGATACAAATTTATGAAATGGGATCCATTTATCAAGGTTTTTGGATGTGCGATAGAATTCGTTTTTGTTGACGAACCTGAAGAAGATCATAACGAGGAATGGATTAACGAAGATGATCTATTTTGCCTGTTCTCCACCAATTAAAATAAATCAATATTGTTCATCGCGACGGTGTGCACATTGCAGTACACCATTTGAGCCTCACCGTGCAAGGTGGCCCTGTTCTTGCTCCGAGGTTGGACTTTGTTAAAATTTCCATTCATATGATTTAACTCTGTTCCTTATTTCTTCAACACCCATCAATAAATTGACTGTTCTAATTTTGCTTACAATGCAAAGCATATGTTTAGCGGCCATACTACTGTGTGGCAAGCAAATTAGATTGGCTACAAATTTACAAACGTTTTCAAAAACTAATACCCCCAATGAGTTATTCAGCTTTGAGATCTCACACCAATATTCTTCTATTGGTAAATCGTAAGAAGTGTCCACAGTTCTTAAGAATATCCATTTAGTGCAAAACTGGCCGCGAAATTTTAAGTACCGTTGTGTCTGCTTCTTACTTTGTTTCAAATAGCTGTTTTTTTCTCGCATAATATTGACAATTTACTAGGAAGTAGTGCAGACAGTCAGTAAAGAAAATGTAGTATATTCACCAGTTCAGGTAGTAGTTGGGACAATTTTCGGAGATGTAGTAAACTACTTCATATGTAACAGAACGCTGTCTCTGCCTATCATCACAAACTGTTGCAGAATGCAGATGCGAATGCGTGTGTACGAAATCTAGGAATGCCAGGTGTAACCGATTGTGATTTTACTCGTTCATCAAAAATGTGACGTTCCGCATTCGACTTTATATTGTATAACGAGATACACACTTTGAACATAATTTCCCAACATAGCTCAACTCAAGTATGTAGGTAATTGTTAATTTCACCTTGAAATTTGGGTTATACTAAAATCCCTGATACCCGTGAGACTTAGCTAGTAAAGTTTCCGCGGACTTATTTCCCTTCGCCTTGCTTTCACACTTGCGACCAAGCAAACACAAAATGGCGATGTATCAACTTTAATGAATACTAAATGTATCTCAACTGGTGCTAAAAATGTATCTCACCTTTGCCTGGAGTCCGTTATGTGCAAATAAAAATTTTGTCAACAACCATACTATGCTGAAAAAATCGGTTCTCGTACAATAGTCCATTATCTTTAGTTCCTATACGGTCAACGAGGTTAGTAGGCCGAATCACGATCTGGAAAACAGAGCCTTACTAAACCACTTCTATCTTCGCAACGAGATAAGTCAATGGCGATCCGAGAATCCAGGTTTCACCAGGTTCAGTGACGTTAATATGGCACATAGTGCCGTCGCCAATGATGACAATCTCATCTTGATTTCCCAAGAAGATCTTTAGGGTATCTTCATCTCGCTAAAAAAGAAAAAGTCAGTGGGAATCGATGGAATACCGAATATTGTGCCTCGCCATCTTCCCCCCGAAGCGGTCCAAATTTACACAACATTGTTCAACAACGCGCTGAGTAATGCACATTACCTGGCGCACTGGAAAACAGCTGTAGTGCAACCGATCCCTAAACGGGACAAAGACAAATCCATCCCGACAAATCTCCGGTCGATCAGTCTTCTTCCCTGCATAAGCAAGGTTTTTGAAAAGATAGTCATAGGAGTTCTGAAACAATGGGCTGATGAAAATAAAATCATACCGGACAACCAGTTCGGATTTAGGGCGGGGCATGATACCATACATGCCGCGTCAAGGCTGGTATCCGACATTCAATGGAATAAAAGCAAAAATCAGTGCACGGGTGCCTGTCTGATTAACTTGGAGAAGGCGTTCGATACCGTTTGGTTGGAAGGTCTCTTCCTCAAGCTGGTCAGGCTCGGCATAAGTAAGCCATTGCTATATACGATCTATGCCATGATAACAGGTAGAAAGTTCGTCGTGAAAAGTAACGGCGTAACTTCTACCACGGTCTTTGACATTAAAAATGGTCTACAACAGGGGGCGGTTGGTTCGCCGATCTTGTTCTCAATATTCACTGCGGATCTTATAGGTTCCATGCCGCACTTAATTGCGTACGCCGACGATCTAGTAGCGTACAGATCAGGTCCGAAGGTCGAAGTAATAAATATCTTGTTGCAGCGTGACTTCGAAAAAATTCAGCGATTTTGCGACGACTGGAAGTTGATTATCAACTTTCTGAAGTGTGAAACTACCCTTTTCAGGACCCCGTTGTACACGGCACCGCGGGATACGCGCCAAAACTGGCGCAAGTTCGGCATAGTTGACCCGCAGGGACGATCGTTAGCTGTGAAAAGTGTAGTTAGATATCTTGGCATTTGGCTGGATCAATATGTGTATTTTGACAAACATATAGATATTGCTCTGACGAAAGCCAGAAAAGCCTTTGCTGCGGCAAGGAGGTTGTTTTACAGCAGCCAACTTGATACCAGGGTAAAGGTAATCTGCTACATGGCCCTCATCCGGCCAATTATGGCGTACGGTTGTCCCCTGTGGTTCAACGTGAGTCCTTCCCAGATGGAAAAGATGAGGTTGTTCGAGAGACAGTGTCTTAGGAGCTGTCTCCGTTTGTATCGTACACCGAGTCCGAGTACAAGAGGTACTATCCTAACGAGGTCCTGTACAACGAGGCAAACTTGAACAGGATAGATAATTTTATTATTAAGCTGATCAGAAGGCACATTGCACGGGCTATGACTTCTTACAACAGTCTGATCTTTGGGACTTATTACCCCAATATCATGTACCATGAAAGGATGTGCCTTAACGGCTTTATTCCTCCCGAAGCATTCCTTTATTTAGACACGATTGGCCTAATACAGGATACAGACGGATGCCCTGTTATCTTCCATGTCATACGACGAACAGTGGACAGGCGACTCCAATACGAACCGGATGTCGCTCGCACCCACGAGGATCTTCTTCGGTTCAGTAGAGAACCGGGAATCGTCCCGCTCGTGACAGAAAAGAGTCTGCCAAAGAACGGCTATTTTACTGGTGGTTACACCAAAACCTTTCTAGATGACCAGAGAGTTGACCATGGTGGCCAATTTACACAGGTTTAAGGTAGTTATAAGGAAAAAAAAATAAAATCCAAAAAAAATTAAAAAATCCAAAAAAAAAATTAAAAAAAAATTACAAAACTGTAATAAGAAAAGAAAAAAAAGGTGCACCACGGCGTTTAAAATATACAGTGGCGAGCAAAATAATAGCAGTGCTACTTTGTAAGAAACATTTTCCTTAATATTTTCATAACCTAAATTTTTTTCTGGCTTCTACTGTAATATTTTGTTTATCACCAACAAACTCAGTTAAGTGATGTCATTTTGTAACGGTAAATCCTCAAACTCTCGATAAATCCACATGGATAGGACATCTGGTGCTTTTTAGTGAGAGCAAAATAATAGCAGTGTGTCTTAGTTCCGTCTATAAGGATTCGGTATTTCCTTAATTTTTTCATTTGAGTTATAGAAAAGTAAGTTGCATGGTATATTTTATCAATTTGTAGTAAGACTGATTAATTTGTTCCTATTAAAGTGGGTCGAAAAATACACAGCACACCAGAGAAGCGCGAGTTGATAAAATCGCTTAGAAGAGGCGGTAAAACTTACAAGGAAATTGAAGAACTCTTGGGATGTTCCTCTAAAATGATATGAAATGCAATAAAATACCAGGAAAAGGTAGAAACACGCAGCCGGAAGAAAATTTTCCCACCAAAAATGGTGAGGCGGGTTGTGAGATATTCGAAGGCGCAAATTAAAAGACTGTTGCGTTTGCTCGGTTGGAGTAACGGATCACGTCCGCTCTCATTCAACTTTATTTCCAAACTGGAGACTACAAATATGTATTTCGATTATCAATAACGTAGGATGGAGCGTCGATGCAAACAATTGTCATCGATCGTTTTCTTATCTGCTAGGAATGTGGGATATCACTTTAAAGGGATGGAAAGATATCTAAAAATATAATGACATTTCATATAGGTCATGGTTGAACATTAAGATTCATATTCATGTTTCTTATCTAGGAAGGTTTGAAATATTGAAATATAATACCAAAGAGTATTAATGTGTGTACTATAAAATGAGGGAATATAAACCGTAGTAAATGCTTACTTTAACTCGCATCCCTCTTCAGCAGCTCCCCAGATTTTGGATGAGCTGGACTTGTCATGTGGTGTTCACACGATCAGATGACGCTTGAGGGAACATAACCTCAATGCTCGCAATCCACGCAAGGTCCCACTTCTCAAAAAAATCCACATAGCAAAAAGGTTGAGGTTTGCAAAAGAGCATTTGGCGTGGTCACCGGAAAAGTGGAGAAATATAATGTGGACTGACGAGAACAAAATTGTTCTTTATGGCGGAAAAGGATCTCGGCAATATGTAAGGCGTCCACCCAATTCAGAGTATAATCCAAGGTTCACCACAAAAACCATTAAACATGGTGGATCAAGTATCATGATTTGGGGATGCTTCTCCTACTATGGTGTTGGTCCAATATATTGGATCAAAAGTATAATGGACCAGCACGCATATGTGGATATCCTTCAGAACATCATGCTACCATATGCCGAGGAGGAAATGCCGTTAAAATGGGTATTTCAACAGGACAACGACCCGAAACATACCAGCCGGAAGTGGTTTCAGGACAATAGAATTGAGGTCATGAAGTGGCCTGCTCAGTCCCCCGATCTCAATCCTATTGAGAATCTATGGGCGGATATAAAAAAAGATGTTTCCAATAAAAAGCCAAGAAATAATAACGAGTTGTGGATGACAGTTGAGCAGGCTTAAATCAATCCCAGCTGAACGGTGCCAGCGTCTTGTTGATGCCATGAAGCGGCGTTGTGAAGCTGTTATACGCAATAAAGGACATACTACAAAGTACTAGTTCTTCATTTATAATTAATTAATTTCCTTATTTATTTCTCGTTACTTTAACATTTGAGTTGGTCAAGAAACAGCACTGCTATTTTTTTGATCGCCTTGTTTTGAAGTCTTTTTTAGAAAAATGGATTTATTCTATTATAATTATTTTAAATCAATATACCCTTAATGTAAATATTAGAACAAAATATAGTTTTTATAATAATAAGACAAAAAATTTTAAATCATTACTAAATTTTTTTTATTTTCGAGTAATGATACTTATTATGGAGCACTGCTATTTTTTTGCTCGCAGCTGTATATGTTAGGCATATACATAAAATATACGCCCTGGTGCACGTGTCCGTACTGGTACGGACATAGTTAAGATAGTCTTAAGTTTTATGTTAGGGTAAGTTAGTATAAGGTAGTTTAAGTAGTATGTAAGATCGTCGTAAAAACTAAAAAAAAAAAAAAAACAGATCAAGCCGAAAGGCACATTTATAGCGTAGATTAGATTAGCTTAGTACCCACATAGGGTCAGTAGGTTAGTATTAAGAACATTTGTAAATTCTTAAGTTAGTTAAGCTAGTTTTAGGTACTTTTGTCTAGCAAGTAAGTCCACATGAATTAAACTAAATAAAATTACATGGAAAAAAAAATCGGTTCTCGTCCGATCACCGAAATCAAGCAGCATCGGGCGCGGTTAGTACTTGGATGAGGGGGGGGGACCGCTTGGGAACATCGCGTGTTGTTGACTCTGTACAACTTTTTGCTACCCACTCCCCAATACAGACTTCCACATAATCTCCACTAACAACACATTGCCATTCGCAAAAATATATTTTTCTATTTTTTTTTCTAAATTCTTATCAACGATTTTATTGCATATTACGTAACGGAAGTATAAATGGACAAATTATTTTAGCCCTTTCAGTTATTTGTTACCATGTGGCAACACCTTTTTTAATGCGGAAAACGTCTTATCCGTGTTGTAAAATTCTTCCGAAATAATTCGAACGGTTATTTTGCGATCTCTTTTACTTGTATCTGCTCGAAAAGATCACTGTTGGACAAAAATGATTTGAATGGCTCATTCAGAAGGTAAGTGTTTTCTGCTAAAACAGAAAAAATTTAATTAAGTCGCTATTTTTATATGGGAATAGCTATCTTCTTTTTCTTATCGATTCTAAGCTGAAAAATTAAATTTGTTGATTAGGACAAGCTCTGTACACGTTTAATATTTTGTTACCTTACAGTAACATTTGATTTTTGAGTAGTTATATGTACTTCGTAAATCCCAATGTTATCGTATAGTAAAACAATGCATTTTCTCTCCGTTTTAATCTGAAATTTCGGTTTGCCTTTGAAAACATTTTGCTATATTATGTTGTATCATAGCATTTTAAGACAACTTGGAGCTGAATAAAGGCATTAGACCGCTAATACAGAGGATCAGGTGAATGGGATTTTGTTGGTGAATGAGAAAAAGATGTTGGGGACTTAGAAGAGGAAATAGAAGAAGTCTTAGAAAATCCCAGTCAACGCTATATTTCAGTTGGAAAGTACAGAAGGGCCGAATTTTATTGGCAACCACCTGGTGCTATTTTCTTCGATGAAGTTATAAGAACACCGTCCTTGCACACGCCGCTTCAATATTTTAAAGAATATTTCAATGTCAACGTGGATGAAAGAATTCTATTTGCCACAAATCAAAGAAATATGGCTATTGAAGGATACCTAATCAACATCAAATTGGATGAAATCAAGAAAACGGTTGCTATGCTACTCATTATGGGAATAATTAACTATGCAAGAACAAGTATGTCCTGGGGAAGAGCAACCAAAATTCCATAGATTTCGAACACAATGGGCAGAGGAAGATTCCATTTTATTCGAAGCCTATTCATGATTGCGAAATCTACAGTAAACCACAAAAGTAAGTACACAGCAACAAGTTGTATGTGTTCTCAACAAAAATTCAATTCAAGCACGACTGCAAGAAAAAATCTTGAATTGAAGAGGAAAATGAACCGTTGCTGGGCGATCACTTATGGGATTTTGTTCTGTTATAGATGATAGTTATGAGATGAGTTGAAACGCTCAAAATAGCTAGCTCAAAATTAAAAGATCAATTAAGCGCGGAAGGCCATCTGCGAACTTAAGTGATCTCACACCTGATTCTGCTCCTTCTTCATTAACCCGTGACAGCATCCCTGCAACATCTACTAGATTCGATCACATAAATCACTGGCCAGTATATGTATCTAATAGGACCAGGTGAAGACTGCGGAGGCACCAGTAGATACAAATGTAAAAAATGCAACTAACGAAAAGAATTGCTTAATATTTTACCATAAACAATAGATTTAATACATGTAAGTAATTTGACATTGGAATATCGATAGTAAGTACGGGCCAGAGATTTCGTGAAGACGATGATGCTGACGATATCTTCATTCTCAATGGAAAGTTATATCGAGTCACATCGTAAATAAATTTATTTCACAAAGATGCTGTTTGAATTCATTTGCAAGGAAATCCCGCAATGGTTTTGGCATTGAACACAACACTACAAGCTCCATACGAACCCATCCAATAAAAGTCCATTTTAGTCCTTATTGACAGCTCGCTGCACTTGTTCAATCATGTCAATGTTGTCCGCGTATGCTACGATCTGGGACAATAAATGACAATTGCGAGGCAATTCGATGCACTAGTCAATAAACTACGACTCTTGGCCATTCCGAAGGATGACGTGAATAGGATATTCAATTTTCATAGTAGCTCAGCACCAAAAGGGACTGGAGCTATGAAACCGTAGTCCAGAGACTGGGCATCAACGCGGTAAAATGGACAAACGCCATGGACAAACGCATCAGCATCTGTCAGGCTGAAATGTATGCCATAGATAGATATGCGTACAAATCAATATTGACAGGAACTACACCCACTGCGACATAACAATAATGTCGGATCGTGGCACTAGACTCCTACTTACTTATCAGGCCGGCGACCCTTGGAGGGTCCAAGCCTGAGCAATTGCTGCCTTCCATCGTTGACGGTCCTGGACACGCTGCTTCCAATCAACAAGACCTAGTTGTCTTGCATCCGCGACATGGTCTATATACCGGAGATTCGGTCTTCCTCTCCTTCTCGAACCAGTAGGCTCGGATTCAAAGACCATCTTTGCTGGAGAATTGTTGTCCATGCTCTCGATGTGGCCGAGCCAGTTCAGTCGACGGTTTTTGCCTTCCGGACTACATTCACATCCTGGTACATCTCGTAGAGTTAGCAGTTATGTCTTCTCCATTCGCCTTCCACTCAGACGCGACCATATATCCGACGTAGAACTTTTTTTTCGAAGGTACCAAGAATCAGCTCTGCAGTTTTGCTTAGCGTCCAGCTTTCGGCTCCATAGAGCAGGACTGGCAAAATAAGAGTTTTGTAGAGCATGATTTTGGTCCTTCGAGTCAGGAGTTTTGAGCCCAGTTGTTTTGACAAACCGAAGTAGCAGCGGTTGCCAAGGGCTATTCTACGACGGATCTCCACTGTGATGTCGTTTGTGGAGTTCACGTTTGCCCCGAGGTAGACAAACTCCTTTACTACCTCGAAATTGTAGCTGTCGATCGTGAAGTTTTGTCCAAGGTGAGGTTGAGACCAGTTCGTTTCGCCTGTTCTTCAATCGCCGTAAAAGCCTCCACTACGGCACGTTGAGAATGCGCGACGAAGTCGATGTCATCTGCGTACCCCAACAGTTGGACCGACTTGTAGAAAATAGTGCCTTCCGTGTTTAGAGCTGCCCTCCGCACTATCTTCTCCAGTACCAGATTGAAGAAATTACACGACAGCGCATCTCCTTGCCGAAATCCAGTGCAAGTTTCAAACTGCTCTGAAATCGTTGAGCCGAACTGCACGGACACAACCGGATCAGTTTGCCCGGGATCCCGAATTCGGCCATCGCATCGAATAGCTCCTTGTGATGAATGCTGTCGTATGGGGATTTGAAATCGATGAAAAGGTGGTGCGTATCGATTTGAAACTCACTGGTCTTCTCCAGGAGTCTTAGTGTGAAGATTTTTTTTTTTTGGTAGTCGATTAGCCGGGCCCTGATACGATAGTGCGGTGCAAAACGGATTTAGCCGTTCACACAATACAATCACACAATGGACAGTATCTTGTAGGCGACGTTGAGCAGGGATATACCTCTATAGTTATTGCAACAGGTAAGAACGCCTTTTTTGTGGATGGGGCATATGGAGCTGATATTCCAGTCGTCGGGCATGCACTAGACTCCTACATCATCAAATTCAAGATCTTTTGGGAATGCCAAAATACAGAAGTTTAAAGAATTAAGTCCGTGAAACAAAGTAAACCTCTGGATACCTTGCCACACTGGGATAGAAGACAATGAAACAACCATTCTGCGCTGTAGAAACCCGGAGCAAAGCTCATGGCATGCAGCAAAAGAGGTTTGATGCATGTATCAAAATGAGAAAGAACAACCTCCGTATCCTAACAGGCTTCCTAACAGGAAACTGCAAACTCAGGGAGCACTTAAGGAAAAACGTCTCGCAGATTCTGTGGAGAATCTTGTGAAATTCCAGAACTAATTCTGGGATTTTGTGGGGCACTAGTCCACAAAAGCAAAGATACCGTGGCAAGCACCTAGTATCAGAGGAAGAAATTAAGTCACAAGAACCATCTCTCATTCTCAGATCCCTAAAGGAAATTCGGCTTAGAAAGAATACTCTCGAATAGATTTCTTCCACCGCTTCAGGAGTCCATAACCCTCAATACAACCCTGTAAAGAAATGAATGCGAGGGGAACTCGTAAGAGAGCAATGGTATCAAAAGAGCAATGGTATCAAAATAGATCCAAAGGTAGCTCTGACCGAACTTCTAAAGGATCGAGCCCCACGTTGAACAAATGAAGCCTTGTCTAAAACCGTTTGACATTGAAACTCTGGGTGAGTTCGTTTCCGACTCAATTCTCCATCGTCATCCTATACAACAAGACAAGTTTGGCAGGAATGTTAAAGCTAGACAGAGCGGTGCATACCTCGTCTCTATATCCTTCTTTGAAATCGACGTATGTGGTGAGTCTCGATCTGCACTTATTGGATAATTACTTTATTCTTCTTTTGGTATTAGTTTAACTTGAAAACATGTAGGTCCCATCCACTAGGGTGAATTCAGAAACTCACAAACTGCGGCACCGATGCTTTGGTTCAACGTTCATAAACGCAAATATCGGCATCACTACAAACGTCAAACGTTCATTAAAGCATCGTATCGCGCATCAGTTGCGTTGTTGATAGCAAATGCGGAAATTGCAAATAATTTTGTCTAAAACCTTTTTTTTTCGACACTGACACTGAATACCGACTCGATTCTCCATCGTCATCCTGTGCAACATGACAATTATTATAGTCTCCCACATTCCTTAGCAATGGAACGAAGTACAATGTATTTTTTTTCAATTCGTTGATACCATGACATTGGACTACGCCGCAGTCTATGCCAGTTGAGACATATAATACCGAGAGAACATTTCTTCCAAGACCTCCAGAATCTAAAAAACAAGCACTAAAATCTCTTTTCAGATTCATAAGGATTTCAAGATGGCTGGGCATCACAAACCAGCAGGACCTTAGTGAGACGTGTCCTATCAGGACACAAGTTCAGTACAATGCGTGTGCTTTGCTCCTGCGACACACCCATCTTTAAGCAGCTTTCAGCAGCAGTATGGCTACACTTCACGAAAGTAAGTTGAAAACAGATTTAGTGTACTTCAAGAGATACGTCAAGGGAAAAAAAGAAAGAAATAACTCGTTGTATTGGGAACAAGTTCAGAGATTATTACAAGAAAAGATGCAAGTTATTTGTTCTCCATGTTTGATTTTTGCTTTCAACATGGCCTCTATATATTTAAATAGAAAATGTTAATCAAAATAATAAAATGTTTTGTTTTTCCTTGTTTCTTTAAAAATGCGTTCTTTTTTAGCTCTTGTTCAGTGATTTTCTTGTATAAGGGGGCTTTTAACAAAAAACTTAAATTTTTAAATATAATTTAGTTGTTATTGGGCTGTCTATCGATAACTGGTTGCACTGTCTTTCCGCCTCGGATTTGCCCCCAACCGATTAAACTGAAAGGAGAAACAGAAATATTGTTAAGTGACAATGCAATTAGTTGAGCGGAAGGTTTGGTCTCTGCGTGTAAACTTACCGCCAATGTTGATCTACTCTGCGACTGAGAGCGATTTTCTCGCCGGTTTCAGTACACACGGGGGTTGTGACTACAATCTTGGCTAAATCATCTTTGATTGCACGAACCCTGCCGCCGGTGCTCAATGAACCAATGTTCACCAATAGTACTTCGTTCCTAGCCAGCTTCTGCACACGAGCTCCTTTCTTATCGCCCTCAGTGCGCACACCTAACAGACGTTTCAGCAAATAGTAGGAGATTTCCAATACGGTGTAGATTTCAGGCAGATGTCCAACAGCGCCAAGCACTTGACCAACCAAACGATCGGCACGGCATAGAGTTGGATCAATCATCGTTCCGACACCAATCAGACCTCCGGGCACAGCGAATTGCAACTCGTTCTGCTCCGTATACAGCGACACAATTCGGGAGAAAATCGGTCGACATGTGACATTGCCCTCAGAGTCTTTTGTTACGACACCAGGTCGTACCTCGATCTCTTGTCCAACTTTAAGGACGCCACTTAAAATTGATCCACCAGCGACACCACCTTTCAGGTCGTTTACCTCACAACCGGGCTTGTTGACGTCGAACGAACGAATAACGATCAATCGTGGTGGGGTGTCGAAGTTCCGTATCGGCACGGGAATTTTATTAACAATGTATTCACATAATACCTGGAAAGAGACATCACATTACTGAACTGAACTCGTTCCGGGGTCATTCAATGCTTACTTCAATATTATATTTCAACTGAGCTGATATCGGAACGATGGGACTTCCTTCTGCGACAGTTCCCTGAACGAACTTAACTATTTCCTCGTGCTGTTCCTTGGCTTGACTCTCTGTGACTAAATCGATTTTGTTCTGAAGAATAATGATGTGCTTCAGCTTCATAATCTCAATAGCAGCTAAATGTTCAGAAGTTTGCGGTTGTGGACACGACTCATTACCTAAAATACAAAACCACGATAAGTATATTTAATAATTAGAAAATGCTTTTCAAATATGTACCAGCAATGAGAAGTAAAGCCGCATCCATGACAGCTGCACCGTTCAACATGGTTGCCATAAGAATGTCGTGACCGGGGCAATCGACAAAGCTCACATGACGAATCAACTGAAACCGGCCAGAGCACGATGGACGGGTACAAGGGAAGCTATCGTCCTTACTCGAACCTCCGGAAATAAATTTGGCGGGACGTGGACATTTTGCATTGTCACACTTGAAAATTTTTGCGTTGGCGTAACCTGAAATGAAAAACAATACAAATTTAGAAATTACAAATTACTTTTCTTGATATTCCATTAATTGTACCCGAAATTAATAATTTGATATATGTACTTTAACAAATTTTTATTACCACCAAATTTGAATTTTCAATACAAATTCCTTCCCAGATCTGTCATAATTCGATGTAAATTTAGTACAAACATTTTTCACAAGCGGCGCTAGGTTCCATGTTGGTCCTAGTGAATACCGACCAAACTAAAAACCGTTAGAAATATACGATACGTACTTAAAGTAGCTTTACGTAGTTTTGAGATTGATTGGCACAGTTTTGTGTGAGTTCGCGTCAAAGGGACACCAGCAAAGAGAAAGTACACCATATATTACAGTTTTTCTTCGATAAAGACGAAAACGCAAGGGCGCAGGCAGCTGAAAATGTGAATTACGTTTATGGTCTTTATACTGCAACAGTAAATCATGCGCAGTTTGGATTCCATCTTTTTCGATATCAAAGAGTGGAAGTGGAAGACCAATTGCAGAAAGTGTCCATAAAATCATGGAAATCGTCATGTGCTTACATGTTTCGATTGCCCAGGAGCTAAGCATTGCGCAAAAACCCGTTTGGAAACATTTGTGTGGTACCACACGAGTTTATGCCAAAGAATCGAGTTTCCATCTGCGAATCACTGCAACATCGACCATGGATGGTGACTAATGACGAAATGTGAATCACTTGCGACAACGTGAAGTGAAAACGGGCGTGGTCGATTGGCGATGAGTCGGCGCAAACGATAAGGTCTTGCTGTGTGTTTGGTGTGATTGGCAGGGAATCATCTACTACGAGCTGATCTACGGCTAAACTCTTAATTCCGACGTGACTTGTCAACAATTGGACCGTCTAAAGGAAACAATCGTTCAGAAGCAACAAATGCTCTGGCCAATGGGATGGATTTGTGTTCCATCAGGAAACCGCCAGGCAACGCATCTAAGTGTCCATGGCGATTTTACTGGCCAAAAGTTCACATTAAGAGACGCTTATGAAACCAAACTCAGTTGTCCGCCTTTTCGGAATTACCATCAATATGTCAACAATAAGTCCACTAAAACGGCTCATTTTGATTAGTGATGGGCAATTGCGAATAAAAACAATCGAATAATTCGATTGTTCTCGCAATTCCTATTATTCGAATTAAAATTGTACGGAGTCGATTGTTGATCTTCGGTTCTTGTATGTACAATTCAAATCGTGTCTGCATCGAATGTGTATTCGCCGATTCTTCAATTCGGCGAGAGTGAGAGAGATTGTTGGATTGCGATTTACGTGAATCGTGAGAGAGATTGTTGGATTGTGTGTATTTGGTCATTGGTGTATTGGAATTGCGAGAACAAGTGTTTTGTTTTGAAGTCAGGGTTTGTATTGCATTTTGATTACTTTGGTTAGACAATAAAATTAAAATGAAGGAAAATGTTTCATTTTTGGTATAAAGGGTTGCATTTGGATTTCAGATTAAAATTCAATAAGCGCACAAATCGAGAAATACATACATTTGTATCCATGCATAGTCACATTCGCTTGATTGTTAAAGGTAATGAAAATAAATTCTAAAATTCGATTCGATTATTATTCGATTTTTTCGAACGAGACCGAATAAATCGACAATCGAATTTAATTTTTAATAATTGCCAATTTATTCGACTGAGATTCTGTGAAGCTTCTCAAACTTTGCCGTTCGGAGTCGGCAATCACTCGTGAGAGAACAATAGCATTCACAACACGAATGGTTGCTGTAGAAGCTAGGCCTTGGTTCTCTACAGTTTGTAGCGAACCCATTTTTTTATTATTATTTCATTATTTCTTTTGTCATTTATTAACATTATTATTTCGCACTTTCAGTTGCAGTTAGGCCCGTGGCCTCTGTAAATGGTGGTCTGTGTCGTTGACTGAATTACTTTCGAGTTGGAGATTAGGACCAATTCGATCTGTTAAAAATCATCAGATAAGTCAAATCCAATTTCGGTACTCCACTTTCAAATAAAGATACCATATTTTGTTGACAGAAGACAGAAGTGGTTTTCTTTTGCGAGCGGAAAATAGTTAGACATTAAAAGAAATGTATAGGTGGATGTAGTCCGGATGGCAGAAATCCGACTACTGCACTTATATAGCTTGGCCACATCGAGCCCATGAACAACAATGCTGCAGCAAAGAGGGTCTTCGGATCCGATTCGCCTCCTGGTTTGAGAAGGAGTGGAAGACCGAACCTCCAGTACAAATAACATAATATAATAACAATAACATACATTACTGAACATGGATAGCGCAGCCCTTTGTTGGTCTGAAGTTTATGAAATCATAAACTCCTCCGTTTCTGTACTTTGATAGGAAAGCATATCCAAACGTCATACTTGATACCTACAGTTGACGTCAATGATTCTTTTGGCTGTCCTATAAGTAACTGTGCTCACATTTTCGCAAGTGCCTATTAGCTGATGCATTCGAATAATAACGCAAGATAATTTCTATGGTTTTCTTTATTTCTTTTTATTAAAAAAATAAACATTCAAAAAATTGTCTCGTGAAACTGGTGCACTTATGACAACAACGTGTATCAAACTGTTTAACTTTTTCAACATACAATCTAAATGTTTGTATGTAGTCTCCATCGGATAGGTTAGGGTGTATGCATTTATTGTACGTAAAATTAAAAGAAAAGTAATTTACTTAAATTAGATTTAAATTGTTGTATATCACTGGCAACATCAAAACAGAACTTTTCGGCAGTTGGCAGCTCCGCAACGGCAGGCTACTTTCTCGGCATCCGAGAGATTTTCGTACTTTAACTCAGATTCATGATCCCGGCAGATATAGTCAAAGGTTAGCTCCTCATCGGGCTTGATTTGCTTAATTGAAAAGAATGCCAGACGAGGCATATTTATGTCCAAGCAGTTTATCCAAGTGGGAAACACTGCCAGGTTTGGATCGCAGGAATGATTTATGAAATGTGACACGTTGCCATGACAAGCAGCGTCCACTGTGTACACACTCTCAGCGGTCGCATTGTAGTCCAGGTCGAACAGGTAGGTGCGTCCAATCGCATCGTACTGCTTGCCGCGTTCGTTGGCCTCTTCGCTCGTGATAATCTCCCCAACATACTCGCACACGAATTCCCCCTTTCGAATAATCTTTTGAGTTCTCAGACCCCAACCGCGGCCATCGTTTGTCTTAAAAATACATAATGAATTTTTGCGTCCGCGTTGTACGACGCGATTTAAACAATCCGGACCGCAGTTGCACAATTTATTGCACTCGTAGATAGCTTCGCCTGGATGTATTTTCAAGCGGCCGCTCTTGTCGTAGGCGAACTTTCCGCCCGCCATTTTCGAGCAACACGGCGTTTTCGTGTCACAACCGTCCTCGCACTTGCAACCGATTGGCGGGTCTTCGGGGATATCTATTCCTTTGCCAGGGATGTTCTTCTTGATGTAGCCAAAGTTTGGATCCGGCACCTCTAAATCGGCGTTATTTTCGATAGTCACATTGCCATCCTCCTCAATCCTATTAATAGCCAACTCCCAGAGTTGAATGCTCTTCAGCTGCTGCATGCGCTGCATGACAAACGGCCTCAACAAAATCGCTGATTTAACCCGATCGCGTATTTTCTTCGGTTCCAATTTACTCTTCGAGCCTGACAAGCAGAACTGCGAGAGTAGAATTAAATCGGATTGATGCGAAAGTACCTCGAATTTGTCCACGTGCTTCACATCCACCATGGCGGCTGTAAGGTGCTCTGCGTTCTCATCGATTTCTTGCTGAATCGAAGCGTTAAGTTTTGCTATAGTCGCCTGGTACTTGTCCATTTCAGTTTTCAAAAAGACACTCAACTGATGACAATCACTCACATTGGAATATGGTTCCCATGTGTTTGTGCTTGGCGGATAATCCTTCCACTTAACAAAGAACAGGGGAAACGACAAATGCGATTCCATGCTAATAATTTCCTCAACGACATATTCCTTTATTTTCGACCTTTTTTTCGGAGCTTTATTCTCCTTGGTGTTGTTGAAATGCAATCGAAGACTTTGTACAGAATCCAAATCGGAATTATCATGAATATCTAATGCGCTCCCATAACCCGAGCTGGGACTCGATGATACTCTCAGTCGATCGCTAGAGTACGGAATCTCGGGCAATTGAAATCTTTTCTCATCATGCAGCTTTATACGCTGATGATTTTTGCATTTCTGATTCAATTCCCTAATAAACTCGCGGAGCATTTGCGGTGATTTGGATATTCGGAAGAGTTTTTCATATGGAATACGTTCTGCAATTATAAGAGAAAACAAAAAAAAATAAATAAATTGCTGGAGGCTGGAGAGAATTCATCTTAAAAATGAAACAAAAAAGAGAGAGGGTTTTGGGTAAGACTAGAGCAGCGACTTTTAAGCCCATCCATTTATTTTATTCAACGTTCAACTAAAGAGGAGAAGGTTGTTGTTTTCCAGCAGTTTATTTACTTTTTTTTCTAATCTCTGTTTGTTTTTTCTTTTTTTGTTCTAAACGTATTGCATATGAAAAATTTGTATAAATTATTTATTGTAACGAAATCACAACCAACATGACGTGTTTATTTTTTGGAGCAAATGATAGGGACACAACACTTTATATATATGTATGTACGTATGGATATCAAGCATTAAGAATATAATTACGAGTGTGAATATGTAGTGTGTAAAATGTAACCGTTCGTCATTCTCTGTGCAATTGCAGGTTCGATACGAAACTTGCATTTGTGTGTAAATATTCGTGTGCAGTAAATTACGACTAACAAAATGATCTGAGAATAATATGAATTATTAAAATTTGGTAACATGTTCATTCAATTTCGACATCGAGTTGCACCCCTCGATTAAAGTCAATCACCCACCCATATCTCGAACTAATTCTCATTTTTGTTGCATACAATATTTTCTGTTTCATGTAAACCCAGCGCTCATTATGCTTGTCGCTGAACTGTTTCATTTATTTATCAATTGTACCAGAACACAATATATATTTGACAGTAACAGGAAAGTATAAAATAGAGGAAAGTATAAAATAGAAATGAATAAGATTTGGACAAACGATTTCGAGCTGGTGGCACGGTAGATACTCTCATCTTTTATGTTAACTTAACGCTGCCTCCTAACGAGATGGCTGAGCATTGCAACATACACCTCATGTGGGTGCCGGGACGTTGTGACATACCGGGCAGTTACAAAGCCAATGAACTCGTCAGGTGTGGCTCAACCTCTTCTCTAACACTAGGAGCTCCACCTTCAATGCCGATCGCTACAGCTTACCATCTTCTCAAGAATCAAATTTACCAATTACAAATGGCTAGAAGGCAACACCTGCCTTAAAACAAAGGAAATATGCGCAAAACTAAATCGCAAACGATCACCCTGCTTAGGCTTAGCAGAACCTCACTGGAGTTATAACCCTTCGCAATCGGTTATTCAGAAGCTGGATGGATGAAGAGGTGGTAAAAACCACAAATCACCCACTCTGCTCGAATAGTGCTCTGGCAAGTCGTAAGTACTTACACTTAGGGGCTTACTATTTCAAAAATCTCAACGAGCTAAACAGCGCCAGCATAAGCCAGCTAAACCGCTCCACCGTAAGCAACAACTAGTTCCAATGTTAGGAAAAGTCAATCCGCGTGGTAACACAATGAGCCTACTTTTACCTAAGTGTGACTGCTTTCTGCACTTACCTAAGCCAGCCTATGTTAAATTAAATTCAGAATATGAGCACAACAAACAACTGATACGCCATGTGACATCACGTGTATGAAAAGCGTGTGACGTCAATGATCAAACAAACATTTTTGTACCATGAGTTGTCTTTAAAGGGAATTCATTGTGAATTTGGAAACATGACTGGTCTGTTAATTTTATTATTATTGACTACCACTACCAAATTAGTCTCTGCGTTCTCTGTGAAATCTTCGGTTCGGAAATAATTGAATTGAATTGAACCTTGGCACACATCGTAAAAATCAGTACACCTAGGTAAATACACACTAAAACACGAGCTCCACTTCACTAAGGCATAACTTTAAAAATTAGGGGTTTTCCATTCAAAGCCGATACGCCATAGGCCGCTTTTAGACAAGTTCATCTGCAATTCTCCAATCTTGTTGGCAAGCGAGGTGAAACGTGCAAGAGGTAGGTGTGCTCAAGGATTGCGATTGATTCTTCATTCCCCTTTATTTATCTTCTATGTTGGGTATTAGAAGCATGCTATACATATGTGAGAAAGAGATGGCACATGTTTGAATGGGTAGGAAGCGGACAAATTTAGCAGAAATTGCAACTGAGTTGATTTCTACGTGTAAAAGTGGCTTGCGATCACAAAAGGGAATTGCAGAAAATCGTGAGTAAAAAGTTGCATGTGTTAAAGCGGCCATACGAAACCTATGGCCGCTGTGGCATAGTGGGTAGGTGCACCAACTCCTACCCCGGAGGTTCTGGGTTCAATCCCCGAAATGAGCAACTTTCGTAAATCACTGCTCCACCTCATTCGAGTCACGAGACAATGTCCAAAAAGTACTCTTGCATAGAAAAAGCTTATCATACTTCGCTGTTCGAAGTCGGCATTAATCGTGATATAACAATAACAGCCACAACACAAGTGATTGCTGTAGAAGTACACCCAACAAACAATATGTGGCTACAGAAGCACTTCGTTGGTTCCATTCCAATACGGAACTCTAAAAAAAGGAAGAAAAGGGGGGAACTGGAAACCAAATTTCCAGATGAGGACATGATGTTTGTTCATTTTCGAAATTGATGTCTGTTGGAAAATGGTGATAAAAACCAATGCGAAACGTTTTATTCAATTTGGACGATAATAAATGCTAATTCCGCCCAAGTTAGAAAAAGAAATTGTTCCATCGCACAAATTTGGACTAGGTGTCGGTCTTGTGCCACATAATGTGTACGCACCTGACAAAAAACTTGAATATGTTGTTTCTTGAGAATACACCTTAATCGGAATTTTTTTATGAAATTTCAATTCTTCGAAAGGCTTGAAATCTGAATTCTTGGAAAACCTTGAGAACTGAATGGGGAAATTTGATCATGAGTTATCACTTGTTCCCCGTACGTGTTTCACTTGTATGTTAATTCGTTGTTAAAATCTATATTTATATCTCTAATACTGCGTCTCTCATACATAGCTGGTAAAATTTTTAATTTAAGCTATTACATATTTTCATTATTCATTGATCAATCTTAATGGTGTTTTCGGCGATCTAGTGAAGTCAGTGTCCTTGACAGCTTCTACCAAATAGATGGCTCACGCGCAAGGAAATTAAGTCATATCTTCTACATACGTTGTAATGGATACCTAATATGGCATCCTACCGATCTCCATATTGAACACATTTTTTACTGCGGTATGTATCTCCATCAAAACCCTTTAAACAACGTTCTTTCTTCGATACCAGTTGAATAAGTTTCCGTCTATCAGAAATGTTTTAGACAACTATCTAAATCGCCGTAGCTTGGAGGTGTAAGTCCAGTCATAGTGAGCTACAAAAATAACACTACTTTACGTCACCACGATATCCGCAAAGCAAAGACAATGCTTCTCTTCAGTCAACACTTCCGGGTGTTCTATTAGCATGATTATAAATAATGTAATCGTATAACGTAACACGCCTGCGGGCTTAGGAAATGTTGAACATAAACAACAAAGTTGTATTGGCTCTGTTAACGTTAATGTTACTTCGTAGTTTGTATGCATATAATTGCTGCGGGGACCACAATTATGCCGATTCTAAGCAGATTTCAATTGTGAAGGCGACTAAAGGATTAATTGACAATGCAAATGATTGATAATATTACTTTCTCAAGGACTGTTCGATAAGTCAATAACTTAAATACAAGATAGCCAAAGTATCAATGATTTGGCCAAAGTGGAAAAAAGTAAGTTCCAAGCTTTATTTGTTGGGTGGTAAAAGAATTAAAGTGGCTTAAAGATATAATGAAGACTGCTCCCTCGCATGGAATTTACGGTAGTACTAGTACGAACGCTAGTATACTCATGTGATTTGAATTTGTCACTTCCGCCTCCCAGATTGTAAAAACCGACGAACTGATGTTAAACAATAAGACGAAAACGACTTGAAAGCTAATTTTCAATACATTGATTGTTGGCGCTACAGCGCGTAGAAAACAAGGGCCTAGCTTCTAGCGACCACTCGTGTTGTACATTCTATTGTTCTCTCACGTATCAGAGACTCGAAAGAGGTGGGCCGTGCAAATTTGTCTCATACTGGGAATCAAACCTAGACGCCGTAGGTTCAAGTGCGTAGAAGTCGAAACACAGACACACTCTCTCGAATTCGACAGTTGGAAATAGGCCAATCAAAAATTTGTGCTTTTTTGAACCTCTTTCAACTTTAGGAATGCACGGTTTTTGTTATAAATACAGCAAGTTGTTAAGCGGTTGAAGTGTTAAGGGTTGAAGTGTTTTGTCTCCCTTTTTTAACTGTACTTTTGTAAGTAGACTTAAGTGGAGAGACCTTCTCTAAAGGGAAATAGCCCGAAAGTTAGTTTAGAATATTATCTGACGACATTCACACTGAGGCCAATATAAGTCCATTGTGATACTTCGCGGATGGGATAATTGATATTCCTGGATTCAGCTGAAACATCTGGCTTACGCTGATGTTATTCATTATTCATCTCGTTCATATTATTGAGGAAGTAGACTCCTAATGCCCAGTTTCACAGTGGAGGTTTAAACTTAAGTTCAGCTGAACCTAAAGGCAGTTCAGTGCAGTTTGTGTAATACGGTCGATAAAAGTATGGCAACGCTTCCCACTTGGTGCCTGCATTGGCGCCAATTTGTAAGGGCTTTCAATTTTGTCTGTGCTTTTTAGTTTGAAAACGCTTTTGAACTTTTGTAGAGCGTCTTTCAACCAAAGAAGAAAAAGGCTGCGATATGGGTATCAATTCCAAATGATTTCAATACAATAACGCTTTTGCACTTTTGTAGAGCGTCTTTCAACCAAAGAAGAAAAAGGCTGCGATATGGGTATCAATTCCAAATGATTTCAATACAATGAATCAATCCCATTATTGAACATCAGATCTCAGAGAGAATAAAATACGAAACCTTGAAAAAAAAGACCGAGAAGCAAAATGGCGTAGAACTGAGGTTTTAACGGCAGTGTACTCTCGTTTAACTTTAACTACAAATTGAACTCAGTAAAATGTTTAATCGAAACTGTGAAACCGAACAAATCATTGAACTGCAGTTTAAACCAAAAGTAGAGTTAAAACCTCTACTGTGAAACTGGGCACTAGTGTATGTTCCCACTGGTACACGTGTGATACAAAAATCATTCGTCCAGACTCATGCATGCGTGACAATTCTGCAGTCCTTGCCTAAGTAGTATAAGCAGACAAAGTACCCGTTAAAGATTGAATGTTGACCAAATGTGTTTTGAAGTGAGGAACGTAGTGCCATTTGTGATTGGTTATCTCGATTGCCGTTTTTTTTAGTTAGCTTAGCGAGGCATAAAAGCTCCGAACCTGTGGCACAAAGCAACAGAGGACGCCCGCGGCTAACGTGGCGCACCCAAGTGGAGAAGAACATCAACCGAATTGGCGTGCGATGATGAAGCCGGTTAGCCAGAGATGTCGCTAGCTGGAGAGGCTTTTTGGGTTAGGCCCATTTCCACAATGGACTGAAGCGCAACACTCACCACACGTGAGTTCATTAACATCGCAATTCCATAGCCCTTAATAACACATGTCAATATGTAAAATTTGGTTGCATTAGTTAAGCTAGTAAATGCATTGGCTTGGTGCCAAATGTGTGTGATTCTCGGTAGTGACAATGTTTGGAAAAGGGAAAGAATACCTGTCGGCTGGCTTGGAAGCCCTACATTTCCTAGGCTTATCATCCAGCGAAGAAAATATTTGTATTATTCTTCTTGTATGTTAGAGTTTGAGACCTGGAGCTTCATTTAATGTTCGAAAGTTTGTATGCTTGAGGATGGGAGCAAAATACTATATCAAAACCATCCTCTTGACTATTTCCATCCCACCGTCTATTTCCATCCCACCGTACCGGTTTATGTACAAATGGATATTCAGTGCATGAGTGATCAACTCCCTCGTATTTTGTCTACCTTTATTCTGAGGGGTAAAGAATATCTAAGGTCACGATTCACACAAATCAAATGAAATGGCAACCCAAATTGTCAGATGCTATCAAGCAATTCTTCTAGTTTTTGTATTTTGAAGACCAAAAAATTATTCGGTGACGTTCCCAAATGGCGGGAAAATTAAATACTCCATTTTAACTGCTTCCCACTATCAAGGTGAAATGGCAACCCAAATTGACAGATGCTATCAAGCAATTCTTCTAGTTTTGTATTTTGAAGATCAAAAAATTATTCAGTGACGTTACCAAATGGCGGGAAAATCAAGTACTCTATTTTGGTGCTTCCCACTATCAAGGTGACTTGGGCTTGCATTCGTCTACCTGCCGTCATAAACGCCATAAACTATGCATTGTTCTTTTGTTCAATAGCTCATCGTATATCAATTGCCCTAAGGAGCTATCGGTGTATGTAATCAATGCAACGTAACTTGTGCGTGTAAAGCAAATGCATTGAGGATCAGGTACAAAGAAATGTTTCATTAGCTCGCTTTTATAGGTCACATTAAATGTCTCATTGCCTGAAGGACCAAACAAATTATGTGTTTGTATTCAGAAGAGCATAGAAAACTCAGAAATCCTTCCGCTCAAGAACTGAAGTTTTTGCGCGGTTTAAGATGGCATCTAATTAAATACGTTAGTCATCATCATATGTATACCATATGTAGTGAAGTGGCTGCTTTTTGTTACGAACACTAATTGTTCTTAAACTTCAGCGGGGAAATTCGCTCTTGGTTCTAAACCACTACCAAGACTACACAAAAATGTGATAACGAAATATACTTTTTGCACCGGGTGCCCATGTTAACTTAAGTCAGGAACACATTGCAATAAAACAGACTCGAATTTAACTGCATTGAAAGTACATGTTTACTGAAAAGACGTGTTTGCTATCAGTTGTTTAATCTGCTTAAACGCTCTGGACACAAAAACAATAATCGACCCAAGCTAAGATAAATGAAAAATGAAGGGACAGTATTCGATAAAATTGTTTCCAAAATACAATGAAAATACCCACAAATATCCCTCATTTTTTGTTCACAGATGTACACAAAATTTCACAACCGTTTTTTTTTTTTGTTGTTAGTCATCCAAACTTATTCTACTCTATTTCGTTTTTCACATGTGTTCGTTTGGTATGTGCAGAAAAGCGTTTTATGTTTCGAGCATTCGAACGTAGCCATGATGACAACTTTAAACAATTGACGAAAGTGTTTGTAAATTTGCATTTAATGAAGCACGTATGTACTTCTCAGCCTATTTGTTAACCCAAATTAAATATTTGCATGCGTGTTGAGTTGTTCTAATCCGCGCGTATAAATGCAATTATTGTACCCACGGATGTTACAGAAAATGATCAGTTTTGTAAAATGACAGATATGTAGGTACGTCATCAAACTTTATTGCGGTTTCAGTTTTCAAATCCTTTCACTCTTACAGTAAATTTTGAATTATTCTTCATGCAATAAAATCAAATTTTCTCCCACCCGATTACTGTGTGATACATTGTTTCTGAATCAAATCTATCGTTTATAAGCACTTACCGAGTTTAATAGTGATATTCCGTTCGAGTTCGTTTTTAAAACGAACAGTTTGCACACCAGATAGGGCCTTTACCACAGTCGATTTGCCGTGAGCGACATGACCGATGGTGCCTATGTTAATGGTTGCCTGACGGGAGATCACCTCCGGCGAAAGAGCGGTTAAATTAGAGATGTCCTGAAATGAAATAAAACACAATTATAACATTAAATGCACTGTACTTTCTCCCAACATACATATATCAATCAATTTAGGTTAGAATTTTGTTGATTGCATCAGCTGCATGAAATCAACTTGCTTCTCCATGTAGCCCCGTGATTTTCATTCAAATTCAATGTCGTAAATAAATTCATGAATATTTTTACAGCGTGAACATTCATATTTACATGGTTTTAGTGATATGAAAATGTAGCCACGTGCAATGATTCAAGTTTTTCCCTCTAGAGTTTGCAACGCCAACAAATTGTCAGACATTTTAATCACATCCAGGGGTGGGAGAGATATATGCGGCATATTCCGGATGATTTTTTTCATATACTTACAAGGTTTTTAAGATCCTGTTTTTTTAAATTAGTATTGACACCGACTTGCCCTTCCGTTGTTGACATTTTCTTGATTTAATTATGTTGGAACACTCGCAAAATTAATAAAAGTAAAATCCAACCTCGTTACACCTAAACATCAAAAATTGTCGACACTTTTGAAAAGACTTTTTGACGAGGCTGACGGCTTACAGATATGAACATCATTACCTATCATTAAAAGTGTTCATTCAGTGATGAAATGCAGTGATGCCAAGTCAACTTGGTTTCACATTGATTATATACGCTTCACACTTTGCTAAATATTCTGAAAATTAAAATAATGCCATTAGACAGTAATATTTTATAGACGGCGTAAATGTGCATTCTTGAAAATCTTACACTTTTCACTTCTTTCAGAGTCAATATTTGTGGTTTTTGTGTCATTTCGATAGCTAAAAACCAATTTATTTAATTTTTGGTGTGTGCTTAAATTATAAGTGCACACAAAAACGATCGTCGTGCTTAATACTTCATCATACAAATTGTTGCAGCACAGTCTATACTAACGATATTTCGATATTCCTAACGATATTTCCGTTAAGAAATTGAAAAAAAAAAATTAAATTGGCATTGAAAATAACTTGCAACAAATCTTCTTGTTCTTCTAATATAGGCGATGAAACATACCGCACAGACCTGGTCTGACAGGATTAGATTTGATCGTATGAACCCAAGAAACGACAGTTGAAGACCATGTCGGCTGGTTTTCAAATAATTTTGGTATTCCTGTGGTTGGACAGACATATTTGATGGTGTGGACGGATGTCTATAAGAACTGAACGAAATTTCATTTCTGAAAAAATTTAAAGCTGTGAGGTTGTTCACGGACGAATTAAAATAAAGCGAAAATTTACTGTTTTTTTAAGTAGAATTTTGTAAAGAATTTTTTTGGAATGTAATTGAGCGTACTTCTTCGATTTTTCGATTTCTTCTTTTATAAGAAGAATAGATACTTTTCTATCACATGCTCTCCTATGCGTACGTCCACCATCATTGAAATTCATTTGAAAAATGAAGTCTGACGACATGTTTGATCATGTGAACGCTAATGACATCGGTCTGTCCGACATCCATCCGACCATGTCTGTCCGGTATGTTTGATCGTGTAAATCCTCCTTATGGCGCTACAGTCCGGGGTGAATTTGGGCCTCAGCCAACAAGCTTCTCCAGCTGGCACGATATTTAGCCAGCTGCCTCCAATTTCGCACGCTAAGTTGGTTGAGGATCTTCTCCACTTAGGTGCGTCATCGGTTCCGTGGGCGTCCACTATTGCGTTGTCCAACGGTTCGGAGTCGAAGACTCTTCGGGTTCGAGCCGTGTTGTCCATGCGCTCTACATGGCTTAGCCATCTTAGGCGTTAAATCCGTTGACGCCTGACTAGGCTCATGCCGCTGACGTAGCAGATTTCAGAAGTGTTAATTTGTTGGTGGACCAACTATAATCGATGTATGGGCATAACACCTACATTTGTGGTTGGGAAGCTAACTCGAATTGGGAAGTTACTCGAATTTTGCACTTCTCAACTCTGTTTTACTGGTTATTCTATATCTCCGTCTTGTCTTCTATGGGCAACTTTAGGGTTGATGTGAGCAATGTTCATGGGCTAAGAGCGTAACTATTCGTTGTGTATATCCACTTATTTCAATATAAACCAGCTGTCTTAGCGCTAAATGAAACACAGGTAGGTGAGAATACCGAATTATTGGATTTGGTGCCGCTTTTTTTCTTTTACCGTGATGTAGCTTACCCACTTCAACCAAAATACGAGCTCTGTTGCAATCCGGAATTTGTGGTTGTTGTGGTTAAAACTCCATTTAATCCACTACTGTTATATTTACAGAAGTCCAAACTTGGATAGCAATCAAACTTTTAACAAATTTGATGCGCTATTCGATTCCATTTCAAGAATTGTATCCCTGCATCTTCGCACTGAAATTAACATTGCGGGCGATTTCAATGTATACAATTCAAGAAGGAAGTTATGTCGAAATCTTTGGTGAGGTAAACAATCCGACCCAGCTAGTAAATGAGCCCACACGAATTCCTGACATTGATCATTGCGCCACCACCCTGGACCTGTTTCTCACCTCTCATCCTGATAAATATTCTGTTGACATATTGCCACCTCTAGGCTCGCCCATTCGACCATTGTGTCGTATCAGATAATTTCTCGTTATCACCAGACATAGGATGATGGCAGTAGTAGTTAGCCCCTTACCCGTTTTTATGTTAATTTGGTCCTTAAAAATCCAATATTCAACTTTTGAATAAAGAATTTAGATTATCTAATTAGTTGATATATTTTTATTATTATATATGAGGGTAAATTGCACCGCGACCTTTAGATCTGTTGTGCCCCCTATTCATACCTTTACTTTCTTAAGAGCTCCTCTCCCATGCAGCTCTTTTCAGAGTTGTATTGAGGGTTATTTGCTCTTATTGCGCAAAGGTGGAACAGATTTATCCTAGAGTATTCTCTCTAAGCCAATTTCCTCTAGGAATCTGAGAATGAGATTTGTTGCTGAGAAGCTAGGCCCTGGCCCCGCTGTAGCACCACTAATTTATCATAATCTGAGATTGAGAGCTGGTTCTAGTGACTTCAATTCTTCCTCTGATATTAGGTGTTTGCCCAGATATCTTTGTCTTTTGTGGGCTAGTGCCGCACAAAATCCCAGTATATGTTCTGGAATTTCATTTGATTCTCCGCAGAATCTGCAGAGACCTCCTTCTGATACTCCTAGTCTCCTTTGGTGCTCCCTGATTTTACAGTGCCCTGTTAGGATACGGAGATTGTTTTTGCTCATTCTGATATATGCTTCAAACCTCTTGCGGTTATGTTCACCCAAGAGTTTCTTGGCCTGATTCATACCTTGAGCGTGGTTCCATGCATCTTCCCGGTTCCTTCTTTCTAGTTCGCTGAACTCTTCCCTGAGGATGTGATCTCCCATAGCGCAGAATGGGGCGAGGCCTATAAAATGTTCTGATGCTCCTTTTCTAGCCAGGAAGTCGGCTCTGTTACTCCTACTCAGCTTCTTAAGCTTCTGTAGACAATCCTACACGAGCCTGGATCTGATGATACAGGAGTCTAGTGCCAGGATAGCGGCATGACTGTCCGACATTATTACTATGTCATAGTTGGTATAGTCCCTGTCAAGATTGATCTGAGCGCATCTGTCTATGGCATAGACTTCTGCTTGAAAGATATTGGTGCATTTGCCCATGAGTTCGTTGTACTTTGTCCGGGGTCCAAATACTCTGCCCCTGTTCCTTCATCAGTTCTTGATCCATCCGTATACAATTTTACCGTATTGCTGCTCAGTCTGTGGACAATGGATTCATTGCTCCAGTCTGTGCTGAGCTTAATGGTAAACTCCTTTTGGAAATTGAATTTCCTAGTCGCGTCATCCTTCGGAATGGCCAGGAATGGTCGTTTTTTGACTAGTGCATCGAATTGTCTCGATCTAATACACCTGTCTTTTCCTATCCCTTCTTTTGCCATTCTCATGATTGTTTTATTTGTACATCCTGCGACCACCAGATGCAATGGAGTCAGCTCGAGTAGCACCTCCATGGCGGCAGTTGGGCAAGTTCTCATGGCCCCTGTGATACAAAAGCATGCCAATCTTTGAACTTTTTTGAGACCATTCTATTGCACCGTATGTGATTGTTGGTCGAACAATAGCTATGTACATCCACATAAGGATACTTGGACTACAGCACCAGGATTTGCCCGCTAAGCTTCTACAAATCATTAAAGCATGCGTCGCCTTCCTGGTGATCTCTTCTGTGTGTTTTTTATTCAGATGAATTTGCTGTCTAAGATGACTCCTAGATATTTTACCTCTTTTACTGGAGTCAGTATTGTGCCTGACAGACTATTTTTTTTGGTCGTTCCAGTTTGTGTTTTCTTGTGAAAATTTTTCCGGAATTAATGAAAAAAAATGTAATTCTGGACTAGTCAGACCCTTCAGATCCAGTTGTCAGCCACTTGAGTATCCAGTAGTCAGCCTCCATTAGGGGCCAGTTACAGCTATCATTGTAATGCATCAGGGAAATAATAAAAGCTGGTTTAAAGAATTAAATAATTACAAATAAGTATCCTTTGGAGTAAACAAAAATTCTAGAAATTATTTCCTTCATTTTGGTACCAAATAAAGCCAATATTCTTAGCTTAGTATGTAGTGATAGCTATAAATGTTCCCTATAGTAAGTCCATAGTTGATATTAATTAACCATTATGAAAAGTATCTAACAAGCCTGTCTTTCGAAATTCAATTAATACAGAACACAGATACAGAATTATTATTTATAAAAAAAATACTTTTATTTCAGTCAAATTGTATTCTACCAATTAATGATCTCATTTTGCACACATTTGCTCAGTCGACTGTGTTGGGATTGAATGGATATAATCCACACTTTCGGAAAAGGTTTTTGATAGTCTCGGTTCTATATGAACTATCCAACGTCAATTTAAGGACCTCGTAAGTTAACCTTTGTCACATCTTTACCACTATTTTCAACAAGACCTTGCCATGTGTGTTCCGTGTTCTTATACTCTGTTTTAGGTCCTTGAATGCACCCACGTCAGCAGCCTGTGTTATATGGGTGGTGTTAGGTAAATTAATGAGTATGATGATTACAGAATGATTCCGTTATTTCGACAAAAGTCGCTAAGCTCCATGGTCAGGTGCGACTTGTAGCCGTCAACAAGGAACAATATTTGTCATTTTATATTGTTTTCTGTAAGCCAGTAGTCAAAACTATTGTCCACATATTCAAAAAATGTCTCCGACCGCATCCAGCCACTTTCGGATCAGCAAAAAACCCATTTATTTGGGAAACACAACTAACGGTGGCAACATATGTCATAAAGCGCTGTCTCCTAATCTTTCCCAGATGTAACCTTTTATAGGTTTTTCCAACCTTTAGGCGCCAAAACAATCCCTGTTTTTGGAGATAGGCAGAAGGAAGTCGGTGCCGTGAAATAACGCCGAACTTTGGAATTGGGCGTTATTACACTTTATGAAAGCGAAATAACGCCGAACTGGAATTCGGCATTGTTTCGCTTTTATAAAGTGATATTAATAATTAGCTTAATAATTTATAATAATAACTAAAATTAATAAAATTTTTTAACTGATTGTAACTATTTCTATCCGTACGTTGCAGGGAGGGGGGCAATTCCCCCCCGTACCTATTCAAAAGTTTATTTTAGAAAATGTTTGCGGTAAGGCTCATAAAAATAGCCTTGTAAGCAGTTTACAAGAGTCATCCTCCGCGGCATTGAGAATTGCTTAAGGTCCCATTCTTCTGGGTTTATCGATGTCTTTACAATGAATTCGGTCCTGCAACGTGCCTCTAGGAATCCCGAATTCCCGGTTTGCCTTCCTTATGGTCAACTTTTCTTCCCGTATTTTTTAAAGCCTCCGACAATGCATCTTCCGGGTACTTGTGGAATTGTTTCCAAAGGCGCAACTGTAATGTGCATGAGCGAGCAGTAGCTAGTGTCAAACGCGCATGGGTGAGTGAGCGAATACACCCACCCCTATGAGGCAACCTATAATGTCGTCCATGAAAGATTGGGAACATTTCGTTAAGCATGTGCAAAACACAAATGTTTCGTTAAGCATGAGCTAGTGCGAAATGAATCGCACGGCGCATATGCGAATGTGACAGATGAAACACAGGAAAGGAACAAATTTGAAAAATGAGCAAATCAGCTGATATTGTATTGGTATTCGTATATGGATACACATATAATCGAACTGGAAACATGAGGAATCATAATAAATCATAATTAAATAAAAAAATAAAGCAAGCAACGGAAGAATTTCTGACAGGAGGCTATGCGCGCTTGTGTTCACTATAGTTACTCATGTTTTTTTTTAGCAAACATGACGAAATAGTTCGTCCAAACTTGACACTAGCTCATGCTCGCTCATGCGCATTATAGTTGAACCTTCAGGTGAAAATTAAAAAAATACTTTTTAGTAGCCGGGGGCGGCTTATGAGAATTGGAAAAATGTTGTCTCCTAAGGCCAGCCCCCCTGTAAAAAATTGCATAGCAATCTATAATAATTTTTTTTAGAATGAAAAATTAACTGTAACTGGCATATACAATACAATGCACATACCTTCAATATTTTTGTAGCTATAGCTCTTTTTCCAAAGCACTTCCGCTAATTTAACACAGAATTTTGCATCCTGACGGAAGAAAAGTTAGGTTTTTAGAGAAAAAAAAATAACTCATGAAAAATAAACTTGTGGATTTACTAATTCTCTGGCTTTTATAACGAAGCGGTTGACTACTGGCGGGGACTGACTTTACATGCCATCAGCCTAGTTAGAGACCAAATTCCTAAAAGTATGGCTGTACGAGAAAGCCGATTGGAGCGGACTCAACAACTTCTTTAACTGGTCACAATGCTTCCTCAAATTATTAGTGAAATGATTAACTATTTTCAGCCAAATATCTAAACAAACTTACTTAAGGTGGCGCTACAGTCCGAGGTGGACCTGGGCCTCAACCAACAAGCGTCTCCAGCCACCTCGATCTTTAGCTAGCTGTCTCCAGTTTCGCACGCATAGTTGGTTGAGGTCCCTTTCCACTTGCGTGCGCCACCTGAGTCGCGGTCTTCCTCTACTGCGCCGTCCCTCAGGGGTGGATTCGACTTTTCGGGCCGGAGCATTGGTTTCCATCCGCTCTACATGACCTAGCCATCTCAATCGTTGGATTTTCACACTTCTGGCTAAGTCGATGTCGCTAGACATATAAATTTGTACATGTAAATCCAGGTTGTAAAAGTACAAATTCAATTTTATTATATAACAAAGAGCCAACTTATAGCTCTTTGATCATTACGACGAAGTTAGAGTTTTTCAGCGTCATAAAGGGAAAATACTTATACAAGTCACATCCTAAAATACTGTTTTTGTAACGTGAGATATGATCAGTCTCCTCTTCGTTTCGGATCTATAATTGTCTAAGTCTAAGTTAAATATGTTGTAGTGTGCGGCTTTTGGTAAGGGATAAATTCTATTCAAGACTAGAACTGAACCACGCCGAACAGTATCTCCAAGATAGAGAACAGGAAACTAGTTTAAATCAAGTTTGTTTTTGTAGAGTACGAGACAGGGCTTAGACAAAGTTGATTAGCCTTTGCTCAGTTCATAATATTGCTTAGCTCACTATAAGTCGTTCTGTTGTATCCTCAATCATTCCTAACTTGTACATAGTCTATTTAGATTTGAACATCGTCGGCGTACATATGTACCGACAAGTTTTTAATGATATTGGGAGGATCTTTGATGAACAGTGGCCCAAGAATTGATCTTTGAGGTACTCCTGAAAACAATTCAGCAAAGTGTGACGACTTTTTGTTGACAACGACAGCTTGTTTTCTGCTGCTTAAGTTGAAAATCAAAATATGTTGGCTAACCGTGTCGAATGCCTTCGAGAAGTCTAAAAAACTACGAAAGGATACTCGATCAAGGTCCATCGGTTTTCTGATGTCATTACAAACTTTGAGAAACGCAGAAGTACATCTATGATTTCTCCTAAAATCAGATTGGTTAGCACTCAACAACTTTTGTTGTACAATAAAGCTAGTTATTTGATAATGAAGTAGTTTTTCGAAAACTTTGAATAGAAAAGGAAGTATGGAGATAGGTCTGTATTCGCGAGACGAGCGAATTGCTGGGTTTTTGAGAATGCGCACAACCTTAGCGAACTTCCAGTCAATTGGAAAAGAACATGTTAAGATAATTGTGTTGTAGATAGGCGAAAATAAATGTAGTATGTGTGGCAATATTATTTTCATCCAAGACCAACTGCCATAGATTTGATATCTAATACCGCCTTAACAACATCTGTTTCTTCCACTCTCCTAAACTCAAAGAATTCAGATTCATCATTGTTGAACAAAGAAGCTCGTGCATTGGCAAAGGTATCCTTTGTGATGTCAAAATTCAAATCATCAACATTTACATCCACATGACACTGTTCTCTTTTGCGCCCAACGCCAAGCTCGCGAATATTTTTCCACAACGTATTGGCTGGCATGTTTTTTATTAAAATGTTGTGCATAGTAACGGTTCTTAGCTTCCCTCACTTTAATGTTGACTTTATTTCTTAGCAGCATAAAACTCTGGGAGTCTAAAACGTTTCTATCTCTTGTAGGCCAAATCTCTGAGCTTGATGATTTTAAGAATATCAGCTGTAAACCAGGAATTGTAAACATTCTGCATGGTTTTTGTCATCGGCGGGACGTTAGCTTCAAAAAGATTAAGAATGGTATCTTGTAGACATTTTACTTGTTCTGTTGTTGACTGCATAAAATAAATGTGTTGCCAATTAACTCGAAAAATATCCGATCGATACTCAAAAGTTGCACATATTCGAAGATGAGGTCATGTTTTGAGAAAGCGGGTACTGATCATATAAGAGGGTATTTTCGGGCTGATTGACAAGAAACACATCCAGTAAAGTGGACGCAGGACTTGTGAAGTGTGTTGGATTGTCTTTGTTAACCGACACCAATCCTAACGCAGTTATATTACCAACGAAGGATTTGGATATGTCACTTTAAAGCAGGTTCCAGTTGAAATCACTACAGAAGATTACATCAGGGTAGAAAGACGATATGTATTCTAAAATTGTCTGCAAGCTGTTGTAGATGCTAACAAGAAGTTTACAGACATTACCTGCAGTGACCCCGGTTCCTTCCACGATAGCAGAGTTCTTCGAAGATCGATTTTGTATTCAAGAGTTGCGTGTCCAGTAACTATGTGGTTAGTGCCACCATTTAAAGAAAATGGGAACATTTTTTTTTCTTTATTTTATTGGTATTTAGAATACTTTAAGTTAAAATAAATTCAGTATTATACATAATTTTAACAAAATATTACATAATTTCTTTTAGTACTTCAACACACATTTTTCTGAATCTTGACCTGTCCGTCTCTTCTTTTACTGTATTATGTAATGCATTAAACAGTTGAAGTCATTTTGATAGAGTAAATTGCGCTGCCGACGTCCTCGCTCTTTCCACTTTGTAGTCATCAATGTTTCTCAGTGGGTATGGTTGTACGTCCCTCACTCTTCTTAGTCCATGCGTCAAGTATTCTGGTGATCTTCCATTTCTGATGTTAACAATTGTTAATAGAATTTTTAATGCTAGTGTTTGTTTTATGTTAAGCTACTTGAATCCTTCCAACATCTTATATATGTGCGTTAGTCTATTACTATAGGAGATCACGTCCTCAGGGAAGAGTCCATTGAATTAGAAAGAAGGAACCGGGCAACAACGCTCATGGTATGAAGCAGGCCACGAAACTCTAGGGTCAACATAACCGCAAGAGGATTAAAGCATGTATCAGAATGAGTAAAAACAACCTCCGTATTCTAACAGGACCCTGTAAACCCAGGGAGCACCTAAGGAAACTAGGAGTATCAGAAGAAGGTCTCTGCAGATTCTGCGGAGAATCTAATGAAATTCCGGAACTTATACTGGGATTCTGTGCGGCGTTAGCCCACAAAGATATCTGAGCAAACACCTAGTATCAGAGGAAGAATTGAAGTCACTAGAAGCAGCTCTTATCCTTAGATTTCCAAAGGAAACTGGATTGGAGAGAATACTCTAGGATAAATCTCTTCCACATTTGCGCAAATAGAGCTCAATACAACTCTGAAAAGAGCTAGGGAGCTCTTAAGAAAGTTAAGTAGTAGTATTAATAGGGGCACAATAGATCTAAAGGTCGCGGCGCAATTTACCCTCAACAACAATAATGGGATAGTAGTCTATTACACATTACACTAGGATCGTCCTCATACATTTATTTTGTAGTTTTTGCAGTCGCTCGATTTGTCCTTGGTTGCAACATGTGTATAATACGCTTGAGCAATACTCGAAATGTGGTTTTACTAACGTGTTATAAATCATTACCTCAGCCTTATTTTCCAATTTCTTTCTAATTCTTTTGAGAAACCCTAATTTGTTATCAATTTTTTTTACAATATTTGTCATATATTGTCCAAAATGTAAATCCTTGTCGATTATAATACCAAGTAATTAATAGAATCAATTTTTTCAATATAGTCCCCTTTTATGTCCAGTGTTGGTGGTATTGAAATGTACATATTTCCATCCACTTGGTTTTAGTCTTATTTAGTTTTAATTTGTTCATCTTTAACCATTTGTTTACCATATTTAGGTCCATATTGATTTTATTTATCCATATTCTTTCATCCTCGTCTTCTGCGTAGATTTATGTGTCATCAGCGTATAGTAGTTTTGCTTCCTCTTATTACGTTAGGTATATCGTTAATATAAATGATGAATAGTAATGCACCTAATATACATAGATCCTTGTGGTGCATCCATTTGCAAGTCAATTAATTTTGATATTTTCTTATTTACTTTTGTTCGTTGTTTTCTGTTTGTCAAAAATGGTCTAAACCACTCCAGTTAATTATCGTTTATTCCACATGCTTTCAATTTCATTAAGATTAATTTATGGTCAATAGTTTGGAAAGCTCTTTTGTTTTAGTTTATAGTTATTTCACAAGAGTGTCTGGGACGAAACCCTGATTGGAAGTGTGTTTCTTGCCATAGTTCGGGAAGTAATCCTCCTTCCAGAGATTTTTCCAGTCATTATATTCTACTCCGTCAAATTCCATTATTTTTATGTTTTTTATGTGTCCTTTTATAACAAATTTTTTATGTCCATGTCTTTCTTGTATGCTCGTGTCCATATTCTGATTCCTCAGAACTGGAACTTGAACTGCCGGCACTTAATATGGCAAATATCTCTTCCATTTCGGCTTTATCCCTTACAGGACGCCTGCTGGATTCATCCAGCAGCAAATTGAATATTTAAAGCATGACATATTTTCCTTTACGGAATTTAAAATGCGCATTTAATTCCTTATCTGAGTCCTTAAACCCTTGCTTCATTTTCCATTATTTTTTATTAATTATTTTGAATGCCAATTTAAATTTTTCTTTTCAAATTTTTAACAGGTGACTGCCACAAATGTCATTAGTATCGTCTGTGCTGCCAAGTTTTTATGATGAATTATTAAGCGCCGATAATCGTGATTTTGTGAACTTTTAATTTACGTTTACAAAAAAAAAAGTGTTCATTCAGGATCGAATAAAGTGACGCCAAACGAACTATTTCCCATTGATTATATACGCTTCACATTTTGCTGAATATCTTGACAATTAAAATAATGCCATGTATGTCGTAATATAAAATCAACGGCATAAATGTGTGTATTAAAATAATTCGAAAGTTTGTGTAGAAGGAGTTGAACATTTTACACTATTCAATTTATTCAGTATCATTATTTGTTTCTCATTTCGATGACTTCATATCAATTGATTTAATTTTGTTTTTATTTTTGAGTGCAATAGCGGCGTCCACACTTAACAATTTATCAATATGACCTGCTTGACGTACTTGATCTCTCTCGTTACTGTAACTTGGCAGACTTGTAATACGGTAGACAAAGCATTTTGACTTTTTTTCCACCTTGTCGTCAAGCTAATCGTATCGACAACTAGTTGAGAGTGAAGGCAGCTATATCTCGAAGAGAATGAGAAGTGAAGATTTCTCAAATTGTCTTATTTTCAAACATTTCTTTAATGCTAAGAATTGCTACAAAAGCAAGTGCCATTTTCAGCCTTTGCAAAGTGTAAACGCTAAGGTATTATTTTGTCGTCAAGCACATCATACAGACAAATTGTTTAATTGATCAACTTCGTTTAATGGCGTTAACACTCAACAATTTGGCGATACTATTTGCTTCACAATGTGCCAAATCGTCAATGTGAACAAACAAGTTGTCAGACTTGTAGTACGGTGGACAAAGCATTTTGACGTTTTCCAATTTGACATCAAGCAAATTGTAGCGACAAATTGTTGAGTGTGAACGCCGTTTTTAACGAACCCGTATACCATTTAGTAAACCCATTCAAGTTCATCACATTCAAGTCCATCACAGGAAAATACATTAAACAATAAATCGTATCACCATGCCATCCGAACAAATCCGTTTTGAACTTCCATAAAATTGCAGAGATGAGAGCAGACATTAATAGAAAATAAAGACTGGAGGGTGAAGAAACTTTTAAGATAAACAATTAAATTATACTTGAAACTGATACCACAATATTAATTCATCATTCAAGATTAAAAGGACCTGCAATCTTCCATTTAGCTAAGGCAAACCTTAATGCAGTCGTTGGTTAAATTCATCCAGATATGAATGTAGACAACAAATGCTTGAAATGGCACTACTGTCTTTGAAAACAAAAAAAAAATGTTTCCTGGCCCCCATCCATTATGCATTTCTACTTGAACGCACTCATTCGCAGAACCAAGCCGGACATTTTCATTTGCAAATTATTTAACGCTCGTCAATTTTTGACGTACTCGCAGTATTACGGGAAACCAAAAGTGAAGCCGAAGCCGGCATTTTTATTCTTTGCAACAGTTGTTGAAGTTTTCATTTAAAGCCACCAATAAAAGGCAATTAATTATATATTAATACAAATATTTGTATTCAACCTCGGTGAAATTCATTAAGTTATATATAAATATGTCGAGTTTACCAGCAAAACGCGCTAAATTCTCATCCGACGTAGCGCCAAACGAGGATGAATCAGAAGCACTAGAATTGATTGACGCTTGTCAGAATGAAATTGACGCCCTCAACGAGAAGGCTAGCGAAGAAATTCTTAAAGTTGAACAAAAATACAATAAACTACGTAAACCATGCTATGACAAACGCAGTGAATTGGTTAAAAGAATTCCAAATTTCTGGGTTACAGCGGTGAGTCCCCAAAACTGCAACTTTCCTTGCCTTAATCATTGCACGCTTTCGTTGATTGACGAAAAAAATAATTATTGCGCACATTTCATATTTCTCACTTGCTTGCTAGTGATATTTTGTTTTGCTATGTAAAAAAACCGAAGTCATGTGCATTTCCTATTTTTTATCATATTTTTTAGTTCATGAACCACCCACAAGTTTCTGGAATATTGGATGAAAAAGAAGAGGATTGCCTTCTTTCGTTGACCAAGCTTGAAGTAGAGGAGTTTGAGGACATAAAGTCAGGTTATCGTATAAATTTTCACTTCAATGACAATCGGTATTTCGAGAACAAAGTATTGACAAAGGAGTTTCACTTGGGATCTGGCGGTAAGTTAATGTGCAAAAAATTGTGTTTTTTTCCTTGCATTTTTTTCCTTCACTACACATGCATATACGTAGGTTAATTTCAAGCTCTATTAGGGGATATTTTACAAGCGATATCAATTGATTTGAGAATGTATTCGAACTTTTGTACAGTCACAGTCCTTGTGTTGAGTGAACATTTGCAATGAATCAAAGGCTATGCCTTCAGCGAGATAGAGAACGATGAAATCTTGATGCTTAGTGCAATTAGCAATGGAATGTAGAAACTGTACCTACTACGCACACAATAAAACAATGTCAGTGTAAACATTTAGCATGCTTTCTTGGGTTAAGTTTGCTGCGGTGCGCCGCTGCATGTGTGCAATATGGAGAAGGATGAATTTTTGTCTACACTTTTGCAATGTCATTTAATTTTATTTTTATTTATCTCCTTGTTTATTTTGTTGTTTTCGTGTTTTTGGAGATTTATTTTTGCGTATCCTTGTGAAAGCATTTCGTGAACGAACGTGTTAGAGGGAAATTGAGTTCTGATGTTTTGTTTTTTTTTTTTCTTTTCTACCGTGTAGGTGGGATATTTTTCATCTCAACATTGATAGCGTATTAACGGTCAGTCGATAAGAAACGAATTCAAAAACACTTGTAACAGTATTTATGAATTAAGCGCAATCACTATATCAACGCGGGGAAAACATTTTTTTGTTTGTAACTGAAAGCGAAACAATTTTTATGAGCAGATTATTCGAATCAATAGACTGCTGCAATTTTTATTTCATGTGTCAATAGGATGAAATTACAAAGATTTTGAATTTCATTGGTTTGTGTGTTGGCATATATTGTGGCGGCAAAAATATAAGAGCATTTCATTTTTGGATAATTTTGAGGTAGATTTTTACAACTGGCTTGTTTGAATTCTTTCGCCTTAATATCTGATGGCATTTAAGCGAATATCGCAACATAATCTTTTCGAGTTATAAAGATTAAAAATAAAATAAATCTTTTAGTTGGCCACCCGGGGTGCAACATTTTCTGATCAAGTTAGACAGGTGAGCAATAAATGTACTGTAAATTAGGAATGAATAACAAAAAGTGGTATGTACACGCACACATGCAATAAAGTTCTATAAAAACGGAAAACATTGGTAGTTCGGGAAACGGTATATAATATTTTACACTATTCAATTTCATTTTTCTTAATTTGTGAGAATTAAAACACTTCACCATTTCAAATTAAACCATTCACCAAGACGAACACAAACTAAAAATTCTGCATTATGTTGTTGCAAATGATGAAATGCATGTTCTTTATTGAAACGCTACTTCACAACATTTCTCAAGAATTATCATTTCGCAAGAATTATGTACAAATAGTGGCTCCCCCTAAGTCAAATTTTCACGGGATATCAAAATCAATTCTACTTAGAGGATGGTTTTTTGTACGAAAAGTTGAGGGGAATGGCAAAATATAACAATAATAATATGGATGGCGACACAGTACGCAGAGGGCCAGGGCCTAGCCTCTCAGCAACCACTCGTGTTGTTCTCTCACGAGTAGAAGAGTCCAGCAGTTTTATCCCGACTACGAACGACCAAGTTGGAGAAACTTTTTTTTCTAGACAGTTGTACTGAGCATTGTCAGTGATTCGAAAGAGGGGGGAAGCCGTGGAAATAATTCTTGGTCGTATTGGGAATCGAATGTAGACACCGATGTTTAAGTGCGTAGAAGTCGACGCATATATATGTACATAAAGCCACAGCCGCCACAATGCTAAAATATGGCAAACATAAAATTCGAGTTAGGCAAAAATTCGACTTAGGGGTCCTCTGTATATGCATTCAAACTGTAAATGCATTAAAATGCCAACTTAAACAATTTTCCACGCGTGCGGTGACGAAAAAAGGGAAATTTCTACCCAAGTTCCAAGTCAGACAGATATCCAATATATACACGTATTTTTTTTATATTTTGCATGCAATTTTCTTGGTGCAGAAAAATTCAGCCAAACTTGACAGGTCTCTAGCAAATGTCGCTCTACAAGCAAAAGTCAAATTCATCAACAACCACTTGTGTTGTGAAAAATGACTGAAAACCACGGGTTTTTATTTTTCCATGGCTCTCGGAACAATATAGTATGTCACCGATAAACGACATTAGACTAAAATAAAGATGTTTAATTTATCACGTGGGTTTCACCCCCGTTAACTCGAATCGTTTTCAATCAGAATTGCAAATTGCCTTAGAAGCGCTCGTCATTCGCTAGGTCTAGCCCAAATATGGCGACAAGCTGTATTGTGTTAATTATATGAAACCATTTAATTTATTGTGAGGTCGATACTTACAGGAAGTTCTCAAAGACATTGCACGTAAAAGTAGTACTGATGAAATAGGGGAGCAATCCAAAGCTTCGTCAACTGTAATGATCTATGCAATGTATGTGCCTTAAATGCAAAGCAATGGCTTAAAAATAATATCGTCGGAAATCTGCGCTAGTACAATTGCATATCTTTTCTCATGTGTTTTTGAACTCCCACGGTGCAGAATGTCTGTAGGCCTGGTTTTTTACAAAATAGTTTCCTTTCAATCGTACTTTTTGCAGTATAAATAATAAAATAATGACAATTTGCTCGACATCGATGAGCCATTGACGTTTATGAAGTTAAGGGCCATTCATATGAGGTTGCTACGAATTGCGAACTTCGCAAACGCAGACACTTCATTTATATGGAGTCGCAGAGAACTAAGAGTAGAATTTATGAAAACTGACACTTCATTGCGAATTTTTTGGTAGTGAATTTATGGATCGCATTTACCTATTTGAGGATTGCCTTCTCAGTTTCACGATTAGCAAATATGATTGATTCGCGGAGAAACAATTTAAAATCAGTAATTAGGATAGTTAAACTATATTTTGTTGAGATTTTTGTAGAAAAGAATTGATAATTCATGTATCTATATGGGCTGGAAATGGTTGTTTCTGAAAGTTCACGTTCGCAGATCGCAGCTCATATGAATGGCCCTTAAGACTTAACAAATTCTGTCTGTGGTTGAATAATATGCACTTCTAAACATTGATATGTTCCAATTTCTGTTTTGCAGACGGTTTCTCTCACATGTGTTTTCGCTTTTTTACATCCCTATGTAGACCCCAATTTTTAAATCCGCCGAGGTCCACTAAAATCGGAAATTCATTGGAAGTGCATTTCAATTGTGCAATTCTTGTGATTCATACTAAAGTTGCTGGAAAACAAGCATATGCAGTGGGTTGAGGGACTACTAAATCCTTTGGAGTTTCAAAGGAACAAATTTCGTTTGGTAATATGGCCGCATATTCCTTTATGCAAATTCATATCATTTAATAATGAATAACATATGCTATTTAAATTATGAAGGACCGTTTGCTGATACTACGTTTAAATCTTCTTTACTTAACTATGATACCCTTTTGTTTTTAAATGCAACCAGGTTCACTTCGATTTAGAATGTCATATTCGCTATTTTTAATGTGAATGTGAATTTGAGTGTGCGTTCCATAGATGTCGGAAGACTTTTTCAACATGACCTACGACAAAAATCAATTTCCTTTTGAACATCTCTTTGAAACTGATGATGATTTTGAGTTCGCAGATTTTGCAGGAGTAGAAGAAGATATACTATACTAGAGGTTCCCATTTTCATTCGTATGGAAATAAATGAATGAACATTAATCATTATCATTTGTTTTTCTAACTCTTAAACGAATAAACGGATGTTGCTGAAACTTGGTATATTGATTACTTATGGTCCACATTGAGACCTAGGCTACTTTCTTGAATTTGATCACAAATCGGTAAAGAAAAAATACCCTTTCTGCGATCCACTGAAACCGCTGACCTGCTGTTCTGTTTAAATAGTTGTTGTCTAGCCACACTAGAGGTAAATAGTGTGGAAGCCTTCTCTGCCATTTTCGCAAATCGTTTTTGTTATTCATACAGGGGTGCAAACGAAACCCAACCAACCCTTGTCGAAACGTCGCTTCGGGTGGGTTCCAGTGCCAGCCAAGTATAAAAAAATCTCAATGTGGACGTGGAGACATGGATGTGAGTTGTACGCATATTCGTTCATAAGCAGTCATTGTACACACATACGAGTACATTTATCCACGATCGTAGTCATAATCCAAGGGCGAGCAATTCGGTAGATATGCGAAAAAAGGAAAAAAAGCAGAAATGAATGAGTGTACATGAGTGACAGACGAATATATGCGTTGCGCCAAGGCGCCCATGAGCAACACCAGACCGTTGCATGAAAACGGAGAGGCTTCGCTGAGTCGAGCTATCGCAAATCGGATCATTTTCTGGAATATCTTTATCTCGTCTATGGTAATATTTAGCCGACTTTAAGATCTGCTTTTCGAATCGTGCAAACCGATAGGTCCATCTTAACTTGTTAAGTGAAACTTAAATCGCTGAGACGAGTATCAGGAAACGGCACTAAATGACTTTAAACGCCAGCAAAACGATGTAAGCAGTTTAGTTGTCATTAAACTACATGTCAAGTGCACAAACACCTGATTTCGGAAAATGGATGTTGGTACACGAACGATTTGAAAATAGTTGTGATAATGTCTTCTATACACAATATTGAGAGTACATATGCGGGCAATGAAGAGGAAAACATATCCGATTTCACTGCTGTTTGTCTCATTGTCCACCGACGAATTTCAGGTACAGTTAATCACGATTTTATGAAAATTAGTCACGAAATAATGTAAATGACATTTGGAAACCCTAACAAAAAATGTTAATGGACAAGAGAGGTAGATAGTAGCTATTTGTATAATAATTGATTTCTGCCGCAGATGTTCACGATCCTAAGGTCCATGCAACATGGGCTAACTCGTCTCAGCTCACTTGTCCCAACATTTCCATAGTTGCGGAGTTGTCTTGCATCGTGTAGAAGTTCCAGTATAAAGAATGCATTCGAAAGGTTCGCTAATAAACAATGAGTTCTCGACAAAAGGGAAATCAATTTTTAAGGCGGAAACCAATTACTTCGGTCTCTCAAAATCCATTGTGTTGACGAAGGTAGGAAGATGAGTACCCAATGATTTATACGTAATTGCATACGTTCCTCATGTTAAGACTATTCAGGTATTTCTTTGCGGCTATACCTGCTTTTGTTATTTTTCTCAAAGCTATAATGCATGACTTTCAGAGATGCACATGTTCTATTGGTCATGCTACATGTACCAACTTCTGTGCTTGGTATGTTGTTTGGAAAGAAAAGACGCTACCAAAAGTTGTTGACTACAGAAAAGTTCATTCTCAGGCAATCAGTGAGTCACAGAGAGTATTTTAAATAGATGACTTTCATGGGTATTTACGTTCTGATTCAATTCAAATCAAATTCTGTTCAAAGACAAAATTAAGTGGTGACCTTGATTAGCTAGAATTGATTTCTTCATTCCACACTATTGTACGATGTTAACTTTACTCTTTGTTATCTGAAAACCACATGTTTCATAAACACATTTTCGATTAGCATCTGCAGAAAATACTGATCATCCCTCATCAACCAGTACACCAATTCAATGGAAAGAGGGCAAGAATTTACTTAAGCAATTGCTATCGAAACCGTTCAACAACAAAAAGAAACGGAATTCTGAATACAATACATTCTTCGATTGGTTCACCGACAACAGTGATCCAGTTAACGATGAAATAGCTGAACTCATTAAAGACGATCTGTGGCCAAATCCATTGCAGTATTATTTGGTACCTGACATTGAAGTTGAGCCCGAGGACGACAATGATGACGACGATGATGAAAATGAGTAAGTCTACAATTTGGAAAATTCAAACTACAACTAAATACGATTCCGTTTTATTTTCTTAACAATTTTAGAGAAGAAATGTTTGATGAAGAGAATGTGGAGGAAGAAGAAGGTAAGTTGGACATGCATGCTCTCAAGATTTTGTTGTTCTTAACTAAAATTCTGGTTCTCTTTCATTCCTGCAGACGAAGGAGCAGACAACAAATAAGATTGCAGAATTGATCGTCGTCGCAATTCATTTAAGCTAATACATTGGATATTATATTATAATAATTATTATGTATAATTTTTTCCGGACAAATTTGAAAGAAAAATAAATTACGGACACGACATTCTCTCTTCTCATAAGAGTCAATGGGTATACCACAATAATAAAAAAACTGGAATTTTTAAAGTTCAAACAAATAAACATTTTCTTTCTTTTTTGGAAGTAGCACCAAACTTGTATTATTTTCTATGCACGCATTTCCGCTACAAGGTAGAGTATGGAATGTTAGAGTGCATGCTTGAGTATAAGCATGTCGACTCCCATCTGAGGTGCGAGACTCAGTCGAATTAGTCGTAACCTAGAGACCAGACGCCAGAAGTGAGCGTACGACGAATAAATCCTGCATGCATACAGTTCTTGAAGCACAGTGGTGTTCAAATTAATGGATCTATTGACCTTGCATACAATTTCGTTTGTGAAACACATCTCCATTATTGACTTAAGTGTTAAGTTGTGGTAAGTAGCCATTTGGGTCGAAACAATGCGCAGCAGAAAGTCTGAGGCAAGGAAAGACGTTTCTCCCGCCGCACAAGATTTGCTGCGGCGAAGAACTCATCAAATACTGCAAAAATATACGTATTTGGAGTGCTAGATAGAAGCTCAAACTGATCAATAAAGCGGTCATGGGGGCAAAGCACGCACGTGAGATCTTCCGGCCACTTGATTCTCCGCCATAGACTCTAGCTCATCAGGAGTTATACACAACCGAGTTTGAGGACTTGATCCAACCACATCGTCTTGGGTCTGTCAAGCGGTCGCCTACCTGTTAGAATCGCATTTAAGGCACTCCACGGAAGTCGATGATGAGGACATTCATGCCACGTAACCAAACCATCGAAGCAAAGCCCTTTCCTTTCGAAGAAGCAGCTGCTCTACATTGAGTTCTTCGCGTACTGACGTATTTCTCACCATATCCCGTCGAGTAACTCGCACAACAGCACGAAGAAATCTCATTTCGACAGCTTGTATTCGCGATCTCATTCTTTCGGTCATTACTTAAATTTCATGACCATAGGTGAAAATTGCAACAAATATCTAATTGAAAGCCGCTAACTTGGCTTTGACACCAAGCTCGGCCTTCCTGATTACAGATCTTCCAAGCTGTTTCAAAATAGAGCTAGCTTGGCCAATCCCAATCCTACAAGAAAGTTCATCATTACTCCTCCCATCACTCGTGAAAAAGACCCCGAGATACTTGAACTTCTCCACCTGCTTCAATGGGACTCCAGTAACATGTAGAGTGCACTGAACACGCGTTCAGAAAATTACCATAACCTCTGATTTGTCAACGTTAACCTTCATCCCAGCATCTGTACACATACGGCAACAAACCTATCCAGTGCGCTCTGGAGCTCCGTCTGGGAGTATGTGAGGATAACTAAGTCATCTGCAAAAAGAGGATGACATACTCTCAACTCTCTAGTCCATATAAATATATAACTATAGGAACTAAATAGAGTTGGTCATATTCACCAAGGGTCATTCCTGAACACACATCACCCTAACGATTGGTGCGAAATACTGCAGTGTAATCCAAGACAGGAAACTTAATTGGAAACTGTACATTGGTACATGAAAGAGTCAAGAAAGCGACCTGTGTCCTATACCTGTGCAACAGCATATTCGGTAATAAAATGGGGACCATACCCCAAAACAAATCTGCAGCTGTGCATAGCGATTGTCAGGCCAATCTTGACATGGCAAAGTAGTGTGGTGACAGGCTTCTCTAAGATCCAACAATCCATAGCTGCTAACAAGAATACAGAGACATGCCTATGCGTCACAGGAGCAATTTGTTCTCCAACGGCGAGCTTACAGGTTTAACTAGACCTTTCACTTGATCTCTACATGCAGGCGACTGCCGCAAGGAGCGCCTTTAGGATCATCTAATCCAAGAGCTGGTTCTCCAGCACTGCTGGGCATGCAAGGATACTGGATTAGTGAGTCGAAATCGACTATTCTCAGCCATTCCTTGACTTCCAGATACCTTTCTTCTTCCGGAGGAATGTTGGAAACTATTCTCAACAAGGGAGGAGTGGAACACAAATGAAGCTATACGAATGGGATAAAATGCATATTCGCGGGCATTTTCTTCGAATTGTTAAACATGTACCGCTCCATTCCTTAAGCGGAAGGCCTAGCTGTCTATAAAGCCGCCAAAATAAAATCAATTTTTGAAAATACCTTTAATTCTCTTTAACTCGAATATTTTGCCCACCATATTTCGGCATTTCCTTTTCCATAAAAACAAGATTTCTCTAAGTCGAACTCCCTCTAATTCGAACTACTTTTGATATGCCGTGAGAACTCCAGTAAGGGGAGTCCACTGTATTTAACCACCTCTAGCGCATGTCAAGAAGAAAGCGGGGAAAAAAAATCATAGAGCTAGCAAATAAAAGGTGGAACTCTCTAACCATCTGAAGTACTATGAATTAATGTACTGAAAAGTACTAAACAAATAAAAATGACTTACCCATGACTTCATATGCAGAGCCTTCGGTGATGAAGAAGAAATGGAGGATACTCCTTACTATCTCTGCCACTGCCTCAGACTCTGTCAGTTGAGGCACAGAACACTGGGAGCACATTAGTTCCAGGACCTTGATCCTTATTTCCAGGTTCATTAAGATGTTAGGATGGTTAGACAACGCGTAGACATCGACTATAGACCAAATCTTCACACTAAAGCAAATCCTGGAGAATACCAGTGAGTCTCAAATCGACACGCACCACTAAAAACGGAAGGCACTATCTTCTACATGTCGGTCCAACTGTTTGGGTACGCAGATGACATCGACATCGTCGCGCGTTCCACACGTGCCGTAGTGGAGGCTTTTACGGCGATTGGGGAACAGGCGAAACGAGCTCGTCTGAAGGTCAATGAGGACAAAACAAAATATATGCTGGCGACCAAAAAAAGGTTCCGTCACACAACACCTTGGACAAAACTTCACGATCGATAGCTACAATTTCGAGGTAGTAAAGGAGTTTGTCTACCTCGGGGCAAACGTGAACACCACAAACGACATCAGAGTGGAGATCCGTCGTAGAATCGCCCTTGGCAACCGGTGCTACTTAGTCAAAATTAAAAACTACTGGGCTCAAAACTCCTGACTCGAAGGACCAAAATCATGCTCTACAAAACTCTTATTTTGCCAGTTCTGTCCTATGGAGCCGAAAGCTGGAAGCTAAGCAAAACTACAGAGCTGATTCTTGGTACCTTCGAAAGAAAAGATCTACGTCGGATATATGGTCCCGTCTGCGAGGAAGGCGATCGTAGGAGAAGACATAACCGCGAGCTGTACGAGGATGTGAATGTAGTCCGGAAGGCAAAAATCTGTCGACTGCACTGCCTCGGCCACTTCGAGCACAACAATGCTCCAGCCAGGAGGGTCTTCGATTCCGAGCCTCCTGGTTCGAGAAAGAGAGGAAGACCGAACATCCGTTATAAAGTTTTTTGCTCAGGTCAATTGCTAAGGTTCTGACCCGAAATGGGTCGCCGGCCTGATAAGTAAGTAAGTATTTCCAACAATGATATAATTCTGGCCGCTTCTTTGACCGCTAGGCAGCGCCGGCCCGAGCCAAATGAGCGCTCTGTGCAAGATCTATGTTTGGCGCCCCATCCTTCTGTTTTGACACGAATGTAGTCGATTTTTCGATGAGCATTCAGATCAAGAAAGAGACATTGCTGACTTGCAAAAATGAAACAGTACTAAATGTTCGTGACATGATAACCTAGTTTTAGTGCCTAAATTACAAAGATATGGATTTGACCAAGATGTGGTTCCAACAAGACGCATGCCACATGCCATACAGCCAGAGAAACAATTCAATTACTCCATGAGTCATTTCCTAATCGTGTAATCGGATGTTTTTGCGATCAGAATTTGCCATTTAGGTCTTGAGACCTATCGCCATTGTATTTTTTTCTTTGGGGTTTTTTGAAGTCGAATGTCTGTGCAAACGAAAAGTTGTTAGTAGCAATTAATGCAACTGCACGGTTTTACATTCCCAGATTTGACCATGTCTAGAACAACGCTGCAAACTACTTCGCACATCAATTTGGAAACATTTGCAAAATACAAAAGGTGTATAACGCTGTTAAAAATAGTTCATTATAAATAACCTAAATTATCATTATCATGTAGGTGTATTTTATTATGGCTACATGATCTATAGAGATCATTGGACAAATGTAAAGAAGACGTGCTTATACCACGAATTCCAATGATTTCAACGGATTTGCCATTCGATTTCAAACGATTGCCAGTGCATTCGACACAAATGAGTTGTTGTTGGCAAATTCACCATCGATGAGGATTTTTATGAGGCGCTCGCTTTTATAATCAATGAAACAATTTTAAAACAACAAATGTACACAAATCTAACATTTCATGTTGTATGGCCAATACAAAATATGTATAATAACAACTTCTGTTAAAAGTTATCCAGACACAGCTTGTAACCAGTATTCAAAATCAAACAGTACCATCTAGTGCGCATTAGTGAAAACAAAAGCTAACCTCGCAAAGGTGTACCAACATTATCAGGTTAAATTGAAAATTGACAGCAAACCAAACGTCACCCGGGCGCACCACACCGACATCGTATTGGATCATTTCGATTGATAGAACTTGGAACTAATTTTCATCTGAAATGGCAGCCGTAAATAAGTTGGGGCTTCTGGTACGTATATCAAATTGAATTCATAAATCTTTCCGTGCTCGAACCAAAATAAAAAGCAAAATGTTTAAACACTTTTCGCACAGATAACCGTGCATTATCCAACTCTCGGGGTTATGTAATGTCCATGAAGGTTTTTCTTTCTCTCCTTCATACCGATTTTTATGTTCCAATACTAAATCATCTAATCTCTTATTTCCAGACCCGTGGTATGTGCAGCAAAGCTGTGAAACTTCCAGTTCAAGTTTTCGGTTTGGAGGGTCGTTATGCGTCCGCTTTATATACGGCCGCAAGCAAACTGAAGCAACTGGATCAGGTTGAGAAGGATCTTCAGAAAATCCAAGAAAACATCAAAACAGATGCTAAACTCCGTGAATATGTTTTCAGTCCAATCATTAACCGCAAGGCTCTCGGAACAGCCCTCAGGGAGACATCTGAGAAGTTGAGAATGGCTCCAGCTACAGCCAATTTGCTGAATCTTATGGCTGACAATGGTCGCTTGCGTAAATTGGACACTGTTATCAATGCATTCAAGACCATCATGGCAGCCCATCGTGGTGATGTTGTATGCGAGGTTATCACTGCCAAGCCATTGGAGGGTTCACAACGAAAGGAGCTTGAAAGTGCTCTGAAGGTAGGAAACTATTTTTTAACCTTCTGTTGATAACCCATTTATATCTTATGACATTGTTCCGAACTTCTAGGCATTCCTCAAGCCGAATCAAACCATTCAGCTTACAGCTCGTGTTGATCCTACCATCATTGGAGGCTTGGTCGTGTCCATTGGCGATAAGTACGTTGACATGAGCATTGCTAGCAAAGTTAAGATGTACACTGAGGTTATATCAGCTCCAGCTTAAGAAACAAACGAGAAAAAAAGTCATACGACATGAATTAAACTGAAAATCTGTACTTTTTCGATTAAGATCACAAATAAGAACTCTGGTAAGAACAATTAGTAAAGAAAATAAATGCAGTAAGCCGTTGTTGCATTTGGATGTTTCAATTAAAATCTTTGATTCTTCTTCATTCGGAGTGGTTAGTTTGTACGTTAATGGAATAGTAGTTGACTGGGGGGAGGAGTGTTTCTGCATTCTTGAAGTAGCTTTATGCATTTAATTTATTGCCCTACGGAGTTAGAGGATATATTCTTCGCAAAAGAAATTCTTTGAGGCAGTAACTTACTTCTCAGGTAGACGACGCATGGAGAGTCTGAGTGTGAGCAATAGCTGTCTTCCATCGATGACGGTCTTGGGTAGATCAAGCTGTCTTATATCGGAGGCCTTCCTTCACGAACCAATAGACTCCGACTCAAAGACCCTCTTTGTTGGAACGTTGTTGTTCATTCGCTCGATGTGGCCGAAACAGTAAGGTAGCAGCATTTTTGGCTTCTTGACAACATCCACATCATCGTACAGATCGTATAGTTCGCGGTTGTCTTGTTTAATGGCAGTTTATTGCAGAAACGTTGCATCAGACACCATAGGGTCGTGTGCTATATGATTTCGTTTAAAATGTTGATGGGGACAAGGTCTCTGTTTCAGCACCGCACTTCGGTGCTTTGATTTAAGAAAGAAGTTCATAATGGATCTTGTTAATTTCGTTAGCTTGTGACATCCATACTGCCGATATCGCCAAATCGAATGAACTTTTCGATTTTAGAACATTAATCTGTTTGAGCACGGAGGATGTCCTCTTACTCTAGGGGATAAATCAATTGTAGTGGAAATGCGTTGTTCTGTTGACAACTTCTCGAGGTACCTGCTCTTGCTTCCGATCAAAGAAAACTCATGATTGCGCAACTCGTATAATACGAGACTTCTGTTTATATGTTCCAATATGAAAATGATCGAACTATTTTCAAGGACTGGACGCGATCATCTTGCATATTTAATGATAGGCTGATTTTGATTGAACCCTTAATTAAGTTGAGTTGCTTTGAGTTCAATGAAGGCGGAATGTGTTTAGATTCAGCCTGTTTTTAGAAAGTTCACTGTAAGAATTGTACTGGGCTGAGCTGTACATTTGGTTCGACTTTAAAGTTAATACTCAATAAGTTGTAGTTGAAGACAGACACAATGCTGTAAGTGAAAGATCGATCTTCGAACTCGGAAGACGTTAGGATGTACGCTACCAGACGACGGCTTAGTTGATGGCCTTATTTTTGCAATGTAGACCAAGAATCTACTTCGGGACTGTTTCTGTAGCGATGCAGTCCCAGAAGTCGACCACCAAGTATCACTAGACAGCGCGATGCTTCGCCAGATCCATGCAATTGCTCTGCCCAACTTGGTTGAGATTCATCGCCACTTCGGTGAGCAACTTTAAAAACGCCTTCACATGAAAACGCGTCTTGTTCTGTTGCGATATCCTACAGACTGCGAGTTGAAGGTAAGGCAACAGTTAAAAAAACACGCACGGAGCAAAATACGTTATATCAACTGTGATTTCGATATTCAGACTCTCTTCAGCTAGGATGAAGACAAGCCTTCTGAGGCTTATTTGCTACTTGAAAAAGTAAAACTCCTCGCCCAAAATCAATGTAGACGACCGACATTCATCCCTAAAGAGCTAAACTAATCCTAGGTGCCTGAGTTTGAATCCTGTCAAGAAATGCGACATACCTTTTGAACAAGCAGTTCCATCGGTGATCCGTTGGGGTTTGGATTTGTTACCCACATATGGTATCAAACTCGGCATGGATTACATTCAATACTAGATCAAAACAGTAGCATTTCAGTAGTTCAACAGGTTCTCGTTAAGATTGGTCTGCCCTACGCATATGACTACCACTTCTAGAATCAATTTGGATCAAAATCAAAACATATGCTATAAAATTGATTATCTAATTACCCCATCCAACAGCGCCAGCCCCCCAAGTAATCAATGAAGAAAAACAAATTAAACTCCAAATCAATAATATTGGAATGAAAAACAAATGTGTATATTTATTGAACTAAACCTTGTTTGGATTGTCTACATAATGGTACAAGGACACTATTTACGATCACAATTTCGCGTTGAGCTACATTATTATGGGGTCGCAAACTGAACTGCGGAATGCGTCAAAATGATTGAAGAAATGTTCATGCGCTATCTTGTATTTGTCTAGCTTCTTCTGTAGATCTTCAATTTCTGTGCTCTGAATTTTGATTATATCTATCAGTTGATATCTATCGAGGTGTCCATATTCAGTATCTAATTGTGTCATATGTTGGACAACAATTTTAGTGTCCTTATCAGAGCACTCCGATAATGCCGGTGTATCACGCTCTCGTTTGTGATTCGTTTCAACAGCCGATCCATTGCAAGAGTGCTGTGAGTTTTGCGATTCATAGATGGCTTCAGATTCAAGCACCTCAACGTCTGAGTCGGTGCTGCACGGTCGGAAGTCATCCGTACTCCGCGGCCTGTAATCGGTGGAATTATCCGAACTATCTTGGCTTTCCAGGATAAACGAAACAGGTTCATCGGCCGCATCCGCACTTTTACTTCTCGGCTCAAATGGGGTGTACATTGTGCAACCGTTGGCGTCTAGCATCGTAAAGTCTGTAGCATCCATTGATTGTGCAAGGGTTTCTGCGGGCCGGTCGCGCTTGTCCATACTTCGCGAGTTACTTGCAGTACTTTCTGTCGTATCGTCGCAGTCATCTCGGTTAAGAAGCTCTATGCTATCGGACTCATTTAGCGGCGATGGCGATCCTTGATTCTCTACATCTCTTGCACCTAGCCTGAGCTCTGTGGATGAGTATTGCGTGCACATAGATGAATATGGCCTCGGCTTGGTGGCGTTTAGCTTTGGTAGTGCGGTTGAATTCAAACAATTCGACGCAGAATTTCTGTAATCTCTGTCATCAAAGTGTTGACAGCAGACAACGTATTTGGACATAAGTGTTTCTAATTGGTAATCTTTCAGGTTCAAGCTAATTTGCCATTTCTTTGCGATGTTTCGATTCTTTGGGAAACGGTGACAAAGGATGATGTTATCCGTGTTTGTACACTTCTCCACGACACAACTCCGCATTTTGCCTATTCGATATTTTTACTGTGCGTTGTTCTGTTTGATCTTTTGGTGATTGTTCTATGATTACACCGTATTTGTACGGTTTCAGTGCACTTTACCGGAATTATCTGTTTGTGATTATTAGTGTATTTTTTCTTATTAGAGCGCAAATTCGCCCCACTCCGCTAAAATCCAACGGTCGGCAAAATAATATGACGAAAGGATACATTCGGTATTGTCAATTGTCAGATTTGGAATATTCCGAAAGCTAAGGTGGAGTGCACATTAAAAAGCTGCTAAAATTATTAAGCTTTCAAAAGTTTTTTATGCCAGTTGGTAGGTTTTGCTTGATTTATTAGAACCTCTCAGATGACTGCGGCTGTGTCTTAACAAATAGGAGTTTTTAAGCTTTGTTTAACATTTTATTTTATCGCAGTATTTATTATACAATGGTACAAATTAATTTGTATACAAATTCAAAATGTATTATCCGTTATACATTAAACGTCGGGGATCAATTCTTATATGGCTGTTAGTTAAAGATGAATTGATATCATATATATATATATATAGTATATGTACATTATCGACCAACCGATGGATTAGAGCTGATGACCTTGCGTTTATTATTAGAGGAATGCACGCAACGCAAACAGTATCGGACGAAATGCAAAGCGCATAGTACAATTCGTGGAATGGTGTAACACAGAAGGATTATCTTTCATCCTGGAAGACCGTTCTAGTGCCCTTCTCAAGGAGGACACGAGTTAACATTGGACCGATAATAATCAACAATACAACACTAACATGTTCCAGCGAGGTCAAATATCTGAGTAATCCTTGATAAGCGATTCAACTGGAACGCACATATTAAGTCCGCCATAGAGCGTGCTACCGGAGCATTGTGGGTCAGTAGACGTCTATAAGGCAGGACTTGGGGTCTCTCCCCCAAAAACTCTTATTGGTTGTACACAATGATGGCGGCCCAAAACAGTAGCTTGAATATAATTATAAACCAGGTAACTTAACAGGTCACCTCGGCATACTCAACTCAGTCCCCAATAGAGACATGATTTGTAAAAGGGTGTTTTTTTTTTTTTTTAGGTATAGAACTTTAAGTTGGCGATATACTGGTATTTTCAGACAGTCAAGCAGCACTAAAAGCACGCTCGTCTAAGCTTTTGAACTCCAAAACAGTCAAATGTTGCCATGACGCTCTACAATCCCTTGCCAGACATAACAAAGTGCAACTTGCCTGGGTTCCTGGACACACGCACGCAGGCAGTGAATTCGCAGATGAGCTCGCCAGGGGTGGCTCGGCAGCTGCATTCATCGGTCCTGAACCGCACTGAAAAGTCAATTGGACAACAGCCAAATCTCTGATTAACGAATGGGAAAACAAACTTCGCCTAGACCAGTGGACACATAGTCTTGGTATTAGGCAATCCAAACGTTTCATCAGGCTTTCATATAATAAAATACTCAATCTTAACTAAGACAACATAAGATTACTAACAAGCTGGCCTGAACTACCATCTTAACCATTTAAACCTATGTCAAGACAAGGTCGGCTCTGCTTCGAAGATGATGAAACTTCTGAGCACATCTTGTGCGAATGGCATTAAATGGTTAAAGAAACATATCTTCCATAGGGAGATACTCTCTTCAGTGGTTTGAAAAAACTCCACTACTAATGACCTACTATCTTACATGAGAGAAGTCTTCTGAGATAACTGCAACCCCCCGATACAATAGATCTATCCTGGTCGCGGTGTCGTTGCTTCCACGGCATGGGTTGTACAAGAGAAAAAAAAATATTGACACTATTTTTGACTGAGATTGTGTTTATTGATTAGTTTGAACCAGTCGGAGATGGCAGAAATGTAACTTTTTTCGAATAACTACATTTGTTACGTCTGCTACGTCATTGGGTAGTTAATGTAGTATACGTAACAAAATGTAGTAGAAGTAGTGCTAAGAGTCTCAGTAGTTGAGATGTCAATTCAACGTCAGTTCAGTTGTGTTTGTGAAATACATATATGACTTGGTAACAGGATTGAGGACGATGGTTGTGAAAGTTTAGGTATGTTGCAAAAGACATATTGGAGTCTATCATCTGGACAACATCCGGGAATACCCGCTTCATCAGCATCCATTGAAAGAGTTTTATCATAGTGATCATTCGTGCATACCAAATGCCGAAATTGGCTTTCAGTAACGTTCGAAAATACTCATATGCTCTTAAAATTAGGAATAAAAATAAAACAAATGAATATTAAACTAGCAGTTTTCTTATTTAAACTTGAAATTATCGTCTTTTGAACTCTTATTTCCTCATTTTGTGACTTTCCTTTATCCACTAGTTGGAAATTACATTTGAAGCTTAACGTTTTCTGTGTATGTACTCGTATTTGCACACATATCTAATGTAAGGAATTAATCCCCGGCGTTTAATGTATAACGGCTAGTAAAAATTTATAAATAAATGAAACAAATCGTAGTTATTGGAGTAGATTACCTCATGCAGTCTACATTGCCTTCTCTGTTTTAAAGACTTCCCACAAATGATTTGACAGTTGGTAGATTTTACTCGAATTATTAGAACCTCTCAGATGACTGTGAGTGTATAAAGAGTTTTTAAACTTTGTTCAACATTTTGTTTTATTTTATTTATAAATTTTTACTATCCGTTATACATTAAACGCCGGGGATTAATTCCCATATGGTTGTTAGTTAAAGATGAATTGATATCATTTCAGTAAATTCACATTATATTTGACTCGCTATTTTGAAGACGTTGAGTAAAGACGTTTGCTAGCGAAGTTTTAAAATATAAAACAAATATTTTAAACAATATGATCCATGAGGATCATCAGAGCTCAGCTTCTGCAAAAAAACGAAATGAAGGATTGAACTCGAATAAAAAACGTAAAGTTATATCATTATTATCATAATGAAAGTTCTTGAGTAGACGTGTTTCTCCATAGCTCCATTAATATTCGATAATTAACGTAATATCGTGATATAGTTTAGTGTCAGTGATAGTCCAACTTATCATTAAACCCATTTACTCCATCATTTAAATCAGAAATAAGAGAACAAGGAGATATCCAACTTCTACCTCTCTTGCCCCTTGATTTCATCTGACAGCGTTTTTTATACGCTTATTCTCCCCTGTCTGTGAATACATGTGAGCTCTTGCGAACAGCTGGTCGGGTGAATTAGAGTTCTTATTTAAAAATTCGATCGTTACTGAACTTTTTTCAAATTTTGGTGTTAAATTTTCAACACAGAAAGGAGGGGTAAGCAAACGAACAAAGCGTATGTTCATGAAGTAGATTTATTAAACTCCCATTTGTGGGAATTACTGTCTGAAGCACTAGGGTGAAATTATTGAATACTTAACTTAATGTACATATTTATTTCTGTACATGTATGAATAATACATACATATAAAATGCATTCACGCGAAACTTGGGTAAAAGTACTAATAATAATAATATTGAAACATTTGCATGAATCATTTAAAAAAATAACTTTTTTGGTCATTTTAGTTTTTTAAAGAAATGTGATGGAAGTTTATTCCAAATTTTGACAACCATTTTCATGAGTTAGTTTTAGTTGCATTATTTAGACATTTTTCTGATCAATTATGAAATTTAAATTCATGAGTTTTCACAACTCATGATTGATATACAACTGCAAACTGATCGCCTATATATTAATTTGAAGAATTAAATTGATTTAAAATATATACGATTTAAAAATCAATTAAAAACACATCTATCTACATTGAATTAAATATTGAATTACTCTAAAAACACATTGTACATAAAACCGTCTATTGTAACTAATTTTCTCATTAATTTTTAATAGCTTATCACAATTTTTTGTAAAAGATATTATATCTTAATGTGTAAGATCTTGAACTAAATGAAAAATAAAAAAAAAAAAGTTGGCCTGGGGAAGATGTGAATGAAGAATTATTATACCAGGACTTCCAAATCAGAAGAAACAACAGACCAACAACAATAAGGACAATTATGGAGAGAAGAATGCACAACCAGAACAAGTAATCAAGAAGGCAATGGAGTGGCCACCGATTTTTGTTAAGAACCCAAATATAATTAAATTGAGTGAGTACCTTAGTGAAATAAACTACAGTTCGGACAATTTTAAATTTATTAAAACGGGTTTAGACAAATTTAAGATTAAGACATAGACTACTTCTTAATATTATTGCGGAAGCTAAAGATGAGGCTTTTTCGTTTATGCCAAAGCAGTTGAGGAATTTTCACATTGTCTTAATGGGCATATCTAAGTTTTATTCTGAACAAGACGTGAAGGATGAAAATAAATGATTGGATCCCTCATTGAAAGAGCTTATTAAAGATTTCGTTACTCCTCGCTCTAGAAAGAACGAGGTTAAACTTGAACTATTATTTTGTTCTATAGAAGATAAAGATAGTTTAATTAAATTTAAACAGATTAAGTACCTCCTTAACCAGAGTATAGGCTACATTTCCAGCTTTTGTACGACACCACATAATTGTGTAAAATACAATAAAGTACATGATATTGGAAAAATAAAGAGGCAGTTTTTTGTGTTAACTGTAAAATGAAAGGCCACCCGGCTAGCTACAAGGGCTGCCCTAAATGGATAAGTTTTCAAAAAAGGAAATATGAACTAAAAAATACATCTCGCAACAAAAGACTTGCAATTCAGTAAATATAGACACTTGTATGCCTCAGGCGAAAGTACTCTCTTATGCTGACGCATTAAGGGGGCATACCACAGCGAAGTCCAATACTCCTATTTCCATTCCCCCGGGGAGGTTATTTTGCTGACTTCTTGGCTGAGTCTGAGAAAATTTTTGGTGTTCCTTAAGAAATTTTATTGGAAAGAATTGACACTTTTTGGCCACATTGTTTAAAAATTGAAAACATTTACAAAAAAAATATCCGTTTGCAACATTTATTAGTTCTCTCTAAAATGCCCATCAATTTATCGTTTATTTTGGCCAACATAAAAACATTTAAAAAAAAATTTAATTAGAACTTTTACTGAAGGACAAGCAACCTACAGCTCTTTTAGTGCAAGGAACTTGTCTTTCAAACAATTTATATAGATGTAAATTTAATGATCAATATGACTTTATCAGGAATAAAGATGGCAGGGGTACTGGAATACTCCTTCGAAATTCTATATCTTTGTCTCAATTCTTTTTTAATAACAACATAATTTCAGCAACAATCGCGTCAGTTCCGCTTCTTTTGTCTAACCAGGCTACTAAATCTTTAGCTCTTGTTTCGCTATATATTTATCACAGAGCAGGTTCTGTACTTGCCCCTGCTTTGGATGACCTTTTTTTATTCTTTAAGAAATTTTGATTACATTATCATAGGAGGTGACTTCAACTGCAGACACCCATTGTGGGGCGATAGTAGGGAAAATCCTAATGGTAAACACTTTGCCCGATGGTTTCAGGAGCATTTACTAGACTTTGACATTGTTAAAGCAATAGAACCATCAAGACCTAGTTCTGAGTCATATTTAGACTTCGTCTTAATTTCTTCTAATTTGACTCCAGGTAATAATATTGCCTGTGCTACAGATGAGCAACTCTCTGATCAGTGTTCGGTAATCATGTGCATTCAAACTCTAAACATTTCAACCTTTCCGGATATACCTATTAATTTCAACAGCCTAAAATACGTCAACTGGCCTAATTTGAATACATATTTAAATTCTTTAATCTTTATTCTTTTAAATTATGATTTTCTAACCTAAACATTCCATTAGATAGAAATCTCTCGAACTCAGAGATTGATGACCTGATTGATTCAACTGCTGTACAAATTAACAAATGCATTTTAATAATATTTGCGAAGCAACGAAGTTTGAGGGAGAGACTCTAGGTTTGTGTTGTGCCGCAGGAAAAGTCCATTTACCCGAACAACCAGAGTAACTCGAGCCTCTGAAAATTTTGATTAGGTCAAAAGAATATAATACTTACTTCAGTGCCAATGAAACATGCAACCAATTTCATGCCAACGTTCAATATTTATGGTCAGGTATATCATATAGCTGGTTCCCTTATCCCACCGCCAAATGAAGAAACAAAATTTTTTCAAATTTATTTCCTTGGCGATGAAAAGGCAGAAGCTGAACTAATTGTTAAATCTCTAAAATCTTATCTTATAGAAGGGTTCCCGTTTTCTTTATAACGTTTACAGTTTCCTGTTAGCTTGGCATTCGCCATAACCATTAAGAGGTCGCAAGGACAGTCCCTTATGGTAATTTGATTGGACTTGACAGACGCATGCTTCTTACAACATGGGCAAGGGATATCAATTATACATTCTCGCTGATAATGTTTCAGAAACAAGAAACGGAGTCTAAAGTTTTATAATAATTTTTTTAACTTAATTTTCTTGGCGTTTTTAATGAAACACAATAGAGCTTTGGTACTGGCGTTTTTCACGTTACGAGTCTAGAGTTTCAAACGCGCTTTGAAATGACAACTCCACTAATTTCAACCGATAAATTAACCTCAGTCAGCTGTTGCCATTACTCAAATGTCAGTTGACTCTCAAATTGAGCGAAGATCTCTCAATTTTTAAGGGAGTGTGAGTGAAAACACCTCTCGCACTGATTTTTTCCAACATGTCGAAAAATCCTTACGTGAAACTGCCCTCTTACGTTTTATGACATTGCTCTCATTTCGCTCCAGAAAGCACGAAGTCGTATTTTGTGCATAGCATATGATTTGCGTGTGTTAAATGAAAACGTCAGCAGCAAAGCCCTATTGTGTTTCGCGCATTTACTATTCTTAACACATTTCTCCCGGATATTTTGAAAAACTATATTTTCAATACAGTTAACGTATCGGTTGAACGAACAAAACCGGCCAAAGCCGGGTACATTTTCATTCCTAATGTATCTAACCCTATGTAGACTTGATGTACTTATATACATAACGTACATATGTTATACTTATAATTTTGAATTCTGTAACCAATTTATCTGTGGGCCTTGGTATACTAAAGTGTTATATGCTTATCTTATATACGTACTTAAATATTCATATTTATTCTTTTTCACTTTACTTATTCATTCTTTTGTATTATTTATGTAATTTGTTTGTATGTGTATATATAACATTACTAACTGCTACAGATTGTATTTAGCTTGATGTGCGTGCGCATTCTTATTAAGTTCTATGTCATTTATTTTATCAATTCTTAACATTAATTATTTTGCATATAGCATTTAACGACCCTCCCACGAAACCAGTTCCTTAACCCTTACAGGACCATAAGATATCCAAGACTAAATATTATAATGCACCACACAATATTTTAGGTATTTTGGGTGTAAAGTAAGGGAATATCACGATAAGAAAAAAGCAGGGCGTATAGGTTTTCTGTAATTTCATTGGAAATATTTTTCCCTATGGACCATAACGGTAAATAAAGGAACAGTTAGGTTTATTTTATGAGTAGTCTATTTATTGCTTTGTAATACAAAACATTATATATATGAGTTATGATATTCTGCGAAACAATTGCGGTTACTTGTGAAGCACAGGTGGACATTGCACATACCACATTTATTATATGTCCTACTTTCTATGCGTCGTTTAGCACAATTTACACATCTCTTCACTTTCTCTGCTTTTTGTTTGTTATGAGCTGGCAAACTGCGTTTGTTGCCAATACGAAGCTTTTCAGAGAAGACTAAAGCGGATCTTGATCGCAGTCTACATGTAAATTTGTTTATTAAACCTCGTGCTATGTGTTGGTGATACTCGAGGCCGGTCAGAAGCGGTCCTTCTACGCTGTGTACGAGTTCTTCATAGCTATATCCAGTATGTCAAAAAAGAAGCGCAAGTAATATTTGATTTTGGCTTTGCGATCAATTTCATAACAGGCTTTCCGCTACTCCATTAGGTCCACACCGCCCATATATTTATTATAGCCGGACAGGTCACATTTATTTTTTCTGCAGTTCCTGCCTGCCTCCTCTTTACTGTGCTAGTCCGCACCGGGGATATAAAATTGGTCAACATATGAACTGCTTTGGTATCCATCCATTTTATAAATGTTATACCGTTTGAACTATGTCGGCTCTTTGCATACTTTTATCTAGTGACAATGACTTCGGTACATTTTTTCTATTCGTGCTAACAGTACCACAGGCTTTAGTGTTCTGCATCATCAGTTTATATTGTTGAAAAAATTATCGAAATACACCTCACAACCAAGACCCTTTAGTTGTTCCGTCAGACTGAGTACAACTGATTCACCTAACCCAATTTCTGTATTACATTTCTTCCTGTTGAAGACTCAGCTCTACACCACATCTTGAACCCCCATTTTATGGGTTTATTTTTGATGAACGCCTTCATTTTGTTCAAGCTAACAGAAAACATTTACTATAATATCAGATACTAACTTATAAAACTGTGTCACCTCCATGAAAATATTCATTGGTAACAACATGTCATGGCGGTCAGATAGTTTTTATAAGTAGTATATTTATAAGTATAGTGTTAAGAATATCATGAGGCAGTTTAGCTTTAAGAAAAACCTGTTAGATTTAACTAAAGATGAAAAAAAAAAAACAAAGTAGATAAATATATTTTTTATTTTCAAGATATAAGTTTAAGAATTTAAGTTAAGTTCACAAGATGGAGCTGTGGCAACAACCTCTGGGATTAGTGTTACAGATTAGAGTAGATAGATTGTTCCAGCAGCTTTCAGATACTGCTATTCCAGACGTTTTGTTCACTACCAGCAAAGTCTTGGTTTACGAAAATGTCTTCATGCATGAAGACATCCATCTCAACAAAGCGAACAATTGGGAAAGTGCTGTCGTAACAACTGACACAGCGACACAGACTTGTGGGTTACTTAGAAATGGTACTCCTAAAAAATTAGGGCTTAGGACAGAAATTAAACAATGTCGAGGCAAAAGTTTTGAAAATGGAAGACAAGTGTCACGAATTGCAGAAAATAATACAATATCGTAACAATTACTTATTATTCCTGGAAAGCCAAATCAGAGAAATTAAAGAACAAGACGTCAAGTTGAATGAAGAAAACTTTTGCCAAAACACACTCAACGACGTAAAAACCATTGTCGCGAATATCAGGAGAAATAGTAAGGGCAACAGGTTCTCCCATGAATTGAAGATTCTGGCACTTTCGATTGATTTTACTTCACTCGTTTCTTATAGATTACTCCAACCATCATTGAATCTTCCCGCAGTGAACACTCTTGGAACCTACATTTCCTCTTGGCCAAAATCTCCTTGCAATATGAGCTTTAACGTTAAAGCCCTATAATTAAAAACAAATCAGCTACCCAGTATGTATAAATACTGTTCAATTTCTGCTGACGAAATGTCTCTTAAAGCCCATGCGGATTATTGTAGGAAGACTTATACCGTAATAGGTTTGGAAGATTTCGGGGAGGATGAGTTCCGATTAAAGTCGCAAGCAGCATAATGTGTTAGTACTTATGGCTCAAGGCATCACGAAGAGGTGGAAGCATCCTATCGCGTATTATTTCGTCCGCAACACCTTCGATATTAAAAAAAACTAATTTTCTAAGCTGTACGTGCTCTTCAGACAATGGTCTACACTCAGTGCAGTTTGTTTGCGACCAGGGTCCAATTTTCACGGGCTAGCACGAATGTTAGAAATGGATGTTGCTAAACCATATTTTCTAGTCGATGACGGTAGAATACATTTATTCTTTGATTCTCCTCATTAAATAAAGAGCTCTCGCAATTGTCTGTCCAAAAATGACATAATTTTGAATGGATCTTCATGTGACCTTCGTGTCACATGGAATGACATTACACAATTGTGTAACGAAGATACTTTTCAAAACATGAAAGTCAAATATGCCTCCCAAGTCTTGAGCCATACAGTTTCAGCGGGTTGTTTCAACTACTACAGTTCAGGTCAAGGACCCAAAACTATGGTAAGTACTGGAGAATAACTAGAATTCTTCAATAATTTACTTGATATTTTCAACTCATCTTCCAGTTTCAGCACAAGTATTTATAGGAAAGGTTTTCGCCTACGAAAGGCAACGAAGCTCTTAACTTCAAAGAGAGTTATTGATTCAACAGGCAAGGACGTGACGAACCAGTTTTCATTCATAAAGGGCTGGACTCGATTCAACATCTCGTCACTCAATTCCTTGTGGCAATTTCTATCGTCATGCCAGTTTGAGTGCCCGAGGGAAAAATACGCGCGTAACCGCTCTGCAATTTAAAAGCATTTTCAAAAGCTTTGGGTGCTCCAATATTTGAAAATTGTCAGAGCCGGCAACTGCGAAAATGTTGAAGCAGAGCGTTTGCAATCTATCAGCAACCAACCCCTGGTAGCACAAACATCGTGGCTGCAAATCAAACTAAGCGATGGCCCAAATTGCATTTTCAAAGTAAATCTGACTGCAGATGTAAACGTGAACGATTTATGCAAGAAAATAGTTTTATGTATGTCTGCGGTTGGCTTTCTCGGCAGTGTTACGAAGTGTTGCCAAACCCGTGCTTTCGATGGCTGAGCCATAATCCAGCTAAACTTTCATAACGTTTGTATGTATTTGCAGCTCCAGATGATTTCGTAGAATATATTCGAGAAATCGATAAAAAGTTTCTTGAATCGTTCTACGAGTGCTTCCATCAAAGGAACATCTCGCACAGCTTCAGACCGACAGGAAGTTTATCTGCTGTAGGAGTCAGCATGAAGATTTCATTTTGAAGTATTTTTCATTAGAGTTAGGTTATATTTTATTATAAAGTTTTGGAATAAGGATTTGAGTGACCCCAATTTCAGAAATAAGATGTTTCACGTGTGTCATTTGTAAATTAACGATTAGGTTATTAAGTTAATTCCATAAGTTTTCCATTTGTATACACCCGGTCTTTACGTAAACACAAAATACAAAATACAAACACAAAACATTTCTGTTACGTTAATTGCATGTGCATGTCATGAATTTTTATTCGTTAATTAGCTGAATCTTATAATTTAAGCTATTACTAACCTTTTTCATATTTCTTTAATGCAGTAATAAGCTTCTTGGGGAAACCGAGCACCCGGTTAAAAAATGTCGGTTAACGCAACTTAAGCACACCTCAAGGGTGGTGCGGAAATGCTTATACATAAATTATTACAAATCATGAGTAAAACTTTTACACATGAAGTACATATTTTTTCAGAACTAATACACTTCTGGAGGAACGAATTAGTGTCAAATTGACTGTTAAGCACCGACAAATGAATCCATTATTACACTACAACTACGAATCATCCTTTAGGAAGAATAAATTAAGTATTTGTTAATGTTATAAACAACAAATGAAACTTAACTTTTCCGGAATCTACACTATCTTTGCAGTGAAGATATTCTATCCACTGATGTCCACGATGTTTTTGTCCTTTTTTTCGAAAATGCCTATTTCCCAATGAAGGTATTTTTTTCAATGCCGCTCTTTTTACGGCAGAATAAGAAAGATTCGTTTCTATTTTTCAAACGTATTGATTGGAAACAGCTGGTTCCAATACAAATAAAACGTCAAACGAATAATCCACCTCCTTTGCTTGGAGGATCAGTTGTTCGCAAGATCTCACACGTGCTCACAGACAGGGGACGAAAAAGCGTATAAAAAACGCTGTCAGATGAAATCAAAGAGAAAGAGAGAAAGAACTTGAATATCTTTTTACTCATTTATTTCTGGTCTTCACAATGCGCCCCCAAGAGCTGCGCGCCCTATGCGTTTGCACATCCTGCTCGCACTGCTTCATCGGCACATCGGCCCTGCACTGAACAGTTCATTAGTTCAGCGAATTTCTAACATAAAACGGCACTTCTGTTGACATCAATAAAACACAAACAAATTGCTGTTGTATATTTTTATTAATCCATCTTGCAATAGGTTTATTTGTTAAGTAGGAATTGTACAATAAATCTGTTCGCATGGTATATATGTATAATAATATATTTATAAATATATTCATTAAAAAGTTAGTTTACAATATTAGGTGTAAGTTGGACAATAAATAATTTATAAGTGTACACTGGGCGTTAAATAAGACGTTAACCAAGCTCATCTTTATCCCGCAAAAAAAATAACAAAATATGAATTAAAGTCGATTTTCATATCGAATCTATAACAATAATAATTTAAACTAATAAAAGTGAATGCTAGAACAACAATGTATTTAAGTAAGTATATATATATATATGTATACGATAAGCCATAAAGGGGCACATAAGCATCGTTTAAGGCCAAGATATAGGGATAGATCAGTGTTACCAGTTTATGGGGTTATTTGTGTAGATGAGGGTTGCGAATATTGAATAAGAGTTATTTGATTAATCGGAGGCAAGTAAAACGCGGTTTTTGGTGGTATTAAACTTCTGAACAGTGGATTCTTACTAGACTAATTATTTGGATGTATGAATAAACCCTTGAGTGCACCACCATAGACGAGCGCGACATTTTCTGCTGCGTTGTCCCATAGACTCCGAATGGGTTGTAATTAAATGCCTAAGGATCTGATCTTTAAAAGAAACGGCATATGGGTGAAGAACTAGTCATTGACTTGAAATCATCTTAAGACAGCGACAGTCGAGATCCCTAGATAGCGCAAAGATATGGTCAAGGACGTGGACATATGAAGACAAGTAGCTCGAACGGATTTTGATTGATGTCCAAGTCTGTTAGGACTTAAATGCCCGTCTTCTGTGGGCTAAAGACGCAATCGAATACCAGATGCCTCTAAGCCCTTAATCGAAATGGCAATGCTAGGTAATCAAGAAACATGGTTGTCTGCCCCTTGTAATAGATTGCATAATTGTATTGTCATTATTAAATTCAAGCAAATTTGGCAGCACCGACAATGGTTTTTTTTTAGCGATTTCATGTCGGCCTGTCAAACTTGCATTCGTCTGTCTGTCTTTCTTTCCGTTAGATCTGTGAACGAAACCACAAGTGTGACACACGCTAACGTTAAAACAAACTAAGTGCCTTTACAGCTTCAAGAAAGGTCAGGCACAAGGACTCTAGAGCCTTGCAAGCGGTACCGTGAAATTACGCCGAAAATTGTTTGTGAAAGACAGCTGAATTCAGAAAGAAGGCAATAGAAATGCAAGGCCGACTGTACTTCTTAGAAAGCAAGTAAACTGTACCGTAATCAGTGATTTTTGGTTGTCACTCGATGTACAGTCATCTCATTAGTTGTTAAACTTTGAGTGAGTGATACAGATTGTTAAAATGGCTATTGTTGGTGAATCAGTTGCGAAGGTTTTAGGAAGGGAATCGAAAAAAAACAACTGTATAAAATTAAATCTAGATTGTGTAAACGATATATGTATATGCTATGCGAATGGGTACGATGCTAGTGCCGTTGTAGAATTTAATAACGAACATTTAGTGTCGCAAGAAGACCTTCGCGGTAAATTAACTTTATTAAGTAATATAAAAAAATTAGTGTGGAAACTTTTCGCTTAAAAGAAGTTTTCGGCGAAATTTGTGGAAGAGGTGCAACCAGTGCACCTGTTCAGATTGGCAAAGTACTGCGCCAACCCATAAACATGCGAAATATTTTTGTTGTTCCCTAAAAGTCCCACATTCTGCTTCAGAATTATATGGAGTTTTTAAAAACCAGAGTGTGATGCAGAATTTTGGGATCTCGGTACATCCGCTTTCGAAGTTCCCTTTTAAAACCATGTAATCAATTCAAACTGAGTTTGAACTGTTATACAGGATTGTCAGATAAATATTTCTTTTTTTTTCCAATTGGCAGGCAAATACGTTGTTCTGTTATAGGTGATTGACATAGCTTACCGTATAGGTATTTTATTTATTGATTAAATAAAATAAAATGAGAACAAAATGTTGAATGTATTTGAAATATGTGTGAATCCATTTGAAGGTACATTTTGTTTCGTATGGGCAACATCACTTCAACAAAGTGAAATAAGACCGAACATTAAAATGTTTCATGAAGGCACACCGCAATATGGCAAAAGTGGTCAAGTGAGTTCAAGAGAGGCAGAGAGAGCATTGAAGACGACCCCGGCCCGGCGCCCTGGCTACTGCTTGTACGGGAGAAAGCATCAAAGAAGTCGAAAAACTTGTTTTTGAGGATGCCCGAATAAAGGTGAAAATGATGGCAGAGACCACCAAGCTTTCAATTGGTACCATTCACACCATTCTTCATGACCATCTTAACCTTTCAAAGGTCAGTGCAAGGTGGTGCCACGAATGCTCACAGCGCCTCAGAAAAAAGTGAGAATCGCATGCTGTAGAGAGCTTTTGGAGATGTGTAGTGAGAACGCGGACGGTGTTATTGATCGAATTGTTACTGGTGACGAAACATGGGTCCACCACTAAGACCCTGAAAGCAAACAAGAGTCCATACAGTGGCATAAAAAAGGAAAAGACCCCCGAAGAAGTTCAAAGTCACTCCGTCTGCCGGGAAGCATATGGTTTTTTGGGACTCAATGGGAATCTTGCTCACTGAGTACAAAAAAAAGGTGAAACCAACAACGCCACATCCTACGCTTCCACTTTGCATAATTTGCGGGAGGAAATTAAAAAGAAAAGGCGGGGTAAACTCGCAGCGGGTGCGTTGCTTCTTCATGACAACGCTCTTGTTCACACGGCGCGAGTTTCAAAGAAAATGGTTTCGAAGAAATCCAACACCCACCCTATAGTCCAGACCTTGCCCCTAGTGATTATTTCCTGTTTCCGGATTTGAAAAAATGTCTTCGTGGAAAAAGATTTTCGGATGATGAAGAACTCAAGTCGGCAATAAATGGGTATTTTGCAAAGGAAGAGGAAATTTATTTTTTTTGAGGGTTTAAAAAAGCTTATCTCAAGATGTAACAAAGGAAGAGGATTGATGTTAGGGGAGATAATATTGAAAAATAAAAACAATTTAAATTTAATTCGCATTTTCCTTCATATCGATACCGAGAATACTCGTACCTTTCAATGAATTATGCGGATTTTGCATGGGTGAAGAGGACGCAATTATTTTCAGTTTACCATGGATGAAGATGAGGAGGAAACGCTTCCCCAGTTCTCTGGAATTGCATGGCACTAAATTCGGCTGAAAATGTTTAACTTTTTATCTGATTTTTAAAGAAATGTGGCATGTTTTGAAAGATGTAATGGAAAGGCGGCATGTTATCGGGGTGGTTCAGAATATATTTGACAAGGAACTTAATAAATTATTTAAAATATAAGCATGAAAAGGAAAATCGGATACTTAGTGCGCAATCTGTAGCATGTACACATTTCTCTCACAGCATATAATGCATTTTGAACTGGACCTAGGTCTAGGTTCAACAGCAGCAACTCGTGTTGTGCTTTTTTATTGTTCTCTCATGAGTCGATGGAAAATACAGTTGTTTGTCGACTCCGACAGTGAAATATGAGAAGCTTTTTCTAGATAATGTTTTTTCACTGCATTTTCAGTGACTCCAAAGCGATGGAGTCGTAAATTATGAACCTTTGTTAATTCGGGGATTCAACATAGATACACTCCGCAACTTAAGCACTATGTCACGTTGTCACACAGAATATAAAGCAAATAGATACAGTGACTCAACCTTTTGATCACATGATCAAACAAAAATTTAGTTGCAACTTTTTCAATTTTACTGTTAGAATACCAAACTCCAAAGTAAATGGAGGGATAAAAATAAGCGTAGTAAACACAAACGGAAATGCACCGTTATTTTATTTTGATGATAATCCTCAAGTGTATGTTGAGACACCGTTACAACCACAAAAACAGACTGTTTGGTGTGCTTTATGGGTTGGTGGAGTAATTGGTCCGGACTTCTTTAAAACCGATTGTAACTATAAAAGAGAGAGAAGCAGCGAGAGCGAAAAATCCACCAAGAACTATGAGAAATTTATAATGTCAGTCAGTCGTGTGTAGACTTACGAACGATATAGATGAGATTTTGGTTGTCTTCTGATAGATTGCGTTGTGTAGAGAATAAGATATTTTTCATTAATAAATGAAGTACATTGTGTATATTTGTATATTATATAATGAAGTATATTTTTTGTTTGGAAATCGTTGTGTCATTTTAAATTATTTCGCTATTGCAAATAGTTTGGATTTTGCACTTTGTATTAACTACCGAAATTTACAGTTTTATGAGTTAAATAATCAGAAGTGGGATAGCGGATTCATAACACGTCAAAACAAGATAAATAAATAATATTTCATAAGAATATACATATATTGTTGATTGATTTTGGTTTACAAAATTGTCAATGTAGGAGAGATAACAAAGGGAAAGAATATATAACGGTAAAGTTTAAGACGCTACCATCACTGTTACGACAGGCACACGATATGCAATTAGTTGGTGTAAGGATTGGAGTGGACATGTATTATTTATATTATTGTGTTAAAGGGTCACATGTGTACGATAAGCGAGGTGTGCTTGGGAAGGACAAAGGGTTTTCGGTATACGAAAAGTCCGTTGGTTCATTCACACATATTCTTGCAGAAATCGTTGGAGTGTCGATGAAGTATGAAAGATCCTATGAGGCGTAGTGTACATCTTCGGTATACGAAGCGGTCACTATTGACAACGAAGATAAGGGGGTATGTGTTCGAAATGCAACACCTTTGGTTCACGAAAGGGAGATTGCAGAGGACACAGAGTGATAGAAGCTAAAGAAAAGGAGAATACGCAAACAAGAATGAAACTATACAATTGTTGAGTTATGTGCTTGTGTGGAAACTGAATGATATGCAGAGTAGTGAATGGTTGCGTCGACAGTTTTACAGTAATAAGAATACAACTACATCTGACACTGACAATATTATCTGACACAATTATCTGTACCGAACCGTGTGACCAGAACTCGCAACCAAATTCACGCCTCTCAAGTTCTCCACGGGCAAAATATCCGACACCGATGCAGTTGGGTCACACGTTTTGAAATTGCATACTATGCACTTTGTGAGCAGAAGTTGTAATTCGCGTCAGAACTCGAAGCAGTCTGTGTAGTATAGTCAGTGGGTCAACACCCAAATTTGTGCAAAATATAAAATTGTAAAAAATAATTACTTCTTTTATTTTCTAATATAAAATGTGAGTTTTCAACAACATAATTGACAAATTTTAATTTGTTCCAGAGAAAATGAAAAAAACTCAACATGAAATAACTGTGAGTTAAGGAATAGAGATCTGCCGACGAATGGGTCGAAAAGAGTCCTAATCAGCCGCATTTTAATACACGAACACCAGAACGTGAATCGAGAGAGTAATTCAAACTTCGCTCCGGTTACCACGGATGACAGTCAACCTGACTCAGTTGCAGAAACCATGTCCGAGACGAACAATAACGGACGAAGCATTGTGAGAAAGGGAGTGGGACGTGAAAAAGCTCTCCTCGGAACCGAAAAAAGTCTAGTGCAGAAAGAAAGAGAAATCGTGGAAAAACTTGGCAATTAGAAGAGGCGACACGGACTTCGGAAGCGAGAAACGGAAGAAAAGTAAACTGCAGCGTTAAGGAGACAGCGGAAGCAATACCTATGCCTACACCGAGAGATATAACATTCTTATCCACTGAAGGTTGGGTAACGCGGGTAGAAGCGCTGTCAAAAATCAGTCGCTGACGAGACTAGAACAAACCTCGAGACATGTAGTGTTACACTGCATGGATTCAGTGGTACGGATCCCTTGCACTATTGAAATCGATGGTTATCCTTTTCCGATTAAGGAAGATTCCAACAAGAAGATATGCAAAATACAATAGACAAAAAAATCGAGGAACCCGACTGGATTGCAGGATTTGTATGTCCCGAAAGGAGTGAAGAACCGAGTTCTGCGAAACAGCCACGACTTGATAAGACACTTCTTCGAGAAGAAAACCATTATCCACTTGAGAGGTCGGTACGTGTGCTTATAATAAGAGGGAAATACAATCCCGCGGAGAATTATTCCCAATCGATAAAGGAAGTGCACTCTTCGATACGCTACATATTGGCCATCTAGGCCCCTTCATGAAATCAACGAAAGGGAATGCATATCTTATCGTACAAGTCGACGGCTTCACGAAGTACGTCTATATTAAGGCACTGCCAAGCACCCAGACAAAACCAGTCTTAAATTTTCTTACCGACGCATTTTACATCTTCGGTACCCCCCGGCCGAATCTGTAACGATAACAGAGAGAGGCCAAGAACTAAGAGAAATTTATGTCAGTTACGAACGATATAGATGTGATTTTGGTTGTCTTCTGATAGATTGCGTTGTGTAGAGAATAAGACATTTTTTGATTAATAAATGAAGTATATTGTGTTTTGGAAATCGTTGTGTCATTTTAAGTTATTTCGCTATTTCAAATCGTTTGGGTTTTGCACGTTGTATTAACTACTGAAATTGACAGTTTTGTGAGTTAAACGATGCTGGCCAGAACGTTACAGTCAATTATAGCCGCTATAAAACCATGATGTGCAGGTGCTATGGTTTGAATCAGACGGCGCAACCTGTCACACTGCTCGCGCCACGATTGATTTATTGAAGGAAACGTTTGGTAACCGCACAGTTTCACGTTACGTGCATGCAATGCATTTCTTTGAGTGCATAGAGGTGAAACGAATTGAAGAGATTTACCGTTATTTGCAAGAAAGGTGCGACTTACGACATGTGGTGCGACAATATGATAGGACAGGACGATGAATTTGCATTCAGTTTTCTTCGAGCGGATGCATTTAGATTTTTTGTAAGAAAATTATCTCTTGGTCGTTATAAAAACTAATAAAGTTTTCTTTAGTTGAAAATGGATAGAGGAAAGCGTCTTAACAGTAGTGAAGTAGTCCTAAATCCCCCCCAGAAGCCGAAAAGCTATCATGAATTTGCTTGAAGATACAGAAAATTATGGCAGAGCTCACAGCAGGGGACGACCGGAAGCTGTAACACCTAGAGAAAAAAGAGCATTTTTGCGTGCGGCATCGAATTCCGACCTTACTGCAAGAAAAATAACGGAAAAAGCTGATGTTAAGACTAATGTTCGCAATGTACAGAGAATATTAAATAAAAACAAAAAAAAATTACAGCCAAAGCCCCCGCTTACAAAAAAAAACATAGAGAAGAAAGACTCAAGTTTGCTGAACGAAGCATTAAATGGACAAAAAGATGGCGTCAGGTCCTCTTTACAGACGAAACAAAATTTAATTTGGATTGCCCAGATGGGTTGTCATATTATTATCATGATTTGCGAAAAGACCAGAAAATTCTCAGTCGTCGTCCGCATGGAGGCGGAAGCATATTGATTTGGGCCGGTATAGGGTATTACGGAAGAACTGAAATAAAGTTCGTACCGTCAAGAATGAACAGCCTAGGCTATTTGGAATTGATTGGGGATATCGTAACTAATTCGGGGCAAGAATTTACTAAATATCCCATGATTTTCCAGCAGGATAAAGCAGCCGTCCCCACACTGCCAGGGTTGTGATAGAATTTTTTCGCGAAAAAGAAATTGAAATTCTAGAATGGCCAGCACGTTCCCCTGGCCTTAACATCATTGAAATTTGTTGGGGATGTCTTGCGCGAGAAGTTTAAGCCGAAAATAGACAGTTTGACACAGTTGGGGATCTTAAAAGGAGCATTGAAGAAAAGTGGGGAGGAATGCAAAGAAAATCTATTGAAAAGTTGTTTAAATCGCTTCCACAGCGAATGACGGAGATTTTTAAAAAGCAAGGAGGGTTAACTCATTTCTAGAAGTCCAAATTTTTATGATTACTGTAACCTAATTTCTTATATTTTCAAAAATGTGCTATCTTTTTGTCTTACCACTTAAAGTATTTATGCCTTGAATACACGTTTTCGTTTTTGTATTTTTGAATTAGTATTTTATCATATTTTCCCTTAAATAAACAAAATTTGTGCAAAGTTTTACACAAGTAATGTAAACACAAAAAATGTAAATGCGCTATCTTTTTGTAGCAGTGTATCTTCGTATAACTAACTGTATAATAAAGACTACCCATTGTATAAGTGAATATTCCTTATAACTGCATATCGTATATATGTATGTATAATGAAATGAAGTATAGTCGGGCAACGAGAAATGTGTACGTGTAAGTGAGGATCCGCTGTATCCAAACTCTTGCATTTCAATGCAAATTATGAGCCATCCATCAAACCAAAAAATTCTACTAGATCAATAAACATTTGCAAGGAACCACTTTTGTGGAGAGTCCAACCGCATGTACGTTTCAAATACACTTAGTGACAAAAGTCTACCTACACTAGAAGTTCTAGTCAATCAACAAGTTATTTTTCTAGTAAAAATGGTAAAAAAAAGGAATGTGGGTCGTTTTATTATTCGATCAACGTAGACATTTATTCCTTTAAAAAAAGTTAAAATTTAGAAAACAACTTATTTTTTCCCGTAAATCTAAGTAAAACCAGTATGACAAAAGTCTACGTACACCAGTTGCAGCTGTTTCCTTTTTGTGTGGTAAAGTTCTACAATTTTTTTCTCTTGCTTGCATTTTTATTCAGTTGTGTTCTTTGAATAAGTCAGTGTGGAAATTTACTGATTTGTGCACAAAATGAAAGCAAAAAGGGAAGTTTCCACTGAACTGAGGAATGTGATAATAAAGCATAATTCTGGAGGAAAATCTTTACGGAAGATTGCAAAACTTATTGGAAGACCACACTCTACAGTGCAAACAATAATACAATATTATAAAATTACCGGAACATTTAATTCTAAACGCCGTTGAGAGAAATCAAACACTGTTGGTACAGTGAAGCATGGATGTGGAAGCGTTCTCGTTTGGGGTTGTATGTCAGAGGGAGGGTTGGAAACCTATTTTTTATTGACTCCATGGATAAATTACTTTTTTGAATTTTACTTTGTTTTACTAGAAAAATAATTCGTTGATTGACACGAACTAAGTGTGCATACGAAGAATAATGGAGAACCAGGATCATAAAATCGAAGCCATTGTTCAAGTTTGGTAAACGGTTTCACAATTAACATCAATTATAAGCACATTTAAATTAGAAAGGAGCAGGAAGAGTTTCAAACGAATTCTATGGCACAATTTATTTGTATTTTTTTTTTGGTTTGTTTTAAACTATAATTCACTGGTAACGCTGATTGTGTGAAAAAGAGTAACAATTTAAATGTGAGGGTAGAGTAAAAGTTTACTTTAGAACACAATTATGCACACACTCACAACAAATACATACAAAATATGAATAAAAATATTAAATGCTTCACCTCGGGAATGGTACGTAGAATGCTGTTAGCTGCCGAATAGCTGCCATGACTTGTGGCCAACTCATAGGTCCCACGAGAAGAGATGATGCTTAACCAGCATGTCACGCACACCGTCTTTGAGTGGTTGACTCTCCTTGCCACGCTTCGGGGGTAGTTCCCAGTCGGGATTGAGGTTAAATGCAAATTGCGAGAGGATTCGTAGCTCGCACTTGATCTGGACCCAGCCGGGGGAGTATACGAAACTCCAAGTGTGATACCATTTTTGTACGATTTCGACGCACGAGCATAGAACCTCCAGCCAGAGGTGCAGCACCTGTTCGTTGAGACCGAGGCAGATGAGGCTGCGCAATTTGACATCCATTTGGGCGTGTGCATCGTCGTGACTCTGATTCACTGCCTGAACGCATCGATAGAGCAACTCCTCCGGCGTAAGCACCTTTCCGTCTTCGTCCAGTCGATAGGTTTTGCACAGCACCAGGCGACTGTAGACCGAATCGAAGTCCTTTTCCACTTCACGTGTGGCCGCTTCTTCGATGAACAACCAGGGATGGCATGGCCCACCCAGGAATGATGGTCGCTTCATGCCATGTTCGAGGACCTGTTTAATTGCCGGAGCGAGTGTGCCACGGACCAGGTCTGTGACGGTCTCTGAAATAGCATCATCCCCGGCAGAGGTATACTGCTTGCTTCGTTCGTCTAAGAGTTCGACAAATTTGGCCGGGAACCAACCGCGGAGCCCATTCAACTCACCCACCCAACAGTGTTCGTCCTTCTGGCTAATGATGGTTATGATGTCGTTCTTCCGGAAGCCCAGCTCATCGTCGTCGTGCCTCTCGAAGTCATGCAATGCCTTGGCGCGTCTTTTTCTTGTCCGTGCCACGTTGATGAAGTTTTCGTGATCCTTGGCGTGGCTGTCGCTGTTGTAGTCGGCAGTAAGGCGAATGTGCGCCTGTAACTTTGGCTCAATGGTGAGAAAGTGGCGAGCAACCTTTAGGATTGCCTCTCGAAGATCAACCAGAATCTCCGTCTGACGAATGTTCTTGTTCTTCAGTTCGTCGCTTTCGTTGTCCTCCCCACCGCGGAAGAGCAGGGTCTGCAGCACGGATTTTGTCCGCTTGACTTGGCGTCTAGCGAGTTGTTGCTTTGGTAGATTCGGCACCGCTTCAGGATTGCCAACTAGCCCCCCTTGGTCGGCCATCAGATATGCCAAGTGACGACGTCGATGTGTGTCGATGACCGTTTGACTAAGCGACCCGCCCACTTCCATTGCGTGGTGAAAGAGGACTTCAACGTCATCCACTTCTCCGGGAATGTCGGACAAGGAGTTGAAAATCTGAGCGGAGTTCTCAAGACGTTGCAAGTCATCTGTTTTGATTCGCAGCATTCCCAGCGTCAGTTGAAAGAGAACAATGGAACCCTCGTAGAAGAACCAATCCCAGATGCGCACGAGAATCTTCATATGAACGACGTTTGCGAAGAGAGTTAGGAACCAGTGAAGGGTAATCAATGAAAGCTCTATGTCGTGCTTCTTGAGCGTTTCATCAACGGAGGCCAGGTAGTTGGCGATGAGTGTCTGCATCACTCGCTGGTCAGCCTGAATGCCAAGCAGAGTCGATGAATAGTACGAAGCCGGCAAGAGGTCCTCTACAATAGTGGCCATCATCCAGAAGGCATTTTCTTCCTCCATAAACAACAGCAGGCAGGCGGCAATCACACCGGTTCCTTGGCAATAACCGATGTCGGGAAAGAGCCAAGCGATTCCTCGCAAAATTCTGCGCAGGCGAGGAATTCCAGTCCCGTGGGGATTGCTAAAGCACGCATTTGTTGGCAGAATCCGCAGCAGATCCTTTTCGATTTGTTTCGATGTCATAAGCGCGTCGTTTCCCGACGCTTTAATGATCTCCTGATACGATGTCTCCGATTTATTCTTCTTCTGCAACGCCCCAGACAGTCGCATCCACATTTGCGGTCGCAACGAGTGGGGAATTCCATCGCGAACCATCTGCCTGAGCTTCTCTGTTCGCGGCAAGACCTCATCGACATTTTCCCACGTCAGTTCACATGCCTCTTTATTATGCGAGAACTCTAGGTGTGCGATCCATTGTTTTCTCTGTTCGCTACTTTCGACAAATGGAATGCCAAGCAGTTTCTTTGAGCTCTGCTCCGGGCCGTCTTCTTCCTCCACGCGAAAGCCGAACTCATCAAAACGATAGTCCGGCTGATCATTTGGTCCGGTTTCAGCCTCAGGCTGACCTAGTTTGGCCAGAATTTCCTGCGGCCACATAGACGGTGTTAGGGCCGAAAACGGCCCACCCGGATTCGGCCGCAGGCCATCTACAACACTCAACTCATCGATTAGTTCTGGCAAATCGTTATCGTCCTCCGAATTGGTAAATTGTATTTTTTTCTAATAAGAAAAGTGTGGGAGTGAAAATACCATATTTTCCGACATCAGTGAGAGAAAAAAAAACTTACTGCATGTTCTTCGCGCCCCACATAGCCGTCGTGGTCTCTAGAACCGAAAATTGATTTTGCCATTTCCATTATGACTATTTTGATTGTTCTCAGCTGTATTTAGGCGGTATTTGTAATTTAATTTCACTTTTTTTCGTGATATTTGTTTTTCACTTGTAAACAACAATATAATTTTAGTGTGTCATTTTTCCATCTTTTCACCTCACTGACATGACTGACATATTGATAATGTCAAACGTCGTCAACTTGTTGGTTAATCGTGTGACGTATGTAATGGGGCTTTCTGTAAGGGTGTGTTCGGTGAAAGTGTGGAAATTATTAATTGCATGTTAATTTATTTTGAATGGTTTTTGTCAATAAGTTGGATGTACGTTCATCAAAGATGTGCCTTGGAATCTTTTAAAGCAGCTGGAGTGTTTGTTGATGCTTTCTATGTGATTGACGGGTGAAATATGTGCAGTTTCGAAAGTTCAATTGTTATTCTGAAGCAGATTGGAAGCTGAAAATACCACTTTCAAACAAAACTGCTTACACAAATTAAACGAAAGAAATAACCCTTGTATGTATTATTCTAGTAGATGTGCAAATTAAGCCGGTATATTTTAGTAATAAACAAACACGAAATGCAAACGCGGTAATTGAAAATAAATTTGGGGAAATATTTCCTTTATTTTGGGAAATTCTTCTGATAAGAGCAGCTGAGTTTGACACATATTCATATAAAAGAAAGAAAACACAGAAAAAAAGCTATGTGGATGGAAAGCCTTCAAAAGATTCAATCTAATTTTCTTTTCTGCAAAGTAAATTGAAATAACAACATCGATGAATATCAAGCCAATTATAACATGTAAGTACAATTCATATTGTAGCCTAGACCCCATGACAAAGTGCATTATTTTCAGATTCCGGGGCAGGGCCCCTTTTTCGTTCATTGGAGTCGCATATTCTTACTGCGATCCCACTGGACACTTGCGAATGGAGGCGTACCTACCATCGTCCCCCGAAACATGTTCGCTTGGAGGCGAGCGTGCAGCCGTTGAATGTGGACTCACTGGAGAAATACAAACGTGGTGACTGGAGCATTATCGAACACCCAATATTGCACATATTCGTGACCGAGTGTAGTGTTAGTTTGCAAATTTCTGTCTGAAATAACAAAAAATATAAATGTGTGCACAATTATTTTTGCTTAGGACTTGGATACGTATAAATCCACAACCCGTGAGGAAATCGATGCGTGGCTGAAGAAACTCACTTCATACGGCATCTCGGACTGGATGATATTGCTTGTGGAAACTTTCGACATGAGAAAAACTAAGAATCTCCTCACGCGGACGACTGTTTTGGATAAAATCCGATTGGACTTTGGAACGAAAAACGACGATCGGTGCATTTCTGTTCTCAATCCGGCTAAGTTCGAACAGAAATCAACCGAGTCATTCCGATGTCTGGTCCAGCGAATAAGGTTTGCATTCAATCAGTCGCCATTAACTCTCTCTCAACTGTATGTGTGTTTACAGGTTCCTCATGTTGGCCAGTTACAATCGGAACATAACCAAGTACGAGGAGCTTATTCGGGCGAATCGTGAAAAACGCAACCACGACGGATGGGACTTTCGCAAGTATTTCTTCCTGCAGGAAGACTTGGCTCTTATTTTCGAGAAACTCGAGCTGTACGCCGATGCATTGGTGCAGTATGACGAGTTGGACGCAATGTTCTCACAGTTCATAACCAACTCAGGCTTTGGAGAGAAGCAAAAATGGCTGGAGCACTTCAAGCTGCCGCTGAGCTCGTTCCACGGCATATGCCTGTCGCGGAAGGATAAGTTCGAAATGCGCGAACGAATCCGCGAGAATGCAGTATCGATTCTTGAGTTTCGCAATTATCTGTTCGAGCGCCAGGCGCACTTGCTTCAGATATCCAACAAGACACCAGAAATAGCCGAACGCCTATTGAACTTTCTATTCTCAACCCTGCGGGAGATTGAAGTGATCAAAGTCGACTGCCAGGAGGGTGCTCTTCAATGCTGGGAGTTCGTGTGCTCACGTGAAGTCCTTCAAATTTGTGATCAGGCCATGGAACCGGATGAAGTTACTTGCTTCCAGCACTGCGCTCCTATTTGGAATCTGGCCAAGGACAAGTTGTACGAACTTGGCAAACTGTGCGGTCTGCTTCCGGGATTCACACCGACTTCGGAGCAGTTGCATATTGTTGTTGGCTTGTCAGCTGGGATAGGCGACACTCCGCTGGAGCAACAATTCCTCGATCCAACGCCTCAGTTGGACAACAGATCGCACTCGCCCAATCGGAGGCCGAAGGAATGCGCCACGGAACAATTGAAGAAGGCTCTCGGCTCGAATCAGGCTTTTCAGAAACTCTACTTGGAGTTGAGTGAATTGGCTATCAGCACGTACAAGCACGTTTCTCGAGTGCGGTCGGCCAGGTTGGCTGGGCTGGATCTGGGAAACTTCTATTGTGCGCTCGATGAACCCCACAAGGCTGTGGTGTTTTTCACCGACCTGCTGCGTGAATTGAAAGCTGAGAACTGGAACTATTTGGCCAGTCAGACACTGTTGGAGTTGGCCAGTTGCTATAGAAAGATGGACGACCACCTGTCCTACACCAAGACTTGCAGTGCAATCTCGTGCTGTGTGGAGTTGGAAATGCTCGTGCGAACATTCTACTTCGACGAGTTCCTCAAATGCCTACGAACACTAAAGGCTAATCTGACCGTGCAATCCATGGAGAATGCTGCCAATTTCTGTGTCCTCGAAGACCACTTCAAGATCTGCGAGATCGTGGTGACAAATGCCAAGCCCATCATTCAGGATGACATCGTCCACGTTCATGTGAAAATTGAGAGTCTGTTCCCGCGGGAGGTGTTTGTCGAAAACGTATCGTTGTCCTTTGGGTTGAACTCGCTGGAGGATGATACCCAAGCGGAGGTGTCTCAAGCGAATTTGCAGCCTCGCTTGAAGGTGTCACTGAATCTGGCTTACAAGCAGGACAACACACTGGAGTGCGCCTCGGTAGCTTGTGAGAAAGTCAAGAAGTCACAGCCTGTACGTCGGACAAGCAGCACCAAACGGAAACTTTCGCCTACAGTTCAGTCAGATTTCAAGAACTTCGTGGTGGCCGAATCGGTTGCTCTCCAGCCGGGCTTGAATGTGATCGAAATGAAGACAAAGGCCACCAGGGTTGGTATATGGATATTCAAACAGGTAACGTCCCACTAGTCAAACATCCAGACGATTTGTGAAATTATCAAAATTTTTTGATTCCAGATGTCTATCCGAATGAATCAACTGCAATTCCTTTCCGAAAGAATTCCCTTCAAGTCAACTCCCTTCGAGATCACAACAAAGCCAGCGTCGGCCGTTCTGAATTTCAAGAACCTGATCGCCGGCATCGTTCAGCCAGTTCGTCTGATCGTCTCCGGCGGAAGTTTCATATTCCCCGTAGACGCGAAGATTAACTTGCGCTGCTCGAAGCACATGCGTGTGCGGCTGGCAGCAGACGAGCCCATTGACTTCGAAAGCACTCTCAGTGTTCCTCTACCGAATTTCAAGTCCTTCGAGGAACGTGAGATTCCTCTCGAAGTGATTACCAAATTACCCGGCAGCAGTGTGGCCAAACACATCGAGCACCACATTACACTTGGTTGTCCGTGGTCGAGAAACGAGCTAAGTATTCCATTGGATTTTGTTCCCGCCATGACGGCATCGTATCGCCTGCACACTTGTGGCAAACAGAAGTTCCTTCAAGTGCTGCTGAAGGGCGTCAACGCGGAGCTAGTTCTCACGGACGCCCATGTGAAATGCGATGTGCCCGGCGTCCATTTGGCTGATCTAAATCCTCCGTCACAGAATGAAATTGTATGCACGTCGCTATTTACAACATCGCAGAAGATTGATTGTCTTTTGTTTTCTTTTAGCGCATTTACAAGAACCTCATAGTGGCGTATATTTGGAGCGTACAGATGGATTGGAATGCCGACATAGGTGCGGACGTTAAAGTCGAATTCAAGGCCAAATATTCGAATGTTGATAATCCGGGCCAGATTAGGGACTACACGTATGCATTTGATCTCAGTGACTACAATACTTTGTTCAAGATCCACGCGCAACTTGTGCCAAATGAGTTGTGCCGCCTGAGGTCGGTGTGCAGCATGAATCTGAAGATAACAAAGCTGCGCGATAATAAGTTCGCCGATTTGATGTATGAAGTCCTCACTGACCATATGTGGGCGGTTTGTGGTCAGTCAGCTGGTAAGTTTATTTGCTCTTTATGTCCCAATGGTGGTGTTTTGAACAACAACATCTACAGCGTTGCGGCTGAGTCGGCACTAAGACCTAAAAACTAAAAGAAATATATTGCCAATAAAACAGATTACCAACATCCCATCGCCCGCTTCGACCGTAGATTTGCTATACAAATTCCGACAAGAGAGCACTGATCTATGGGTTCTGAGTGAGTGAGAAGTGTGAGGGTGTCGGTGCTGGTGTATTCAGTGCATCATAAGACCTTAACTCTTTAATGCATATAATAATCGAGACAATTGGTGAAAATGAATTTTGGTGTTGTGTCCGTTTGTGTGATTTTATGCGGATGCGACGTTGACCTAAGCACGCATTTCGTGTATAACGTTGGGGCACTCGAACAGATTCCACCGATTTACACAGGCGTCTCGCATCTCGACAGTGATCGTCTTCACCCGAATATATCTCAAACCAATAACGAAAGCCGCTGTTGTCATATAGTAGGAAGAGTTTGTAACCCCATGGGTGCTGTATTGTTTGAGACAATGGGCAATCTTGGTAACACACATCTGCTCATCAACGCTCATCAACGCATAGCCTTCTTTTCATTGAAGTTTCGATTCAACGCATCTATGAACGGGCGCCATTTATTTAGCCGCATCTCAAGACGGTTTCACAATGGCTGGCTTCGCGCAATCGCCTCTGTCGATGGCTCGACGGTTCTGCGCTCAAAGCCATTGCCTGTTCATTCGATGACTGTTGAGCACATGTGGTAAATAACACGTTTTACAAACTTACAAAGTTTTACATACACACGTATCTACACGGTACTATTTAAAAAATCAATTCATTTAAAAATATCGCAGATTTATCATCGGCGACGGACAGCTCCAAACTAGATTATTAATGATTTTCTAGCTTACAGATAACCTACGTTATGTGCAGCGTTGCACATAACGACGGTGCGTTACGTTACCTACGTTATGTGCAGCGTTGCACATTCACTTCCGGTCTCGATTCCGAGCATTGGCGTTTTACTGGTCATTGATGATCTGACCATAAATACGCTGTCCTTATGTTATCTCACATACAACATATTTTGTGGCGGATCTGCCCATCGTGCCATTTTGGGAACGAACTATAAATCTCTAAAAAATTATTAAATCTTCTTAAATTTTTTATTTTGAACAGACAACAATGAATACGGAAACAATTTTTTCGGAGTCGGATTTGACCGATTTCCTAGAAATATTCTTAGGTGAAAATCGCAAATTTATAAAAAAATGCGTATAGTCGTCCGGCGCAGGCTCAACTGCATTCCAAGTTTCCAAATGCAATTGAATCCAAGCGGCTACCGGTGCATACTGTTTAGCTTGTATAGCAGAACGTAATAAAACTATTCGCACGCAGTTTGGAATATTTTTTGTTGGTCAAACATTTTGTTTAAAGAGTACGTGCCCAAAATGGACCAGTATTAAATGTTTAAAACCCTAAGTCTTGCAATTTCATTAACATCAGGCTGCATGATTCTAGTTCATGTTCGCAGCTCCTGGACGAGAGTGATGGTAGTATTCATCCCCAAAGCGGGAGAATGCTGCCATGCAAACAAATTACTAAACCAATATATCAGGCAAACCATTCCAATGTGCAGACTCACATCTTCCCAAATCCATACAATAGCTATAAATCTGTAGAGACAGCCCTCAAGCCTTCACTCTCTGATAGGATCCATTGAAAAATCTCTCGAGTATAAGGAATACTCTTTTGTGGCATTTCTTGCATTCAACAATATCGAACCAAAGGTAATTTCACTTGCCCTTACCAGCACGGGATCGGAAAATACTTGGTGGCTTTCATTCATCAGGAGGGTAATCCGCTCTTAACTGGGATATAATACGATCTATGGAGGACTTAATAGAGACACCCCAAAAGGAGGTATACTCTCACCCCTTTTTTGGAACTTGGCTGCTGTTAATACTGGAAGAGGCTCAATGCCTATGCGGATGATATTGCTATAGCGGCATATTGCAAATTCGTCGCAACTCTAAGAGTCGTAATGCGGGATGCCTTCGATAAGTTTGAAGCATGAACGCAAATATATCGTGTGAGTCCGATCTCACGACGCCACGCCTACGTCTACAACTAACTGCCAGTGCAGAATTTCTGGGTTTCACGATTGATAATAAGCTAAGCTGGAAACTCAGAATCCAGGATAGGATCAGGTAGGCTTCTTTTGCCCTTTTTAGTTGTAAAATATCCATTGGATGCAAATGAGGACTACAACCACGTATCGCCTACTGGATCCTCACCTCTATTGTCAGACCGACACTTCTGTATGGTGTCTCAGTTTGGTGTACAGCACTAAACAAAGTTATCAACTGCGTATCTTCACAGACGGCTGAAAGACGGACGAAGGGGTGGATGCAGGGGTCTATCCCAAAGACCTCAATATTGCAATCTCTTTGAAGCTTCCTGATCACTGTAGCGTCTTCTGGCAGAAATCATTGCGATAAAAGAGGCGATGTCTTGGCTCAAGAACAATATAGACTCATGTCGGTGTCAACGCAAACAGGACCAAAGTTCGGACGCAGAACTTTCTCTCGAAAATACCAAGAACATCTCCATCCGCTTTGGATATACAGATCCAACTTGAGGGGGCTCAATTCCAAGAGGTGGCTCAATTGCTTTTTGAGCCCAAAAAAACAGCGGTTGGCAAAAGTTATTCGGTGTTTGATCACGGTACCGATGTTGTTTATTATGTTTACCACTGAGCCGAGATAGACGAATCCTTCACTACCACAAAGTTATAGCTGTCTACGCTACGCTGGCATCCTGGCCGAGTCGTCGATGCTTTGCACCTTTTCTCGATGACAGCATATACTTTGTTTTGTTTACCGCCAGACACACTTTAGCCCCTTCCCTTTCAAAGCCAACAAACGCCTCATTGACAGTTCGCTGTGTTCGACCAATCCCATCGATTTCATCCCCGTAAGCTAACAGTTGTACGGACTTTTGGAAGATCGTTCCTCTTGTGTTGGCCACTGAATTAAGCAGGATCTTCTCAAGTATGATGTTGAAAAAGTCACATGCCAGCGTGTCGCCTTGTCTAAAACCTTTTTTGAAATTGAAGGTCTTGCTGAGTTCGTTACCGACCTTGATGAAGCAGCGAGAATTCTCCATCGTCTTCCTACATAATCTGACGAGTTTGGTAAGAATGTCAAAACTAGACATGGCGCTGTATGTAGCTCGTCTCTATGCCATCTGTCATATGCGGCCTTGAAATCGACGAATAGGTCGTGATTGTCGCTTTGCACTTCTTGCGTCTTTTGCAGGAACTGCCGTAACGTGAAGATTTGGTCGATGATGGACTTCCCCGGCGTGAAACCGCACTGATAATGACTTATCAGGTTGTTGACGAATGGTTTCAGGAGCTCACACAAAACGGCAGGGAAGATCTTACATGTAAGCTATGCTTGGGTGACTTATGCGTCGATGGTTGGCGCCTGTGAAGGGGTCGCCTTTTATGTGGCAGCGCTCAAACCACTTAAAAAGTAACACATTTAAGGTACACAATTGTTTTGATGCCGTAAAGGAATTCTGTAGTAACAACGCATTCTCCTTCCAGTGGGTTCCTGTACAGATGGGCATCTGGGGAAACGAAACAGAGGACGAACTAGCTAAGCGCAGTGCCACAGTGTCATCTGACAAAATAAGCATCGCATCTACGATTAAATTGTCCTTCTATGAATTCTCTGTACGAATGACAGCAAACAATGCGTGGGAGAGGAATAATTCATTCCTCAAAACCAAGATTTTCTGACCCTACTATTGACCAATAGATCTATGTGAGGCTCAGCCACCACTCCCTAACCTGTGTCCCTTTCAATTCGACGAAGTCTTCTTCTTTTATAAACAATGTGTTCAATATTTTTTTCTCTATTTGGGCGACACATGTATCACCAAGATCGTGGCAAGCTGTGATCATGGGAGAACAAACTTCTAGACAAGCGAATTTCAAAGTGCAGCACTATGAGTACTTCACCGCAAGTTCCGTCACCGCTCTAGAACACGCTTCCAACACCTTAACGTAGACCAATAGCAATTTCTTTTATCCACCTTCTTAAAAAGACCGACAATCACCCCAATTTGCCATGGCATATGTCTCTCTGGCCATATGCCAGCGTTTCCCAGGCGAGAGCGCCGTAAAACTCCCTCTTTACCGATTGCGTTAAGCATTTGTGGCCGGATTTCATCACCCGCCGTTGGACTATTCTCTGTCCCACTCAAGATTACTGGTCTGCCATCCACATTGCTCTATTCGGGATTGAGCAGCTCCGAAAAGTGCGAAATGTCCAGCAACACACCATCTTTTAAATTTGACTCCTTTAATGATGAGATGGCGAATGGTTGGCCAGAACACGATTTCGCAGATCTATGGTCTCTTTTCAACTTCTCACCGAACTCCTGCGATGACTACAGCTAAATGCTCGCACATCCGCATTGCAAGTTCTTCGCGCCTCAGTGTAGCAGTGACGGAAAGCAGAGTCTCCCAAGAGAATCCAGTTTTTGTAGGTCTCTCTGATCTGAATGTTTTAAACCACACAGTGTTTTTCCCCACAACTAGTCGCCGCTTCACTCCACAAACATCCCTTGCAGAGGGAATGAAAGCTCTTAAAGGCAAGAATTCGCTCAAACTTTTCAGAATAATAATTTAGACAGATAGACGAGAGGAGACAATTAAATTACGATCACTATACATCTAGAAACTTATGCGAACTATTCTCTTTTTTTCTTTCTTTCAGGTGTTGTCTCAATGAAGGACGTGGAGAGCCATTCGATTTCCCTGGATGTAATGCCACTCAGCACTGGATTCCTGCCATTGCCCAGTATTCGCTTGTCACAATACAAGACCGCACACTCCAAAGTGATGCCCTTTGCCGCTGGTCAAGTCTACAATTCAACAAAGAGTATCCAGATTCATGTGATGGCCAGTAACAGTGGAGAGCAGTAAACATGATCAAACCAAAACACACACAACTAACAGTATATTGATTTTTTTTTTATTTATCCCACTAAACGTTCCATAGCTACTTACATACTCGTACATATATACTTTAAATAGAATACGTTAACAAATTTTATGTGGTTGGCTTTTGTCTTACTGATTGACTAGTTTTCCGATGGCATCTTCGTGCAGACGATAGAAGTGCCAATCTTCGGATTCAGTTAAATCCGTGGCGCCCATTTTATTGTAGAACTTCCGGGCTGGATTCCATCCAAGTACATGGAAATCAACTCGCTTGCATCCGAGAGTCTTGGCATTTGTTACGACTTCTTTGAAAAGCATTGCACCGACTCCACGAGCACGATATTCCGGTTTGATGAAAATATCTTCCAGGAAGTATGATTTTCCTTGCCACGTGGAGTAGGAGAAGAAACAGATTGCATATCCAATGGGTTTTCTGAAAAGAAATAGAAAAGATTTTGAGTTAAAGTTCTTGCTGTCAAAATATTTAGTAAGGTTTATTGTTTCATCTTGCATCGTGTCACGCTTGCCGGAAGGGCGGAAAGTATTTACAAAATATCCGGATCAGTTGTAAATAGGCAACGTGAACTTCCTCTTAGGGATCGGTCGTCATCATGACTTCAGTGTGCACACAGTTCGTCGCACCGTGGAAACGGTTGAGCGTACGTACACACTTTTGGACCTCAAGCCACCAATCAGACGGAGATGGGTGGGAATCTTGGCGACCAATATCAACGATAGCACAGAAATGTCGATTCTACGACGATCAGCTGGATTTTGATATGTATATACGGATAAGTCTTGTTTAACGCACAAATTGAAGCTTTAGTCATCGCAGTAAGTTGTGTGCGGAGATCCCAATTGTTGTCAACAAATCACCTTCTCGAAGGAAGCTCATTCTTGGCTCAGCGACTATGTGATTTGATGGCGCAGCATTGCTTTTTTTTTATCCGACTGCTATGTCGGGTAGACACTGATTGGGATTGTAACTAACACACATCAATTGTGTTTATTTCACTTCCAAGTGGTTACTATATGGTACTGATTTTAGAACTGAACATCCTAAACGACTTCTTGTCCTATGTGTTACAAAGAAACGACAATCTGGCCCTCCAGGTTGGGGATTTTGCCGCCAGGGTAACTGCCCGGCCAAGGTAAAAGCAACATCAAGCCTCGGAAACGAACGAAATTACTGATGACAAACTCTGCGGAAATAAGGACAACGATCTTCGGACCTGTACGTGGAATGTAATGTCACTTTATAGGCCATGGGCACCCGAACAATTAGACGAAGAAACGTCGTTGAGGCAGACTTAGGCAAGAAGTCTCAACGTTCAGGTTTGTGAACGAGCGCCTCACGACAATTCGCATCAAGGCTAAATTCGCCAACATAAGCCGTATATGCGCTTCTACAGAGGAGACGAAGACAGTTTTTATAAGCTCTTGACCATCATTTACGAGCAGTGCCTCAGCTATGACGTTGAAATTGTTCAAGGCGATTTTAATGCAAAGCAGATTGATAACATTGGTGGCGTTGTGGGTATGTGTGTCGACTTCTACGCACTTGGACCTGCCTGTCTGGGTTCGATTCCTGGTACGAAAAGACATACATTTCACCTCTTTCGAGTCACTGACAATGCTCAAAGAGTATAACTGTTATGCCGTTCGGAGTCGGCATAAAACTGTAGGTCCCTTCCACTCGTGATAGAACAATAGCACAACACGAGTGGTTGCTGAGAAGCTAGGCCCAGGCCCTTTACGGGCTGTAGCGCCATCCATATTATTATTATATAGATTGATCACATTGCATCTACGCAAGGCTCTTCTTCAGTATTATGGATGTCCTAACGTTTCGAGGCGCCAACATTGACAGGGACCACCACCTTGTTGAAGTCAAGGTAAGGTTGTTAACAATAGCAAGAGATCGTCAAATTCTTTTCCGTCTTCATTAATCTCAACAGAAGTCCTGAGTCACCAACACCAAGTATTGAAGATCAGTGGCAGTCAGTGGCGAAAAACCCATCAGAGATGCCGCCTTTGATGTGCGGTCACCACAACGAAACCCTTGGTTTGCCGACGAGTGGCGGCAGCAGAAACCATCTACACAGAGATATTCAACTCCTTACCCAAAAACCCCTTGTCTATCTCAGATTCTGTTCTACAGCCACGCATACTACTTTATTTGCACTACTTTGCACGCTTTAGAGCAGTGCCATGGTGCTCTTAGATCACTCGTATTCACATCTGTAAAATATGACCATATTTTACCGGTGAGTGGAACCCCGCGTTGTTCGCCGGACCCATAAAATCCCTGTGAAGTGACCCAACTATAGAGCCATCAGTCTTCTAAATATCGCCTACAAGATCTTATATGCTGTGTAAAGGCCTAAAGCCGTTCGTCAACAACCTGGGCTCTCATCGCGTAATTTTTAAGACGATCGTCGTTCAAACGTTTGTATTGAACGACGTCGTCAAAGGTTTGCTTCGTGTAACACTACAATCGAATCGTCCCGTCGTCTCGTCAATTGTTCAAATAGTAGGCACTTTGAGAACTACTAAACACGTTAAATGTCATATAGAAAACGGAATTTATGCTGTCACTAAAGAAACGAAATCGCCGGGAAGCAACTGGAATTAACCAAACAAATGCACAATAATAATAATTATACCTAATTTAATACCGTTTCTTTTATTGAATTTCGAATTCTTTCTGCAAACTCCTTCATACGATTATTGGAAATACCTCTACTTGCAGTCTCATTCGAATGATCATTGTTCGGTTCAGTATCTGCAATATTGTTATTAATATTGTGGAAGTTACCTGCTCTTCCTTTCCTCCATTAAGATTATTCACCTACCTGCGTATACTACGAACGGAAGGCCAATACATCTTTCTAATAAGTTCCTTGGCTTAGAATGAATTTGATTGAAGTATATCTTTGTTGGGTCATTAGATGCTCTATAGGGTGTGAGCAACCAAGGCTCAAGAGGGTATCCACTGTCACCTACAATGTTATATTTGAGGATATCACAAAGATACAAACAATTTTGTACCTATCCAAAAGCTAATAGTTGCGTTCGGTGAATCTTCTAAAGAAAAAGGCTCTTTCGTTCGAATGCTTCCAAACCCACGTGTCATGTGCGGATCCAGCGTATCTTTGCAGTTATACGCATTTTATTTTCTTAAATATAACAATTGTATACCGGTTTTAAAAGAAGACCCGCAATCATCGCATTCAGGCTGTGCCTTCCTTTTCTATTGAAGAAAATGTTCTCATTTTCTCGCTTCCGATAACTATGGAAATTAAATCGTTAGAGCAATTCGAAGAATCGAGAATATGGATATTTAATTTCTTCATTGCATATTTCTGATAGAACCACTGCTTTGTCTCTTCCTTTCATATTTCGTTGCTCATATCCCATGCAATCCAGATTGGACCCAGATTTAGTTCCAATTTTTATTTAAAAAAAAAAAACAGAACTAAACAACAATCAAACACGATCGTAAAATAGCAATCGTTCAATCGTCGTCATGTGACAGTTCAATGAGCTATACGAAGCATTAGTAAATCGTCAATTATTTTAGTGTTACACGAAGTAATACAATCGTCGCAACGACGTCGTGGGACAATCCTCGTCTTACGCGAAGAGAGCCCTAGTCGGTCCATACCAGTGTGAGCTTTAGGCCAGGAAAATCCACCATCGATCAGATATTCACACTACGGAAAATTTTGAATAAAAAAACCCAGGAGCAATAGATGGATATCCAGTACCTTTTCATCGATTTTGAGGTCGCGTATGACAGCATCTATAGAGGCGAGCTGTACATAGCAAAGTCTAGTTTTGGCAACCCTACCAAACTCGTCCGTTTATGTAGGATGCACGCTGCGGTAAAGACCTTGATGGATATAAAAGGATTCAGACAAGGCGGCGCGCTGTCGGTTGACTTCTTCAAGTCAGAGAGGCAGACAGCTATTGCTCAGGCTCTGACCCTCCAAGTAAGTAAGTAATTACTTATCTAGTAAAAAAGTGATTACTTGTTGGCAGAATTGAATGTGCACTCGATGGCAAAGAATACTTCTTCGTCGATATAGAGGGTGCTTTTGACAATGCGACTTTTGATGGCAAGTGTAACTCGGCCAGAGAACACGGTGTAAAGGAATCATTAGTTTTGTGGATCAAAGAAATGCTAACGAATAGAACTATAATTGCTGATGACGGGGTAAATAGAGGCTGCCCTCAGGGCGGCGTTTTGTCTCCCAGGCTATGGTGAATCCTGGTTGACTCTCTGCTTGACTCTCTCTCAATAGTTCTAACATATGTGCCTATGCGAATGATGAAGCCTTAGCTTTCAGTTAACCCTTTTAAAACCGAGGTTGTTCTCTTCACGAGGAGGAGCGATTTGACTAGTCTGACTCAACTAGTACTAAAAGGTGTTACCATCCGCTTTTCCGATGGAGCTAAATATCTGGGTGTTATCGTGGATAGAAAACTTCTCTGAAAAAAAAAAAACACACATTGTATCGAAAACTATCAAGGCGCTGTAAGTTTTTTGGTAGTGCAAGGGAATCTTCAACAAGTCTTGGAATCTATCACAAAAGAGATCCCTTTGCATCTACACGGCTATGATAAGGCCTCTTTTATCATATGAATCGGTCGTTTGGTGGAATAAGTTTTCGCGTAAGTACGCAACTGCTGCTTTCACTAAGCATCTAAGAAATCCGCGGCATTCCTGTCATCTCTTAACAGAAAAGACAGCAAACGACTTACCGGCATACTAACGGGCCACAACACCTTCGCCAAACACCTAAATGCGCTTCACTTAAGCGATGAAGCCCTCTGCGACGCTTTGGGGAAGACGACAACAATGCAGAGCACTTCCTCTGCCAATGTTACGCCTTTACTTGGATCAGGAGGCAGTTATTTGCTGCTGATAAGATGAGAGGTGATGATGTAGACTCCTCATCACAGAAGCGCCTGCTGGTATTCCTCCGGAAGGCCATTAAATTTCATTGAATGACGGTTGCTGCCTGGTAGTACAATGGACCAGTCTTTAAGTCTGAGTGCTCCAGGGTAGCGTTCAAAACCCCTCCGACAAAAAAAAGCAAGTTATTGTACAAATATTCCGGCAGATGACGCAGCGTTGCTGATTTTGCGATGATTTATTTTTTGGCTGCTCTGACTAAATTGAAAATGTTTCAATTAATTTATCACATATTTAAGGGCAGACCAGTTCTTTATCTCTATAGCAGAGTTGCCTGAATTCCTGAAAACAACCGACTACGAGTCAAAACAGCGAATTGTGAATTGTGGGTGACAATTGCGTGGCGTCAAGGATACCACTTACCTGCTTCAACCAATCCCGGTCGTCTTACTTTACGCAAACAAGAACCGGTTCCCTTACCATTAACCACCAGTCCGGAATTTGATTCAAAATTTATTTAGCAATGGGCCTGTAGGTGTTGGAATCGACTGATCAGAGCACGGCCAGACTTACCTTCGTTGACACAGAGATTCAGGCATTTTTGGCTCATCAAATAAATCATTTCGAATGATTTATGATTGGGATGGCAAACATTTACATTGATAAACACTTGATTGCCACAAGGACCACAAGGTTAGACTTCCTAAATCAACCGATCACATCTTTTACTGCGTTGCCCGCGAAATGTCACTTCTGTAGATTTAATCTCATCATCGTGTCGTGTTTGCCCAGGGAAGACGAAGATTGTTTCCAATTTGAATGTTTGCTCAAGATCGCGATAGTCCGCGAGCATGAGCAACCCCCGGGTAAATTGGGACACCCCACAGGCCATGAGAGTGCATCAGAATCTGTCCCAGACCAAGTTTGCAGGGTGGATTGTTTGTTTGTGCGTGTTTATGTCAAACACTGGGCGAGAGACGGAGCTAATATTTGCTCATTGTTGCGCGTTGTTCGATGAATTTATTGGTTATGTCGTTGCTCGTTGATTCGAAATAGAGTTTGTGTTCCAAAATGGCTAGAGGGGCGCACCACAGAGCTGTGTCATAGTAATGAACGGCAGCTCGTACTCGAATCGTGAGCTGGAACTATGAAGGCTAATTGTTCTGCGTTTGACTGTGGCCCCATGTGAGCGGGAGATAAGGGAAGTGCATGTTCCACGGGGTTAAAGGTCGGGTAAATGATTTGTGAGTACAGCCGTTTAATGAATGTTTCTTTTCTTTTTTTTCTCTCCGGGATTGCGGTTGTCGCTGATGACATAATCTGAATCTTATATAAATTGAGAACGGGGCATGCAATACACTTACGTTTCATTTGCTTCTGAGCTCGCGTCATTCTCTTCGACAATGTAGCAGTGAATGAGTTCGGTGCCACCGTCTAGTCCAGCATCTCTTATTAAGTCTGAAATGGGAAACATGTTGAGGCAAAGGCATGCGAATGCCGTAAAATTCACCTTCAGCGGTTATTTTGGGCCCATGGCTCATATTTTGGTTGTCGGCAAGTTCCTTAAAAGAAATAAGATAATAATTTTAAAGTTGACGTTTGTGGTGAAGTGAAATAGTCGATAATGCTTAAGACGACTGGTTGTTCTATGGCATTCCCCTACAAGCAAAACGAACAACTTTATTACTGGAATCATGTCTTGAATGTGGCACATTCGTTTCACAGCCAGTCATTTTTCAAACGAGACAAGGTCAAGGTCCCGACATTGCCTTGGAAGAATGATTTTAGACCTGAGCTCCGAATACTTTGCATACTGCCGCACTCCTCTGGTGGGACCATATCTTGTACAGACTCGCTCACTAACGAGGAAACACCGCACGCTTTGAAAACAAATGTATACATGCACAGGCAGCTAAGCTCCCTACAAGGAATATACTAGATAGATTATACTAGATAGACCCTCCGTCTGGAAACACCATTGATTAAATCCAATAGGTAAAACTTTGCCATGGAGAGCGGAAGCCAAAATCGTTTTTCACAGAGCATGAATTTCTTCTTCTTCTAATGGCGCTACAGTCCGGGATGGACCTGAGCTTCAGTCAACAAGTTTCTCCAGCTGGCGCGATCTGCTGCTTCGAATTTTGCGCCATCGGTTCCGTGGCCGTCCTCTATTGCGTTGTCCCACTGGTTCGGAGTCGAAGACTCTTCGGACTGCAACAGTGTTGTCCATGCGCTCTACATGGCCTAGCCATCTTTGGCGTTGGATCCGTACACGCCTGTCTAGGCTCATGTCGCTGTACAGTTCATGGTTGAAATTTCTTCTCCCAAAAACCATCAACGCAAATAGGAACAAATGTGGAACGCAGAACTTTTCTCTCGAAAATACCAAGGGCTTCTTCGTCTGCTCTTGAGATTGTCCATAGAGCTTCTGCGACACAGAGCAGGACAGGGATGATCAGGGTATTATATAATGTTAGCTTGGTCCTTCGAGAGAGGGCTCTACTACTCAATTGCCTCTTGAACCCAAAGAAACAGCGGTTGGCAAGAGTTATTCTGCGTTTAATCTCTGTACTGATGTTGTTCGTAGTGTTTACTTGAGAGCCGAGGTAGAGGAAGTCCTTAACTACCTCGAAGTTAAAGCTGCCTACGGTGACGTTCTGGCCGAGTAGTCGATGTTGTCCGTCCTTTCTCAATGACAGCATGCACTTTGTTTTGCCCTGATTTACTGCCAGAACCATTTTAGTCGCTTCCGCTTTAATGCCAGCAAACGCCTCATTGACGGCTCTCTGTGTTCGTCTAATCACCTCAATATCGTCCACGTAGGCAAGGAGTTGAACTAACTTTTGAAAGATCCTGCCTCTGGTGTTCACACCCAACCCACACTCAACCCCTTTTTGACATTGAAGGTCTCGGTGAGTTCGTTACCGACCTTGATGGAGCAGCGAGAGTTCTCCATCGTCATCCTATATAATCTGACGAGTTTGGTAGGAATGTCGAAACTAGACATGGCGCTGTATATAGCTCGTCTCTATGCAAGCTGTCGTATGCGGCCTTGAAATCGACGAATAGGTGGTGAGTGCCGATCTGCATCTCTTGGGTTTTTTCCAGGATCTGCCGTAGTGTGAACATTTTGTCGATTGGGGACTTCCCCGGTCTTAAACCGCACTGATAAGGACGTATCAGGTTATTGACGAATGGTTTCAGGTGCTCACACAAAACGACACAGAAGATCTTATAGGCGATGTTTAATAGACTAATCTCCCGGTAGTAATTGAAGGGGTCTCCTTTTTTGTGGTTCACGAATTTAGACAGAAAACTTGTAATCGTCGTGCGGGGGTAAGTCATTCAATGTCGCCGTACAGTGGTCCCCCAGTGGAAAAAAATACCTAGTGACCATGCTTTTAATCAAAGCCATTTTTTGAGTAAGCATTTCAATGTTTAGTCGAACGTACGTCGGGAGCAAGTGCGTGATAAAAAGAGATAACTTAAAATTGATTAGACAATATCTATGATGTCATCTTACTACAATTACCATTTAATATTCATGCGGTTAACCTGACTAAATTGTTGAAGGTTCATCACGAGGTTATCACGAGGAAAACAGTAATTATAATCAAATGAATGTTCATAATATCGTCTCCATAAAGGAAAGGAAAACAAAAATATTGTATGTATGTATGTAAATTTAATTTTAAATTATCAGAACTCATAGTTTTTTCACACATAAATGACACACAGATTTTAGTACTGGGATGAATTTCAGTAATTAAAACAAGAATCATTTTTTTACTCGCTCGTAAATTTGATGCCTAAATTACGAAAAATACGTACTACAGGTTGCGATATGTTACTTGTATTATATAGTAACTACTTTTATTGTTTTTTTGTTGTAATTATCAATGCAATATGATGGTGGAAATATTTTCCGCTTTTAAACAATTTATGTACACATGAATTATTAAAATGTAGCAATCGTTTTCTGATATATTTCTCAAAGGTCTTAAGCACTAAATCTGCCGAAGGACAATGCTTTTATATTTTCTTACGGAGGCCTAACAATAATTACTGGTATTGTATCCATTCTTCAAGACTTCAAACACAAGTCCTTGAAATGCTCCATAAGTTTTACGTTGGTATGTACTGCATTGTGGGACAAGGTATTTGTAAGACACTCATGCATCTACATGTGTACATATGAAGCACCAGTCGGGCTAACTCCATTACCAATAATCGTTAGGAACCTAGCTGATAGTTTGATATGCCAGCTTGATATGCCATCAAACAGCAGCTTATATATATTACAAACCAGATTACTTAACGGGTCACCTTAGCATACTCAACTCAATCGCTAAAAGTTTGTACAATACCGGGTATTATGTCAGGCAACATTGGTACGGTAGGCTTTTCGAAGTTGAAATATTGGATCGCGACAGCTGTTCTAAACTCCGGCCTAGAAGTCTGGTATAGTAATCAGACGGATCAAATATAGCAGGAGTCTTTGAACCCAACACAAGGATTTTCGTACCAATGGGGTCGAGTCCTACCGTGTTCCAAGCCGAAATCCTCCGCCAGACAAAACCTCCACAAAGGCATTAAGGGCGCTAATATTCTGATATTATCAGTCAGTCAAGCAGCACTAAAAGCACTTTCGTCAAATCTAGTGGACTCCAAATCAGTCAAATGTTGCTATGACACTCTGCAATCCATTGACAGACACAACAAAGTGAAACTTGGCTGGGTCCCTGGACACAGGAGGATTGCAGGCAACGAATCCGCAGATGAGCGCGCAATGGCTGTCTCGGCATCTGCGTTCATCGGTCGAATTTCAGTTATATTTCAGTTAATCAGGCCATATTCATATATGGCAATATAATAATAATAATATGGGTGGCAATACATCCCGTAGAGGGCCAGTGCCTAGCGTCTCAGCAATCACTCGTATTGTGCGTGCTATTGTTCTATCACGAGTGGAAGGGACCTACAGTTTTATGCCGACTCCGAACGGCCAAGTTTGAGAAGCTTTTTCTAGACAGTTTTACTCTTTGAGTATTGTCAGTGACTCGAAAGAGGTGGGGCCGTGAAAAGTATTCCTTGTCGTATCAGGAATCGAACCTAGACAGGTAGGTCCAAGTGCGTAGGAGTCGACGCACATACCCACAACGACACGGGCTACCACATATAACGAAATACTTCATCTTAATAAAGAAAGCATAAGATTGCTAACAAGCTTTCCGACCACTGTGGCCTGAATTCTCACCTTAACGAACTAAACCTGTGTCAAGACAAAGTATGTCGGCTGAGTACATTTTGTGCTAATGTCCGGGACTAATATGGTTAAGGAAACGTATCTTCCATAGGGAGACAAGTACACTACAAAGGACTTACTATCTTTCATAGGAAGTAATACGTCTTCTGATATAACTATAAACCTTCGATACAATAGATATATATATCCTTTTCTAGGAACATATTGTGCGTAAAGTAGTAAACTACATCCATTCGTTACTCGAGGTTGACGAATAAGATGAGGCTCCGGTACATACAATACTTTACACAGCATCCGTTGACTTTGAAGTATCTGACGCAAGGGTGGTACAATGAATATTTAAACGCACACTGATTTCATTTATAGTCTGTCACATATACAGTGGCTCACAGCTTATTCGACCCACCCCTTATTTATAAATTCAAACTAGTATGGCTTCTAAACAAAAAAAGTTATCAACAAAATAAAAAAGCAGAAAGGTTAATTGAGATTTAAAAAGGTTAATTGAAAATAGCTTCATTTTTTACTTTTAGCTCAAAATAACATACAAAATTAACAAAAACAAAATGAATTCTATAATTCAATGTCACAGCTTAATAAGCTGTGAGCCACTGTATATAAAAATGCTCAATTGAAAATACCTTTTTAAATATACGTAAATATAGAATTACAAGCGTTTATTTACATTTGTATGCATTTTAAAATCTCCTTCGACAACAACCAAACATCAAATTTTAATTTTAAATTCGATTCTATTGAAATGTCTCAATGTGTTGACCGTCACCGCTGATGGAGAGAGAAAAGTTAACTTCGACAAACATAGCGTGGGGCTATGTGTTCCATAAGAACGCAGGTATTTTATGTATGTATTCTGTCAAAGGATCGCTGAACCTGACGCATGTGAAGGAGCCTTATGCCCGTTTCACAATGCTGCGTTGGTGGCTTGACTACGTGCTGGTTACGACATTTGCTCAAAACGTAGCACGACGCAGTGTATGGCATGGAACCATTGTATTGTGTGTAGTTTGAAAAATGAGGCGACGCATCAATGCAGTATTCTGAAATGGGCATTAATGTGTTGACCTATTGCATAACTTAGAAATCCTACTTCAGTACATCGCCGTATGAGGCAAATTAATTAGTAAATATTGACCTCACTGAAATGATCTTGAACTTTAACCAACAATTCGAATTACTACAAATCAAAACCTATATAATTTAAAGTCACTTCAAATCACAATATTTTTACAACCTGCAGATAACTTAGATTTGCAGGTAAACGAATAATATATGTACATATAAATAAATAATAAAAAAAAGTCTTATAAACAGTACGTATGTGATGCTACATCCAAATAATTTCATTAACTTGAAAGCATTCACCAGATACCAATCAAAAGCAACTGCGTTTCATTTGGTGTTTAAGTATTACATGTCTGGAGAAGACTGTTGAGTCATTGCTGCACTTGGGCTATAAACTACCAGTACTCTCTTGGCGATAATCAAAAAACACAAAGACTTGTTTCAGAAAACAGAAACGAGTATTCAAGAACAATTAAAACAAAACCAGTTTTCACTTATTGTAGACGATGAATCTGTCAAGTTGATGAATGGGAAGGAGATCAATCTTAACTACATCAAGTCTCAGGTGTCGCTGAAGGTGTAAGAAAGAGATGACCAGAACGTCTCGAGTATGGCAGCGTCCTTAGGTAGCCTGGGTAACCTGGACCGCCAAAAAGCCATTGGAGATAAGTAATATCGTCTTGCCACCAGCTGCTACAGAGGGATGCAAAGACGAAGGAAGGCTGCGTAAGAAAAGTGACGACTCGTCTCATACAGACCTTCACCAATCGAAGGCAGCTGCTGCCAATCTAGAGCTCCTCCTCCTAAAAGGCGAAGAAGATGGCCCTCATTCAGGAACCGTGGCTTATCAAAGTTGACCGCATCGCTGGACTGAGGCATCTTAAAAGACTGTTTCCTTCTACAGTTTAGCGTCCCAGACTTCACTTGTCTGGAGCTTAACATCAGCATGCGGCCCAATGCGTGTTTATTAGCGGGCCGGAACACTTTTCCGGAATTTTTTCGAAGAATTTAGCCCGCACACTGAAATGAGTTTCATAGGCATGTCGTGGATATAGCTTGGATCGTTGTAGCAAATCAATTAGTTGCTCATGGAGCTCATGTAAACAGTCCACCGAGTTTTATTTTTGGTGTACTCTTCTTCTTGAGCAATAAAGCACCGAAATGCGATAAACAGCTAGAAACGGATATGCTTGTGCGAGCGTTGAAAGCACGGTTTCATCGATATATTCCTGAATCACGGAACAATATTCTATTACATACATATATGACAGAATTCTTATGCTTATTCTTATAAGTACAATAACAATTGCGACTATTTATGGCTGAAACACAACCATGCGTTGCTGCGTTGCGTTTTGGTAAACAAATGAGAGAATTGAGGGGAGATCATGAGACCAACGCACCCAATTTCCAACATGTTCGATATTCTTGAGATAGACGTGCGTTCAACCGTGACTTTTCTTACAAATTGAGAGATTTTCTCGCAAATTGAATGTCAACTGACATTTGAGAAATGAGATATGTGGCCTACCAGCGAAAGTGATACCCATAGTCAGACTACTACCACTGATTGACAAACGGTGACTGGAACAGATTTGAAAACCGGATAAAGCGTATGTATTAATTTTTTGCTTTCACTGGGATTCGAACCCGGGACTCCTCTAACCAAGGGCAGGCAATCAACTTCGTTATCCAGCTGTTGCGTGTATGTTTACCTTACTTTGGCCCCAGTGTCCGTCGGTCAGTCAGTCTTGCTACAGAAACTACAGAAAAACTCACCACCGTGATATGCAGAGATGGCAGAGTAGACTACATGAGGTAATCTACTACATTAATTACGTGTAGTTATTCGAATACACTAGATGGCCGATTTGTTTCATTTACTACCAACATTTGTAATTTACTACCAACGACACAGAACGACGAAATAATAGTTAAAACATGACAACTTAATAGAAGTAAAGGCACCCCCGCTCAAATAATTATGGAGTTTTCTCGCTCATGCAACAGATTGATTCGGCATTTTGTTTTTTTTTTCCTCTTTTTATTGCCTATTTTGTCCATTAAGTCATATACATATGAATTTCACAAGCACAACTCAACTGACGTTAAATTGACATCTGAACTACATTTTCACACTTCTACTACACATCTACTACAGTAACTACCACAATGAGGTAGTAAATGAATTATTCAAAAAAATGACATTTCTGCCATGAACAGCCAATCAACTGCAAAAGTTTTTGCATAAATAAACTATTAATGGATACCATGGCAACTCTGTTCCTTGATCGCGTTGACATTTCTGTCAATTGGATTATTTATATTTCGTTCAGCAAATCAGTACGTACCTGAATCATTTGATGCACATATTTCACGTCTTCGGCTTTTGCTCGTCGGACTGCAAATGATTTGGGTTTGTTGTCAGTCATGGTTTCGTTCAATAAAACACTACCTTTCTCAGCTATTTCACTTTTATACAACACACAGATCGAGAGAAATATTATAACTGATTAACGTGCAGTGCTCAGTGCAGATTACACTTAACAACTACACTTTTCGATTGCTGCTTGTCACTGATGAGGTAAACTTACGAGAGCTTTAGACACGTGGTAACTTTGCTTTGGATGTCAATAATACAATATTACACCGTTGGTTGTTTTTTTTATTTAAAAATCGTATCGTGTAATATGGATTTAAATATGGGCAAAAAATACTGATACTGGGTTCAGCCGGGTATTTTATTGAACTTTTATTCAGTTTGCCCTACCTTGCAGATATGCACTTAACGACTAAAGACACTCATTCACACGAAACTTTCCATGATCGCAGATAGCCACGATATCTCGACCGAACCAAACAATCGCATTTAAATTTTATGTGGGTAGAGCATGGAGATCGAGAACTGTTTAGTCGTTTGTAAACAAGTTTAACAAGTCGCCAAGGAAGTGATTGATTCGCGGAAGATAAAATGTTTTTAAATCTTTAATTAGAATATTTAAACTAGTTTGCATGGAGATTTTTCTGTATAAGAAAATTCGGTAGTTAAATTCTGTCGTATAGATACATGTGTATGACAGTCCAGAACTTCTTAGAATTCATGGGCAACGCGTTAAGAGACGTCATATTTTACATCTTATACTTTGTGTGGTGGTCTTGGGCCTCCCCAATAACAATTCTAGCTAACTGCTTCCAACTTTACTTAGGTTAGGTTAGGTAAGAGTGATCGTCACAGCTGAAATAGTGACCCACTTAGATCCAGTTTGTTTTTCTGATAAATTTTGCTATGTTCTGAATTTTTATACATATTTGAAATTTCTTCTAACCTGCTAAATAGATAGCCGCCTAGCGTACTTTTCCTTGTTCTTGCAAGGGCTCGACAGGTGCCGAGGTAGTATAGCATTTTTCGACTTCTTCCTCATCTCTTCAGCTCCTGCAGAAGTCGTTGTAAGGGGCTTCCATTCTTCTTGCATATGAGTCCAGGATACACTGACCTGTGATGATCCCTACGACCTTACTGATAATATCTCTATTGAGGCTTAGAAGTGCACTCTTTCGGATTAATTAAAGGCCATAAATGCCTCAAAGTTCGCTAGAGACATTGCCGATCGAGTCTCGCTGAAGCTTTCAGAGAGTCCTACCCTGTCAGGCGAAACAATCGACGAACAATGGAACCATTGCCAAAACGCCATCAGAGAAGCTGCCTCGGATGTGTTAGTTGCAGGCAGGCGCATCTAGCGAAGCAAGCAGCATATAAGGCGAGCATAGGAGCTCTTCGAACTTAAAAGAAGGGAAGAGCACTGGCTTCTCGAAAAGGAAGAAGAAAGAGCATTCATAGTGTTTACATTTGTAAGAATATTTATAATTAGAGGTTTAGGACAATTATGTTTTGAATAATGAGTGGAGTTAGCGAGATACAACAAAAATATTTAGATATTAATTCAAGGGAAAGCTAAAAGAAAAAACACTTTTTCAACTCTTAAAATCTAATATTGCAATGTCCACTGTTGTTTAACTTATTTTACATATTAATCAACAATGATATGCATTTGATAAGTTCATTATTTGAAATATAACAGTTATCATCGAATCTTTGAGTTAAATTTTCTATATGAGAGTGTAAAAAGTTGATATTGCTCTGGCTGTGAAATCTGCGGGTTGAATAACAACGTGGTAAATTGAGCATAATTTTAATGACTTATATATGAAGTTTGCCCCCCCGGCAGCTGACCTCCTCGTGGTTGGCGGGCAACAGGTTTGGGGTGCACGAGTTTTGGAGCCAGGCCTGAATGGTGGCAGCATGCGAGTGTCTGGTGGCCGGCCTGTCCCGCTCGGCTGCTGGTCGGGCTCAGCCCGAAGGAATTACGAGTAACCCATCAGTGGCCTCGTGAGCCGCTATGGGGGTGGGGGGGAAGTCACGCCATGCACTAACCAGTGCGTGCGATTGGCAAAAGGCAACGGACAACGGCATCGACTTAGGATAGGCACATGGAACGTCTCATCGCTCACAGGAAAGGACCTCGAGCTAGTTGAGGAAGCTGCCAGGATATTTGGATATCGTGGGTATCTCTTCGACGAAGCAAAGGGGATTTAGAACTGTGGACGGGTGGAAACTCTTCATGTCGGGAGTTGCACCTCAAATGCCTGCACAGGCGGGAGTGGGGATACTCACAAGTCCCAGGCTGGCAGGCAGGGTATTGGAGTGGATACTATTAGGAGGGAGAGTTTGGTCAACTCTGGCTCTGGTGCAGGTGTATGCACCGAATTTTGAGTCAGAGTACGCGGCTTTCCTGGATGAAGTTGATGCAGCCCTTGATAGGATAGCGGAGATGGATTTCCTGATGGGTGATTTCAATGCTCATGTGGGTGTGGACGTAACGACCTGGGGGAGTGTGATTGGGAGGAACGGTGATCCTCATCAGAACGCGAACGGAGAGAAGTTGTTGGACTTTTGCTGTGCAAATGGCAAGTCCATAATGAACACCTTCTTTCCACACAAAGGCATCCATAAATACACGTGGTACCGTCAGAGTCTTCAACAGAAATCGTTGATAGATCTCTTTGTGGTACCATCGTGTGTGAAACGTATGGTTTGTGACGTTCGTGTGATGAGAGGGGCTGAACTATCAACTGATCATCACCTGGTGTTGTGTACGCTGTACCTCACGGATAAAGTACCTTTTCTGCCATGGCGAAAACCAAGAGTGGTTACACGCATACGGTGGGGGAAACTACAGAACAGTGAGTTGCAGCTAAATTTTGCACGGCACTTATCTGAAAGCTTTGATCGACTTCCAACTGTTTCATCGCATGTAGAGGATGAATGGCGACTGTTTACAACAGCAGTCATTGCCTCTGCACGGGATGTTTGTGGAGTGGAGCGGCTTGGAGTGGCGGCTGGTGGTGAGAAAAGAACTGCGTGGTTTAAAATATCCGGAGTTCAAGAAGCCATCAGAGAGTAGAAGAAAACCTACAGAGACTGGATTCTCTTGGGGGACTCTGCTTCTCGTGACCGGTACACTGAGGCGCGAAGAACTTGCAAATTAGCTGTGCGAGCAGCTAAGGAGCAGTCTTGGAAGGAGTTCGGCGAGAAGCTGAAAAGCGACCATAGATCTGCGAAAAAGGTGTTCTGGCAAACCATTCGCCGACTCAGAGGAAGGAAATTCAACATCATCGAAAGAGTCAAATCCAATGATGGGGTGTTGCTTTCCGATGAGGCGGACATCTTGGGCAGATGGAGCGAGCACTTTTCGGAGCAGCTCAATCCCGAACGGGGCACTGAGGATGACAGACCCGTAGTCTTGAGTGGGGCGGAGAATAGCCCAACGGTGGAGAAAGTCATTTTGGCGATTGAATCACTAAAAACCCTGTGGTGTCCTGCAGGAGTATGGGATTGATGGTCCTCTTCTGAGGGCCATTCAGTCTCTATACACAAACTGTAGCAGCTGTGTTTGGGTAAACGGTGCTAAATCAACACCTTTGACGGTGGGCGTTGGACTTCACCAAGGGCGTGTCTTGTCACCTCTCCTTTTCATTGTATATATGGACTGGATGTTGCAGCGCAGCCGAGGTGAAGAATGTTTCATATTGGAAGAGTTGAGGGTAAGTCATCTTCTTTTTGCAGATGACTTGGTTATCCTCACATCCTCCCAGACGGAACTCCAGTGCGCACTCGATAGGTTTGTGGCCGTAGGTGCTGATGCTGGAATGAGGGTTAACTTGGACAAACCGGAGGTTATGGTCATTTCCAGAACGCCTGTTCAATGCACTCTGCATGTTAGAAGTTTAAGTATCCCGGGGTCTTTTTCACGAGTGATGGAAGGAGTAATGCTGAGCTTTCCTATTGGATTGGGATTGGTCAAGCTGGGTCAGTTTTGACACAGCTTGGTAGTTCTGTAATCAGAAAGGCCGAGCTTGGTGTCAAAGCCAAGTAAGCGGCTTTCAACTCAGTATTTGTTCCAGCTCTCATCTATGGTCATGAAATTTGGGTAATGACCGAAAGAATAAGATCGCGAGTGCAAGCTGCTGAGATGAGATTTCTTCGTGCTGTTGTGGGAATTACTCGGGATAGGGTGAGAAACACGGCAGTGCGCGAGGAACTCAACATTGAGCAGCTGCTTCTTCGAACGGAAAGGGCTGTGCTTCGGTGGTTTTGTCACGTGGCACGAATGTCCCCATCATCACGACTTCCGAGGCGGGCGTTGAGTGCGATTCCATCAGGTAGGCGACCGCTTGGCAGACCCAGGACGAGGTGGTTGGATCAAGGCCAAAAACTCGCCGGGTTACGCTTGGGCATAGCTCCTGATGAGTTAGAGTCAATGGCGGAGGATCGAGTTGCCTGGAGATCTCTCGTGCGTGGTTTACCTCCGCAACCCCTATAGTGGATCATGCGAGTCAGAAGATGATGAGTTTGTGAGTTTTAGCGCAGCTGTACCAAACAGGAACCCCGTACAGTAGAATGGATTGAAAGAAAGATTTGTACAAAATAAGCTTATTGTCAGTACTAAGTTTCGATTTTCTATTTATAATGGGGTAAAGAATTTTTATGTATTTGTTAATTTTATCTACAGTGACAGAAATGTGTTTCTGAAAAGTTAATTTCTTATCAATCCAATTCCGAGAAATCTGCAGTGATCAGACCAGTAATATTTGTTGTTTGAAATAAAACATTCTTTTCGTCTACGTGTAAACCAAACTGCTTTCGTTTTCGAAGCGTTTACTTTAATTTTCCATTTGTAAAGGAATATTCCCAATTTAGAAAGTTCCGCTTGCAGCACATTGTAGACGTTCGTTTAGTATGTTCCAGATGCAAATATTGCTGTATCATCAGCAAATATAGAAATATTCACATCATTGCCAAGATCTGGAATGGAAAGAGACAAATATATTAAAAAGCGTTGGGGCGAGTACAGTACATTGAGGTATTTTTTTATTGTTGTTGAGGGTAAATTGCACCGCGACCTTTAGATCTTTTGTGCCCCCTATTCATACATTTACCTTCTGAAGAGCTCTCCTCCCATGCAGCTCTTTTCAGAGTTGTATTGAGAGTTATTTGCTCTTATTGCGCAAAGGTGGAAGAGATTTATCCTAGAGTATTCTCTCTAAGCCAGCCAGTTTCTTTAGGAATCTGAGAATTGGAGCTGGTTCTAGAGACTTCAATTCTGCCTCTGATATTAGGTGGGCTAACGCCGCACAGTCCCAGTATATGTTCTGGAATTTCATTAGATTCTCCGCAGAATCTGCAGAGATCTTCTTCTAATGCTCCTAGTTTCCTTAGGAGCTCCCTGAGTTTACATTGCCCTGTTAGGAAGTATGTTAGGATACGGTGGTTGGTTTTGCTCATTCTGATACATGCATCAAACCTCTTGCAGTTATGCTGACCCAAGAGTTTCTTGGCCTGCTTCATACCATGAGCGTTGTTCCATGCATCTGCCCGGTTCCTTCTTTCTTGTTCCCTGAACTCTTCCCTGAGGACGTGATCTCCTATAGCGCAGAATGGTTCGGGGCCTATGAAATGTTCCGATGCTACTTTTCTAGCCAGGAAGTCGGCCATTTCATTGCGTTCTATCCCTGTATGGCCACGTATCCAACAGAGTCTTACTATGTTGCTCCTCAGCTTCTTTAGCTTCTGTAGACATTCCTACACGAGTCTGGATTTGATGATATAGGAGTCTAGTGCCAGGATAGCGGCACAACTGTCCGACATTATTGCTATGTCACAGTCCCTGTCAAGATTGATCTGAGCGCATCTGTCTATAGCATATACCTCCATGGCGGCATGCCAACCTTTAAACTTTGTTGAGTGTCTTTCTTGCGCTTATCAGGTTTGTTCTTTTGGACCATGCTATTGCGCCGTATGTGATTGTTGGTCTAACAATAGCTATGTACATCCATCTTATGATACTTGGACTGGAGCCCCAGGATTTGCACGCTAAGCTTCTACAAATCATTAAAGCACGCGTCGCTTTCCTGGTGATCTCTTCTGTGTGTCTTTTCCAGATGAGTTTGCTGTCTAAGATGGCTCCTAGATATTTTACCTCTTTTACTGCAGCTAGTATTGTGCCTGACAGACTAATTTATTTTAGTCGTTCCAGTTCGTGTTTTCTTGTGTAAGGTATTAGGTGGTTTTTGCCGGATTTATATTTAGTCCAGCTGACAGGCACTACTCTTTAGTAATTCGTAGTACTCCCCCTGCCTCTGGCTATAATTACTATATCATCAGCATATGCTTGATATTTGCTGCCGTGATTTGTTAGTATCTCCAGAAGTTCGTCTAACACTAGACTCCGCATTAGGGGAGATAAAACTCCTCCATGAGGACATCCCTTTGTTGTATTGACTTTTATTATACCTTGTCAAATTCAATTCTTTCGCTTCAATTGCGCTTTCGATAGTTTATGTCAGTTGGTATTGCGCAGTCTCTGTTGATCTGCCTGCGCTGTACGCATGTTGACAGTGACGCAGAGGAGATAAAGTAAGTACTTCCTCTCTTATGTAGTTGTCTACAACTTTCTCCATTATTTTCAGCAGAAATGATGTAAGGCTGATCGGTCTGTAAGACTTAGGTATGCTTGGATCTTTCTTCCCCATCTTTGAAATAAACACTACCTTTGCCCTTCTCCACTGGTTTGTTATGTATCCCAGCGCTAGACAACTTCTAACTATTATAGTGAGGTATGGAAGCAGTTTGCTTTTACCTTTTTGGAGTTGAGCTGGTATAATTTCATCAACCCCTGGAGATTTGAATGGCTGAAGTGAGGTTATTGCACATTCCAAGCGTCCTTTGGAGAATATCTCTCTCGCAACTCTCCAGTCCATAACCCCTGGTCTTGGCAAATTGGTTCCAGACCCGTCAGTCTTTAGGTGACTGCCCGGAGAAGTGAGTTTCCAGCAGAAGTCTTGTCATCTGTTCTCACGTTTCTTTAGCGACATTTGAATATCCCCTATTTTTAACAGCGATTTATGTAGTGTAGCTGCTGCAGAGGTATTCGTTATTGTCTCGCAGAAACTTTTAAAGCTTTCTCTTATTTCAATTTGATTACCTTGAGATAATCCATATGTAATATTTTGTACTGCGGATTTAACATTTTCTACTTTTACTACTATACATTTTCTTTTATTTAATAAACTCTGGATGATATTAACAGTTTATATATCTAATAATACTAATCCAGTGGACTCTTTGGATTGAAATTTATGTTTGACATGTTTTTTAATCCTGATGGTACGTATTGTGAGAACACCGAAAGCCAAATTGATAGTCGGGGAGTAAATTATTCACAGTTAAGTGAGTGTCAATCCTTTCTTTTATTTTCTTTCCTTGTTAAACTGCTCAGTAAGCTTATTTGCCTATAAGGTCGTCTTTTGGTTTACCAGGCTTGCCAATCGGAATGACCAAAGCTGTTTTCAAACAATTAGGGAACTAGCTGAGTTTAAGGCATGCATCAAGAATTGCAGTTAAGTATCTTAAGCCTGTCAGAGGAAGGGCATTTAAAAGCTTATTGTTAATAGCATCTAAGCCAGGACTTTTTTTAGTTTTAAGGTTTTTTATCAATGATTTTACTTTATTAGTATTAGGTATACTTAAATCCGATAATTCAACATTTGTTTGTAAGAAACTGTCAATTGTGTGAGGCACTTCAGTGGAAGTGGCAGGATCACTAAAAAGGGCAGTAATCAGGTGATTTTTTTGAAAAAGTCTATACAAGTAGATTGGCTTTATCGCTTGGAGAAATATAAAGCTGGCTTTGAACCCTTAGAGGTGGAATACTCAAACCTCTTTTTTTAATAATTTTTGAAACTTTCCAGAACGGTTTACTGTATTTATCAAAGCTATAAAGCAGGTTATTTCAACGCTTATTATTGAACTCATGCATTTCTTTTGCAATGGCTTTGTTTAACATTTGCTATAAAGAAGTTGTCATAGCGATAACGTATCCATTTTCTTCTTTCTGAGTTTCTCTGCCGTAATATTACAAGGAAGTGGAATTGCGCTACTATATTTCCTAGGGTACTTAGGTATTGCGAAATCGGCAGCGCAGTTTAATAACGAAGTAAAATGCATACATATTGAATCAATTTGGGTAGTCGTAGTTATAGGCGGAGTTATAGGAAGGTATAGTAAAGAAAAGTTTGGGTGCATTTCGATAATATATAATAATAATATTGGTGGCGCTACAGCCCGTAGAGGGCCAGGGCCTAGCTTCTCAGCAACCACTCGTGTTGTGCGTGCTATTGTTCTATCACGTGTGGAAGGGACTTACAGTCTTATGCCGACTCCGAACGGCCAAGTTTGAGAAGATTTTTCTAGACAGTTATACTCTTTGAGCATTGTCAGTGACTCGTAAGAGGTGGGGCCGTGAAAAGTATTTCTTGTTGTACCAGGAATCGAACCTAGAAGGTACGAATCTAGAAGGTAGGTATGTATGAGTTGACGTACATACCCACAACGCCAAGGGCCACCATCGATAATATTATACAATTCCCGCAATTGATCGAGGCAATTTACATCTCCGCCATGGACAACTTTACGACAGCAAAGCCACCTCCCGTAGCGTTACTCCTGTCGCGACGATACAATTAAAGTTTGGGTGAGAAAAGGGTTTGTTTTCATTTAAGTGAGTTTCCGCAATATCTTTTTTATCAATATGCTTATGCTTCTTGCATTCCAAGTAATAATGGTCAGGGAATTACTTACTTACTTATCAGCCTGAGCAATTGCTGCCTTCCATCGTTGACAGTCCTGGGCACTCTGCTTCCAGTCTACTGTCTTGTATCCGCGATTATTTGGTCCTTGTACCAGAGATTCGGTCTTCCTCTTCTTCTCGAACCAGGAGGCTCCGATTCAAAAACCCTCATTGCTGGAGCATTGTTGTTCATGCGCTCGATGTGTCCGAGTCAGAGCAATCGACCGATTTTAGCCTTCCGGACTACATCCACATCCTGATACAGCTCGTAGAGTTCGCGGTTATGTCTTCTCCTCCATTCGCCTTCCACGCAGACGGGACAATATATCCCACGTAGAATTTTTCTTTCGAAGGTACCAAGAATCAACTCTGCAGTTTTGCTTAACGTCCAGCTTTCGGCTCCATAGAGCAGAACTGGCAAAATAAGAGTTTTGTAGAGCATGATTTTGGTCCTTTGAGTCACAGTTGACATCGATGTCGATGTCAACTGTGTACCCCAACAGTTGAACCGACTTGTAGAAGATAGTGTCTTCCGTGTTTACAGCTGCCCTCCGCATTATCTTCTCCAGTACCAGATTGAAGAAATCACACGACAGCGCATCTCCTTGCCGAAATCCAGTGCAAGTTTCAAACGCATGGTGCATTGCGTATGTGTTGGCGTGGTGCGACACAACCGGATCAGTTTTCCCCATGAAAAAGTGGTGTGTATCGACTTGAAACTCACAGGCCTTCTCCAGGATTTGTCTTAGTGTGAAGATTTGGTATATAGTCGATTTTCCGGGCCGGAAGCCGCACTGGTACGTACCGATTAGTGTGGTTGCAAAACGGCTTTAGACGTTCACACAGTACGCTGGACAGGATCTTGTAGGCGACGTTGAGCAGGGATATACATCTATAGTTGTTGAAAAAGGTATGATCCCCTTTTTTGTGGAAGGGACAGGGAATTATATACCATAATTATTTGAATAAATGTATTTGATAGCTAGAGATGTGATTAGATTGAATTTATCACTTTTTGTTAAACAGGTTTGAAGCTTAGCTAGTACTTAATTTAAAAGAGAATTTATTTCTTCAAAAGAGAATAATTTGTTGCTCTTATTGTTTACAGATGAATATTTCTGATGAGAGGTTTTTTCCGCATGGACCTGCGTGGCATTTAATGGTGGAGAACGATCAGCTGGTCGAATTTTGTTTTTTGGCGAGAAGGTACAGGGGTCGAACATGTTTGTTAGAGGAGGGGAATGTGAAAAGGAGTGTGAATCTAAAGGTTTTTGTGGGAGTAATATAGATGGTGTGCGTTTGCTGTTGTTTGCACGTTGATGAGAGGAGCGTTTCTGACGAATCTCCAGATATTGTTTGCGACTAATGCAATTTGGATCGGATGATCTGTGTGGTTCACTGTAATTGGGGCAACGCATTGCGTCAGGTTCTTTGCATTCAGTTGTTTTGTGGCTGCCGAAGCAGTTAGCACAAGAAATTTTTGCGTGACAATGCATGGAGCCGTGTCCATACAGCTGACAATTATGACATTGTGTAATTTTTTCCTGGTTTTTGTCTCTTAAAGTCCCAGCGGGCTATGGTTCTGAACAAACTGGAATGATTTTTCTTCAGTTCGTTTAGTTTTATTGTTCCGCGTTGAATATACACAATGTAAATATAGCTTTTGTAGTGGATGTTTGAGTTAACATTGTTTGTGATAATTTTCACGTCGATGCATTTTATTCCGGTTAAAATAAGTTCTTCTTTTACAAGTTTTTCACTTGTAAGATCAAGTCCCGATAAAATTACTTTTAAAGGTCGAGTTTCCTACCGAGAAATGTGAACAATTCAATATTAAGTCTGTTTAGTTCCGATTTTATTTTCTCTGTGCTTTGCAAGGATGGAGAAATAATTTGTTGGCAGAGCGATATGTTTTTGATAAGATAATTATCGACAACACGTCCACCTGTTGATTTTTATAGGAGAGACACAATCTTTTATGACGTTCAAACGTTCACTATTAATACTATCCACATTTTCACCGAAGTCTTCCAGCAAACTGTAATAATTCGTATTATTCACCATTGTTGAATCTGTTATATTTAAATTTATATAAGAGTGTTTGCTGGGAGGGCGATTGCCTTCACCAGAGTCACTACGAATTCGCTTGTGTACATCCAGTGTGTCATTCTCGGTTTCAGTCCCCATCTCGGGCCGAGATGTATACATGGCTACAGCCGCCTTTAATACGGTCTTGAATGTTTAATTTCCAGCTTGGTTTGCTGTCTATTATCACGCCTAAGTATTTGGCTTGACTAGTGAAACTTAGTTCCTTATTCTTCAACTTTGGTGGACGAGATATTTTGTATCTTCTTAACTTATTTAGCGAAGTTTCCATAATATCTCTAATGGTGTGAAGAAATTTGCCTCTTACGATTAGGATTTTTTTTGGCAGCCGACATTACTGAGTTCCATAAGGACTCTACCAGTATCTAAAGGAGTGGGGAGAGTGCGGGGTTCCTCTGAATACTCTCATGGTAATACAATAGTGTCCTAGTTCGGAATAGATATTTTTGGAGGATAAGACGTTTCTAATTCATTCTCGAATACTCTCCTCTTTGTAATTTTTAGTCTGACTAGGGCATTGATTATTGCTTCCGACTTGGCATAATTAAAAGCACCCTCTATGTCAAGGAAGGCGACCATTGTATATTCTTTGTTATCAAGGGATTTTTCAATGGTGCTGACTAAGGAGTGAAGTGTTATTTCTGTTGAGTATCCTTTGCGATAAGCGTGTTGGGAAGGTGATAAAGATTTGAAGTTGATACCTTCTCCAATATGTAGATCCACCAGCCTTTCCATTGTTTTCAAAAAAAATGAGGAGGGAGTTATGGGTCTGAAGTTCTGTTGATTTAACTGTGCCGTCAGTATTTGTCAGATCTTTGTTTCCAGTTAAATGAGTATTGATCAGGAGTTTAAGGGTCTCCTCAGCGGATTCCGTCCAGACTCATACCAATGATTGAATCAACATTGGCATGGTCGGTGACTTTGAAAGTAGAAGTCCGATCACAGTCTTTGGTATTTTCTATATTACCACAAAAAGCTTTCCAGGATTATTTTTTGTGCCGTCTTGACCTCTATTTTGTAAGTCTTGAGACTTTGCTTGTAGAGATCCCAGTCCACTGCTCCACTAGAAAATTTTGCACAGTTGCTTACTTTGCGTAAGGCTCAAAGGTCTGAGTTCCGCCATTGCCGTTTACTATTTTTCCTCTGTCTGTTAACTGTTGAGAAAGCATTGTTCTGTCATTGATGTTGCTGTTCGTGTGGTGTGCGTTGGCGTCAGCACCTATCACTAAGCGGCTTTTGGCCGAGTTCGTAGCGTGATATAAGGTGTATCCTTTCCAGCGATGTGGCCATCTTTGACGAGCCACGATTCCTGGATGACGGCGATTTCTTCTCCGCCTGATCACGCGATATATCATTGTTTGGCGAGTGCCGGACAGTCGCAGAGGCCAGTGTCCCGTGCTTACAGCAACGAGGAGGTCATCTGTCCTTCTTCGTCGGCAATCTCATTTCCCTCTATATTTCTGTGGCCTGAAACCCAAAGAAGAGTGATATTACACATTGCTACTGGCCTGTCTGAGTTCCTCCTTACACTGTTGCACCAATTTAGAGGAAGTGTATACTGAGGAGATGGCCCTTATGGCTGCTTGGCTGTCGATGGAGATCGCTGCAGCTTTACCATAAGGGCAGGTGCTGAGAAGTTTACACGCTTCTCCGATCGCTAATACTGGGTGATCTGGGAGGTGATTAGAATTGGAGATATTGAAATCCGCTGATGTAAAAGTCCACTGGGAGGATGTGTCTAATTTATTAGTTTATACGTTCTTATATTCTTCAGTTAAGAAGTTTTCAAATACTGGTTCGAGTCATTGCGGACGCAGGAAACTTTCAAAAATTTACCTACAGAATCTGAATCTAAAGCTCTTTTGTATGCCGATGACACAAAAACCTTAGCCTCAGCTATAAGGCCGTCAAAAGCGCTAGAGAAAATCCAAACCACCTTGCCCATTTTTGTGTCATACTTGTGGTACCATCGTGTATGAAACGGATGGTTTGTGAGATTCGTGTGATGAGAGGGGCTGAACTGTCACGTGTCAACTGATCACCACTTGGTGTGGTGTACGGAGAACCTCACAGATAGAGTACCTATTCTGCCAGGAAACCAACAGTGGTTACACGCATACGGTGGGAGAAACTACAGAACGGTAAAATGCAGCAAAATTTGGGTTTAAACGAATTCAAACTGTTCCATCGCATGTAGAGGAAGCATGGTGACTTATATCAACAGCTGTAATTTCCTCTGCACGTGATGTTTGTGGAGTGAAGCGACTTGGAGTTGTCGAGTGCATAATGGGATGCCAAACAGTGCGGCTTTCGTCCCGGCAGAAGTACAACCGACCTGCTTTTCACTCTAAGAATGGTACTCGAGAAGGGTTGGGAGTATGCCAAACCGATCTACAGCTGTTTTGTAGTTTTGGAAAAAGCATACGACCGAGTTCCTCGAGGGTAAACTCTGAAGTGTTGTGCAGAAGTATTTGTTTCAACTCTCACCTATGGTCATGAAATTTGGGTACTGACCGAAAGAATCAGATCGAATACAAGCTGTCGAAATGAGATTTCTTGGAGCTGTTGGTGGAGTTACTCGGCGGGATAGGGTGAGTAACACGGGAGTACGCGGGGAACTCAATGTAGAGCAGCTGCTTCTTCGAACGGAAAGTGATATGCTTAGATGGTTTGGTCACGTGGAACGAATGTCCTCATCCTCATCTTCCGAGGCGTGCCTTGAATGCGATTCCATCAGGTAGGCGACCGATTGGCAGACCCAGGAGGAGGTGGTTGGACCAAGTCCAAAAAAATCGCCTGATTGCACTTGCGCATAACTTCTGATGAGTTAGAGTCGAAGGCGGAGGATCGAATGGCTTGGAGATCTCTCTTGCGTGCATTACCCCCGGGAGTCCCTATAGTGGATCATGCGGGTCGAAAGATGATGATGATGACTTGAAATCTTCGGCTTTAAACATTAATGCAAACAAATGTGAGCTTACTTATTTCAGGAAGGCTTCTGGCAAGAGTCATAGAAAAGCAGTTAAATTAATCAAAGATCTTGATTTTAACAATGTAATTATAAATTTGCTTAAAGAAATATATATAATTCTTTACTAAATTATCCCAACCAAATATATATTTGCTGTCGGTTGCATTAAAAACTTTAGTCTCCATAAAGACAACTGAACTGATCCAGTCATCATGAAACTGGTACAGGTGGGGAAGATGATATACACACATGCACATCTTCTCCAAAATGTGTGTTTGTTTTGTTCATTTTTCGAACAGTCATCCTCAGGAATGCAGTTCCAGTCGATTTAAAAATGACAGACTTAAGGGAATGCAATCATTGACTTGTAATGCATCACGTTAACAGGTGACATTCGCTTTATTCATTCCTCTCAAATAAGACAAAAATAAAAACAGAAACTCATCACAATTATTTTCCATTCGCTCTGTCTCTCAAATGACAGATCTGCAGTTGTTTATTTGATTTTAATGTGTCCATTCAAACCGAAGCCGACTGACGTCTGTCCGTTTGCAGCAGTAGCAGCAGCAACAACTTGCTAACTGATAACACCACTCGACGGGGAGAAACAAAACAATTTTCCATTAAAATGGCTGACACTGAGTCTTCTGTCAACCGGCTCGCAATGGGTTATCATCATTAAATCCCGTTCTAAATTGATTTTTCTTAATTTCATAAACAACAACAATTTTGGTGCTTAAATGACGTCCGAATGGGCATTAATGCCGCCATAAAACAAAAACAAACTCCAGTCTCCATTCCAGCAGCCGCGCGCAGGCGATAAGGTCGCTCTCGGCGCACTGATAAGCAGACGTCATGTCAGTGGGAAACCGAATTTGAATAGCGACATTAGTTTCATTCCCTGATAAGGTTCCACTACCCTCCAACAACAGAGCACACACTTCAGTAGTATTTGCGTTCGTTATTTCCATTTAATTTACTTATTTTATTTTTGTTGTTGTTGTCGTCGTTCATTTCTGTGTTATCAGGAGCGTATGGACTGCGGTGCTGGCACAGTGGTCATGCCTACTCTATTAGGCCGAGCACAGCGGTGACAGTGGTGTTGGTGACACGGCTTATCAATGGATCGGCCAGCTCAGTAGCCTTGTTGTGTTCACATAATGTGCCCATTTCGAGATAAGCTTGTTATTATTACTCTTACTTTACAGTTACAAGTTGTCTTTCTTCTTGCGGTTCTACTTGTTGCTTTGTGGTCGCTTTGTCGCTGGTCGTTGGTCGTTGCTCGGTGGTCGGTGGCAGTGCAACGATCTGAACAAGATGACTGAGTAAATTGACGCCACCGATGCTGCTGCCATCTTCAGAAAGGGCGGCGGAAAAGTTTTTTTTTCTTTTTTTATGTTTTCTGGCTCAGTGTGACTGTTGAGGCTTGGAAATCAATGAACGAAGGGATATCAGCAAGAGCAACACTTGCTGGAATGAAATTGATTAGATAAAGTCCCGGCAATGCGATGGACTGGGCTGCCGGCTATCTGGCAGACCAATGAAACAGATCTTCATTTGGCTGACAAGTTGAAGTGTGCTTTGATGTTAGATTGGGGTTCTGATGTGTTTTGCTGGATACAAATTTCGACCACCTGGTGATTTATTGGACCAGTAAAAGCTGCTAACTTCGCTTTGTAAAGAATGCGTCTTGTATTGACCACGACGACAATTATTATGTAGGTGCGTTTGACAACCGCCATCTTGGTATTTGATGACCTCATTTGAACGAAATTGTTGACGCTTGAAAGGTGCGTACATTTATATGTGAAGGTTGCAGAAACGGAGCGTAGAAATATGCACAAAATGTATAATTTGTTTCCTTCACCTCTGTCAAGCAGTCAAACACGCCTTGTCTGCCTTGAACAATGGCGTTGACATGTAAGTTGACCGAAATCGAATCAGATTTGATAGTGACCGAGAGCTGGAAACAGAAAGTGATGTTAGTTCGTAACTCGTTCAGATTATTGAAGAAGTACATCTGTCTTTCAAGGTGTTAATCGATGGCTTCCTCTTCTAAATCCCTACATTTTGGTTGGTATGTGCCTAAACGTAGATCCACTGAAGTTCTGATCAACCAGAGTGATGGTTTAAGAAGAGGTGGAGGTGTGAAAATGGAATCGAACCTAAATGCCATTGTGCGTATTAATCGATGCACAGGGTGGGCATAGGTTTATTTTTAAATCATAGGTTTTTTTTACATTGACAGGTGTTTCCTGCTGCAAATCTTGCCAGGAAGCCAGTATCATACCTCCGCGGAACGAAATGAGTCACCTTACGATTGAACAATGTTAGGAAATATTAAAAACTTATTTCCAAAGTGGTGTGTAGCCCAAACAACCGCGACTGCTGTGTTTGTGTACAAATTTCGTGAGACTGGTTGCTAGTGAACAACACTCATTGTCCCCGTCGTCATACGGTGCGCACAGATGAGAATGTGGCTGCTGTGACCGAGACTGTGAGACTCAATTCACGAACATCAAGACGCCATCGATTCAATAGCTTAACATTTCAAGCAGTAACCGGAGCATAATTCTGCGCAAAGATCTCGGATTATTCGCTTGCATGTTCCAATTGACTCAGCAATTGAAGACGCGCTACCATCCGCTTCATTGAACAACGATTTTGGGCGACAAATAATTTTTTCTAACGAGACATATTTTAATCTCGGCGGCTGCCGCATCTGAGCTCGGAAAACCCGCACGTTATTGTCGAGAGGCCAATGCATCCACAGAGAGTGACAGTTTCTTGCAGATTGTGGAGTGGTGGCATCAATGGACCATTTTTCTTCGAAAATGAGGCTGGGAACAACGTTTCGGTCAAGCAATCCGTGAGCTACTGGCTAAAACCCTCACCCAGGTCCATATACACATAATATAATGCAAAAACAAAATTTTGTTCATTTCATTGCCTTTTTAAAAATTAACTTGTATTTGGCCGACCGTGTACATAAGTAGGAAGGTAGACGACAGGGGGCCCTGTCCGCCCTTAAGGCCGTGGCTCACTTAGACCAACTTCTTGGGTTCATTGTTAGATCATAAATCACCCGAATTTATAAATGAATCTTAGGAAATTTTTCAGTTCAACACCGCTTAAGTCATTCTTTTTTCGACTGGACAGTCGCAGAGCAGATGTTGGATAGATTCTATTTCTTCCTCATCTCTGCATATTCTTCGAAAGTCGTTATGGGGTAAGTTCAGATACGCAACATGTGTACCTATGGCACAGTGTCCGGTAAGGACACTTATTAGTGTGCTCAGCGTCGCTATAGAGCCCTCGCCGTTGCTCCAGTACTCAGGCTAAATCATTGAGCTCTGTCTCTATCTAGGGCTACGCCGTCTTTCCTTATGGAAAAAGGCCGATGAGCTGAGTTGCGCATACGGTATGGACAGAGTATCAGAGTTTCGAACCATTTTTCGTTTCCCTGGATTCCAATATGCCCCGGTACCCAGCAGAGGGTCACCGTGTTCACCAAGGATATCTCACTGATGGTCTGTCTACACAGTCTAAACAGCTTCGAATTCAGAATGTTATGGCCCTTATTGCAGCTTGGTTGTCAGAAAAAATGGTGGTCGAATTGCTGGTTATGTTCTGATCTTTCAACGCCAGTGCTGCCTCATGTACTGCAGTCACTTTCGCTTGGAAGACGCTGCAGTCGTTTGCAGTGTATAAGGCGATCCACTATATTTTTATTACAAATTGTTCCTGCTATTGTATCCGGTCCGCAAAGCGCTGATTGAAGCTCCTCTGCCGGGCTAGGGTTGTTGGTAGATAGTCTGTTTGTTCTATATTTTGTGCTGCTGTCCAATTTGTATGCCGTATGGTGTATGTTGTCTCCCGCCAGAAACCAGTTTCTTTGAACCTTAGGGCCGATGAGGCTGCACTCTTGCTACAGAATAGGTCGACAGGAAGGAAGGAATATAATGGCCTTGAGTGCATCAGTCGGTGTTGTTCTGAGGCAACCTGTTATACCTAGGCAGGCCGATCTTTGGATTCTGATTAGCTGTATGAGAATATATCACTTCTCCAATGCTTCCCATCATACTAAAGAACCGTAAGTCAAGATGGTCCTTACTAAAGTACATATACATATACATATATACCTCGATTCGTGAGCTCATCTGAGTGATCACAGGGCACTGCTCCATCGAAACAATGCTCCGGAAATGGAATGCGGAATCCAGCGATATCTGTCGGAGCTGCAGCGACGAAGAAGAGACCGAGACGATCCAACATCTGCTATGCCACTGCCCAGCTCTCCAGAATAACCGCCTAGCCGCGCTGGGCCAAAGATTCTTTAGAGAGACTGCTTTGGCAAATGCAAATGCAGACATATCGGATCTCTTAAGAGCCATCACGCGACAGGATAGGTTAACAAAATATGTACCCCACAAATGAAGGGATACGGTCAGAATAGCTTAGAGTACCCGTATAGGGTCAGTAGGTTAGATGTAAGAACAATTGTGAAGATAGTTAAGCTAGTTTTAAGTATTTTTGTCCAGCACGTAGGTAAATGAATTAAAAATAAAACAAAAATGAATTAAAAAAAAATGAAGGGATACGCAATGGGCCCTAAGGCCTCCGAGTGGTAGTGATGTTTAACCATCACACTCACCTTCCAAAACCTAACCTAATCTAAGGTACGTATATAACGTATATAACGAATTGTTGAAGAAACTGAAAGCGTATATTGAACGACAAAAAACGAACGACCATTTCGCCCAATGAACGACTGACAATGCCAAAATCGACCCTCAACAACATTACAATTGAAACATGCAGTTTTAAGTAACGTTTTATTATAGTAACTATAAAATACATTCAGCAAAAGTCTCCATCGGTGAATAAATCATTGATGGAATTGTACTTTTTGAATTCCTTGGGCGGTTGTAGAAATTCTTTAAATAAACTTTTATCGTTTATTGGACTCTGACTGAGTTGTTGGGGCGTTTGTTTGATGTTACACGTGCATTATAGATTGTATCGTCACGTGGTAAACGTACAATTAGTGGCTTCCAGAATTCAAAAATGGTTTTCTTTTGATTATTGCTTAATGCTTGTATTATTATTCGGCATAATTATCATATATTGAGGTTGGTGATGCGGAATAATTCGATTGTGATCAGGAAGTGGTCTGGGGTGGTGAGGTCCGCGGGGGCTTACTAAGTTAGAAGTAGACGAGAAAACTCGAAGCGTGAAAGGGAAGGTTTTTAAGGCATATATACATATGTGTTCACGTAGAATATGCCCAGTGCTCCTCGGAAAAAAACATCTCCTCTATAGTCTTGTTTGCTGTTGAAAGCTGTTGTTGTTGGTCTAGTTGCCTATACCTCTTCATCCAACTTGCAAAAAGTGTTTCAGATTCGTCGGATTCCTTCCGTTGGGAATCAAGATGCTCAACTGCTGTACGCAAGAGATCATCCAGCTGACCTTTTTTCACTTCCTTTTTTTGTGTTTTGAGACTTAACTCTGGCATAAATTAAAAATATTTGTTATTAGATAACGAAAACAGAAGAGCAGTGGAAAGAAATTACAAATGAATTTGAATAGCATTGGAACTTTATACACACATTTACACATTATATCGATGCGTTAAATGGGAAGCACATAAATATAATTAAGTCTCAAAATTCAGTGGCATATTATTTGAATTACAAGAAGACGTACAGCATTGTCTTAATGGCACTCGTTCATGCAAGCGATGAGTTGAAATGTATGCTGTCGAGCAAGAAACGTCACACACCACCTGGGCAAAACATAACAATCGACAGATTTGTTGTAAACGTGAACTCCACGAAAGACATCTTATTAGAGATCCGACAAAGAAATTCCCCTTGGTAAGTTACTTCTGTTTGTCCAAGCAATTAGGCTCAAAACTTCTGACTTGAAGGACCAAAATCATGCTCCACAAAACTCTTATTTTGCCTTTTGCCGGTCTTGCTATGTGGAGCTGCAGAAGCTGCATGGATGAAGAGTAGGTAGAAAACACTCATCACCTACTCTGCTCGTGCAGCGCTCTGGCTAGTTGTAGGTTCCTACACCTAGGGGCCTACTATTTCGATAACCTCAATGAGCAAAACAGCGTCAGCATAGGCAAGCTAAATCGCTTCACTACAAGCACCAACTGGTTCCGATGTTAGGAGAAGTCAATCCGCGTGGTATCACAATGAGCCTACTCTGGCCTTATTGTGTCTGCCCTTAGCAGTCAGCCACTACAACCTAACCTAATCTATGTGGAGCTGAAAGCTGGACGATAAGAAAACAGCAGAGATTATTCTTGGTCATTAGAAGACAAATTCTCCGTTGGGTATATGATCTCGTTTGCGAGGAGAGTGAATTGAGGAGGAAACACAACCACGAATTCTAAGCTAAGAGTTGTACCAAGGACGTGGATGTAGTCCGGCAGCTAAAATCCGTCGATTGCACTGATTTGGCCTCATCGAGCGAATGGACACCAATGCTACAGCAAAGAGGTTCATCAAATCCGAGCCTCCTGGTTTGAGAAGGAGAGGAAGACCGAACCTCCGGTACCAAGACCAAGTTATATAGGATGCCAGACAGCTTGGCCTTCTAGACTGGAAGCAGCATGCCCAGGACCGTCAGCGAGGAAGGCAGCTTTGCTTAGGCTCAGACCTTCCAAGGGTCGTTGATCCGCCGAGACTTCTCTGGTTAGCGCGCATTCGCATCTGACGAGTTTGCCAAGACTAGAGATGGCGTTGTACATCGCGTTCTATGCCGATGTGAACTTGAATTCCACGAATATGTGATGAGTGTCATTTACATTTAAATGAGTTACATTTTTTGTGCTTTTCCAGAATGTTTAAAGATTCGGTCGATGGTGGACTTTCCCTGCGTGAAACCACACTGGTATGCCGCGGCACAGCATGATTTAAGGCTCGGGCCAACGAATCTGAAGTTCCACTCATCACTCATCAGGAATGCGTTCCTCCACGGTGATTTAAATAGTCATACAGCCATCGTAGTCTTGACCTCGTCTAAATTCGGATTTCTTATTAGAAGTGTTGAAGTTAAAATATCGTTGAATTATCGTTACATGCATTTTGTAACGCGCTAAAAGGATAACTAACTTTGAGAAAAAAAAGCATTTCATTTTAAAGTCAATTTAAAGCTAAAGGGGTGCGACTCTTTAAACTTGCGCCTTCGACCTCCTTCGTAATAGCTCCTTGAAGGAGCGTAACAGGCAGAGCTTCTCCGCTACTTTCTCCATCTTTCCAGCTCAATCTACGGAACGTGTTGTGGAGTTAGTGGCAGGCATCTTAGATTCCTTGGGCAGCGGGGTATCCTTGCCCCAGGCTCGCTTGATCTGACAGATATATATCAGCTTGCCTAGTTTTGACAACTATTCAGGTTGTGCAGGAGAACTCTTGCTGCTCCATCAAGGTCGGTACAGAACTCACCGACAATGCGACGCGCTGTTGTGTGATTTTTTCAACATCGTTTCTGAGAAGATCACTCGCCGTCAACAAGCAAAATTGTTGAATTTGGGAAGATACCAATCCAATATATCCATAATAGATCCAAGAGCGTCCAATGCATCCCGAAAAAGTCACTATTTAGTTGGATTTTGGGTGGACATTTGAACGATTGAACAAAATACATGCTTACATCACGGAAGGACGCACAGCGTCGACGTCTCGGGCAGCAGAAGCCTTGAGGTAGTCAAGGACTTCGTCTACTTCGGCTCTCCAGTAAACAGGGACAATAACACCAGTACCGTGATCAAGCGCAGAATTACTCTTGCCAATCGCTGTTTCTTTGGGCTCAAGAGGCAATTGAGTAACCATCTCTGGAAGAACCAAACTGACTTTATATAATATTCTGATCATTCCTGTCCTGCTCTATGGCGCATAGACGTGGGCTCTATTGAAAACGTATGAAGAAGCTCTAGGTCGTTTTCAGTTTGAGTCCTTTTTGCGTTCAAGGTCTGGAGGAGAAGATTCAACCACGAACTGTGCGGGCTGTACAGCGGCGTGCATCTAGTTAAGCGTCTTCGGATCCAACGCAAGCTCCGGCCGAAAGAATCTTCGATTCCGAGCCATTGGGACAACGCAACAGAAGTCTTCCTCGAACGAGATGGCGCACACAAGTGGAGAAGGACCTCAGTAAACTTGGTGTGCGCAATTGGAGGCAGCTAGCGAAAGATCGTGCTGACTGGAGAGGCTTCTTGGTTCAGGCCCAGGTCCACCCGGACTGTATCGCCAAACAAAGAAGAAGAAGAATTTGAACGATGTTGTATTCCATTTACATCGATAGGCCTTTCTAACGAATAAAAAATGACGAGGATATCTCACACACACATAGTTTTATAGTCAAATTTTAAGATATAAATCGCTTAATGAAGGACCCTTCATATGCTATCTTCAAGAAAGGACATACAACATCAACGTCTTGGACAGAGCCTCACAATAACCTCGATGTAGTTAAGGACATAGTCTACCCCGGCTCAGCAGTAAACAGTAGAAAAAAACATCAATACAGAGATCAAACGCAGAGTAACTCTTTCCAACCACTGTTTCAATGGGCTCAGAAGGAAATTCATTAATTGAGCCGTTTCTCGAAGGACCAAGCTGAAGTACAGCTGGGATGATCAAGGTGTTATAGATCACCCCAGTCCTGCTGTACGGTTCATATATGAACAATCTCAAAAGCGGATGAAGAAGTCCTTGGGCGATTCGACTTGGGCGTGCGATTGGCGCTGACGTCATTTGTAGGAGAAGACTTAACTACGAACTGTTCGAGCTTTATAGCGACATGAGCCAGACCAGACAAAGCCTGGGCTGGGCATGTAGAGCAAACGCAGAACTCAGCTCCGGCTCGAAGAGCTTTCGACTCCAAAGCTAGCAAGGAATCGCTGGAGGCAGCAAACCAGAGAGGCCAGTTGATAACTTAACTAAAGAAGTCCTTAAATGAAGTCAATGGCGTCTAGAATAGTAAGTGGGTTACAAAGACCGTTATGCTCTCCCCAGAGGTTTGTCCCTTTTGACAGGATCATCCGTGAAACACCATAGTGATGCAACCTAACCTCATTTTATCTGTCACCTGTCAACTGTCGTGTGGTTGTTCCATTCTATCAACTGATTGATAACACCCGTTAGCAAATTAATTTGACAACATTAACACCAAGCACTGATAAAATGAAAATAATTTTCGCAACAAGTTCCAGGGGCTTGTGTGCCGCTTATCGTCTTGAGAAGCGTGAATGTATACGTCGCTGTGGCACCTCTTTCAGATAGGCAGGCGCTTACCTTGGCTTTCTGATATCAAAGTGTACACGGAGGGAGAGAGAGAGCGGGAGTTTTGTTACGTATTGTATTTTATCGGCGCGAGCCTCTTCGCGAGTGAGACTCCGATTAGAGTTTATCGCTGAACGTTATCGAATATACTGCCGTACATTACGGCTTGTTACTGTTGACGTTTTGACGGTTGTTGTTGTTGTAATTTTGAGTTCACTTGAACCGAGCTAGACAGAATGGCAGACAGTAGTAGTAAATTGGTTGTGTTGGCGGGAGTATACGTGTTTTTTTTTTATCTTATCAAGGTCACGGTTACGACGAACAGCTTCTAGAGATTAGTTATCTTTTGTGTTTTGTTTTTAGTTTTTAGTTGCAAATATGGTTGTGACTGTGAGTTGTGGTAGTGTGCATCGGGTGACAGATAATGTTTGAAATTCATTCAGGAATCGGCGTGACACGTGACGTGGTTGCATATGCTGCCGGTGGTGGCGACATTCAGCAGAGAGTCTGATGGATGCAGATTGGCGGGGCGATAAGAGATGAATGCTTAGAACAGTAGGGGTGAGATGACTGGGATTGAGTGCAGATACATTTGGAAGCAGTTGAAAGCGTGCTTTTTCTGGATTACATGGCAATATAATCAGAACTTCAATAAACAGACGGATAGTCAGTTCGAATGCAGTCAGCTTTTAAGACATGTAGTAGCCATTGTTGCTGCGTCTGAAGCAGACATGGGTGTGTTCAAAGCACATGTCCCCCAGCAGTCTGTTGGCGTAGTCGACTTCGAAACATTTTTAGTTTGGCATGGCTGATGCTAAAGCGCAGTTTGCAGTTCATGCTCTTCATAATGCGGAACGAAGGAACGAGAGGGTGTTGTTATGTGGTTACTTTGCGTTGATGATCGTCCAGTCATCGATTGGAACCGATAAGTGGAACTATAGGTAGCTAAGCATCCTGTTACTGTACTGGGTTACGTGACGAAGCCATGAGTGAATGTTATGTGTTCTTGGAATGTTCTTTGCCAGAATTAGCTTGAGTTTCAAGCTCTTCCACGTGTTACGGATCTGGTGAATGCATCCACAAAGGAAATTTTTGGAGAACCTCTGATCAACCGAATACTTCTGTGGACTTCTGCGGAATCAAAACAGAGGAGAGGTCCGTCTTGGTTGTTGAGGAGGGTGTCCATTACCTCAACGGGCCCTCCAGATTTTTATTTTTTTTTTTATATTTTGCGCGCGCTCAAGGGATTGCTAATACCCTTAAGTGTCCGGGGTCAAGACACAGCACGAACCGAAGGTATAGAGGGAGAAAGGGAGAGGAGGTACCTGTGCACATTGGTCTTAAATATCTGCGGGTTGTAGTCTGTGGGAAATATAGGGCTGGGAAGAGCATTCCAAATTCGCATCGTACGGCTGAAGAACGAGTCTCTAAATTTAACTGTTCGTCCGAAAGTAGGCTTAAGGGTAAACTGATGAGCATTCCTGGCGAGACCAGTATTGCGGGTGAATTCATTGAGAGGAGGAATGCAGTTGGCTAGCTAACTTGAGCAGCGTTTGTTGAAATAGCGATAAAATACGGACAAAGAAGAAACGGTACGTAGATGTTTGAGCGAGTCTAATGACTTTGCGACATTGTTGTCTCCTATAAGTTTTATCGCTCGCTTTTGGATTCTATCTAGTAGGTGCAGGGTGGTCTTTGGGGCACCATACCAGATATGAGCGTTGTACTCATGCTTGGGGCGGATATACGCCTTATAAATGAAAGCCTAATCAGAGGGGGTGAAATATTTCTTGCATCGATTAAGGAAACCTAACATTTCGCAGCATTTTTGGCGACCTCAAATATGTGATCGTTCCAACTAAGTGTTGTGTTGATACACATACCAAGGATGGAAAGCTTTCCGGTTTCATCGACACAATCGCCATTCATGGATAATGGCTGATTAATAAGGGTTCGCTTGAGTGACAGCAGACAGCATTGAGTTTTTGAAGCATTGAATTCGACTCTGTTGTTGTTTCCCCAGTTAATTATGCTGTCAAGATCGGAATTCAATGCTTAACATACGCTGCCATTCCAATTCTACGGCCGAAGGGCAGGGTCGTGAGTCTCGGAACGAATATGAAAAGCTGAGGGTGCTGTCATCAGCGAAGGAGTGGATTGGATTAGAAGTAGCAGACAAGAGATCATTAATAAAAATGAGAAAGAGTGTCGGAGACAGAACAGAGCTTTGGGGTGCACCAGCATTTATTTGGTGGATATCAGACTTGAACCCATCCAAAACAACTTGAATTGAACGGTTCGAAAGGTAATTTCTAATCCATAGAAGAAGAGATTCATCGATACCATATGCACTCATTTTCGACAAAAGAGCTTGATGCCAAACTCTGTCAAATGCGTGAGAGTGTTCCACTTTTCGGTGAGATAAGCTATCAAATCACCAGTGGACCTGTTGCTACGGAAACCGTACTGCCGGTCGTTAAGAAGCTTCCGCGATTCAAGATATTTCATAAGCTGACAATTTATCAGCGTTTCCATAACCTTAGAAAGAGGGACGTAAGTGCTATGGGTCAGTACGAGGTGGGTGACGAAGATTCGCCCTTTTTAGGGACGGGCTGGACAAATGCTGTTTTCCATCTGCTCGGAAAGAGACCTAAAGAGTAGGATAGATGAAAAAGCTTACGCAATGGTTTTGCCAGCGCAGAAGAACACCTCTTCAGAAGTATAGGGGGAATACCATCCGGGCCAGCGGATTTGTGCACGTCGAGATCTTTAAGTACTCTTGCAACTGTACGAGTGCGGAAGTGGATTTGTCCCATGGTGAAATCAACGCTCTCAAGTACAGGTGGAGACATATTGGAATCTGGCAGTGTTGAGCTGGCTGCAAAATGCGCCGCAAGCAGATTGGCTTTGTTTAAAGAGCTGACAGCTGGAATGTCATTGTAAATGAGCGTGTGAATTGAAGACGAGGCGGAATTCCTTATGTTTTTTACAAATGAAGAATGTAAGTGAATGATGAATGTTTGTAATCATATCAGGAGCGGCATCCACGTCACTATCGAGGAAGCATAGTGACCAATTGTTGAGTCCGCTCCAATCGGCTTTCTCGTACAGCCATACTGTTCTTTTAGCAATTTGTTCTCTAACTGTGTGTGGTGATAACGAGAAATTAGCTGATATGACACAATGGTCAGACGAGCCTAGAGGCGACAGTATGTCAACAGAATATTTATCAGGGTGAGAGGTGAGAAACAGGTCCAGGGTGTTGGCGGAATGATCTGCGATGTCAGGTATTCGTGTGGGCTCATTTACTAGCTGAGTCAGATTGTTTAACTCAGCAAAGATTTCGACATGTCGGGTGTTGTCTGGCCTGAATGTCGAAGCCAATTAGAATTGTGTACATTAAAATCGCCCGCAATGGCAATTTCAGTGCGAGGATACAGGGATACAATTCTTGAGATGGAATCGGATAGCGCATCAAATTCGTTAAACGTTGAATTGCTATCCAAGTTTGGACTTCTGTAAATAAAGCAGTAGTGAATTAAATGCTTACGAACACGGAGTTTTAACCACAGAAAATTAAATTCCGGATTGGAACAGTGGCCATATTGTGGTTGAAGTTGGTAAGCTACATCACTACGCACGTAGATGGCGAGACCGCGATGAAAAAAGAAAAGCGGCACCAAGCTATGTCTGGGCAGGGTCAAATCCGATAATTCGGTATTCTCACCTATCTGTGTTTCACTTAGTGCCAAGACAGCTGGTTTATATAAAAACAAGTGGACGTACACAGCGAAGAGATTCGCTCTTAGCCCACGAACATTGCACACATCAACCCTAAAGTTTTCCATAGAAAACAAGAAGGAGATATAAAATTACCAAACTCCGACTACGTGTGGTAAAGCAGAATTTAGAAGTGTAAATTCCGTAATAGCTTCCCAACAACAATAGATGTAGGTGTTATGCCCATACATCGATTGGAGTTGGTCCACCAACAAATTCACACTTCTAAAATCCGCTTTTTTGTTTTTATGCACACGCGAATGCACGGACGGCGACAAGTGCACGCGTCGAAGGATGGCACAGAACTGAATTGTGATATCAGAACTGAACTGATATCAGGAAATCTTTTCCCACTGAACAGCCCGTCTACTAGAGGTCATCTCTGATGACCACTCTAACGGTATGCGTAGCAAGAGGAGCTGAAGGGTTCGTTGAAGTGGAGGTGGAGGCGACCTTACTCCTTTTTGGTTCCTGGAAGGACTTCCTCTTCGCAGCAGTAGCTTTGGGCTTCGGTACGCTAGGGGAGTTAATGTACTTATCAACAACCCTTTGGTACTTTACCTTGTCGGCCTCATCCCGCAAGGAAGGCGTACCAGCATCTTCATTCCGCATGTAATCTTGCCCAGGATCAAGATGGCTCTTTGATACGCACTTTTCTTGCGGTTGCGAATGCCCTGGACTGTATATGTGAGGATGTGGAAGGTATGGGGTTACAGTCGTGTATAGCGGGTTCACTACAACTCCCTTCTCAATAAGGAGGGGGCGGCAGCAGTTTGTCTTCTGTCAGGAGACACCTATCTAGCGTCCTCTTTTTCAGATATTTCAGATACCCAGTGGAGTTCTCTCCAACTTGATACCGACTCCGACATATTCCGAGTTCAGACCTGGACTGATTGATTGATTCTTCAAGGGTCAGATTGCAACCTAGGAATAGAAGCTGTGGTAGATGGGCCCTTCTCTGAGGATCAACTGTTCTTATTGGTTGAGGCGATGAAAGAAAACGGTCATGTCCAAACGTTTAAGATAAATTTGGCACGAGTACGATAACTTTGCGCCAAAAATTGATAACGGGTCAAAACATCAAAAACAAGCATTTTTTACTACGGGATGGTCTAACTCTCCCCATGTAGTAGTTATGGACAATTTTAAATAAAAATGACTTAAGAAGGAAAAAAAGGTTAAAAAATAATGGCAACAATGAAAGCGTTGCAATTGCGTTGAAGAAAGCTGAATTACTTAGTTTTAACATTTGCAAGATACTGATGTGGGACACATGTGGTTTCAACAAGAGAGTGTCACATGCCATGCAGATGCCGGCATGACTTGCTGCATGAGTCATTTCCTGGCGGTGTAAATTTTGTTGTTGATCTGGGAGTGAGACTTGGGCGGAATATGATTTGATGTCGTGGCGGTCGTGGCGACCGTGGCGTTGTGGGTGTATGCGTCGACTCCTACGCACTTCAACCTCGGCGTCTAGGTTCGAATCCCAGTAGTACAACAATAATTTTCATGGACAATGCTCAGAGTGTACACCTGTCTAGAAAAAGCTTTTCAAACATCGCGGTTCGGAGTCGGCTTAAAACTGTAAGTCTCATTCACTTGTAAGAGAATGCTAGCACCTAGACAACGAGTGGTTGTAGAAGCTAGGCCTAGGTCTATGGATAAATACCCCCCACTCATATTACGAGGCCTGTCACTAAGTCAGTGACTTTGACGCACGATGGCATTCGGAATGCAAGATGTAGATGATTTTTTTTCAGACACCTTTATTTCTTTCTATAGAAAATTCAAATAGATCTGGAGAACATTGACTATTTGACAATAATCGAAAGAACGTTGTTTTTTGAGATTTGGTCAAAGCGAGAAAAGGCAGTGAGTTTCATGTTGAGATGTCGCGCAATAAAACTCTGGTTCTTCGGAATGGTCTCAATGGAATGGTGAACAAAGAGTTCACTGAATATACGACCACAAAAGCAGAGCACCAAGGACATCTACATAACGCCACAACGGAAGAAGTGGTCAACCAAATCCACGATGTTGCGTTGAACCATCGCTGGGTTGACCTTCATGAGATTTTATGAATTTCAAATAATGCCGTTTTTCGAATCATGCATGATAATAGAAAAAAAGGTGCCTATTTAGCAGAGTTCGATAAATCATATTTTTCGTAAGGGTTCAAAAGAAAGTTCAATTTTAAGAAAAAAAAAATTACAATTGATGACGTTCCAGAATTAAAGTAAGATTGTTATATTTTATTGAAGCATAAAGTACACAGGATGGGGGTTTTTATGCAATAACACACGTGACGAATGTCCTCCATGGCTTTGGTGGTACTACGCAATCTTTTGTCGAAATTTTGTCTGACCATTCTGCATAAATGCTTCAAATTACACAAAAAAATAACGTTAAATCAAACGATCTAGCGGCCAAATCTGTCTCGGTCTATCGAACAGCTGACGTATTTTTTTTTATCTTGAATTGACACAATTGTTGCTCATAACCATGTCCAAGCCCATTTGGATAATAGGGAATTTTTGTACAGTTAATAATGAATCAACACTTTGGAAGACCAAACTTAAATAGACTAGGACAGCGTGCTGTGTAACATCAAAACATTATCAGCTCAATAAAACAAGAACGAATGATCTTCTAAAGTGATCTTAGCAACTTATTACACGAAATATCTACTGGTCTAAATATCATCTAAGGACATCTGAGCATCTTCTTTGGTCAATTGAGTGCTCACTGATCAAAAAATGTATTGAATTTTGCTGTAGCGAAAAGTAGATACAGGTCTGATTCTACTGGACGGTGAGAAAGAGTTCGATACAGTTTGGATTCAGAGTTTGCGCTACAAACTTCACAACCTCAATTTTCTGCTATACTTAATAAAAATTATCCAGTCCTTTTTGTCCAACCGAAATTACATAGGCGCAAAATTATAGTCGGCAAAAGTTGACTTTAAAATTATCTTAGCACGTACAAAGTGTTTTGATAATTATAGTTGACAAAGCCCACTTTATTGTTATCACCTCGTGATAAAGTTAAGGCCAAAATCGTAAAAATGTTTTCGGAAGATGAATACATTGATGCAGGTACTTGTGAAGATGACGTCGTTAAGTAAACCATATATGATAAATTACATAAGAAATTTAAATAAATTTTCTACATTTTTAGGAATGACAGAGGCTATAGTCTGAAAAATCATACAAAATATATTGAAGCAAATTGCTTTGCTGCTGCTGCATTTCATTAAATTTCCATCATCAGTTGAAGACTACACTGAGACTAAGCAACAAGAAGCAACTACGCCAAAACCAAGGTAATAGTAGTAATTTACTGCACACATGTGCACATTATGCGGCCAGCCAAAAGTGTAGGACCATCAATGAGAGGACATTTCATTAATATGAAAGGTAGCTAAACAATTGACTGCGGAAAAACAATTTTTTATTTATATTTATACATGTTTCTGTTATAAAGGCTACAACACTTAGGGAAATTCTTATAAAAACATCTGCATATTCAGCGGCATTAAGCATGTTGCTCCTAGTTCCGTTACGTTCCTTTAAAAATATTTCCATTTATTGCTCTAAATGAACCATCATCAAATCAACCGTTAATGCGGTTTATATGGTAAATCCCAAATTCAGCTTCACGCATTGTAAGGAAATATGATCTCCCAGTTGGAAAACGTCGTGTTCAGCAAATACTCAGATCTGATAAGAATGTTGTCTATAAGAAATCTATGAAGAAGCCTCAACTTTCCACAAGACAAATTGGCAAGATTGGATTTCGCCAAAAATACATGTCATGGACTGATCAATGTAAAAATGTCTTGTTTAGTGATGAAAAGGAATTCAATCTGGCTAGACCCGATGGTTTTTTAATGTTTGATCAACGAATGAAGGAGGTGGTAAAGTTTAGCCGACATTTTAGGGGCGGTAGTGTCATGATTTGGGCTGGTTTTTGTGCTGCTGGTAAGATGCAGACTGGTGTAGTGCCAACCAAAATTAACTCGCATAAATACATTGAGCTTCTAGATGACTTAATGGTGGAAAAAGCTAAAGAATTATGTGGTGTTAACTTTGTGTTTCAGCAAGATAATGCTACAGTTCACTCCGCAAAATAGGTAAAGCGTGGTTTTCTATTATTAATATTGAGGTTTTGGCCATCAAGAAGTCCCGATCTCAATCCAATCGAAAACTTGAGGAAACTTTATCTCGCCTGGTATACGCCTGGCGGAATGCACGATGGTCTACAGGAGGTCACTGAAGGCACTGGACAGAATGCTGAAAGCTCTTCGTGACAACCAAAAGCCCTGATTCTGTTGCCCAGTGGTTTTGTAGCTGACGAAGTTGGAAATGGAAAAGTCTCAGTTGACACCTTGACCGGATACTTCACAACAAACATTAAACCTTCGAGCTAAATATTTCTAAAAGCTTCACACAGATATTCCATAAAGCAACGAGCACCTACTTAAGCAATCCTTTAAATAAAATAATGTCCATTCAGAGAAAGATAAATCATTTTCATTTGGAATAGCACATCATTGTAATGTCTATCGTTTCCAGCGGCACATGGCAACCACAAAATATACCTCACCACTAACTGAACGCACTTTGCAAAATAGATCCACTATACTTCTAGAACATAAATCAACCAACCAACCTCCCCATGTTCATGTGCCCTGTACTCTCAAAATAGACTTCCACATACAACCTTACATAATTAAGTTCATTTGTGGGTTTTTTCATTTTTTTTATGGAATTAAGACGGAATATAATAAAATAATTATGAACGCCAAGCAAGACACAGTCCAGTCTCCACACTCATGAAATCCACAATCCACATCACACCAGCCGCATCGAAAGCATCACAAATCGAAAGTATACTCCCCGTCTCCAATACATTTACTCCCAAAGAATATCGAGAGAGAACAACAAAAATAATATGAAAACAAAAAAAGACGAGAAAAAAAAACTGAAAAATAAAATAATTCACGCTATAACTGTTGTCGTGAGTGCGCGCGCGTTATTAAGCGCCTTTCGCAGCTTTCGGTACGAAGCAGATTTATTTTCTTCTCGATCGAGACGACAACGACGACGACTGCCCGAGGCCGCCATTTAAAACCGTCAATCCAGAAAACGTTCTCCGTTCAGAGATCTTCGCGTCGTTACCCTGCCCGGCGAGTAGAAAAGTGTTTTAAAAACTCCTCTGGAAAACCGAGGCGAAACCGGTGTGTTCTTTCTTTTGAAAACTTGTCCGCGTGTGTTCTTCACTTCATTTTCCAGACCGAACAAGGTGCAAGGACACTTTACCGCGCAGCGAATTGAGCCGAGTTTCGAACCAGAACAAGTAAGTCGAAAAATTCTTTGTAGCACAGAAACAACTGAAGTGACGTTTGGGAAACCCTTGTGTGCATCCAGGATTCCGGCAAGCGACCTGCGTCGAAGAAGGTATTAAGCGGGCGACTAATTTCTGATCGGTTTTTTGCCAGCAACTACTGATTTTCAGCGCATAGCCGGGGCCTGATAAAAAAAATGTTTTCTTTTTATTGTTGTTTTTGTGTGATTTCATTTGGTTATCATTAAACTTTTCCTATCAGTGTCGAGCGACGGCAGTGGTACAATGTGGCGGCGGCGGCGGGGCACAATGTTGGGCGGGATTATTCAGTTTTTCAGTTTAACTGATTGTGGGCTGTTATCGTTGGTGTAAAACACGGTCGGGAGTCGATAGTCACAATCTGGAGAGTGGGCTCCTTGTTGTGGATTTTGAATATGTCTCCTTATCGTTTGGAGGGTAAACGATTGTGCATCGATTGCAGGGAATCCACAACCGAAACGCAGCCAAAGGGAGATAGACTGAGACCACACCTCTTTGATTGGCTTCCTCCGAGGGGCGCGATAAGGATATGGGATAAGTAATATCTCATACTAAAGGTGAACCCCATGTGCGATAGAGGACTTATCAGAGCGTCGACCTCGTAATCAGGCTGTGCTAGAAAATGCTTTTCAGATGTGGGCTATTAGTTGGCGTTAAGTTTTCACTGGCAATGGATGTTTCGAGTTACCCGCGATGTGATCGTTTTGGATTGCGATTTGAATTTCGTTTAGTGAATGTGTTAGAGTTATTGTGAAGTTTTTTTTTTCTCCGTAGACAATGTGACTCGGTCGATTGGGGAAACTTCTGAGAGAGTATCACTCTATCTGTCAAATTGTTGCTTGTTGCTAACGTCTGGGTGTTTTAACCATTGTGCCTATTGTTCATTGTAGTCGACTTTGTTTAAGGCTTTCGGTTGCATTTGCAAATTGTTATAAACAGAGTTCACGATCGCATGTGCATCCTGAGATATTTAACTGGATTTAAAATACAATCATTGCTGTTGAGACAGTTGCAGCCATGCCGAATGAGGCAAGTTTAACAATTTAATTCTTCATTGGAACACTGAAGGCGATACTTTTTAGGTACATACATCCACATCTAGATATATTCTGTATATACATAAAATCGCCGGGCGATGGAATTCGAAATAAAATATTTACAATGTCTGCAAAATTGTCCATAGATATGTTTGTCTACAAATACGGATTGTTTTGATGGTGAGATTTCTCAAATGTTCGCTTGTATTTCGTGAATAAGAGCTCTTTTCACTCTTTCAGTGCATCTATCGATCAGTAGGGAATTATCGTTGACTCTGTCTTGAAGAAAGTCTCGAAGGAAAACAAATTAATTAAAACCCTTATTCGATGTGTGCCATCGTTTTTTTAAAGGCAACATTGATTTCGGGCATAAGAAAAGTCAAGCAACTTTGTTCGGTCTTCGATTCCAAGCCGACGCAATGGGACAACTCAACAGAGACAGAGCCGGTCCCCGTTTTCCAAATTTCCATCTAACTTTTCTGGCCTAAGCTTTATCAAATTTCGTTATAAGGTCATCATAGTCTAAAGACTTTAATCCCTTTCTGTTGACATTATATGCTAACATACCAATGTTTATTCGGACATGTTTGTCTTGAGGTCATTTTGTATTATGTTGAGTTTAGAAGAACTACGTTCTCCAGAAGCTACTCTGGCTGGCGTTGTGTTCTTCTATGCTTGAACTAGATATAAAATTAAATATGTCCGACTTGCGCTTTTTCGACCTCAAATCGTTGTTGCGGTATTAAAATAATTCATCATCATAAGTTATTTTTGGGCGATGGGATCGTGAGTTTCTGGAAATTTAGATGGCATTTCAAGACTACTACCGATCAGTGAATTAAACACACTCATTAATGCCTGAAACACAATAGGGCTTTGCTGCTGGTGTTTTTCACGTTACGAGTCCAGAGTTTCAAACGCGCTTTGAAATGACAACTCAATTTATCTGTTTTCAATTCACAAATTCCATATGAAAAATATTGTGTCCTTACTACTCCACTAATTTCAACCCGATAAATTAACCTCAGTCAGCTGTTGCCATTTCTCAAATGTCAATTTGAGCGAATCTCTCAATATGTAAGAACGTGAAACTGCCCTCTTACGTTTTATGACATTGCTCTCATTTCGCTCTAAAAAGCGAGAAGCTGAATTTTGAGCATATCATATGATTTGCGTGTGTTGAATGAAAACGCCAGCAGCAAAGCCCTATTGTGTTTCGCGCAACAGCGCGCGCCGTTGACGATGAAGGCCTGGCCAATGTCGTTCTCAAAGAAATATAGTCCCTCTTGGATCTCGTGTGGATTGGTGTCGCCCCGAATTTTGACAATTTTGTTTGTTAACGTGTTTGTTTATCCCGAAATGGGCTTCACCTTCATTTTGATAAAATTATTTTATCTTTTGCAAGAGTTGTTGAATGCTATGTCCATCCATGGTGAATTGGCAAAACAGAATGAATAAATGACGGCCAATTTGACAGATGTAGCTTAAACAATATGGCCGCTATCAACAGTCGGAAGTTCGGAAGTTTCTATTGGAAGACCCTTTACTTTGTCAGCAGCTTGTGCTGTGCGTATGGCTGTGTGAAATAAAATCACTCGTTGTGACCACCTGCATCTTGGATCGTGGGGAATCATTCGGAGCTGAACATAGGGTGTAGGTTAGTGATGAGTGTTCTGCTTAGATCAGTGGAATTAATGAAAAGTGCCCACCAAGGAATTTGTATCTGCCCGACATTAGAACTGGACATCAGCAGGGGACGTGGCAATTACTCTCTTACTCTTTTTCGTCAATGCAGCTTCAGCAAAAGTCATTTGCGATGACACCTTGCATTTTGGTTTGTTCTCTAAACCACATCACTTATGAACGATCTGTGAAGAGAAAGCAATTGTGGGGGGGAGGTCTGCGTCGAGCCAGATCATTTCCTTCCCAGAGATTACAGGTCGCAAGGGGTATACCTATTGAATCATGTTCAGTAAAGCTAATGGGTAGACTTGTTGCGTGCTGGGCTAACTCGTCCGCTTCACAATGATGTTCTAGCACCCATCATAAGAGAATTTTGTACTGTTCAGCTATCTCATCCAGAGATAGGCGAGAGTTTACCACCTTCCTTGATGGCTGCGTGCGAAAAATTCTATTGTAGCCTTGACAGTACTTCGCTACAATTCCGCCTCCAATGTTCAGAGACTCAACCTCCGTCTGAAACGTTCTGAGTGTATGCGGGCCATTTTGTTATTTTGGCTGAAAGGCATACTTTCAGTTTTCCTTTTTCAAAGCTTTTGGTCTTCGATGCCACTATTAGTTCATGGAGAGGGGGAAATGTTTCCCTACTGTGAGATATTATTTCCTTAGTCAAACCATCCAGATTCAATACCGGAAAATTCTAGGAACTGCCTCATTTTATTTGCTACGGCTGGGTATTTGCAGAGTAAATGTTGGACAAATTCTTCCAGACGCAATGCATGTGTTCCTATAGTAAGAAATACTATGTCATAGAGACCTTTCTATTACTCCAATACCCAGACCAAGCCATCGAATGCTATATGTATATGCATAAAAGATTTCGAGCGCAGATCGTTCACGGGCCCTGGTACCCATAATATCGTCATCGTGTTCACCAAAGTTACTGTTTGACTGCCGCTTTGACTGCGTAATCTGACCAGTCAGAATGTCCGATGTTATGACTATTATTATGGCTTGTTGGTTATATTGTGGTCTCTCAACGCAAGTGCTGCCTCGTGTATCGCAGCCTAAAATGTGTGTCTAATGCCGGGGAGTAGTAAAAAAAAGTGAATACATCAATAGAGTAGTTGTCATCCATCTGAATTCCCCCCTTTTTCCTCTCATTTTCCTATCTGAATGGCAGCCGAATATTCATCCTTGTGAAGTACTTTGTCCTTTTGCCGAAATAATGGAATGAGATATCCAGGAAACAGTTCCTATTAGTGTGGGCACAAATTCAGAATTTGGATCTGCGAAATTGTAAAGCAAATGCCGACAATAATCTTCAAAAAAGGCATTCGCCATTCGCCAGGAATATACTGATCGTGCTCCAACACATGACATATGTATAATTTCAACTGAGGCTATCTTTAACAATTTTATGATTCCATCAAGAAGCACGGCCATCATGGGTACAGACAATTAGTAAGCAGAGCTTTATTTCTCAGAGCAAATCTCTAAAGTTCTTGGCCACAATAACTACTTTTAAACTTAACTAACAACCGATCATTTACCCTCGTCAATAATAATATGCATCTATCGATGTGTACAATATTTTCCACTTTTTCGCGTTGTTCTCAATTATACTATGGATGGAGAGCCTTTCTTTTTCATCGGCACAAGCGCCCTTCATTGATAATCACAGTGTAGCGTAAGCTTTCTGAAGCATTAAATTCCATTCCATTCCATTAAATTCAAATTGATTATGTTGTTAGGTTAGCTTCTGCAATCCAAATTAGGTAAGAAGCAGTGAATAGGAGATAATTTACCAGTTGAGAAAAAGTGTCGGATACAGAGCCGGGCACTTGAAAAATAAAGCTCTCTTTCGAAGAACCAAGCAATCCGGCCAGTCCTGCTGTATGACGCAGTCACACGCAGACACCAAGAGATTCTTAGTCGCTTCGAGAGGAGAATCCTTCGAATTATATTCAGTGCCGTTTGCGCAGAAAAAATCGACGAACTATACGAGCTGTACAACGACATCGACCTTGTCAAACGAATTCGAATGTATCGACTGTAGTGCTAATGGACACCAACCGGATCCGGCTCGGAAAGTAGAAGGAAGACCTCGCTTCGGATGGCGTGCCCAGCTGAAAAGGGACCTCAATCACCTGGGTGTACGAAACTGGAGGCGCCTAGCCCAAGACTGTGCTTTATGTCGAAAAATGTTGACTGAGGCCCAGGTACACTGTAGACTCCGCTAAAAAAAGAAGAATGTAATGGAAATGAAATGGTTTTAAGACTCGTTTTGAAGTCACAAATGCATGGGTGGAAATTGTGCCTTTCAGGGCCAGTCTTCTTATATACAGGGTGCGCCAACTATGACATTTATCAACTGTTTATGAAAAGTCAATTCAGTATAAGTTTAACCATGAATCGCTTCACACTGTAACAACCCGCCGATATAGTGATGCTATGCATTGACTATAGTTGTGTTAACTCAGCAACTCATATCATGGTCATCAAGCACCGTCTGACAACACTATTCGTCATTTGGTGTCGAATTTTGTTGAACACAAAACAGTGCGAGATCAACAGTGCGACGTTCATCAACTCCCAACACGTTCCAATGTACTGGTTGAAGTGGTAAGAGAGATTGTTGCCGGGGAACACACATGTGTCGTGTTGTCATCGCGAATTTTAAAGAATGATTTGCATTTGTGTCCATGTAAAATGCAATTGACTAAAAGAATATTGCCGACAGAGTATCTAGTTCGCTTGGAATAAGCTCAAACAGTCGCTCGAATGGTTGACACTGAACCTGAGGATTCACGAGGCCCATTTCACACTCTCTGGAGCAGTTAACATAAAAAATTACAGCATATAGGGAACGGAGGATCCACACGAGATCTATCAAACTCGTCGAATAATTGGGCCGGCATTTGCGCCAAAACTATCATTATGACATTTTTCTTCAGAGTAGACGAAGCAGGTCGATGTCCTTGGATTTTGGCTCGTTATGTCAGTCCACAAATGTTTGAAAAGGTCTGCACGGTTACTGCTTTTGTCATGCAGTTTCTGTACCGAAAAGTCTCTTGAATTGTGCCGTTAAAAAATGGCAATCTCGATAAAATCCGAGATGTTCAAAAAAGTGAAAACGCGCACTCTGCCAACATTAATCCAAGTTCAGTTTCAGACTTCAGTCTATTACCACACTTTTATACAAATCCAGCTCAAGACATTGAACGTCACATACCTTCCAAAAACATCTCTTTCACATCAATTCACAGGTCGAATGAAGAAAATTAAAGAAAGTACTCATCCCCAGGGAACCTTGTAACAAGTGTAAATTCCTTGTTGGTTACGTCAGCGCCGCGCCGTGCATGTGCTGCCCTGACAAATGATTGTACTCGCACATGGTTTGCCAACACACGTACTTATTGCTAAATGGACCCCACAGTGGACCCATATTTCACATTCCAAGCCGAACGGAAACCACCCTCAAGTTGAAATAAATTGAAAAACTCTCACAAAACGGTCTCAGAACATATCCACGACATCGAGGCGGCGGCAGCGGCCGGTGACAATGTCGGTCGGTCGTTCGGTCGTTCGGCCGGCCTAGAAAATGTGGAGCGAAACCTCACAAAGAAAACTCCAAGGCGGGCGGCAATCAAACACATACAGTGTCGTACATTTGTTTTTAAATTTTGTTCCTCGGTTTTACATAAGAAAAGTAACAAGAAGAAAAAAACCATGAATGTTGTCCAGCAGTAAATGTTTCCAAGTACAAATACAGAAAACGCAAAAGAAAGAAAAAAACGAAGAAGAAAAATTAAAAATGGAGTCGGCATGAGCATGAGTATGCAGTCTGCGGCGCGGCGGCTGTACTGTGGTGGCTGGGCTGTGTTGGTTTGAACTTTGACAGGAAGTCAGTCAGTTCTTTTGTTTTCGTCGTTTCACTGATAAGCGGCCCGGACTGCCATGACAAATATGCGGTTCGTTGTTCGTTACGCTCTCGTACAAATGGAAAGTACAATTGTCGTTGCCTAGACTTTAGCTGAGAACGTTGCCGACCTCTGATCATACTAGTACTTATGTACAAGCCCATATATATGCTATGTACATACATATGTATGTTCACTCCAACTCCATGATCGTTCGTTCATTCTTCTTTTCTTGTTTTTTGAAATATCCAAACCAGTAGTCTTGAAAGAGGGCTTTTTGATTTCGGATTAGATTTGCACTAGAATTTAGACTTGCCTCCTTGATTTGATTGGCATTCATAGCATTTGCTCTGTCACAAGGTGATGACGTCTCGGAGGCTGAGGTGACCAGGGACTGGCTATGGTTGGAAAATGCCGAAGAATCCGAAAAAACAACACTGCAAGGTTACGCTTTAGAAGGGCAAGTGAGCTGACCAAGCTCGCCAGCTCGTTCTTCATTTGAAATGGCTTGAGAGCGTTCTCCATTGCGGTGGGAAATTTTTGGTTTGTTTTTACGTGAAAATTTATTTTGGGAATGATAAAACTCGTGTGAAGTATGAATTGAAGTTGCTTTCTGTGAATTTGCGTAGAGTAGCTCCAGATTTGAGTGTTGACTTGGATCACAACTTCTTCATAGGCCGTATGTGCAGGTTTAACTTCAATGAGACTGATGTCCCAAAGCCTTTGGTGGTGATTTTCTTCTGAACAATAGTTCTTTATAAAATCTAAGATTTACCATCTTTGTATGCGTTCTGTGCAGTCCATAGGAAGAACAAAATGCCTAATCTAGATGGGGTTTGAGATGAAGCGAGGAGTAAGAAACGTGGGACTTTTTCCTGGCATTCGAATGGAGACCAGGAGGTGCAAACATGGCATATGTGCAGAGAGCTCAGTCCGAGGTCATGTCCGAGGGTTGCTTCTGTAGCAACCACTTGTGTTGCGCGTCTATTGTGGATGGGGCTACAGTTTTATGCAGACTCCAAGCGGCAAACTTTAAGAAACTTTTTCTAGACAGGAATACTCTTTGAATATTGTCAGTGACTCGCCGTGAATTATGAATGTTGGTTAATCCGAGGATTGAGTCTGGCACACTCGGCGTAAGAGTCGACGTAACAACCCACGGCGGCCAAGATGTTAATCAGCCAGAATGTTATTAGTTTCGCTAATATCTTTTTGGCAGCACTAATCAGGACCAGTAGATTAAAATGATTTAAAAATGATATTTGCCCACATAACCTTCCTATGTTTGTTTGTAACGTGCCATTCATATGAGCATAGCACGAGTTTTGACACTTCATTCATTTGGAATTAGTTAGTGCAAAGTGACAATTTATCGCGATTTTTTTTGGTGGTCATTGTGGATCGCATTAGCCTTCTTGTGTAATATGTTCTCAGCTTGACAGTTAGCATATAATCAAACTTTTGTTGAAAATTTTGCCGATAAAGAAACTCGATAATTCAATGTGGCTCTTTTGGCATAACAACATTTTGCTTTATATTCGGTGCAAAATGGTTATTTCTGAATGTCTGCATTCGCAGTTCGCGATTCATATGAATGGCCAGAGAAGCTTCCAGATAATTCAGTGCTGATGAGTTCAGGCCACTGCATTGGAGGAAGTGTAAGCATCGATTTTCTGTAGGTAGAGACGGTGGTAGAACTTTCCTGAGTCTGGATGGCTTAGAGAGTTCGTCATACCACACAACAGATAGTGGTGGAAAACTATCGATAATCCCCGCCATCGGTAATAATCGATAGTTTGTACAAAACGATAATTATCGATAAGCTTTTTTTCATTAAAAAATGTATATACGTATTTTCTTAAAAATGAAGTAGAAAAAATACATTTGAAAGTTGTTTTTATTTCAGAATGTTAAAATGCCCACATTTTTTGGTATGATTCTGGACCGTCTTTCGGTTACTTTCGCACTCCACTGAAGATACAATTAAAACAGTTTTGGAGCAATCGTGTATAGCGCTCAATTGGCCAAACAAAATTAAAACATCGGTTTAAATTGAACTGCACTCCAAAATTCTAAAGGATGCGTTTCGTTTGAAGAATATTGCCTTTTTTCATGAGGATATCAGATGTTTGAGACTTAACCCTTCTTTCTATACGTTCTTCTAAGAATTGGAGAAGTAGGGAAGATATCGTTAACAAAACTTCAGTTCTTTAAATTGTTTTTAAACACGGATTACATTTCAGTCTCTAAATTTTATTCAGCAGTTTTTTGCATTTTCCATGTTGCGAGAACTCTCATTTTTAAATCGTTGGTCCAAGTATTGCACCGATATTTGTTATGTCCTTTGTTTCATACAGAGAAAGTCTTATATTCATCTATTCCATTAAGTTATTACATAGCGTCTGTTTGTTATTATAAACAGCCTAAAAATGTTGTAATTCAATAGCTAATATTATGTTGTAATCTATTACAAATAATATGTTTGTACCTGCAAGTATGTACTCAAATTATAAACTCACGGCTTATGTTCTTCAGATAAGTATCGTTGACATATTTTGTAACACTCTAAGATCAACCGTCAACCCGCTGATTTTGAAATAAAAGAATATTATAACGAAGTTGAAGAATATCGAGTTTTACTTTTAAAAACTAAAGCGAACCATCAATTACTAATTAGCTCCGATTGAGTTTTTTTTTCGAGAGGATGAGTGATTCCGAATGGTCAAAGGAATTGTCACATACGTCGCGTTAGAAATAGTGTCCGTAACCTCATTAAATGACGTAAAGAGTTGCTCAAGTTCCTTCAAAACTTTTATTTTCTCAATTGATATCGATGCAGGAGCTCGACTTTAGGTCTGTATCAGAAAGTAATATTCCATCTTGTTGGTACTTTTTGCAGAAGCTTGTACGGTTTAACAGTGTTCTGTTCTTTTTTAAATATTTCGTTCAGAAAGCAGTATATTGCTTTCTTTTTAAATCAAAAATGTTCTTGGAACTCTTTAATATCGTTTTTCTTTTTTCTAAACGAAGCTATCCTTGCCATCCTTTTAAAAAACAGACTGACTGAACACATTTCGGAACCCGTACTTCGATTTGCAATTGCAAACATCGACTGCAAGAACACGTAATTCCCATTATCGGTAATTTGAAAACGGGTATTCCCCTATTTTCGTTAGGTTAGGCTAAGTAGGTGGGTTGCCAGCGAAATCGCCAGCACACTTAGTCAATGTTGATCCATTGTGATACCCATAGTCAGTGGTCGACAAATCTATTGATGGTGCCGTTAATTTGATCCCAAGGGCAAATGACGACTGGACCAGATTTGAAAACCGGATAAAGCGTATTAACTTTGCTTCCACTGGTAGTCGAACCGAAAGTGCGGCATCCAGCTGTTTCTTCCCCCATTAAAATTATTATTGTCAGTTTGAGATGAGAACTATTTAATTTTTAAATAAATATTGAGGTTAATCTTCCGGTTTTTGGAAAATTAATTGCTTTCATAAATAAGAGTATTTAAAAACGATCGACAGTTTTCGGCAGTGATGCAAATGTAATAAATTAAATGGTTGCCTGGGCTTCGCTGGCAGTGTTTTAATAGGTGGGTCCAATTTTTGATGACTCAGACGAATATGTGTGGGCAATATGAATCGAATATATTCAGTCGAATATTGGATTCGAGATTATCCAAAATGGTTGGCTTGTTAGAGTAGACTAAGGACTTGATGTTACCCCAGAGAAAATAATCGAGTGGTGTCAAGTCGCGTGTTGACGCGTACAACTGACGAACGAAGTCGCCAAAAGTGTACTTCACAACTTAAATCGTTGCGTCGCTTGTACATGTGTCATAAAGCGCCATCTGGTTGGAACCACAGCTAGAATATATAGACGTTGTCGAGCTCTGTCCACAGAAAGCCGGTTAACATCAGTCCATTGGCGGTGACGGTGTCTCCTTCCTCATTTCGAAAGAAATAAAAAATAAATGATGCCAACATGTCATAAACCGTACTAAAAAGTCAATCTTTGTGGATGCATTGATGCTCTGTCGAACACGTGTGGATTGTTTTCGCTCCAATAACGGCAAATTCTCTTGTTGACATATTCCAAATGACTTTAGTCAAAATCGGGCTTAGTCCGAGATGATGGATTTTGGTCAAAATCCGGATCTCCGACCAACATTGCCCAATTAGCAAACTCACGGCGTTGTCTATGGTCGACCAGCTTCAATTCTTTTCTCATCATAATCGAATATGGACGTAGTGCCAAATCCATCCACAAAATAACCCTAATTGGCTCACTAGCGATGTCTAATTCAGTTGATCAGCTTCGATACTAGCCGCTACGGGGCTATGTTTTCTTGATTTCACATAAGCCACATATAAGCCATGATGGCGACCGTCCTCAGAAAGAAGTTCACGTTGGGTATTTGAAACTAAGCCGGAATTTCTAGAATATTTTTCAATAATTTACACTCGTTCAGCAAGCGTTGATACATAAGTCATGTACATATATGTACATTATGTGTATGGCATTGCAGTCCTGGATGGACGGCACGAGTAGAGGTGACCTTGATTTGTATGCCAACTCGGAACGGGGAAGTTTAAGAGCCCTGTCCCTAACAGCACAGTCTGTGCCTCAAGGGAAAAACTGCCATGAAATATGGTTATGACGGGAATTGAACGTATGTTTTGCTAAAACTAGCACACAAATATCATCGAAAGGTATCATCGAAAACCTATAGCTCAAGAAGAGAGATTCCCTTTCCCTACGCCCTCAACATGCAATGAACAGCTTCAATGTTGTTTCAATCAATTGAATTTCAAGGAAATTTGTCAGTTGACTTCCCCGAAGGGACCAGATATTCAACAGCGTCCTTTTCCTCGCTGCGATCGTTGCTGATGCCACCAAATTGGCATCGTTGTCCCGCGACCTAAGTGACATTTATTTGATTTCTCACACACAACAAGCACTCAAGTGCTTTGATCCTGTCACAAAACATTTCCGTTTGTTTGACCAGAAAAACACTCTCCACACTCCAGTCACCTGTCGGATTTTTTGTTCTTTCAATTTGTCGGTCGTGTGTCACGACATAAGAGTGCGTGTTGTGAATGTGTGTGTTTTTCCGGAAAAAAAGGGAAAATTCCCATCCATCGTGTTATTTGCATGAGCGGTTTATGTTATTTGAATCCTCATTGTCCCTTGCGCTTGTGCCGCCAACCACAACAAAGAGATCATAAGTGAAATGAAAACAAATACTCGGCATAATTGCTCGTCGTCGTCTGGTGTTTTGTTGGATCATATGTGGTCTGGTTCCTTACCTGGAAGGGACTGTAAAATCCAGACTGGACGCAATCAACGGGAACAACAGAACGATGCACTAGTAGCTGTTGCGCTGTGTATTTATTTCCAGCCACAAGAAAGGTTACGCGAGACGCAAATTTGCACTCGATGGCGTGCTCTAATGAGCAATCATGAGTAATAAATCAATAATTTGGATAGACGTCTCTGGATTTTGATGTGTTTTGTTTTTCCTAAATGAGAGGGACCGACGCTGGTCAGACGAGAAGGTTGGGATTCCGTCGGAGAGAACCGTGATCCTTTCTCGTATTTCCGGACTCATTGCGGAACTATATCCGGGTGAGAGGAGGTAACATGTGCCAGATGTATTGATCGGCAAATTTTCCCCAAAATTATTTATGTTCAAAATGCAAACAGAGTCCTGTAAAAAGGTGCAAAGCAGTCGGGCGATGGAGTTTTATTGCGTCTTGGGTTGGTTTTACCCTGCATCTGTACCTCCTGTAAATGTTTTCTATTCTATGAAGAGCTAAAGTTTACAAGAGGCGCCCAGCACACACATCCGCAAACAATTTAGGAAAGGCTTTGAATTGGAAGTGGCGACGATTGACGATGACGACGATTTGGATTCCTTGAACCAAGAAGGAGTATCATCCTTCTCTATGGAAGAAATACGCTGCGATGCTCTTTCGAGACGACACCGGCTCCCGTTCGTTCATCTGCCTTCGTTTTATCTATGAGAACACCCCGATGAGACTCCACTTGAATGATTATAATTCCAGTGAAATCTAGAGGGAATGTCGTTTAAGAAGTTCTTCTCAAAGTGAGATTGGGAGATGGCACGATGTCCCAAGGAAGATGTCTAGATTTAGTGTTCTTAGCCAGGAGTTCCGCTTTTTATTCAATGAGATCATCTCTGTGACTTATTGTATGCTGGACCGCTGAGAACAAGCACGAAGTCGGATAGCTATGATCGTCGTCAAAACGGTCAAAAAGGTCAGTTTAAATAAATAATCAAACGCACCTTGGCGAGTGAATCTGAGCGCTCAGAGCAAAACTTACGGAGATGCCTACATTCTGTAGGCCGTGGACTGTAAGTCAGCAATTTGGATTAGCAATTGTTGCTATCCAACTAGCCCCGACATTATTTTGCCTAGATTCAACAGTAATCACTCATGTAGTGAGTACTATAGTTCTCTCGCGAGTGAAGGGACGCTGCAGTTCTATGCCGCTGGGCAGCGAAGTTTTGGTATCACTCTGTTTGGTGCTAGGTCAATGAATCGGAAGAGTTACACCTGTAAATTATGAAAGATGCTAGTGTCGGGAATTGAACCCAGAATCCAGGGCCGACACACCCACCCACTATTCTACGGTGGCCTACACCTGCCCATGATAAGTCATAGAAGTTTTTGTTTTAAAAAACAAGTCGTGCTACACAATTTGGAGTGGCTGACTGCTGGTTGGTAGCAGACACACTTAGGCCAGAGTAGGCCCGTTGTGTTACCACTCGGATCTGAATTCCTATTCCGCAAACCGTAAAGGAGAAGGACTTATGCTAATGCTACTTATACTTAGTGCCGTGAGGTTGTTAAATTAGTATGAGTCTAGGTGGCGCTTTCTACAGGAGGAGAAACTGCAGTTGCATAGAAGGTATACAATAGTTTCTTCATCCACCTCATCTCTACAGCTTCTGATGAAGTCATTATGGAGGAGGCCTAATCTGAAGGCATGTATACCAATGGCACAATGCCCGATAGATCATTTTATTTCTCAGTCGTTCACAGACCTTCGAGTAGTGCAGTGATAGCGCGTGAGTGTGTCGACTTCCAAAAAATAAAAGCGAATGACATTCGCATTAACTTAGTACGACAAGTGACGCAGTTTTTTCCATTAGCCGGTCGGCCGAGTTGGTAGAGTCAGTGCTCTAGGCTCCACAAGTGCTGGTTCGATCCCCGGTGGGGACAACACCAAAGAAAGAACGATCCTTTTTTTGTCATTTCAATAAGGAAATACTCATATAAGTGAGTAAGTGTATTGAAATGGATTCCCAAGAGCCGTCCGCGCTCTTTAATGCGGACAATGAACAACAACAACCGGTGGCAGAATCAGGCCACCAGTCAACGGTGCCCAATGAAGGCACAGCTAAAAGAAGGAGAAAAAAAACAACAACTCCAAAGAGTGCGAAACGCCGCAATATCAAGGCGTCCCCCCAGGGTTTGCAGGGAGAAGAGATGAGGTCAGAGGCGGCGACGTCCGAAGCAGCAGCAGCCGAGACAGAGGAAGACGACAATGTGCACTATGTGTCCGACGGAGGGGAAGGCCTGTTTGCAATCAGCAGCAACAGCTTCGAATCGTTGGCATCGGACACAGAAGATGAAGTGGAGCGAGTACTTCGTTCCAAAGAAAGTGAAGTGCAAGACATTGAGGAGAAAAAGAGTCGTCTCCTCGCAGAGATAAGAGTGCTGAGAGCCAGAACTCTAGCTAGGCGAGCCCTAGAGCTCCAACAAAAACAACAAAAGCGACAACAAGAGCCAGCTCCGCAACTGAAAGCAGCCCAGCAACAAAAGCGGCCAGCTGTTCAGCAACAACAACAGACACCAATACAGCAGCAGCCAGCAGCACAGCAGCAACCAGCTGAGCAACAGCATCAACAGCCAGCAACACAGCAGAAGCAGAAGCAGAAGCAGAAGCACAAAACAGTGGATCAGCAACAGCAACAGCAGCATCCAGCAGTTCATCAGCAACAGCAGCGGCCACAAAAAAAGGAGAAGGTGCCACCCATAAATCTCTACAAGCCAGACGTAGAGCAAACCGCTAAGGTATGTAAGGAGGCCGTAGGTTGTGGCAATTTCATTATAAAAAAAAATAAAGGTTATGAAAGGTACTCAATCCACTGCAAGACGGTGGATCAGTACAACAAAATTATAGGTTATCTAAAGATTTCAATGATGGAGTTCTTCTCCTACACTCCAAAGAGTGAAAAATGTCAGTCAATGCTCTTAAAGCTCCCCGCGCCGCTTGAAGCGGAGAGGGTCTTCCAAATGCTCAAAGAGCAAGTGTGTGACGGTGTCGAGATCGTAGGGGTCAAGCCCTTCACCACAGCTAAGGCAAGGAGAGAAGGGCGCAAATTACCCATATATATTGTTCAGCTGTCACCCACAAGCAAAACAGACGATCTAAAGAAAACCAAGTCATTAGATTATCTGGACTGCGTCTGGGAAAGTATTAGAAGGCGCGACGGCATTCTTCAATGCGTTCGCTGCCAAAGGTTTGGGCACGCCGCGTCGAACTGCCAAATGCAGCCTCGATGTGTGAAGTGCAGTGATGACCACAAGGCGGAGGATTGCCCTCTGGGGAAAGAGGGAGCAGCTGACAAGAGTCAGTTAAAATGCGTACTCTGCGGGAACGCGGGGCACACCGCTAACTATCGGGGTTGCCCTAAGTTTCAAGAGCGGAAAGCGAAGATGGTTCTGCAGAAGCAGCCCCCAGTGAAATATCCACTCGGGGCAGCCATACCCGTCACCCCTCAATTGACCTATGCCCAAATGGCGTCTGGCCAGAGAAGCACGGAAAAGCAGCAACTACCAAAGGTAGCGCCGCAAGTCTCAGTGCCAAGGGCACACGATCCAACGCCCGATTGGAAATCCTCCATTGAAAGGCGTATGGATCGGTTAGAGGAGCAGGTAGCACAAATTCTGGCGCTCCTGCAGAACCAAGCACGTCACCAGTCTTAATGGCTGCGCAGACGGAGAGCACATATAAGATCCTTGCAGTGAATGCAAATTCATTGATAGGGATTCCGCGAAAAAACGAGCTCTATAGATTGTTGGACGATCAAAGCCCAGAGCTATTTCTGATTAGCGAAACTAAGCTAACCCAGAGAGGCACATTGGAGCACAGTAATTACAATGTTATTAGAAGAGACCGGCCAAACTCCAATGGTGGAGGCGGTGTTGCGATCTTCATTAAAAATAACATTAAACACAAAGTAGTGTATAGCAGTGAAGTACGACGGTTTCAGGAGTTGGAGGCCTGCATCGTGTGCATTTCTCTCCGCAGTGGAAAGAAGCTGTATGCGGTGTCGGTCTACTCCTCCGGCCCCCCTAGTTCCAGAACTACGATATCAGAGCTCGATTCACTGTTTCGATGTCTAAGACTGGACTCGGAGGAGAACTATTTTATTTTGGCCGGGGACTTAAATGCCCGACATGGATATTGGGGAAACATAGTTTCCAATAGTAGAGGGGACCAGCTTTACAGCTGGTATTGCTTGCACAGTGTCGAATATAGACTCGAGTTGAAAGCAACAGAGATCTCGTCCTTCCCCAGAAGCGGATCTTATCTGGATCTCCTGCTATTTGACGCAAGACTGCAGCTGACAGACACAAACTCACAAACGGTAAACTGTTTGAACACTTTCGTGTATCTCAGTGACCATTGCGGACTCAGTGCCGAAATCAAGATCCCCAACGATATTGCGGAATTAGGAGAGTTTGTTCAAACGTATCCCTACAATTACAGTAGGACACGCTGGACACGCTTCTCCAGACAAATGACGAGAGCAGTTTCCTCGAATGCGCTCCACATACCGTCCAGTAGAAACTTGTCAAACGAGGAGATTGACATGTATCTTATACAATTGGACGAGACAATAAAACGAACGATGGACAGTACGATACCACGGTATACACGAACAAATAACGAAAACTTGTACCGCAATGCGACTATTGACGCACTACATCAACGGAAAAGTAGACTCCTTTCAAGATTAAAAACCTTGTACAGACGGTTTACTGACAGACGAGATGAGGAAATTAGGACACTGAAATCGCTCATCAAGAACATTCAACTATTAATTGTTCAGAACTACAGACTCTCTGTTAACATGCATTGGAACAATAAGATTCGGGCTGTAAGATCCAACAACCCGAGCATGTTCCCGCAAATAAACAAATTCTTTCGCAGTAAGCGTAGCGATCTTCCGTGTCTTAAGCTCCCCAGAACGACGGACAACGAACAAATACTGACTACAGCAGGTATTGATCCGGATAACGCAGTACTCGACGACAACTTCTTCGTGGTCGAAGACCCGCAAGAAAAAATGGAGGTACTAGGCGCGGTCTTTCAGGAAGTGTATAAGGTGAATGTGAGTGTTCGCCCAAACCACGACCTGGAGAATCGCGTACAATCTAGCAACTCGCAACTTCGAGAAGACATGCAACAATGGCGATCTGAGAACATCGGCTTTGTCGAGTTCAATGAAGAAAACATGGCAGATAATGTCATCGCCGACGAAGGGGTTCTTCCCCCGTTCATAGCGAAGACAGAGCTCCAAGCGGTCTTCGAATCACTTAAGAAGAAAAAGTCGGTTGGAATCGACGGGATCTCGAACATTGTGCTAAGACATCTCCCCCTAGATGTGGTTAACATGTACACTATCCTGTTTAACAATGCTCTGAATAATGCACATTATCCGGAACATTGGAAAACTGCGATTGTGCAACCCATATCCAAGCGAGGTAAAGATTCTTCGAATCCGTGCAACCTCCGGTCAATTAGTCTCCTTCCGAACATCAGCAAGGTATTCGAGAAGGTGATAAATAGAGCTCTGACCAACTGGACAGAGGACAATAATATTATTCCGGATAACCAATTCGGTTTCAAAGCGGGGCATGACACTATTCATGCCGCGTCGAAACTGGTGTCGGATATCCAATGGAACAAGAGCCAAAAACAATGTACGGGTGCCTGCCTGATTGACCTGGAGAAGGCCTTCGACACCGTATGGTTAGAAGGACTTTTTTACAAGCTCAATGGGCTAGGCATTAGTAAACCACTGCTGTACATACTGTGTAACATGCTTACTGGTAGAAGGTTCGTCGTCAAGAATGGCAATGTGACTTCTGCAGGTATCTTTGAAGTTAAAAATGGTCTCCAACAGGGTGCCGTCAATTCGCCGATCCTATTCAACATTTTCTTGAGCGATCTGATAAGTTCTCTTCCTCACGTAATTGCGTACGCCGACGACCTGATCGTGTACAGATCAGGTAAAAAGATGGAGGACATCACCACTCTCGCGCAGGGTGACTTCGACTTATTCATGAGAAGTTGCGATGACTGGAAGTTGAATATCAACTTTCAGAAGTCGGAAACCATACTGTTCAGGACCCCGTTGTATAAGGCTTCGGCGGATACGAAAAAGAATTGGCGAAAGTTCTCAATTGTTGGGCGACACGGGCAACCACTGGTGCAAAGGACTGTAGTCAGATACCTGGGGATCTGGCTGGATCAATATCTATATTTTAACAAACATGTAGATGCTGCTCTAGCCCGTGCCCGAGGCGCTTTTGCTCTTACAAAGAAACTGTTTTATAACAGCCAACTCGATGCGAGGGTGAAGGTAATCTGCTACATGGCCCTCATCCGGCCAATGCTCACCTATGGCTGTCCCGTGTGGTTCAACGTGAGTGCAAGCTTGATGGAAAAGATTCGGGTGTTTGAGAGGGCTTGTCTTAGGGCTTGCCTTCGCCTTTACAGAACACCAGAGTCCCAGTACAAAAAATTCTACTCCAATGAGGTTTTATACAACGGGGCGAACCTGATACGAGTGGACAATTTCCTGTTGAAATTGATTCGAGGCCACACTGCCAGAGCGATGAACTCTGTTAATAACCTAATCTCTGGGGCTTACTACCCCAATCCTCAGTACCACGAGAGGGTACGTTATAATGGCTTCGTCCCCCCGGAAGCTTTCCTCCATTTTGATAAGCACGGTCTGATTCAAAATGAAAATGCGGTACCGCTCCTCTTCCACATCGCCCGTTCAACTGTGGATGGGCGACTCAACCACGATCGTTCCGTCGCACAACGAGCTGAGGAAGGTCTCCTCCGCTTCAGTACGGCGGTATCTAAGCGGGATGTTCGGGATGTTGCAATGCAGCATCAAAAATTCTGGTGGCTGGGTAGGGAGGGAACTCCATCGTCGAACCCTTTAGACCCGGGGTAGTAAGGGTAGTACCGGTAGTCGGTCACCGTCTTGCAGCGGTAGGTGGTACTCTATCAGCGGCAGCCTACGGCCGACTTACGTAGCTTAGGGTAGTTTTTAAGGTAGTCGTAAGTTGTATATAACTGACAAAAAAAAAAAAAATAATAATAATGTATATATATATATATATAGATATACACATCTGTACACGGATGTGTACCGATGTGTATACCAATGTAAATATTTAAAGGCCATACATATATATATACAAGCATATATTTTAATATAGTATGATTAGTCTAAGGTAGTTTTAAGTTATTTTAAGGTAGCATGTAAGTTTAAAATAAACACAGTTCTGATATTAAGTTTTTTTTTACAATTTTCTTAATCTTAATTTGTTCATGCTAATTTACTTTTATTTAATCATGTAGGTTAAGTCGAAAGACATATTTTAAGATTTAGTTTAGCTTAGAGTGCCCGCCGAGGGCCAGTAAGTTAGAATATATAAACATTGTTCGTCCATCTAGTTTTAAGCATTTTTGTCTAGTATATAAGTCTGTTATGAATTGTAGAAATAAAAAAAAAAAATGAATTTATAAAAAAAAAAAAAAAAAAAAAATCATTTTATTTCGTATAATGGTTTGTACAAAGGTACTTGTTACCGCACATGTTACAGTTTATAGATCTGATACTATAATATGTTTCTTCTAAAACATTATATAATTCTGTATAAAAAGAAAGACAAATTAAATAATTTATAGAAATTTGGAGGAAAATACGAAGCAAAAAAACCTCCAATGAAAGGAAAAAAAAGAAAAACAAGCAAAACAAAAGAAAGGTGAGTAAGTAAGTAAATAATTTAAATAAATAAATATATAATTATAATATATTAATAAACAAATAAATAAATAATAAAACAAAATAAAGAAATAAATAACTAATAAAAGAAAATAAATAAATAAATAAGTAAATAAATTAAACGATAGAGTATATAAATAATTTAGTACATTTACAAATGAATATAAACAAAAAATAATAATAATATTACAATAAAGTAAGTTCATACAGAACAAATGACAAGGAATTATGTGACACTCAAGTTATGAATGGGAGGATTATCAACAAAACTACAGCGTTCTTGGAATTTTATTTTCAGTTTTTGTATTCTTTCAGCGATCAATTCAACATTCGCTTTTCTGTGAAGATCTAAAGTTGAGTGAAACCATGGTAAATTCAACATCATTTTAAGTACCTTATTTTGTGATACTTGCAGACGTTTATTATGACATTGGGCACAGTCTCCCCAAACTTGACATCCATATAGCATAATTGCCTGAAAAATAACCTTATAGATTATCATTTTATTTTCAAATGAGAGTAATTGATTTTCTATTTATAAAGGGGTAGAGCATTTTGATCGCAATCCCAACCTTTTTTATTGTTTGACTGACATGTTCGTTGAACGTTAATTTTGTATCTAGATGTATCCCTAAATACCATGTCCGATTATGACGCCGATAATGGTTCTAAGGTTGTGCCTAGTGCCTACTCATTGTGATCAGGCTACGTGAGCGTTTTAAATCGATGGTAGGCCATAGGTGTTTTGTAATGAGGCACCAAGTATCGGAAGACCATGTACTAGTATCAATTCTAGCGTGTTCGTTCGCTCCACAATTCTCTGGAATGTCACAGTGTCTCAGTGTCAGACTTCCAGTATGATTTGGGGGCATGCTGGTTGAAAAATATTCTTTTCGAAGAGTAGAGTAGAGTAGTTGGTAAGAGGTCGGTGTTTTCGGGTAAGAATCTATAACAGTTGAGGATAGTAGAATGTCCGGAACAGAGTTCCTTCTACATAGGCGATTTCAGCCTTATAGCCGTGCTGGCCGCAGCCTGTCTGCCGAATAAGTCTATCGGCGAGAGATCAGGGAGAACCACGGAGGGGATGTCCTTAGCGCTTTGCTTGACACATACCGACACCATCCGGTACACCCTTTCGAGCGGTTTGCAATACCATATAGAAGTATGGGCCTAACTATAGAGCTGTAGCCTCCATTTCCATCCTATGGCTTTTTACTGCAGTACAGAGCCGATGCGTTCCTGGATGTTGAGCTTCCCGCATAGTTTCGTGTCAAGAGTCCTAAGAATATTTTGCACTGTCGTAGAGCGATAGCAGATAGCAGAAGTTCATTCACTACTACGTTCCACAAGGGAGGAGAGAGCACTCCACTCTGGCGTGCGTCTATTCACCGATTTACAGATCTTGGTGTGACCAAGCTTGGAGCTTTTCCCCTATTATTTAAAAGCTATATGTACTTTATGTCACAAGGAAAATAGCAATGCCCGTTTTTTTAACCTTCACCATAATCTTCCACACAGGCAACTTTGTAAATGACACCTGAAGTCAACAAGCGATAACTGAGATGACCTATAGTCTAGTCTCACTTGGAATAACAAAAAAAAAACAAAATACAATTGCATAATTGTATACATTTTAAGCATAAGGAATAAAAGTAGAACTCTTATCCAGGGTCAACATTAATAACAGCTCAGGTACATATAGTCAGTCCCAAAAATGAGTATACAGAATAAACGGGACTTCAAAGGAGAAAAAAATCTTGAACGCAGTTTTCTAAAGTAATTAGTCCTGCATGTGCTCAAAACGAAATGTGAGAATATAGCAAAAACCATAGGCACATCGGTTTATGCATGGTTAGGGATTACGTGTTCACGAAAGATCCTTGAGTTCCTTAAAACTAAAAGTTCTTATTTATACATATATGTTGTATGTAGATTGTTGATAATACAATATTGTGAGTTAAAGCAATCATCTGAACATAACTTATAGGTGCTTATAACATTGTCAGGCAGAAGCATATGTAAAGTAAACGTGCTTTATTTATTCTAACTACACTTACCATGGTTGCTTAGGTAGGTAGGTACATGGGCTGCTTGCTTATTCCGTATAAGCTAAGCACCATTGCGGTTTATTGTGCTGCTTATATCTGGCTTTTTAAACCTAGTTTTCCTGTTGACCTGGACTTCCTGTTCTGGATTTATTGATCATTACTTATTCGACAATTTCATAGCCATTCACTTGATTTTAGATATTGTGGGATTATCTTATACTTGACAGATGTTTTTTTTTTCATGGAAATTCTCAATTAAATACAATTTTTATTTCAATCAATGGATGTTTACATCTTTTGATCACAATGATGCCAATCCATACTTATATATTAGAAGAGTTTAATAAATTCATAATCGTATTCTTAAAACTATCCCTACTCATTTGTAGATCGACTTCATAACAAATAGAGTTGTATAGCATTAAGGCGCGAGTTATTGGATTGTCATTGGCATCTTTCTGGTACATCCCAATATACATGTGCAAGTAGCTCCTCAGATTTAATAGTGTTGCAAGCAATGTCTTTGCGAAAAAGAAAACGTTGGGTTTGTCTGCGGCATTCTAATGTTTTTAAATTGATTAGCGCGCATCTTAAAGAATAGCAAGGCATTTCATCGAACCATCTTATATTTCCTAATGAAAAAGGTGTGAACCTCTTTTGTGTTCTTTCAATTCTTTTGCTTTTGCTGGGGGACCAGATAACACAGCAATATACTAATGTTGGCAGTACCAATGACAATTGTTTTTAATGTGTACACGTCTTTAAAGTCCCCAGAAGTTCGTCTGAAAGTGAATTCGCTTTCGATATAATGAAATCGATATGGGCCGAAAAAGTCAATTTGGTGTCAAAAATAACACCAAGATCTTTCACTTTACTAACTATTGGAAGTTTATCATCTCCGAGCTTGTACATGAAATTGACGGGTAACAATGTTCTGTGGGCACGAACGATTTTACGTTTTAATATATTTAGCATAAGATGATTGAAATGAGTTAATTCTTTTTGGAATTTCAGGGAAGATATTACAGTAAATAATTTTATGTCATCTGCAAATATTAAACAATCTGAATAGTATGACGTCAGGCACATTATTCACGAATAAAATGAACAAAAGCGGTGCCAAATAACTACCTTGGGACACTACATTAATGAAGGATGAATGAAACCCCCAAATTTGTACAACTTGCTTCCGGTTGGACAAATAAGACTTTTGCCATTTCAAAAAGCTTTCATTAAGGCCCAGCTTTCGAAGTTTTTGAATTAACAATTCATGATGGACTCTATCAAATGCCTTAGCAAAATCTGTATATAACACATCAACTTGTTTTTTATTTTCTTTCAGCCTAGGTACAAGCACATTATTGGCTTTTGCTGCAGGCTGTGCAGTCAGGGCAGGCAACCTATAAATTAACAAGACCTTTCACATCTATCCAAATATTTGAACTCAACAAAGCTCTGCGGAGGCGGTTGATTTCTTGAAAACGCCCATTGTCAGCATCAATTTTAGATTAAGATTTTAACTTGTGTTGGCCAAACCTACAAAACTGGCGACCATCACTAACCCCTAAATGAAGATGACAATCGCTAGAAATGCCTAGTCAGAGGAGTGCTTTTAGAAATTTCGGAAGTTGTAAACTCCTGACTAAACGCATGCAAATTACAAAACCTTGTCCTACTTACTACTCCCCGATAGGTGCGCTAGTTCCAACTCAACTCTGTCTACATGTACCTGCTACCACCGAGCGCAGTTATCACCTTCATTGGCATTTTATCAAAGAAACCATGAGGCACGTTAACTTCTTTACTCGGCGACACCTTAGTGTTTGCTTTCAACAACAAAAACCATCAACGCTCGTTTGTACCGTTATGCAGTGACACCACAGTCATACCGCAGGGAATAGCCAACTATGTAGTTCGAGTGCGATAACAGTGCTGCCGCCCCCAAATCGAAATCGGTAAACGACCTCTCCCCACTCCATTATGCATACTTTTGTTCCACTTCGGGGCCTGTCCGCTGCGAAATCGGAACGACAAGAAACCAAACGTACAGAAAACCAACCGAAACTGAACATCTAGAGCGTAAACGGTGCAGTGCGTCCAGTGCATTGAAAGGAGAGCAGTTGTCCCCATGCGGCGAGCGACAAGCGACACACACCGAGTGTAGAATTACACATAGCTGTGCCACTTCACATGCACGCACGCACACCACGCCACGGATGACAGTGCCGTACTTATCTGTCCACTAAAATCCATAAACCGTGCCGTACAACAGATAAAGTGCGATCGCAAGGATTATTTTGACAAATTTATGAGCTCCTGCGGGACCCGTCCCTCAGTCGCTGACGTATTTACGGGCGAACTTGGGAATTTTATTGAAGCCTCTTGTTTACATTGGCGCGGGCACCTATCGATGAGATCGAAGAGTGGGCGTCAGTCTTCGGCCGGTCCGAGTTATGACCGTGCGTCGTCGGCTGTTGTGGAACGCCAGCCAGCCACTTGTGTCGTATGTGTCAGACGGCGCACTTGACTTTTCTAGGGAAATGGCATTTTTTAGCACTCCAACAAGTGTCAAGAGTGCCAGAAGTGGGCCCTGGCGCTAATTCGTGCGTCGACGTCATTATCGCGTGTTAAATCGATTTGGAGGAATGCTTTGCTATTTTCCAAAGAGCGCTCTATAGCACGGCGAGTGGCCTGATAGTCCATTATTAAGTGGCTCAATCGAACTGGACGGCGACGGCGAAATAGGAGCATGATGGATTGCTGGTTTTTCGGTCATGCCAGATCGAGTGTGTTTGAGGATCATAAATCGTGTTGATCAAGCGGTTCCTTTATGCTTGGATTCGTGTGCAATCCATGCGTGAGAAGGAGGATAAATACTGCTGTGGCAGGGTCCACAAGATAAGCGAATGCAACCAAGAGCTGAAGGGGTACTTGCTGGAGTAGGTGCCAAATTTTTGGGGACTTATCAACGAATCGATGATCTGATCGGCGTCGATTCGACCGTGGGAACTGGGATTTGTGGTATCGGTGCAAATACACTTTAGAATTGTTCGTTAAGGCGATTTCAAGACCAGATTAGTAGTACCGGTTGCCGATGGCGGTTTCACGCCAGATATTCACCAGGAGGTCTTTTGTGGACTCCTGTTTGTCCTGCGATAGAGGCAGAGTTGAGTAGAGTTCCAATCGTTCTAAGAGATAACTGGAGAGCGCATCTACTTGCCGTAATGCGGTGCGGGTTTTGAACGCAAATCCTTGAGCCAAACGTGGTGCGGCACAAACGAATTTCGATCGAATAAATTCTTGCGATGAATGCTGTTGGGATGATGCCTGTCGATTTGTAAATAGCTAGTCTGTTCCATGACTTGCTGAAGTGTACAGTTTAGGAACAGCGGATTATTGTAAGCAATATTAAGCGACGTGTGGGATAGGATGGCCTTTTTGTGGATTCGGCAGATGGGCTGACACTTGTTGTCGGGTATGCTTTAGTCTTCCCACTGCTGATCGTTTTACAGGCATTGCGTTCATTCAGGACGTCGTCAATTCGACTCCAACTTGTTACTAATCTTGATTGTGACGTGCTAAGTTTGGTGTCTTCCGCTTATTCCTTGTATTGAGCCAACATGTCTCTCTAGCTAGTGCGATTTCTGCCTAGCTGCATAGAATACCTCACACCATGTTAATTGAGGTCCGTGTCCACTCGTGTGTCCCACAGGCACTCAATTCAATTTTTCTGCGGATCTTGGTAGAAAACCTAATAAAAGACAGAGCGCACAAGAACAGAAACCAGAAACCAGACAAATGGTGAGTGGGTCTTAGAAAAGCTGGATAGCCGCTTGTTTGTCTTCAGCGATGGAGTTCATTTATGGTTAAATGACATAATAAAGAATACTGCAGTATTTGTTCCATTGAACAACTTCATGCAATACAAGAGATACCAATGCAAGGGGAAAAATGCACTATTTGATATGGTTTATGGTTTGGCGGAATCATTGTCGGATTGGGCGTGAGAACTAGATAAGAGATCGCATTAGATTAGATTTATTATCTTCTAAAACCTAATACAATTTACATTGTCTTAGTTATTACCGTAAGTCTTTGGAAGGTTTCGCCGAAAGACATCTACCAGGCTGACGTTTGAATTATTGGGTGTTTTTATAAACGTCGGAAATCTGTGGTAGTACAACCGCATTTATTTTCTCATGCGTTTCTCGTGGGCATGAGGCAGAATGTCTGCAGTCTTGCCTTAATACAAAATATTTTTCTTCCAATCGACCACATTGCAGTCAAAAAATAATACTTTGTTAGTCTGACGTCTATGAAAGCACCCATAGTTTATACAAAAAAAATGTAGCTTTTCTATACCAAAGAAGAGTTTACGGAATTCCTTAAGTATTGGGCAAATTTCCAAGAAATGAAACACATCATCTAGTTCTTTGATATCACAAAGATCGCACAAAATTGGTAGCTCTGGACGATGGGGAATCAAACTAAGTAGTTCACCTTTTGATTTGAATAACACGCTTATTCTTTCGAAGTTGTTGGTAGCTAAAAGCTAGGTCTTGTGGTTTAAAAAGTTTCAGCTTCCCTCTTATACTTATCATATAACACAATGATTCGGCTTTCTTCATACAAATTCCACCTTTAGCGAATCAGGGTTTTCGTTGGCTGATGTTGACAGAGTAGTTGAACAATCGATTGCCAGTTTGGTCCGATTTTTTACACACGTTCCTTCCGAATTTAAAATTTGACATCCGTTCTTCAACTATCGCCATTACTCTCGACAAGCCGGTGTCCATTGGAGACGAGAACATTAATCGTTTCATCAGTGAGATACCGGTCAATGAAAAAGTGACACAAAATTGGGGTCTCTGTATGTACCACATACAACTTACTTAATTACTTCATCAGGCCTTCGACCCATGAAAATAAAATAACTTCCACCTTCCAATAACTACCCAGTTGACGATTCTGGTCACGCATCCAGTCATCAAGACTGTGCTGTCTTGCGTCCGCGATGACGCGGTCTTTATACTGGAGGTTCAGTCTTTCTCTCCTTCTCGAACCAGGAGGTTCGGCTTCGAATACCCTCTGTGTACTAAGATGAGAAGAACGGAAAAAACTTACATGGCTGTTGAAGAAGAGGAGAGAAGAGATGGGCCTAGTAAGTAAATGAGGACAAATATGCAAGTCTCTAAGTAGGCTCGAACCGTCTCTATCCACCTAGGATAGCATGTCCCGATTGCAAGCTGCAGCCTACCGTTGTGAATTTGTCAAATGCCAACTCCGAAAATGGTATTCTAGTGGAGATTCGAAGTAGAATCGTCCTGTATGAGTCGTTGTCAACATATTTCATCATCATCATCATCATCTTCTGACCCGCATGATCCACTGCAGGGGTCCACTCGATCCTCTGCACACATTCGGACTCTAGCTCATCAGGAGTTATGCCCAAGCGCAAGCAGACTAGTTTATGGACTTGGTGCAACCACCTCGTCCTAGGTCTTCCAAGCGGTCGTCTACCCGATGGAATCGCATTCAAGGCAACATATTTACATGAATTAATCTTTAAAAAGGAAATGGCAAGCATTGATTTGCAATTTTCCTGTTTTGGATAACCAAAAACCAAAGAGTTAAAAATAACCATTTTTTTCCCTCGTTCGTAAAGTTCATGATTTGCATCCAAATTGCCAACATAACCCCTTATCTAGTCGTGACATTCCATTCACACATTGAGTGAAATTTGGGGATTCTGCCTGGTTCATAGTGATGACTGAAACTCAAACGTCAAACAGAACTCAAGCGGTCATGTGGCGTTGAAGCTACGATATTGAGGTCTTTCCATTTCGCTGTATCATACTCGTGTTGACTGCACTTGCGTCTCAAATTTGATATCAGATGGGAGCATCCATCCACTATGTCTGTGTTGCCATTAAATAAATTGATGTGTAAGCGTAAAGTAGTTAATTCGATAGTTAGTAGAAGATATAAAGAGGACGGACATACATAACTAATAATGGTTATATTTCGCTGACGGAACCTTCAAAATAATGCATACACCTCTGGTTCTAATCACAATCATCCCACTAATCTACCAAACGTCTTCATAAAAAACGATGGATATCCAGCTCCATTTCCTTCTCTTCGCTCAGTGCCACTTCTGTTATGTTACGGATCACATCAAAAGGCTTATAGTTAGTATACGTATTATTTAGTGCGCTAAATATGCATTACTCTCCCAAGAAGTTGGGGGAAATGATACAAATGCTAGTAACGAACTTCAGTTCATAGTAGAGGGTATGGGTTGAACATTCAGAGTAGCTTTACCTTTTCGATTAACGTACTCATCTCCATTGAGTTTTGGTTTCAGTACTCCTATGTGGGTAGATCGATTAAACTTCCTTTGACATAACTCTTTTGCTTCCGATATTTGACTATTGGTAGTTGGAAACTTGATCCAATCGCTTGCACGTCCAACTATGCTGTCAACTACTGCATTTACAGTCCAAATACTTTTCTGATATCCAGGATTGCTGAGATATCGCAAATATACCTTCAATCTATGGGACGAGTTTCTACATTCGTATCTAGAAATCTGTTTGCGAGCCACTGTAAATTTCGCTATTCGAAACGGTATAAATCTTTAAAATCACGAACAATTGTAGATGAGCGGGGCTTGTAATATTTAGCATCCCTCACATGCTCAAGATCTGCCATTGCTCTGAAAATCGGATAACACAACCGTTTACTACCGAGATGACTCTGCTACTGACCTTTATTCAAATTAAAAGGGTCAAGTTTATGCATGGGTACCCATTTACTTTTATGTGATATGCTTTTACTCGGAAAGTATAAGGTTCTGCTCGAAATTATTGAATACAAGCAGAAGGATTTCCTTCATATTTTGCAAGTGTATACAAGCATATCCTTTTCCATATCTCGCGTTGTTTGAAGCACATCGAAACAAACTAAATACCGTTTGAAAGATAGGATCTCCGACTAAAAAAAACCTTGCGGACAGTTTGCTGATTGATAGATTCAGATTCGTTTGAGTTCGCGCCAAAGACGGACACCGGTAATGATAAAAGATGCAATATTTTACAGTTTTTTCTTCCATAAAGGTGAAAACGCAAGCCAGGCGGCTGAAAATGTAAATAATGTTTATGGTCCTGATACTGTAACAGTCAATCAAGCGCAGTCAAATCCGTTCCGGTAATTTCGATGTCAAAGATGCACCACGCTCTGGAAGGCAAATTGTCGAGTCGCAATGTAAGCGCTTATGCGATTGCCCAACAGCTAAACATTGCATAAAAATCCGTTTGGAACCATTTGAAAAAGACTGGAAGCAAAAAGAAACTCGATTTATGTACACGACAAAGAAGCTTATGCATCGAATTTCCATCAACGAATCGGAACAACATCGACCCAATTTCTTGAAGCGAATGGTGACGAAAAGTGGATCACATGCGACAGCATCAATTGAAAACGGTCGTGGTCAAATCACGGCTAGTCGACCGACAAACGGTGGCCAAGCCTGGATTGACGGCCAGGAAGATCCTGCTGTGCATTTGGTGGGATTGGCAGGGAATCATCAACGATGAGACGATCTCCTACGGCAAATCTCTTAATTCGGACCAGTATTAACAACAATTGGACGCAATTGCTCAGAAGAGGCCAGCTTTGAAGAGGAATTGCATTCCAACAAGACAACGCAAGGTCATCACATCGATAGCGACTCACCAGAAGCTGCGGGAGCTTGGTTCTCACTCGGAACTATCATCAAAATGGCACAGATTATCCAAAAAAACGGCCGATATTTGGTCTAAATCGGACCATTTTCACTATAGTAAAAACGGGCTTAAAATTCGTGCAAATATAATGGATTTATTTTCACTACACCTAACATAAGTTTCCTGGGTCTGCCCGTAAACCCGGCAAAACGTTCTGCTTCTCCGTTAGTAGCTGAATCAGCAGTGGTTGTTAGTTTTTGTAGAATGTTAATGCCATTTAAACTCATTAGACGTGAAATTTATGTCTTTAATTGTGCTAACATCTGGGAAATACCTTTCTTAGGGTCCGAATCCCCTGGGCATCACAATGGGCTCAACATGACCTAAGTGAGACGTGGCTTTCCCCATTCTACCCACGCACCTAACCTAACCACCTAGGGTCCGAATTGTATGAAAAATCGATATCCTTCTTATTGCAAAAATTTGTGCAGCCGTTTTGTTTTGACGTCCAATATAACTACAAAATAACTTTCCATACATGCTGTATCGATGTTGTATCGACGCTGCCGTGATTGCCCGGGTACCGAGATTTTCCCTGAATTAAAATAGCAATATGAATCAATTCCTTGTCCATTTTGGTTTCTTTGTGGGACGCACTTGTGCAGTGCGTCAGTAGACGCGGATTCGTGCATAACCTATCAATAGCTTCCAAGGGAATTTACGAAGTGAAGAAGAGATAGCGCATCATTGCTAGGACACAGGCCGGAAGTTATCCCGTTTTAGCTTTACATGGCCTTCAATCTTTAAAAAGATCTCAACCACCGTAGTTGTCGGATAACGCTCTGACAATGAAGCTACTGTTTCCTCTTCACTTTCTTCCTTCAAATCCAGGCCCAGTTATCATTATCACAGACAGTCAAGTGCACTCTAACCCTATCCGCAACACCGTCCATCTACCGAATCAATTGCGTGCACTTCAAATGCAACATTTCAGCGTCGTTAAAATTTGTTAAACAATTTTTTAATGTTCCATTTAATATTTCTTTTGACAATGTTAACGATTTGTTTTCCACAGATATGGGATTTTAATAACATCGTCCACCACTCTAGCGGCCAGCTCCTCACGTGCAGCCCAAAATGTGTTCACCGCCGTCGCCGCCACCGCCACCGCCTTTAACTGTTCACTGAAATTCATAAAGTCGTAAAAAGTACGCGATTTTACGACTTTTCCCCGTCCATACATTCCATAATGGCATGATATGTGATCCAAATATGTCGCTAGCAACAAGCATTCGGTACCAGTACCAAGGTATCGTACCAATTCGATTTAATTACTTTCCATCGACGGATTTTCCGAACTCGATCCATCGACTGCACGACGACCGGCAAACCGATGCCGGGATTATTAGATTTTCAAAACTCATATTCCTCAAAACCGCTCGACGTGGTCGACCCATTCACAAGGGGATGCGACTACATTTCGGTCGTCTGGAGTAATTCAATGCCTCATGGTAGTTTACGATCTTGATGACCACTTTGGGAACCTCGTTAAAGGACACGCAAGGATCGCTCTGTGCAACACGGTGCGCGGCGAGGGGGATATGATTTATGAGATAATTTTCTGGTCGATTTCAAAAATTTGTTACAAGTGTGCATTGCTGGTTGCATTTTGGGATGCCAACGAGTAGGGTTGGAGTGAGAAATTATGCGTTTTCTTGCGAGCAGAGCATGCGTAGAACTAATTGGAATTTTTTGACAAGGAAAGGCTTATGCCACTCGAGTGGATGTATTAATTTAACTAATGGGCCATAGGTGGTAAGAGGATATTCCTAAATTGACTAAAGCGAGGGGAGACTGACGGTTGGGGCACGTAGGGAGGGACTCTAGTGACGGTCGTCTGTGTGTGATGTAACTACTAGTTGATTTGCGTCATCGGCGGTGTTCGATCATTGTTTTCTTTCACTTAAGTTGGTAGGTGGGTTGCGGTGGCTTAGCGGAATGTGCTGTCCCGCCGGATTAATCTGGAATTGATCCCTTATCCATTGATTGAAAACCTTTTGGAACTTGCGACGGGGGAGAGGTCTCAAAGATCGTTAAAGCCGTTGTATCCTAGGACCAAAAAGGGCTAGAGTCGGGCAGGTATATGCATAGAAGATGATCTCTATCTCCTGATCTTTTAAAGAAGTTTCGCAGATTTTTCTATGGCCATGCCACCTTGCATGTTCTTCTTCAATACGAACTGAACCTAGACACCCAGTGTAGGGATCGACGCGCCTACTCAATACTCCAGGTGTAGTGTGTAATCATACAGATTGTACGACGTTACAACTCTGGAGCAAGCAACATATAATTGGCCGTGCGAAGTTCAAACCAGCAACACTTGGTGATTGGCCTTGAGCTTTGTTGATGGTTATGGCAAGAGCCGGACCGGAAACTGCAATTGCTTGAAATCGAAGGGCAATTCCATTGAAATCATTGGAACTCGTGGTATCTTTTTCTTTATATTTACTTACGAAGTTTTTTTTGTAATTGAATGCCGCCAACTGAAAATCGAATATCTTTGTCTCGATTAAGCCACTCGTTGCTGATTACCTTCAGGCCGATTTTAATGCTGTTGCGTTATTTCGGCAGCTCTTGCTGTAGTTGCTCTGATTCGAACTTGTTCTGGACTTGACTCATGCTGTTGAGGTATTTCAGCGTCTTTTGACTGCCACTCTTATAACCTATTTGACTCTAATCGCATTTAACGTTGGTCGGGCGTTTCGGCTGTTTTTCGTTTCGCATCTGCTTAATTTCTTTCGATTACAGCTCTTTTCGGTTACATTTTTAATAACTAGAATTTTTTATTTTTATATGTGGATATTTATTTGTTTTGGACAACACAAAGCGAAATACAATTTAAAATTTCTGGATTTAGATTTCATTGTTAGTGATTTTTTCCTTTAAAAACTGTGAGAAACTTGAATGAACAAAATAGCTAACTATACTCGAAATCATCACCAAATTTCACGAAAACAAATATTTGTTTACTATTGACGAGATTTTTAACATTTTCTAATTCGATTATTTTACATGTTGACGTGATAACCACAAATGGTAAAACTTTCTGATGAGAATGGCAGATCAGTGTATTTGTTTTGACAGTCGGTATTATGCGCCAACTTTACACTGATGCGTTTAAAATAAAAGAAATGTGATGCGCGAATTTCACAAATTATGTTTTCAATTTATTTGCAAGTAACGCCACCCTTTGATGAGGTTAAATATTTTTTGTATGGAGTAAATGGAAAATTGACTTCATGAATGAACCGAATTTGTCTAATACATTGTCTTAGTGGTCTAAAACCATCTCCGCATTATTGCCTTTCATGTGAAACTTGTCTTATCTACTAATAAACGACAGTAGTATGCATCACTGTATTCAAGACAGAATACGACCAGGCAACGCCTTTTACTTTGCATATAAAAAGCTTCTACAGTTAAAGCTTTTGTCCTAAAAACTGAAAACTATGCTTTACAAAACGGTAATACGTCCAATAGTAAAGTACGGATGTAAAGTTTGGTCATAAAGTAACTCTGATGAAATGAATATAAGAATATTTGAAAGAAAAATGATCGAAAGAATATACGGTGCAAGATTTGAAAAAAAAAAAAAATATATGTATATATGTACCGGACATACATATACGGCGACGCACGAGGAACTTAACGCAATCCTTCATGGCCAAATCGCAATAGTGCGTTCGGTCGGTCGGGCTTTCATAGGCGTTGGTACGCGTTTTATCGAGTTTACGAGAATGTTATGTCAAAACGCGATACACTCAGTTTTCCATATCGAAATAGAACGCTCGCGTTTGACACTTCAAATGAAAATGAATTGCTTACTCAAATAGTTATCAAGTACACAAATTGTTAGTCAACCCGCTAAAAATGAAAAGTCATGAGTGAATAAAAAAAAAATCACCCGGATGAGTAGAGAGTAGCTCCACCTAGAACTTTGTGCTCTGACTTACCATATTACGGTCTGTGAAGGTTCAACGCCCAAATGCTGCATTGTGATTTATCCAATGGCTTTACGTGTATCCTACTAAAAATGTCAGAGCCCGACGCCTCGAACGCGCTATTGCGATATGGGTATGAAGAAGAAGACAGTTTCGCCAAAGCACAAAGAACCATATGACTTAGACATTTAATGAGGATGGATGGCTCAAGAAAACAAAAAAGAACATCAAAAGCAATCCTGAAAGTGTAAGAGCAATGGGTAGATCAATGATTAGATGGATAGATGGTGTGATTGAAGACATACGAAAACTAAATGTTCCAAACTGGAGAAATGCAGCACTAGATAGAGCAGAATGGTGGCACGTCGTGCAGAAAGCTAAATCCTGCTCAAGGATCTAACGCCACAAGAAGAATATTGTGGTACTTGTCTAAATACATAACTGTTGTTTAAAGTTTACGTTTTGTTGCTATATCTTCTAAATTATTTTCCATAATCTCTAAGTAGAGGAGTCCGTTCACTAAAATGCAGAATATAGTATTAAATGCTGCTCTTACTTCATCATTGGAAGGAGGGAGTGTTGTTGAACCATTGGCATCATCTCCATCATCTATACTGTCTACTGTACCCTTACCGTCATCATTGATAAAAATTTCGTCACTAGGTAAATGAGTAATGGCGACATCATTAGTTTACATCGAAAGTAATGAATTCCTCCAAACTTAGATTCTACGACGCGGTAGAATTCAGTTGTAATTCCAAAAGAATAACACTTAAAGCAAGAGATTAGGAATTCTTTTAGTTCCAGTTAGATACAAATGTAAAATAAGCCGAACAAAATTGTCTGTATTCGACCTTAGACCTAACCTGTGAAGGTAGGTTTTTCCACAAAGGTTTTTAGGGTAATATTGCAACTCGTTCGAGAGAAGATAATTTTTTCATAACGATAATTAGTTGTTTTTTTATGAACGATTTTGTACAACATACAAGTTCTGTAAGTTAAAAATGCTTCCAAATCACATCGAAGTAGTCTGCAGCTTTGTTCTAGACATGGTCAAATCTGCGAATGTTAAACACGTACGGTGCATTTGCATCATTTACTATTAACGAGCTTTTGAGAATAATGGTAATCGCAGTCGGCCAACAACAAGCTGCTGGTTATGACCTAATCACTGGAGAAGTCTTAGACTAGGAGAAGTCTTAAAAGAATTACCTAAGAAACCGCTTCTGAAGTTTGTCGTAGTCGTGGACTTATTTGCATATGCCTTTAACTTCAAAAAACCCCAAAAAATCCAACGGCGTTAGATCGCAAGATCTGGATGGCCAATTCTGATAGCAAAAATGGCCGATTAAACGATTAGGAAATGACACATGCAGTAATTGAATTGTTTCTCTGGTTGTATGGCATGTGGCACGGTCTTGTTGGAACCACATGTTGGTTACACCCATATCTTGTAAATTTCACTAACATTTCGTATTGTTTCTTTTTCACAAGTTAGCAATGTCTCTTTCTTGATCTGAATGCCCTCATCGCAAAAATATTCGCTATATATTTATTTACCTTCAAATTTTCAAAAACTCTTCAGAATAGGTATAGGTACCACTTTTCAACTGTACTGACTTTCCATCGCACTCCATCCAAAAAGACTTGTTTTCAGTAGTGGCTTCACATTTTGCAAATCTACTTCGATTTTTTATGTGTACTTCTAAACAGCATTCTCATCCCTAATCGATTCGTATGTTACCGAGGATTAGGCCTACCGGGGATAACCCAAAAAGATAAAACGCAATGAAAATCTACCTCTTGTGTAATGTGGAAACAACTTATGCTGCCAAAACATCAGGATGGTGCGCCAAACGTACATCTTGCACAGGGCGCTCATTTGGCTCGGTCCGGCGCATCCTAGCACTCAAAGAAGCGGCCAGAATGATATCACTGTTGGAAATACCACCGGCTGTCCATTCTAATTGACAGTCAATCAGTCATTAAAGCAATTTCGGCAATGAAAGCAAATTTGAACATTGTCTACGTAGATGTAGAATTTGCAATAAGTGTTGGCAGATTGGTTGGAATGACATTCCTAGGAACCTGCTATTTTCTCCATCATTTCACAAAAAAGGATGTGATTTGAAAACTGATAGAGTGTAGCTTGTACAGTAATATGCAGGCTCTATAAGTTGCAAGATACATGCAAGGTGGGAACGAAGTAAGCGAGAAATGCTAAGGTTTCGAGGGATTATGGGAAATGGTTGGACCAGGAATTTGGTTTGCCGATGGAGTTTTATGCATGAATCGAATCCTGGAAGACCTTCGAAGGCATTTAATGAATGTACACCCAAAGTGCAAAAACGAAAAATAACAGAACTGGTATGTAGAAGTGTCGTTAAGATTGAGTAGCAAGAGATATGCAGCAAATCAGCTAAGGGAGCTTGTATTTAACTCCACTGCCAGGGCTACCAATCTGAAAAAATCTGGATCAAGACATGAACAGCATAATAAAAAGATTACTCCCGAGGAAGCTCTTTTGCTAATGGTTATCACAAAATTAAGTACTTTTCAGTATAAAAGCACGCGGCCAGCAGCTTACAAATATAAATTCGAATGTGTACTCGGTTTATTATTTAGTAAAAGAGGCAAAGAAAGACTGTTAGCCCGAAGAAGAAGCTTTCAATGTGACTGATGTGCCTGCTGAAGTGGAATCATAAGATCTGCTCGATATTACATTAAAACGAATCGTCAAAACACAAGCCGATCTATCGGAGCACTTGACATCTTTAGGAACGAATGCCTTATCTCTGCGTCTAACCTCCAAATGGGCTATTAGTCGGTATCAGCAGACTATTGATGATGCAGAATACAGTGATGCGAACGTTTTACCTATGGATGATGAAGGTGAGGAGGAACGTAGAATGTGTTAGTTTCATAAAAATATCTTGGGAGGTATTTATGTTAGTTGGTTGGAGAAAGAAAGCTAGTGGTCTACTATCTGAACACATTAGTACCGATTTAAACAAAATCGGTATATGAGGTATCCATGAGGTCAATGGAGAGTGGAAGAGGTGAGGTATATGTCAACTATCACTGAACAAATATGCTTATAGGTAAACACTTCATAGAATTACATTTATTCTGAACGAACAGGTAAATCCATAGTTAATCGATATCAAGCACAACAGCAATAAGGTTCCGCTGGTTGGTTGAAAGAACACACTCTGCAGCGTCGAACTTATAGAGAGTGTTTGGGAGACTCGATCGTTAAAGATCATTGCACTCCGTTATGATTGTAGATTTCCAACGTCGTTCTTCCTCGACCTTGGCTACAACAGGAAGCATTATTCTAGTCCAACTGCAGAGATTCATAATACATTTGAGCATTCATCTTCATACTACCTCTAGAATTTAGACTCCAATTACATTCACTGCTTGTTTAGATGTTTTAAATTTGTTTTCCTTTAGCTTTATCGTCATACAAACTGCCAGCATCTACCTTTCTGAACCCATTTCACGCGTAAACATACGCAACTTGAACCCGGCAACACCATCACCCCTCCAGCGTATTTAAGCTTGACCATCGCTCATTCCTCCTATAAAACGAACACGCGTTTTAATTTGTTTTCTCCACATTCATCGTCTGGGTATGCAGAGAACACCAAAATGAAATGAATAACAAGCACAAACAGAAAAAAGAAAAAAAAAACAATTCAATAATTTGAATTAAATTTATTTCGGTATTAACCCGCTTGAACCCGCGTCGTTTTTTGTTTCGAAAGCGTTTTTTCTCTTATCAGCTCGCAGCACGGCAGGACTGACCCCAGAGTGGTGGCTACGTGACGACACTTGTTTTTCTATGATCGAAGAAATTAAATGATCATCATTTTAAATTGTCTCCAAACAATATGTGTACTTGTTGAGTTTAAATACGTTCGACATCTCGTAACTGCCGCCTTTGTTTTGTGGCTCCTGTCGCTGGGGCTTTTCAATGCTGTTTCCTTCGTTTATTTTTACTCGACTGTGTGCGAGCACAGTCTGCCCGGGGTTGGCGATGAATTGAAGTGTCTGTAGGAACGGTTCACTAACACAAAATGCGCATCGCTAAGGTACAACACGTTACGAGATGAGGTTAGAGGAACTTGTTTCTCAGTGGCCACGGATTGGAGAACAGTCACTGATTGTGTCGAAGATAATTTATTGATCTAGAGAAAATTGGATCTTAATTATCGTTTGTATTACTGTAAATGTAGACAGATTGCGGTTGACGCAAAGGGTCCAATTGAGCTGCATTAAGTGTGTCCACGCTTTCTCAGCAAATTAAGAAGCATGACTGGCAACCGGAACGAGCGATCAGTTTATTCATTTTCTAGAATCTCACAGTATCTCGGCATTCACATGAAATCAATGCTAAAATACTGGACCATGTCGTTGAGAGATAGACGCCAGTTCAGAAGTGTCTTTGAAGTACACGTGACTGCATTCGGAGACTTGATCGGCGTCAGAATATAAAATCATTTCTTAATGATATCACGCGCTTCAGTGATTCGGTAAAGGAATGGTAATTGAATACTTAGGTCTTTAGGCCACTTCAGAGAGAAGACGAACACCAACGAAAAATGGTTTCCCTTAAGGGACTGCTTCTCCTTATCGGTACGCGTGCCTACTTAGAACTTGCAGCTAAGTAGCAGTCCTGAAACTAGTTCGGCGAAAAGTTGAAAAGCGACCATAGATCTGCGAAAAAGGTTCTGGCAATCCATTCGCCGACTCGGAGGAGCCAAACAAGGAGTCAAACACAAAAATTGTGTGTTATTTTCCAATGAGGTCGACAGACAGTTTGCGCAGATGGAGCTACTCACAGAGAGCACTGAGGTTGGCAGTCTCGTAGTCTTGAATGGGGACCGAGAATAGTCCAACGGTGTAGGAAGTCATTTTAGCGATTAAATCACTAAATCTGACGCTCGGTGTGAATCAGATCTGGCCAGAAATAGTTAAATCAAATGGGCAAAGAGGGCGTTTTGTGGATGTCGTGTCATTAAGTTGGCCTAGGAACGAGCCTGGCATATTGAGGTGATTGCTCTTTTTAAAAAGGAAGACAGAGGTTATTGCTCCAACTACAGGGACATATCTTAATTAAGTCTCCACGCTAAGGTATTAGAGGATCCGTCTAGAACCGTTGAGTCCAGAGTGGCGGATGAATAGTGTGGCCTTCGTCCCGCCAGAAGTACAACATACCAGCTTTCCACTCTTAGAATGCTACTTGAGAAGCCTGGGGAGTAAGCAAAACCGATCTATAGCTGTTTTGTACATTTGGAAAAGGCATACTACCGAGTTCTTCGAGGTCAACTCTGGATTGTTTCGCAGAAGCGTAGGATGGTCCTCTTTTGAAGGCCATTCCGGCTCTATACACAAACTGTATAGCTGTATAGCTAACTGTATAGCATCTGTATTCGAGTTAACCATGCTAAATAAATACCTTTCTCCGTGAACGTTGGACTTCGCCAACGATGCGTCTTGTCACCTCGGCTTTTCATTATATATGTGGACTGGATGTTCCAGGGCAGCCGAGGAAAGCGAGAATGATTCACATTGTGAGAGTTGAGAGTTGGGTAAGTCATCTTATAGATGGATAAGTAATTCTCCCCGACGTAACTTCAGCGCGCACTCTTTAAATGTGTGGCCGTATATTCTGATGGCCAAGTCCCAGGTTATGGTTATTTGAACACCTGTTTAATGCACTCTATATGTTAGGGGAATCCTATTGAAGCTGGTGAAGAAGTTTGAGTATATCGGGTTCTTTTTCAAGACTGATGAGAGAGGAGTAATGCCCTGTAGAATTGGTCAATTTAAACACTGTAATCAGGCACGTAATCAGGCGAGCTGAGTGTCAAAGCCAAGTTAGCACTGTTAACTCAGTATTCGTACCAAGGCCCAACTATGGTCATGTAATGTGGGTAATGACCGAAAGTATAAGATACCGAATACAAGGTGTAGAAATGAGATTTATCTGTTCTTTTGTTCGAGCTACTCGCCGTGATGGGGTCCAGTAAGATCTGGAGAAGATCGTGGTTAGGAAGTCCTTCTCGAAGAGTAGCTAATCTATCAGAATATCAGTGTGTCTATGTATAAATCAGCAACAAACGACCGAAAATTAGCTTCTCTCATGTCTTTTAGGAGAAAATATACATATTTGCGTCTTAAATTAAAGCTATATTTCCGTCTTTGGCATGGATTCATACATCCCATGGAAGAAAAAAGAACAGATGGTAGTTGGGTCCACTACCCTTTGTAAATCTGCGGGGTAGTTGTAGTCTGGTCCCGCAGTATTGTGGGGTTTAAAGTTTGGGCTCACAAGACTGTGGTGAACATCACTCTGAGAGATCCGCATGTTAAGTTTAATGGGGTTGTAACTAGGCATAGATTCTCCTGAGCATATCTGGACTGTCAATATGTTAAATGCAGCATTTTTACGTTGGCAGTCCTGATTCCATCGGCCAAGGCCTACTAGGGATTTATTTCTTAGCCGTGTACCGCTCCAAATCTGCGGCCCCTGGATCTTTTAATGAAAACTTTGAAGGGCTGATGACCCTTGATACCAACCTGCATTGAAAACGACGGGCGCCAGAATTCCGTTTCAAGCCCTTTAAAGCCCCAACCCATAGAATCTGTTGATTTTATAATCCACAAAAATCGTGTTTGCCAGATTGCAAAGAGGTGCCCAATGAATACGTTGCGTCCGAAATCCATACAACCCCACTACGACAAAAGCTGATTACAATGTTTTATGTGCGAGAGGAATTGTCAAATCCGTCGCACTAAATTCCACTTGTGGGCTGCATTTGGTGTCTCCATCCATCTTATTAGGTCTTATGAGTTGTCAATTTGTTGACATTAGGCAGAGCATGCAGCGGATTCTCAGGGTTTGGGCATTATCTTCATCTTCTTGCCATTATAGGAGGAGACAATGCAATCGGTATCACTTCTGTTTTTAAGACAAGTTGCCCTTGAGCACTGAACTCACTGATGATTGAAGAGCGCCCACTCGATTTGAGCCGTTTCGGCTTGGTGGGAGACATCTCCTTTGAATGTGAGGTCAGGTATAGTGATATCCTCGATCCCCCTTAGTCGTCCAGGCTATGGATATTTTCTTCATCTCCGAAAACTTTACCAGAGGCATGCCATTCTCTATAGAATGTCCGATAACTTTTTATATTTCGATGGCTCTGCTAATTGGATAGCTATTCGCCCTAGTACTGGTGGGTTCAGTTCGACATCGCGCCGCAGCTTCCAACACAACATATTATGATTTACGATATTTTGTCGAACAAATGTATTTCTTTGGGACTGTGTACCATGCCTTAGAATCAGGGGTGAATCCTTGATCGCTGGTTGTAGATAAGACTATCTGAAGACAATTGTTTAGCAATCTAATAGTATATTTGGCAGCCAATTCCTTAATTTGCTGATCAAAAGAAAGTAACAGCTCAACTTCCACCATCACAAGTGTTAATGTTGGTGCAAACCTCGCATGATCTTCCAGACGTCCTGGAACATACGCGGATGACATTGACGTGATTGGCCGAATGCTCAATGAGTGGTTTGCTGGCAGTGGACTGTAGTCAATCGGCGTGTCTTTGGGCTCTGGAGGAAGTTATGTATTAAGAGTCTCCTCTCGAGTGATCAGGACGACAGTCTTGTTGTGTGGCACTTAAACAATTTCAAAGCGAATGTAGAAGCTCTTTATATCTTCGAGTGAAAAGCTCCACGTTATATCGTTAGTTTGAGTTGATGACATCTAAGAGAGAAGATTCGATAGATATCCAAGCGTCTACGGATCCAACACCTAATGTACCTAGAGAATGTAGAGCACACGGATAACTTGGCTCCGGCACGAACAGTCCTCAATTTCTAGTTTGTGGGACAACGCCGAGCTTTAGGCGGACGACAACGTTTTAAGCAGCGCACACCAGTGGAAAGAGACTCTGGTCAGTAGCGCAACACAAAGAAGGAGAATTATGGGACACCCTCGGATGGGAGATCACAGCAATATGTTACAGAAAATCAAACTGTAAACCAATTTATTTGTTCTAACACGGCGCTTTCAGAAACTAGGCGAGTAGACTCTCTTTAAACACATTTTTTTGGAGTTTTCGGAATATCCTTTACAGTTACATAATAGATTTTTCTTCACCTTTCACCTTCAATAGTGCAACAGTTTTAGAAGCATAAGGTCCGGACCGTAGTCAACGCACCTCTTCATGTGGTCGTCTCCAGTTTCGTACATCAAGTTGAGATTGCATTCAAACCGGCTAATTGACCGTTGCCGTGTTCTGCTATATCTACAATTTCCAAACGTTCAACCTTCGGCCCTGGATGCATAGATGTCTGTGATGAAGCCCTTGACGCTACACTGGCATTTCGACGCTGCTTAGACCACAGATCGCGGGCAGATTAGTTAAGGTTTCTATTCATTTTTTCCTCCTGATTTCGTATGAGGCAAGTACTCTGCCATGAGTTGTAGCAAAAGAAAAACCTTGAACAGGTTTTTACCACTTTCTACTGATGTCGGTCAGTTGACTACCGACACATGGCAGTTGTAACCCCGTCCAGGATCGATGATCCACGCTTCTATGCTTCTTTAATCGAGGTCTATTGTTGCCATAATGTCTCCTAACCGCTCCAGGGTCGCTCTGAAGACTTTCAAGTGACAACAATCGCTATCGCATTGACATCTGCCGGAAGTCATCATACTCAGAGTGTATTGCTGCTGAAGCCAAGTCAATTTAAGTAAAACAGAGAAACTGTCTCCTTTCAGATAGATTTGCCTTATCAGAGAACCTCCTTCGTCGTCAATTTCATTTCTGCATTCGACGACAACGTCTGGGGCATATCACATCAACGTCCACGTCCACATGCTGACACATCATGCACCCCACATGAACAGCAGCGTTTAAGATAAAAGCTGAAGTGTACGGGGCTTGTCGTCAACGCCATTCACACAATGGATATCCTTCACATGGCAAACTGTGCGCGATAAGTTTCTGAATGGCAGCGATAACGCCATCGGAATCCTTCAGCCTTTCCTATCCAGTCACATCCCACATTCACAAATGTGGATACTTACCGAACGCCCTCGGGAACACTCGGAAAATTACTGATAAGCCCTTTCCTATAACCCTTCCATCGCACAGACGATGCAGTGAAGAATGTGAGTTTCCAACGCAATCATAAGCGCCAGCCTCTTTCGCGTCCCTTGACCAAATAATCGCTAGTCCGCCCATACGTTTTGCAGCTCACAGCATGAGCGCCACCGCAGATACCACGAAACAGCTAAATCCGCATGCAAAATCGACGCATTATCACGTCTGACCACATCCAGTAGAGGACTGTGGAAAATCCTCGTGAAAATCTGTGTAGCTGACCACAGTCACAGCGAAGCATGACAGCTCCTGCTGATCAGTTTACCAAACACTGTCTACCTACGATCGGGAGAGGAGATGAAAGGGTTCTCGTAGTAAACGCCCCCCAACACTGAATTCAGAATTCATCAAAATAACCAGATGCGAGATGGAAACGCGATGGAAACGTCCCGTCCCGTAGCGTACCGTCCATGTGTTGCTCTACGGCTCGGCGGGAATTGTGACAGAAGAATGTTCGATACGCCCCTCTGTCGAATGGAACGGAACTTTACGATCACCGCCGATGATGAGCGATCGAATCGTAAAATCATCATCGGATGAATTCCCAAGCGGGAAGTTTGCACTGGACCATTGCACACAGCGGGCCGAAACTAATTAGCCGGACGATCCGCATACTGACAGTTGGGTCCAACTGACGACTGACGACCAACGACTTAATGGGGACGCACACTGATCTGATTCCGAGTGGGGCCTGGGCATCTGCATCAAAGGTCTGTTCTGTGCACTGCATCGCAGTGCAACGTTGCAGCACAGAGGTCGCGAACTTCAGATAAACCACGTCAGTACGATGCGTCGACTGGATTCTAGTTCAAATTGCATCGCAGGGAATCCTCCCGCGTCCATGTGCTCAGCGAGCTCGCTCTTCGGTGCGGTTTTGGTCCGGGATTAGTCATCTTTATTTTGCACTTGAGCGTGCTGCGAGAGTGAAAGTAAAGAAAGCGAGCGCGCACTCATCGCTGTTTGTTTGCTTAAAGGATTTTATGCAACATGTACCTGTTTGCACAGGGATGACAGCAGGTACACGGAGCGGTAAACGGACCCGGGGTCACGTGCCGCTGTGCCGGTGCTGTTGTGGCAGCGAATTAATGTGCTCATCGGATGACACATCACCTATGATGATCGACATGGGTTCTGTTTACAAAACAAGAGCTGTTTTCCCTGACAAACTTTGAGTGGTCCCTTAAAGGACACACTCGGTATCTTCGTTTCGTTGTTTTTTTCTTTCTTTTTTTTGGGCCTGCGAACGATGACCTGTTTGGATCGTCTCAATGAGTGTGTTTACGATCGACAAACAGGGCAGTGTTGCTGCAATAATTGCTGCATGCCGAGAACAATGCAGGACGGAACGTATGTCTCACATGTTGTGCTGTGAGCAGTGTGTCCTTGGCAATTGTTTTTCCACAAAAATCGGAAGTCCGGGTGTAGTTTACAACGGGATTCAATGAAAGTATATGATGTTGTTTTCGTTTTGAAAAAATTACAAATTGCTATTGCTAATGATCTTGTTTTTTGTTTTGATCAGTCATTGGACGATGACTCAGCTGATCACGGAAGACAGGCTTTGAGATGGTAACCCTGTTGGTAGGCAATGGATTTTAATTAACACTTGTTGTCAGCCCTGACATAGTCCGGTATTAAGTTTGACAATCTCGCTGGGCATTCCCACAAGTGGGACCCACACTGCAGATTGCGGCTGTGGTCCAATTTTCATTATCTTCTTTTAGTGATTGTTCGTTACTGTTTAATTTTTCTGTGTTATATTTTAGACGTATTTCGTCGCGAAATCTGTTAGAATTGCCATTTCATAATGGAAAGAACAATGCTTACAAGTTATTGAACATTTCACGAGAAACCTCTGGCAATACAGGAGCTGCCAATGTGCATTGAAAAATGGACTGTTTCCTGTGTTTAATGGTCCGGTGGGCTCCAGGGTCCGTACTTTTCTTCAAACATTCGATCTTTGTCCAAAATGCAGGATCTGGAACTGATCGACTTGTTGTTGTCACAAGAAGACTAGCTACAAGCTAGATCGATTGACGTATTGAAAAATGAGTTCAATATGCAACGTATATCTCGTCTTGGACCGATAAACTGGCCGTCTAGATCGTGTGATTTAACGAATTTTTAAGAGGATATTGTCTAAGCCGATAAACAGGGTCAATCTCAATGTCTATTGCAGCTATGGAAGAAGACATTACACGTGTTATAATCGAGATACAAGCCAATGTGCTTGAAAAGGTGCCACAAAATGTTACTCTCCGAATGGATCGCATAAAACGTAGTCATTGTCAACTTACTTACTTTTCAGGCTTGCGACCCATGGAGGGCCTGAGCCTTATCAATAACAGCCTTCCATCGTTGACGGTCCTAATCACGCTTCCAGTCATCAAGACCAAGCTGTCGTACGTCCGCGATTACTTGGTTCGATTTTCCTTTCCATCTCGAACCAGGAGGCTCAGATTCGAAGACCCTCTTAGCTTTAGCCTTGGTATCCATGTGCTCAATGTGGTCAAGATGATGTTTGCCCTCCAGACGACATCAAAATCTGGATACAGTGCGTAGAGTTCGCTGTTGAGTCTTCTCCTCTTCATTATTTATAGAATTATAATACAGAGTAACTCACCAATTGTTCTACAATAAGAAATTCAAATAACTTTTTTGTTTAATGAATGTCGTTCTGTTTTTTTTTAGTTATTTAGAAAATTAAATTTTATTTGTATAGCTCATCCACCTGATCAGAAAATTAGTCGGGACTTGTTTTAATGGACTGCTTCAATTTAGTCAAATTGCTTGGTTTCGTACACATATTGCTTGGAATAACCCCATAAAAGTCTGATGCTGTCAGGTCAGGTGACTTTGGGGGGAAAATTTCTGGATATTCATTTGTTTGGGAATTTTCTGGCTCTGGCCTATGCTGGCAGTTGTTCCATCTTGCTGGAACGAAATGCTGTTGAAAATGATACGTCTTCGGCGCAGTTCTGAGAAAAAAAAACTCCTTCAACATCTTTAAATAAAGGTCCTCATTGACAGTTCCTGTTACACCATTTTCTTCAAAGAAGTATGGCCCCACAATGCACCTTGATGAACCTGCGCACCACACAGTGACTCGTTCAGGGTGCAGTTTTGTGTTATGAAGTATTTCTGGATTAGATTCACTCCATATATGGCAATTTTGCTTGTTTACATTGCCGTTTAGATCAAAATGGGCCTCATCAGACATAAGCAATTAATTTATCAAGCTGTTTCACTCATTTATTGGCAAATGCCTGGCGAATAGGCAAATTCAGAGGATTTAACTTGCTTGTAGTTTGGACTCTGTTGTAATGACCGTCTGATAACTTCAAAACTCCAGCAGCTTAGACATCTTTGAAGATACTCAGCGCTCCGATAACTTAATCGATTATGTATGTTCCCTTATTCGCACTTAAATCTTGCACGGTCTTCACAAGCAAACATACATATGTATTACATATACAAGTTGGCATAACAAAGGATCTAAGCTAAATTGGACTGCGCTTGCAATTCGAACCAAACCCCGTCTGATATTCAACAGTATGCTTATGATATTATTTGTTTAGTCACGGTTGATTTTTCGTTATGATTGTACAAAGATATGATTTGGGGAGAAATTGATTCATGCCAAATTCGTTTTTTTGCAATTAACACGGTCACATAGATATTGGGCAAATGCATCGATTTCGGCTAAAAGGTCGCTTCCATAGATCTCTGGACGTGGTCGTGCAAGTCTGATACGAAGTTGGTAGATGGTTGGGTCAATGAAGTGTCCCTTACATAGATATGTATGTATATGAATTTCGTGGGATCACTTTTGATGCATCGTATGTAGGTTCAGTACTCGTGGTTTTAACGTTTTGTTTTTGTTAAACCTTGGAGGACATAAATTTCATAACGAATCATTCATTCAGGAATTGGCATGATTTTCAATTAACCTTCATTTTTGGTTGAGACTCCGATACAATGAGAGACTAGTGACATACCGAGCCAGTTAATCTCACTTTTAAAGTTTTCAGTGCTTTTGACAATAGGCAGGATGTTAAGGGCCAGCCATAATGGACGTACAGCATCGTCCAATTAATTTTGGAACTGCAAGTGAAACGATGCAATTTCGATTTAATGTCTTCTTGGGAGCATAGGACTTCCACTTGGCATAATGTTGTTGGCTTTTTTCCTGATGGTATGTCCGATATTTCCATTTGCGTCTCTTAATCTGTATCACAATTGGTTTCTCCCTTCTCATTTTTAACAGATCCACGTTCCTGATGGTGTTTGGCCAGAATATTCGGCATATGTTATGGAGACATTTGTTGATGAATACCTGGAAATCTGCGAACTCCTCCATATATGTCGTAGTTTGTTTGAATGCTGCTCTTGCTTTTCGAAGTCTGTTACCAACATCGTCTGTCTACCTTGATAGCAGAAGATATCTACATATTCCATGTTGATTCTCATAGCCTTATTCTTTTTCAAATTTCAATCCGCGAATCGTGCTAATCTTGAGAGACATTCTAAGTTTTCGAAAATTGTGGATTTGCCGCAAAATAGTGATGTTTCTTAGTTTTTTTTTTGTACCTGGAAATGTGTATACATAGAAAGCTGCTTCATTAAGCCATTTCTATTTTTAAATTTAAATAAAACAAAGTGTGTGAAATATCATCGACATTTTTTGTTCGTTTGAAAGGCCTATCGATACATCGTTGAAACGTCCGCCACGATTTCTCTGTGTGGCGCGCAAGAAAATCTATTTATCCATGACTCTTGAGCTGAATGTGACCAATGACACGAGGACGCTGTGGTTTGTGACTTATACCTACGACTTCTTAAAACCCCACAAGAAAAAGTCTAACGGGGTCCAATCGCACGATCTCCATATCCATCACATCCACGTGAGATAAGCATGCCCCCGATTCGCTTTTGGAGGATTTTCAATGTGACTTGAGCTGTATGGCACATAGCCCCGCGTCGTTGAAACCACATGTTTTTGGTGTCCTCATCCAATTCAGGCCAAGGAAGTTGATATTCATTTACCCATAGCGCTCACCGTTGACGTGCATGTCCTGGCGAACGTCGTTCTCACAGAAATAAGGACCGATGTTGCCGCCAGCCAAAAATCCACACCGACGACGCTCTTGGATATCTTTTGGAATGGTATCGTCCCAAATTCTACAATTTTGTTTGTTGGGGGTGGATATTATGGCGACCTAAAATGAACGAAATGTGCGGAAGGTTGTCCGATCAGAATACCTGTTTTAATCACTTGCAAAATTCCAATATCATCTGATGTTTATGTATGTAGAGAGAGACTTGAATCGCTATCATTTCTATATATGCACATGATATCTTCTTCAATTGAAGAAAAGTCTTGTTTCAGTTGTTAAGTGCTTATGCTAGTCAGTATCGAGATGCGCTCGAATTTTATGAGAGGATATCCAAATACGAAGATAATATTGTTATCATTCCATAATTAATTCAAGCTGATGAGAAGGCTTCAGTTTCTTCAGTTTTTGAGTCCGTTGCACTTGATACAAATCAATCCCCACGAATACGTTCCAGGCAAATTCTTGAAATTTCAAATTCTTCTCTGCTGGCTAATTTATGATCCCGGACAATGTGGAAGAATCAGACTTATGTTGGTACGGTTAACTCTCCCTAATTCGAACTCCATCTAACTCGATCTAATTTTAATATCCCGTGAGAATTCGGTTTCCAGGGATGCGACTGTTGTTGGATGTTAATGGTTCTACGTACAAAATTGAAAAGTATTCATCAAATACATGAACTTTATCTACATTTCATTGGCTTTAATATTATTGATTTATTTGATTATTATATTAAACAATTTCTCGGTGCAGTCTCTCGATCATTCTGATCAGGGGCTACGTCGCGTGTACATGCTAGACTACGCACAATTATACCCAGTTATCCACACGTACACGATCTAACCCGCCACTCAAACTCATCCTCAAGTTCAATCAATTTTAGACCATTTCTACATCAGAAGCTACTGCAACCCTAATCTCCCTTAAAAGATCAAAATTTGCCCCGAAAATAGGTTCAGTTTCAATTTCAGTACTGTCTCATTTCATTTATTCAAAACTCATGCGTGACCTGATAGTAGTCACGTCCAATATTACATCCCACATTTTGATGGAAAAAAAATCAGAGAATTCCATTTGAAGCAACCCCATCGCATACGTCCCTTTCCTCATCTCCTCTCGGGCGCCGAAATTTCTGTCGCGGAAAATCTCATTTCAAACAGACACGATCACTTGTTGCTCAAAAGACTACCGTTGCCGGACTACCATTGCCGTCCACAAACAATTGGCAACCCTGTCAGTGTATATAATTTCCATAAGAAAAAAAAAACAGAATCCACACTCATTCGCTGGATCATTTAAGCATAGCCGTTGCGGTCAGCGATAACATTATTTCTTCCATCGCCCCTTCTCACTCGCAGTCGTTCGATCACATCGAGCTACACACACACTCTCACACCCCACCGCATAGGCCACAAAAGGGGCGGTCCCCAAGCTCTCGCACACACACAAACCCGTCTATTTACCCCACTGACAGAGCAACCACTGCAGGTCCCCTTGCCGCAGATAGAGATAGCCGATCCACAGGGGAACACAAGTGGGAAACTTCAATCATCGTTGTTATGGCACACTTTTCGTCTCTTTCATTCCCTTCACTGACAGTTGATTCCCTCTCACTCACTCTTGGAATCCACTTGCTATAATGATCGTTTGTTTTGTGTTTTATTTAAATTTCAGTCGCGTTCAACAGCATGAAACAACCAGTCGCCGTCTCACCAACGCGTCACAGCACCAACAACAATCGGGATGCGATTAGCCTGCCCCCGCTGTCCGCGCGCAGCATTGGTTCGTCGTCGGTGAACAGCAACAATAGCAGCAGCAATCCAACAATATCCTCGTCCGCCAACACAGCCATGCACACCGACAGTGGAGGGGTAATGAGCCTCGGCCATCAGGCAGGATCACATCAACACCAACAGCAGCAAAAGTACTCACACACACAAACCCTTCACCACCGATCGCCATCGGCATCATCCTCCACGACGGCGGCGTCCGCACAGCAGGCATCACAGGCGTTTTCGACACCAGAACCACCACCAACCACCACAACAGCAGCAGCAGCGACGATGTCTACCCAGACACCAAGCACAGCGATATCATCAGTTGCCAGTGAAACATCAAACGATACAGTTTTATGTTGTAAAACCGAGCCTGGCTTAGACGGTGAATCGTGTACATCGCCATCATCATCGACAGCAGAGACAGTGGCGTCAAAGAGTATCATATCACCTTCGGTAGTCGTCGGTGGCAGTGGTGGTAGTGGTATTTTATCAGTGACAGCGCCAACACAAACATCGAACTCGAACATATCAGTCATCAGTGCAGTGTCAGTGATTGAAAATTTGCAAAAAAATACCGGTGACAGTGGAAACCTCACTGATAACAACAACGTCATCTCGCGTTTGAATAACAATTCTAATCAGAATCTGGCCAATAATAACAATAGTGACGGTGCTAGTGAAAGTGGTGACAACATAATTCTCTTATCGTCCGCCAATAGTGAACATTTGACAGGCGGTGGCGCTAATAGTGTCGGCAGTGTGCAAGGTTTACCAATCGGTTATCGCGGTTCGAACAACACGGTGATCATATCGAGCAATCGTCTGCAGCAACAACTGGAGCAGCAGGAAGCGCAGGCGCAATACGCCGATTTACATCATCAATATCACACGCGATACGCGAGCATCTCGCCAGCAATCGTGCAGCATTTGAGCGATCACAGCGATCATTATTTGAATTTAAGCAGCAGTAGCAACACCAGCTTATCTATGCCCCCGTACAATTGGGCATACGATCTGTCGCTGCATCACAAGGACGCTGAGAACAGCAAACTGGTCGTGGAGCAACACCACTCCGGGCATCAGCACCACCAGCATACACAGGACATTCTGCTGACAACAGCATCGCACGCCGCTATAGATCCAGTAACTATGCGGAATAGCTTGGCTCTGTACTCAGCATACGGTGGCGCGTCCGCCGAGCATTTGCATGCCACAACGGCGTCAAGTATCGTGGATAACGCCACACCGTCCAACATCGATGAGGTGATCCAGGATACGCTTAAAGACGAAACCTGCTCAATGGTCGACGAGCATCATTTGGGTGGCGGCGGGAGCGGTGGAAGCAATGAAACCTCAAGCTACTTGACCCTGTCCAGTGGCGGGGACTTGCATCATCAACATCATCATCACCATCAACAGCAGCAGCATCATCACCAGCAACAGCAGCATCATCACCATCAGCAGCACAACAATTCGGCCAGTAGCGGCGGCGAATCGCCGCACGACAGCGATGTGGGCCTGCAAAGTTTTACGCAGCTGACAAATGCAACGCATCGCGTCAGCATCTACGGCAGTGTGACACCTGAGAATACGCTTATCCAGCAAGTGAATGAATTTGAAGCGCTCAGTCCAGAATTGACGACAAGGTGAGTGATATAATTTGTTTTTTCTTTCATTGATTGTTTTTGGAACGTTGGCGTTGGCGTTTCTTTGTCTGCTTTTGGTTTTGATCGGGAATATGATTCACTGAAGACACTTCACTCTGGCCCATAGTTTTAGACCTTGATGAAATCTGGGCGCAAGGAAAAGTGATGTAATTTACGGCAGTAAACATGCATTTGCCGTCGCTACTTCGATGAAACCATTATCCAGAAATAGATAGATGTCAAAGATTTAAGTCTACCCCACCCATGACTGCTCAGAAAGTTTAGCATTTGATTGACCAATAGTCGAAGTTTCAAGGTTTCGCCCTTCCGACTGACAGTCGTGGTCTGTCTTTGGTTTTCTCTTGTATGCCTACCGCCAGAATCTACTTTGAATGTTGATCCAAATTTTAAGACTTTTCCCTTAGCGGCGGTGAATCGCAGCACGGATGTGTCTGGTCTGAAAACCGTGGTCAGATATTTCTTTGAATTTGGTCGAAATTTCAAATTTGTCTCTTCTGACTCTTGTCATTCGTCGCCTGTCTTAATTTGTCTGGTCCGTCAGCGGGGTCAGAATCTTTTGTGAATGTTGATCCAAATTTAAAGACGCCACGAGACTCCACGAATGTCCGATCATTTTTCGAAATGACGAGGTTTTTCTCTTGTGAATATCCATTCATCGGCAGTTTTTTGAATTTCTTTTCAATTGTTTTGAAAGTAAAATGATATTTCTTAATGCCCATTAGATCAGAATTTTCGGATTGAACCAAAAGTTTTTATAGTTCTGTGGATCGGAAACGGTTGAGACTGTAGATCGTGTATTGTGGTACATTTCAATGAACTGTTTGTCATATTTTATTGAAGCCGTATGTACGTCTATAGGCCTTGAAAAAACTTAATGTGGTGAAAGGATGTAAAATGTGGAAAAATTCATTTGGGAGTGTATTTCTGACTATGTCGTTAACGGATCATCGTGTAAAACTCGATCGAAAAATTGTTGAATACAGTTTCTGAACAGCTCCAGAGCTATTAGTTAAAATTTCAAAGTCTTTCTCTTACGATTGTCGTTTGTCTGCTTGAGTTTCTAACCCATTGTTGATTCAATTCATATTTGTCTTCAATAAATATTTCGGTCGTACCAAAATTTGGTTACAAATTTGACTTCATGCGCTTAAGCTTGTTCTTTCTAAAAAATAATGCTTAGTTCACCTCACAGCCCACTTGAACGCGGTGTAGATCAAAAATAATTCGTTTAATCTCGAGAAATGTAGTTTAGGTACGCTTTCTTTCTCCAAGTACACCATTCAGCATGTACATCTTTTGGCAACAACATTCTGCACCAGTCAATAAATTTCCAGAGATAAACAACAAAACTTTCCGCCATTCTACACATATTCGCTTAATAAAACTGTCAAAATTGACAGATAAGTGACAGCACGTAGACTCTTCCCACAAATATTGACAGATCTAGATTATCTGACCGTCTCAATGCTCCACGTGATTCACATTTGACTACATAGCGTCCATACATAAGTCACTGCGGTTATCTCTCAGCTCATCATTTTTGCCTGCTTCCCTATGAGTGACACTCTGACCCGACAAAGTAAAGAAACATTACTACCCACCTTGTCAATGCGTGTTGGAACCTATTTCCCTTTGTTAGCTCTTAGTAATCCTAAATCAATTTCAAAGTCTATTAAACAAAACAAAAAAAGAAAGAACAAAACCTACTTCGAATCATTGTGAAAAATCATTCACTCACACACTCAAATTCGATGAGTTGACATTGTTTTACGTCAGCCCACCATCGATCGGTCCCAATGTTCAGTCAAATTCATATCGACGTTGGATTCATTTTGTAAGCACGTGCCTGTAAACGATTGAGCTGTCGTCCATTTCCTCCTCGTCGCCGATGACTAATCGGGCTCACATAACGACAACAACAGGTGATGCATACTCTTTCGTATTCCTGTTCAAGGATAGTTCGAATAAACAAATCGGGAATGTTTGAAAATATGAGAAGTGGAAAATGAAAAACGGAATGTCTCTGAGCTTGACCGTTACTGACGACCGTTTTGTCGGGTTCGGTTACCATAACCCAATTGTTCATCGTTGCGTTTCTGTTTTATGCCAATTGTGCTGAAGTGAGCTGAAAAATGCACATTTACTGCGCGGGAGTACACGTAATAAAACGTAATCTGGACGCGAGTTCAAAACCGCGTGTCCGATTTCAATGGAAATGACAAAGAAAAGAGAAAATGTTTGCAATTCCGGATGAGTCAGGATTATCCAATGTTTGGATTTGACTGGGGATTGTGGAATTTGTTGTCTTGTTATTTAGTGCGACAATTGTCAGTTGGAGAGGGTGGGCTCCGGTGAGGGCATGAGTAGTCAAGTAGACTTTGGTGTTTTTGAGAGCGGCTTATTTTTATTTTGAGATCCACTTTGCTTGAATCAGGTCCTTGATTGCGGGTTATTATCCATGAAGAAGCATCATCTGATGTGAAAATAGACAAACACCGTCAGCGCAGTCAAGGTGTTTAAGATACAATGTCGTAGTTCATCCAGTTCCATCTTTAGCTGAACTATGAACTGTTTTTTTCTACTTTTCAAGCCTTTGCAAAAAAAACTGTACAACTTTTGCCTTTCTTCCATTGTTCTACGTAACCAATTAAATAACAAAAAAAAAAAGATGAATAAAAAATTATCTACACACGAAATCATCCACGCCCTATATTTGAATTTCATTGGATCACGTGCTAAGATAATGACAAAATCAAATATGTCTGAAAATTCGTGTATATCCTCAGTTATCAGCTCCAAATGACAGAAAACCATTTAATTCATGCGAAATAAATGTACAGGCGCATTTATTTCGCATGAACATAGCACTGTTTGTTGGAATCTTCAAAATAAATGGAAAGTCTTCTGTGTTTATGAGGCATAGTGAACCCAACTTGTTGATCTATGTGAGACGAGGCAGTAGCTACCTAGTTAGCATCTATCCTCTTATTTTCGAAGTGCAGTTCATATTTTAAGTTAAAATCATGTAAAGAGCGCTTTACTTTTAGCAATTTCTCAAGTCTTCCACTTCCACTTTAGAACCCAACCACAGTTAATTTTAGTAACCTAAAGCTTATGTCAGAACCGAGTGAAAGGAAAAAAGGAACAGCATCAATTTGGCCAAAAAAGTGCACAGAATTCCAACACCAATTGTCTCGGCAAAGAGCGGACAACTTCCCACTTAAGTCAGTAAATTAAAGTGAACGTAACTTAAAGTAAAGCTGTATTCCCACTTAATTTATTTAATTAAAGTGAACGAAACTTAACTGGAGTAAAGGAAGTGGTTTTAATGAATGTGGCATTTCTGAGTATTTTCTTGACTGCTTAAGTTGACTTATGCTTGCTTACGTCCTCATTATAGTTAGTTTAGAACATCGACTACCTAAGTAGTTAGGATGCCCTTACGGTCGTGGCTCAATTAGACCAACATGTCCCGCAGAAGTCGTTGTGTGGTATGTTCAGTCGCAATGCGTTGGCGCCTTTGACACAGTGCCCGGTGAGGGCTCCTATTAGCGTTCGCACTTCCTTGCGTATAAAGCTTATGTTCATCTCTTTTTGCCCAGCGTCGGCCACAAGGCCCTTTCTATTGCTCCAATTTCCAGACTAGGCCAACGTGCTCTAGCTCTATCCGGGGCTTTGTCTGTCAGTTTTCTTCTTATGGACCTAAGCGGCATGAGTTCATTTTTCGCAAGGCTGTATACTTTTTCGTTTCCTTGGGTGCCACTGTGTCTTGTACCCAGCATTTCAACGTCTAAACGAAGTTGTCAATGAATATTTATTTGAATACAAAAATCCGGACCGATACTAAACGCACGTTTGGACGAACCCAAAAAAATGTGTAAGCCCTTTTGCGTACACTTTAACTGCAAATGTTCGTTAAAAGATCAATCGAAGTTCAATTGACTTTTCCTGACGAATGTTTTTAACAATTTCCAACCAAAGATGGACAAGATGTAGATGAACATCCATAACCGGTAGTAAACACCAAAGTGGTATTACCGAAGTACGACGAACCAACAAATATGCATACACAATTATTTTGTTTTCCAATCGAAACAAGCAACGAATGAAAAATCCAATCAAATTCGTTCCATTTTCAAAAATTTCCCAGAAGTCGCTACGTCATTCCTCTTTTCAAAGCTAACTCGCCGATCAGCAAATTGAATTCGAAAACTGTGTCAAGCACTCCAATGTCAGTCTGCCAAGTTGAACTTTACTCTGAAGTTTGTCTCCAAAGTCGGGTCTACCCGATTTCACTCGTTTGACAGATCTCATTTCGCACCACCTCCTCGCAGACATTTGACAGTCAAAAGCCTGATGATCTCAGCAAGTTCTCATCGCATCTCTGATTACAACACGTCACCGTATCTCGCTCATCCCACACCGATCTGAAGTTTGAATTTCTCCCACAGGAGCATTTGTAAACAGCGCAAAGCTGAAAACTCCGAATTCAGCAATAACCAGGTGACACAATTGTCCGTTTTTGAAAATTGAAAGCACAAAGCAAGAAAAGAAGACAACAAGAGGCATTCACTCATGCATCTGGAAAGCATGCACTATGCAGGCGTGACAAATGCATACGCGTGCCCCGTTGTGCCGATCGGTCGTTTTGGAACAATGAAGACAGTTCGGTTTCCACGGCCAGGTGTTCTAAATTGAAAATCCAGCAAACTCGTAGATACTCCGAGAATAATTTCGTGCACTTATGCGGTTATTTGGAGCAAGTCTTCTCGCCTTTCCCTAATCGCCTGTGTGTGTGCACTGATCCAAATGGCTAAGGCGACCAGAAGTCGGTGGAAAAAAGTGTGCTTCTTTTTTTTTTGTACATTACATATGAGGGAGGCAATGCGGTGCAAGGCTAGTGTGCCGTGTGTGGTGTTTTAGGGCATGCCAGGAGGGGGTGTTGTCATGTGTATTGTTGCACCCGCAGAACTGGCTCTGGTGAGCAATACTGTTGATTAGTAATTATGGATGTTTTGGTAGTCTAGTTTTCTGCCTAACGTGTGTTGCATGCGGAATTGTGGTGAGCCTCTGTGTGATAAGGTCGTGTGACGACGGCGACGTCGACGACGATGAGGCACTTCCTGAAGTGTCAGTGAACTTGTGATCAGTGTTCGAGTATTACCCACGCCCGGGTGGGGTGTCGTCTTGGTAGAGCTAGTTTTTTTTTGTTTGCTTTTGTTTCTGCCGTGTCGTTCTAGTTGAGGGCGATACTGGAAGGTTGAATGATCGACTTGGGAATGTGAGACTTTCTCAAGTGATTTTTTTTTGTTTCATTTATTTTTTTGACGCGAAACGTGGAACTTTGGTTGTCCTTTAGCTGTTGGCAGAGACATAAAGTGTATCTGTGTAGACGCCAATGATAATATTGCAACCAGATCTGCTGATGATCATGAGCTTGTGGTGATCACTTAGCTGAGGAACGATGACAGTTTGGTTTCCCATTTTCTTTCATTTAAGACGACTTTACTGATGAAAACACCGTTGTGTTGAATTTGGATAAACACCGAAATCGATCGCAAATTTAATGGATTTGCTGAGGGAAATGCCTTACAACTGTGCTGTCTGTGGATAGACACCGCAGCCAAACGTGGGTGCATCGAAAATTTGCTGGATTTTGTGCAGCGAATTGCGATCTCTGAAGCCACTCTTCTGAAAACAGGTCTCATCTGACACTATATTTAGATCCGTCTATGAGTTATGAAATATCTAAGTCCTTCAAAACTGATCTGGAATTGGTATTCGACGACTCCTTGCCTTATTTTTGAGTCCATGAATTGTACAAGGAAAGTGTAAACCTCAGAGAGACTTCCCATGGCATGATCCTTTGCTGGTCTCTAACCGTATTCGGTCGCATAAATGTATGTCTTTGGTGCGTCGACTCTTATTCCCTCCTGTGCCTCGGTTAGGTTTCTAGTATAGGCAACATCTTCACCTCTCTCGAGTCACTGACTATGCTCAGAGCGTACAATTGTCTAGGAATCGCTTCTCAAAATTTGGCAATTCCGAGTAGGTATAGGGTCCCCCCATTTCTGAAAGAACATAAACACGTTTGCTGTGGAAACTATATTCAGGTTCACATTGGACTGCAGGCGTTAGATTTAGTGTCTTGAACAGAGCTAAATTATGATCTCGCCTCAATCATATTGAAGATTGGGTTAACATGCTGTCACTTATGTCGAGTACAACTTGTTGCTAGCGCCAATTAAACCGCGTCAGTTTTTTCACTTCATCGCTTGATAGCAATCACACTTAACGAAGTGTTGGTGCTGCGTCCTTAAAACTTCTATGAAGCGATGGCACAATTCCCTGCGCATTGTGGAGACCAGGAGTAGGTCGTCATTGCGATAAAATCAACAAAGTCAATCTCAACATCACCGATCAGCTGTCGCCCTCTGATATGTACTTCATTCGGCAAGTAAAAGAAAAACAATCATCTGAAGAAAGCAAAGAGGAAGTAGAGAACCAAGGTAGAAGTGGCTTGAGACTGCACATTGACCAGTTAAGTAGCACCACGCGGACTAATTTTTAAGTCAATCCAACTCCAAATAGTCAGGAAACAAGCTAGATCTATCCATGCAGTGAATAGATGTCCTTAAGATCGATTAGATTATATCGATAGCTTTACCATCATAGAAAGGAATTGCGAGGTGTAGTAGCATTCGGTTTGCCAGAGCTTGGCAGGCGCACATGGTACTTTAAATCGACATGTTCGTCGATTAGGCAGTGGGCAGTTAAGACGACCATTATTTCGTTGATCTGTGGAGAGTAAAAGTCTTATGGAACACTTGGGTCAGATTATTCTTGAAGTATTGCACGTGGTGCCTTCTATATATCAAGTTTTCGTAAGTTGCGGTGCAAGCTTTCTCAAATTATGAGAGCGGGGGGCCATATCACATATCACGACAGTCAGGCACAATCCCGAAGTTTATGCTGGCTGTTCCTAAAAAACGGAATATCACTGGCATTACGCCCCGCCTTAGCTCTGAATGGTTCTTCCAGAATTGCCATAATTTCAGCCTGAAATCCGTTGCAATGATCTAGAAGTCGCTCGTTGTTGTTTGTTCGACCAGTACAGCAAACTCCACTGTCTACTCTTTCCTTTGGTTCGAGCCGCCCATATAGAAATGCACTGAGTCACTAAAAGACAGGTGGTTCTTGGTCCAAAGTTCGCGTTCTCGCTCAGGAAATATCTGAGCGCGGTGTTATAAACATGACTGGATAGAAAGTACGACTTTTAAGGGACCACAGTGTGTCCAATCATGTAATTGACCATTATAAAGAGGCTAAACTGCAGTTCTGGTTACAATTTGTCGGCAGAAAAGTGTGCAGTGAAGTGTTGGTTCTCAGCGCTCCGCCACAGATGGGGATTCACGAAAGATCACACCCAGATGATCAGACCCCACCAGAGCTACTATAACTTACCTATTCGCCTGCACCCACCTTCAAGACGATAGAGTAGAAGGAAGTCATAACGTAAGCTCGAATACAGTGTGGCCTACTTTGAATGCAAATCAAGAAGAAAAATATGCACTCGTCCATCACGCCATAATTAACCCACATTTGCCGTCCACAGGAGACCACCGGACGTCGTCTCCTCCTTCAAATTGGCATTCCTCATCGTTATTTGTTCAAATCATCTTTGTTCGGTTGTTTGCTCTCCTCTTCACCGGAACTAATAACAAGTGTTCCTCCTCCCAACTTGCCCAACTCTCCCGAGTGTGGCACACCATCTGCGTACAGCAAAAAAAAAACCAACCGATCGCGCCAAAGCCAATATCTGTGACACTTTGCCTGACTTTTCTGCGCGATCGGCGGGTGGCGAGCGGGTAGTGCGGGCGCGAACTCGCTCGTGTGTCATTAAAAAGTGAACTTTTTGCACGTACTCGTACATGCAGTATTCCGTGAGTTTTGTGTGTCGCACTTAGAACAATTTTCGTCTACGAACATATCTCGATGTGTGCTGACTCTCTTGCGGGCTTTCTGTCACTTCTCCGCCGCGTACTTCCTATATACAGAGTCACACACATTTACTCTCTCGTGACATATTATATAATAAATGCAAATCCACACGTCTCGAATGCACGGAACAGAAAACGAAAAATACTTTAAACTACCATAAAAATTGGAAATATACTCCAGCACTAGAGTCGATGACAAAAACAAAAAAAAGAAGAAAAAAACAACCAAATGAACTAAAAGAATAGTAGCATGTCAAGCGACGGTGACGGCGGCGTTTAGCGGCGTCAGCCAGGGGGTAGGGTCTTTGTTAGAACGAGATTGGCAGGTAGACTATTGTCAGGGCTTAGTTTCTTGCGGGTGGTTGTGTGTCGTAGAGTGTTGGACGAGTCATCTCGCGATATCGGCCGGTTGTGACAACTTGTAATCGGGTCGCAGTGCGTAGTTCAATTGAAGTTGTGAAGTTGATTAAACGTTAGTGATCTTTCGATCGAATTTGATTTTTTTAAATATATTTTTTCTGTGAAAGTGACTTATTGTGTGAGATCGCTAAGATCAAGTGTCTGTCTCGAGGTGCAGTTCGGAGAGTGAAATGCATTGAAAACTAGGGATCCTGGACAAATGGATTTACGTTTTATGGATTCTTTCGTGGAGAGATGGTGAGGATGTTTTGTTTAAACATAATTGTCTTTACTCCAATCCTTGGGTGATTCATTGCAAAGAGGGTCCTTGAATGCAGGTCCTTAATTGAAGCAGACACCTCAGTTCCACCACTGGACTCCAATCCATTTCCCATTTATGACGTTCAAAGGGTGTGGAAAGAATAGTCTGGACATACGTGCCAAAACATCAATTAACTGAAGCTTAGAATTTAACATTTGAATACACTTAACGTTGACTGAACGTTCGGCACGTTACTGAATTGAGAATTTACTAAAGCAACAAACGCGTGTGAGTGAACATGCTTTCTTCAAATTGCAAATTAAAAGTGCACTCAATAGACTCATTCAGTGCAGTGAATCGCATTGTTGAACTTGCACAACGTGATCAGAGTTCGGTCGATCGTTTCTGTAGCGCTATAGTTCGGACAGAACTTTTCATAAGTTTAAAATTGATCCTGGGAAGTTAAGAAAAGTAAAAACATCATCGCATTTCAATCAGCAATTAATTTCTCAATTAAGTTATCGAAACTGAACGAAACTTAACGAATTTTAATGATGTTGTGATTATGATCGCAGTGTGTAAATTCCCTCGATTGCTTAAGTTGATTTAACGTCCATTATGGTTGAGTTTTGTCTCTCATCAAGACACGTCACTGATAGCTAATGACTCTTGTTCAACGTCTTAAAACAAGTGGACACATTACAAGAATTATCAGACTTGAAAATAAACGTATAGCGTCGGGATAATTTTGTCCAGCAGATTAGAAAATTTGGAAATATATCAGGTCTTGGTGGAGTTCTTGAAGAAATCACGTACAAAAATGTCAAATCCGTCTGCTTGAACTCAGCCAAGCTACTTAACTCCATGCTATCCACGCTTCTACCTTCTTAGGTGTTGGCATACACAGCATAGACTCGTCTTCTTCCTTTGATCGCATTCATCTGCACTCCAGACGGTAGACGATTATTTGTAAGGTTCCGTCATAAAAATAACCGGAGCCTTTATAATTCCGTCCTGTTCGCAATTCGATCCTAATCGTTGATTTAACAGCACCGCGAAGTGAAGGTCTCGCACATCTACCGATCTTCCATTAAATTGTGCCTCTTCCAAGCTTGTTTTAGGACTAAATATAATCACCAGTAGTAGTGCTATATGCATAGTGAAATATTATTCATCGATTTAACAATGCATCCAATTTAGAGCTGCTACAATGTTGACTCAGCTGGAAATGAGTCAGCGACTTAGGCGACGAGCCGAGCAGCTTGCTTCACAGATAGACTCGATGTAGAAGATCCATCACGAAATAACAATAAATGAACATGATCATTTTTTGAGTCACTTTTTTGACACAGGATTTTTAGCCGAACAGAAGTGAATTAATTGGAGATACTATTGATTCATGAACAGTTTAGTGGGCCTATGAAAGTCATTGTTTGACTTGAGTGGACATGGATCTGACAAAGACAAGTAAAGGTCGATCAACGATCAATTTAAGAATATGTGTTCTTTAAGAAGCTTAGAACAGAATTCTGTCGCTTCTCTGAAGCCTTGTATCGGAAATAACGTGAAATGTTCAGCAGATTAGCAGGTTATCGCATGATTTCCTGAACATCAAAGGACTTATTCAATAAATTGAGTGAGTCGCGTGTTGTGTGCCTCGTTCAACAAAACCTATGAGTTCAATTAAGAAGTGACATAAGTCAGTGATCATTATTTTATTGACTGACATCTTCAAGGAAACCACCAAATAGTGTCTTTTGGAGAACAGTGGCATAGCCAACCTATACTCGTAAGAGAACATTGACATGCACAGTAAGAGTGGTTAAAGAAGCTAGGTGTAGGTCCACTTATTGGCAGTGCTGCTGAGACGCATAAGATGGAGCTGACGAGAACATTGCATCCGTTCTGTCGACCTTATAGAAAAGAAGGTCTTAGGTAGGAATGTAGATGATAGGATGCCATATTGTCCTTAGGCCGTGACTGACTTGGACCAACTTGCTCGGTCCATTGTGATTTACCACCTGAGACCTATTTAGTTCTAAAACCACCCGGATGCCCATGAATCTTAGGAGATGTTTCACCAGTTCAACACCGCTTAAGTCTCTAGCTCGACGATGAAGGGTTTATCGGAAATCCGTCCCTCTCTTCAGTGCAGATGTTGGATATATTCTATTTCGTCCTTATCTCTGCAGCTTCTGCAAAAGTCGTTATGATGTAGGATGACACAATGGTATAGACACCAGTTGTGTCTTGCTCTGATTGTTAATTAACATTAGACCATAACTAAGACGCTAAGCGTTGAAGGAAATTTCCTTGAAATAAAGCTGTGAACCCTTCCCTCTTCAAAGTTTTTTTGATTTCGTCAACCACTAGGATCCATAGGAGAGGTGATGGGATGTGCATCTTTTTGTTATTCATTACTTTGGCTCAGTAAGTGGTCAATAAGAAAAATTATATATATTATTATATATTAGGTTATCAAAACACTGTCACATCATGACAAATGGTGCGGTCTGTGGTAGTCTCCAAAGCCTTGGCTTCCATAATCTTGTGATTTAATGATCATTCTTCTTGGGATTTCGTTTAGTCACTAATCTACGCTGACAAACAAACAATGTACGCATTCGAAGCCAACATTACTTGCGCAATTGAGAACAACGGCAACAAATGGTTGAATAGATAGTCGAACATTTTGCCAGACCCAGCCATGGTTGACATAGGTCCGAAAAAATATGCCTCTTTTATGAAATCTCAAGTGTTTTGATCAAGTGCTAATACTCCTAAACTACTACTAGCTTAGACGCTGAAATCAAGTGCTAGAGAGATATCCGATTTTACAGCTGATTGATACCCTTGCCCATCAATGAATTCGACGGCTAACAAGTCAAATTGGTTGTCATTACTGGGAGTACAAGTGCAGCCAAGTTGAAAAACAAACCGATTTAAGGAACATTTGTATTTTATCTTTTAACCCATATTGACTTCTTAGAAAAGAGTTTCCCGAACGAGTATCATTCGAAAATTGTACTGTTAGCTGGTCTCCAAGATATGACACCTCGACAGCTTAGTGTCACAATTCACTTCTGCTTTTCTTCATCCGTATTTGTTTGCCTTGTTTTTGATTTACAAACGTGATCTAATGGTCAAGCAGTGACAGTATCTTGCACGCTGAGTTATATTCTGAGCTACAAATTCTTCTGAGCTAAATTTTCATTTAAGGTAAATTATCTTATAGACAAGAGTAGCGCCACTCGGAAGAAGAATGTTGCAGATTAAGCCCCATACGTTTCTTCTGTGACAATTTGCTGAAAGTGAATGGCAGTGTGACTGAACCAAGGCTGCTTTTTCAAGTGAAGAACTATGTACCTAACACCACCCGATAAGATTACAAAACATTGGCGGTTCCTTTTCCAGAATTGAATGCGATTCAACGATATTTGATGTGATCTCTAGTCTATTTTAGGGGCCTACATTTCGAACAAGAAAGGAATTTGCAATTTAGCTACTTTTCGGTTTGGTTTTCAGCTAGAAAAACGCATTTATGGCCTAGATCCACCGAAGTGACAGATTTTTCAATTGTTACTTGAATCCATCACACTTGCAGCTGTTCCTTCAAGTTTTCACTCAAAACTCCTCATCAACACCTCATACATCCAATCGCAACAACCACCTTAACCGACCATCGAAGGCATTTAATTTATCCCTCAATCACGTCAACTACAATCCTAATTGGCCATTTAATTGGGAATGTGCAAAAAAAACTGTCGGTCGAACGGAAATTATAACAAAACTGAAAGCCAGCATCCATCCACCAAGCTCTAGTTGTCATTTCTCGTATTCCAAACAAATTCTTCCTGTCGACCGTGGGTCTCTTGCGACGTCTGCCCAGCGTCATTCAATCCTCCTCGATGCAATATTAAATTCCGCCAACACTATACACAGAGCTGCACGCTTCTCCATCATTATTTATACACTCTTCGAAACTCAAAACAATATGACTTGACGTTTCTGAATGCAGATTGAGTTCTGTTTGATTTCTTTCTTTCTTTTTTCAACTTTTGAGTAACGATGGCAATTTCGGGGGCCAGAGAGACCACCAGCACGCGAACTTGGCCGTCGAGTTGAAATTGACCGCGACCGAGTAATGAGCGAGAGAGAATGCCCATTGCCCACGCTGAGCCCTAAGGCTAAGCAATAATGTTTTGTTGACAAAAGACGTCCGTGACCCTTTCTCTCTCTCTCCGCGTGGTGGCGGTGGTGGCGGCATGGCCCAGCTTACAGTCATTAAAGCCGGTGAATGAGACCGTCGGAGAGAACAAAAAAAAGAAAAAGAGCCAAAAACAACAAACGTCAACAAAATGTAAGACCGGCATCGCAAGGAGTAAAAACAAAACACTAAACAAAAGCAAAAGCAAAAACAAATGAAAAGAGGTATGTATGGCATTCCGGTAGCCGGCTAGCGGTTGATTATTCCTTCTTCATCTCACGTCGCGCCATATGACGAAACGGATGCAAAAATAAACGCTGTCCCCGGGGGAGATTTGTTTCCGTGCTGACAAGAGAGTGTCAAAATAAATCATAGACCTCGCGCATCTCCGTAAGATTGGTAGCAGCAGGTTACGTATGTATGTGTGTGTGTGCGCTGTTGGTTTTGGTCTTCTTGTTCGCGTCGTCGTCGTCCTCGTCGGACGGTCGGATCGTTTTATTTCGGATCGAACCGTCAGTTGTAAAAAGCATCTAATGGCGACAATGGAGGGTTACGTTCTTAGGTAAATAAATCTGAAAATTAGCTTATTCCCATATATTTTTTTTGTTCGTTTCTTCTCTGAAAGTGATTCCCGGTGAATGATGAATGGGGAAAATGATTTGCGATTGTGAGTGAAATCGATTGGTGGGCGGTTTTGGTTTGCGGTTTGTGTTTGACGTTTGATTGAGGCGTCGGATTGTGGTTGTAAAAGTGTGTAAAGTGATGTTTTTTGCATTCGCAAAAGCACGTGGAGGAAAATGTGTGTTCTAAAGGTATTAAATGGATTTTCGCACAGTGAGGGGAGATCACAATGTCTAATGAAACTAGTCACAATAATTTGCTCGTCTTCTTAACCCATGTCGAGGCCCAAAAAAAACGAACACGGTAGATCATGAGCTCCTCCACGAGCTGCAAACGTTCATACTCAAGAAAAATCAAAGATCAGCTCACGAGGATTCGTCATGTTTCAAGAGTTTTCCTTGTCTCGTCAACAGTTATTTAGGCTGTCGGAATTAAGCCAACTTCCAGAATCAAACAACTCCCATGTGGGCTAGTTACCACAAAGACAGGCATTTCCCCCTCTGGTCTGGCTGAAATAGTGAAGTAATGACAGCCTAAGAGTATGCAATTTTCGATAATACCGATTTAAGCCGTACATGTGATCGTGAATCGTCATTTTAGTCTTCCCCTAGAATATGTCTTCTCCTTAGGGTGATCGGTATTCCAATGTCCTTGTGTCTTTCCCTCCAATACGGGTTCAAAGGAACTCACAGTCTGTTGTGTGTCTGCTGATTGTCCTTCAAGTATTGTTAGACTTCACCTATCAAAGTGGCAATTACAGACCACTGATATCACATTCGTGTCAAATACCTTTGCTAATCTTAGTCTCTGCTGAAACACAAAACAAACAGATGAATTAATGCACGCGCATCTTTCATTGCAGCTCCGCGTATGCAAGGCCACTCATGACGTCGGCCGCAAATGGAATGCAATATTTGAATGGAAGTCCTGAACACGACGGATCGCACATGTGGTCCAGCACCCTACCGAACGTCATAGTTCCGCCCGGCGGCGCTGGCACGAACAACAATGGGGATGAATATGGATCAACGAAGAGCGGCGGTGGTACTTTGCCGGCATTTCAGAAATTCGCTTCGAGCGGCAATGGAGGTTTCAATGGCGCTGGCACACGTGGCGCCAATCATTATACGGCCTTAACCAGCTACAGGAGTCAGGTAAGTTATTTGTTTTCTTTTTGGTTTGTGGACCCTTTGTCAAATCGATTAATCTCTTGCAGAACGATGGTGGATGGCAGGCACAATTTCACCCGACAGACGCCGTTAGCTATCCAGCCGCAGGGACCACCATTTCCGGAACTATCAGCTCGAATACGAATTCTCGCGGACGGACGACAAGTGATTCAGCGACACATTTATCAGCCTCGGCTTCGCTATCAGCAAGTAAGTGTTCTCTTTCCGTCACTCCTGTCTATCTCTATCCCTCTCTCTATCTCGCTTTGTATTACTCTCTCTCGGTTTGCTGTCAAAAATACTCTCGCTTATCAAGTTGACAAGAATTAATTTTAAATATTTCCAAATGATTCGACCCCAACTCTAATTAATTAACGACAGAATAAGAAATATATCGCAAATCAGAGTCAGATCAGCGCGGACTTGGCTCCGTCGACCGTGAGGGGTTCTAACCTCATTAATAGCTCATTGGCTGCGATTGTCAGTTGTTTTTGGCTCGTTCGTCGGCGCCTCTGCTTCAGCAAAAGAACAGCCCGAGAATCACGTACACGAATGCCATTAACACGGCTCTGGATGCAACCTTGTGGCGATTTTCACATAGGTCCTGAGTAAATGTTTTTCCACGATCCGTTTGCGGAAAAGCATACACAGCGCACACTCGGCTGAGGTATAACCGCACAACAATGCAGGATGTTTGACGAAAATTATTATCGTCCGTCTCGGTGATGATGTAACAAATGTTTGGGAGCGGTTTGAGTTTACTTTCACTAGGCAACCCCAACGGCCGTGCAGTGAAGGTCTGTTGTTTACTTTCGGATATTTATTGAGTTTCACAGCACAGATGGTGGGCGAGAAGAACAACAAGCGATTTCATTTCGTTCTTGTTTTGTGATTTTTTGTTTGCTCATGAAGTGAACTTGGGAGTTGATGATGAGCTCGAGAACTGTTTTGAAATTTGAAACTCGCACTCTCGCAAGTAGACGGATAGTTCGCTAATCTGAGGGTGGTCTTGGTGTTCTCTTCGTGATCGATTGCTGTGAAGGAATTAATCGCAATTAATTGAAATGCGTCTCTGTGAATTGGATTAAATCGATGACTATTATAGGTGGCAAAGTTTGTCCTAATGAAGTTACTCAAAATATCAGCAAATCCACGAGCTAATCATCACTTGCCAGTGACCTTGCACGGCACAATTAAAACCTTGGTCAAGACGGAGCAAATTTCTTGCTGCACTTAACATGCAAACCAGAAGTCCATTGTGATCACCATTAGTGACGAAAGTTTTGGTAACGAGTACGTTCACCAGCGCGTGGCTATAATTTTGCTGTCAATGAATTTATGTCGGAACTCACACTTTGAAGTTTTCCTAGCCGGGACCACGGCTTGCCTCAAACTTCATCAAGTCACAGTCATATTTGTACTACCAGTTTGAATTTATTTCCATTTTGGCAGTTCGACAAGGCCATCGTAGTACGTCTTAAATGATCTCAAGGAACATAACTTTCTGCTCTGCATCTTTATCCGAATAAACTACCTACGTATGTCCCCAAAGAAATTTGCAACATTTCGGTATCATTCCACTCTATTCATGAGAGGACTGTCGTAAAAAATACCTTATCAACACGATTCCCTGTTAGTTGCTTCCAATGCCCCACTCCAAGTTGGTTCCTTCAACCGTACACGCCACTGTGTCGATGGTCATCCCCGTGTTAGACTCGGAGCAGCGCCCGTAAACGAGTGGATAGATCTATGACTTGATCGAGTGCTGTACCTTACTCTCGAACCGACCAAAAGCCTTGACAATGTGCATCCTCCTGCACTAGAAAGTACTACCGGTGCTATGATTAAGGATTTAGTTCAAAAAGGACGTTGCTACTCCATTGTAGGTAGGAGAATGTCTTGACAACGTCTCTTCATTCATGGTGAACATCTTTAATGGCAACGTATCCTTCGTCTTGCAAGTTGATACCCATTACAGATACCTTCCAGACATTTGGTGAAGTCAAAACGATCTCCTTTCTCGGGCGATCCTGATACCTATTTCCATCTACATCTTAGTCGCCTCGACTTAAGTAACATCAAGCTTATGTCACAACCGAATGAAGAATTGGATTGAAGCATCAAATCTCAACGTGCCCATAGTTCAGCTGACAACTGTGAGGAGGTACTGGCGATACACGTACCTAGACAGCGATTGATATGCTTCCACTGAAGTTAGCTAAATTTAAAGAAACTGAACGAAGTGGTTTTAATGTCGCATTGTATCATTATTGTGTTTGTTTGCAAACTCTCTAAATCCATTTTGTATTAGCATTTATGATGATAATGTTCGCATCATAGCTGTCATGTTAGTTAGTTTTACACATTTTGTTGAGTTTCCTTCTATCCAATCGTTTAGAAAATGTAAACATTCCACTTAAGGACTGTTATTAAAAACCGAATCACTCAAACTCCAGAGAACCAAATCATTTGGAAATATTTAAGCCCTTAAGCAAATTTCAAATTCTTTCTCTTTCAAATTGTACACAAAAAAACATCTGATTATTTAATTTAATAAAAAATCTCTTTAAACATAACCTCAAATTTTATAATAAATTCAATTAATTTCATGGGTAATAATCATAACACAGGGAAAAAAAGAAAAAAATCAAATTGTTTAAATTTTTATAAATTACACTACACACACAAAACAAAAAGACAGAAAAACAAAATAAAATAAATGAAAAATTAAATAAAAAAAAAACAAACACACATAAAAACAAAAATCCAAAACAAAGAAAATCAAATTGTTACTTTTTAAAGCATTATTCGAGGCCGATTTTTTCACTGAGGGGCGTGAATGTGTCAATTGTGGTGCTATATCAACCCCATTATGGCGACGCGATAATACCGGACATTATCTATGCAATGCATGCGGTCTCTATCATAAAATGAACGGAATGAATCGACCCTTAGTTAAACAACCTAGAAGATTGGTAAATTTTTTTCTTTCTCTTTAATTAAAAAAAAACAAACAAAAACACAAAAAAAACATTTTTTTCACACTCTCTCACTCAAACTGTTTACCAAATGCTTTTTAACAAAAAAAAAAATAACAAGAAATAATTGAGAAATGAACAAAATTTTTGAAATCTTATAGAAAAAAAAGCTTTAACAAAAATCTCAAAAAAAAAAAGATGACAAATTAATGAACAATTCAAAATAATAACAAATCTTATAGAAATCCGTCGTTTTCTTCTTCCCGTGGGTTTGGGTCATTGATTAATTGAATTTATTATAATTTTTTGATTCGTTATACAAAAAAATAAAGAAAAAAAAAACACTTGATTCGTATTGTAGGATTTTTGACAAACTACTACTACTATACTATTTCTTTTTGATCAAAAAAAACTTATTGAATTAAATTTGCTGTTAAAAACAACGGTATTGAAATAGACATACAAAAAAAAGTTATTAAATTATTTGAAACAATTTAATAATATTATTGCAGTGGCTGAACAAGGCGGGGATTTCTATAAGAGCTACTATCATTATAATCCATTGCCGAGTAGGCCAACAGAGGAAACAAAATCAAGTCGGCGACTGGTAGGTTTTTTTGTTTAATTTTAAAATTAGTTTTTTCTTCTCTTAAATGTAATTTATTATCAACATTTTTTTTATTGTTGTCTCTGGTTAAGTTAGTAGAGATTGTGTTGGTATTTGTCATCGACACTGTTTTGTTGGTTGAAAATTTCAAAAATTTTGTTCCATTTTTTTTTTTTTGTAAAATGAGTGTAATTGTTAAGCATTTTAGTTGCATGTTATGTATTTTTTAAATGTTTTTTTGCATCTAAATGCATTGGGAGATGGTGGGTAAAATTACTGAAATTTTAAAAAACTTGACAATTTAAGATCAATCGCATGATCGGTCCTTCTAGACCATCAACGGTGATGAAGTCACTCTCAGCAACGGCAACCAAATCAAAAGAGCAGCTGTTAAAAATCCATTCACCTTCAAAGGTCATTGACAGAAAATCTTTAAGTATCCACAACCACCAAATCGAATGCATTTAGATACACAACTCAATTCATAAATAACCACACACAAGAACAAGTTTAACACACATTACACACGCTTTCCCCCCTTCCTCTAAACAGAGTGCATCACGTCGCATTGGATTGTCCTGCTCGAATTGTCATACCACACAGACGTCCCTATGGCGACGCAATCCAAGCGGTGAGCCAGTTTGCAATGCCTGCGGCTTGTACTTCAAGCTGCACAGTGTCAAGCGTCCATTGACCATGAAAAAAGACACAATACAGGTAATTAACCGCCGCAGCATGTAAACCAGCAACACAGTCTAATCCAAATTGTTTCGCATTTGTTTTTTTTTTAATTTTTAGACTCGCAAGCGAAAACCAAAATGCAGTAAGAATTCGGAAAAATCATCGTCCACGACGAACGCGAACAGCAGTAAAAATTCCAACAGTACGACAAACAGCGTACAGGAAACCAACAACGGTAAGGCATTGCGAATTTGGATTTTAAGGGAACGCACATTACATTATCCCTTTCATCGTGTCTCCTTTCAGAATTGAAAAGTCTCACCTCATCAATTCAGCACACTAGCTCACTCAATCATTCCAATATAAGTAGTAGCCCGACTACTATAACCCCACCACCGGCGTCGGCGCGCACGCCGACAACGTCCTCAGCGTCGTCGTCCCATCATCAGGCAGTCACACCGAGCACACCATCGCCACCGATTAATCAGCATGACAACATGTCGCCATTGCATTATACGTCCTCGTCAATGCTTAACGGTTCCGTACTAACCACCTCACCAACGGCCAATTTAGCCAACAACAATAATAGCTCTAGCCAAAACAACAACAACATCAAATACATGCAAAAATATCTGACTCTCCATCAGGAATCTCAGCAGCAGCAGCAACAGCACCAGCAGCAGCAGCAACTGAATGCGGGAGCCCATCAGATGTTCGAGATGGTGCCATCTCCGACAGAGACAGCCCATCATGGGTACAGTGCTGACCAGTCGCCGACCTATTTCTATGACCAGCTGGCAGGCGTCGAGGAGGACGAGATCAAACTGGAGAATCTCCAACACAACTCGCATCACCACCAGCACCAACATCAGCATCAGCATCATCACATCCTCCAACAGGCGATGAGTCGAAGCCCGTCCATCGAGGATGAATACGACATTCCGCAGCGCCAGCAGCAGCAGCAGCACCATCAACACCACCAACACCACCATCACCAGCAGCAGCCCATCATTCTGCCGCAGATGAGCTCGTTCGCCCTGCTGGAACGAAAGCTGGACCGTGGCACCATCATCAAGATGGAATAGCGGCCAAAGCTGTGCCCCACCCATTCCGCCTCAGCGCCCAAGATATTACTAATTATCCCCTCTCATAGTCTTCGGTTAGATGTACATACCTCAGTGAGGAACCAAGGACATTCCCAAAGGGACATGCACATAAAGCGCATCGCGCGCGCTCTCAAAAGACAAACAAATATAGAATAGATAGCATACATACACACCCGATACATACAGAATGTATCTGTAAGCCGTATTTGATATATAGCTCATATATATGATACCTTCCCCTCTCGAGCCAGATCTCTTGCCAGGGAAGCGACGTACATGCATAAATACGTTATGTTTTATCTAAGCGTACCGCACGGGGCTCCAATGCCCCTTGCCCTCGAGTTATACATAAAAATGTATTTTTTTTAATTTCTTTTTTGTTCAAGTATTTAATTTAAATGAAAACCAAAAAGGATCGACTTTTGAGGTTTTGTCGCAAATTCTCGACAGACATTGCCTTCACTTATAAATATTAGATTTGAATAAATTACACAATAATTTAAGATAACGACGAGTTTTTATTTCAATTGGACACGTTCGCAGACTGCAGGGAACACGGGGAGTCACTTGACGTTTGGCAAACTGCAGTGACTGACTTTCTTTTCAAAAAGGGTGAGTATAAAGATTGCTCCATGCACAAGAGCATATCGCTTTTAAGTCTCCCCGGGAAAGTCTTCACAAGGGTGTTGGAGGCGTGATCACGAGTCGTCGAGTCCAGAATGGGGATAGTTTTCGAAGTACAAGCGACCAGCTTTCACTCTAAGAATGTTACTCGGGAATGCTTGGGATAATGCCAAACCGATCTACAGCTGTTTTGTAGATTTGGAAAAGGCGTACGACCGGGTCCTCTTGGAGGCCGCTTAATCTCTATACACAAACTGATACAGATTCGAATTGGATTTCGCCAAGGGTGCGTCTTGTCATCTCTGCTTTTAATTGTATATATATATGGACTGCGCAGCCGAAGTGAGTTTTCTTTTTGCAGCTGACTTAGTCATCTTCACTGACGGATCTCAAGTGCGCTAACGAAAATTTTGTGGCTGTATGTTCGATGCTGGGATCAAGCAGGTTTGATCAGGCTGAGGCAACTTTGAAACAAGGCGAGCTTGCCTAGTTAGCGATTTTTAACTCAGTTTTTCTTCCAACTCACCTATGGACATGAAATTTGGGTAATGACCTAAATAATAAGATCGCGAAAACAAGGTTCCAAGATGAGAGTTCTTCATGCTGTTGTGGGACTACTTCGCAGTGCGTGTCACGAATTTCCCTATCAACATTGTCTCAAATTCCAAGTTGTGTACAATTATTCATTAGAAGGTTCGAGTGATGTTGATTTAAAATTTTATTTTACTTTAATAAATACAGTACAAACATGATTTACGCAACTAATATAAATTAAGGCAGTTGCAATAAGCGGTGTTCACACTGAACAATTTGTCGATACGATTTGCTTGACGACAAATTCGAAAAATGTCAAAATGTTTTGTCTACCGTACTACAAGTCTTACTACAAGTCTGCCAACTTGTAGTAACGAGCGTTCTCATTGACAATTTGGCCAATCAAGCTCGGTATTTCTTAAAAATCAGAATACGAAAGTTTAGAATGTATAAACTCTAATGAATGTAAAATATAATTATTCCATATTGTTCTACTACCTACTCCTATTTTTGTAGAATTAAAATGTCTTCTAGTATTATTCTTTTCGGCCCATTGTAAGCAATTGTTTAAGGATCGAACTACAACTTCTGTTTTAACTCTTGATAAAGGGGGACAACTTCACTTTCACTTTCATTTGTGCTCTCAATTTCTATCGGGTTCTCACAATTTGCAGAGGCCTCAAAGTTTTCATGACGACAATCATTGATTTCTTCATTCGAGATATTCTGAACTAACGAAGGCACCATTGAAGAAAGATATTTAAGTAGTGTGTGCGTTGACAATCAAATTTGCCCGGAGATCCAAATGTAAAATAACGGCAGAAATGACGAACAAAATGGAGAAGATGCAAATGAAAACCAGATGAATAAACACGAGAAGTTGCACTAATCGAGGTACCTTTTTTGAAATGTGAAAATCGAGGATTTTCGCGAATCGAGGGTTGCGAAATCGAGTTTGTACTGTATAATCTTATTGATAAATCAGGAAGTTTGATTCGACATTTTCTTAGAACATAAGTAAGACAATTGAGACAACCTTGAGAAACGTAAGGCCAAATAGCAATACCGCGTTCGGTCGATCGGGCTTTCATAGGCGTTGGTACACGTTTTATCGAATTTACGAGAATGTTATGTTAAAACGCGATACACTCAGTTTTCCATATCGAAATAGAATGCGCGCGTTTGACACTTCAAATGTTCTGAAAAACATTTTACAAGGAAAAAATATAATGCTTTCTCAAAGTACCAAAATAGTTCGTCAACCCACCAAAAATGAAAAGTCATAACTGAATAAGAAAAAAATCGCCCGGGTGAGTAGCGAGTAGCTCCACCTAAAACGTTGTGCTCTGGCTTACGATATTACGGTCTGTGAAGCTTCAAGGCCGACCGCTGTATTCTGATGTATTCTATGGACTAACGTGTATCCTAATAAAAATGTCTGAGCCCGACCGTTCGAACGTGCTATTGCGATATGGGTATTATGCTTGAGGTTCGACGAAAAGATGTTCGTAGTTGTATGAAACCCTATTTGAATTGATACTAAACATCCAAAACATACACATAGCATCTACACATTGCTTTACAAGCTGCAAAAAGGCATTAACCTTACAGGGGACCTATAACTACAAAGAAGGCAACCTTTGGGAATTAACCAGAGATAGTGACCTGTTGTTCCCAGAATTAAACTTAAAAAAATACTATAACATACTCATAGAGAGGAATGGAATGACCCTAAGTGGATGAAAGATTTAGCCCAAAGATGGTATAGAGGTGGGTCGAAATCTGGTAACAAAATAGAAACTGGAGAGAGCCTCTCTGCAGGGAAAAAACAATAAGCCCATCTGAATTGTTTGTAATTAACGAAGCTGCACACCGTATTAGAGATAGAAAATCTACTAATACCTGATACCACCAATATATATATATTTTATATTGTCAGATAGCTAAGCTGTTCTATAAGCGCTAAAGAGATACACATTCAACTCTAAGGCAGTCTGGAAATGCGACAAACCATTAAGCATGCTGGCAGAACATGTGCCAGGACATGAAAATCATGAAGGCATGGAAAAGGCTGATATAAAGGGCGACCTATAATTCAGGCAAAATTTGAATTTTGCGCCATTTAATTGTACAGTCATGCCAACGCAAAAAAGATAACAATGTGATAGCTGACATTTCGCGGCATCAACGCATTTTCATTGTAGAGCAATATTTTAAAAATAATCAAAGTTTGTCAGCTACAGTCCACAATTTTCGTACACAATCATCTTCAGTACTGAAGCTTATTTTCATCTTGATATATTCAAGAATCGTCAAAAATTGTCGCAATTGGGGTTCAGAAAACCCACGAGTAATTGTTGCGACAAAAATGCATCCACAACGCGTGACTGTTTTGTGCGGATTTTGGTTTTTAGTGCCAAATTAAATGTGACCAACATGTGGTGCCACATGCCTGGTGACATACAGCCAGAGAAAGAATTCAATCACTATACGAGTCATTTTCTAATCGTGTAATCAACCGTTTTTGCGATCAAAATTGGCCATCCAGATCTTGCGACTTAACGCCTTTGGGGTTATTTTTGAAGCCAAAGGTCTATGCAAACAAGCCGACGACCACCAACGCCTTGAAAGAGGAAATTGTTAGGTGTATTAATTAAATTCAGCCATCTTTATGCGAAACGGCCATAGAAAATTTCAATAGAAGTGAATACTTGCCAGGAAAGCCGTGGCAAAAAAAAAAATGTAAGCTTTCTGATAAAAAATCTGTATTTTCTATCAAAGTTACATTTTGCGTGAATTATGGGACACCCTTTATCATGGTTTTGAATACAATTTGCGTTATGGTTTTTCTCAGATTGCAATTACTTCTAGTTGCAAATGTGTTATCCGATACTGTATATTTTGGACCAAAAGCCCACCGTCGCATTTCACTCAAGCTAGTAAGGGATTGCTCCTCATTCAAGCAACGACGTACCTCGAGAAGTTGCACAATTGGTCGTTTACTTACAAGAATTTGATTTCGAGGTGGAGCAACGAGCTGGCGATCGGCTGAAGCATGTGGACTAGCATGTCGCTAGTCTCAGCAGTTTATGTAGGTTCCATCAGAACATCAGAAGTCAACTCGAATCAGGAAAGCACAACATGACATGACCAAGCGATTAAATTCATTTCAGAAGTACAGACATGTCAATCGTCCGTAAGAGAATTTCAAGCTCAAAAGCAACCTTATGTCCAAAGCAGTGGATGGTACAGATATTCTGGTGGTGCCAAAACCTCTGACGCTCTTAATGGAGGTGTATCTAAGTTTAAGGATGGTGAATCTGCTGATCAGAGCAAGAGTGCTCGAAATAGTCAAGAGTATGCCAGATATTTAACGAGAGAAATACATGTTTGTAGATTGTCTGAACCGGATATACACACAGTCACAAAAGTAGGCATGTAGCATAATGTTGTGCTGTCTCAACTGACAAAGCCTGGGGCAGTGACAAAGGTAATGAGCAGTTTCCTCTTCGAGAAGACAGTCACTGTATATGTATTCGTTGGTGAGTTTCATTTTCATATCGTGGTAGTTTAGATGATGGTCATGCCCAGTAAGACGCGGGCGTCTTCTGTTGCGTTATCCCATGGGCTCGGAATCGATGACTCTTCAGACCGCCGTGCAAAATTCATTTCACTGTTCTGCAGTTTCTCCCATCGTAAAGAGGTACTTTATCAGAAAGGTACACCGTACACAACACCTGGCGATGATCAGTCAATAGTTCAGTCCCTCTCATCACAAGAACGTCACAAACCATCAAATTCATCCGTTGAAGAAGACTTCGACGGTACCACGTGTATTTATGGATGGCCTTGTGTGGAATAAAGGTGTTCGTTCTGAGCATGTCATTTGCACTGGAAAAGTCCAAGAACCTCTCTCCGTTCGCGTTTTGATGATGATCACCTTTCCTCTCAATCAGACTTCCCAACTTCCGCAACTGCCCTATGTCGCTCCCCACACCCACGTGAGCGTTTAAAGTCACCCATCAGGATATAGGAACTCATCTCAGCTGCCCTATCAAGAGCAATATTAACTTCATCCTGGAAAATTGCTGGAATAGGCGGTATCCGAGGCCAATCGTTTTCTTTTCTTGGTTGCGCTTCGTTTGCAAGCTTTGGGCTGTATGAAAATAAATGCGTACCCAGCAAGACGAGGTGCACGGCTGGTGGGGAGGCACGATTGATGACTTATATTAAAAAACCGACTCTTGAGCCCAAAAATCGGTTTTTAAAACGTCCATCCACCATGCAGAGAGAATATTCATTCTTATTTACTAGTTTCAATTTAGATTTCCACGTGAGCAAACCATCGAAATTCAATAAATATTCCACTGGGACTTTTCTCACAAATTTCCTCATTAAGACCGCACTGGGAATTTTATTGGGTTTGTGCATTTGCTTATCCCAGGGAAATGACTTTGATACCACATTTCGCATATTGATGTCACTACGACGGCTGGTGTTTGTATTTGCTAGATGATGATTACTGAATATAAAATACGCTAGTTTCTTGTTGTCCTCAAGTGCATACTTACGTAAATATGATTTAGAGTATTTTTCAATAACTTTAACAATATTCTCACCTGCTGGAGCGATAACATAAAAGAAAGGATATATAAACATAAAGAAGTAATTAATTTGAAATTGGAGTTACTATTTGCTCGGAAACACCTGAAAATATGCAATAGTTTTACTGAAAAGAAATCATGACGAACGCCTATAACTTAAGTAGTAATTTTAACTATTCGCAGAAAATATTCTTGACCGTTGCCGTTTGATCCTTGCACGCAATGGTTAGTGCATGGCGTGACTCCCCAAACATCGCCATAACGCGAGGAACTCAATGTAGAGCAGCTGCTTCTTCGAACAGAAAGGACCATGCTTCGATGGTTTGCTCACGTGGCACGAATGTCCTCAACATCACGACAGTTTGGCTTGGCGGACCCAGGACGAGGTGGTTTGACCAAGTCTAAAAAATCGCCTGGTTACGCTTGGGCATAACTCCTGATGAATTAGAGTCGATGGCGGAGGATAGAGTGGATTGGAGATCTCTCGTGCATGCATTACCCCCGCGATCTCTGTAGTGGATCATGCGGGTCAGAAGATGATGATGAAGATTCTCGTCAGGAACGGTGGTTAAATGAGTGAGACTCGCGAACATTGTTGATTTCAATTCCAATTTTCTTGGATTGGAGATTCAGAGTTTGATGCCTAGAGCTTTAAAGGCCAGGTTAGACCCATGTCGTGCACAAATTTAATGCCTGGGATCAGCACCAGGCGACTAGTGGTGTTTGCATCGCCTCGAGGTGTGTAGTACAGTTCGCGAGTTCTTTTCCAACCATGATGAAGTAGAGAAAGTTCTCCATCGATGAATATGCGACGGTCTTTTGTGTTATGAACCGTGCCGTTGCAAGATAAAATTACACTAAGGATGAACTCGGCGTGCATGCTTTCCTTCGACTATATCTTACAGATTTGATCAAACGAGGTCAACCCCATCTTCATTGGAAATGTCGGCGGATCAGAAGCTTTGTTTAACTCCTACTGGATGTTCACTCAGTTTGTGTTCAGTCATTGAAAGCAGACATCCTGAGTTTCAACAAAAATGGGAAGCATTGAATTTCGTGTTATGATCAAGCTTTATTTTTTGCATAAAAAACCACCAACAAAACGTTGCTCCAATGGTTAAGAAGTGGTTAACTGAATCAAGTTCTTGGTGGCGCAGCACGTTTTGTTCGTCCAAATAAGGTCGTCACGCCAAATATGAAATCTATGGAATGATATTGGACGGTCGGGAAATTCAAGTGCTTGAGGTGGTGACATCCAAAATGTAATCAAAATTTGACCAAAGGTCACTAAGACTAGACGATTGCTAATAAAACAAATTGGAACTCAATTATATTTTCGACAGCAATATATAGACTTCTTGAATATTAAATGGGCGAATGGACAACACACGTAAGAAAAAGTCAGTAAAACAACTGTAACTGGCACGCAGCTGCCATGGAAACGTACATTTCTTCGGAATGCGTAGCTGCTGTGTTACATCGTTTATTTAAATTTAAAAGAACAGTAAGTGTGATCTGAAAAAGCGCTCTTTACTCAGGTTTTTTGTTTGTTTAAAGAGTGTGTGTGTGATTACGTTAATGACATTTAATGTCAAAATACTACTGTCTCTCTCCATCAAGCGCAAACAATAAAAGTTAGTTTTTGTGAGATGTTTGTTTATTTATCTATTTACCTTTTTGTTTTGTGTCAAATGATCGATGCTACCAATTTTTAAGAAACTTTTTTTTCGCCTAGTGCCACCTATGCTTGATATTATTCAACCTGCAACCTTCAGTAAAGGCTGCAGGCAAAATTATCTTTCAGTTAAAGTTTCAGTAGGTGTTGTTGTTGCTTTGCGTTAAAATGTTCCTACTCAGCTGTCTGAGTATTTAAAAAAAACACGGCTATAGAAAAAAAACAGAATGCAAGTAAAAAAAGAGTCACGCTCAAAAAATGTTACCAAAAGTCAACATCTTAAGGTATCGTCTGGTAGCTTCAGTTTGGTCAGCTTTTCTGTATAGTGAGCTTTTCCGAACTTCTACTGTATTACGTATTAAACGTGTTTTACATAACATCCATAAGTCTTTAGTTTCTTTAAGGTAAGTTTTACAGCCCTGTCTTCTTGCATATTCATATTAAGCCCTCCCCGGAATTTTTCCTGCATGCGCCACGCTCTAATGGTATACAGACTTCATAAATGAGAAAAACGATTCCCGGGAAAAAAGTAGGCATCGCGAATATATTTACTATGGGAAAATTATTGGCATTTCTCCAGAAAAAATACTCCATTATTTATTCTTAAGACTTCGTATTTTGTGTATAATTGTATAATAACGTCATCTACGTCGAATAAAAGGCAAATAATAACCATTGCGGAAGCACAATAATCCTCATATACTTTGTATACTTTGTATACTCTGTATACTTGTATATACAATGTTATCATCGTTTGGATATTTTTACTCTTTAATTTATTAACAAGATTTGTAATCTGTAAGTATGTAATTCTCTCTACTTCTTTATGTGCTCCACATTAGACGAAGAACTTTCTCTCGAAGCCATCATTTGATCCAGACTTTAAAATTGATTAAAAAATACCAATAACATATACATATGTACATTCTTGTAAACAATTTTTCAGTAAGTAGTTATCATCTGAATTTTAGTATTATGTTTATATTTTGTGTAAATTGTGTATTTATGCCAGATTTAGTAACAAAAACATAAAAGCAGCCTCAGGGCCGCCTTGCTCGTTTAAAGACGGATTTGACAGGTGACACAAAAACAATATAGCGAAGAAAACTAGTTCTGTGGAATTGAAAATTATCCAAAATATTCATGCAGATTATAGAAAACGGCGGAATGACTGCGGATGCGGATTCGATTCACCCTTGCTATAGAAACCGACGGATGAACCACATTATCGGTCCGCAAAACCTCTTTACCGATCCTTTTTTAATTAGTTGTCTTCTGTCAATTTTGAATATTCATGTTTCAATTGTTCTGAATAATTTTGATCAGAAGTGTGAAATTTGTACATTTGAAGTATATTATGGATGTAATTGCCTTTTTTATGGAGTTAAAAGGAGAGGAAGATGATTCCCGAGAAATTCGTTCGAGAATAAGAACTGGGGCCATAGCAAAGGTCGTACAATAGTAGAAATAACTATCGGCGCTTGGAAAAGATGGCACCGGTGTGGCCTCTGCGCTGCTTAACATACGCATTCATTACAATGTGAATGATGAAGAAATACCAGAGGAAAACAAATTAAGTTGAAGACGGAATTTCCGCAATTCTACTGAATCAAAAGAATTTTAATCATCCATGGAAAATATGTTAATTGTATTTACTTTTCTATCCATTGGTACTTTCAGTGCCAAGTATTCTTGGTAATTACTAAACAACCGTGTTGTTTGTTTTCTAAAAATAAAAGTAAATTCTTTTTGTTCATTTCAAATCTATAACTTAAATTCTGTTGTACCAACTCATTTTTTCTTTGAAATCCGCAACGAAAATATGCCCTCCGCAGTCAATCCGCCGGTTTCCATAATCGGCATGATTATTATTTTTCTGCCTTAAACGGGCAATGCTGCCAAGACCGCCTGAACATTTCTTGACTTGTTGGCTGCATACACCATTTTATTTTGTCTCGTAAGTTGATATCTGTTGTCTACTTTCATTTTTTAACTTAGCTATTAGAGAATTAAATAAATTAAAATAAAATATTGAAAATAAATTAACTACACATACAGGTTAATGGTTAATGTGAACATTTCAAATCAACGTATTTATTGGTAAAAGAATCCCTTCTCAATCCTTAAAACATAAATATACATACATGTATGTAGGAATATAGAATAAAACTCGCAAATATCAAAATTGTAACCAGAACACATTGAGATTTAATTAAAAATTATTCCTCTCTTTTTTCTTCAGGGAAAAAATAAAATTCGATGGAAAGTATTTCCCCCGGAATTGCCGATAAAGCTGATATGTACAATTTTAATTTTTCTATTTTAATTGCCAGAATTTCCATATAGAAGTCTTTATATCTACATACATATGTATGTACGTGTGATACATTTTCCTAGTGTAATCTTCGATATTTTTGCAACTATGCACATATCTTTTACTTGAAGCATCGTTTTCTTCATTCTTGAGATCAAGGCAGTACGTCCATTTGTGATGGCTTCGGTTCTCCCAGGCCAAATTCATTTCCTGGTGTGTTCTCATAAGAATGTCTAATAATGATATCTTCTATAATGAATGTACATAATTTTTTTTGACTCACCACCGGTTGCTTTCACTTCCAATTTGTTTCCTGCCTTCTTCTTTATTTTGAATTTTAAATCAGCTTAAAACTATTGTTAAATTACATACAAACATATATGTATTTTTTGCTTCCCAATTACAAGGTCCGTGTCTGTATTCAAGTCAAATGCTATATTCTCCCAGCGCTGCCCAGATTGCATTTAAGAGAAGAATTCTAAGGAATTAACTAGGAATAATATTTTCGCATCGGAGAAAATATGTTTCATCAAATTCTGAGATGTTCACTGATATTTCTTGGTATCTGCAAAATGTTCAATCAGCTCAATTCTAAATATTCCCGGGGAGAAGAACTCTCCGTGAGTTGTGTTATCCCGAGAATAAAATTCTTCTATTCCAAGTTCCCCGGAAGACAATTGTCCACTTCGAATTTGAGAGTGAATTATTAGGTCAGTTCCAATTGCTGTGAAATTCATCGAAAATCACCGAAAAACTGTCAAAAGCCGTTCCATTTGGTGTTTTTTTTCGTAGTTTTTCACAGAAGAGAGTGCTCATGAGAGATTGCACCACCCTGCGAATTTCTGTAACAGAAATTTCTGTGGGCAGAAAATTGAAAACTGTAAAATTCAAAATAAAAAAAACGACATTTCATATATATATACATTCAGTCGATTTTTTTTTATTACATTAACCATTTTTAAAGGTTTGTTTTGTGATAAATGTTTTCAAAGTTGTAAAACACTTTTATAAATTTGTTGTTTTAGTCGTAGAAGAAAAAGAAATAAACATAAAAATGGAAAATAACAAGAACGTGGGAAATAAAGTAAGGGATGTGCAACTGCAATGCTCGCCCAATACATTCCGGAAAATACAAACTGGTGAACGTTATACAATAATTATTAAAAGATATATAAATAAATGGTATTTTTCAGATTAAACATATAAGGAGCATTTGACAAATGAAGTCCTTTCTCAATTACAAGACTTCATTCCAAACATAATTGTATCTGAATCTGATGATACAAAAGAAGATCCGAAAGAAGGAGCAATTTGGTTAGAAGCGCCAACAAAGTTTCTACTAGCCAAATTAGAAGAGCTTATGCCGAAGGTTGACAAATGTTTTAGTTTGAAAAACAAAAAAACAGAATGTGGCAATCGATCACTGACGCTCTTTCCAAAGAAGGATAAATTTTCACCATATCACAGGTGCAAGGGAAGTACCGAACTTTGGAACGCCGCTATAAACAATCCAAGTTCCACAAGAGTAAAACCGGCAGGGGTAGAGCAACTTGTCCATTTGAGAGGTATGTTACAAGTCATTAAGTTTCGTTCATTAATTATCATTTCTTATCAGTGAACTGGACAAGATATTTGCTGAAAAGAGGGGAGTTTACCCCGAGCACCTGTTGGATTAGACCATGGTAGAAGGGATTTCTAGGGAAGAGCAAACGTCAATGGCTGGGACTAGCTCTCAAGCAAGCTACATTGGCTCAACATTATAATGGAACACTTACAATTATGAAATATGTTTATAATTTTCTAGAACCTTATAAACAGTGTATATGAAATATATATTGATTTTGGATGTCCATAGGGTCAGTTTATTAAAACCAAAAATCAAATCAAATTCATTTATTCAAATCCAAATCAACAACAAAAACATCAAAAAAGTCAAAAATCTTAGCCTCGACAGGGTAATACAAATCGATCAGGAAAAACTGAATTTTCTTAAAGCAATGCTGGAAAAAGTCGCAGGTAAAAAAATGAAATATATTAAAAAAAATTGCTTTTATTTCACATTTGTTAGTTAGATACATAAGAATTATTAAAAGATTTATTTATTTAGTTGTTGACAAATAGCATTGCGAATAATATTCCCCCTGGAAAGTTCTCCAAACTGGATGTTGTCCTGTGAATCAGAGTTTTGAATTATTTCCTCTTCGTCTTCGAGCGTGAAGTCCAAGTCGTCGTCGTTTGCGATATTATGGAGCACAGTACAGGCTCTTATAAAGTGTCAATTTTTTTTCACACCACGCAATTTACAGTAACACAGCTGTCGGAATCGCTGTTTAAGGATGCCAAATGAAGGTTCTATGGCCACACAGCAATAGCTTAATTTGATATTAAAATTCCTTTGTGATGTTGTTAAATGGCCATTGCCTCTGTAAGGAGTTATAAGACGACTCGAACATGGGTATGCAAAATCACCTGAAAATAGAGTATTTTTTAATACTCCTTGAGGATGAATATTACATTTGCAAACTCCCCTAAGGTAGTGTATTCAAATTCTCGGGCACATTTGAGTTTTGGAAAACCAAACTATCATGAGAAGACCCACGGAAGCCAACCGTCATCGCTATACATTTTTTTTTTCATTACAAACAGCTTGGACACAGATGCTTACATTCCCTTTCCTGTCAATATAATCAGCTTTACATGGTGGTGGATCAATAACCACGTGCGTGTCATCTATACAACCTAAAAAGAAACCATTAGCTGCAATAAAAAATTAAAATAGATTCAATTAAACAATTCCTACCAAACGCCATCGCGAATCCGTCTTTATTTTTGAAATAAGCGGCGGAACGGTTCACTTCTCCTTCAGTAGGACACTTAATGAATGTTTGGCTCTGGGCACCCAAGAACATTGAGTATCGACTTATTATAATACGCAAAACTGATGAAATAGAGAGGTCAAAACGATCCGCTAAGTCCCTGAAGCCACGAGGGGCGTTCAATATATTCTCGGTATCGGGGTGAAGCTGTGGTTGTATATATAAATTGACTAATTTATCAAGTAATACTATTATTTTGGTGCATTCATGTAAAATTTCATATAAATGTGATTATTAATTCGCGTTTTATCTCTAGTTAAACAGAATCATAGTGGCAACTGAGACGATGATGGTGAAAATTGAGCATGGTGCTGTAATTAAATTTCTCACTCAGCTAGGAAAAAGTCAAAAAACTATTCATGAAGAGATGGTGGCTGTTTACCACCTTCATTATAAACTGTGCAAAACTGGTCAAGTGAGTTCAAGAGAGGCAGAGAGAGCATTGAAGACGACCACCGCTCCGGCGCCCGGCTACAGTTTGTACGGGAGAAAGCATCAAAGAAGTCGAAAAACTTGTTCTTGAGGATGCCCGAATAAAGGTGAAAATGATGGCAGAGATCACCAAGCTTTCATTCACACCATTCTTAATGACCATCTTAACCTTTTAAAGGTCAGTGCAAGGTGGGTGCCACGAATGCTCACAGCGCCTCAGAAAAAAGTGAGAATCGCATGCTGTAGAGAGCTTTTGGAGATGGGTAGTGAGAACGCGGACGGTGTTATGGATCGAATTGTTAATGGTGACGAAACATGGGTCCACCACTATGACCCTGAAAGCAAACAAGAGTCCATGCAGTGGCATAAAAACGGAACAGACCCCCCGAAGAAGCTCAAAGTCCCACCGTCTGCCGGGAAGCTCATGGCCACAGTTTTTTGGAACTCAAAGGGAATCTTGCTCATTGAGTACAAAAAAAAAGGTGAAACCATCAACGCCAGATCCTAAGCTTCCACTTTGCGTAATTTGCGGGAGGAAATTAAAAAGAAAAGACGGGGTAAACTTGTAGCGGGTGTGTTGCTTCTTCATGACAACGCTCCTGTTCACACGGCGCGAGTTTCCAAGGCTGCTGCGCGAGATTGTGGTTTCGAAGAAATCCAACACCCACCCTATAGCCCAGACCTTGCCCCTAGTGATTATTTCCTGCTTCCGGAGTTGAAAAAATGTCTTCGTGGAAAAAGATTTTCCGATGATGAATAACTCAAGTCGGCAATAAATGGGTATTTTGCAGAGAAAGAGGAAATTTATTTTTTTGTGGGTTTAAAAAAGCTTATCTCAAGATGTAACAAATGCATTGATGTTAGCGGAGATTATATTGAAAAACAAAAACAATTTAAATGGAATTCGCATTTTCCTTCATATCGATACCGAGAATATATTGAACGTCCCTCGTACATGCTTCGTGCCCAGCAAACCATAAAAACACTGCTGTGTGTTTTCGAGCATTACACCTCTTATCTTCACGAATTTCAAACAGAGGCTTACTTATGCGGAATTGAGTTTTAAACTCCAAGTCAGAGCATAATGGAACAATATTTTCCACATACTTTACAATACAATTCCGTTCATTTTTAAAAATGTTTTCCACAACCATTTACAATTTTTTATCATCTAAATCACTTAATAGCAAATCAAAAATTCATTTTTTCGTATCTTCTAAATATTCATTTTTTAAAAACAATTCCATTATTTCATGTATTTAAATTTAAAATCGCACTACTCGCACCACTTCACTTCAAGAATTGAATACATTTTTTAACGTTTCGTGAATTTTGTTCATTTCTACGAAAAGTCGTTCCACAAATTTCTGCACAGTTTCTCTCTCAAAGAGACATTTTTAGCCCCACTCATGACAATTTGCTCAACTAAGAATTTCTATGCACAAATCAATAGGAACAGACCTATTAATGTTCGAATGAGCATTTGACATTTGAATAAAATTCAAATATTAATTACAGTCGGTTTTCTACTTGAGAATGTTAAAAATTGTAGTTAGAGGTTACAAATAAATTGTTTTTACGCCATTCCTTTCCAGCTCGGTAGCACACTTAATTTTCTTTCAGATTATCAATTTTTTGTATAAAAATCACATTAACACAACATATTTAATTTACACCAAAAACTATGAAAAAACTACTTTCATTAATATTCGGTTTTGTATTATTATATTTAATTAACATTTCGAAAACAACACACCAAAATTTATTCAATACTTGGTAGCGTATCCTTTATTCTCCAAAAAAAGGGATAATCGCTTTGGCATATTGCTAATAATTTTGTTGAGGTAGGGTTATTTTCGCCCACTCTTTCAAGTCATTTATAGAAGAAATAGGGTTCTCACGCACTCGCCGATCCAGCTCGTCCCACAAATTCGATGGCGTTGAGGTCAGGTGATTGTGCGGGAGTTGCTATTACTTTTGGGCAGTTATACAACAGCCATTCGCGTACAATATGGGCTTTATATTTGGGATCATTATCTTAAGATTTGAAACACAGAGAAATTCCCATATTTGCTGCACTTTGATTCAAATTGTCTTTAAGAAGTCTCAAATAATGCTCTTTATTCATGATCCCATCAATAAAGACCAAATTGCATACACACTTGGCATGCAAGCAATTGCACACCATAACATGACCTCATCCATGCTTTACCGTAGCTTTCATGTGTTTGCTTTTCAGTTCTTCATTCTTCTTGCGCCAGACCATGACCCTTCCATCAGATCTGAAAAGGTTGAACTTGCTTGTTGAATCCTTCGGCCTTGATTGTTCGGCGAACGGTAGATTCAGAGACACGTTTTCCGCATTCAACCAATAGCTGATTCGCGATTTTTGGAGCACTTAGACGGCTGTTCTCTTTAATTTTGCGAACAACAATTCGTTCTTCGCGTCTTGTCAATTTTTTGGGTTTGCCTTTTGCTTTTTATAATCTATGCGGCCTTCGTCTGGTTGTAAGTTTCGCCTTTTAAATTATGACTTAACACCAACTCCCGTTTTTCAATAGACGTGTCCTTCCTTTGCGGCCCATTTAATTTTTTAACACTTTCGATTGTCCGACGAAAATTCGACGAAATTATAATTTTTAAACTATCATGGACATTTTATCATAGGGTTCTTTGATTTAAACCGAATAAGAAATGCAGGTTGTTTATCAATTGTCAAAATGATTTGCATTCAGGTTGTTGGCAGAATAAGTGACTGCTGAAGGCAGCCGAGAGCTACTGGGAGGTGTTTATGGGATAGCACAAGTCCTCTGGAGAATCCTTTTGCATATGTAGGTGCAAATGTATTTTATTTTACTTACATATATTAATACATTGCTGCTTATAAGATTTCAAAAGTATTATAGAGTCAACAAAGTGGCCTTCAAATATTTGTTGGAGTTGCTCACAATGTCTAGATAGCCGACAAGAAAGCATTTTGCAATATCCCCTGTTGTGAAATTGGGCGCATGTTTGCACTTCTTTGCTGAAGGGGGAAACCACGTTACGTTAACATTCTACCCCAAATATAGCATGCCCGGTATTGTTGGATGTACCAACTGACGATACAAATGTCCGGACAGATTAAGTCCGTTAATAACATTTATTTTATAACATGAAAGGAACCTACAGTTTAAATGTTATATTGACAAATTGATTTATAGTTTTTTTAATTACAAAACAAACGTCACAACATGCTTCCATAAAATTCAAACAAGTACAAACTTCAATCTTATTTCTTGTTTTAGACCTACAGCATTTTACAACAATTCAAATTTGCAAAAACTGAATTACTTACATTTTTCCATTAAACTCTCTAATAAATGTTTGGGGAATAAAAGCGAAGGAAATGAAATGACATTCTTCATTTTAATTGTTTAGAATAGGAGAAATGGGAAAAAAGGAAAACATTTCCATGGAGTTTTTATTTACTTTTGCTTATTTGGTTGTGTGTTTTGGAGGAAATAGTGTGAGTATCCATTGAACTAAAAAAATGATTATTAAGTACCATACAGAAATCAACTAATAGAGATATCCAACTTCCTCGCCTTGCCCCTGAAATGTTTTGACAGCTTGTTGTTTTTGTTGCCTCTGGGAATACGTGTGAGGTATTTCAAACAGCTGATAGCTTTTCCCTCCAAATTAAAGTAGTGGATTTTTTGACACTTAAATCATTTACAATCCAAATAAATGCAAAATATTAATTTTTGATTTCCTATGTTTGTGAAATGTAATCACTTGTTTTAATTTTGTGTTGTGCATTTTTATGATAATGGCATTTCCACACCACCCTTGAGGTATGCCTTTGGTACGTTAACCGATTTTTTTTTTAACCGTGTGTTCGGTTTCCCCAAGAGGCCTATTACACCCGAACTTAAGAATATAATAAATTAGTTTCTAGTTAAGATCAGTTTGTACATGTAATTATATTAAAAATTGAAAATTGGGACATGTTTTATTAAAAATGATTTAAATGTGAGATATGCGAAGAACTTTATATCTAAAACTCGGGTCACTTAAGTCCCCATTCCAAAATTTTGTCAAAAAATACAACCGTGTTCTTATGTAATAATGCAAAATGAAATGTTTCGGCAAGTTTTCGCAGCAAGTATATGTTTTGTTCGAAATTAATAAATCCGATGGTCGCTTCGCTACACCATTGTGATAGTAACATTCATATACATGTATGTTTATTCAACTAACTCTGGAGCAGATGATACTAAATTTCTATCTTGATACTGTTTAAAATTAGTGAAAGTTAAATTTGATGAGGGTGGTGCTATATCTAAAGTGGGCTTGGGTAAAGTGCAAACATGATATTCACGGCATTTGCGAAAGAGCCAGCCGCATATATAAACAAGACTATTTTTTTAATAAATCATTTGTAGATACGTCCGAAATTGAATTTAATTTAAAAGAATAATTTTGACGATCAATAGTCTTGTTTAGATGGTCTTGCAACTATGATGTGTTACTGAAGAGAGGCTGCTTCCTGAGGGCTTGCAGTCTCTCGGATTCAACACTTTCGCAATTGCCGGTTCTAACTATTTTTAAATATTAAAAGCCCCAAAGTTTTTGGAAAACTGATTTCAATTGAATAGGTGTTAAGCGGCAATTATTTCTACCGGAACTTCGCGCTTCTCCGAAGAATTGATCTAAGCAATCTTGATTTAAATGCCTAGTTAAAATAAATTTAAGACCGCGTTCTGACAGGTATTGCCACAAAGATTGTAATGCCGAAATATTAATTAACCACTATTTAATATAATAAAATTTATTCGTTATGTCTTGGCCACCGTCATCGATTATTTTAAGCGAATTTAAAAGATTAAATCCGTTGTTACTTATCTGTGAAGAGGAATTGAATTTGTCAAACAAGTTATTAAAAAATTCAATCAATTCCCCTGTGCTAAGTAACGTTTTAGAACCTTGGCCAAAACTATGGTATGTATAATAAGCCGCCGAAACAGTGTGTCTTAATGTCTGCGAAGCTAATTTCACCTTCATCTTCTGAAAAGTATTTGGGTATATATGCGCATTGGTTAATTTGGGTGCCATTCGAATATCTAATTTTGAATCATTTAAATATAGATAAATTGTATCGTGCCAAGTGGCACGAAGATTGCTGGAAGAGCCGGTGTATAGGAAATCATATTTGACAAGGCAATTTCGCGTACTTTTCAGAAGATGAAAGTGGACTGGGATTTCGTCCGGGCAATAACCCCGAAAATTTCACCCTTGGTCACACACAAAATGAATCGGACATAAGCCACTTTTCCGAGTAAGATTTGTTTTAAAATACCCGGCTTACAGGTAGTTCGCACGAAATAATAAGAGATGGGGTGTTTCCACCATTTCGCGATGCCTTGAGCCATGAGGACTATTACATTATTGGCCGGCCATTTTGAAGGGTATTCGTCCAATCCCAAATCTTCTAACCCGATAAAAGTGTCGCTTTTTCTGCAGTAGTCGACATGTGTTTTTAAAGACATTTCGTCGGCGGATATTGAACACAATTTAAATAACGGGTCTAATTCTTTAACTCTTAGCTCAAGGGCTTTGACGTTGAACTCTATGTTGCCCGGAGTTTCAGGCCAAGACGAAATTAATGTTCTTAATGTATTTACCGACAGGAGATTTAATGAAGGTCTCAAAAGTCTATAAGTAACCGCTGAAATAAAATGAATTGAAAGCGCGAATGTTTTCAGTTCGTTCGAAAACCGAATTCCTCGTATTACCGGGTTTTGGTGTATATTATTCACGATGGTGTTTACATATTTTGTAAAATTTTGGCATTTACATTTCTAAATTGCTCACGCTCTTCATATCTTTTTTATTTTTTCTTCCAGAAATGAAATTTGGAAGTCTATTCGCGAATAACTATCTCCTAATCGCGACATTTTTTTTGCATTTTTAATAAGTCATGTTCTAATTCCCGGATACTTCGACGAAGACATATTTTTTTGGGGGGATTGATTGTTCAAAAATTCACCTGTTTGAACTGACACGTCATTGATCTCACAGATCATTAAATTTTGCGCCTCCTGCAGCTGCACTGGTTCCTCATTATCCCCATTATCTTTGGCGAAACACAACAAATCGGGTATTGCAGTTGGAGTTAACCGATTTCTAGCGAGTGTGACACACATTTTGTCTGAAAAATGTTTATCGCAAACTCTATCAGTTATCTTGAACCGCTTTAGCCCAAGAAGTTGGCGCCAAAGTTCTCTCGTAATGATATACATATGTACATATGTATGTAATTTAAAAAAATTCTTAAATTCGAATACCAATTGGAATGTGACAAAAACACTTATATTTATTTATATGTATGTATGTATATGTATATTTATTTCAATATATTTATTTTAATTGCTTAGTCTATCATTAATACTAACATTGAATGCTTAATGTAATTATATCTATTCTTAAGATATTATTAATTAAATTAAGTTATTACTAATAATACGTTACAATTCTATTTATTCTTATATATAAGTCACAACCAATTGCACACTGCTACAAGCAGTTTCTTTGGTCGTAACAGAAAAAATCGGTTTCACTGTATTGTATATAAAAAAATCCGTTATTATCATGGACATACAGCCTTCTCATATTTGTCACATTTTGCAATAATTATTTTTATATTTTATTAAATATATTTGCTTACGCATTAGGCTCCTTTATGCCGAAAGTGTGTTGAATTTCGGTGCATCCCAAAACACATTTCATCTTTGCAAATAACTATTTTAAACACCTAAATCAAAAATAAAAATTTTGCACCATACAATTTTTTTGAATTCAAATTTGATTTGAATGTTGCCGTTATGTTATCTTTTCCCCACGAAAATCAAAGGAAATCGAACAACTGATTCCGAAAAGATGATGTCTATAAGGTGTATGCTGTTTTGCGACAAATTGGAACACTGAAAATATTGGAAATAACTGAAACGGATTGCATATTTCAAAACTTAAAAATGTATTTACATACATACATCCAATTAAAAGTCCAATCTAATATATTTCTTCATTCAAAATAGTGATATGGTACCTTGGTATGATGACACAAACAAAATCATATGTCGTCTAAATTCTGTATACATATGTTCATTACAGTTTATTAACATTATTTTAGTAGTTAATTTCTGATAAATATATAAAATAAGGCAAACATAGTAAATACATGCTTATCTTCTAAGTAAACAATATTCAATGAATAATAAACACTGTGTATTGTAAGAAAAACAGAAAAATGTATGTAAATTTATTTCAAATGCATATTTTCACATTATACATATGAATATTTCTCCATACATTAATTTTCCTACTATTTTCAGAAATTATAATTATTCCTTTATACACCTCTACGCCACTATATTGGCGATAATTATGCAATTAAATAGCCACACCAGACGAACACAGCTCATGGAATACATCCAGATTAACTTCAATCTGATAAATTTTGACGTTATTGAGGGCAAATATGATCAGCTGATTCAAATTATCTAAAATCAGCTGATCAAAAGACACCACTTGTGAAAGTATGCGTAAAATATAGCTTCCAAATAAAGAAGTATTGCGTGTTTTGCGGTAGGTCATGGTATTTTTGGCTGGAAAGTTGAATATCTCTATTAGTTGATTTCTGGTACCATACCGATTGTAAGTCCTTAAAGGAAATATCGGACGTAATTGGCAGACCACGTTCTACTGTTCAATCAATAGTTCAAAGATTTAAAATTGAAAATAGAATAGAAAATACGCCGAGAAATACCTCATTTGAAATTTGTAACACTCATGATAAACGTGTTATCATGCGTGAAATAAAAAAAAATTCACGAACTAGTGTACCAAAACTTGCGTCAGGCACGGTAGAGTTGCCCGGAAGAAGCCGTTCGTAAGCGCTGTAAACAGAGTTGAACGCCTCAACTTCGCAAAAGAGCACCAATCAAACAAAAAGGTATGGCGGAAACCAAATACGGAACTCCTTCCGGAATAACATTCGCAACAGTGAAGCATGTTGGGCGTATTGGTAGGAAAGCTGCATATCATTAAGGGTATCATTGACCACGACAAAATTTGGGAGAAAGTGCAGAAAAATTGGGTCTACAAAACCAATTCACTTTTTACCAGGCCAATGACCCAAATTGTTTGGGATTGTTTTTGGGATTAAATGTTCTGTTTTTGGGAATTGGGCTGAATAAATGTATCGTTTTATAATCAATAACTGCGTTTATTTTGTAAGCGTATAGCAGCTAACCGAAAAATGGTTAAGTTAGCGGAGACAACTATTGCCGTCCTAAGTCCTAAGCGGCTAAAAAAACAATGCTACTAAAATTATTTTACTTGTCCCCAATCGGTAAATTTTGAATAATTGTCAAACATTAGCATAACTTTGACATTTCGTTTGGAAATTAATTTGAAAACAAAGGTATGTAGAAACATTTAAATAATACAAATTTAGATTAATAAGAACAAATAATAGCCATCGAATGTTGTGGACAGAAATAAATGAGTAAAGAGATATTCAACTTCGGCCATTTTTGCCCCTAGTCCACACCGGAGAAAAATGTGATAGTAGTGGAATTCCCTTGCATTGCGTTCGTCAATTCACCCCAATATGTCGGCCGATTCGTGAATTTTGTGAGATAATGGCGGCAGATTAATGAATTTTGTGGGAGATTCGTGAATTTGCCCACGAACATGTACTTATTGTTCGGAGGGTGTTCAGAAGGTGACTCATATTTTTAAGATTACATATATTTGTAATAGGCGCTTGCGTGAATAAAAATGTAATGCTGCGCTCTCTTTACAGGAATAGTTTGCATCAATTTAATTCTTCAGAGTAAAATATAGCTGATTTATATGCGATAATTGGCAAATGAACTTAGTTTTATATCTTTCATTCATGAATTGTGAAAACTGCAATTAAATTACATAATCTGTTAAGAACAATGGCTTTAACTGTACCTAACTGAAACAAATTTGCAAATAACTTTCATCATTATTTCTGTACAACAAGTAAAATATGCAAATAAGCTGTTTATTTTAATTGATTCAAGCTAATATTTCAATAATATTGCTATTATTATTTGCCGGTACACATGTTTCGTGTGAATGCTTTTTTTTCGATATTATGCATATGCAAAAATACATACATGAAGTCGTATATTCATTAATATTTCATGCATAAATAATTAATGTAAACAATGTAAAATTTGAAAAAAGCTCAAGTAACGAGCGAATTTTCAAATAAGAACTCTAATTCACCCCAATACTATGGTTGAGGAAGGGTATCAGCTGTTGGCCAGCTGTTAGCAAGAGCTCACACGTATTCACAGACAGGCGACGAAAAAGCGTATAAAAAACGCTGTCAGATGAAATTAAGGGGCAAGAGAGGAAGAAGTTGAATATGTCTTTACTCATTTATTTCTGGTTGTGGATAAAGAAGGAGACTTTGGGGTTGCTAAAGTCCTATTTTTCATGACAAAAGGGATTTGAGAATATGCGGAAGAAAAAATATGCATATTCCAACGTTCTCGAGGGTATGATCTCTGAGGGGCTTACCGTAAGTAATCATGTATATATGTAACAATTCTACGACGAATCATTATCTCTTGCAGGATTCTAATACAACACCAAAGGCCATGGAAGGGAAAATGAGAACGCTGTTGATGGCATACAAGGCAACCAAAGATAGCGCCAAGCAAACTGGAGCAAATCCTTGCAACGATCCATTCATGGTAGAAATGGAGGGAAAATATTTGGTAAGGAACCAATTATCACATTCAATGTCGGGAGTGTTGCCACTATTGCCTTGGAAACAGAAAGTGGCCCATCAACATCGACACAGCAAGCAGATATATTATGTCCCGAATCGCCGGTCACATCTTCATCGCAACAAGCTCCACATAAACGTAAATCACCGCGTGCGAAATATTTTGAAGACAAATTAAAGTTAAAGACGGAGGAAATGTTGAGAATTGAAAAGAAACATGCTACAATCATTTGAGAGAAAACGGGAGATGGAGAGCGAAGCTGAGAAAAATAAGGTTTCGCTTGCCAAAGGTTTTTTTAAAAAATCTAATTTTATATAATATTTAGCTGTTGCGCTAATTCAAACAAAGTTCGACGCCACTCTGTGTCTGGACTTGGGTATTCAATTTAGCCCAATTAGTATTTTGTGGCAAATTGTCCATAAATGTTGTGTAAATCATATACAGTCGCTATTAAATTTGTCAAGGAACATACTGTCTGTTCTGTGAAGTTCAGCAGTCTACGAATCCTTTTGGCAACCCAAAAAATTAAAAAAAAATCAAGTTGCCATGATCCTTCAAAGCAGAAATAAAGAGACATACTATTACAACATTCCCGAATTGACTACGAAAATGGTGAAAAATTCGCGGATTTTTTAGCAACATTGCCGCCGATTAGTGAATTCACCTGCAAAATGGCGGCAGATTCGTTAATTCGTGGGCAAATCATGTATTATTGTGGGGGGGGTTCACTAGTCGATTCAATGTTAATCGTTTGCTCTATTTACAGCAATATTTTACAATATTTAAAGAAAATAATATGTAACCAATTTAAAAGTTGTGGTTGATAGCCAACATACTTAGCGTCACAATTTCCATTCATGACTTCGTGGTATAATTAACAAATTGTATAACTTTTCTTTAGCTACATATACACTACATCAACAAATTGCATATACAGCAATTTCGTTTGAAGAAATTTGTATTGTTGATCATTTTTATTATTTCAAAATTAAGTTTGCGTGAAAGATAATTTTATTTATATATAATTACAAATACACGTATGGTCACACTGATTTACCAAAACAAAGCGGTACTATTTGGTTGTGCATTGTTAATATGACGACGTTAAATGATGTCAGCATATAATTACTGCAGTCTGCAGTAGTCGTTGAAAGTGTATTAATCTCAGTATTGTTTAGTATTACAAAATTGCTTTAAAAATGTCTGAGACGCACAAAAAAGTGCCAGTAGACGTAATAAAAATTATTGTTAACTATAGAAAAGAAGGAAAAAGTTATACGGAAATATCACGGATTGTGAATAGACCACGTGCGACTGTACAAAGTGTAATACAAAATTTTGAAAAGAATAAGAGCTTCGATGTCGCACCAGGAAGAGGTCGGAAAAAAGTGTTAGACAGGTATTTACAGAGAAAAATTTTAACAATTATAAACAACGAACCAAAAGTGCTACAATTACTACCGAGGATGGAGTAACAGTAAAAGCAAAAACTATACGGAATTTTTTTGCATACAAAAGAATACCATGGACGTGCGGAATATTGAAAGGCGTTTGGCGTATGCAAATGAATACGTTTCAAAATCTGATGATTTTTGGAATAACGTTTTGTTTGTAAACGAAAGTAAATTTAACGTCTTAAGGAAATTATTCTACAATAATGGAACAGAATATCACCCGAAGTCACCGGTAAGCTCGTGTTTTCAATGAAGAACAGATTAAGAGATGTTATTATAGCAAAAGGTTAGGTACGTCTAGAGAATGAGAGATTGGTTGAATTTTGGAAATTTCTTGTAAAAGTTTTAGTAACGGCAAATAAGATAAAATAAATCTATTAAAAAAGTGTTTAATGATGACAGTAATACATGCCACGTATTTCCACTTGAAATTTAATTGATCCCATATAGAAATGCCACTAAGATCTACCTATTGACCGTAACTTGTGGACACGAGCTGTGGCAATTTGTTTCTCCTACTTTTCGTGGTGAACTCAAAAAGTAAACAAACCCGATACAAAAAGATTCACAATAATATTGATATCGGTGTTTGAAAATTGAATTTCATTATTAAAAAGGAAATATTTATAAAAATAAAATGAAGCCGTGTGGCAGCTGTCAAAAGTGGCAATAAAACGTTACAAAGTGAGCTCTTCAAAAAAATTTAAACTTCGAAGTGTTGCAACGGATAAAAATTAATAAGTTAAGGCGTCTTCGATTATAGTACTAATATAAAACCACACCGCAAAAAGTTAGGTGAGTCAACCCACTTTTTTTGGCACAAAATTGAAATATTACACTGCAACAATGAACAAAGGATCCAAACTTGCACGAACACCCCCAAGAATTGTCAGTAACAATGGCACAGTGGCACCAATATAATCACAGTTGTCTAAGCGGCGTATTGTCGAAATGTCACCAGAGTCTCCGGCTGCAAAGAAACCGATGTGCAACAAAGCGCGGTAGTAAATATACCTATTGGAGATCAGAAGGCACTGATCGAGGGATTTATGGCATCGCTACTCGACGACAGGATGAAACATCTGCCAACTAAGTCGGATCTGGCTGACATTTGCATGAAAATGCAAGAATTGCATACGGATAATGCAGCTTTGAAAGCCAAGATGCAGTTGATGGGAGATAGGTGTATGACTTTTGAACGAAAGGTCGATATACTAGAAAAAAGAAAATGAAAAGAATATTGTTGTGCATATGCCATCGCAAACAGGAGTCGAATCTGAAACTAGGGCAAAGGAAATCTGTTTGGAGCTCTTGCAGATGACAGACAACACAGTGATAGCGGATTCGAGGGCGGTTGGATCCAAAAACAACATTTCCAATGTCATTATGAGGATGAGACACAAGGAGGATGTGGGACGTTTATTAAAAACAGCAATTAAAGTTCGAGGCACTGGTGTTTCTGTACACAGAGATTACACGGTGGCAGCTAGACAAAAGAGAAGACAATTGCTAGAACTTAAAACTGCTATCAGAAGAAAAAACAATAAAATAAAAACTGAACTACGCGGGCAAACATTGAAACAGAAATCATGTACACCGACATAGTCGTTTTTCCAGTGGAAAACCCCTTGCCCATCGCGTTTCACCCGAATTTTGCTCTAAACGCACGCATACTACTTTATTTTCACGCACACTTCTTAAGGCTTTAGAGTAGCCTGCAGTTGCTCTCTGATCAATCGTATTCACAAACACTGTCTGTGAACATTTTATAAAAAAACGCTGTCAGATGAGGGGCAAGAGAGGTAGAAGTTGACTATCTCTTTAATACTTCATCTCTGCATTGAAAGCAGGAGACGATGTCTACTATTTCCACAAAAACAACATCTAACAATGCAACAGCGTGAATGGGAAGGCAATACTGCAACAAATGAGGAATGACAGGTTGGAAGCTTCAATGACAGAATGTGCAGAACACAACTCTTATGCCGCAAGCTTAAGCGGAAATATCAACACAGCTTCCCAAACTGGAATTGGGCTTCTGAAACGTATTTAATTGTAATGCCGTCTGCCATTTTAGTGATTTGAAACTTAACACCAACAGTAAAGAAGAAATTGATATTAAGGAGCTAAGAATAATGGCTTATTTATTTATCTATTTACAGTATTAAATTATAATAAATTATACATTTAATAATATTGTTTTATATAGCACTATAAAAAGAATATTGCCTTATAATGTATCAGGTTTAGGAAATAAGTCTTTATTCGCTGAATTTTATAATTTTGTTAATTCATTCGATTTTGTTTTTTTTATTCGAAACTTTTACAACGGAAAATAATTACAAGATGTTTGAAAATAAGTTTGTGCAGTATGAGTTTAATTGGATACCGGCCACAAGAAGGTATGCAAGAGGAAGAGCTAGCGGAGGATGCTACTTAGGTTTCAGAAAGGATTTAGATATCGGTTGCGAATTTAAAACAGTGGAACAGCTTACATATTTAAGGGGTTATGAAAATGCCAGACAACCGACTCCCAAAACTAGTGGCCCTACAAACAATTAGGAGTAAAGATGCATGGTACGAAGAGTGGTTGGATTTAACATGTAGTTATGGCGTAGAGCAGAATGTAGAAGATCGGAACTGGAAAAATTCCTTATACCAGCTGATAGAAGAAGTCAACAGGCAGGCCAGAATGAAGTTTTTAGAGGAAGCGGCGGATTCACTACATCATAGTACGTACAGCAGATTAAATCACAACCTGGAGTCTAGAAACTATTTTAAGGACACGCATAGTATACAGGAAATTACGACAATGTTCAAACTCCGTGGAGAATTTCAGTTCCCCACAGAGAGGATCTTCCGATGCTCTGCAGCCTGTGTAACTCAAATGTGAGAGAAGATACCTTGCATTTCCTTGGGAGGTGCCCTATTTTAAAAGAAATAAGGAGAAGTGTCTTTGAAAGGGTCTTTTTATCGGAGGCTAAAATGATATCACTTCTCAATGAAATGGATTTAAAGAAGATATTTCAATACTGTAAAACTCCATTAAGATATAGAGAAAACATATTAACAGAAACCTTTTAAGTTATCTCAAATAATAGGATTATTTATATTGTAAAGTGTATTCAATAAGTTGCAATGTTTAATTACTATAAGAGCTATTGTCAACCGGGCAGACGGCAATGCCATGCAAATTGATTTTGTTATATATTGTTATATATTGAAATGAAAAATAAAATCTAATTCTAATCTAATGAAGTGTACTTGAATGGGAAGATTACCTCCATAAATTTGGAACATACGATGACAACATGTAAGTTTATCATTTATGTATCTTGAATATCTTCTAAATTCGTTTTAAATGGAAAACTCTTCTTCTACCATTCCCATTTCGCGCTTTGATACCCTAATACTATGTATGTAGTAATCCTTATTTTTTTATATGCCTCATCCCTTTTACATATTTGAAATGCAGGATTTATGTAGTTAGGCATTAAATAGTAGAATTTTTGTATTAGCTATGTATATTATCGAATTCGTATTTGTATAATTATTCTCTTTCAACCCTTGACGTATCTAACCCAATGTAGCTCATTGTTATACTACTTTCATACGTACTTACATATTTATACCTATTATTTTTTTAATTCCCGTGTCTATATACTTAACATATATATATATACTTACATACTTGCATACGTAGTACAACTAGTTTTTTTTCCATTACCTAATTAATCCAGCGGTTATTCTTGGTAGCTAGTTTCACGACTATTTATTATTTATAAAGTAAATGTATTGTAAATATAACATTATCAATAGCATATATTTATTATTATTGCCACTAACTTCAGCACTTCTAGCTTAATGTGTGTATATTCCTTTTTACTTTAAGGTCATTAATCTTATATTTTTTCTTTATATCATTTAAATACCCTCACACCGTTTCTTAAAGTTTTAGGTGGACTAAGTGACGTAACTAGTTGTCACGGTGATTAAATTGATATGGGGACCAAATAGATTTTTTTATATGTATAGTCTTAAGAATATAATAAGGATAGCATTAAGGAAATTATGTTAGAATTAAATTTAAAAAAAAAACAATAAACGAACTGATAATATAGTATATACTAACTTAAGAATATATGCATTGTATCAGGAGAAACATACATATCAGAATAGGAATAAGTTAGTTAAGAAATTAATAAAAAAATACAAATGTACAAAAGTTTAATATGCTATACTTATTTTAAAAGTAGAGAGCTGTGGCGACAACGACTGGGCGCGTTTGAAGAAATCCGATAGAGTGTGTGACGAACATTTTTCTGATAAAATGTTTGCCAATGAGTCTCGTACACGGCTTTCACCATCCGCTCTTCCCGACGTTTTGTCCGCTACAAGCAAAGTCTTCGTTGAAGAAGACACATTTCAACGAAGGGAACAACTGGGAAAATGCTGTCGTTTTTTAAACAACTGACACAGCGACACAGACTTGTGAGTTACTTAAAAATTGTACTCCTAAAAAAGTAGGGCTTCGACAAAAATTAAACAATCTCGAGACAACAGTTTTGAAAATTAAAGACAAGTGTCGCGAATTGCAAAAAATAATACAAGATCGTGACAATTACATCTTATTCCTGGAAAGCCAAATCAGAGAAATGAAACAACAAAACAAAAACACTCCCAACGACGTTAAATCCATTGGCCCTTAGTAATAGAAAATCATAAAGTCGCTTCTAAAGTCGAATTTTGTTAGGTATAGCTAAGGTACTTTTAAGTTTCCGTAGTAATAAATCAGTTTTAACAAAACTCGAATTTAACGTAATCATTGTGAATAAACCTGTCATATTCGTTATTGTGAGCTAGCACAACCTGTCATATTCGCTATTGTGAGCTAGCACAGCTGATTTTGACACTCATTTTGAAACATTAAACTGTCACTTTTAAATTCGACTTAGATACGAACCGGCCACATCTAAATATTTGTCGATTTTAGAAGTGGGTTGCTCGTTTATTACTACGGATTTCGTGTTAAACTCTAGTTTACGTAAAACTCGAGTTTAAATTCCTTTATTACTAAGGGCCATTGTATCAGGAGAAATAGCAAAATATATAGTAAGGGCAATGGGTTCTCCCATGAATTGAATTTCTCCGATCAAAGTGGCCGGCTCATAATGTGTTAGTACTTATGGCTCATGGCATCGCGAAGAGGTGGGAACATCCTATCGCGTATTATTTCGTCTGGGGATTTCGAAGGGGGACTTGGGAAATGATTAATCGAGCTCACTGATGATGGCTCGACGAGGGAATTAAGCTTGGGGGACCAAGATGTTTGTTTCGAAGACTCTTGAAGGAAGCCGAAATGTCATGGGTAACTAGAAGACGTCGAGCTATTGGAAGGCATGCTGATGAAACTGTAATAGGTTTGGAAGATTTCGGGGAGGATGAGTTCCGATCAAAGTGGCCGGATCATAATGTGTTAATACTTATGGCTCAAGCCATAGCGATGAGGTGGAAACATCCTATCGCGTGTTATTTCGTCCGCAGCACCTGCACACCTTCGATATTAAAAAAAATAATTTGCCAAGCTATACGTGCTCTTCGAGACAGCGGTCTACAGCCATTGCAGTTTGTTTGCGACCAAGGGTCCAATTTTAGCGGTCTAGCACTAATGTTAGATATAGATGTTGCTAAACTATATTTTCTAGTCAATGATGGTAGAATATATTTTTTTCCTTTGATTGTCCTCACTTAATAAATAGCTCGGGCAATTGTCTGTACAAAAATCACATAATCTTCAATGGATCTTCATGTGACCTTCGTGCCACATGGAATGACATTACACAATTGCCCAACGAAGATACCAAGCTTGAGTTTAAGCTTGCTCCAAAATTAACGGCGGCTCATATAAGGCCAAAAAAATGAAAGTGAAATATGCCTCCTAAGTCTTAAGCCACACAGTTTCAGCGGGTTGTTTCACCTACTATAGTTCAGGTCAAGGATCCAAAACTATGATAAGTACTGGAGAATTACTAGAATTCTTCAATAATTTATTTAACATTTTCAACTCATCTTCCAGTTTCAGCACAAGTCTTTTTGGGAGGTTTTCGCCAAAATGAAATTCAAAGGCAGTTCCTACAAAACGCAACGAAGCTCTTAACTTCAATAAGAGTTATTGATTCAAAAGGCAAGGACGTGACGACCAGTTTTTATTCATAAAAGGCTGGTTACTCAACATCTCGTCACTCAATTCCTTGTGGCACTTTCTATCGCCATGCCAGTTTGAATTTATTCTTTCTCTGCCCCTAAACCAGGATTGTCTTGAGCAGTTTTTCGGTGAAGCAAGAAGTGCCGGAGGGAAAAAATACGCGGGTAACCGCTCTGCAATTTAAAAGCATTTTTCAGAAGCTTTGGGGCTCCAATATTTGAAAATTGTCAGACCCGGCAACTGCGAAAATGTTGAAGTAGAGCGTTTGCAATCTATCAGCAACCAAACCCTGGTAGCACAAACATCGTGGCTGCAAAGCAAACTAAGCGACGGGCCCAATTGCATTTCCAAAGTAAATCTGACTGCAGATGTAAACGTGAACGATTTTCTGCAAGAAAATAGTTTTATGTATTCTGCGGTTGGCTTTCTCGGAAGCCATACGTGCAGTTTGCCAAAACCCGTGCTTTCGCTGTCTGAACCATCATCCAGCTTAACGTTGACAACGTTTAAGCAATTTAAAGACAGTCATTTATTTGCAGCTCCAGATGATTTCGTAGAATATATTCGAGAAATCTATAAAAAGTTTCTTGAATCGTTCTATGAGTGGTTCCATCAAAGGGTTTTAGCGCAACATCTCTTCGCACAGCTTAATACCGACAGGAAGTTTATCTGCTGTAGGAATCTGCCTGAAGATTTCATTTTGAAATATTTCATTAGAGTTAGGTTATATTTTATTATAAAGTTTGGGAATAGGGATTTGAGTGGCCACAATTTCAGAAATAAGATGTTTCGCGTTTGTCATTTGTAAGTTAACGTTTAGATTACTAAGTTACTTTCATAAGTCTTCCATTTTTATACACACGTTCTTTACATAAACGCAAAACACAAACATAAAACACTTTTGTTACGTTAATTGCATGTGCATGTTATTTTTTTTCGTTAATTAGTTAAATCTTATTATATAAGCACATTACTAACCTATTTTCATATTTCTTTAATGTGGGTGCAATAGCTCTATAGGGGAAACCGACCACCCGGTTAAAATAAAATCGGTTAACGCACCGTAAGCATACCTCAAGGCAGGTGCGGAAATGCTTATAAATTATTACAAATCATGAGTAAAACTTTACTTTACAGAGGTACATATTTTTTTCAGAACTAATGCACTTCTGGAAAAAGGAATTAGTGTCAAATTGACTGTTAAGCACTGAAAAATGGATCCATTATTACACTGCAACTTCGAATTATCCTGCAGGAGGAACAAATACAATATTTGTGAATGCTATGAACAACAAATAAAACTTACATACATAGCTTTTCACAAATCTTCACACTATCGGAAAAACGGACCCAATATCACTCGCAAATAGGATACGCATCATACTCATCATGCTGCAGGAAGAATAAATTAAGTATTTGTTAATGTTATAAACAACAAATGAATCTTATCTTTTCCGGAAACTTAACACTATCGTTGCAGTGAAGATATTCACGTTGTTTTTGTCCTTTTACTTGAAAATGACTATTTCCTAATGAAGATAATTCATTTTCCTCAATTAACAACAATGTTATAATCTCCAAACGTATTGCTTTCAGCAGTTTGTAAAACAAATAAAACGTTAAACGAATACCTCATTCCACCTCATTGCTTGGAGGAGAAGTCTATCAGCTTTTTTTTTTTATAATTTGCGCGCGCTCAAGGGATTGCTAATACCCTTAAGTGTCCGGGGTCAACCCACATCACGGTCAGAAGGTATAGAGGGAGAAAGGGAGAGGAGGTACCCGTACACATTGGTCTTAAATATCTGCCGGTTGTAGTCTGTGGGAAATATAGGGCTGGGAAGAGCATTCCAAATTCGCGTAGTACGGCTGAAGAACGAGTTTCTAAATTTAACTGTGTGTCCAAAAGTAGGCTTAAGGGTAAACTGATGAGCATTCCTGGCGAGACGAGTATTGCGGGTGAATTCATGGAGAGGAGGAATGCAGTTGGCTAGCTCACTTGAGCATCGTTTGTTGGAATAGCGATAAAATACGGACAAAGAAGAAACGGTACGACGATGTTCGAGCGAGTCTAATGTGATATTCTTGTCTGCTATACGTTTTATCGCTCGCTTTTGGATTCTATCTAGTAGGTGCAGGGTGGTCTTTGGGGCACTAGACCAGATATGAGCGTTGTACTCAAGCTTGGGGCGGATATACGCTTTATAAATGAAAACCAAATCAGAGGGGGTGAAATATTTCTTGCATCGATTAAGGAAACCTAAACATTTCGCAGCATTTTGGCGACCTCAAATATGTGATCGTTCCAACTAAGTGTTGTGTTGATACACATACCAAGGATGGAAAGCTTTCCGGTTTCATCGACACAAACCCCATTCATGGATAATGGCTGATTAACAAGGGTTCGCTTGAGTGACAGCAGACAGCATTGAGTTTTTGAAGCATTGAATTCCACTTTGTTGTAGTTTCCCCAGTTAATTATGCTGTCAAGATCGGAATTCAATGTGCTTAACATACGCTGCCGTTCCAATTCTACGGCCGAAGGGTAGGGTCGTGAGTCTCGGAATGAATATGAAAAGCTGAGGGTGCTGTCGTCAGCGAAGGAATGGATTGGATTGGAAGTAGCAGACAAGAGGGGTGGACAAATGCTGTTTTCCATCTGCTCGGAAAGAGGCCTAAAGAGTAGGATAGATGAAAAAGCTTACGCAATGGTTTTGCCAACGCAGAAGAACACCTCTTCAGAAGTATAGGGGGAATACCATCCGGGCCAGCGGATTTGTGCACGTCGAGATCTTTAAGTACTCTTGCAACTGCACGAGTGCGGAAGTGGATTTGTCCCATGGTGAAATCAACGCTCTCAAGTACAGGTGGAGACATATTGGAATCTGGCAGTGTTGAGCTGGCTGCAAAATGCGCCGCAAGCAGATTGGCTTTGTCTAAAGAGCTGACAGCGGAATGTCATTGTAAATGAGCGTGGGAATTGAAGACGAGGCGGAATTCCTTATGTTTTTTTTACAAATGACCAAAAGTTTTTGCTACTTCTGGGATATTGTAGCACTTTTTGCCTCAACTTTTGATCATAAGAGAATTTCACACGTCTGATAGTTGCATTGCAGTCATTTCTGGCCCGTTTAAACTTATTCCGGTTTTCCTCAGTAGGGTTGGCTTTGTATGCTCGGAAATTCAACTCTCTCATCCTGATAGCATCTTTACAGCTCGAGTCATACCATGCATTTTCTTTGTGCTTGATACTCTTCACTCTATGCGGAATGAAGGATCTCATGCCCAGCAGAAGAATGTTTGTGATCATATCAGCAGCGGCATCCACGTCACTATCGAGGAAGCATAGTGACCAGTTAAAGTTCCTAAAGAAATTGTTGAGTCCGCTCCAATCGGGTTTCTCGTACAGCCATACTGTTCTTTTAGGAATTTGTATGACACAATGGTCAGACGAGCCTAGAGGCGACAGTATGTCAACAGAATATTTATCAGGGTGAGAGGTGAGAAACAGGTCCAGGGTGTTGGCGGAATGATCTGCGATGTCAGGTATTCGTGTGGGCTCATTTACTAGCTGAGTTAGATTGTTTAACTCAGCAAAGATTTCGACATGTCGGGTGTTGTCTGGCCTGAATGTCGAAGCCAATTAGAATTGTGTACATTAAAATCGCCCGCAATGGCAATTTCAGTGCGAGGATACAGGGATACAATTCTTGAGATGGAATCGGATAGCGCATCAAATTCGTTAAAAGTTGAAATGCTATCCAAGTTTGGACTTCTGTAAATAAAGCAGTAGTGATTTAAATGCTTACGGACACGGAGTTTTAACCACAGAAAATTAAATTCCGGATTGGAACAGTGGCCATATTGTGGTTGAAGTTGGTAAGCTACATCACTACGCACGTAGATGGCGAGGCCGCGATGAAAAAAGAAAAGCGGCACCAAGCTATGTCCGGGCAGGGTCAAATCCGATAATTCGGTATTCTCACCTATCTGTGTTTCACTTAGTGCCAAGACAGCTGGTTTATATAAAAACAAGTGGACGTACACAGCGAAGAGATTCGCTCTTAGCCCACGAACATTGCGCACATCAACCCTAAAGTTTTCCATAGAAAACAAGACGGAGATATAAAATTACCAAAGTCCGACTGCGTGTGGTAAGGCAGAATTGAGAAGTGTAAATTCTGTAATAGCTTACCAACAACAATCGATGTAGTCGTTATGCCCATACATCGATTGGAGCAGGTCCACCAACAAATTCACACTTCTAAAATCCGCAACGTCAGATGCTACGCACTCTCAGCAGAAATCAGCTAATATTAATTAATTAATATTAATATTAGTTGATTTCTGACTCTCAGTCAACCCGCCTGATGAAATCAAACGGGATTTGCTACCGAGAATGCGCAGCAGTGGCTTGTGATGGAAAGGGGCGAGAGGGAGCGGACCGAACGCACTAGACACCGAAACACTTCACACAAACACTTGTTTTTTTGTTTTGTTAGGCACTCGCGGGGCTTTTGTGGGTGGAGGGACCGCGGGGTTTTTTTTTTGTTTTTAAGCACACGCGTAATGCACGGACGGCGACAAGTGCACGCGTCGAAGGATGGCACAGAACAGCTGTTCCCCAGCTGTTCACAAGAGCTCACACGTATTCACAGACAGGGACGAAAAAGCGTTTAAAAAACGCTGTCAGATGAAATCAAGGGGGCAAGAGAGTAAGAAGTGGAATATCTCTTTACTCATTTATTTCTGCTTGAAAGGTGGCACTAACCACATGGTTGAAGGCTAGACATAATGTCCCAGGATAACAGAATTATTGGGAAATAATTCGCCAAAATTTGTCTGCGCTTTTCTATATAAGCCGGATCTCCGAAGAAATCGACTGTCGTTAAGTGATCATGGGCCCTAATCGCGTAAGGCAACAATCGTCTCGCGCTATCGTTTTGACGATAGTTTCGCTTCATGTAAGCATGAAAAAACGATAGGGCCAGAAAGATATCATTTTGCCTACTTCACGTAAACTGAAAACTGTCAGTTACTGTCGTCCTGGCGACTGATTTTTGACGATAGGTATTTCAGTATCGTTTTCGTATTTAATCTTAATGAGAAATTATGTGTATATATTTGAGGTCGGCATGAATACATTCATTTGCGCTCTATGAACGACTATAGTACTTCAGTGTACTCTATCCATTTTGCGAATGCGAGTACTCTGACTTTACCTGCCAACGAGCCACGATGTCGTTTATTTTCAAATTTCCTGCAGAGACCAATTAAATTTAGGTTAGAATAGCTTAGAGTACCCGTATTGGGTCAGTAGGATAGTTCTGATTATTTTTGCTTAAAATGTAAGAAAAATGAATTACAAAATAAAAGAAAAGTTAATATAAAAAAAACAACGTGATCTCCAACAGCGCAGGGAGTCGGCCATTTCATTGCCTTCTATCCATGTATGGCCAGGTATCCAACAGAGTTTTACTCTGTTACTCCTAGTCAGCTTCTGCACAGCTTCCCATACAAGCCTAGATTTGATCATATAAGAGTTTAGTACCAAGATAACTGCACGACTGTAAAACATTATTGCTATGTCAATGTTAGTATAGTTCCTGTTAAGTTCTTGGTCCATCCATATACCATTTTACCGTATTGCTGATCTGTGGACTATTGATTCATTGCTCCGGCCTTTTTTGGTTACTAAGCTTAATGGTTAACTCCTTTTGGAAATTTAACTTCCTAATCGCGATATCCTTCGGAATGGCCAGAAGTGGTGGTTTTTTGACTAGTGCATAGAATTATCTCGATATAATGCACCCGTATTTTCCTATCACTTCTTTGGCCATTCTCATGATTGTTTTATTTGCACATTCTGCGATCACCAGATACAGATACAGATGGAGTCAGCTCCAATAGCATCTCCATGGCGGTAGTTGGGCAAGCTCTCATGGCCCTTGTAATACAGAGGCACGCCAACCTTTGAATTTTTTGAGTGTCTCTCTTGCGCTGATCAGGTTGATCCTTTTGGGCCATGCTATTGCAGCGTATATGATTGTTGACAGACTAATTTCTTTTAGTCGTTCCAGTTTGTGTTTAATTGCCAGAAAACCATCCCTTGCGATTTCTAAAATGTTCAGCATTACTTCCACCTGGAGATGAAAATTTTGTTATCGTGAAAAATGGCCTTGATGCTTGCAGGCGTTCGCTTTGCGTTTCGGGCATTCGAATGAATCGAGAGTCAAGATTGGCAAGAGCCCTGGAAACGCGTTTTAATACATAATGGACAGTGGTAATGCTTACACCCATTAATGCTACAATCGCCAATTCTATTGATCCGAGCGCATAATATCGTAATACGATTAGTAATTGTGTAATTGCCCGTCATTCAGAAATAGGCAATTGTAGATAGAGTTGTTTGATCTCCTTAAAGAAAATCCAGCACTTTGGAAAATTAAAAGTCCGAGTATAAAAATAAAATGAAGGAAAGCCAGGCGTGGGAATTGCTGCTGCACAAATTTAAAGATATCGAACCTGATGCAAATATAACCACCCTACCGCTACCGGTATTTCCATGAACAGTAGATAGTGTTTCCTGTCTTGATTTTGATATCCCGGTAAGTACATACGTATTTGTTTTTAATATACCTTCAAATAAGTAAATTCATCATCACCTTCTACATCAAGCGTTTCATCATTTCGCAGCTTTTCTGGTCAGCCCATACATTTTCTTCCGTCACCGTCAGGGGCTTCAAGGACATCGATTCCAAGCAATTCATCACCTTTGCAGTATATTCAGTTCCCTGCCTACGTAAGAGTACCAGAATCGCAGCAACCCAGTACATTCATAAGCGATCAGAATAAGTAAGAGTATTATTCTAGTATTACAGAACTATTCAAAGACAAACAATTTAAATAAAAGAGTCCTTTTTCTCATTTTTTGTTTACTTTTATTTATTATTTATTGTACTTTTGTCTGCTCATTACAAATACATAATGTACAATACATATATTGAACAGTAAAACCAGTTTGAACTTAATTTAATGTTGTGTTTATATATGTAGATACTTTGTTCCGGATAATTTTTGATCTATTTGTAGAATTCCTCGATGAGCTGGCTTCAAGTCCAATCGGTATGTGATTTTCTATTGACGGTACAGCTTCATATATAGGACAATTCTTCTTCTTTAAATAATTGTGTACGACACAACAAGACAACTAAGACAATTTTGGTTGTTTTTTCAGGACACAAATTTATTGCTTTAAGTAATACTTCAAAGCGGTGTGCGAGAATGCCAAAAGCATTTTCTACGCGAACTCTAGCAAAATTCAAGTACTTGTTGAATTTTAACTCCTGTGGAGATATTTCGGTGCCTGAATAAGGATTCATTATGTACTCCTTCAGTGGAAAACCGTAATCCGCTACGAAATCGTGCCTCTTTTTCTGCATGATGATATTAAAGAAGTCACATGACAGCGCGTCGCCTTGTCTAAAACCTTTTTTGACATTGAATGTCTCGGTGAGTTCGTTACCGACCTTGATGAAGCAGCGAGAGTTCTCCATCGTCTTCCTGCACAATCTGACGAGTTTGGCAGGAATGTCGCTTAGGATGCTTAGGAGACTTATCTCTCGGTAGTTGGCGCAGTTGAAGGGGTCTCCTCTTTTGTGGATCCGGCAAACGATACTGAGGTTCCACTCATCGGGCATGCTTTCCTCCGACCATATCTTACAGATGAGTTGGTGCATGTACCCTTCCATCTGATCTCCAGCTGCTTTAAAGAGTTCTGCAGGCAGTCCGTCTGCACCATCAGCTATGTTCGACTTTAGTCTCGATGGAGCTACCTTGACTTCGTCTAGGTCGGGGGGACGGAATTCATTGTCCATTGTGTGGAGTGGAACATTCTGCCTGACAGCGGTATTGGTGTCTTCCTCGCCGTGTAACAGTCTACAGAAGTGATCTTTCTAGATTCTCAGTATCGACTGCGACTCTATTACTAGTTGCCCATCTTCGTCCCGACAGGCTTCTGTCCGAAGTTTATACCCATGGGATAATTGTTTCACCCGTTGGTAGAACTTTCGGATATCATTTTCGCCGTAACACCTCTCCATTTCTTCGAACGCGCGCTTCTCATGCTCTTTCTTCTTCTTTTTGAGAAGCCGGTGTTCGTAGAGCTCACGAACCGCTTTTGTCCTTCTGTCCAGCGTCAGAAGGACCTTATATGCCGCTTGCTTCGCTAGATGCGCCTGCCTGCACTCATTGTCAAACCAGGGTTTTTTCTGGGTGGCTTTTTAAAACCTAACACATCAGAGGCAGCTTCTCTGATGGCGTTTTGACAACGGTTCCATTGTTCGTCGATTGTTTGGCTAGGCAGGGTTGAACTCTCTCAGAGCTTCAGGGAGACTCGATCGGCAAAGTCCCTAGCGGTCGATTGCGATTGCAGCTTTCCGGCGTCAAACTGTTTTGGTCTTACTCTACTCCGTTGTCCTTTCGATATCCGTGCTCTTACCTTGGCTACAACAAGGAAATGATCCGAGTCGATGTTGGCTCCTCGGAATGTTCGGACATCGAGAATACTGGAGGAGTTTCTGACGTCGATCGCAATGTGATCAATCTGGTTGACGGTTGATTGATCAGGATCCCTTTGTGAATGTTGAGGTGAGGGAAATGTGTGCTGGCTACAGAGAGGTTTCGCCCCGTCACGAAGACCAACAGCCTGAGTCCGTTATCGGACGTGCTGTCATGTAGGCTGTGACTCCCGATGACTCTAGCAAAGACGTCTTCCTTACCTTTGCGTTGAAGTCTACTAGAACGAACTTGGTGTCGTAGCTGGGGCATTGATCGTATGTCCTTTCTAGGAGATCGTAAAAGTCATCCTTGCTATCGTCATCTTTATCCTCCGTTGGGCCGTGGGCACAAATTAGGCTGATGTTGCCGAATGTAGCCTTGATGCGGATTGTTATGAGGCACTGGCTTATGCATTTAAAGCTTAAGACTTCTTGCCTGAGTCTGCCTCGAACTACAAGCCCGCATCCAAACAAGCGCTGCCTTCTCTCTTTGTAGCAATCACCGTAATAAATGTCGCAGTTTTTCATCCTCTTTTTGCCCGGCCCATCCCACCGCATTTCCGGAATGGCAGTGATGTCTGCCGTACAGGCTTCTAGGGCCTCCACAAGTTCATCGGTTGCACGTGGTCTGTTAAGGGACCTCACATTCCACGTGCAAAACCGAAAATCGTTGTCCTTATTTCGTTGTCCATCGTCGTCAGCAGTAGGGTCATCCGTATCCGAGGCTTGTTGCCGTTTCTGAACTCTTTATTATTTTACACGGTGGGAAAGTTACCCCCACGCGAAACCCACGAACCTGGAGGACTGGATCCTGGTTTAAACCCCTGGACAAGGTGCCGCTGCACACATTGGTTCACATCCAAGCGGTTGCTGTAAAGGCTATCCAGAAGGCGCCACGGGTAGGCTGTAAGCTAAATTATTCCCCATCTAACAATTTCATTTTTATTGTTTCACCGGTAATAGGAATAACACTGCTTTGTCGACAACGGGATCCATAAACCGATATTTACTCTTTCTCGAAACCGTATCACCTTTGCTCAAAGAATATATTGGAAATATTGGCCTTGTGAAATCCGAACAAGAGCGTGTTTAGCCAAAAGTATATCTTGCGGTGAGAGGAAGTAAGCGCGTAGTGGGCTACATAGTCTTCGATTCCGAAATAGGAGGATGCAACGAGCAGTGACGCGTAAATGCCGATTAAGGTTCGAAAGCCGGGTTGCTATTTGGAAGTTCGTGGTAATATTCATTGAATTCGCCAAACAGATGACCTTGGTTTCGCTTGTTGGTTCGCGATGCTCTGGTAGGGTTGAAAACGTAATTATATCGTCTCGTAAAAACTGAGGACCGTTCCACCACGACTTCAAGCTAGGTAATCAATGTGGCATTATGCCGCGTTCGTACGTGATGCCATATGGTTGCCGGGAAACGACTGACGATTTGATGCACTCGGTTATCTACGAATATGTTGCGTGGTCGGGGAAAACCATGGATCCAATGCAAAACGGTCGTTGAGTCGGTATAAGCATAGCATTCCGTATCAGGAATTATGAGGGCATCTTTGACCTTGCTAAGTAGTTGAGTTGGCAATAAGGAGCCACATAGCTCAAGGCGTGGTATTGAAAGTGTAGGTTTCGATGGTGCGACTCGCGATTTCGCACAAATTAGTGCTGTTCGAATATCGGTGGCACCTAACACTCTGGAATAAACTGCAGCCGAAAAAGCTGATTCTGAAGCATCAGCAAAACCGTGTAATTCCATGACCATTCCTTCATTTGAGTGTAACCAACGCGGAATTTGGATGATACGCAACGAACTCAAATCCGATCTAAATTCTGACCATTTTTTGTACAAATCCATGGGGAGAACCTCATCCCATCCTATTTGCCTCAACCAAATACGCTTCATGAACAATTTCATATTTATGACCGTAGGCGAAAGCCATCCTAATGGATCGAATGTACGAGCGATGTCCGACAAAACTTCTCTTTTCGTAGCTTGTGTACAGGGCCTGTAGCGATGACGTACATTCAAAAGAAGCCGCATTGATGTTCCACCACAACCCTAGGGTTTTGATGCCAATCTCGCCGATACACAACGCGGTTGCTGCTTCTTGATGCTCGGCATCAATAGTATTTAAAAATTCTTTCGAATTTGAAGACCATTTGCGCAGGTCCATGCCCGATTGTTTCAAGATATGGCAAATATCGTCCTTAACACTAATAGCCTCCTGTACGGAATCGAATGTAGACATAAAGTCATCCACGTAGAATTCATTAATAATACTATCCGAAACCGAGGAAATCTCGCTATGTTATTAATCCCCATTTGCTTTAAGACTCTCGTGGCCAAAAATGAAGCGGTTCCGTAGGTAACTGTTTGAAGTTGATAATCTCGCGGCTCTTCTTTGACGTTGTTCCTCCAGACTATGCGCTGAAAATGTACATCGTCGTCATGCACTAAAATCTGGCGGTACATTTTCGCGATATCGGCTTTCACCGCGATTTTGAACCTACGAAATTTGACGAGATTTGTTGCGTTTTGTTTCGGGAATACAACTCGCAGATAATCATTCAGAGAAAACCCATTCGTAGACTTAGATGAAGCATCAAACACGACTCTCAACTTAGTCGTTGAACTGGTCGGTTTATGTATCGCATGATGCGGCAAATAGAACGACGGACGATCACGTAAATTATTGGAACCACAGACATATGGCCCAGCTGTTCATACTCCTGCATGAAGGCCTCGTATTCTCGTTTAAGACTTGGATACTTGCAGAATCGCCTTTCCATCGATGCAAGTCGTTTTAACGCTGCGTCGCGAGAATTTCCGAATTCGACCAGAGTTTTTGAAAACGGTAAGCTAACCACGAATCTACCATTGGAGTTGACGAAGTGCGTAGAAAGAAAATGATTTTCAATGGTATCACTCACCTCGTGGTTGGTGCTTCTTGCATCGATAAAACCTTCCTGCTCCCAAAATCTTTGCTGAAGCGCATCAGTGTCGACCTAGAGTGAAGGATTCTTAAACTGGCCTCTTGGCTCACCGAAACGTTTCCAGCAAGCACCCAGCCAAAAACGGTATTTTGCGCGACCGGCGACCCTGAGGGATGCGTGATTCGTCCCTCCGCGGTAATGTCAAAAAATGTATCCACACCCAATAAGATGACAACCTTTTGTGGGTTATTGCACGTCGGATCTGCCAATGTTAAGTTTTCGAAGAACGATAGATTGACAATGGGTATTTCTACACTTGGGAGATCAGATCAGAGATTTCGAGCACTGCCTCTCTGGTACTGTAAGCACTTTCGCGCTGCCCCAAACCAAAAATAGGAACCTTTCCGCGAACGCGCCTTTGTAGACAAGATTCCGAAATAAGACTTGCCTGCGACCCCGAATCAAGGAGAGCTCTACACATCCGCCATTCATTACACTCATCCTTCACCATTATCATTGCTGTTGGTAGCATCGTAAGGCACTCGCGATGAGAATTTTGCATCGTATTAACCACTAGTCCCGTCGAAGTGCTTGGTTGCGGATGAGATCGAGGGCGACCATTCGAGTCATTCTGTTGGATGGCAGATCGCGAAAAGGTGTTGAAATTATTCACTTGCTTTTGAGGTGGGGAATGGGAGTCATAATTTAGCATCGTATTGTGCCTTAATCCCCATATCTTGCAATGCGAAAACTTGCACTCGTTTATCCCGTGTTTCGCGCGAATACAGTTTGCACAGATGTCATTACACTTAACAAATTAATTTCGGCTAGGCACAGATAAGTCGCGAAACTGTTGACACATATACAGCAAATTCTTTTGTTTGCACTTAGGACAGGACGGAACCATCGTGTTCATAACCCTTTTGTTAGAGACCGATTTGTAAAGATTAGAGTGTGTGCGACCGACCTGCGAAACTTTCCAATTCGCTTATACGATCGCGCAAAAAAGCATTAAAATCGCCTAACGTCGAATCCGTTTTATCCTTGATTAAGCGAATCCACAACATTCGATTCTCGGAATCTAGTTTTTTACACAAAACGTAAACTAGTAATACGCCCCACGCGTCAACCGGTTGATTCAATGCTCGCAGCGCGTTTATGTTTTCATTCGTCACCGTAGATAGGCGTTTGATCTCATTTAGTGAACCCGTTTTTAGAGATGGCTGATCAAAAATATTGTCCAAATGGGAAACCAAGATAAATTGCGGCTTGTCATAACAACACTTCACTAGGTTCCAGGCCACGTCGAAATTCTCATTGCTCGGGGTGAGATGCTTTATAATTGACAGTGCATCTACCTTTAACCATGTGTGGAGGTATTCGAGCTTCTCCACTCCCGTAAATGGTTCCTTCGATTTAACCAACTCCGTAAACAGATCGCGAAACCGAATCCATTCGTTAAACCGTCTGCTAAATTCCGGCACGTTCAATTCTGGAAGCAGATCCGCGTTATCTGCCATTTAAGAGCAGCGCGCTGCCGTCTTAGAGCTTCCATGCCAATTATACGAACTGAAATTTGTTCTCACTGAAAAACGAAAACAATGCACCGGCGATACCAACAACAACACCGCACCACAATGAGAATGCGAAACGCTTATCATGTGAAGCTTGCCTTCAGAGCACTTTGTGGGTACCGTAAGCCACTGGCGCTTCGCTGACAATAGCCGTCAACTTCTTCGACGAATTTTATTGTTTTCACAATTGACACAAAAAACAATCAATTATTCTTGTGCGTTTTATGCGTTCTTACATATGTGTGTATGGTTTTGTTAGAAAAAATCGCAGCCACCGACACAAACGTTTTTGTTGCGACGGTATATGTAACGTTTAAGGACCAATAATAAACAAACTTAATAATTAAGCTTTAATAACAAATCCGTGCTCGAATTGACCAATTTGTATGCGTATGGACTGTAAAATGTACCGAAAATTCTTCCCCTTGAAATATTGCAAAGTGAACCGAAAAAAAACGCGTGCTTGCAATTTGGCATCGGCCAAGGAAGATAATTTTTATTATGCGGAAATAGACAGAGACAAACATATATGTTACAAGATTGCAGTTGCCGATTTAAGGCTGAAACACATTCGATGCGGCGAACACTTGGAAATGTGCAAAAGTAATTCCTGTTGCCAAAAAAGTCGAATGCTACTTCCTCAAATGATTACCGTCCGATCAGTATCCTACCGTGTCTTTCGAAAGTTTTTGAGAGAGTTTTGGGTGAACCAATTCAAGATCACCTTTCCACCAATTCTCTGGTGAATTCTTGCCAATCTGGGTTTAGGCCAAAGCTTCGGCCAAGGTGAAAGTTCTCGATTATATCAGACAAGGATTCGATAAAGGAATGATAACCATTCTTTGTCAATTTTGAGCCCTTTACTATTCTGTATGTATATTAATGATCTCCCTTCTGTATGTAAGCAGGTTAAGGTCCACCTCTGCTTGGATGATGTTCAACTATATTTATCGCAACAGTTCGAAGAAGTCAATATCCTAACCCGCTGCCTTAATGTTGACCTTTGCGTGATAATTGACTGGACTTCTATTAAGTCCTTCTAAGTGCCAGGTGGTTCCTATCGCTAACAGGTCTATCGCATCCGAATTTATTCCTGATATCTGGATTTCTGGGACAAAGCTTCAGTTGGTAGAATCTGTAACCAGCCTTGGTTTTGTCATCAGTCGGAATTTATCATGTCATAATCATATAAATGTTGTAATTGGTCGCGTTTACGCCTGTCTTCGGAAACTATTGATGTGTGCTGACTTTACTCCTCTTGAGACACGTCGAAGACTTGTTCAATCACTTATAATGCCTATCATCGCTTACGCTGAAGTAGTATACAGCTCCTTGGACTCGCTCTCTTTCCACAAACTCCAGGTAGCTTATAATGATGCGCTACGATACATTTATATGCGCCGTTCACTGCTACAGTACCTTAATATCCGAAATTTTATTTTCCTGCATAAGATAATAATAACTAAAATGCCGACATACTTATTTTCAAAATTAGTAT